>CM070632.1:12539965-14027388 GCA_036346255.1 Ampelocalamus luodianensis | reverse complement strand
TTTGCACCATTGTTGATCACCATCGAGGAAGAACCAAGGAACACCCAGTTCGACGAGGAAGAATACTTCAAAGACTATGTGAACTAGGTCGCATTCTCCACTCGACACTGTGGAGCATGCCTGATGGCTACCACGAGTTATTTTATTTCACTACAAGTTTACTCTTTTGTCTTAAGCCCTGTGTGCAAGCTCTGTAAAACTTGACCATAAGGTATGTTGCTACTAATTAATAATTTGCCCTTTTTCTTATCTATCTTCTTGTATGGATATGATTTCATCGATGTTAAACTGTAAACTAGCTATTGATCATGGACTAGTTCGAATACACAGAGGGCTCGGATTCATGATCCGGGGTCCCGACATAAGGTTGGTCGTTTTATAGTAATTCATATCGATTGTTTTTATCGCAGGAGATAGTAAATGAGGATTCATCGATGTCCCTAGAGCCCCAGCAAAGGAGCACACAAGGTGCAACGACACACAAAAACATGAGTGGGAAAGAAAATTTTACAGACTTTTTGACAAGACGCATTCCATTTTTTTATTTTTACATGTGCCAAGAAGGAGACCGCAAATCTCAAGGGGACTCGAAGGAGGTAGAGGAGGCCTCACCGCGAACAAAGTCAAGGAGGCGCAAGTGGCTAGCGCCGCCCAAAGGTACATACTCGCCATCGATAGTATTATGCGACGACATATACGATTTTGTATACATGCAAAGAAATGTTGTTCGCTTTCCCACCGCAGAACCAGGAAAGAGGGAGTAATGGATGCCCCGAGGGGCCTCCAGCGAAAGGAAGCCAAGGCGCCACCGATGCATGTAAAGACCGCCTGATAGACCCAAAGATGGCAAAGGTACAATGTTGATAGCAAGAACTTATCATGATATTTTTCAATAAAGACAAATACAATACGGCAAAGACAATAAGAGACCATTTTCGCAGGACGCCACCGCCAAGGCAAAGCTCAAGATAAAACTCGTCGATCCTAGGCAGGCAAAGACGACGGCACAAAGAATACCAAAAAGGGGACAGAAATGTTATCAAACTCATAGTAACTACCAAAAACACAAAGGACAAGCTTGTTACACCAGTAAAACGACATGCCTTTCAAGTAATAATAGGCATCACTTACGGTAAACAATGAGATTTCATGACGCTAACGGACGCATTTTCCACGTAAAAACCAACATCTGAATATTATGGTGATATCTTCCTCACCTAAACGACAGTAAAACCTTTTTATATAATGACACGGGGTGATGTACGATCATTTTACTAACAAACTTTCACCGCCATTTGCGTGTTGGTAGGTTTGTACTGTTAATTTAGAATGGCACCAAGCAACTTTTATGGCTATATTTTGATGTGCGCACGGGTTTTACTATCGACTGAAGGAGACGCGAGGCCGGGCGCGTAAGGGCTTTTTACCGCCGATCTAGCGGGAGGCATGGTGCCGGCGCACCGTGCGAAGCTGGGGAAGCGTGGTCAGTCGGCACGACATTGCAACCCGTGCCAGCCCACGATAGAATAAAGCTATTCACGCAAACGCTGGATAGAATATATATATATATACGCACGCACACACACACTATTCTCCGCCAACCTAACACGCATGACCCAGGCAGTGTTACACGCACGCGCATTCCCCATATGGTTGGCCCATCATTTTACAAACCTATTTGCGTGCATGCGACTTTTGAGTTCGTATGTTTGATAGTAAAACATAACGTATAAGATAGTAAAGTTGTAATGTGTTTATCGCTAATTTTATTTTTTATCCGGTCACGCCCCACTATTCCTCCTAGGCATGATGCCCCATCCAGCAATAATTCTGAGCATACCAAAGTAATTCGCCAAGCATGTTTTCAAGCATCATCATACACCTCGATACACCCTCACCGAAGACGCGAACGTCACGTCGACATTAATAAAATGCACCACATGAGATTAATAAAATTAATGCTTAGAGTTTTTTCACATGCGGTAAACTATAAGCACGCTATCATAAATTTATGTTAGGTATATAGTAATTCAAAACAAAATGAAGGTTAGTATTTATGCACACTAAACGATAAAATCGATAGTACAAACAAGAATGTGTTTTTCTTTATCACTTTATATTTTAGACAGAAACGCAAGCAAACAATACAAGAATTGTATATATACACAATAACAACAAGTGAAGATGAAACTTATGAAATAGCCAAATAGCGTGGTCCATCACATTTTTTTACATTGCATGATAATAAGAATGTATGGGAAAAGGAAAATAGAAAGGAGGCCCTAGTGGCCAAGCAGTCCTCATCGAGCCCTCAGCATTCGAAGCCCGCCGTGGACTTCAAGGACCGGATCTGAATATGGAGAAACAACTCGACCTACTCCTTCACGGCAGTTGAGTCAATCTTCATGTCAATCGCGTGAAGGAAGCCTGGGACGATAGTCCAAATGAGGTGGCTCCTCTCCACTTCGGTCTTGATGAGGTCAATTTTGCGCTTTTGCCTGTCGATGTAGTCATCGAGCCTCTCGGATCGACACTTTGGCACGATCCATGTAGCTCTAGGATGAGGTTGGTTCGCCGGACGCCGGACACAAAGATATTGGTCTGACCGAGCACGAGACATAGCGTGGATGATGGCAAACACCTCTCCCAGAGATACAGGGGAAGAGCATGGAGGAGGTCATGACATAATCGTGGTCCACTTCTCAATCAGTTCGCCGGATAGTTGCTCGATATGATTGATAGGTAGGATAGAACCATAGTTTGGAAGGAAGAAGAGTTTGAAGGCATTTTTCCTTTTTTGTTGTGGTTTTGAGTTTGAGTGTGTGTTTTGGATTTTTTCATGGGAGAAGGCTCAGTTTGTATGAAATTAAACCTTCACAAGCGATGTACATATTTATAAGTCGCTTGGGGAGACAAAGAGGCGCATTGGGAGACAGAGCGGCAGTGTTACGTTTAAAAAGTAAATTCTTTTCACACACACAGAATTCCAAATAAAAACAAATGTCAGAATGTTATTTGCCATTATACAAAAACATATGCAACATAGCAGATATGAAGACGACGCCACGATCATTGCATTCTTTCTTCGACCAAATAAACAAAAGTAACCGCAGAAGACGGTAATAGACTACCATGAACACAGAAAAAACAATCGTAATACCACGTGATATTATAGTAAGAGACTTCGTATAGAATAGTAAAACATGCAACGTGAGCCGAATAGTGCGCTTTGTTTCAGCCATGATGCAACGCAAGATCACATATAAGACAAGGCAAGAAATGTGTTACTATATGGAAGTAAAAATATGGTTATTCAAAGACGACGCCGCCATCCGACTCGCTACGATCGCTTTCTGTCACCATGAATCAATCAAGCGACGTATCGACCTTCCTCTCCTCGCTCTCTACTTCCCACCCTCCCCTACCCTCGCCACTATTACCCTCGCTCGGATGAGGAGTTTTGGGGTAGTGTTTGGCAAGTAGCACTATTGTGACCGGCCAGCGCATATGCTGCACGCCTTGTCATCTTCTCCCCACTAGTGCGTAACTTTGCTGCTCGTTGTCATCACCGCTTGTGACCTTTGGTCTATGACAGGAGGCACCGATGGATTTATCACATCATCATTAGCTTCATCGGCTCAACCTCCGCCAACCATCGGGCCAATGTCGTTGGGTACGATATCAAGTCGCATCCGAAGAGCCTTGAGGACCTCCATGACTCTATCGTGCACAAGACTCAATTTGCACCCTAACCTCACCACACCCATAGCCTCTATCAATAAGGTGGTGTCGATACATCTCGGCCGTCCCATGAGGTCCAACCTACATGAGGTCGTGTCTATCGTATAGCACATCCACCATAGCATTCCTCATGTACCTACGGAGCACATAGCGTCTAGGGATACTCTCGACCTACAAGTTGGTGAGTGCCTGCACCAGGTGCGTGCAGAACAGCCCTATGAGTGGTAAACCGAAGATGGATTAACAGTAAATAAGTTGTCGATGATAATTAAATGACTATATGCACTAGACAGTAAAAGTGTAAGATGGAACAGTAACTGCTAGTCGAGAGACAATAAAAGTACCCGTGCTCCTGCCGCTTGCATTCACAATCGCATGTACTGCTTCTCTTTGGCCACCACCTTGAAATCGTATACGATCAAGTGAACGTCAGACTTTTCTGTGAGACACGAGGAATAGGTCATCTCGAGTTGTGTCCGCCTCTGTAAGGTTGTACCGAGAAGTAGGTCTCTGTACTCTTTGAACACTGCAGCGCAGTACACCCCGCCCACCGCTTCCTTGAATGGGAACAGAGTGGCTCTCACCGGTTAGCCGAGAGCACGGAGACAAGATATGTCATGCGGTAGGTACAGGCGACATGAAGTAACGCATACACGGGTTGCAGAAGAAGGAGGTGAGAGACATAGTAAAATAAGGCAACACAAGAAATCATAGGAGAAATTGAAGTAAATGTGTATGGAAGTCACGGTAAACCTATTTTTGTTTATGTACCATGGAATAGAGCATCTCTTGAGCCTCGAGTGCTTCCTCTTCTGCAAAGACACAATGCATCTTCCATGCAAATTGGTTAAGTGAAGTCATGTTATCCACAAAGTTCTGCTTTACCATCTTGTTCATACTCGCTTCTCACGTGGATGTCATCCACCGCAAAGACACGCCCTGAAGTATGTGATCCACCTTTGCAAAGGTCATAGAGGCTAGTAATGGCCTAGCTCTACTCGAGGTGGTACTCTCTCACCATAGCCTCCACGCATTCTCGAACTCTCTGAGTAAGCGGATGGTTTATAATGGAAACCAAATGCTCCTTTAGCGCTGCAGCCCGCATATAGCTTGTTCGGGTTCTCGCTTGTACTTCTTCAAAGACATGCCACCTACACACTCTGCCGCATGGGGGAGACACACGGATGGTAGTATAATAAAACACATTAGGCAAGAAAACTCGTAGTATTTTTACCAACATTGACAATACATTCGGACGAGATACGAGAGAACATAGTAAAACAAACATGTGATAGATAGTAAACTTGATCGACATATGTAATTATTAGGTTAGAATGGTATGAGAATCACGTGTAGCATGCAGATAGGGTCCTTGCCATCCATGCATAGAACATCCTAAACAGACACTCAAGGATGTTACCTTCTCATCACAGAGAATATGGACGCCGAACATGGTGTTCTCGCAAATGGTGGTTGGAGCCAACAAATATAGCCGAGGCATCTCATACCGTTCGCTCTCGTAGGTAGTGTCGAACGTGATGACATCTCCGGTCAACATATTTTGCATAGCAACCGCGTGGCTCCAAGACGCCACAACACCATCATCATCCACCTATATGTCATAGTAGAGCTTATCGTCGCGGACCGACACTCCTTGAAGAAAGCCATCGCCTTGTTCATATCGCTCGCGTGATCGCGGTATTCGTAGCCTTTCCGGGTTAGTCAAGACAATGGATGGTAACTAATAGTAAATATACACCAACATGACAAGAAAACGAGACTAAAAGGATAACAGTAAGTCGACATGGTCACAGCAGTAATGACGTGAATAAGGAAAGGACGGTAATTCATCATGATTACACAAGTAAAGACAATGATAGAACAGAGTAAAAACATGTTTTCTAGGCCACGATAGCTGAATAGTATGTTATATTGTCCCGTGAATCACCGACAAAACGCTCATCGAAGCGTTGTGATGGACTCCTCCTCCATGGTGTCGATGAACTCCATCAATGAGGAGGATCAAAGTTTTGTGTGATCGCATGAACGCGCCATGGATGGCGCCCTAGCAAGTGGATGGTTGTGCTCCAATACAACCCACTTGATGCATACGGAGTCATGTTTCGTGCTCTTATGTAGTAGCTTCAATGCCCTACACCCAATCTTCTTGGAGGTCTTGCTACGCTCACACTCCTCTTCTGGCATGTAGAAGTTGTGTTTCTCCGAGTGCAACAAAACTTTTGATCATTTTTCTCGCTCCTGTTCTTTCGAGGCTAAAACCAGCATGTCACACGTGATCGATAGTAGAACTAGTAAGCAACACTCTCATTATCGAACTTCATGCGCACCTAGGGCACCATGGTCGTGGACGTTCATCCTCGACATCAAGAAACACGCTAACATAGTAATATACATCGAAAATAAGTGTTTACACTAGATAGACCAAGAATTATTGAAGAGTAAACACATTAAATGGACGCGATCGGTAGTAAAAATGTGCGCAAAGACCCATAAAACACACATACGTTGGTGTACGCTCGATTGACATCGGTGTCCTCATCTCTCTTGAGAAACAAAGGGGTGACATGAGGACCGAGGCATGGAGGAGAGGATCCGGTTGTCGGGGGCTTACCTGTGGGTACAACGTTCATCGGTGGTGTAGCCATCCGCTCGTGGAAACTCGGTGGTCCACCATTCTGCCGGGCATGGTAGTAAACGTCGGGGAATTGCATGCGCTGGAGGAAGATTTGATCAACACTAGTGACGAAGAATGAGCACCGCCAAGTGGGTTCCTTTGCACCGAGGATGTCAGTAGTCATTATCGATGTGATTCGTCGGAAGGGTCGCTTGACGGAGACGATGGTGGGGTGGCGGGTGGAGAAGCGATAATGATCGGGCGAATGGGGAGGGGAGGTGGTATGATTTATGATCTACATGGGGAGCGATTTAGTGGGATGCATGAGATCACCCGCCTTTTTATTGGCACGTGGGAGGACATAGAAGTTTTTTTGTCCGAACTAACGGTGATCAAGTGGTCATATTGACAAGTTTGTTGTACAAGAAACTCATTTTAGCGTCTAGTAAAACATGTCAATAGGATCAGTAATTAGATACATATCTATGGTAACAATTCATGTCAAGAATATAGCTCAAAAAAAGCGAAACCGCATTGCGCATAAAGAAATGAGAGAGAGGACAGAAACACTAGGTCAATCAGTGGTAAAATAGGTTGGGTACACATGTGTCTACCGTAGTTTTGTTACCACCGCATCAAGGTCCCTAGGAGTAACTTTATCACAACTACCGTCCGATCCACGCGCACTGATTTTGGTTTACTGTCGATTCGTAGTAACAGTTTTTTCTGCCAATTTAGGTGGCGCGCGATCTTTTTTACTATCGAGTTTCACCACTAATCGCTTTGATATTGGTTTTTAGATTGGCGATACCTAGATCGGATCTTTTTTACTATCGAGTTTCACCACTAATCCTGCTGATGGATGGATGCAGGTCCCGATCGAACACCCTCAAAGGTCGTGTGCAGCTCGATCCCCGTGCAACGTCTCACGCTACCGGCAGTCTTCTCGCACATGGCTATGAATCGGCCGGCCCGGTCAGATTTCTCGATGCGGATCGAGCTCGGAATGCAGAGCAATGGCCATGTCCTTGACGGCCCTCCGGCTACAAGGTTCTGCTCCGGCTGGTCTCGTTTGCAGCCAACTCCGGCTGGAAGGATCTCTCTGCCTTACAGCAGGTCTTATCATTTACGGTGCACTCAATTTAATATAGTTCGCCTATTCTTTTTATCCAATAGTTTAGATTAGTTAGGATTTAGTGATAGTATGAATAGTATAATCCCAAAAGAGGTAGAATTATAATTGTCTATATGAAGATCACAAGATACAAGAATAATATTTTCAACCTTAGTTGAAAAAATCCATAATACCTTCGTAAAAAATTATAAATACAAAAAAAGTCTATTATACACCTAACAAATCAGTTGTAATATTTTATTTATACTATCACCATATACTACTGGTACAATGTACCTTAAAATTTCTCTATCAATTTACGTTTGTTTTTTGTGATTGTTCCCCATTATGTATTTGGATCGTTATTGGTCGATCGGTTGGTTGGTAGCACGACGATTGCTCGTTTTACAGGTCTTATGGGTATCCACTACCCAGACATCTATTTTCCCGTGGTTTTCGTCTCTGTTCTGCACAAAAACATTGCTTCCGATAACTGAGTTTGGTCCAAACGAGACTGTACTTCTTCAGAATCAGACTGAAGAGACATTACTCTTACAAGCGCATTCACGACATTTTTCTGCTCTGGAACGATACTTATTACTCCTCCGGTTTTTATAATTAATGTTAGTACTCACATGATAGGCCTGCACGTCAAGAATATTCGAACGGAGGAGTATTAATTTATCATATAATACGCATTGCACATTCACAGTTACCGCGGTACCGGATTACTAGGAACCGCCAAAATCTGTGCATACTTCGTCACCTTGGAGATGCTCCAGGACTTCCATCGGGGTGACATTCCCACCACAGTTACCTTCTTGCTCTCCAGCTCCACTTTGAAGGACACTACTCCTGCACAAGTTCATCCAATAGAGAAAACTCAGAATTGTCATCACGAGCGATCGAGGAGATAACAAATGTTCGATCAGTTGCTTGCGACGCAATAGTAATAGTAATTCCCCTGCCTTCCAGCTTTGAAATCTGCTTCTCGACCTTCCTTGCGCAGCCATGGCAGTGCATGGACACCTTCAGGGCCACAGTCTGTGCCAGTACAAGAAAACAACACCATGCCAGAAGTTGAGTGAGACGTAAGACCAGAAAATGCTTCAGAAATCGCAAGCATAGATCACCTTTGGTTCCACATACACAGCTAACGCCTTGGGTTGCTCATCAAGATCTGTAACCGGCACAACCTGATCCAAGTGGCTCCTCAGCAATCCGTTCCTCTCATTGCTGTCTTCGTCGTCGTCCTCCGAGAACCTGCAGAGGAACGCGGGAACCAACGCAAAGCTTTCTTGAAACCACTTGCAGCCATATGGATCTACCAGGTATAAACACCAAGCAGTTGATCAGATTAATCAAAAGTTACTATATAGAGACTGTAGCAGTCTAGCAGAGGTGCAGGAGGCATATGTGTGAGCTCCTGATCTACATGCATCAGACAGCCAATGGCAATCCTTCTCCAATATTATTGTTGTATTGGTTTTTCAGAACTACAGTTGAAACAAGACGATGTTCTAGAGGGGCGTGAGAAGATGCATGGAGGAAAATCCAGTCAGATCAACCACCAGGGAATACAGAAGTTCTTAGAAGCTCAACGGTAGATCCATCCGTCCAATCTACTCTGCTAGTTGAAACGATTAGACAAGCCTATTACCGACTAGTGTGAGGAAATCTCACCCTGAACCTTTCATGTCGTCTGGGTGGGCGTTGGGTGACCTATAGAACACTACATACTAGGCAAAAGGCAATCGATGATAGAAGCATCTATAGTTCTACTATCTCTTTTTACTTGTCGCTTTTAGATATCGATACGGTCTTTAATAAAACTTTGAACATTTTTTTTCCAACTATATGTTAAAAAATATTTAGAAAGTAATGATGTGAAAGTATTTTTCATGAGAAATCTAGTCATGTCATTTTCAAATAACAAATCCAAATGCTTTTTTTGTATATTAGAGGTTAAAGTTTTAAAAGATGATTACACGCATTCTGAAGTTACCTTGCCTGCCTTGTCAGAAAAAGATGACGATTGGTTATAAAGGGTGACTAACAGTAACAGAATACGAGGAACACATTTCTACCCTTCCAACGGAAATCAATCGATGCTGTAAGACGATTTCGCGGCCATAACTATCTTTCTTCTGCAAAAGCAAAGGGCGCATTCTGAGCATAGAAGAACCATAGAGATGCATTGACAGAATGGCAGGGTTTTTAATCCTGTTCTTGCGAAGATTCTCAGAAAAGACTGGTTTCTGGCATAGGCAGTACTACTCAGTTATTCCTTTGAATATTTTGATCCATCTGAGAACCAGTACTCCGAACCGGTTTTGTGATCCCAGATAAATCAGAGGCACATTTGCTGTTTTCTGGGGTACCTGTTTTGGCTTGTGAGCGCCTTCACAACTTCAGTTGTACCCCAGAAACCATAATAAGATCAATGGATAAACAAATACAGTAAAAGGTAATGCTACCAAAATGGAATCGAACTGACTGGACACTCAATCAAGCTGGACATTGTCACAAATCGCACCCCACATTTCCGCATGTTCCAAATGATACAAACTGCAGCAATAAAGCCACTTGTTCATGCAAATACCACGACTATAAGAGTAGGTACATCAGACTGACACTAAACTGCAGTCACTAACAAGATGTACTAAAAATCCAAACTTTATCAACCAACGCAGATCATTATTCCAAGCTCTTTAAGAACCGCCACATCTTCAGACGCAACCAACAAATTTGAGATTTCTAGACGCATCACGACCGAGCAAAACCTAAAAATTCATGATGCTGTCAATCACATTGTAATCAAAACTGAAAGTGCATATCATCAAAGCTGGAAGCACATTTTCTGAAGTGTTACTCTTAAACAAAGGCTTACAATAATTCAAGCAACAAATGCCATCCTTGCTCTGCTGTGAAGTGACCCCATCAGATAACTCCACCACGAACAGGCATTTATAAGACCTGGCAGGTGCACAATACTAATCCAGTTAAGGCAGAAAACACGCCCCAGGTATCCAGCTGCTGAAAAGAAATGTGATATCCTATCAAATGCTGAAGTGCCTATCAAAAGTATACATAAGAATGGTTCTAGAGAATAGTATTGTTTCCGGTCTAATTTAGATGTCATTTTAGCAAAGTTGTTTGGGTTTGCAAATACTTGCCATTTTAGCTTTTATAGGCAACTTTTCCCTCCAAATAGACAAAGGGGTAATAATTTGGGCAGCAAATGTAAAAAAAAATTGAGGTAATAGTTCTTTCCTTGCTCTATACTTCTATGTGAGCTAAAATGACATCTAAATCAGACTGGAACGAGTGTTATTCATAAAAATTGGAGCACGATAGCTAGCTGACACATTCCAATCAAATCAAAACCACCACCAATAGATCAATCAGGTATCTCAACTGACAACTAAGCATGTCTTTTTGCCAAAAAAAAAACATTCTAGAAATTGATAATCAACGTGTTAGTAATTCATCTGAGAAAGAAATAACAAGGATTGGAAAGAAAAAATAACAAAACTATTCATACAATGGGAATGGGGTGTGTAGTGATGTTGCACTTAAAATTACGAAGAGTGGAATACGGCCATGTATACTGTTCACTCAAGTTTATGCATCATGTACAATTAGTAAGGGATTAAAAATGACAAAATAGGACGGTACCTAACATAATTTAGGACAAGCCACCCAAAGTGCTCCAGATCAAAACCGAGATCACAAAGGCCTAAAATAGGCCTGCATAAGCATATGCCACAAGTGAGTTTATAGAACAGAAAAAAATCAATAAGTAATATCGAAACAATATGTAACTGACGATAAGCAGCTTATTCAGATGCAATTCACCTTACATGGTGCTTCACTGACTGAAGTTCATCTCCGAGTATCTGCAGTACCAAGAGTACATACGTAAGCTAACAATTGTTGTACAAAAAACAGTAAACCACCAGAAAAATTTCGAGAGTCAAAATGTCAAAAGTGTCTTACCTCCTAGGCTTGTTCTGGCGCTGATCAAGCTCTTCATTCACAATATCTGCAGTGCAAGACAAATTATCTATGAAAGCAAAACAAGTTGTAATACGAGCTAAGAGTTCATGATCAGTAGTATGGCATAATAGGGTGCAGCACAACTTACCATTTCGAGGTGGAGATTTAGTCCCTTTGTTAGCACTAGGTTCCTGTAATGATAAATAAATATTTCTTAATGCCCAGAAAACTTCATGGATGATGCAACAAATACATAGCCAAATAGCCAGACAGAAATAGAGGTAGAGAAAAACTTGTCAGCACTGCAAACAGTTCCCATCTACAAGTGATTGCTAATACCTGTGAATAATTACACAGCTTACCATAAGTGAAGCCAGCACATTCTAGATGTGCCCGACTCAAAGAGCAAACTGTGTCTTACTTAATGAACACTAGAATTACCTGGATGGAACTGACGATGACGCCTGTCCTGAAGACCTAGAGTAAAACTCGGATCAAGAGCAATATAGGTGGATATGATCCTCCAAAAGCACCAGCTGCACCAGCCAATACTGGCAACCTATTACCAACATTTCAAAAGTGTTGTAAGGTAGAGACCAAAAATCATGCAGAAAATATAAGGGCAATTGGCAGTAATCTAGTTAAGACAAGGAAGACAAATTCATGCCAGAGTCCAGGAGGGCAACAAATCAAAAGATCTATAAAATACATGAAACGTCCATTAAGACTTTCAACAACAAAAAGAAGCAACAAAAACAGTGTATTGAGTGCAATGAACAAACATTGTGAAGCAATTTCAGCTATTTAAATATCCTTTCATACTATCTTTCAAGTACAAGATAGTGAAAGTAGTGTTAGCAACATGTCAACTCACTGTCATAGTTTAATGAAATAAAAACATATTTTAAGCAAAATGTAGTCAGTTGTGAGAAACAAGTGCAAATACAGCTGGGTTTAATATATTTGTTGTCTTACGAACTCCTTGCAGGACTACAGCAAGTAACACCACAACAAACATTATTTCGTAGACATGAATGAAAATCTAACGAATAGAATTGCAAATCTAGCAAGGCATTGTTAAGTATACCATGTCATTTCGTTATTTCCCATTCCCAGCTGCTGTTGAGCCACATAGCCAGGGAGGGCCATACCAACAGTAGGAACTCCAGGCCCACCAGGATGCTGACCACCAAATTGCATCACTGCATAAAGGATAAATAGGAAATTATATGTGTTCAAGTGATTTCATTAGAAAGATTAAAAAAACAAATTATTACAAGAAAACTAGGCCAATTGAATGATTAAGGAAGCAGACCTGGCAGAAGAGCTGGAGTACCAGGAAAATTTTGCTCGCCCTGGGCAAGACCAAAAGCTCCAGCAGCCCCAAGAACCTGGGCTCCACCATACATAAAGGAGCCCTTCCGGTTTCCTGGTTGTTGGTTTTTCCGCCCCAGATGATAGAGTCTTGGATTTATTTGAACTAGGATATGAACCATTCTCACCACTTTCAGTTGATCTAACAGGTAGATGCTGAGCAATTGGTGATGAATTGCCAGTCCGATGGCTTATCTGCTGAGTTGGTATTCTCATTGCAGATTGATTAGGTACTTGGCCTGACTTTTGGTGCATGACTGAGGTGTGATTTTGCTGTTGTGTGGAAATCCTAGAGGTTTGGTGAAGCGATGAAGTAGGCGGATTATTTGAAGGAATCCCAATGCTTGAATTTCCCTTGAGCCCTGACAATAGGGGATTGCCCAGCATTAACTGATGATGCTGTAAATCCTGATGAATTCAATGATGTTCCTGCCCATGGTCCACACCCTGGCATGAACCTCCATTCCACCATAATCCATGGCTGTTCTCCTCTAACTACTTGACCAGATTGTAGCTTCAAGTTGGAAGATGGATGACCCTTATTGGAACCTCCTGCTTGTATGTCCCTTCTTTGAGCTGCCACAGAGAAATCTTGGTTGGATGCACCAGAGGGATAAAAGGGTGACGAGAATTTAAGCTTGAACTGACAACATTCTTTTAGGAGGACCTGTTCTGACTGTGCATTTGAAATTTGGCCAGACTCTCTGACGACTGCAGCATTTGCAGCAGGTTGTCGAGATCTTGCTGGTCTGAACAAGTAATAAGACAATTATGTGAGAATAAAACATCACAACCAAAGCTGAAGTATTGAACAGACCTATTTATGATCAATTGTCCCAAGATATTTATCACTTACTGTTTACGTTGGAATCCAACAACCTCTCGGTTGTTCTTTGCAACAGCTTCATAACGCCGAGGTCCTCTGCCTCTGACAACCCTTTGGGGCCGGTTTGGTTGTTGCCATCTTCATGATAACCTTGGTACTTCCCACCCTGGAAAACCCACGAGCAGTGCCTCGGGTTCTACCTCCACCACCACGACTCTAAAATGACCTCTTGACATTCGCTTATCCTGCAATACAGAGATTTCACCTCAATATTGGCTTAACAGGAAAAAACTTTCTTTGCACATTAAAGGTAATGAGTGATTACTGTAACGCTCCTCTTGGAAGTTCATCCTCAAATCTGTCATGCACCCAAGCTTGATCATCTTTTGCATCCCATAGCTTCCTCCCACCAAACATCCGCCTAGGTTAAAAAAAAGAAAAGATCAGTGCAATTGCAGGATAAGATAAAGCATTAATTACAGCCACTATTACTCAATATCTCAAAACGCTGTTATGATGTCAAAGCCTGCAAACAAAGTAAATTGACTAAACAGAAACTACAAAAACAAGTCAAAACCATGACAAGAACCAACATGAGCCCATAGATTTATTAATAGCCACTATAGTCACTGGACCCTTGCCAACCAAAGGATCAGTTTGCAGGGGAAAATACAACACTGTATTGACTCAAGAAGCTGAAAGCATACGGTGGCCGAAGAAGGTTGAGCCTGTTCAGTTGCCAATTGCACTGAAAGCCATTAGCAGACAAACAAAGGTTAGCTCACAGCTCGCTCGCACGTATCATATCAACAATGCAGGCATAATTTTGCCAGAAAGAGTTAGAAGTGTGTGCTGAATGCCTGAACCCCTGAAAAACACATGGATAATTATAACTACAACTCTACAAGGTTTCCAACACTGTGTGCCCACCAGTCCACCAGTCATTCCGTTCTACTAAAAGTAATGATTAACCATCTGAATCCATTGAAACCTCTGTCCTACATATTGTAATGCCTAAGGCAACCTTGATGACACCTCTCAAGGCACAAAATGAAGTCATAATTCCTTGACAGTTTGTCCTAGCAAACCCACCTTGGATAGCTACAAATATGCATAGAGTACATACCTAACATCAAATATTGGCACTTGGCAGCATTGTCCCCTATAACTCTAGCCCTAAACTAACATTACCCTTCCCAATCACAATTTTCTAGCTACTCTCCACTACCATCCCAGCATCTTAAGCAAACAAATAGTAAAAGTGTGTAGCAGCACCAAGGTGGAGCAAATGCCTGCATCGCCTCTCAGCAAACAACAGGTGTTTAGCAGTAAGTGCCTGGTTTTGAATGTTAGAAAATACTTTATGTATAACTTCCTGATCCAGAATTTTCTTTGGTTTTTCTGGTCCCTTATTGTGGATTAGTACTTGACATTATGACCTCATTCAAAATTTTCATGTTTTCTCTGGATTCTTATCCTCTGAATTACATCTCAATCACGAGGATTTGTCGATTCGAGGGCAATAAACATCATATAAAAGAAGTAAGTAGAATGATGGAAGCTCATAATTTATATCCTATTTCACCAAAGCTGAAGCTTTAACTTTTACAGGATGTTTGCGCTCATGACAGCGCTTTGTTTTGTCTGATGTGCAGATGATACAAACCCAACCTCTCTCACTTACTATTAGTGTCGAAGCTGTCTACGCTAACTTTTAGTCCCCTTTATTAAAGTTTAACAAAGCTCTGGCTTCACCAAAGTCAAACTACACGAGAACAATTGCAATTCTACAGAAACTATGAGCTAGAAGTAAAGGTATAGTTTTTATGAAGCCACACCTGCGTCGGCCGCGGACCTCCTCCTGGAAGCGGTCATCGTGCATGTAGAAGGCGCCGGACGTGGGCACCGCGAACGGCTCGTGCTCCTTCTCCCCTCCCCTCCCCTCGGCATCCGCCTCCGCTCCTCCCCAGCCTCGCCCTCCTCGCCCCCCACCGGCGGCCTCCTGGGCGGCACCGCGCGGCCATCGTAGTCCTCCTCGAACCCTCGCCCACCTCCTCCTCTCCTAAATCATCGTAGTACTCCGCGTCCTCCTCCTCGTCCACCTCGTCCTCGTACACCTCCGCGGCGCCCTGGCCTTCATCGTCGTGGTCGGGCCCGATCTGCGCCTGGGCGGGCGCCTCCTCCTCGGACCCCTCGTCGTCGCTGGCCTCCCGGCGCCGCATGGCCGGGAGCGGCGAGTCGTCGGTCGCTCACGCACCTCCTCTCCTCCCCCCATCTCCGCCGCCTCGTGCGTCAGCAGCGCCGCGGGCGGCTTCTCGGCGGGGGCCTGCTCCGGCCGCGTCCGCGGGCGGCGGGTCGGCCATGGGCGAGCGCAGCAACCCAGATTTGGCTGCGGCGTGGTGAGATTTTTCGCCCCTTCTTCTTTGGGTTGTTTTGTGGGAGAGGCGAGAGAGTTCGAATCGAAGGGAGAGGGAGAGAGAGAGAGCAGGGGACAGCGGGGCGACTCGTGGAACGGAACGGGATGGATTACGGGGCGGGGTGAGGCGGACGGCCGGATGCGGATAGGAGCTGTGGAACGGCTACGGCACGAGGTTTCTCGAGTCGCACGCACTTCCACGGGTTTAGTTTGGTTTGGTTTGTTTTGTTTTCGTCTTCGAATACGGCCAGCACGATGAGTGGGGTAGGTTAAGTTTGGTGAGAATTTATAAGTTGGTAAAGTTGAGTTAGTTTCACGTTCGTGGTTGTTCATCCACTGAAATCGTAATCGCAATAGTCAAGTATGCTGGTATTTCGAGGTTCAAAAAAAAAATTGAGGTTAAAAAAAGTATGATTGTTTCTATCTGAACTCTAAACAGAGTTGGGCGTGCTGTGATAGAACTTTACGTAGGATATTCTATTTACGGTGTAAGGTTTACACGTAGAATACACACAAAAAATATTTGAAGTGCACTTTTTAGCTAGCTTGACAGAATTTGGTAATGTTCATCAAATATTTATTTGCACCCACTAAAATTTATTGGGCATTACGATTGGTACAAACTGGAATTCGGGGCGAGCTTTACGGAAAAAATCCAGTGTAAAATGATAAGTTGACTTTTGATCATTGTCATGTGAATACGGCTGATGAATTTGAAGATAAATAAATCCCGACAATATGTAATGTGTTCTAAAAAACTTCCAAGAATGGCATATGACATGAGTTTTCTGGTTCTTTTGCCGTTTGTTGCCACGTTTCTCCCCGCTCTTACGCCCTGTGACACGCCCGATTGGCCCGTAATGTGTTACTAATAGCCAAGATGCACCTCGAAAAATTGTCGCGGCATGTCATGTCGCAATGTCCAAACGGATCCTTGATAAGTCGACGTTGCCTTCAACTAGAGGCCACCACGCCACGGCATGGGCCATGGGCTCATTTAGGCATGACCGCTTGGCACGCATATTAAACAGATCATGTCAGACGTTGGCTCAACCGCAAACTCAGCACAGACGCTGAGCTCACGGATCGTGTCGCACCTGCCTGGGCATGTTAATGGGTCGGGGTAGGCTCATTTAGCCCATCTCACGAAAAATTTGAAAAAGTCAATAATTCCATAAAATGTATATAATTTAAAAATACAAATAAAAATAAATTTTACACCCATAAAAGAGACAAATATATTAAAAATATAATAATAAACTTTTATTAATGTTTAGGTGGTTGTCTCTAAAACTTTGCCAAGTAAAAACTCAGATGAGAAAATCTTGGCAAAGAAAAAGAGTATAGCCTATAACTCTGCATACATCGATGTTCTAAGGGTCGTTATCTAGGTAAAGATCGCGAACTCGTCCACGACTGTATTTTCTACAGAGTGTTGATCACGTGCATCGCTTTGTTTCAACCTTTATAGTTAAAAGTATTTTCATCATCTCACTCACGACCAGCTTATTCTCCTCTAAATATTCTTTCAAAAGATTGAAAGCGCACTCAAGAAACCGTCGAGACATAAACAGCTAACGCATCCCTTGCTAATATGAATAGCATTGGATATGTTATCTAATACTCATGCCACCATTGCAAAACATTGAGGTGCTCTTCTTGGTAATTCACGGTGATCGCTATCCGATATGTGGATAATTCCACCGCTATATGGTGGCGTTGTATCTACTTCAAAACTTGATATTGTAAAACTTAAACCCTAGAGGAAGAACATGCACCTGTATTTTGCCCCACGAGAGTTTGTTCTTACCTATGGTGGGTAGTGGTGGAGGTTGTTGCAAGTGAACTTCCTAAAACTTTAGTTCGACTTTTGACAAACATAAGACAATATAGTACGAACATCCAAAATAGTTAGAATAGTGTATCCATGTAGCCTCACTCAAGTTGGGAATATTAATGAATCCTCGAAGATTAACTCTAGGACCTAAAATAAATGCAAATGCATATACATATGGGATATCTTTCTAATATTTTAAATATTTAGTTTTCATAGCATGATAGCCTCTCGAACACGATTTTATTTTCATGAACCTTCAAGTGGCTAGCAATTTCAAGAATATGATGTACAATTAAAGGATATGTTAGATAATACACTGGATAACTAAACATGGAATCATAAAAAGTTATAAACCGATAATAACTTTCAAAGAATGAACCAATGTTAGTCAATAGTGTATTATCACATGGCAATGATAGTGCGTGTGAATAAAAATAGAAAATATACTTTTATAGGGTAAAAGTTCTTAAGCATCATGTAAGTAGAGTTACATTCATCGACATATCTAAACCAAATTTTCTTGGACATATATTCATTGCAATGCAAAAGTTCTTATATGATGTTATTTGTTGGCTAGAATGATTTAGGAAAGATATTGCATCGCATAAAGGCTGTACAGTTCCAACCTCTTGAAACCACATTTAACTATAAGATTAATAATACGACAGGGGCATCGCTGATGTAGCAAGAAAGATTCAATGTATGTACTAAATAACTGAGTGAGAATATCCATTGCCTTAGAGTTTGTGACAACATTGCCTAAAATTATTGCAAAAAAATTATTTATGAGACCAAAATCTTCCACAACTTTGATAATACAGTCTGTAATATTCTCACATATATGTGCTACATCAATTAGTTTAAACCCTATAATTTTTTTCTATTTCCTAGTTGTCATTAACATAATGAGCAACTATACTAAGATAATTCTTTAGCCGCACCATTCCGTATGGTATGTCCGAGGTCAAAGGCACAAAAAATGTACAGGTATTAAAGAGTTCTTTTAATTTAGCATGACAATCAAGATAGTATTTAACTAGATCTCTAGTTGCTGTTGGTCTAGAAACGGTATAAAATTTGGGATTATGTATAGTCCTAATGTACTTTTCAAACGCTTTAGACTCACCCAAGTTTAAAAGGCTGTTGGACCAAACCGCGACTAGGGGGTGAATAGAGCTATCCTCTTTTCGACCCTCGATCGAACTCTTTCTTGATAGCTATGGAAGCTATGAATATCATAACACAATCACAGTGGAAGTAATGTGTTCAAATCGACGATCCCCGAGACAAGAACACACAAAACACCTCACACAACCCTAGGCCGTCGACCACCGGTATGGACGGCCTGATCATTCAGGGCTCCTGAGCATTTCTGAAGATCACAAAACGACTCAACTTTTGATTCGGTGATCCAAATCCCCTGAAATTTCAACCATAGCCCATCAAGAAGGTTAGTAACCTACTCCAATCAACGATCGGGAAGGTTTAATCAAAGGTTCAATGAATTTCTTAGATGAGGGCAATAGGGCATAAGAATCGAGAAAATTCAAACTTTGACCCAAAAATTTGCTCGTGAGTGAATGATGATCAAGATGATCATAGATGTATTCTCACATATCCTAACAAGCTAGATCACAAAATGAATACCAAGAAAATCAAAGGAATAAGCAAAATCTCAGAAGTTATCAAAAAGAGAGCAAAAATAAGAAGAAATTCATCTTGAGGAAATCTTGCTTGGATTACTTTAATAAGATTGTTGATTTATAGCCACTCTACCATGGAGGACAAATGCTCAACACTTGAGCACTCAATCAATCCATCTTTCACAAAACCTCGCCTCTACTCCACTTTCCTCCAAATCACAAATTAAGGTTTTTCACTGGAAGGCATAAGAGACTCCAAACCGACATCTCTCTTTTATAGTAGAGACTAGGTTTAGAGATAAAACCAACTGACACTGTTAAGCCTACACACAAATAGATCTATACTTACACACGCTTCTCAAAGAGGATGACGAATTGGGTTTCCCGAATCCATTTCTTCGTGATCTTCATCTTCACTTGACCTAAACTTCATCTTCTTGCACCATCTTGCACCACGGTTTTGCCAAAGATCACAAGGCGGTATTTTGGTGAAGATACCAAAATACCTCTTCTCGATCCTTCTCTAAAACTGAGTCCAATCATCATGAAGCAATCCCATGCTTGGCCACGGCTAATCAATAGCTCTCTTCATGTCGGCAAGTCTCTTCCATCCGATCCCACCAAACCACCATAGAACTTGCACCGATCTCGCGCTACTTGATGCAACCTGTCATACTGTGGACCAAACGAGCACTGAGGGTGAATAGGAGCACTATCTCTTTTCATCTTGATCGAATTCAATTTAACTTTCACTCTAATAGCTATTAGAGCTATGAAAATCAATATACATGTATAATGAAGATTTGTATTGAATCCGATTGAAACCCCGGCCACAAAGAACCAAAATCACCAAAACTCAAATCAACATGAGTTGCGCTGCAGACCTCTCAAAGTTGGGCTCCGACTTTGGCTTGATGGTCAAACCTCACCAGGGTGGTCTGGCTCTAGCCCGATGAACATGAAATCAATACGAACTCAAAATGTAACGCCACAGCTTTTTCGAGCCTTTGAAATTTTTAAAATAAAAATAACCATTTGGTTTATGGTTTGTTAAAGCTTAACCGAGATTTTGAAGTAATTTAAATGACTAATTCGAACTTCAACTAATTCAAGTTGGTCTTCAAGTCGTTGGAGTTCTCGTGTTTTGATTTCCTTTCCTCTGCTTGTACCGCTTCTTAGTCACGACTCCTTAGGTCAAGACCTCTCTGGACCTCCTTTGGCCACTCCAAAGGCATGTAACATCCCAATTTTCTGTTTTAAAATCTTTTAAATAGTTAGTAGGGAAAACCATTTGGATTTATTTGAGTTTAATTCAAAAGCTTAATATTGGACTTTGCAAACAAAAACATTTAATATGAATAATCCCAACATGAACATTTGCCAAAACTATTTTATTTGGGTTCCTTGTGCTCAGATATATTTTCTAGATTTTTCTAGAATTTTTTCGATCATTTGCTATTTTCTATTGCCTATTTGATTTTCTGTATTTTCTAAATAGAAAAGCTATTTAAAATCTCAGATAGTCTTGGGTCGAATCCTTCCGGCCTACCATCTCCTTCCGCTTCTCGCCCATCTCTCGCGCCACGCCTCCCTCTCTTCTCTGCAAGGCCCCGGCCCCACCTACCACTCCGTGCCTTCCCACGCTCAAGGCTGAGCGCCTCACGCTCTGGTGGACCCCGCCGCCACAAGATCGCTTTCACCCGACCTTCCCGTGTCCGAGCCGACACTGCCGGCCACGCTTCCTCGCGGACTCTTCCTCCGTGGCTATTTAAGGCCCGCGCGTCAAAATTCGCACCGCTTCCGCCTCCAAAACCCTAGAGCCGCTTCTGATTGCGCCGCCACTGTGGAGAATCGAGCTTCAACCTCCTGCGCCCGCAACCTTCTCGCCATCTCGCACGCCGTCGGTGAGCCTCGCCTTCCACGCCACCGATTCGAGGTCGCCGTGGTGTGGGCTTCACGACGCACCTCATCATCCTCGAGGGAGCCCCGCACGCCGGCCGTTCAACCGAGCCGCTCCGCCGCCAACCTCAAGCGCGCGATTTGGTCACCGCCAGGCGCCGACCGTGTCACCGCTTCGCGAGTGCGAGGAGCCCGGCTCCCTCCGCCTGGTGGTCGAGTCGCTGTCGCACGCCGACAAGAACTCGCCGGCGATGCCGTGTCCTCGCCAAAACGCCACCGCGGCTACCGCGCTTACGCGCGCCGGGCCCTCTCTCGCCAGCCTACGCGGCAGCACCGCGGCAGGCTCGTGAGACTTAGTCTACCGTGAGCGAGCCAGCGACGGTGGACCACCTTCGATCCACAATACCCCGTCCAAAGTTTCTGACGTCGTCATGCAATAAATCTGATTTTCCTTTAGGAAAATAATTAAGAATTCATAAAATCTGATTTTCAGCATTTTGTAATTTCAATCTTCCAAAGCTCATAACTTTGCATCCTAACTCCGATTGAGTCCATTCAAATTTCTAAATTTGTCTAAATTCAAGATCTAGCTATCTGAGATTTTTATTTAATTTTTGGAGTTTGTTTTGCCTCTGTTATTTATTTGTTTTGTTTGTTCGCTTCGTTTGTGCAGACGCCGATATTTCGGAGTTTTCGTCGAAGAAGGCTTCAACCAAGTTCAAGACCAGTACATAGACCTTTCCAAGGCAAGTCATATCTTTGATCATATTGAATCCCAGTTTTCCCAAATTACATTGTGTTAAATTATTGCATTTACTTTAATTATGTATTTAAATGCTTTTGGCTAGTTATTGATCCCACTTGTTATGTTCACCTTGCCTACTTGTATACCTTCATCTTTGTCGCCCTAGATTGGTTTATTACGTAGTTGGTATTAGTATATTGCCAACATGGTGGGTTAGAACGACTAGAATTGCTTAGCCATGCTACGTCATCATCTCATGAGTGCAATTATGAAATTGACTAAGTGAGTATGGAACTGTGATAAAACTGTGTGTTGTGTGCTATTATTCGTGATGGCATGTGTTGCACTAAACCAACCGGTGGTAAAAGATTTAGACCGCAAGTGGTGATATCTGTGTGAACGGTGGCTTTGTGATTGGGATTTATCTGTGGTAGTTAGAAAAACCGGAAGTCTTGCCTTGGTCAATTAAGGACTTAACTTTGTGCGACTTTGAACTGAGCTTGTCAGACGACCACATGTCCGGTGACAGCCTAACTTAGTAGGTTACTGAGTTTCAACATTGGGGTTCGTGGATAGGTTAAGCTTTGTGATATGGATCGTGTGATTAAGAACGTCAATGTTGAGACAGTTTCGAACATATGTTACGATCGGTGCTAGCTACACTAGTTGTATCGTGGGTAAAGTGTACAAACCTCTGCAGAGTGTTAAACAATCTATTCGAATAGCGCCCCGCACGGTCATGGACACCGCCGAAATTTCACGAGGGTAGTGTTCATAAAACTTTGGGTATGGGATAGCCGTGGCATTTATGTGGTGTGGATCAATCTAATTAGCTTTGTGTCCGTGGAAACAATCATAAAAAGTTATTATTGCTTATTTGTTTCAATTATGCTTTCAATCTATTACTTGTATTCAATTGCAAATGTTGCATTTTGCAAAATAACCACGAAGCCATTCCTTTGGAATAAGCTCGCATCTATATATTGCATTCGTGGTATGACTTGCGAGTACGGTGTGTACTCACGCTTGTTGTAAAACTTGCGCCCAAACCTACTGTATGGAGGAGTCTACACCTTTCGAGAGGAGTTTGTGGAAGAAGGTTGATCGCTAGGTCATCGATCCCGCGGTTGCCCTGTGGTGTGTGATTGAGTTTGCCGAGTTTACTTGCTCCGCCGCAATATTTCTTTAGTGTTAGCCTCGTGGCTTAATAAGTTGTAACTCGACCTTAAGGTCAAAACTCTAAGTTGTTACTCAAACTATTCGCTATGTTATATTTCGTTTGTGTGGATTGATATTCACCTATGTTACACATGTGCACTAGCGTGATCCTGGACTAGTGTATACACTGAGGGTCCGAGTGCATTTTGGGTCCCGAGCAGGTGGTATCGAGCCATATTGATCAGAGGTCTTGACCTTAGTTTAGATCGCCGTTAGAGAGTCCAAACTATTTTCTAAAGGAAAACTAACTTGCAAGAGTAACCTATTGCTTAACTCCTCTCATGTCTCTCTAGACTCATCTATTGCTAAGAATTTTTCCTCTCTCTCGCTGTTTTTAAGTTGTTCTTACCTCTCTCTGTCTTGTGGACGGATGCCTCGCCGGACCTATGGTGATGCTGTGGAGGTTACGCCGCCAACTTTGGAAGCTCCGCAGTACTTGGAGGATTTGATCGTCCGTTGTACCAGGCAACAACGGATTGTGGATGGACATAAGCGGGTAATGATCCGTCGCTTGACGATCTACGCCAGATGAACACCAAGGCAAGCCGCTGAACATCTCCGTCGGAGGATCACTTGAGTGAAGGAATACAGAATCATCGCGCTGGCCATGCTTCGGATCTCGCCACATCTACATGCGCGAAAGTTAAGGAACCGTCTTCCGCTACCACCCCGCAGCACCGTGGAGCTACTCGCACACTATCCATCCACGAGGGAAGAAGATGCCAGATGTACACCTCGCCCGCACGCTGCCGCCAAGAGGAATCCATGGAGATGATGGCCGCTGATCTAGCGGTGCCTTCAAGAGCCTGCACCAAGTCAAGAGAAGATCGCCATCCCGAAGAGAGATACGGACGCCCACCACCAAAGCGGACCAAGAAGAGGAAGAAGATCTAGAAGAACATGAAGAACTGAGGAAGATCCAGAGGAGGTGGAGCAGAATCGTAAGAGCCTGTCCGCCATCGACGCCGTTCTCGTTGCACCGCCCGGGCACCGTGATCGCTTGCGAAGATGCGCACAGTTAAGGTCTACACGCACAGAGCGCGAAGGTGGTTGGAGGTTACTCGATCGAAGTTCGCCAAGGCCTAGGTTCAGCTGAGGCTTAGTGTGTTAAGTCGGGCCTAAGCCTAGTCGTCGCCCTTAGGCGTTAGATTGTGTGCTTAGGTTCGCTATTTTCTTTGAGTGTGAGTATGAGTCAGAAAGGCCCTTAGGCATCTGTTGCACGCCGCACTAAGTTCCTGGTAATAAAGTTGCTTTTGATTCTCTCGCTGTTGGGTTTAACCGATCCCCGCTTAGTTCTTAACTCATTTGCTACCTTATCTAACCCTTGAAGCTTCGCAGATGGTTACAACTCGCCAAACAACAGCAAGTGGTTCGGGTACCAAAGACCAAAGAAGCAATGAGCAACCACCACAGATAGCTCGCCACAAGCACCCCATTGACTTGCAAAACTTTGAGCTTTCATGGCAGCACACTCACTGATGAATACCATGATGACTCGTATGCAAGCCATGCACAACCGAACAATAACAACAATCACCAAAGACGGAGCCCCAACGCTCATGGTCACCATGGACCATCCAAACTTGCAGATTCATGAGGACTCGCCCACCAACATTTTACGGACATGTCTCACCTGTGGAAGCCGACGATTGGCTTCGATGATTGAAAGGAAGTTGCCGATCACTCAATGCAGCGATCATGAAAAGTTTCTATGCCTCCCACCGCTTGGAGGGCATTGCGCAGAATGGTGGGAGAACTTCGCGCCATGAGGCACCATGTATCACTTGGGAGGAATTCTCACAAGATTCCGCCAGCATTCACGCACTGCAAGGAAATTATTGAACTAAAGAAAGATGAATTTCGTGCTCCTAAAGCAAGGAAGCTTGTCGCTGTCTCGACTACCTCAACAAGTTCTCACAACTTGCTCGCTATGTCAGAAGATGTTGCAACACAAGCCCGCCGTAGTCGCTTTCTGAAGGATCAACACCGACTTCGGGTCAACCTCTCTGCACATACCTTCCCCGACTTTCAAGAACTGATCAATAAAGCTTTGGTCATGGAGGATAAGCGTAAGGAACCGCGAAGACAATCGCAAACGCAGGATGATCCAAAGAGGAGGCCAGCAATTCCAACAGAGCAAGGATGCGTATACCGCAGCTCAACCGGTTTTCCACGTAACTCCGCCAGACACTGCATTCAATCTCAAGACTCGTCCATTGCTCGTAACACTCGCACTTCAAAGACCGACTAACGCTGATTCAATAGCCAACAAGTCGCAGAGCAGGGTGCGTACTATGCTTCGCCACGCCCAGCCACTATGCAAATCGCTGTCACAGAGGGGGAACGATCACCGATTCGTTTCAACCTTGGAGCTCACGCCGACTAAGACCCCAGACCGGTCGGTCACCGGAACTTTCCAAGCCCCCAACCACCGGGAGGAGGAACGCACTCCGTGGTCCGAGGCCGTGTCAACCACGCCACCCGAAGGAGCACAGAAGCACCGTACGCCGTGACCGGGTAAGTTCCCCGTTAATTCATGACCGCATCGGGCTTTTGTTTGATTCGAGCTTCGCATTCTTTTGTGTCCGAGTTTTGCAACTAAGAATAAGTTGGAGGCTATACAACTTAAGCATACTTTATTAGTTCGACGCCTCGAGCGAGCTAAGCTCTAGAGTGGGTTGTTTAGAGCTAAGTTACTCATAGTGAGTTGAGTTTCTAGCCAACCTAATTGTCCTAGATACCCACACCTAGATGTCATTCTGGCATGGATTGGTTATCCAAGCACAAAGCTGTGCTGGATTGTGGCCGAAGAGCCGTAACGGTTGAGAGTACTGATGGAAGGAAAGTGGAGTTTCTAGCCACATCAGTTCGTGAAGGACACTTGCTAGTAAACAGTCTGAAGACCATTGCAATGGAGAGTGTACCAATAGTCAGAGAATACCCAGATGTGTTTCCAGAAGAGTTACCCGGAATGCCACCGATCGCGACATCGAAGTTCGCCATTGATCTAGTGCCGGGACAGCGCCAATTTCTAAGCGACTTATCGAATGCCACCGACGAAGTTAGCTGAAATGAAGAAGCGATTGAAGAACTTCGAGAAAGGTTTCAGAAGACCAAGTTCGTCACCGTGGGGAGCAACGGTCTTGTTCGCCAAGAAGAAAGAGGAAGCATGAGGATGTGTATCGATCACCGCTCTCTCAACGAGGTCACTATCAAGAATAAGTATCCACCGCCTGCATTAGATGATCTGTCGACTGCATGAAGGAGCCTGAGTGTTCTCAAAGATCGACTTGCGATCGCGCTACCATCGCTTGAAGATCTACCCTAGGGATATACCAAAGACCGCTTTCTCAACGCAGTATGGACATTATGAGTTCTTGGTCATGTCATTTGGGCTAACAAATGCCCCAGCTTACTTCATGAACATGATGAACAAAGTCTTCATGGAATACCTAGACAAGTTTGTAGTGGTGTTCATTGACGATATTCTGTTTATTCTAGATCGAGGAGGAACACGCAGTAACACCGAGGTTAATTTTGAGAAACTCGTGGAGCATCGGCTGTATGCCAAGTTCAGAAGTGTGACTTTGGAAGAAGGAAGTGGATTTCCTTGGCCATGTTATGACCGCCCGATGGAGTAGCAAATTGACCCAGAAAAGTAAAGGCAGATTACACTGACCACCAAGACTGTAACCCATTCGTAGCTTGGGGATGGCAGTTATTACCGCTGCTTCATCGAGGATTCTCATCGATTGCTAAGCCTCTACGCAATTGTTGAAGAAGGAGAAAAGTTCACCGGACTCCACCTGTGAGGAAAGTTTTCAAGAGTTAAAGAAGCGCTTGACCTCAGCCCCAGTGCTGATTTTGCCAGATATTCGCAAGGATTTCGATATCTATTGTGATGCCTCGCGTCAAGGATTAGGATGTGTCCTGATGCAAGAAGGAAGAGCCGTCGCTTATGCGCCAAGACAATTGAGACCCCACGAGGAGAATTACCCTACTCATGATCCGGAATTTAGCCGTAGTAGTGCATGCTTTAAAGATTTGGCGCCATTACCTCATCGGTGAATCGGCGTGAAGTCTACACGATCATAAGAGTCTAAAGTACATCTTTACTCGGTGATCTGAATATGAGACAGAGAAGATGGTTGGAATTGATCAAGGATTACAATCTTGGAATCCACTACCATCCCGGAAAAGCCAACGTAGTTGCAGACGCTCTAAGCCGTAAGAGTTACTGCAATGCTTTGGAAGTAAAGGAAAGTTTCCCAGAACTTTATGAAGAATTTCAGAAGCTAAAGCTAGAAGTTGTGTCCGAGGGATTTGTGGCCAATTTGGAAGTACAGTCTACCTTGGAGAAGCAGATTCGTGAAGCACAACCAAAGGATCCGTCTTTGGTCACGAGATCAAGATCAAAATGGCAGAAGGAAAATTCAAAGATTTCACCAAGGATGATCAAGACATACTCTGGATTAAAGGTCGTATCTGTGTACCAGATATCGATGGTCTAAGACAGTTAATCTTAAAAGAAGCCCATGACTCAAAGTATTCGATTCACCCTGGAAGTACCAAGATGTACCAGGATGTTAAGACCAAATTTTGGTGGCCAAATTTGAGCGAGAAGTCGCAGAGTTCGTTGTCTTGTGCGACACCGCCGAAATAAAGGCGAACACCGCAGACCACAGGTTTGCCGCAACCACCGAAGATTCAGAATGGAAGTGGGAAGAAATCGATGGATTTATCACCGGTTTACCCAAGACCCAATCAGTTACGATTCGACCGGTGATAGTTGATCGATTGACCAAGGTCGCATTTTCTCGCTACCAAACCACGCACTCGTGAGATCGCCGCGAGTTGTACATGGCCGTAATTGTCGCCTTGTATGGAGTGCCCAAGAAAATAGTGTCGATCGAGGATCTCGCTCACCTCTCGCTTGGCGAGTTTGCATGAAGCATTGGGTACCCATCTGAATTTCAAGATCGCATATCATCCACGTACGTGATGGATGATCAAAGAGTTAATCGATATTGGAGGATATGCCGAGCCCTGGTTTAGCGAATGCTACCGATGGGATAAAAGTTTGCCGATGCGAGTTCTCGACAACAACAAGCATTGCCGCCCGCAAATGTCGCCATTTGAAGCTTTGTATGGCCGTGCTCACGAACCTCGCAAATTGGTCGAGACAAACCAACGCATGACATGTTCGCCAGATATCATTCAAGAGGCGTAAGAACAAAGTTGCTATGATCAGAAAGATTGAAGATAGCCGGCCAAGGCGTAAGAGTTATGCCGAGCAACCGCTGCCGAGACCTCCGCCCGAGCCGTAAGATTTTGTCTATCTTCGAGTGACCCCGCCGTAGGCGTCAAAAGGTTTCATGCCAAAGGGAAGCTTGTCCCTAGGTATGTTGGGCCGCTCAAGATTTTGGAACGCGGGGAAGTTGCTTATCGATTGGAGCTACAGCAATGCTAGCAGTGAGGCACGATGCCTTTCATGTCTCGCAGCTTGAAGAAGTGTCTTCGTGCAGCCGTAAGAGCAAGCCCGCTTGAATCAATTGTTTTGAAAGAGGATCTTATTTATAAGGAGCAGCTACCAAGATCTTGGATGTCGCAGAGCGCCCACGTAGCAAGACTGGCTCGCTTTTTGCAAGGTCTGTGGAGCAACCACTGTAAGGAGAAGCAACGTGGGAACGTGAAGAAGAGCTGCCAGCCGAAGTTCCCTAGCCTTTTCTCTAGCTAGCCTCAATCTCTGGTCGAGATTCCTTTAAGGGGGAGGTTTGTAACATCCCAATTTTCGTAGTTTTAAAAAAATCTTTTAAATAGTTAGTAGGGAAAAATTCACCATTTGGATTTATTTGAGTTTAATTCAAAAGTTTAATATTGACTTTGCAAACAAAAACATTTAATATGAATAATCCCAACATGAACATTTGCCAAAAACTATTTTATTTATGTTCCTTGTGCTCAAGATATTTTCTAGATTTTTCTAGAATTTTTCCGAAGTTCATTTGCTATTTTCTATTGCCTATTCGGATTTTCTCCGTATTTTCTAAAATAGAAAAGCTATTTAAAATCTCGAATAGTCGTGGGTCAATCCTTCTGGCTCTGGCCCATCTCCTTCCCGCTTCTCGCCCATCTCCGCGCACTCGCCCCTCTCTCTTCCTCGCTCGGCGCGCTCCTGGCCCCACTCTGGCCCACCTACACTCCACTTTTCCCAGACGCTGCCAAGGCTGAGCCGCTTCTCGCGCTCAGGGACTCCCGCCGCTCTCGCCAAGATCGCTTCACCCCGGACTCTTCCCGTGTCCGAGCCGGACACCGCCGCGCTGGCTGCTTCTCGCTGGACTTTTCCTCCTCCGGCTATTGGGGCCTCGCGCTCGGCCAAAACTTCGAGACGCTTCTTCCGCCTCCAAACCCTAGAGCCGCTTTCTGATTGCGCCGCCACCGTGTGGAGAATCGAGCCTCTCAACCTCTGCGCTGCCGCTGCACCTTTCTCCGCCATCTCGCACCGCCGCCGGTGAGCGGTTTCCACGCCACCGGATTCAACGTCGCCGCGGTGTGGAGGTCACGATGCGCACTCATCATCCTCGGGAGCGCCCCTCAGCCGCCGCCGCTGCTCAACCGAGCCGCTCCGCCGCCAACCTCAAGCGCTGCCGATGATGGTCACCGCCGTAGAGGCCCGACCGTGTCACCGTACTCGCGAGGTGCGAGGAGCCCGGCAGTTACTCCTCGGCCGGCCACGCCAGGGAATGGAGTCGCCGTTGTCGCACGCCCGACAAGAACTCGCCGGCGATGCCGCTGGTCTCGCACCAGCGCAGACTGCAGCCAGCGCTACGCGCGCTCGCGAAGGCGCCTGCAGTCGCCTACGACCAACGGCTCGCAAGAAATGGCTTACACCCACCGATCCTCGAGCCCGAGGCTCGTAGACTTAGTCTACTGTGGAGCCGAGCCACCGACGGGTGGGACCCACTTGCTGATCCATAATCCACCCGTCCGAAAGCCTCACTGACGCGGCGCACAAATCTGATTTTCCTTTAGGAAAATATTCAGAAATTCATAAAATACCGATTTTCAGCATTTTATGTAATTTCAATCTTCCAAAGCTCATAACTTTTGCATCCTAACCTGATTGAGTCCATTCAAATTTCTAAATTTGTCTAAATTCAAGATCTAGCTATCTGAGATTTTTATTTAATTTTTGGAGTTTGTTTTGCCTCTCACATTTATTTGTTTTGTTTGTTCTCGCTTCTGCTTGTGCGTAGACGTCGATACTTCTGAGTTTTTGGTCAAGAAGGCTTCAACCAAGTTCAAGACCAGTACATAGACCTTTCCAAGGCAAGTCATATCTTTGATCATATTGAATCCCAGCTTTTCCCAAATTACATTGTGTTAAATTATTGCATTTACTTTAATTATGTATTTAAATGCTTTTGGGCTAGTTATTGATCCCACTTGTTATGTTCACCTTGCCTACTTGTATACCTTCATATTTTGTCGCCTAGATTGGTTTATTACGTAGTTGGTATTAGTATATTGCCAACATGGTGGGTTAGAAACGATTTAGAATTGCTTAGCCATGCTACGAGTCATCATCTCATGTGAGTGCAATTATGAAATTGACTAAGTGAGTATGGAACTGTGGTGATAAAACCAGTGTGCTGTGCTGAAGCATATTCGTGATGGCATGTGTTGCACTAAACCAACTGGTGGTAAAAGATTTAGACCGAGGCAAGTGGTGGATACTGTGTGAACCTGGTGGCTTTGTGATTGGGAGTTATTCCTGTGGTTTAGTTAGAATACCGAAGTCTTGCCTTGGTCAATTAAGGACTTAACTTTGTGCGACTTTGAATCGAGCTATGTCAGCATTTACCACATGTCTCGTGACAGCCTAACTTAGTAGGTTACTGGAGTTTCAACATTGGGGTTCGTGGATAGGTTAAGCTTTGTGATATGGGATCGTGTGATTAAGAACGCTAATGTTGAGACGAAGTTTCCAATCGTTATGTTACGATCGTGCTAGCTACACTAGTTGTATCGTGTGGGTAAAGTGTACAAACCTCTCGCAGTGTTAAACAATCTATTCGAATAGCACGTCATGGTCATGGACACCGCCGAATTTCACATGAGGGGTAGTGTTCATAAAACTTTGGGTATGGGATAGCCGTGGTGGCATGTTTTGTGTGGCAGTGGATCAATCTAATTAGCTTTGTGTCTGTGTGGAAACAACTATAAAAGTTATTATTGCTATTTGTTTCAATTATGCTTTCAATCTATTACTTGTATTCAATTGCAAATGTTGCATTTCGCAAAATAACTACGTAAGTCATTCCTCTGGAATAAGCCCGCATCTATATATTGCATCTGGGGCGGTATGACTTGGCGGCGTACGCACGTGTACTCACGCTTGTTGTAAAACTTATGGCCCAAACCTCACGTATGGAGGAGCTCACGCCGCTTCGAGGAGGAGTTTGTGGAAGAAGGTTGATCGCTAGGTCATCGATCCCATCTGGGCTAGTCGTGGCGTCGATTGGAGTTTGCCGTGAGTTTATTTTGCTCCGCTCTATTTTTAGTGTTAGTTCTCGCATGGTTTAATAAGTTGTAATCCCGCACTTAAGGTCAAAACTTGTTGTTACTCAAACTATTCGCTTATGCTATATTTCGTTTGTGGGATTGATATTTCACCTATGGGCACACAGCATTTGATGATCCTCGACTAGTGCGAGAATACACAGAGGGTCCGCACTGCATTTTGGGTCCCGACAATAGAGCCTTTGTACGGAGGTGTGGATGATGTATTTCGACTTGAGCGTAACGTTGGGAATGTCAAGTTAAGAGAGATGAGTTAGTGTGTTGCGATGAACTGAAACTCCAAAGTTGAGAGAGATTTTATTCCTAAAAGAGATACTCGAAAAATTGATACTTCCTCAAAGAAGTGAATCGCTTTCTCGATTCTCGCTTGAGTTTTGTGTTGTTGACTAATGTCTTTCGTAAGATGAGTTTGACTCAATTTTGGTATGTGTGGTTCTTATCGGTTCAGAAGAATAAAGGAAGTTTTGATTTGGGCATTTAAAATGATTCCTCCTTTGGTTTTCGTGATGCTTTTTCGCAAACCGCCACTTGGAAGGTGGAAAGGTTTTCGTGATGAAATTCGATTTCGGATTTGACTCTTTAGCACCGAAATGGTAACGCTTAGTTGCGATGTGAATCTTTCATTTTCGGGATGGGTTTGGTTGGTAAAAGAGTTTGCTTAAAGAGAGTTTTGTCGTATGTTTCGGTTAAAGGAGGTGATCCTTGCTTTAGTGAAGAGTTTAATTGAGAGGTGGAACACAAGTTCTATGTTCTATGTGCATGTCGGTGGTTCGTATCATTGGGAAGGTTAACCCAAGATACATTGGGTTGTTTAAGCTAGTTGGCGACGCCAGATCGTCTCGAGTCCGTACTACGAGCACGAACATCTTGTATGTTCTTCTGTTAAGTGAGTACCGAGATCCGAGTTTGAGGTTTCGCTTGCGCCGCTGACCATCGAGTGAGATCTTACCTTTGAGTCTTGTCCGATGAGTGTACCGAAGCTGTGGTAGAGCATTAGTTCGCACGCCGTGTTACGCCGTTGAGTTGTGGTATTTTGCACGAGGAAAGGCTACTTGGGAAGTTGGAGTTTTTGCGGCGTGAGCTTTAGCGTTGTTGTTCACAACGTGTACGTGGTTACCGTTGTTCGCTCGGCCGTGGTCGTTCTTTAGCTTAAGCGTGTTTAGAATTCGGTCGATTGCATTAAGGTGGGTAGAATGTAATACCCAAAAGTATTCGAGAATATTCGAAAGAGTATTCGGAGAGATTATGTGAATTTGGAGAAGGACCAAATATAAAATAGATTTAGCAAAGAATTAGATAAAGGGGTTTTCTGCAGCTTTTTGGCAACCTGGCCTCGTGCCTTGGCCCAGAGGCCCATGAGGGGGCCACCAATAAAAGAGGGGGAACCCTAGTTGCTACAAGATCGCACCGACATCAGTAGCATCGCACTATAGCAACCCCGCCCCTTCTATGCAAAGAGGAGAAAAGAAGGAGAGAAAGGAAGAAGAAGAAAGGAAGAAGAAGAGAAGGGAGAAGAGAAGGAAGAGGGGTCGCCATCCGTGGTTCGCGACCTTCAGCGGCATCAAGGGTAAAGCGTTGTTGTTGTTGGGTAATTAGTCATAGAAGAGTAATCGGGTAGTTTTTGGTTAGGTTGCAATCTGCCTGCTGTTCGTGCAGATTCGTCTAGAAGCTTGTGGGGTTAATTTCATGTGGTTAGTGGCCGAATCAGAGGTTTTGGTCTCCTAGAGAATTGTAGGTTATGTTCTTAGCTTTTGTTGGCCGCCAAGATTGCCCAAATCCGATTAACGGTCTGGTTGTTATTAATTTTCTAGTATTGCTGTCCTGTTGTTCTGTCGATTCTGACAGTCTGTAGAAAACAGATTAACACTGATGGTTAAAGTGGAAATCTGAGGACCCCAGTATAACAAAAGTTGTAGATAATTGTCGGAGCTTCAGGGAAGCACAAGAACGCAAACTTTGGATAAACGAGTTGAAAGTTATGATAGATTTAGTGATCTGTCCAGAGAACTCGACGAGAAAATTGATGTTTTGTTAAACAGTTTAAAAGGATAGAAGATGGCTGAATCAGGGAGGCTGACCAACAAGGTTTAGTTGGGGAATTTGATAACCTTTCAATTAAGTCCAAGAACACCTAATTTGGACCACTGTACAGAAAGATATGAATTTTAGAACTTGACTGTGTACGAGGGCGTTCAGCACTTAGAAAGTAGGGCCTGGGATCGCGTTGCAATCCGCTACTTGGTGTGCTCGTGTATATAATTCACGTTTTCATCGTGGTCTTAGTTTATATTCTTAATGTATTAGGTGGGGATTGGTACCGAGGGCAGCACCGTCTTCACGCCCTCCATTCTCACACGGTTAAGGCAAGTGCATTGTTTGATTCATGGTTGTGATTGATTGGTCATGCTTGTGTGCTTTTCGATATGTGATAGCATAGCGAGATTGTTGGCATGGTGAATGTTTAATATTGGTGGATGCTCCAAATATGTCTATGCTCTATTGTTGTATGATGTTATCGTCATAGTAATTTGATGATGAATAAATGATGAGCATGTGCATATTGAGATCATGTTGAGGCTTGGTCACGTGGTGACCGGTATATTTTCCTTTGAGATCCCCATCATGAATGTGACGGGTCGAGATCCCCACACTTGTGGAGTGTGGGCTTGAGGTCCCCATTACTTGCAGAGTAATGGGCACTGGTCCCCGTGCTATGCAGCACAGTGCATGGGTATGCATGACGGTTGCATACTTTGCATTACCGTATAATGCACAAAGAAAGATAAAGAGAAAGGATTCTTGAGCATTGCATTTGTATGTGAGATGTTTTATTGTTGCTCTTCTATATATGGATGTTGATGTTATAACTTTTATTCTGTATTTGTTTGAGACTGTGGACTCACTCTTGCTTTTATTGTTGTTTTAGGTACCCAGCCTAGAACGACATGCATAGGGGAAGTAGTATGATAGTCACACACATGCCACATGAACTAAATAAAGTGAATGATCTTCATATCGTAATTGTTTTTAGTAACTAGGCAAGATGCTCAAAGGGTTATTATGTCTTGTCTCTTGCGTTGGTTTAAGTATAACGATGATGAGTAGTGGAACTTTATACTTCATTGGATTGCTAGATACTTGGCATATCTTTGATTATCTTTTGATGTCTCTCGGATGATAGTTTAGTTAATTTATGAATTATTCAGATGTTGGAACCTCCGTAATTAACTTTACAAGGGAGGTTCTCGCTAAATTTAGTAGAATTGTCTTGTTTAGAATTATTAGGTTTTGTTTAGTAGTATTCCGTGCTCATGTCGGGCTAGGTGTTACGATTGGTATCGTGAGCGGGCTTTAGGTCCGTGGTTAATAGAAAATATTAAATTGACACACGCGTACGTAGGTGGGGTTGGGAATTACATTGCTTCCGCATTATCTGTTGTTATGTTTTATTTGTTGAGCAATTGTTGAATTGCCTCTATGCTATCTTTTTGCCTATGCTATGATATGTTATGACATTCTATATCTATGAATCTATTCTATGATTGTCATGAGATGATCATGTATGATCATATGTGATTATATTGTTTATGCGTGTCGATATTGTTTGTTAAGAAGTTGTCGGGACCTGCACTTCGATTCTCGAACCTCTATGTATACCGCACTAGTCCGTGATCACGCTAGTGCACACAGGTTAACATGTAAATATCGATCCACACAAGCGATAAATAAATTAAACGATTAATTTGAATAACAAATAAGGGTTTTGACCTTATGGTCGAAGTTTACACTTATTAAGCCACGCAGGCTACACAAAATAAAGCAAAGCAAATGAACGGAAATAACTCCAGCAGAGATCCCACCAATTCACCACAGCAACCGATCGGGATCTAGACCTTAACGATCAACAACCTTCGGCGAACTCCTCCTCGAAAGCAGGCGTAGACTCCTCCACTTCTGTAGGCTTGGGCGCAAGTTTTACAACAAACGTGAGTACACAACCGTACTCGCAAATCATACCACAAAATGCAATGTATAGATGCAGGCTTATTCCAAGGAAAAGGCTTCTGTGGTTCTTTTGCATAAAAGCAACATTTGCAATTGAATACGAATAATAGATTGAAATCATAATTCAAAACAAATAGACAATAATAATTTAACACTTGTTTCACAAAGACACACAGCTAAACAAAGTTATTTCACATAGCCATATGATTAAGGTCGACAGCTCCCATCCCAAACATTTTATTTAAAACTACCCTCGTGTGAAATCCCCGAGCATGTTCATGACCATGACGCGGCTATTCGAATAGATTGATTTAACACTGCAGAGGTTGTACACTTTACCCACAAGATACAACTAGTGTAGCAAGCACTAATCATAACAAAACGGTTCGTAAACTTCATCTCAAACATTAACATTCCCGGTGTGCTTGCAAACCGCTATGCCAACCCAAACGGAGCGCTTTGGCATAACACACACCGCCGACAGGAAGCGACGAATCGTCCCGCAATGCAACCACTAAGTAGTCACGCCCCACCTCACACAAAGCCTAACCTATCCACCAACATCAATGCGAGAATCCATAACTTACTAAGTTAAGCCCGCCCCATACTGCATGTGGTCGTGACAAGAAAGCTCACCAATGGCGCACAAAGTTAAGTCCTTAATTGACCAAGGCAAGACTTCCATATTCTAACTAAGTCACAAAGATTATCATTCCCATCACAAAGTCCACCATATCACACAAAGATCCACCACTTGCCTCAGTCTAAATCCTTTACCACCCAGCTTGGTTTTAGCGCAACACATGCCATCACGAAGTAATAACACATAACACACGCTTTTACACAAAGTTCCATAGTCACTTAGTCATATTTAAATAATTACAACTTACATGTGATGTGAGACTCGTAGCATGGCTAAGCAATTGTACTCGCATCTAACCAACCCACGTTGGTGCTACAATATTACCAACTAATAAACCAATCTAGGGTGACAAGGAAATATGACATACAAGGCCAAGGTGTGATAACAAATTTGGATAACAACTATACCCAAAGCATTTAAATACATAATTAAAATAGAATGCAATACTTTGAAGTAAAGTAAATTTGAAAGCTGTGTTCAAGATGATCAAAGGTATGACTTGCCTTGGAAAAGGTCTATGTACTGGTCTTGATCTTGGGGTGCTCCTTCTTCCACAAAATTCCCAACGATCGACGCTCACTGCAAAACGAGACAAAACAAACAAAACAAATAAATAACAGAGGCAAAAACTCCAAAATTAAATAAAAATCTCAAATAAATAGATCTTGAATTTAGACAAATTTAGAAATTTGAATGGGCTCAATCGGAGTTAGGATGCAAAAGTTATGAGCTTTGGAAGATTGAATCTAAAAGAAAAACCCTAATTTGGATTTTCTCGAATTTCCCGAATTATTTCTCTGAAGAAAAATCAGAATAAAGCGCAGGCCGACGTCATCCGAGGATGTTCGACGGGTGACAAATGGCCTAACCGTGGGACCCACATGTCGCGGCTCGCACCGTGGACCAAGTCCATGCGATCGATCTGGGTTCGGTGGATCGTGCCACGGGCGCATACATGCTCGGCCGACACGGCGCCACGCATGCGGCACGCCTGCACGTAAAGCCGAGGTGGTAGGTGAGGTGGCGCCCACGCCGCACCCGACGGCGGCGCGGCTCGGGGACCGATGGCAACGGCGAACGGCGGGCCGCCGGCGTGAATGGTACCGCCGTAGAGGCGCTATTGCGAACCTCACTGATGCAACTCCGTGATCGGAGGGACGGTGGCGCACGCGGCGAGCTCAGAGCGCGGAGGGGCTCGTGATTGTCGGACGGGAGCTCCGGCGATGTTCCGGCGACGCGAAGGCTCCCGAGGTAGCCCCGTGACGCCGAACTCCGACCGCGCACTTGATGACGACTCGGCGACATCGGCGCGCGCAAACGCATTTAAGAACGAACGGCGCAAAACCCTAGAACTCCAATTGTGGCGCGCTAAGGCTCTAAGGAGATGAGGGTGGAGGCTGGTTGCGGAGGACCGCGCGGCTCGGGTGCTATTTATAGGGTCATGTGCGGGATAAGGAATCCTAATTTGGGGATTTCTTGATTTCAAACGAAACGGAGATGGAGTTAGTTTCGATCCCGATTGGGGTAGATACGCGCTGGGAGATTAGAGATAGAGTTTGGCAAAGAAATCCGGAGGTTTTTAGTTAGGAAAGTCCGTTGTCGGACAAGGCTTCTAGAAGCTCCAATATGCGGCGCCGACTGGACTGGGAAGAAAGCGCGCGGAGATGACGACGACTCGCGCTGGCCCACCGGCAGCGACATCGAGACGCAGCCCACGCCACACGGACGGAGGCGAAGATACGCACGCAGGCAGGTAGGCTGCGGTGAGTCATCAGTGCCGTGTGGCGCACGGAAGAGAGAGTTGGGCCGAGAGATTCGCCCAAGATTTAACCGAGATTATTAATATGTTTTCTATTTTAGAAAATACCGAGAAATTCAAATAGGCAATAGAAAATAGCAAATGAACTCTAAAAATTCTAGAAAAATCTAGAAAATATATCCGAGCACATAGAACCCAAATAAAATAGTTTTGGCTATTGTTCATGTTGGGATTATTCACATTAAATGTTTTTGATTGTAAAGTCCAAAATTAAGCTTTTGAAATTAAATTCAAATAAATCCAAATGGTGAATTTTCGCCTACTAACTATTAGAAGATTTTTAAACTCGTAAAATTGGGATGTTACGAAGTGGAGGCCATGGTTGTTTCATGGTTAAAGGAAGGAGTGAAGTAAAAGTATTTGACATTTAAGTCGCGTTCGCAACTTGCGCTTTATTTGAGTGTACTTGAACCTTATGTATTTGTTCCATAAGAATTTACCAATTTTCAAAGGGAATACCTTCTTCCCATTTGTGGTTCAGTATTCGCTTAGCGTGACTTGAGCCCTCACTGTTGACTTCCTCTATGTTTTCCGAGTTCTTTGCCTAAGTGATTATTTCCTTGGTCCGTGTTTATTTCAAGCAAGAAATGTCTTCATTTGCTTTTTCTTTTGAGGAAGGATCCACCGATCCATTTTACTGATGGTTTTCAAGTGGTTATTCAATGTGGTTGTGAGACCAATGTAAGTTAATCGAGGAGCATTGAAGGATGAACTAATTTCGTGTGTAATTCTTGAAGAGAATTTTAATTATACGTAATGTTTGCCTTTGAGGCTAAACCGATCGCATTATCGCAACCATTAGAACCTATGAAGATTTGTGATCCAAGATCCATTGTTCAATTCGGTGGAACATTAGAATTTTTGAAAGGATGGGAATCTTACTCGATGTATTAGAGTGTCACGATTGGGTACCTTGCACGGTTGTGCAGATGAATTATGATGGTGTTGTAATGAGAGTAGTATTAGCAAAGTAATCAATCAGTTAAGCGATTAATGAGATAGTCGAGAACGCTGGATTATTGCCGTGAAAGACTTGGACTTAGTAAGTAACTCTAAGAGTTAGAATCTTGATAAAGATAATTGGATCGAAGAAATATTTTCGTGTTGATGTCAATGCGCGAGTATGTTTGGATTGTGAGAATTTTAGGATTTAATTTGAGGTTTCCTATTTTCTATATGAGAAGTTCATGGTAGGAGTCTTGGAGTATAGTTTTGGGCTTCAGATTCTTTTGCTAGGACCTTGAGTCGCCCAATGATTATGTGTAGAGGAAGTAGAATAAGGGTGGATTCAACAATGGGATGATCATTGATAGAACCCTTTTGATGAAGTATATGAATGTGTGGGTGGGAATTTTGAGTTGTTTATTCTTAAAAGATTGAGGTGATGTGTTTGCATGTGAGATCTATTTTGAGATACATTGAAGTCATCTCACAAATTAATTATGTCGGTAGAGGAGTTGTTGAGAGAAAGTTTTGGTGGCGCTGATAGAGCCTTTGTAACGAGTGTGGATGATGTATTTCGACTTGAGCGTAACGTTGGGAATGTCAAGTTAAGAGAGATGAGTTAGTGTGTTGCGATGAACTAAACTCCAAAGTTGAGAGAGATTTTATTCTAAAAGAGATACCGAAAAAAATTGATACTTCTCAAAGAAGTGAATCGTTTCTCGATTCTCGCTTGAGTTTTGTGTCGTTGACTAATGTCTTTCGTAAGATGAGTTTGACTCGATTTTGGTATGTGTGGTTCTTATCGGTTCAGAAGAATAAAGGAAGTTTTTGATTTGGGCATTTAAAATGATTCCTCCTTTGGTTTTCGTGATGCTTTTTCGCAAACCGCCACTTGGAAGGTGGAAAGGTTTTCGTGATGAAATTCGATTTCGGATTTGACTTTAGCACCGAAATGGTAACGCTTAGTTGCGATGTGAATCTTTCATTTTCGGATGGGTTTTTGTTGGTAAAAGAGTTTGCTTAAAGAGAGTTTTGTCGTATGTTTCGTTAAAGGAGGTGATCCTTGCTTTAGTGAAGAGTTTAATTGAGAGGTGGAACACAAGTTCTATGTTCTATGTGCATGTCGGTGGTTCGTGATCATTGGGAAGGTTAACCCAAGATACATTGGGTTGTTTTCGCTAGTTGGCGACGCCAGATCGCTCTCAGTCCGCACGAGTACGTAACATCTTGTATGTTCTTCTTAAGTGAGTACCGAGATCCGAGTTTGAGGTTTCGCTTGCGCCGCTGACCATCGAGTGAGATCTTACCTTTGAGTCTTGTCCGATGAGTGTACCTCAAGTACCGGTAGAGCGTTAGTTCAGACGCCGTGTTACGCCGTTGAGTTGTGGTATTTTCGCACCGAGGAAAGGCTACTTGGGAAGTTGGAGTTTTTGCGGCGTGAGCTTTAGCTGTTGTTGTTCACAACGGGCACGTGGTTACCGCGTTGTTCGCTCTCGCTCGTGGTCGTTCTTTCGCTTAAGCGTGTTTAGAATTCTGGTCGACTCGCTTAAGGTGGGTAGAATGTAATACCCAAAAGTATTCGAGAATATTCAAAGAGTATTCGAGAGATTATGTGAATTTGGAGGACCAAATATAAAATAGATTTAGCAAAGAATTAGATAAAGGGGTTTTCTCGCAGTTTTTGGCAACCTGGCCTCGTGCCTTGGCCCAGAGGCCCATGAGGGTGGCCACCAATAAAAGAGGGGGAAACCCTAGTTGCTACAGCATCGCGCTGCACTGTAGGCCAAGACTATAGCAACCCCTTCTATGCAAAGAGGAGAAAAGAAGGAGAGAAATGAAGAAGAAGAAAGGAAGAAGAAGAGAAGGGAGAAGAGAAGGAAGAGGGATCGCCATGAATGATTCACAAACTTAAGTTAGGGGAAATGAATATGGAGCTAAAGAGCTCAAAAGGGCACAAAGAGATTTGAAGAAGAACCACTGAAGCACCAAGTTCATCAACAGAGCTTCACGGCCATTAATGGCGGTTTGAGATTTTCAGTGGTTTTAAGCTCCACAAGAGTTGGGAAGCTAGGTGGTGCGACAAGGAGCTCAGAGAGAGTTTTGGAAAGCTTCATATTGATGGTGGGACTAGGGTTTGCTAAATGAAGCTCTCGGGTGAGTTTGGCTCAAAAGCACTAGTGGACCTAAAAGAAAATAATAGGGAACAAAGACAAGACCAAGATCATGGCGAAAGTAAGACGCACCACCGTCCCACCAGCAGGGACGACAAGGAACTCAAAAGACGCCGCGCGCGCGCTCCTCGCTTACGCACGGCGCGAGGAAGAAGACGACCGGAAAAGGTCGGGCGATTTTGGGCGGTTGGATTTGATCGGCGGCCGAGATCACTCCACGACTCTGAGGTCTAAAACGAAAACAATGGATCGCGAGCTCTCGGATCAGAAATGAACGGCTCAGATCGCTCCACGATTTTGAGGTTCAAAACAAAAAGGGGAGATCGCAAGCGTTGGATCAAAACGCAAACACGATTTAATGTGTCCTCCGAGTGACCCAAACGACACACTTAACTGACGCCGATCTTGATCCAACGACCAAAATTGAGTGGGCGCTTATAGTTCCGAACGACCCAATCAATGCGGTTGTTCGATTTAAATCTAACGGCTAAGATCGATAGCACGTTATAAAAGGAGGCCTCGTGCGCTTAGTTGGATCGACCAAAACCGCTGGCTTGAGCCCGAGTCCGACTCAACCCAGAAACAAGTGAGATCGTGTTTTGTTTTTTTAAAAAAATGAGCTCGAGACTTAGGGGATTTATTTGAGGTAGCAAACGGCTCCAAAAATTCTAAAACTTCTACTGGAGCTTGCTAACTCCGATATTAAACTTGTGTAAAATTCTCAGAGGTTTTTATGCAGTGCATTTTTCTCCAAAAATTATGCAAGGTTCTGGAATAGGGTTTGACTGAAAGTCAAACAGGTCTGACTGCCTTCTAAAAATATTCAAACAATTTCTAAAAATTGTGAAATTTTTCAGAGGGGTCACATACCATCCCTAGAACTTAGAAAAAATATTTCCAAAGGATGATCACAAGATTTGACATGATTGTTTTTGGAAGACAAGGTTTCGGATCAAAAGACTTGTGACTTTGTATTTCCATAACTTCTTACAACAATTGTTCAAAGTATACAGGGAATACAAGATGTAAGAAAAAGTTTTAATTTCTACTCATTTTCTTACATTTGAAACACAAGTTCGAAACTTGGGATGTTACAAACACCCACTTGTCAACCTCCCTAACCTTTTCCAAATTTTCTTTTAATTTGGAAATTCATAAATTTCAATAGGTCCCACTTGTCAGCCTTTAAGGATTTTCTTTAATTTAAATCTAAAGGAATATTATCTCGAATATTCATTTTTCATTTTTTCCTTTTTCGAAAATCTTCTAAGAGTCCTGTTCTCATCCGAACTCCGATTTAGTCCGCTCAAATTCCTAAATTCATCTATTGAGCTCTTTCTTTTAGAGTTGATTTTGCTATTTTTGTATTTTATTTTGATTTATTTGTGCTTCACTGTTGTTTCATCTCTCATTTAGATGATCTATTTCAAGAAGCAGAGTGGCAAGCTTTGTGTAACACCCAAATTTCACATAGGAACATTAATTTACAATAAATTCCAACAAGTATAACAAGATTAAAACTCATCCACTGTCACATTAAAACAAGTATAATGATATAACAATTATAGATAATTAATCTCTAGAAAGCAGAACAACATAATACTCCAAGAACAACACAAAACCAATCGAATAAAGTCTACTAAATAAATATTAAACTTCAACCTACCATCTAAGGCCATTCAAAACTAACAAGTCCTAAATATAATTCATCACTCTATAATAAAGGTTCTCATGTCTAATGAATCAAGTAATTGAGTGTGGATTTGTAGTTCCAAGTGCGCTAGCCTTTCCTAAGTGACATGTCTTCAACGGTTACATAAAAACAATAGTAAAGCAAGAGTGAGTTCAAGACTCAGTAAATACATAATAAAGTCATAAATAATAGTTTATCAACCATAATCAAGGTTATCATTAGCATCCAACTATTTAATGCTATTCTCATACTCAAATAAACAAGTCATATTTTATATAGGTAAATTTGCACAATTTAAAAATTTACTCATATATGCTCATGCACCATCATGCTCTTGCTCATATGCATCTCATCACCGATACAAGATAGCAAAGGTGTTCATCTCAGAACGACACACTCTTCCCCATCTTCGTAGGATGGGGTCCCTACATTGTAGAACTTTAACTAGTCCCTACAAATATAAGACTTTATTTAGAGTACTTGACTAGTCATGTATCTTTCTCACTAACCTCACCGAAATAATTATATGACTTTTTCATCGACTGCTCATGCACTCTTATCATGATGAATGTAAATGATGCAACATCTTTAATTATTCATCAACATAATTCATCCGATTAATTCAATGTCTCATTCTCATTAACTCAATATCATAATCTCATTCACTCAATGCCATCAATATCACACATAAGAATAAGCTTAACGAAAGTAGAATAAATAGCATGATAAGTAATATCAATGAACAATCCGTTGTTCACCACTCTACCATGTATTTGCCTCTTAGCCTTTAGAAGTTTGGATGACAAAATTGTGGCACAGGCATGATGCCATAGTCCCTAAACAAGCAAGTTAAAACAATCTCAAAACCAGCCCTAACTTAGGGTTTGTATTTCAAATGTAAAATTTTGAGGAGAAATAAAACTTTTGTTGTCTCTTCAAATCATTTGAAAGTTTCTACATTTTTCCTAGCAATTTCCAATTTGTAGAATTTAATTCTTGTGATTGGAAATTGTTGTTATCAGATTCTTAGCCTTCAAACTTGTGATCATCCTCTGAAACTATTTTTCCTAGCATCTTGATCATCCTATCTACCTCCCTGAATTATTTCACAATTTTTAGATTTTGTTTGCTATTTCAAATGGCCAAGTCAACTCTGTTTGAAATCTGGTCAAACTCCTGTACAGCAGCTTGTGAATTTTCTAGAACAATGCAGTGCATAAAAGTTCTGGAAAATTATACAAGGTTGTCCTCTGTCCCTAGTAGCTACCATAAAATTTCTGAAATTTTTGGAGCTCAGGAGCTACCTCTAAAAATTCCCAAACCTTCTCTGTCTTTTAAATCAAATTCTAAAAGCATCGCTCTCTGCCCGAACCCAACTCGTGCTCGAGTCCGACCCGCACCACTTGACTCGGCCGCACCGCCTAGCTGCACCGCGCACAGTCCAATCGATCGAATCGTCCGATGAAGATCGAACGATCCACGCCGCGATGCAACCGACTGTCCAATGCATACACCAATCCCACCGTCCGCTTTAGATCCAACGGCCGGTGTTGTCGATCAAATCAAACCACCGGTTCGCACCGCTGCTTGTCGCCGACATGTGGGTCCCACCTGCCAAGATCAACCTCGCCTTCTCCGCACTCACCGAGCTCGCGCCGCGCGCGTGCATGTTTGCCACGCACTCGCCGCCGCCACCTTTATGCCCTCGTGTCCGGCCGAGGCATCGCCGTGACTTCATAAAAGCCCCGAGCTCATCCACTTCTTCTCCTTTATGCTTCGTGTTATCTCCGCCCGATTTCTTGTTTCGCCGAGAAGGAAACGAAGGTAGCACCGCCGCTGGAGAAGCCCTTGAGCCCGCAACCTCACCATCGCGGAACCACACTCGCGCCGCATCCATTTTTCCCATCCCGAGCTCGTGGCATCCAAAGGAATCGTCCGAGCCACTTCTTCGCCCCCAACTCCGCTGGTCTCGCCCGCAAGCTTGCTAGTGCTCGTGAGTTTCACCGACACTTGGTCCTTCGATCGCATTGATGCAATCAAGCTAATGATGGCTTCATTTTTGTCTTTGGTGCATCGCTGAGGTCGCGCGACTTTCTTCTCCAATCACGTGTTCCGCCCGCGGCAATTCCGCCGCCCGACCTTCTTCTTCGACGTTATCTTGTGCTTATTGCCCGGAGTCGAGGCGATTCCGCGGCGCACCTTCCCGGCTTCTCGGTCTCAGAGCGCTCCTCGCGAGCCGTAGCTTTTTCTCCGCCTCCGCCGCCGTGAGCCCATCTCCGCGACCATTGGGCTCCGCGCCACCGCCACCGGTTCGTGAGGTCTTTGCGAACCTTAAGGTACCACTCACTGCCTTGAAACTCACCGGTTGCTAGAACACCGCGCGCGCGCCGCCGCCTCGCGCGCGTGCGCCGACGAGCCGCCGCGGCTTAGTTATCGCTAAACTCGTTTCATAGGTCACCGACTTGTGGGCCCTCTCGTGTTAAACCCGCTTTAGGATTCAAATCTAATCGCTTTAATTCTCTCGAGTCTCGCATGTGGGCCCTAATGTCGCTTAGGGATTGTGTAGTTTTGTTAATGCGCTTTCTTTCATGAAGCGATTTTTGCCGGGCATATGTGTTAGGATTACGTTGTTAAGTCAAGACGATTCTTTGAATACGCCGACGCCACCTTATGCGCAGTCCGCCTCGTCAAGATTTTCGCGCGCCCGCCTGCCGCTGGTCGGGCTAGCCGCGCGCGTAGAAGAAGTATTAAGTGCTTTAGTATTTCAAATGTTTTCATGTAATCGTTAAATCAATTAAACTTGTAAAATGCATAGCTAATTCAATTTTTATCCAAATTGCATGAAACCAAAGGTCGTTAATTTTCTTTTAAATGTATTATTTACAAAAATTAGTTTCATCCATGTCTCTCGTAGCAAGAATCATAATTAATAAAATGATGCCTTAGGTATCTTCTAAATTAGAAAATGCATATCTCTTCCAATAATTGTCCAAATTCAATGAACCCAATTCAGAAAATTTCATTTTCAGATACTAACTATTAGAATAGGTTTTGCACAATCGCTTCGCTCATGAAAATCTGTTAAGTAATTAACTAGTGCTTGTTGTGTTTTTAGCTTAGAAAATTCATAGAAAATTATTAATAACTTAAAATGAATTGTTCTCTGCTTCAAATTTTGTTATTTCATGCTTAGGCTGCTGTGTGAGTTTTGGCTTGTTTTGATGTTGTTGTATGTTTGAGTTTTGTCTGTTATTCGCTCTATTTGTCGTTATGTTCGATCGTTAGGATTCGATATTTTATGCAACCCCGAGGACGATCCTCCGCACCTTATTGAGCAACAAAGACCTGTGCAAGCAGCTTGATCATTCCTATCCCAAAGATTTTAAAGTCTAATATTTTGTTTCAAATTGTATGTATGCATTGCTTAATTTGTGTTAAATTGATTAGTTAAACCAGAGTCGCATATCCTGTAGACAAAATATTGATCTCTACTACCGAGCCTAGGTTATTTGTCGTGATTAGAGGTCACTGGATGGTCTCTTGTCACTTAGTAGATCCGGTCAAATTGCTTAGATATGCTTAGCTATCGGTAGAATCAAGTGTTATCGACTTTAGTCAGAACCTTGATCACACAAAATTTACTATAACTTATTGTTTCAGCATTTTTGCTATGTTTAATTGAAAACTAAAACTGAAAACCAAAAATGATTTAGACTTGGGCACAACGGTATGATTGGTGTGATCTGTTGGTGTGATCGAATGGTGCCCGAGTCAACAAGGACCGAACATCTTGTTACATCAACTAAGCATTTTGCGTATAACCACACTAGAGTATATGGGACCTCTCTTGACCTAGTACTTTGGCGTGTATTGGCCCGGTCGCAGGAGGTCGCAGGAGGGATGGAGGTGGGAGCATGGTAGTTGTCCAAAAGCTTTATCCCGAGTGGGTAGTTGTCTTTTCGGCTTTACCATGTAAGCGTATGGGTTTCTATCCATACGAGCTGCTCGTAGTTAATACACAATATTGGAAACAGCCTCAGAGGACTTAGTCAGGGCTGCATACCTTCGAAGTGTGTTTTGGCTTAAAGGCGGTCCAAGTGTGGGTACATTGGTACACCCCGCAGGTTCAAACTATTCGAATAGCCTCGCCCTAGGTTATGGACACGCTGGCAAGGTCTTCCAAGAGTTAGACTACAACATTTAAATTAAAACTTGATGGGTGGTACGAACTGGGATTCGTGTTATTGTTGTGGTGACTATTGGGATAGTCACTTCTAGGATGTTTTTACTTACTCTTTGCTATTATTATCCTTATCAGATTTCAACATTAAAAATGAATTGCAAACTTGCCTTTAAATCAGATTACATTATTGCAAATGAAAATTGGCTTTATGCAAATGAACCATATGACTTCCACCAAACAAGCTCGCATGTAGCATATGAACAGTCCGCTAGTTCACACGCTGCCTTGCGGGTACAAAGACAATCTTTGTACTGTGTGCTTTGCTTAATGTTTTGTTGCAGAGGAAGAAGGTGAGCCTCGTGGGCCTCACTTCGTGAGTCAGGCTGCCGCTCGTGGGTGACGACTAGTCTTGGCGGTCCTGGCCGATGCCTTGTGGGTTGGAGGCACACCGATTGGCTTTGTTTATAGCCATCTTATGGCACTTTTGCTTCACTGCCGTTGTTGTCTATTTGTGTATCTTGTGGCCCGTCGCCTATGTCCTGTAATATTGTTACTATTTGTTTATCTTCCGCTTGTAGTGTGATGTTTGGACTCTATGTTTGGAATGGAGTTGATGCATACTTTTGTTGTGAGGTGTGTATACCGCTCGGGAAGTATACATATCTCGAGGATCGCTTTATTTGATTTGTGATGCTAGGACCAGTGGTTGGTTACATTACAAACCAAATAAATTGGGGTCCTCACAAAGTTGGTATCGAGCCATTCGACCGTAGCAACCCAAGCATAGTCGTCCTTAGGATATTTTGAAAGTCTTATTTTCAAATTATAAAAGGTTTATGAAACCTAGCAGATTCTCGATTTTATTCCTTACCTATCTTAGCTTTCTACTCTCACCTTACTCTAATTTGAGTTTTGAGAACTTGGTTTCTCTCTTCCTTTTCAAAAGGTAGTTACTTAGTCGGTGGAATTAGTTTTGGGAGAACTATGGAAAATCGTGGGAGTAATAGGTAAGATGTAAAGTGAGTAGTTATATGTCCGATTTTTGCCGGTCGAACTTTATCCTCGCTGTGTTTGTTTCTCGACCGCCAAGAAATTTCGGCTTTCTTGCTTTTAAATTGTTGCTAACTTGTTTTAGTGGAACAGATGGTCATGAACTCAGTAGTGGTCTGAATCACCACCGGTCATGATGAGGAGCTTCCTCCTCCGACCATGGTCGAGGTTCTCGCCGATCGAGCGAAACCGCATGGACCGTGACGCGCATCTTGGAGGTTATTGCTAGGAATACCTCCACTCGCCGTGGTGGCGCCACCGCACTCGCGGGGACTTGCAGAGTTCCTCCGCACGCAGCCGCCGACTTTCTCCCGCCCGAGGACCTCTCGATGCAGATGATTGGTCGCGCATGGTTGAGCGAAGCTCAACATAGCTCGCTGCCAGCGCAGGATAAGGCACTCTTCGCGCCCCACCACCTGAGGGCGCAGCAGACTCATGGTGGGAGAACTATTCGCCATGCAGCCCGCGCCATGTGGTCGCGTGGAAGAGTTCGATCGCTTTTCGTCGCCCACATCCCCGATGGCCCGATGAAGTCAAGAAGAAGGAGTTCTCGTGCTCAAGCAAGGGCGCAAACTGCGGACGAGTACCTGCACGAGTTCAATCATCCGCTCGCTATGCTCCGGAGAGGTGGCCTCGATGAGGCTAAGCAGAGAAGTTTATGGATGGCTTGTCCGAGGAGCCGCAGACAAGCTATCTATTGTGGACTTTCGCACTTTCGTGCCTTGGTAGATAAGGCCATTGTTGCCGAGCATAAGGCTAAGGCGCTGGCGAGTCCCGCAAGCGCAAATGGGAGGCGACGCCTACTCACACCACCTCGCTCGTCCCTGGCCGGGCCAAGACTGTGGCTCGCTCTTTGCTCCACCGCGCCGAGGCCATCTCGCACCAGCTCTCGCCCACCACAGCCGTGAGCCAGCCACGCGCGCCGCGATCCAAGACAGAGCGCCTCCGCAACCGGGCGCCGAGGTCACTTGTTTTCGCCGCCACAACAAGGGCCATTATGCGAATGCTCGCCTCGAGTGTTGCAGCAGCCCTCGCCCTAATGGAGGACGCGGCAGGGGAGTGGTCACCCACCGACGTAAGATGATCCAAGCCCTGTGGTGCGAGCAATGGCCGAGTGAACCACCTTTCACCGAGGAGGCTCAGAGGCGCCGATGTTGTGATGGGTACACTTTGTTAATTCTCGCCCCGCTGCAGATATTTGATTCTCGAGCATCGATTCTTTTATTTCAAGATCATTTGCTGCTGCTAGTGGTCTTCATTGTGTTCCTTTAGAAGTTCCTTTGCTCATCCGCCTCCGGTCGGAAATGAGAGCCGATTTACAATGCCGGATGTTCCTATCATAGTCAAGGGAGTGGGATTTTTAGCAAATCTTATTCTCGCCTGCTCAAAGAAGTCCGATGTGATTCTGGCATGGATTGGTTGTCCCAAAGACTTGGGGCGCATTGATTGTGCCAGAAGATCGTTTATCTTACCAGCTTCTTCGCGAAAGCAGTCGGATTTTCGCCGCAGCCTTCAGGGGCCGATCTATGTGCAATAGAAGCGGCCACTTTGCGATTCGTGGATGTTCCCATAGTATCCGACTTTGGGGATGTCTTTCCAAGATTTACCCGATGCCTCCGCTCGAGATCCGAGTTTGTCATCGAAGTTGCTGCCCTGCATCGCCCGATTTCAAGGCGCCAGATCGAATGCCTCCCAATGAGCTAGAAGAATTGAAGAAGCAGCTTGGTGAGCTCCAAGCAAAGGGTTTCATCCGCCCCGCCATCTCCTTGGGGTTGTCCTGATCTTTGTGAAGAAGAAGGACAAGACTTTGCGCATGTGTGTTGATTACCGCCCTCTCAATGAAGTGACGGTGAAGAACAAATATCCTCTCGCCCGCATTGATGATCTTTTGACCAGCTTGTCCGGAGCCCGTGTGTTCTCCAAGATTGATCCGAGATCGGCTATCATCAAGTCCGATCGTACGAGGATATTCAAGACGGCTTTCACTACTCGTTATGGCCTATACGAGTACACCGCCATGTCTTTCGGCCTAACCAATGCTCCACTTTGTTCATGAACCTTATGAATTCAGATTCATGGAGTATTTGGACAAATTTGTGGTGGTCTTTATTGATGATATTCTTATCTATTCCAAGATCAAGCAGAGTATGCCGAGCATCCAAGATTATTTTGGGCAAGTTATGGAGCATCACCGATGCAAAGTTCAAGAAATGTGAGTTCGTTGAAGGAAGTGGCATTTTGGGCCATGTTCTTTCACCGAGGAATAGTCAGAGATCCCAAAGAAAGTCACGATGTTCTATCTTGGGGCCACCAAGTCACCACCGATGTGCGGAGTTTTCTTGGTCTAGCGGGCTACTACCGCCGCTTTATCGAGAACTTCTCCAAGATCGCAGCCAATGACCGAATTGCTCAAGAAGGACAAGAAGTTTGTGTGGTCCTCTCGCTTGTGATGAGAGCTTTGAGCTCAAACAACATTGACTTCACTCCCCCTTACTCTTCCCGATATCCACAAGAACTTCGATATTTATTATGATGCCTCTCGTCGGGACTCTGTGTGTTCTTATGCAAGAAGGCAAGGCAGCTGCCTATGCATCTAGGCACTGAGGCCTCATGAGCTCAACTATCCCACCCATGATTTAGAGCTTGTCGCAGAGTTCATGCACTCAAGATTTGGCGCATTATTTGATCTGAAACCGTGAGGTGTATTCGATCACAAGAGTTTGAAATACTTATTCACTCACCAGATCCAACCTCAGCAGAGGAGATGGCTAGAATTGATCAAAGATTATGATATGGGTATTCAAGATCATCCGGCAAGGCCAATGTGGTTGCCGATGCACTTAGCCGAAAGGTGTATTGCAATACTGATGATCCAAGAGCAAAGAACTCGCACTTCTTGCACTTCAGCGCCTCAACTTGGGTTTGGTTGAGCACGCTCCTCATCGCCTGACAGTAACCAACCTTGGTGGATCAAATCAAGTCAAGACAAAGAATCGATGTTGGTATGGCAAAATCGCGTAACATCGTGATGGTTCACTAAATGCTTTACGTAAGATGAGCACGGTGTTGTGTGGTTTGGGCAGCGCCTTGTGGTCCCAAAGGTCCTGCACTGCGGATTTGATTCTTCAGAGGCCCATGATTCGCCTTTGTCCATCCATCCCGGCCACCAAAATGTATCAAGATCGCGCCGAGATTCTCGTGGACTCGCATGAAGCGCGAGATTGCCGTGTTCGCTGCCGATGTGACGATGTTGTCGCGCCAAGGCCGAGCATCATCGCCCAAATGGTCTTCTTCACTTCTTGCCTATACCAGAGTGGAAGTGGATTCAGAGGCATGGATTTCATCACCGGTTTGCCCTGCTCATCCAAGGGAAACGACGCCATTTGGGTTGTCATTGACAAAGCAACTAAAGTGGCGATTTTTCTGGCCAAGAGTCACCCGTGTGGAACCTCTAGCCGAGCTCTATGTATCAAGGATTGTGAGTTTGCATGGTGTACCCAAGACGATTGTGTCCGACCTGGGGCGTTGTTTACCTCTCGTTTTGGCATAGTCCGCAGGAGGCCATGGGAACTCGCCTTACTTTCAAGACGGCCTATCATCCTCGCATCGATGGTCGACGAGCGCGCCAATCGTGTGCTTGAAGATATGCTCCGTGCTTGTGTTCTTTCCTATGGGAAGAATTGGGAGAAGTGCCTACCGCTTGCCGAAGTTCTCCTACAACAACAGCCTTCCAGTGCTAGTCTCGTGATGGCACCGCTTGAGGCTTTGTACGGCCGGCGCCGCAGTAACACCGCTGAACCGGTCGTAAATCGTGAAAGGCGCTCTTGGCCCGATTCGATCAATGAGGCCGAAAGTCAAGTGCGCTTGATTCGTGAGCACTTGCTCGTAGCTCACCCGTGCGTAAGAGCTATGCAGATCGGCGCCGCCGTGAGCGAAGTTTCCACCAATGACTTTGTGTATCTCAAGGTCTCGCTTTGAAGGGACACCGCCGCTTTGTCAAGGGCAGTTAGCTCTCGATATGCTCCGCCATATCGCATCATCAAGAAAGTGGAGCCGTTGCATACAAGTTGGAGTTGCCGCTACACTTGAAGGAGTGCACGATGTTTTCCATGTGTCACAATTGAAGAAATGCCTTCGTGTTCCAGCTTGAGGAAACACCATTGGAAAATATCGATGTGCGTGAAGATCTGCCTTATCGTGAGCGCCCGCTCAGATCCTCAAGAAGTCGAACGCAGAACGAGGAACCGTGATTAAGTTCTCAAAGTTCAGTGGTCGAACCACTCCGAGGATGAAGCCACTTGGGAACGGAAGATCGCCTCCGAGCAGATTACCCATCCTTCTTCTCCCAGTTGATCGTAATCTCAAGTAGATTCCTATAAGGGGGAGATTTGTAACAGCCCTAACTTAGGGTTTGTATTTCAAATGTAAAATTTTGAGGAGAAATAAAACTTTTGTTGTCTCTTCAAATCATTTGAAAGTTTCTACATTTTTCCTAGCAATTTCCAATTTGTAGAATTTAATTCTTGTGATTGGAAATTGTTGTTATCAGATTCTTAGCCTTCAAACTTGTGATCATCCTCTGAAACTATTTTTCCTAGCATCTTGATCATCCTATCTACCTCCCTGAATTATTTCACAATTTTTAGATTTTGTTTGCTATTTCAAATGGCCAAGTCAACTCTGTTTGAAATCTGGTCAAACTCCTCAGACAGCAGCTTGTGAATTTTCTAGAACAATGCAGTGCATAAAAGTTCTGGAAAATTATACAAGGTTGTCCTCTGTCCCTAGTAGCTACCATAAAATTTCTGAAATTTTTGGAGCTCAGGAGCTACCTCTAAAAATTCCCAAACCTTCTCTGTCTTTTAAATCAAATTCTAAAAAGCATCGCTCTCTGCCCGAACCCAACTCGTGCTCGAGTCCGACTCGCACCACTTGACTCGGTCGCACCGCCTAGCTGCACCGCCGCGAGTCCAATCGATCGAATCGTCCGATGAAGATCGAACGATCCACGCCGCGTATGCAACCGACTGTCCAATGCATACACCAATCCCACCGTCCGCTTTAGATCCAACGGCCGGTGTTGTCGATCAAATCAAACCACCGTTCGCACCGCTGCTTGTCGCCGACATGTGGGTCCCACCGCCAAGATCAACCTCGCCTTCTCCGCACTCACCGAGCTCGCGTCGCGGCGTGCATGTTTGCCACGCACTCGCCGCCGCCACCTTTATGCCCTCGTGTCCGGCCGAGGCATCGCCGCGACTTCATAAAAGCCCCGAGCTCATCCACTTCTTCTCCTTTATGCTTCGTGTTATCTCCGCCCGATTTCTTGTTTCGCCGAGAAGGAAACGGCGTAGCACCGCCGCTGGAGAAGCCCTTGAGCCCGCAACCTCACCATCGCGGAACCACACTGCGCCGCATCCATTTTTCCCATCCCGAGCTCGTGGCATCCAAAGGAATCGTCCGAGCCACTTCTTCGCCCCCAACTCCGCTGGTCTCGGCCGCAAGCTTGCTAGTGCTCGTGAGTTTCACCGACACTTGGTCCTTCGATCGCATTGATGCAACCGGCTAATGATGGCTTCATTTTTGTCTTTGGTGCATCGCTGAGGCCGCGCGACTTTCTTCTCCAATCACGTGTTCCGCCGCGCGGCAATTCCGCCGCCGACCTTCTTCTTCGACGTTATCTTGTGCTTATTGCTCCCGGAGTCGAGGCGATTCCGCGGCGCACCTTCCCGGCTTCTCGGTTCAGAGCGCTCGCTCGCGAGCCGTAGCTTTTCTCCGCCTCCGCCGCCGTGAGCCCATCTCCGCGACCATTGGGCTCCGCCACCGCCACCGGTTCGTGAGGTCTTTGCGAACCTTAAGGTACCACTCACTGCCTTGAAACTCACCGGTTGCTAGAACACCGCGCGCGCGCCGCCGTCCCGCGCGCGCCGACGAGCCGCCGCGGCTTAGTTATCGCTAAACCTCGTTTCATAGGTCACCGACTTGTGGGCCCTCTCGTGTTAAACCTGCTTTAGGATTCAAATCTAATCGCTTTAATTCTCGAGTCTCGCATGTGGGCCCGAATGTCGCTTAGGGATTGTGTAGTTTTGTTAATGCGCTTTCTTTCATGAAGCGATTTTTGCCGGGCATATGTGTTAGGATTACGTTGTTAAGTCAAGACGATTCTTTGAATACGCCGACGCCACCTTATGCGCAGTCCGCCTCGTCAAGATTTTCGCGCGCCCGCCCGCCGCTGGTCGGGCTAGCCGTGCGCCAGAGAAGAAGTATTAAGTGCTTTAGTATTTCAAATGTTTTCATGTAATCGTTAAATCAATTAAACTTGTAAAATGCATAGCTAATTCAATTTTTATCCAAATTGCATGAAACCAAAGTTGTTAATTTTCTTTTAAATGTATTATTTACAAAAATTAGTTTCATCCATGTCTCTCGTAGCAAGAATCATAATTAATAAAATGATGCCTTAGGTATCTTCTAAATTAGAAAATGCATATCTCTTCCAATAATTGTCCAAATTCAATGAACCCAATTTCAGAAAATTTCATTTTCAGATACTAACTATTAGAATAGGTTTTGCACATGCTTCTGCTCATGAAAATCTGTTAAGTAATTAACTAGTGCTTGTTGTGTTTTTAGCTTAGAAAATTCATAGAAAATTATTAATAACTTAAAATGAATTGTTCTCTGCTTTCAAATTTTGTTATTTCATGCTTAGGTCTGTCGTGGTGAGTTTTGGCTTGTTTTGATGTTGTTGTATGTTTGAGTTTTGCGGTGTTATTCGCTCTATTTGTCGTTATGTTCGATCGTTAGGCTTCGATATTTGCGCAACCCCGAGGACGATCCTCCGCACCTTATTGAGCAACAAAGACCTGTGCAAGCAGCTTGATCATTCCTATCCCAAGATTTTAAAGTCTAATATTTTGTTTCAATTGTATGTATGCATTGCTTAATTTGTGTTAAATTGATTAGTTAAACCAGAGTCGCATATCCTCGTAGACAAAATATTGATCTCTACTACCGAGCCTAGGTTATTTGTCGTGATTAGAGGTCACTGGATGGTCTCTTGTCACTTAGTAGATCCGGTCAAATTGCTTAGATATGCTTAGCTATCGGTAGAATCAAGTGTTATCGACTTTAGTCAGAACCTTGATCACACAAAATTTACTATAACTTATTGTTTCAGCATTTTTGCTATGTTTAATTGAAAACTAAAACTGAAACCAAAATGATTTAGACTTGGGCACAACGGTATGATTGGTGTGATCTGTTGGGTGTGATCGAATGGTGCCCGAGTCAACAAGGACCGAACATCTTGTTACATCAACTAAGCATTTTGCGTATAACCACACTAGAGTATATGGGACCTCTCTTGACCTAGTACTTTGGCGTGTATTGGCCCGGTCGCAGGAGGTCGCAGGAGGGATGGAGGTGGGAGCATGGTAGTTGTCCAAAAGCTTTATCCCGAGTGGGTAGTTGTCTTTTCGGCTTTACCATGTAAGCGTATGGGTTTCTATCCATACGAGCTGCTCGTAGTTAATACACAATATTGGAAACAGCCTCAGAGGACTTAGTCAGTGCTGCATACCTTCTGAAGTGTGTTTTGGCTTAAAGGCGGTCTCAAGTGTGGGTACATTGGTACACCCCGCAGGTTCAAACTATTCGAATAGCCTCGCCCTAGGTTATGGACACGCTGGCAAGGTCTTCCAAGAGTTAGACTACAACATTTAAATTAAAACTTGATGGGTGGTACGAACTGGGATTCGTGTTATTGTTGTGGTGACTATTGGGATAGTCACTTCTAGGATGTTTTTACTTACTCTTTGCTATTATTATCCCATCAGATTTCAACATTAAAAATGAATTGCAAACTTGCCTTTAAATCAGATTACATTATTGCAAATGAAAATTGGCTTTATGCAAATGAACCATATGACTTCCACCAAACAAGCCCGCATGTAGCATATGAACAGTCCGCTAGTTCACACGCTGCCTTGCGGGTACAAAGACAATCTTTGTACTCGTGTGCTTTGCTTAATGTTTTTGTTGCAGAGGAAGAAGGTGAGCCTCGTGGGCCTCACTTCGTGAGTCAGGCTGCCGCTTCGTGGGTGACGACTAGTCTTGGCGGTCCTGGCCGATGCCTTGTGGGTTGGAGGCACACCGATTGGCTTTGTTTATAGCCATCTTATGGCACTTTGCTTCACTGCCGTTGTTGTCTATTTGTGTATCTTGTGGCCCGTCGCCTATGTCTGTAATATTGTTACTATTTGTTTATCTTCCGCTTGTAGTGTGATGTTTGGACTCTATGTTTGGAATGGAGTTGATGCATACTTTTGTTGTGAGGTGTGTATACCGCTTCGGGAAGTATACATATCTCGAGGATCGCTTATTTGATTTGTGATGCTAGGACCAGTGGTTGGTTACATTACAAACCAAATAAATTGGGGTCCTCACATATAGATCACGGTCTTACCACTAGACGCCGCAGCAGGAAGTTGATGCAGCAGCGTCGGAAATGTATCGTACTGTTGATGCAAGACGTCGGGCGAGTAGTCGACTACTTCCTCGCCCTCGTCGTGGCGCCCCACGCATGCTCCTTTCTTGCGGTTCGTCCCAACGCCACGATGCGCCTTCAAAGGTATCCACACGCACGGAGGGAAGCGACGACGCCGGACTACTAGATCCGCGCGAGCGACTAGGGCGTGGGAGGGTGGCGCCGTGGTTTGGGATGTCACGAAAAACTCAACCCCAACCCTGCTCCTCGCTCTCCTTTTATAGACGCCCTTATAATGGGCTTCTATGAATAGAGGCCCATTAGGACTCAATGCCCACTAACCTGGATCCAATCCGACTAGGCTTCAGCCCTTAAGTGTGTGACTTATAGGTTCACGTATGTTTAGACATGACGCAAGTACACATACTTGGTCAATAGTTGGTAGCGCCTCTAGCAAGACGTACAACTCCTAAACGCACGTAAAGATCATATCGGACGAACCATCACAACGTTATGTACATGCCAATCCCTTTGCTCACGATATTCTGGCCGAGCTCCAAGTCGACCACTCTTTCTCGATCCCGTGATCCGAATCCCTTACTAGGTTAACTCTTAACCTTAAGTAGCATGGCCATGCATTTCTGGATCCGATCACTCGAGGCCCAGATATCCTCTCTGTAGAGAGGGCAAATCCCATCTCGACCGACCATGCCTCGCAAGATGCTTCATGACAAACCCAAAGCTACCTTTATAACTACCTGCCATTGGATTAGCTTGATAGCCCCTAAGTAGGTCTATTCACATCTCAAGTACATGCGACAATCTCGTGTCTAAGGACAAGGCGATACATTGTGTAGAGAGAACCATAAGTATAAAAGCTATGTCTCATGTTGGGTCGGTCCAACCCCATGTTCTAAACTTGTGTCCACATTATTGGTTTGACATCTCCATGTCTATGACTCGTGAAACATGGTCATCAACCGATACATGTGCTAATCCATCATTCACGTGTGTCCTCACATGAACTCCGACTAGGGACAACTTTAGAATAATCATACAAGTAAAGAGTTTCACAAACAAGTCACATACTTGTTAATCAACACAAAGGCAATATTCAAGGAACATTTATTAAATCATGGATACAACGAAATATCATCATCAAAATGATTGCCTCTAGGCATATCTCCAATAGCTTCCCACTTGCACTAGAGTCAATCTAGAAGATATCTAATACCCATAGCTCTTGTGTGCGCTCATGCTTAGGCTGTGGAGAGGCTTCGCCAAAGGATCTGAAATATTCAAACTGTGTATTTTGCATATCTTTAAATCTCCTCGATTAAGGATCTCTCGAATGAGATGAAACCGCCGCAATATGTGTTTGTTCTTTTGGTGATTCCTCGCCCTGGCTTGCGCAATGGCCCCACTGTTATCACAAAGAAAGATCCGAGGATCGCACGCACTAGGAACCACACCTAGTTCGGGTTATGAACTTCCTTATCCAAACACCTTCCTTTGCCGCTCGAAGCCGCAATGTACTCGCCTCCGCTGTAGAGTCAAGAACAGCCTCCCGCTTGGAACTCTTCCAACTTACCGCACCACCGCTCAAAAGGAACACAAAACCCGATTGCGATTTGTAATCATCTTTGTCGGTTTGGAAGCTTGCATCGGTGTAACCATTTACAACGAGCTCTTCCTCACCTCCGAGACTAGGAACACATCCTTAGTTCTTCTCAAATACTTGAGGATGTTTTTAATCATGGTCCAGTTGACTCTCACCGGATCACCGTATTCGCCAGAACACTTAGAGCATAGGAAACATCCGGGCGAGTGCACATCATAGCATACATGATAGATCCAATGGCCAAGCATATGGAATCTTACCATGCGATCTCGCCATCGCTTGTCGAAGGACACCGAGTCTTGCCAAGATTTATGCCATGAGACATGGGCAAGAACCCTTTCTTTGCCTCCTCTATGTTGAACCGCTTCAACACTTTGTCAATGTAAGTACTCGCTTAATCCTATTAGCCTTTTGATCTTTCTCTATAGATCTTAATACCTAAAATATATGTCGCTCCCTAAGTCCTTCATTGAGAAACTATTTTTCAAAGTGAGGTCTTAACGGACTCGAGCATAGGAATATCATTTCCAATCAGAATATGTCATCTACATATAAGATTAGAAATACGAGTGAGCTCCCACTTGTCTTCTTGTAAACACAAGATTCTTCTTCGCTTTTGATGAAGTCAAACCTTTGACCACTTCATCAAAACGAATGTTCCAACTCCGAGATGCTTGCTTCAATCCATAAATGGATTTTTGAAGTTTGCATACTTTTCTAGCATTGTTTGGATCGACAAAACCTCGGGTTGTATCATATACACGCCCTGGTTAAATTTCCATTAAGGAAAGCCGTTTTGACATCCATCCGCCATATCTCATAGTCGAAATATGCAGCAATAGCTAGAATGATCCGTATTGATTTAAGCATCGCTACTGGTGAGAAAGTCTCATCGTAGTCAACTCCTTGAACTTGCCGAAACCTTTGCGACAAGTCGAGCTTTATGGATATGAACATTTCCATCCATATCAATCTTCCTTTTATAGATCCATTTGCACTCTATGGTTTTAACACCATCAAAGCGGTCAACCAAATTCCAAACTTGATTGTCTCCCATGGATGCTATCTCGATCTCATGGCACTATGCCATTTCTCGAGTCTGGTCCATCATTGCTTCCGCATAGGTCGTAGGCTCATCATTGTCTAACAATAATATATCTCGCATTGCGGGCCTTTTCGACCTTCGTGGTGGTGGTGCTTCCTTTGCCATGGGTTCCTCAACTTGTTACGCCACATGGGCATCATTCGCCGAGTCTTCCCGATTGGTTCATCTTGAACCTCTTCAAGCCGCACCTGCTTCTTCCACTTGTCTCCTCGTTGAGAAACTCTTTCTCTAGGAAAACACCACTGAGCGACAAACACTTTGCCCTCTAGTCGGTTGTAGAAGTAATATCCAAAGGTTTCTCTGGATATCCCACTAAAATGCATTTATCCGACTTGGGTGTGAGCTTGTCCGATCAGAGTCGCTTGACAAACGCCTCACATCCCCAAATCTTTAGAAAAGACAAACCGTGACTCTTCCTACCCATATCTCATATGGTGTCTTAACTACGGATTTAGACGGTACCCTATTAAGTGTGAAAGTCTGCCGCTTCTAGAGCGTAACCCCAAAAGGATAATGGTAAACTGATCGTTCATCATCGATCGAACCATGTCCAACAAGGTCCGATTACGCCGCCGATACCCCATTTCTTTGAGGCGCTCCGGCGGTGTTAGCTGGGGAACAATTCCGCAACTCTTCGGATGATTGCTAAATTCATGACTCAAATACTCGCCACCACGATCGATCGCAGAGCCTTGATTTTCTTGGCACGTTGATTTTCAACCTCATTCGAACTCTTTGAACTTTTCAAAGTTTCGACTTATGCTTCATTAAGTAGACATAGCCATATCTACTAAAATCATCGCTGAAAGTTATGAAGTAATGAAATCCACCTCTAGCAATCGTGCTCATTGGTCCACATACATCGGTATGTATGATTTCCAACAAGTCCGACGCCTCTCAAAAGAACCTTTGAAAGGTGATTTGGTCATCTTACCAAGCAAACAAGCTTCACATGTCTCGTATGATTCAAAATCAAACGAAGTTAGAAGACCATCAAGATGGAGCTTCTTCATGCGCTTTTCACTTATGTGACCCAAACGACAATGCCAAACATAGGTGGGATTCAAATCATTAGGTCAAGTCTTTTAGCATTTATGTTAAAGATAGGCGATCATCAAGATTTAAAATAAATAGCCCATTCACAATGGGCTAAAGCCATAAACATTCCATTTTTAGAGATCGACAACCATTGTCTTTACTTGCAAATGAATAACCATCTCTCATCAAACATGAGGGGATAAAATGTTTCGACTCATACTAGGAACATAATAACAATTATTCAATTCCATAGTAAATCTTGAAGGAAGCTGAAGTTGCATGGTGCCGACGGTCAACGCAGCAACCCTTGCTTTATTTCCGACGCCAAAATCAACTTCACCTCTTGCGACTCTCTACTTCTTATTAGCCTCAGATCGAGTTGCAAATGTGAGCAACCGATCCAGATCAAATACCCAAGAGTTAATAGGAGAATCAGAGAAAAATGTCTACAACATTTATGACAAGTGTACCATGGTGGAAGTCTTACTTCCAAACCTTCTTCTTGCATTCATCTAATCCATGTACTTCTTGCGCTTTCTCTTCCAAAGTTTCTTTACAATAGAAGCATACTGTCTCACTCCAGTCCAGATTAGGCTTAGGCGTTGGCTTCAGATCATATCTTTAACCTTGCCCTTATTCTTTGGCCATGGCTTACCCTTTTTCTTGAAGCTAGACTTGTTCTGCACACCATCACATGGCTAGGCCCCGCACACTTCTTAATGTCATCTCTGCTTTTGAGCATCCCACAAAGCTCATTAAGGCCCTTATCCGCCCATGCATATGGTAGTTCAAATGAAATGCCCATAGCTAGGTGGAAGAGACGCTAAATGAAATCGCTTGCCAACTCTTGGCCAATTGGAAAACCAAGTTTATCCAAAGTCCGATCAGAACCAACCATTTTGATCACATGTGGGCCTCACGGTGCACCTTACATAACTTGCATTCCGTAAAAGCCTTAGAGACATTGAACCGCTCGGCCCCGGCCCGTGTCCGAACATGTCCTAAGCGCTATGATCATATCATACGCCCCGATCCTCAAACCGCTTTTGAAGGTCGTTCCATGCATGCAAGCATAAGACAGCTAATCTCAAGAGAGTCATCACATGCTTTCTTGTAGGCATTTTTAACAAAGCAGACGCATTGTTAGCGTGTTCTTCGGATTGGGGTGTCGAACGTTTTCCTTTTTATCCGCTCGAGAACAATTCTCGTGTTACGGACCAATCCAATAGTTTGTTCCATTTAATTTCTCTTTCTCAAGAATCGATCGCAAAGCAAAAGGGTGTGCGTGGTTGCTAGATGCCATTGATCTACAATAGGAAATGCAAAATACTAAGACAAATAAAACCATGATAGAGTAAATTGTATTAAACAAATTTAATAGAATGTACTCCCACTAAAATCAACATCCCTCTCGTTGATTCTTAGCGATTCAAGATCCGCAATTAACGAGTCTACTAGTGAGCTTTTGCATCACCGCTAGGAGACAAGGTAATCGATAAGCAACACCTGCTAATCATATCTCTATATGACTCTTGTTGTTGGGTGACATCTCTATGCCCCGCGCCCAACCTTTATGCCCAAAGGCCCATAACCTTATGATAACCTTGTTAAGTTCACCAATCCTTATGCATGTAAGTATCCGATACAAAACCCATCTAGTCAAGGAAAGTTGATGGTGCCCTAATTTTATAGACCCACCATCAATTTACAAGACATGGATGGTGCAAAGTTTAATTGGGAGGGCATATGTTTAACTTAACATTTTGTGAGGGATCGCTATACTTCTACCATTCAAACATGCATAGAGTAAAACAATAGGAATAGCATTCACACAGATTGTGACTTAGTATGGCCCATTTTCTCATGGTGATCTCCATCGCCATAGAATCATCCACCATGATGATCTCCATCTCCATGGTTCATGTGTGCCATCCTCCAAGTGATGTGTCCTCCGAGTACTACTATAAGCTATTACTCATAACGCTAGTAATAAAATACATGGATACTAGGAATCATCATAAGTCCGGCACGCAGCCGTTAATACAATACTTTGACAACACAATGGCTCCAACCGTGTTGCCGCACTCAGACACGCAGTCATGCAAATATTACAAACATGCATCACATACACATTAGGCCATACGGTCACATACATCCCGCAAAAACAAGTTTATGCATAGAATCGCAATCACCGGATAGGGGTCGAGGGGTTTCCTCGCGGTTCGGGGCGCTACCGCGTATCTCCGGCATCCGGACATTCGTAAAAAAAGAGATCCAATCTATGCAATTTTTACATAGGATTTTGATCGGCAAATCATATTTACCACAAATCGACTCATCGCTCCGATTCGACCAATTATATTGATCTTCGCATGCCGCAACCGGTTTTACGTGTCACCGTCACCCGATGGCGAATCCGACCGGTAGGGGTATGTTGTTTCACGACCTTAGCAAAGATGATCATGGTACATCGATTATTAATCTAGGTTCCGATTCGATCAATCATATTGATCTTCGCATGCCGCAACCGGTTTTACGTGTCACCGCTCACCCCGATGGCGAATCCGACCGGTAGGGGTATGTTGTTTCACGACCTTAGCAGCATGATCACGAAACCGCACTAATCCATTACTGTAACTATACAATCGATCACATCGATCATACCGATTTACATATCGCCATATGCAAATCACCCGAACCTATAACATGACAAAGAACCGCCTCGATACCATCAGAGGGAAACGGGTAGGCTACACTAGCGCAAATTAAAAATTCTACCCGTAAACCAAGATCGCAGCTTATAGATCACGGTCTTACCACTAGACGCGCAAAGCGGAAGTTGATGCAGTCACATCGGGCGGTGTAGTCGCACAAGTTGATGCAAGACGTCGGGCGCAGTAGTCGACTACTTCCTCGCCCTCGCCGTGGCGCCCCACGATGCCTCCTTTCTTGCGGTTCGTCCCAACGCCACGCATGCGCCTTCAAAGGTATCCACACGTGACGGGAAGCGACGACGCCGACTACTAGATCCGCGCGAGCGACTAGGGTGGGAGGTGGCGGCCAGGTTTGGGGATGTCACGAAAAACTCAACCCTTAACCAAGCGCCCGCCTCTCCTTTTATAGACGCCTTATAATGGGCTTCTACGAATAGAGGCCCATTAGGACTCAATGCCCGATCTAATTCGGATCCAATCCGAATTAGGCTTCACTTCTAAGTGTGTGACCCTATAGGTTCACGTATGTTTAGACATGACACAAGTACACATACTTGGTCAATAGTTGGTAGCGGCCTCTAGCAAGACGTGCCAACTCCTAAACGCACGTAAAGATCATATCGGACGAACCATCACAACGTTATGTACATGCCAATCCCTTTGCCTCACGATATTCTGGTCGAGCTCCAAGTGACCACTCTTTCTCGATCCGTGATCCGAATCCCTTACTAGGTTAACTCTTAACCTTAAGTAGCATGGCCATGCATTTACGGATCCGATCACCGAGGCCCGAGAGATATCTCTCGGTGAGAGAGGCAAATCCCATCTCGACCGACCATGCCTCGCAGCATGCTTCATGACAAACCCGAAAGCTACCTTTATAACTACCCAGCCATTGAGTAGCGCTTGATAGCCCTAAGTAGGTCGATTCACATCTCAAGTACATGCGACAATCTCGTGTCTAAGGACAAGGCGCACACATTGTGTAGAGAGAACCATAAGTATAAAAGCTATGTCTCATGTTGGGTCGGTCCAACCCCATGTTCTAAACATGTGTCCACATTATTGGTTTGACATCTCCATGTCTATGACCGTGAAACATGGTCATCAACCGATACATGTGCTAATCCATCATTCACGTGTGTCCTCACATGAACTCCGACTAGGGACAACTTTAGAATAACCATACAAGTAAAGAGTTCACAAACAAGTCACATACTTGTTAATCAACACAAAGGCAATATTCAAGGAACATTTATTAAATCATGGATACAATGAAATATCATCATCAAAATGATTGCCTCTAGGGCATGTCTCCAACAGCAGGTCCCTTGTCTTGAGGCCTTCGAGGTTAAACTTGAGAAGGCCACCAAGTCGAGTATCGTAATCTTATTCGTGCGGTCTATTGTAAGTTGGACAATGGTCGAGACAACAAGGGCAGAGGCGCACCTGATGCATGTCATGTATGGTCCACGCTTCCTCTCCATCGCAACCTGCTTGTAAAAGAATGATTTGCTGACGCTATGAATAAAGAATTACTGGAACTTGCTAGGGACTTACTACTAACTAATACATAACGATAACAGGTTAGTAAACGAACGAATTACTAAAACTTGAATAATGATTTACTGCTATATATGCATTGCTTTACCCGGATAGACTCCGCCGCGAGCTCCTTGTAGGACGTCAAGGCAACAACATCCTCTGGCTTGATGACCTTCCTTTTCTTGCCCGGCTATTTCTTTCGAGAAATACCAGCGCTTGGATCCGCGACAGGTAACTATGATGTTTGTGCTTCGGTGGGTTCAGGTTGAGACGGGTCCATGAAAATCGCCAATGTCATCTAGTTGTCCTCTATGGTGATCTTCCTTACCTTTGAGGGGAACTCACCATATGTCTTCATTTACTGCCACAGCTAAAAAAGATTAAAAAAATCATGTATTTACAGTAAGAACGTCGTGGATTTACTTGAAAAACTTGTATCCATGCCATGGTTTTACTGGTTCCACACGCACTGGCTCTATGAAACATGGATTTGGGGGGATCGTTGGGGGTAACTCGATTGTGTAGAATTGGGGAAATTTTTGTGCGGAATCCTAAATATTTCCCCACCACGAGAAATATGAAACAATGCACGGAGATTTTTTTGCTTGTACCGAGAGACGTGCAGGGTGGGGGGAGGTTGAAGCCAAAGACCGCCTCTAATCCTGACGGGAATGGGGACCGGTAGAGATCGCCAGAGAGCCTATGATAACACCATAATTTTTTTAGGATTGTAGCACCGCCAAGAGAGAAACTCTAATTTTGCTACACAGTAGAGAATCCGAATGATGCAACCCACCCACGTAGTATTTGCATTTCTGCAATTTATTGAAACAAAATTGGAAGCATTGAAACGCTAATAGTTACACGGTAGTAAAATTGGATATAATATTTACTTTTGTACACATCCCAAATTAGTTGCTTTTACTACACAACCGATTTTATTGGACTGCTTTTTGGAGTTTACTGCCACAGCCCCATCAATTCTCGTGACGTCATCGTGAACCATGGGGGCCTGTGGTACACGAAAAAACTAGATGTGGTTGTAATACTCAACAAGCAGTTCCATAAAAAACCTTGAAAAATTTGAAACCATCGTGTGACCTGTGACAGTAAAAATGAGTATCACATTTACTTTCACAAAACATTACAATTTACTGCCAATTTGGAGCTGTTCTTACTATAATCACTAGTTTACTAGACGCCTCTTTAGAATTTACTACCACATCCCGCCGTAGCACGCTTGGGGATTAGGGGATCGCTGGCCCATAATTGTTGATATGGGCCACGCGGCTCGTTGGGTGGGGCGTGCTTGATATGGTGTGGTGGGCCGGCTGACGCGTAGAATAGATATTCTACGCTCAGCTATAGATTAATTATAATAAACTAAAATTAATTCTAATACCAAGATTATAAGATATTCGCAATATTATAAGATAATGATACAGATTAATGGTGATTCTAATTAGATAATAAAGAAAATTAAAGAGATAGTGCTTGGTTGTACCTCACAAATATTATATTGACCAAGTGGGTGCAAAGGTGGATGCACTTTTGTTCAATTATTCTAGTTACTATTCAATGAATAGTATGTTGTGAATAGTGAATAGTACGATGAATAGTAATTAGTGAATAGTATTTTCAAATAGTATTCTCTAATTTTTTTTTAACTTTTTTCAGGATCTTGCAGGTTGGCGAAACCAATATGACGGCCGGTTTGTGCAAAGAAAGTTGTAGAGTCCTACTAAATTACTCACCATATTTATCGCTAATTTGCTTGAAGCGGCTAAGCTTTTCCCTATGTGTTCTTAATCATAGTCATATGAGGAAATTTTTATCGTCACTCCAGTGCAGCTCCACCCAAGGAACACTTCTCTCAAGATACACACCACCCTATAACGGCCACATGCCTAAAACGGGGAATTTACAGATGCCGCAGAGGTTTCTCCTATAGAGTCCTTAGCATAAAACCTTGCCTCATATGATCGATTAACAATACTAAGGAAGTTCAAAACCACTTCATTTCCACAAAAGCTTACATATGGTTTTCCCTTCGAGAAACCCGACGATTAACACAAGATAGGGGTACCTTACATCGATATTACAAACCTTCTTATTGGATGAATATTTTACAGTGGTGTTCTTCTCAAAGGAAGACTTTAGCTAGTACTGGAAGGCTAAAGCTAGTAGATGATAGCTAATGCATTATGCATTAAGCTAATTATATTAGTAGGTATGGTGATTGGTGATTGTGTTGCTCTTTCTCCAATGCTCTAATGCTTTGATGCTTCAACGCCGGTGCCTCTTGAAGATGGTGGCGTCTCCTTTTATAGGCTGGGAGAAGCTTCGGATGAGCCATTCACAGCCTTCTTTCTTTTTCTTAATCAGGCTAGAGGAGTAGCCTTTAGTAGCTTCAAGAAAGAAATATTTAGGTCGTGAGAAAAAGTTGCGCCACGACGCACAACTTTCGGTGATTCATGAATATTCTTTTTGAAAGGTTATGCCACGACGCACAACTTTCGGTGATTCATGCATATTCCTTTTGAAAGGTTATGCCACGACGCACAACTTTCGGTGGTGACTGCAGAAAGTAATGCCACGGTGCCTGGCTTTCTTGTCTTGTTCAATAGGCTTTGATTGCCTATAGCATAGCCTGTTCTTTCATATATGTCATGATGAATATTCTTTTGGTGCTTATATGAGCTGGAAATATTCTTCTGGTGTACTCTGCTGGGAAGAATACTTTTGATTATTCTTACTGCGATAGTCTTGATTTCTTCATTCGCTGTTATCATCGCTGTCATTATCTGATATTATTGGTGTAGAGGTTGTAGCATCATCTTCATTTGGTTGGGTTAGTGCATACCAATCTATTATTTGTTGATATTCCTTTCTAACATGGGTGTCTTCGCCAAAATTTTGCTTTACAAGGCGCCCAACACCTTTATTGAAAAACCGTTGCATCCATCACACCATATCTTCATTATTTTGTTCGAACAACATCCGATATGTTGTGTCAAGATAGATGCTTTCTTCAATTTCCATAGCTTCTTTGAACCATCTCCAATTATCATGATTTCCTTTATAAAGAAGACGATCCTTATGCTCTTCAGACAAAACACCAGTCTTTCTTCTATCAGAGATTTTGAAATGATCTTTGAGAATATAAATATCATGCATCGCTGGTCTTATTGGTGTTGTGAACTTTGGAGGAATGGAATAGAAGATAATTTTGTATATTCCTCTAAAAGAAGCTAGTTTCTTGCATGCTTCTTGTATTGCAATTCCAAGATCGGATTGGAGAATTTGATCTAATGTGCCATAAATGATATGGACTAGACCTTGATCTATAATGCCTTGAAGAGACATATAATTGTGATTTTGTATATGTGGTTTTTGGAAAAAGCTAAGATTTATCTCTGCCTTCAATATTGTATATTTGTGGTGTGGCCTATAGATCTTTTGGTTATCAAAGTGGATAAAAGGAAAAGAATGGATATTAATATTAATGCTGGGGTCAAATTCTTTCCCTTCATATAAGTTAACAAAATATTTTTGAAGGTCATAAAATATTCTCAATTGTCTCTCTAGGTATTTTTCCCATATTAAACTTTGAATGTCAGGTCCTAAGAGTGACAATGTTTGTTGGGTTTTAAAACTTAATCTAGAGATAAGGATTTCATGATCACATTCACTAAAGGAATTCTTTGTAGCTATTCTCTTTTGAATTTTGTGGTGGTTTGCAAGATCATATTCTGATCTAATTTCTTTTAATATTTCTCTCTTTATATCCCTTTTCCATTTTGGAAATATATTTGTAAATATATTGTTTACCTTCAATTCTATATATGAATTTTTTTAAGAATCTTTCCCTTGTGGCGTCTCTTCTTCTTTTGTATTTACCAAGAGTAAAGACTCTGAGGTTTTCTTATTCTTTGCCTTTTTATATTTTTGAATATAATTTTTGGCAGCTTGCTCCATATAATAATTTATTCCCAATATTTTTCTTGCTTGGAATAATGCTTCTTCAATATTCTCATATTTTTTCCAGGATATTCTTCCTGCTATTTTTTGAGCAATTATTTCTTCAAATGATATATATATGCCTGGAAAATTTCCTTCAAATAACACATATATAGGCTTTTGCTCAATGATTTCAGAATTCTCTGATATTGGTATTACCTTATTTATCATATGGAAATATTCAGAAAGGCTATTTAATATTGATAACATATAGCCTTTATCTTCACATTTTTTATTATAATGATACCATAAATTATCTAATATACATTCTTGCCTTTCATTGATAATTATATGTTCCTTTAGCTTAAATTTGTATGACTTCGATGAGAATATTTTGAGCTTATTGTTAGCTCCGAAGCTGAAAAATTCTGTCTTATCAATATTCATTATTCTTCATTCCTGCAAAATAGATGAGCGAGATAACAAGTCAGGTAATTTATTCTCTTTTCCTTTTATGTGTTCAAATATAGCTTTATAACCATTTCCTGTAATAATATCTTCAAATAAAACTCATCTTCTTGTAGAACTTTTCTTACTATTGATCTGATTGTGATACTTACATATAGCTTCACAATCTGTTCCAACTGTAAATTCTTTGAAGCTTAAATATAGTCTGAAGGAATTAATTGCATTGATTATTGCTAAAATTTCTCTGTCAGTATTATTTATAGTTTTTAATTTATAATTTCCTGAGGCATATCTACATATTTTTTCTTCTGTTTTTGATGAATATTTATTTGGCTTTTGCTTTAGTATAGCACCCCATCCTAGTTGTGAAGCATCGTCTCGATAATAAAATATTTGTTATCTAAAGGTAATTCTAGAGGTTTCAGGTTTTTCACCTTATTTTTTATTAACTTTACTAATTTTATGTCTTCAGAATTAAAATACCTTTGTCCATTTTTTCTTAATTTTGCATATAAGGGTCCGGCTAATTTTGCTAGATTATGTAACACCCCAGCCCAACATGAGCCTGGAATGTGCTACTAAACAAACTCTAATAGTTCTAAACTAGACAATCTTAATAAATTTCGGCAGAATCTCCCTTGTAAAGTTAATTACACGAAGGTTCCAACACACAGATTAACCAAATATTAACTAAAACTTTCATCCAAGGACATCAAAAGATAATCGAAGACATGCTAAGTATTTAACATAACTAGAGAGATATGAAGTTCCACTACACATCATTATTACATTTAATCCATTGCATGAGACAAAACATAATAATCTTTGCATTTATTAAAATCAATCACGTTCTGAAGATCATTCAACTTTATTTAGTTCAGGTGGCATGTGTGTGATTAGCATTCTACTTCCCCCCATGCATGATGTTCTTGGCTCGGGTACCTAAAACAACAATAAAAGCAAGGGTGAGTCCATAGACTCAGCAAGTACATAAAGAAACCATAACATCAGCAACCATGTAGAGGAGATCAACAATAGAACATCTCATATGCAAATGCAATGCTCAAGGATCCTTTAACTTTAACTTTCTCGTGTGCATTACACCTGAATGCAGAGTAAGCAACCGTCGCCGATACCCATGCTCGTGCGCGCACGCACGAGGACCAATTGCCGTTACTCGCAAGTAACGGGACCTCAAGCCCACACTCCACGAGTGAGGATCTCGGCCCGCCACATTCATGACGGAATCTCAAAGAAACATGCTTGGTCACCACGTAACCAAGCCAACATGTTCTCAATATGCATATGCTCATCTCTTATTCATGAGCAATCTTACCAAAAGACAACAACATTGTACCACAGTAAAGCATAAGCATAATTTGAGCAATCACCATACTTAAACAATCATCAAGTAAGCCATCTTGCTATGCAACCATATATCAAAAAGCACACAAACATAGCCAATCAATCACACCCATTTAACAAACAATGCACTTGCCTTAACCGCATACGAATGGAGGACGTGAAGACGGTGCTGCCTCCGGTACCAATCCCCCACCTAATACATTAAGAATATAAGCTAAGACTATAGTAATGAAAAACATGAATTAAATAAGCGAACTCATCAAGTAGCAGATTGCAACGCGATCCCAACCCCACAATCCTAAGCGCTGAATTGCCCTCTGTGAACAGTCAAATTCTAAAATTCATATCTTTCTGTACAGAGGTCCAAATTACGTGTTCTTGGATTACATTGAAAGGTTATCAAATTTCCCAACTAAACCTAGTTGGTGAGCTCCCCTGATTCGGCCATCTAAAATCACTTTCAAGCCGATTAACAAGACATCGATTTCACGTCAGACTTTCTGGACAGAGCACTAAAACTAACATAACTTTCAGATCGTTTACCCAAATTTAGCGTTCTTGTGCTTCCTAAAATCTACGACAATTATCTACAACTTTAGTTATACTGAGATCCTCTAATTCTATCTTTAACTGATCGCAAAGTTCAGATCACTAAAACCTGTCCAGAAACTGACAGGGTTGCAGAACAGCCGCACCAATAAAATCATATCTTTTGCTACAGAGGTCCAAAAATTACGTTCTAGCACTTCATTGAAAGCTATTGACGTCCTCTACAACTTCCTAGGAGACGTCGAAGACTAAATCCTCCTTAACTATTTCAAATCGTCCCTCTAACACGATCTGCCCTTAGGCGACAGAATTACCAACATAGAACAATTAAGTGGTAAAGCATCTAAACAAGGGAAAACGAGGTTACCCTTGATGAACCGATTGCCGGCACGCCGCGGCGCTTACCAGCGAGCTCTCCCAAAGATGGTCTCGATCCCTTCCTCTTCTTCCTCCTCCAACGGCCGACACCACCAGCGAACTGCTTCTTCTCCCGAGTAGGCAAGCGAGGAAGATGAAAGAGGCTTTGCCGGCAGCGAGGAGGCGCAAGGGCAAGGGGGTACAGCAGTGGGAGGCCCCTGGCAAGGGTGGAGCGCAGGGGAGGGGATGGGGCGACCGCCTAAGGGAGAGAGGGGAGGGCTCACGGGTGGAGGGGAGGGGCAAGGGGAGGCGGCTAGGGTTAGGGGAGGGAAAAGGGTGCTCTCCCTTGGCGGCCACACATGGGTCCACAATGGGCCAAAGCCAGGCCCAAGCTACCGGAACTTCCAAAACCCCCTCTTTCTCCCGCTACAACATAATTTCCAAATAGTCCTCATGGAACCAACTTTCTAATATTTTTTCCTTTTACTTAACTAGTTTTCTTCCGAATTCTAACTGGAGTATTACATTCTACCCCCTTAATGAGTCGACCCGAATTCTAACCACGTTTAACGTCAAAGAATAATCACACTGAAACCTACTAACGTTACCACCCACCCATTTGTGAACAATCCCGTACACTACTCGCGCATGCGAGATTCCACTTCACAAGACGCTTCCTCTCGGACTTATATGATCCCATCACTTTGACGGATACCAACGTCTTTCACTTCAAGACTAATCTCGACCCTTACGGTACGCTCCATGCACGGACTCAAAAGTAAGGTCTTACTTGTGGCCAACAGCTCCAACAAAAAACCTAAGCTCGGACCTCTCATGTGCTCTCTCAAAGACCGAAAAACACAAGACATTGCGTACTCGCGCAAGTACTCGAGACGGTCCTAGCGATACGCCAATCTACATATTCCGTGACTAAGGAACCTATCCAACACACCTTTGGTTAAACTTCCTTTTGTACCAAGTACATCGCCCGCACTGAACCCGCAGAACTCTTGTTCCAACACTCAATCGATCACTTTACCTAAGCAAGCAAAGATCTCCTTTAACAAGGGACGCACAAAGAACTCACTGTCAACTCACTTATCAGAAAAACTCAGCGAAAACAAAGGAGTCAAAATGCAACCAACTCAAAGTCACCTTCTCTTAGAAGAGCCCAATCCAAAATCAATGGATTTACCACGAAATCTTTTCCACTTTCCAAAATAGGCAATTTAGAAATAATGCCACACAAACCAAAAGCGAAATCACTCGAAAAACCAGTCTTACCCCCTTTTTTCTAACTGGTAGGAATCACACATACCGACAAGAACCAACTCAATTTATAATCGACATCCATCATAACCACATAGTTCAAGTAAGAACTAAGAAAGCATTTAACTATCCAAGATCACACCCTTTACCAAAATCTTTCTTTTAAGAAATCAACTTTCTCTTAAACCATAGGATCCCAAATCATCGTATAACGCATTAACTCATTTCTCTTAAATTGGCAACCTCAAACCTATGCTCTACCGAACACAAAATCCACACTTATGTAGGGAGACTCTTCCAATCCACAATATTGTACTCTAACCAATTTCCCTACCGAATGAACTTGTCAAAATAATTTCCAACACAACTCAATATAGATTTCACCCACCATCACATCCCTTAATCCGTTAAGGATGAACAATTTTAAATTCACATCCCACACTCTCATATACTAGCCCCAAAGGATACTATCAGTGATCATTCCACTACTCAAATCCACTCTTATTCTACCACTTACGCACATAATCAAGTAACCGCCCAAGACGATTTATTTCACAAGTCTTAGACCTTCTCTAATCCACACCAATCCAATTCAGTTACACAACCACAATATACCCATTCGCCAAACCCTAATCGCTTAACCGACATTCAAATATACCCAATCACTAGCGTCAATAAATAAATATATCCTTTGACCATGACATCCTTAGAAATAATTTAACTCCCATAGGTTACTTACTAAGGTGAGTCATAGTTGACAATAGTTCAACGATTTCTGCTATCCCATTATTTAGCATGACACTTAGATTCCTCCACGCGCTACTTTCATTAAACTTCACCACCACAATTCTTCTCGCACAAACATGCTAAGTATCCAATTGCGATACTCGATAAGTTTATCAAGAGTCCATAATTTCGATAATCCCAATATTCCAACACGGACAAAGGTTCTTTGGATCATAACTGTAATAGGTTCCACTAGTTGTAACACTAATCACTTTTATCTCATCGACAACTTTCCATTTAAATAGAATTCTCTCCGGTGTTGTAAATCGAAACCAATTCACTTTATCTTGCTCTTCAAATTGATTGGTTCTGAAAATCTCAACGATTCCAAATACTTGACCACCTCCAACCAATCACCATATTACTCTTTATAACACTTGCAACACAACTTGGTTAAAGCTTTACTCAAAAGGAAGAAATAAGCAGATAGAAGGTTCAACAGATAAGAAATCGTGGCTCCTCAAGTGAGCACGAGACCAAGAGAGATCAAATAGTAGGATCTCGAAAACAATATACGAGCCCCGTCGAGGCACAAGTCCCACAAGAAGAAATTTTCCACCACCATAAATCATAATAAAACATTGCTATGCAAACCCAAGAAACTCTTAAGTTGAGACAACAAAAGTTGCGGATTACATTTTTTTAGCTCCAACCTCAAATACTTATGGTAAACATTTTCCGTTAACACAACGAAGTAATCTCTTTGATTACAACATTACTTGTCAAACCAAACAAGAGATGTCTTTAATACCAAAACACATTCATCACTTGAACCAAACGGAACCTTTCCATATGTCACATTACTCAACTAATTTTATCTATGCAAAAATCATGAGTCCCCAAAAGATCACGAATACAAAACTCCAAATATTTCATTTAACCGTTATTAAAACAATCAACTTACTTTTCTCTAGAAGAATCATCACCACTCCAACACGTCACAATCTCTTGTAGACCTTATTACTAACATCAAGAATATTTCACTCTTAGCAAGGTTCGTTATCATCAACTCTTCCTTTATAAAGTCCCCAAAAACTGACCAAACTGTTACATTTCACTTTATCCTCTCATCCTCAAATGAGGGTACACCAAATTCTTACACCCTCACTATAACAACCACCATATTTTTCAAGGAACCTACTACACAATTTACAAGGTTACACCAAAACCCTTTCATCAAAGACATACTATTATCTGACAATCTCACCATCAAGCAAACACATGTCACCTATTAAATCCCATCATAAACCTTTCCAACAGAAACACAGCATATTCGGAATGCTCATACTTATTTAGTACACACTAACTCTAATCTAGAGGTTATCATAAACTTTTGATGATTATTCAATCATGGACGAATTGATGGTCCTGTATCTATTTGTACTCCCACGAGCATAAATAAGATCATCAAATAGCCAATTAAAGAAGATTTCTATATTAATATCTACCAAGACGACAGTCGAACACATCTTATATTTCTCTTTTCGCACAGTTAGATTAATCCATTAAGATCAAATAATCTAACTAGTTTAGCAAACTAAACAACTCCAGGGATCAACCACTGTTAATGTTCCACGATGGTTAATAACTCTATTGATTCCAATTAGGTATAGTCGTACACCTAATCACAGTTCAACAAGAACTACTACATGACACCATCAAATTAATCAACTTTCCTTCCGAGGATCTTAGTTAGGATCGATTATACAACACACTCTGGACCCAACTTGATAACTCATATCATATTCACTAATTTCTCCAATTATAACCTCCCACTTAACCACGAGATGACATCGCTAAAGGGTTTAGCATTTTCTTTTATAAAAGAACTTTTCAACTTCAACACTCAAGATACCCAAAAGAAATATATTGAATCAAAACTTCCACGTACTACAGGACTTGCAAAAGGAAACTTTCATTATCCAAGAACATCAACCAGGATAAATGGGTCATGCTTTCCAATGAGAAGGACAAAACTCCAAAATAAAGGTTAAACTTGACAATCAACTCGGTTCACATTGCGAGAATAACTCATCGCTTGGGAAAATAATGATTGCTTTACAGACAAATTAAGCCAAAGAAAACACACCAATATTTTTCTCAAAGCAACCCATCAACCACAAGAATAAATAACCAAGAGAAACTCATCAATCTCAACTGGATAAGAGTTGACCAAATTCAAATTCAAGGAAGAGAACAACTCTTTTAAGTATACTCGCCACCAACGCTTTGTACTACAATCTCTCATGTGGATACTTCGCTATTCCTATACCACGAACGGTGGTGTAACAGTATAGCCAGACCACAACCACTACCTCCACCTCTCAACATGGGTTACCCCATACATAATAACCATAGTATTATACTATAGATATAATGAGATCATCTCAAAACAGAATCATTAATACAACTCAACAGATGCGTAAATGCAATGCTTGACCCATCCCATCCTCTGTGCACTAGTGTGTCAAGTTTATAAGTTCATTAACCATTACAAAATTTTATCAATTTAAGTTGCCTAGGTTGTAAATCCAATCACCACGGACCTACCAACTGGCTCGATACCAATCAGTAACACCCCACCCAACATGAGCACGGAATGTGCTACTAAACAAACTCTAATAGTTCTAAACTAGACAATCTTAATAATTTTAGTGAACCTCCCTTGTAAAGTTAATTACGAAGGTTCCAACACACGATTAACCAAATATTAACTAAAACATTCATCCAAGGACATCAAAAGATAATCGAAGACATGCTAAGTATTTAACATAACTAGAGAGATATGAAGTTCCACTACACATCATTATTACATTTAATCCATTGCATGAGACAAAACATAATAATCTTTGCATTTATTAAAATCAATCACGTTCTGAAGATCATTCATCTTTATTTAGTTCAGGTGGCATGTGTGTGATTAGCATTCTACTTCCCCCCATGCATGATGTTCTTGGCTCGGGTACCTAAAACAACAATAAAAGCAAGGGTGAGTCCATAGACTCAGCAAGTACATAAAGAAACCATAACATCAGCAACCATGTAAAGGAGATCAACAATAGAACATCTCATATGCAAATGCATTGCTCAAGGATCCTTTAACTTTAACTTTCTGTGTGCATTACACCGGTAATGCAGAGTAAGCAACCGTCGCGCATACCCATGCACATGCGCCGCACGCACGAGGACCAATTGCCCGTTATTCGCGAAGTAACGGGACCTCAAGCCCACACTCCACGGGTGAGGGGATCTCGGGCCCGTCACATTCATGATGGGAATCTCAAAGGGAAACATGCTTGGTCACCACGTGACCAAGCCAACATGTTCTCAATATGCATATGCTCAACTCTTATTCATCAGCAATCTTACCAAAAGACAACAACATTGTACCACAGTAAAGCATAAGCATAATTTGAGCAATCACCATACTTAAATAATCATTAAGTAAGCCATCTTGCTATGCAACCATATATCAAAAAGCACACAAACATAGCGAATCAATCACACCCATTTAACAAACAATGCACTTGCCTTAACCGCGTACGAATGGAGGACGTGAAGACGGTGCTGCCTCGGTACCAATCCCCACCTAATACATTAAGAATATAAGCTAAGACTATAGTAACGAAAAACATGAATTAAATAAGCGAACTCATCAAGTAGCGATTGCAACGCGATCCCAACCCCACAATCCTAAGCGCTGAATTGCCCTCTGTGAACAGTCAAATTCTAAAATTCATATCTTTCTGTACAGAGGTCCAAATTACGTGTTCTTGGACTACATTGAAAGGTTATCAAATTTCCCAACTAAACCTAGTTGGTGAGCTCCCTGATTCGGCCATCTAAAATCACTTTCAAGCCGATTAACAAGACATCGATTTCACGTCAGACTTTCTGGACAGAGCACTAAAACTAACATAACTTTCAGCTCGTTTACCCAAATTTCGCGTTCTTGTGCTTCCCTGAAAGCTACGACAATTATCTACAACTTTTGTTATACTGAGATCCTCTAATTCTATCTTTAACTGATCGTAAAGTTCAGATCACTAAAATCTGTCCAGAAACTGACAGGGTTGCAGAACAGCCGCACCAATAAAATCATATCTTTTGCTAAATAGGTCCAAAATTACGTTCTAGCACTTCATTGAAAGCTATTGACGTCCTCTACAGCTTCCTAGGAGACGTCGAAGACTAAATCCACCCTTAACTATTTCAAAACGTCCCTCTAACACGATCTACCCTTAGGCGACAGAATTACCGACATAGAACAATTAAGTGGTAAAGCATCTAAACAAGAGGAAAACGAGGTTACCCTTGATGAACCGATTGCGGCACGCCGTGCGCCTACCTGTGAGCTCTCCCCAAAGATGGTCCCGATCCCTTCCTCTTCTTCCTCCTCCAACGGCCGATTACCACTAGCGAACTGCTTCTTCTCCCGAGTCGGCAAGCGAGGAAGATGGACGAGGCTTTGCCGGCAGCGAGGGAGGCGCAAGGGCAAGGGGGTACAGCAGCTGGGGAGGCCCTGGGCAAGGGTGGTGTAATACTCCGGATTAATCTTTGAGATTAAAAATTGATCTTTAGGGAGAGGAATCAATTGGATTAGTGAATTGTCTCTGGAAAGGGGGGGTTATCTGCTATTGTCAACCAACCTGGGCCTGGCCTAGAGGCCCATTTGGACCCCCTATTGGTCGGCCAAGGGGGGACTCCACCCCTTTTCTCCCCCTTTGCCAAACCCTAGCTCCTCTCCCTCTTTTGGCCGCCCCTCCCCCCTTGGCCGCCGCCCCCTTTGGCCTCCCCCTCCTGTGCGCCCTACCTCCTCCCCTCCCTGGTTGTTCCTCCATGGTGCTGCCCCTCAAGACGTCTTCCCGCTGCGGTGTTGGTCTCCCTCCATTGCCGGTCTTCGCAAGGATCGGGGCGGCGATCGGGCTGTGGAACAAGAAGAGAAATCACCACCAACTTCTTCTTCGAGGCTCGCTCAGCATCCTCTTCCACGTCGTCAAGGGTAACGATGTGTTCTTGGGATTTCTAGAAGTCATTCGTTAAGTGGGCGAGTAGTTTTGTTAATTTCCAGTCTGTCCGCGGTTCGTTCAATTCTGTCCAGTATGTTGGAGGGGTTGTTTCGGTTGTTTTTAGGAAGAATCTGAAGGTTTGGTCTCCTATAGATATCTAGGCCTTGTTCTTAAGTTTCAGTGGCCACCAAGTTCACTTGATTCCGAGGTCCGAGTCAAAAGTTATGGATGTTTTAGTACCTGCTGCCAGAAACCTGACGAGAATAAACTGTCTGGTTATTTCCTAAATTATGAAAGGGAAATTGGTTGAAACTGAAAGTTCACCCAACTAGGTTATTGTAGAGGATTCTATGAACTTTTCAGATTGGTAAAGAACGTTCAATTTGGAGCTACCTAATAAAAGTTATGATCTTTTTAATTCTGCTGTTCGTTCTGTGGACAGATTCTGGACCGAAAGTTCAAACGATTATTAACCTATTAAATTGGCCAAATTGGTTTATCTCGTCAACTAGAGTATTGTAGATTAGTCAGTTAAGAAGCTACAGAAATTGGGTTTACCACTTTTTGACTTCCTGACACTGAGATACGTTAATTGTCGTGCTGCTGTCCAGGGACAGTTTTATAGCTGAAAACATTCTTTTAGTTTAAGCTTTGTATTAATGACTAGAGTCATCGAGGAAGCAATGTATAACGTCGGTTAGTAGAAATGGGTATTTTTGGTGTTCTTATTGAATTTATTTCATTGGTTAGGCGGCGGAGCTTGAGTTTAGGAACGCCATCGCTGCCACTACCAACGCGTCTCAACGCGAAGGCAAGTACTTTGTTATTCTAAATGTTTGTGCATTGTGGTTATTGATATGAGCGTCTTTGTGATAACTCTTGTGTAGTATGAAGTGAAATATCCATGTTTTGTCTCTATGTTGAATTCATGAATAGAAATGATGATAATGTTATATTCAATAAGTTGTTTCATGCATTCATTATCATTTGCCGCCCACGGGAGTGGATGAGGAGACCATCAATTCGGGATGGTTGAGTAAGACCCATTAATTCCAATATGAGCAATGTTGGACACCCGTATGAAACGTTCTTCATACGGGAAGTGGATCCCCGCATTTTTGTTAAGATGCGGGCTTGAGTGAACACCGACGGATGTTCACTGACTATACCGGTATATGTGTGTGTGCAGTCCATTCCCTTGATTTTAAGCATTCATTTCATGTCATCATAGGTACTCATTTGTGTTATGATCAATGTTGATGCCGAAAAGGTTTTATCCATATTGATAAATGTGTTATTAATCATTGTACTTGCTGAGTCATGGACTCACCCTTGCTTTGTTTATCTATTTCTAGGTGATCACTAATGAGGTTCTCTTGGGAGGGAGTAGACATGCACTACTCGAATAATGCACTTCACCTTAGTTCCATTGCAAGAATGATTAAAGACTCTATTATGTTAACTTTCAGATTGTAATAAATAAATCTAGTCATGGATGGCATTCTTTTATGATCTTTGAGGATTGATCAATGTTATTGAGAAGTTTTATGCTGTATGGTTTATGTTAAGTTGGTGGTTAGCATCTTGGCTTCTGAATAGCCAAGGTGTTACCTTAATTGGTTAATTAGGATTTATGAATAATTCTTATAACTGATTTTATTATTGTTTTATGAATTATTGTGAAGAACCTCCGGTATCGTCGTATACCAAAGAGGTTATGTTGAAATTTGGTGGTTTAGCTTAGGATAGTAGCATTCCAGGCTCATGCTGAGTTGGGGTGTTACAGTTGGTATCAGAGCGGGCTTTAGGTCCGTGGATAAAATAAAATTATTAAAATTGACACACTGTGCACAGTAGGTTGGGTTGGGTGATTCATTGTTTCCGCAATTTCTGTTGTTATGCTTTATTTGTTGTGCAATTGTTGTTTAGTTCCGTGCTTCTTTTGAACTGCTAAGTTAAGTGTTTAGTTTTGTTCGGTTGTGGTGTTCTTAGATGGCGAGAGTTAGAGGACGTGGTCGTCTGGGCCGTGGTGGCGATCGTGGGCGTGGTCCGTTGTTTCGCAACCTCCGCGAAGAAGAGGTTGGTGGAGCTGCTGAGAGGTTGCCTCATTGCTCACCAAACCGCAAAGCTGCCGCTGGCCGCCGTGGATGCCAGCGGCGTCGGCTATTATTATTCATAATCTTCGGAGGGAGAACGAGTAGCTCCGTCGGCGGATGCGAGTGCACTCATCCTGCTGCTGCCTCGCTCTCGCGCGCTGCTGCTTCTTCTTGTCTCGTTCTGAGTCCCGTCGTTGCAGCGGTTCCACCCGAGACTAGGATAAGTCTCCGCGAGTGGATGTCGCTTCGACTTGACACTTTTGATGGGGCGGGTACCCCAGTTCAGGCAGCAGATTGGCTCCGGTACATGGAGCGACAGTTTGATGCGTTGGAGATGAACTCAGTGCAAAGGGTTCGTTTTGTGGCCTTTCAACTGAAGGGCCAAGCTGATATCTGGTGGGAAGGGGTTCTGTCTGCTAGGACCCCAGTGCAGGGACCAGTTACTTGGGAAGTTTTTGTGGGGCAATTTAGAGCCAAGTACTATCCGGATTCGCCGTGGAGAAGATGGAGCGATCTCACGGCGTTGACTCAGGTCATAGGTCAAGATGTCAGTATGAGGTGAGTTCAACGCACTGTGCGCTTTGTACTAGCGGTAGCCAATGATGATATGGAGAAGGCCAAGAGGTTCCGTCGGGATCTCGTTCAGGAGTATCGCCAGATTCTGGGGGCATCTGTCTTGCGTGATTTCAGTACGGTGGTTGAGCAAGCTAGAGGAATGGAGTTGGTGAGAATCTCCTTCGCATACGCAGCGGCTAGTGGCACTGTTCGTTGGTGGTTCGGCAGCGGTGGCGAGCGAGCTTTAGTGGTGGGGCGGGTCTTCTCGACGACGCATCCAAGAGATTTCAAAGTCGTCGCCTGCCTCGTCGGTTCGTGATGGTAGTTTTCTTTCTCGGCGCACTTCGTCATCCACACCCAGTGCGTCTGTCCGGGACAAGGTATGAAATGTTTGAGATGTGGAGAGGTCACCGGTCTTGAGTGTTCTTCAGAGGGCGTGTCGCCGTGTGGCCGGAAGGCCACAAAGCGTCGGTTGCAAGCAGAACCAGCCAGCATCATTAAGTGGAAGCGGTTCGATTGCGTCTTCTTCCGGTGCACCTCGGGGCTCGGTTGAACTCTAGCCGCTCCACTGCACCTCGATTTTCTTGAGATGGGTTCCTCCTGCAGCTTTTACTCCTGCGCCTCTGTGGGGACATTATTTTCGAGCCCATAAATTGGTCGTACCTACCGGATATCCGCTTGGTCAAGTCCGAGGTAACAGGAGTCATCGGGACGAATAGCGAAATGGGCGGTTGAGCTTGGGCGTTTGACCTCCATTTTGTCCTAGAACAGCGATTAAGTCTCGTGCAATAGCGAATTCATTGCGAATGGACAAACCTAAACCCTCCCAAGAACCCGAGCACGAGTTTCACGACTAGTGGACAATGTACTTTGATGGTTCCTTGATGCTTCAAGGCTCGAAGTGGGGTCGTTTTGATTTCCTCTTGGCGAACAACTTAAATCGCCATTCGCTTAAACTTTCTGCTACAAATAATGCAGAGAATCACGGTTTCTTTGGCGGGACTTGACGGCTCGTTAAGCTCGGGATTCGCGATTGCTAGTGAAAGGTGATTCTCAACTAGTAGCGAATCAAGCGGGGAAAGAGTATCAATGCTCTAGTACCAAGATGTCATCATATCCGCGAAATGCGGAAACTTGAAAAGCATTTCTTCGGTTTTCAGATCCAACACATTCTTAGAAAGGAAAACTTTCTCGCGCGGACGATTGGCGGATGGCTTCCACACGGACATCCGTCCCGCCCGGAGTTTTTCTCGAGAAACTCGATTCACCCTCGGTAGTCGAGCCTTCCGAGGACATAGATGTTAGCAAGGAGGTTGCACACCTTGATTCTGCAAGCATGGATGCTCCACAGGTCGATGATGGTTGGCGCCATCACGATCACGGTAGAGATTGGATGACATCGATCTACAATTTGTTGGAGATATGCCCTAGAGGCAATCATATTGATGATGATGTTTCATTGTATCCATGATTTAATAAATGTTCCTTGAATATTGCCTTTGTGTTGATTAACAAGTATGTGACTTGTTTGTGAAACTCTTTACTTGTATGGTTATTCTAAAGTTGTCCCTAGTCGGAGTTCATGTGAGGACACACGTGAATGATGGATTAGCACATGTATCGGTTGATGACCATGTTTCACAGTCATAGACATGGAGATGTCAAACCAATAATGTGGACACATGTTTAGAACATGGGGTTGGACCGACCCAACATGAGACATAGTAATTATTCTTATGGTTCTCTCTACACAATGTGTACGCCTTGTCCTTAGACACGAGATTGTCGCATGTACTTGAGATGTGAATCGACCTACTTAGGGGCTATCAAACGCTACTCGTGAATCGGGTAGTTATAAAGGTAGCTTCGGGTTTGTCATGAAGCATCTTTGCGAGGCATGGTCGGTCGAGATGGGATTTGCCCTCTCTACAGAGAGATATCTCTGGGCCCTCGAGTGATCGGATCCGTAAATGCATGGCCATGCTACTTAAGGTTAAGAGTTAACCTAGTAAGGGATTCGGATCACGAGGATCGAGAAAGAGTGGTCGCTTGGAGCTCGACCGAATATCGTGAGGCAAAGGGATTGGCATGTACATAACATTGTGATGGTTCGTCCGATATGATCTTTACGTATGTTTAGGAGTTGGCACGTCTTGCTAGAGGTCGCTACCAACTATTGACCAAGTATGTGTACTCGCGTCATGTCTAAACATATGTGAACCATAGGGTCACACACTTAGAAGTGAAGCCTAATTCGGATTGGATCCGAATTAGATCGGGCATTGAGTCCTAATGGGCCTCTATTCGTAGAAGCCCATTATAAGGACGTCTATAAAAGGAGGGCAGCGGCCTGGTTGAGTGTTGAGTTTTTCGTGACATCCTCAAACCACGCCGCCACCCTCCCACGCCCTAGTCGCCGCGGATCTAGTAGTCCGGCGTCGCGTCGCTTCCTCCCGCACGTGTGGATACCTTTGAGGCGCCGCATCTGTGGCGTTGGGACGAACCGCAAGAAAGGAGCATGCGTGGGACGCCGCGGCGAGGACGAGGAAGTAGTACGACTACTCGCCCGACGCATCGCATCAACTTGGTACGACTACACCGCCCCGACGCGCTTGCATCAACTTCCGCACTGCTGGCGTCTAGTGGTAAGACGGTGATCTATAATCTGCGGTGATCTTGGTTTACGGGTAGAATTTTTAATTTGCGCTAGTGTAGCCTACCCGTTTCCCTACAGTGGTATCGAGCGGTTCTTTGTCATGTTATAGGTTCGTGATTTGCATATGGCGATATGTAATCGGTATGATCGATGTGATCGATTGTATAGTTCGGTAATGGATTGATCCGTTTCCGTGATCATGCCGCTAAGGTCGTGAAACAACGTACCCCACCGGTCGGATTCGCCATCGGGTAGAGCGGTGACACGTAAAACCGGTTGCGGCATGCGAAGATCAATATGATTGATCGAATCGAACCTAGATTAATAATCGATGTACCGTGATCATGCTGCTAAGGTCGTGAAACAACATACCCCTACCGGTCGGATTCGCCATCGGGTAGACAAGACACGTAAAACCGGTTGCGGCATGCGAAGATCGGTACAAATTGGTCGAATCGGAACGATGAGTCGATTTGTGGTAAATATGATTTGCCGATCAAAATCCTATGTAAAATTGCATAGATTGATCTCTGTTTTTTACGAAAGTCGGGACGCCGAGATACCGCGGCGCCGCCTTCGAACCCGCTGGGAAACCCCTCGACCCCCTATCCGGTAGATCGCGATTCTATGCATAAACATGTTTTTGCAGGATGTATGTGACCAGTATGGCCTAATGTGTATGTGATGCATGTTTGTAATATTTGCATGACCTGCGTGTCGTGGGTACGGCAACACACTGGAGCCATTGTGTTGTCAAAGTATTGTATTAACGACCTGCGTGCCGACTTGTGATGATTCCTAGTATCCATGTATTTTATTACTAGCTGTTATGAGTAATAGCTTATAGTAGTACTCGGAGGACACATCACTTGGAGGGATGGCACACATGAACCATGGAGATGGAGATCATCATGGTGGATGATTCTATGGCGATGGAGATCACCATGAGAAAATGGGTCATACTTGAGTCACAAGCGTGTGAATGCTATTCCTGTTGTTTTACTCCTATGTATGTTTGAATGGTAGAAGTATAGCGATCCCTCACAAAATGTTAAGTTAAACATATGCCCTCCCAATTAAACTTTGCACCATCCCATGTCTTGTAAATTGATGGTGGGTCTATAAAATTAGGGCACCATCAACTTTCCTTGACTAGATGGGTTTTGTATCGGATACTTACATGCATAAGGATTGGTGAACTTAACAAGGTTATCATAAAGGTTATGGGCCTTGGGGCATAAAGGTTGGGCGTCGGGGCATAGAGATGTCACCCAACAACAAGAGTCATATAGAGATATGATTAGCAAGGTGTTGCTTACCGAATTACCTTGTCTCTAGCGGTGATGCAAAAGCTCACTAGTAGACTCGTTAATTGCGGATCTTGAATCGCTAAGAATCAACAGAGGGATGTTGATTTTAGTGGGAGTACATTCTATTAAATTTGTTTAATCTGATTTACTCTATCATGGTTTTATTTGTCTTAGTATTTTGCATTTCCTATTGTAGATCAATGGCATCTAGCAACCACGCACACCCTTTTGCTTTGCGATCGATTCTTGAGAAAGAGAAATTAAATGGAACAAACTATTCGGATGGTCCGTAATCTGAGAATTGTTCTCGTGGCGGATAAAAGGAAAACGCTCGATACCCCAATCCCGTAAGAACTCGCTAACAATGCGTCTCTTCGTTGTTAAAAATGCCTACAAGAAAGCATGTGATGACTCTCTTGAGATTAGTCGTCTTATGCTTGCATGCATGGAACTCGACCTTCAAAAGCGTTTGAGGATCGGGAAGCGTATGATATGATCATAGCACTTAAGGACATGTTCCGCACGGGTGCGGGTGAGCGGTTCAATGTCTCTAAGGCTTTTCGGAATGCAAGTTAATGAAGGTGCACCGTAGGCCCACATGTGATCAAAATGGTTGGTTCTGATCGGACTTTGGATAAACTTGGTTTTCCAATTGGCCAAGAGTTGGCAATCGATTTCATTTAGCGTCTCTTCCACCTAGCTATGGGCATTTCATTTGAACTACCATATGCATGGGGCGGATAAGGGCCTTAATGAGCTTTGTGGGATGCTCAAAAGCAGAGAGTGACATTAAGAAGTGTGCAGGACCTAGCCATGTGATGGTCATGTGAACAAGTCTAGCTTCAAGAAAAGGGTAAGCCATGGCCAAAGAATAAGGGCAAGGTTAAAGATATGATCTCAAGCCAACGCCTAAGCCTAATGCTGGACTGAGCCGAGACAAGATGCTTCTATTGTAAAGAAATCGCCACTGGAAGAGAAACGCAAGAAGTACATGGATTAGATGAATGCAAGAAGAAGGCTGGAAGTAAGACTTCTACCCATGGTACACTTGTTATAAATGTTTTAGACATTTTTCTCGCAGATTCTCCTATTAACTCTTGGGTATTTGATACCGGATCAGTTGCTCACATTTGCAACTCGATGCAGGGGCTAATAAGAAGTAGAGGAGTCGCAAGAGGTGAAGTTGATTTTCGCGTCGGAAATAAAGCAAGGGTTGCCGCGTTGACCGTCGGCACCATGCAACTTCAGCTTCCTTCAAGATTTATTATGGAATTGAATAATTGTTATTATGTTCCTAGTATGAGTCGAAACATTTTATCCCCTCATGTTTGATGAGAGATGGTTATTCATTTGCAAGTAAAGACAATGGTTGTTTGATCTCTAAAAATGGAATGTTTATGGCTTTTAGCCATTGTGAATGGGTTATTTATTTTAAATCTTGATGATGCGCCTATCTTTAACATAAATGCTAAAAGACTTCGACCTAATGATTTGAATCCCACCTATGTTTGGCATTGTCGTTTGGGTCACATAAGTGAAAAGCGCATGAAGAAGCTCCATGTCGATGGTCTCCTAACCGTTTGATTTTGAATCATACGAGACATGTGAAGCTTGTTTGCTTGGTAAGATGACCAAATCACCTTTCAAAGGTTCTTTTGAGAGGCGTCAGACTTGTTGGAAATCATACATACCGATGTATGTGGACCAATGAGCACGATCGCTAGAGGTGGATTTCATTACTTCATAACTTTCATCGATGATTTTAGTAGATATGGGTATGTCTACTTAATGAAGCATAAGTCCAAACTTTTGAAAAGTTCAAAGAGTTCCGTAATGAGGTTGAAAATCAACGTGCCAAGAAAATTAAGGCTCGCGATCCGATCGTGGTGGCGAGTATTTGAGTCATGAATTTAGCAATCATCCGAAGAGTTGCGGAATTGTTCCCACACTAACACCGCCGGAACGCCTCAAAGAAACGGGTATCCGAGCGGCGTAATCGGACCTTGTTGGACATGGTTCGATCGATGATGAGCCACTCAGATTTACCATTATCCTTTGGGGTTACGCTCTAGAAACGGCAGCTTTCACACTTAATAGGTACCGTCTAAATCCGTAGTTAAGACACCATATGAGATATGGGTAGGAAGAGTCACGGTTGTCTTTTCTAAAGATTTGGGGATGTGAGGCGTTGTCAGCGACTACTGATCGGACAAGCTCACACCCAAGTCGGATAAATGCATTTTTGTGGGATATCCGAAGGAAACCTTTGATATTACTTCTACAACCGACTAGAGGGCAAAGTGTTTGTCGCTCAAGTGGTGTTTTCTAGAGAAAGAGTTTCTCAACAGGAGACAAGTGGAAGAACAGTGCGGCTTGAAGAAGTTCAAGATGAACCAATCGGGAAGACTCGACGAATGATGCCCATGTGGCGAGAACAAGTTGAGGAACCCATGGCAAAGGAAGCACCACCACCACGGAAGGTCGGAAAGGCTCCGCAATGCGCGAGATATATTATTGTTAGACAATGATGAGCCTACGACCTATGCGGAAGCAATGATGGACCCAGACTCTGAGAAATGGCATAGTGCCATGAGATCCGAGATAGCATCCATGGGAGACAATCAAGTTTGGAATTTGGTTGACCCGCCTGATGGTGTTAAAACCATAGAGTGCAAATGGATCTACAAAAGGAAGATTGATATGGATGGAAATGTTCATATCCATAAAGCTCGACTTGTCGCAAAAGGTTTTCGGCAAGTTCAAGGAGTTGACTACGATGAGACTTTCTCACCTGTAGCGATGCTTAAATCAATACAGATCATTCTAGCTATTGCTGCATATTTCGACTATGAGATATGGCAGATGGATGTCAAAACGGCTTTCCTTAATGGAAATTTAACCGAGGACGTGTATATGATACAGCCCGAGGGTTTTGTCGATCCAAACAATGCTAGAAAAGTATGCAAACTTCAAAAATCCATTTATGGATTGAAGCAAGCATCTCGGAGTTGGAACATTCGTTTTGATGAAGTGGTCAAAGGGTTTGACTTCATCAAAAACGAAGAAGAATCTTGTGTTTACAAGAAGACAAGTGGGAGCTCACTCGTATTTCTAATCTTATATGTAGATGACATATTATTGATTGGAAATGATATTCCTATGCTCGAGTCCGTTAAGACCTCACTGAAAAATAGTTTCTCAATGAAGGACTTAGGGGAAGCGGCATATATTTTGGGTATTAAGATCTATAGAGATAGATCAAAAAGGCTAATAGGATTAAGCCAGAGTACTTACATTGACAAAGTGTTGAAACGGTTCAACATGGAGGAGGCAAAGAAAGGGTTCTTGCCCATGTCTCATGGCATAAATCTTGGCAAGACTCAGTGTCCTTCGACAACTGATGAGCGAGATCGCATGAGTAAGATTCCATATGCTTCGGCCATTGGATCTATCATGTATGCTATGATGTGTACTCGCCCAGATGTTTCCTATGCTCTAAGTGTTACGAGCAGATACCAGGCTGATCCAGGTGAGAGTCACGGATCAGCAGTTAAAAACATCCTCAAGTATTTGAGAAGAACTAAGGATGTGTTCCTAGTCTACGGAGGTGAGGAAGAGCTCGTTGTAAATGGTTACACCGATGCAAGCTTCCAAACCGACAAAGATGATTACAAATCGCAATCGGGTTTTGTGTTCCTTTGAACGGTGGTGCGGTAAGTTGGAAGAGTTCCAAGCGTGAGACCTGTCGACTCTACAACGGAGGCCGAGTACATTGCGGCTTCAAGCGGCAAAGGAAGGTGTTTGGATAAGGAAGTTCATAACGAACTAGGTGTGGTTCCTAGTGCGTGCGATCCTCGGATCTTTCTGTGATAATGGTGGGGCCATTGCGCAAGCCAAGGAGCCGAGGAATCACCAAAAGAACAAACACATATCATGGCGGTTTCATCTCATTCGAGAGATCCTTAATCGAGGAGATTTAAAGATATGCAAAATACACGGATTTGAATATTTCAGATCCTTTGTGAAGCCTCTCCCACACCTAAGCATGAGGCGCACACAAGAGCTATGGGTATTAGATATCTTCTAGATTGACTCTAGTGCAAGTGGGAGATCTGTTGGAGATATGCCCTAGAGGCAATCATATTGATGATGATGTTTCATTGTATCCATGATTTAATAAATGTTCCTTGAATATTGCCTTTGTGTTGATTAACAAGTATGTGACTTGTTTGTGAAACTCTTTACTTGTATGGTTATTCTAAAGTTGTCCCTAGTCGGAGTTCATGTGAGGACACACGTGAATGATGGATTAGCACATGTATCGGTTGATGACCATGTTTCACGTGTCATAGACATGGAGATGTCAAACCAATAATGTGGACACATGTTTAGAACATGGGGTTGGACCGACCCAACATGAGACATAGTAATTATTCTTATGGTTCTCTCTACACAATGTGTACGCCTTGTCCTTAGACACGAGATTGTCGCATGTACTTGAGATGTGAATCGACCTACTTAGGGGCTATCAAACGCTACTCCGTGAATCGGGTAGTTATAAAGGTAGCTTTCGGGTTTGTCATGAAGCATGTTTGCGAGGCATGGTCGGTCGAGATGGATTTGCCTCTCTACCCGAGAGATATCTCTGGCCCTCGAGTGATCGGATCCGTAAATGCATGGCCATGCTACTTAAGGTTAAGAGTTAACCTAGTAAGGGATTCGGATCACAGGATCGAAAGAGTGGTCAGCTTGGAGCTCGACCGAATATCGTGAGGCAAAGGGATTGGCATGTACATAACATTGTGATGGTTCGTCCGATATGATCTTTACGTATGTTTAGGAGTTGGCACGTCTTGCTAGAGGCCGCTACCAACTATTGACCAAGTATGTGTACTGCGTCATGTCTAAACATATGTGAACCATAGGGTCACACACTTAGGGTGAAGCCTAATTCGGATTGGATCCGAATTAGATCGGGCATTGAGTCCTAATGGGCCTCTATTCGTAGAAGCCCATTATAAGGACGCCTATAAAAGGAGGGCGGCGCTGGTTGAGTGTTGAGTTTTTCGTGACATCCTCAAACCACGCCGCCACCCTCCCACGCCCTAGTCGCCGCGGATCTAGTAGTCCGGCGCGGCGTCGCTTCCTCCCGCACGTGTGGATACCTTTGAGGCGCCGATCGTGGCGTTGGGACGAACCGCAAGAAAGGAGTGTGACGTGGGACGCCGCGACGAGGACGAGGAAGTAGTACGACTACTGCGCCTGACGCATCGCATCAACTTGGTACGACTACATCGCCCGACGCGCGCATCAACTTCCGCACTTTGCGCGTCTAGTGGTAAGACCGTGATCTATAACTGCAGTGATCTTGGTTTACGGGTAGAATTTTTAATTTGCGCTAGTGTAGCCTACCCGTTTCCTACACAATTATCTTGACATGACATAATTCGAGAAGATGATGTAGAGGTGATCGTATTGCACGAAAAGCCAAATCATACACTCTCATTGAACATTACCTTATATAGCGAGGATCTCACGAGTGTTGATGAGATGCATATCTCAATCGGATGGCATTAAATTGCTAACCGAAATTCATGAAGGAGTTCGTGGAGCTCATCATTCCTACTAACGCTGGTCGGTAAAGCCTTTAGGCAAGGATACTATCGCCAATCGCCCTTCATGATGCAAAAGAGCTCATGGCGAAGTGCGTACAATGTCGGTTTCATAGCCGACAAGTACATCACCGTCTCAAGCTTTGCAAACAATCTCTCTTTCTTGGCCTTTTGCAACACGGGATGGACATTCAGGACCTTTCCCAAAGGCACCGGGGCTTTGAGTTCTGTTCGTCATGATTGACACGTTCACTAAGTGGATCGGCCGAGCGGTTGTAAAACTACAATCAAGCCGCCAAGAGGTTCCTAACAAAAGCGTGATTACACGGTTTGGTGTACCCGATCGTATAATCATCGATAACGGTGCCCGATTCTCAGCGGCAATTTTCGTGAATGCAGCGAAGAACTAGGTGTCAAGATACATTTCGCTTCTGTTGCTCATCCACAGAGCAATGGAGCAGTTGAGCGAGCCAATGGTATCATAATGCAAGGGATCAAACGACGAGTGTTCGACCAGTTACTTCAACGGTCAGGAGCTTGGGTTCGAGAACTTCCCTCTGTATTATGGGTTGTTCGTACCACAACTAGTCGATGCGGCCGGGAAACACCATTCTTTTTAGTTTACGGGCGAGACTATGCTTCCTCCGTAACTAAAATTGGTTACGCTCGAATCGATTACTTTTCGAAGTGATCGATCGACAACGACTTGACGACATCAATTTCCTTGAAGAAAGACGAAATCAAGCCTTGATATCGATCAAGAATCTACCAACAAGCCATGCGTCGGTATCACGATCGTAAGGTACAACCTCATGACCTAGTCAGAGGTGATCCGTTCTCGAAAAATCCAGAACCAAGCAAATCGCAATAAACTTTCACCTAAATGGGAAGGTCCATACACTGTGGTCGAAGTAACCCGACCAGGATCGGTACGGTTAGCTATGTCAGATGGGCAGGTTTTATCTAATTCTTGGAATATTGATCAATTGCGTAAGTTCTATGTTTAATTTCATGTATTTCATTTTTATTCTTTTTTTTTCTTCAATAAAGATGCTTTTCCTTAAAAATGATAAGTATGGTTGTTTATACTTATTATTTGTTGCATCCGTCGTATGCCATTCCGTTCTTGGTTGGTCGGAGAAGACTCTCATTCTCTCCGATATTCCTTCTTTGGGATCTCCACTACTCATGGTTGTTGACTTAAATATCACCAATCACATTGGTTTTAGCCGTGATCATTGCTTCAATGATACACATTCACGACCGGACATTCTTTTCTTAAAGAGTCATACGAGTATAAGGAGTACCAACTCAGACGATTTACTTGGCTTTCGTTTCTTGAAATTGACGATTGTTATTTTATTTCAACATTCATTTCTAATCAAGTTTGGCTCTTGGTCGGGACGAAAGCCTCCTGGTCGAAGTCTCTCCTCTCGCACGTGATCCCGCCACCGGAAGGAGCTTCTAGTGACGGTCCTTTTCCTCGATCCTCGCGCGATCGGATTTGAGAATGAGCACGTTTCGCGAAATATTTTACAAATCTTCAGTTCTTAAGATTCGATACGACCAGATCCGAATATTTCCTAAACAACGGTACTTATCTCTTCATTTCATTTCTTGCATACATTCGTAATGCATATCTTCTTATAAGCAAGATCTAGTCTTTGTTATGTCTTCTGACTACAAGTGGTATTCCATAGTACTTCGATAATGGGCAAAATCTAGACTAGCAGAAGTCGTCAGTTGGTTCCGACCACATGATTTCCTAGTATTTCCTAGATCATTGTCATACACATTATCAGCACTCTTACCATGGTCATCGTTATTACTCAATTACAGTCATCGCTTTCTTTTAGTAACGCTCATCTACTAACATAAGCAGTCGGGGGCTAGGAGATATATGAGTATTTAACAATATTAATAAGACAAAGCAGGATCTTCTTTGATAAAAGGTAAGTTTTCTTTTTACATTGTCTAAAGTTACATTCATTTACATGTTGAGACCACGGATCGGTCGCTATGTGATGGAGATCCGACTTCCATTTCTTCTCGAACTTTCTCCGAGAGGTCTTACTTCCTCGAGAAGTTTTGTTGCTTCACTTTGAGCAGAGTCAAGTCCTCTTCCACGACTTTAAGACTAACAGAGGGTCGGAAGCCTTTAATTTTGCTAAAGCAACACTAACTCCAGTTACAATAGCTTCCTGCATTGTCTCGGTATGGTTTTCCTTCATAGTTTTGAGCAGGCCTTTCAGATCTTCCAGAAGTTGACCAAAGTAGATCATCTTTTCCGTTGGATCTCCTAATGAAGGCAAGTTTGATCCGATCCCATATCAAAGATCATTTTGTTAAGGGCCGTGATCTTCTCATCAAGGCCAAATACAACGCCTTTGGCCACGCTCAAAATCGAAGGTCTTTTCCGCTGCTCAAGTGCTTCAGCTTTTTCTCACAGTAGATAAAGAAGAAAGAGGTTAATATACTCTTTTAGAATAAGAGAGTCTTGGTTAAGTCTACGACTGTAAACCTTTGATTTTCTCGCTCACGAGAGTCGAAAACTTCTTTTGCACGGTCATTGCATGCTCAATTGACCGGTCTTTATTTTGTTCTCTTCTTTAAGTTTTATTATCATGGCTTCCTTAGTCGCGACCTCTTCTTTAATTTTTCTAAATCACAAAGATGATAGAAAGAATTAAGTTAAGGAGAAGGATGGATAGATAAAACACGGAAGATAAACAAAAGAGAAAAGTCCTTACTTTTCAATTGGAGTGCTTTTGCTCCAAATTACGTATTCACTGGTCGGTCCGACCACAGCATAATTCTCGACCAGGTGCTACAAAAACACATACTTTGTAAGTTTTCAAAGGAACTTCAAAAGATTAACACGGTCGTGGAGTACTAACCTTGATTACCACATCGTTATAATCGGCAAAAATCAAATTTGGATCCATCTGAATTTGACGATCCGATATCTTCCCCCAGGCTTCGTCAAGTTCCTTATCCTCGATAAATCGGGGACAAAAAGGGAACTTGTTAGCCTGAGGAACATTCTCAGTAGGAGGTGGAACTTGTTGGGCATCTCTGGGGATGACTACCTCCGGAGATGGAGTAAGGATTACTAGAGGATCCTGCGAGATCTTTGAAAACCTGCCGGGGCTTCTTTTGCTACTTCATCATCCTCGGTAGTTTTTGCTTTAGGAGTATCCTGGTCAGGAGCCTCCACGACCACCTTTACCTCAGGAACTTCTTCCTGAGGGGTGCTCTGGTCGGACACGACCGGAACACCAGAAGATCTAAAACGAGAAAGAGAGAAGGTAAGGAAGATCCAAGGTATGTATAAATACGACCTCTTCATTTTATATATATACCTTGTTGTTTTTCTGAATTTACCCTTATAGCGCATCGAACTAAAGTTCGTTGCGCTAGCCTTCCTCTTCCTATCAACTGATCTCACCGGTTTTAAACCGGTAGGGTTGACTAGGTCTTGCACATCCACTGATCGGAAATCAGAAGCGATATCCGCAACCATTTGGTCGAGGTCCCTGATTGCCGGGTCAGTAGATGTAGATTCGTCGACCTCCACAACAGTGGCCTCAGTAGTCACTGGAGGGTTCTCGTGACCTTCTTTGGAAGGTACGGCGACCGCCTAAATTCATCATCAAAGAAAGTTAGGCGATAAACATAATTTATCCAAAATATTATTTGTGTTCGGTTACCTACCTCTGGAAGGCTTACATCCTGTGTGGTCGAAGGGGAGATCGGATCATCAATTGGCTCACATCTCTCAGTGACCTTGTTGATTCTCAACCCAACCGACTACACATCAAAGAGGATTTATGGTATACCGATCAAAAATAATATGTACGATGACAAGACAGCAGTTGATGTTTTTACCTTAAGTCTTTCAATCCTCTTCAGTGAAACGACCGCTAAGATCCGAGAAAACTAGCCTTATCGCCGAGCTCTCCAATAGCAGATCATCTTGATCCGCTTCTAATCTCATCGATAGATAGAGTTGTAAGGTAAAATGAAAGAGTTAAGAAATAATCAACTAAAATAGGTAAACTGTCGGAATCCTCAAAATGGCTTACCATCTTTAGAGTCTCTGTCGTATCATCACGACCAATATATCGAGCATCTTATGTGCTCGGGCCTTCAAAGCTAACCCGCGTGGAAAAATCCTTCACCACATGCCAAGATGTTAGACCTTTGACACTAAGAAGCTTGATTGCTTGACCCATTTCCTACATTTCCTCTTTCTCTGTAGAGGAGCGCCATCTCGATTCTCGACCGCCTTCTTACTGAATAATAAAGGTGTCTTTCTTCGTGATCTTCATATAGAACCAACTCTTCTTCCACGACGACCACGAAGATTTTGAGTACATAAAAATATACTCATCGACTTTTCCATCATGGAGACGCAAGGTGCACTCTCCAGGCGTCCCAATCGCCTTTCCGGACTTTGTCATCCTGTAGTAGTACGAATAGATCCGGATCTGTGGAATCCCCAAGCACGCTTCGCAGAGATAGATAAAAATACCGAGATTGGCGATGGCATTGGGAGCCGATTCACCAATTCAACTCCATAATACTCCAAAACTTGAGGAAGGAAGGAGTGAATTGGTGGCAAAATCCGCATTCGATATATGCGAGAAAAACAGAATTTCTCCATCTTCACCGCTGGGAATGTTCTCATTGCGGATCTCAAGAAATCACATCCTTGCTGGGAGCATCCCGATCTTCTCCAGATTCTCCAACTTCTTCTCACTGTGCCTGGAACCAGACCAGTTGGTGATTTGGTCCGACATGGTTAGTTTCTTTTTGGGTGTGGAAAGCAAAGGAGGTCGGAAGAAGTTTTCACTCTGTAACACCCTAACTCAACAATGAGCCTGGAATGCTACTAAGGTAACCTTACACAAATCTAAGCTAGACAATTTACTAAAATTCGGCAGAATCTCCTTTGTAGTTCTCACTTCATATGGGTTTCAACAGTTAAAAGAGAACTATGACGAAACATTGCAATATTCAAGATCATCAATAAGTTCTCAGGAATTTGCTAATCAACTGAACAAGTCCTCAAGCATCCAACTAAGCTAATCATCATTATTACAATTAATCCAATGCGAAATAAAATCATGACAAATCCTTGAGCATGAGCTTATTTATTAAGGCATGGTGCGAGAATTAAAGCACATGGCCGTGTGCGTGTAAACATAATGCTACTCCTCCCATGCATGCTGCGCTTGAATTGGGTACCTAAAGCGACAAAGAAAGCAAGAGTGAGTCCTGACTCGGCAAGTACATAAATAAAAAGTCACATAAGTCAAATCATAACATCCGCATCCACATTCAGGAGCACATCATTAAATCATTCACATGCGTATGCAATGCTCAAGGATTCCTTTTTCTTTATCTCTTTTGAATTTTACAGTAATGCAAAGTATGCAACCGTCATTGCATACCCATGCATCTTGCGCGCGCACAGAGACCAATTGCCCAATACTCCGCAAGTATTGGGGACCTCAAGCCCACACTCCACAAGTGTGGGGACCTCAAGCCCGTCACATTCATGACGGGGACCTCAAAGATGTGCATGCTTGGTCATCACAAGACCAGGCCTCAACATGATATCAATATGCATATGCACCATCTTTTTTCATCATCATAGAAACAAAGGCAATAAACAACATCCATGAATAAAGCATACTTGTCAACAACCCTACGACACTAACATGCTTCAAACACATACTCATGCCCAAGCAATCACAAACAAAGTACCAACGATGCACTTGCCTCAACCGTGCGGGAACGAAGGACGCGAAGAGGGTGCCGCCTCCGGAACCAGTCCCCCACCCTTGACGAACCGATCGCCGGGCACGAAGAGCACCCACTAGCGAACTCTCCCCCCAAAGATGGTCCCGTTCCCCTCACCTTCTTCCTCCTCCAACAGCTGGCCACCTCCAGTAATCTCCTTCTTCTTGGCCAATCGATCTCCCGGGTGATCGCCTTCTTCCTCCAATTGGCGTGTGCACTGCTCATGGTATCAGTAGCGGCGGGCATCGTAGCACATCGTGCAAAGAACTCATCTAGGTTTCCATCCTCTCTTTATTAGTAGCCCCTCATGGGCCTAAATCTTTACGTGAAATGAAAGCCCATAGCCCAAGTTGTCGAAATTATGCGTAAATCCCCCTCTAATCTCCTGTTAAAACACTTTTATAATTGGTCCTTGTATCTAATTTATTTCTTCTCTCTCGAATACATTTGGGGTATTACATTCTACCCCCCTTAAATGGAATTCGACCCCGAATTCTGCTCACACTTAACGCCAAAGAATAACCACAGCTAAGAACATATTGACATTACCACATACCTGCAGTGAATAATTCTGGATTCTGATCGCGCATGTGAGACTCTAATTCCCAAGTCGTCTTACTCTCAAAATTATGGAACCACCGCACCTTGATGCAACTGACGTGTTACTCCTTATTACTCGCTCCATCCTTTCAAGAGTCACTCAACGGATATCACTCGAGGGCACAGTCTTACTCGTGGGTCACCGGCTCCAACGAATCTTCACACTCAGAATGGCTCCAGCATTCTCGTAACACCAGTTCACCCAACACGTTATATTCCCTGCTCCATAACTCGAGACGGTCCTAGTGAATGGCTTCCTTCCGAAGTCCCCGTAACTTCCAGAACAACCAAATATACGTTAGGTTATCTATCTCTTCGGGTCCAAACCACCAAACTTGCATGTAACATATAGAACTCTTGTTCCATCTCTCAGTCGACCTCTTCTTCATAACAAGGAGATCCTCCATTACGCAGGGATGCACAACAAGATTTATTTTAATCAAACTTTAATAAGCAGATTCAACAAAAAAACAAAGGATTCACCATGCCATTCCAACTTTCCTCCAAAACACGTAAATCCAAAATCGAAGATTCCTCATGAAAACCTTTTCACATTCCAACAAGTTAGTTTGCAAATGAACACCACCTAAGCTAAAAAGAAATCACTTTCGAATGCTCAATCAAACACTTCATTTATTTTCCTGAACGGAAAGAACCACCTTGCCAACATATAGTCAACTCAAATTGTGCGTGTTCTCCGTCATAAAACCCAACTCAACCAAGAACCAATAGAGCACTTCTTTACTCAAGAAAATATTCTTTCTCGAATGTTATGTTAAGAAATAACCTTTTCCAAATCATGGGTTTCCAAATCATCATACTAACTCCTTTCTCTTAACTGACAATCCTAAAACGATCCTCCAACCAAAAGAACAACTTTTCTTATTTAGAGGGACTCTACTAATCTACAAAAGGATTTTCTAGTCCACTCCTATACCAAGGAATTATTTTGAAAAAAAGTTATATTATCTCAATAAAGATTTTCACCCACAACCACATCATCTCATTCTATTAAAGATAATCAACTTCAAATTCTCAGCACACAAACTCCTTTACTTTACCCAAAGTATTCTATCAAAGATGAACACACTATTCAAAATTCGCTTCTATCCATCTACCTCTACACTTAATATTGGGTCTCCAAGTTCCTAGCGTAAAATGCAAAGCCCAAAATCAACCTCGAAGTCTCCTACAGTAGATTTTTTTAGTATATTTGATAGGAAATTCTCAAATTCATTTACTAAAATTTCACATGACTCAACTATAACTTGGTCATTAATATCCATATTCCTCACTAATCAACTAATCGCCCCAAGGCGGTTTATTTCACCAATCTTAGACTTTCTCTAATCCACACCAATCCAATTCAGTTACACAACCACAATATACACGTTAAGCAAAACCATAACCGATTGATCAAGATTCAAACATACTCAATCACTAACGTCAATAAATAAATATATTCTTTGACCAAGATATCCTTGGAAATAATTTAACTCTCATAGGTCATCACGACAACAACTCCACAACCCTTGTTGTATCTTTAATTGCCGTAATGTTTAGTTTACTCGCTAATTTCCTCTCATTAAACTACATCTTCATAAATCATCTACCCAACCTCGCAGTTAATTATCCAATCACGATACTCTAATAAATTTATCAGATCCCATACTTTCAATAATCCCTCATTCCAAAGCATGAACAAAAGTCCTTGGATTATAATTTGCCATAGGTTCCCTACTTGTAGCACTAATCAATTGTATTCCAATAACAAATATTCCTAGAATTCTCTCAAAGAAGTTATAAGTCGAAACCAATTCACCTTCTCATGTTTCTTCACATAGTGGTTCCCAAAATCTCACCACTATCATAAACTTGTTCACTACCAACCAATCGCCATAATACACTCTATGAGACTTGGCAACACAAGAAGGTTAAATCCTTTCTCAAAAGGGAAGAATCAAACAAATACAAGTCTCAACACACAAGAAAACTTCGCTCGTCGGAGAGGCACGAGACCAAGAGAAACAATCAAATAGTAATGATCTCGGAAACAAAACATGAGTCCACGATGAGGGCACATGTCCTCAAGAAAGAATTTTTTAAAAAAACTCCATAAATCATAATAAAATATTGCTATGGAAACCCAAGAAACTCTTAAGTGTAATGTGAAAAGTTCTGATTTCAATTCTTAACTCAACCTCAAATACTTATGGTACTCATTTTCCGTCAACAAATAAAGCAATTCTCTTTTATTACATCATTACTTGTCAACCCAAACATGAAGTGTCTTTAAAACTGAATCACATTAATCACTTAGAAACCAGTTAGAACCTTCCAAAATGTCACGTTGTTCAAACTAATTTTATCTACTACATAAATCATGAACTCTCAAAGGATCACGAATGCAAACTCCAAACATTTCATTTATCCAATATTACGAAAAGCAATCAACTTACTTTCTCTCTAGAAGAATCATCACCACTCCAACGCGTCACAATCTCTTGTAGACCATGCTACTAACATCAAGAATAATTCACTCTTAACGATGTTTGTTAACATCAACTCTTCCTTTATAAAGTCCCCAAAGGCTTAACCAAAAAGTTACATATCCCTTTATCATCTCATCCTTAATTGAGTGTATTCCAAATTCTTACACTCTCACTACAACAACCACTCTATTTTAGAGGGAACCTACTACACAATCTAAAAGGTTACACCAAAACCCCTTCATCAACAACATGCTATTATCCAACAATTTCACCATCATGCGAACCTCTTTTAACAAGGGCTTGCAGCCACAATACAACCCCACGGAACACATGTAAATAAATCACTTTTAAATTTCAATCCTGCTCCTATTCGAAATACTCTCACTACTTTAGTACACACTAATTCCAATCTAGAAGCTATCATAAATCATTGATGATCATTCAATCATGGACGAATTGATGGTCCTTTCTCTATTTGTATTCCCACGAGCTTAAGTAAGATCGTCGAATAGTCCATTAAAGAAAATTCTATATTATCATCTACTAAGAGAATGGTCGAACACATCATTATATTTCTCTTCCTACACAGTTAAATTAATCCATTGAGACCAAAATAATCTAGCAAGTTTAGCAAACTAAACGATTCTAATAATCAACCTTTTCACCATGTTCCACACTTCTAAATAACTCTTTTGATTCCAATTAAGTGTGGTCATGCTCCTGATCACAGTTCCTCAAGGACTACTAGAGGACAACGTCAATTTGATCGATTTCACTCCCAGGGACACTCGTTAGGATTTAACAAGCACTACGCTACAGACTCACCTTGATAACTCATATCATATCCATCAATTTCTTTGATTATAACCTCTGCCTTAACCACGAGAAGACATTGCTAAAGGGTTTAATATTTTCTTTCATAAACAAGAACCATTCAACTTCTACACTCAAAATACCCAAAGAAACTTTATTGAGTCAAAGCTTCCACACACTAAAAGACTTGCAAGAGGAAACTTTCATTAACCAAAAACATCCAGCGAATAAATGTGTCATGTTTCCCGACAAAAAAGACAAATCTCCAATATAAAGGTCAATATTGACAACTAACCAAGTCCACCAGCCGCAATACTAACTCAATAGTTGGGAAAATAGTAATTGCTTTAACGGTCAAATTAAGCCAATGAAAACACATCAATCCTTCTCAACGAAACCCACCAACTGCAATGAACTATTGACCCAAAGAAATTCATCAATCACTACTAGACAAGAGTTGACCAAATTCGAACTCAAAGAAGCGAACAAATTTCTAAAGATACTCACTATCGACGCCTATACTAAGACATCTGAGGTAACTACTTCCCTGTTCTCATACCACAAAAAATGGTGTGACATGGTAAAGCCCAGGGCCACGACCTCAACCTCTCAACATGCGCTACCATCACTCATACTAATCATAGAATCATATTATAAGTATACAAGGTTATCTCATAACAGGAATCATCAATACAATATAACAGAAGAGTAAATGCAATGCTTGACCCATCCATCCCATCAGGCACAAGTGTGTCGGGTTTTAAGTTCATTAACCATTACAAAAGGTTAGTAATTTAAATTGCCTAAGTTGTAATCCAATCACCACGGACCTCTGACCGCTCGATACCAATCGTAACACCCTAACTCAACAATGAGCTCGGAATGCTACTAAGGTAACCTTACACAAATCTAAGCTAGACAATTTACTAAAATTCGAGAATCTCCTTTGTATTTCTCACTTCACATGGGTTTCAACAGTTAAAAGAGAACTATGACGAAACATTGCAATATTCAAGATCATCAATAAGTTCTCGTGAATTTGCTAATCAATCGAACAAGTCCTCAAGCATCCAACTAAGCTAATCATCATTATTACAATTAATCCAATGCGAAATAAAATCATGACAAATCCTTGAACAAGAGCTTATTTATTAAGGCATGGTCCGAGAATTAAAGCACATGGCGTGTGTGTAAACATAATGCTACTTCCTCCCATGCATCTTTGCGCTTGAATTGGGTACCTAAAAAAGAAAGAAAGCAAGAGTGAGTCCACGACTACGCAAGTACATAAATAAAAAGTCACATAAGTCAAATCATAACATCCGCATCCACATTCAGGAGCACATCATTAAATCATTCACATGCGTATGCAATGCTCAAGGATTCCTTTTTCTTTATCTCTTTTTGAATTTTACCGGTAATGCAAAGTATGCAACCGTCGCTGCATACCCATGCCTGTGCGCGCACGCACAGAGACCAATTGCCCAATACTCCGCAAGTATTGGGGACCTCAAGCCCACACTCCACAAGTGTGGGGACCTCAAGCCCGTCACATTCATGACGGGGACCTCAAAGATGTGCATGCTTGGTCATCACAAGACCAGGCCTCAACATGATATCAATATGCATATGCACCATCTTTTTTCATCATCATAGAAACAAAGGCAATAAACAACATCCATGAATAAAGCATACTTGTCAACAACCCTACGACACTAACATGCTTCAAACACATACTCATGCCCAAGCAATCACAAACAAAGTACCAACGATGCACTTGCCTCAACCGTGCGGGAAGCGAAGGACGCGAAGAGGGTGCCGCCCCGAACCATCCCCCCCACCCTTGACGAACCGATCGCCGCACGAAGAGCACCCACTAGCGAACTCTCCCCAAAGATGGTCCTGCTCCTCACCTTCTTCCTCCTCCAACACCGGCCACCTCCAGTAATCTCCTTCTTCTTGGCCAATCGATCTCCCCGGTGATCGCCTTCTTCCTCCAATTGGCGTGTGCATTTGCTCATGGTATCAGAAGGGCGTGAGTGTATCAGAGCACATCGTACACTGTGAACTCATCTAGGTTTCCATCCTCTCTTTATTAGTAGCCAGCCCCTCATGGGCCTAAATGTCGTGGTGAAAGCCCATAGCCCAAGTTGTCGAAATTATGCAAATCCCCTCTAATCTCCCTGTTAAAACACTTTTATAATTGGTCCTTGTCTCTAATTTATTTCTTCTCTCTCGAATACATTTGGGGTATTACACACTCGAAGATGAAGAAGGAAACGAGGAAGTGAAAAAACCCAAAGTCTCCAAAGGGGTTTTATAAGCTTCAGAATTTCTAACTATAATAAGGAGTTACTCAAAAAGTCCAACGGACACAGAAACTCTTCAAATCCCAAGACAAAGTTCTCAACTTTAAAGTGAATACAAACGCTTCAAATGCCCTTGTATTTAATAAGCGTCATCCCGATACGATTTCATCGAAAGAAAGGTGTTCACACGACCTATTCATTTAAAGTTCGGGGGCTAGCTGACGAGGATTAAAACCTCTATGTATTATCTCTAATACATAAAAAGACCATACGTCTTCATGGTCGTAACTCTCGAGGTGCACGACCTCCGGGTCGTAGGAATTCGGAGGTTACGCAATGGATACCTGCCTGGACAGAGGCTAGTGCCAAGCCTCCACCGGAGAAGCGTCGCAAAGAGTATGAACGATATCCGAACTAACTCGGGAATATTCCCTACCGTGTGAAGAATGGAACACGCGCGTAATCCATACCACACGACGTTATACACGGATAAACAACTACCTTGCGCTTGTTTATCTCACAGACACATAACCGCCAACGGTTGATCATTCAAGAACTATCATATGACCCCACCAATGACAACGCTTCATATTAGACGCCTTCTCCGTATAATCGCCACCTCTTCAAAGGTTATTTAAAGAAGGAAGATGGAACGCTGGAGGGCATGAGATCGATGATCGTAAGATAGAAAGAAAGAAGCATTGTCTTGTACTCTAGAAAGCGATCGTCATTCGTCAGATACACCCTTGTAAAATCTCGTTCATACTAATAAAAAGCGGTCCCATTGCAATCCCAAGATTTCCACGTCATTCTCTCTTTTTCCATTTATTATAAGATCGGCGACTTGATCGTCGACACATTCCACCCATAGACAGATGGTCGATGCTGAGCGCATAATCCAAACCTTAGAAGATATGCTCAGTGTTGTGTTTTATCCTCGAAGGGTGGTTGGGAAGATCACTGGCTTTGGCGAGTTCTTTATAACAATAGCTATCACGCCAGATTCGAGCTGCACCATTTGAGGTTCTCTATGGGCGGAGATGCAGATCTCCATTGTGTTGGGATGCATTGAAGAAGCGGGTGTTTTGGGTCCCGACTGGTTCAAGAAACCGTGGCTAGAGTAGCGAGATCGGAAGAATCGCTAGCCGCTCGAGCCGGCAGAAGAGTTATGCGAGATGTGAGAAGCGAGAGTTGGAATCAAGTAGGAAACGAGGTTCTTCTAAGGGTATCGCCTACCAGAGGTGTCGTGCGGTTTGGTACCAAAGGAAAGCTTAGTCCGAGGTACATTGGACCATTTCCAATCGTGGCACGAATTGGGAAATTGGCTTATCGCTTGGATCTTCCAGAGTCCATGCGTGGAGTTCATAATGTGTTTCATGTGTCTATGCTGAGAAAGTTCTTAAGATACCCTGAGCATGCAATTCCCTTAGAGCCTTTGAATATTGAGCATGACCTTACTTTTGAGTCACGACCAGAGAAGATTCTAGAGGAGTCAGAGCGGGTTCTGAGAAATAAAACCCTGAAGTTTGTCAAGGTACTTTGGTCCCATCAGACTGAGAGGGAAGTCACTTGGGAACTGGAATCTCGCATGCGCGATCGTTATCGCACTTGTTTCGGCAGTGTGTAACCTTAATTCCTAAGTTCAATTCCAGTTATCTTCTTTGTAGGATGACGTTTAGATTCGGGGTCGAATCCTGTTAAGGGGGGTAGAGTGTAATACTCCGGATTAATCTTTGAGATTAAAAATTGATCTTTAGGGAGAGAATCAATTGGATTAGTGAATTGTCTGGAAAGGGGGTTATCTGCTATTTTCAACCAACTGGCCTGGGCTAGAGGCCCATTTGGACCCCTAGTGGCCGCCAAGGGGGACTCCACCCCTTTTCTCCCCCTTTGCCAAACCCTAGCTCCTCTCCCTCTTTTGGCCGCTCTCCCTTGGCCGCCCCTTTGGCCTCCCCCTCCTGTGCGCCCTACCTCCTCCCTCCCTGGTTGTTCCTCCGTGGTGCTGCCCCTCAAGACGCCTTCCCGCTGTGGTGTTGGTCTCCCTCCATTGCCGGTCTTCGCAAGGATCGGGGACGACGATCGTGGGCTGTGGAACAAAAAGAGGAAATCACCACCAACTTCTTCTTCGAGGCTCGCTCAGCATCCTCTTCCACGTCGTCAAGGGTAACGATGTGTTCTTGGGATTTCTAGAAGTCATTCGTTAAGTGGGCGAGTAGTTTTGTTAATTTCCAGTCTGTCCGCGGTTCGCTCAATTCTGTCCAGTATGTTGGAGGGGTTGTTTCGGTTGTTTTTAGGCAGAATCTGAAGGTTTGGTCTCCTAGAGATATCTAGGCCTCGTTCTTAAGTTTCAGTGGCCGCCATGTTCACTTGATTCCGAGGTCCGAGTCAAAAGTTATGGATGTTTTAGTACCTGCTGCCAGAAACCTGACGAGAATAAACTGTCTGGTTATTTCCTAAATTATGAAAGGGAAATTGGTTGAAACTGAAAGTTCACCCAACTAGGTTATTGTAGAGGATTCTATGAACTTTTCAGATTGGTAAAGAACGTTCAATTTGGAGCTACCTAATAAAAGTTATGATCTTTTTAATTCTGCTGTTCGTTTTGTGGACAGATTCTGGACCGAAAGTTCAAACGATTATTAACCTATTAAATTGGCCAAATTGGTTTATCTCGTCAACTAGAGTATTGTAGATTAGTCAGTTAAGAAGCTACAGAAATTGGGTTTACCACTTTTTGACTTCCTGACACTGAGATACGTTAATTGTCGTGCTGCTGTCCAGGGACAGTTTTATAGCTGAAAACATTGTTTTTAGTTTAAGCTTTGTATTAATGACTAGAGTCATCAGGGAAGCAATGTATAACGTCGGTTAGTAGAAATGGGTATTTTTGGTGTTCTTATTGAATTTATTTCATTGGTTAGGCGGCGGAGCTTCGAGTTTAGGAACGCCATCGCCTTGCTACTTAACGTCTCAACGCGAAGGCAAGTACTTTGTTATTCTAAATGTTTGTGCAATCGTGGTTATTGATATGAGCGTTTGTGATAACTCTTGTGTAGTATGAAGTGAAATATCCATGTTTTGTCTCTATGTTGAATTCATGAATAGAAATGATGATAATGTTATATTCAATAAGTTGTTTCATGCATTCATTATCATTTGCCAGTCCACGGAGTGGATGAGGAGACCATCAATTCCGTGGATGGTTGAGTAAGACCCATTAATTCCAATATGGGCAATGTTGGACACCGTATGAAACGTTCTTCATACGGGAAGTGGATCCCGCATTTTTGTTAAGATGCGGGCTTGAGTAAACACCGACGGTGTTCACCGACTATACCTGGTATATGTGTGTGTGCATCCATTCCTTGATTTTAAGCATTCATTTCATGTCATCATAAGTACTCATTTGTGTTATGATCAATGTTGATGCTTAAAAGGTTTTATCCATATTGATAAATGTGTTATTAATCATTGTATTTCTTTGAGTCATGGACTCACCCTTGCTTTGTTTATCTATTTCTAGGTGATCGATGAGGTTCTCTTGGGAGGGAGTAGACATGCACTACTCGAATAATGCACTTCACCTTAGTTCCATTGCAAGAATGATTAAAGACTCTATTATGTTAACTTTCGATTGTAATAAATAAATCTAGTCATAGATGGCATTCTTTATGATCTTTGAGGATTGATCGATGTTATTGAGAAGTTTTATCTTTGTATGGTTTATGTTAAGTTGGTGGTTAGCATCTTGGCTTCGAATAGCCAAGGTGTTACCTTAATTGGTTAATTAGGATTTATAAATAATTCTTATAACTGATTTTATTATTGTTTTATGAATTATTGTGAAGAACCTCCGGTATCGTTGTATACCAAAGAGGTTATGTCGAAATTTGGTGGTTTAGCTTAGGATAGTAGCATTCCAGGTCGTGCTGAGTTGGGGTGTTACAGGTGGAGCGCAGGGGAGGGGATGGGCGGCCGCCTAAGGGAGAGAGGGGAGGGGCTCACGTGGTGGAGGGGGGGCAAGGGAGGCGGCTAGGGTTAGGGGAGGGAAAAGGGGTGCTCTCCCCCCCTTGGCGGGGCCACACATGGGTCCACAATGGGCCAAAGCCTAGGCCCAAGCCGGAACTTCCAAAACCCCCTCTTTCTCCCGCTACAACATAATTTCCAAATAGTCCTCCACGGAACCAACTTTCTAATATTTTTTCTTTTACTTAACTAGTTTTCTTCCGAATTCTAACTGAGTATTACATTCTACCCCTTGAAATGCAATTCGACCAATTCTAACCACGCTTAACGCCAAAGAATAATCACAATGAAACCTACTAACGTTACCACCCACCCGTGAACAATCCCAGACACTACTCGCGCATGCGAGATTCCACTTCACAAGACGCTTCCTCTCAAACTTATATGATCCCATCACTTTGACGGATACCAACGTCTTTCACTTCAAGATTAATATCGACTTACGGCACGCTCCATGCACGGACTCAAAAGTAAGGTCTTACTGTGGCCAACAAGCCCAACAAAAACCTAAGCTCGGACCTCTCATGTGCTCTCTCAAAGACCAAAAACACAAGACATTATGTGCTTCGCACAAGTACTGAGACGGTCCTAGCGATACGCCAATCTACATATTCCGTGACTAAGGAACCTATCCAACACACCTTTGGTTAAACTTCCTTTTTGTACCAAGTACATCGTTCGCATGAACCCGCAGAACTCTTGTTCCAACACTCAATCGATCACTTTACCTAAGCAAGCAAGATCTCCTTTAACAAGGGACGCACAAAGAACTCACCACAACTCACTTATCCAAAACTCAATCAAAACAAAGGAGTCAAAATGCAACCAACTCAAAGTCACCTTCTTAGAAGAGCCCAATCCAAAATCAATGGATTTACCACTAAATCTTTTCCACTTTCCAAAATAGGCGCTTTAGAAATAATGCCACACAAGACAAAAGCGAAATCACTCAAAAACCAGCCTTACCCCTTTTTTCTAACTGGTAGGAATCACACATACCGACAAGAACCAACTCAATTTATAATCGACATCCATCATTACCACATAGTTCAAGTAAGAACTAAGAAAGCATTTAACTATCCAAGATCACACCCTTTACCAAAATCTTTCTTTAAGAAATCAACTTTCTCTTAAACCATAGGATCCCAAATCATCGTATAACGATTAACTCATTTCTCTTAAATTGGCAACCTCAAACCTATGCTCTACCAACACAAAATCCACACTTATGTAGGGAGACTCTTCCAATCCACAATATTGTATTCTAACCAATTTCCTACCGAATGAACTTGTCAAAATAATTTCCAACACAACTCAATATAGATTTCACCCACCATCACATCCCTTAATCCGTTAAGGATGAACAATTTTAAATTCACACCCCACACTCTCATATACTAGCCCCAAAGGATACTATCGTTGATCATTCCACTACTCAAATCCACTCTTATTCTACCACTTCCGACATAATCAAGTAACCGCCCAAGACGATTTATTTCACAAGTCTTAGACCTCTCTAATCCACACCAATCCAATTCATTACACAACCACAATATACCCATTCGCCAAACCCTAACTGCTTAACCGACATTCAAATATACCCAATCACTAGCGTCAATAAATAAATATATCCTTTGACCATGACATCCTTAGAAATAATTTAACTCCCATAGGGTTACTTACTAAGGCTGAGTCATAGTTGACAATAGTTCAACGATTTCTGCTATCCCATTAATTAGCATGACACTTAGATTCCTCCACGCCGCTACTTTCATTAAACTTCACCACCACAATTCTTCTGCACAAACATGCTAAGTATCCAATGCGATACTGATAAGTTTATCAAGAGTCCATAATTTCGATAATCCCAATATTCCAACACGGACAAAGGTTACTGGATCATAATTCGCAATAGGTTCCACTAGTTGTAACACTAATCACTTTTATCTCATCGACAACTTTCCATTTAAATAGAATTCTCTCCGGGTGTTGTAAATCGAAACCAATTCACTTTATATCGCTTCTTCAAATTGATTGGTTCTGAAAATCTCAACATTCCAAATACTTGACCACCTCCAACCAATCACCATATTACTCTTTATAACACTTGGCAACACAACTTGGTTAAAGCTTTACTCAAAAGGAAGAAATAAATGATAGAAGGTTCAACAGATAAGAAATCGTGGCTCCTCAAGTGAGCACGAGACCAAGAGAGACAACAAATAGTAGGATCTCAAAAAACAATATACGAGCCCTGTCGAGGCACAAGTCCCACAAGAAGAAATTTTCCACCACCATAAATCATAATAAAACATTGCTATGCAAACCCAAGAAACTCTTAAGTCGAGACAACAAGAAAGTTGCGGATTACATTTTTTTAGCTCCAACCTCAAATACTTATGGTAAACATTTTCCGTTAACACAACGAAAGTAATCTCTTTGATTACAACATTACTTGCCAAACCAAACAAGAGATGTCTTTAATACCAAAACACATTCATCACTGAACCAAACGGAACCTTTCCATATGTCACATTGCTCAACTAATTTTATCTACTGCAAAAATCATGAGTCCTCAAAAGATCACGAATACAAAACTCCAAATATTTCATTTAACCGTTATTAAAACAATCAACTTACTTTCTCTAGAAGAATCATCACCACTCCAACACGCCACAATCTCTTGTAGACCTTATTACTAACATCAAGAATATTTCACTCTTAGCAAGGTTCGTTATCATCAACTCTTCCTTTATAAAGTCCCCAAAACCACCAAATCTACATTTCACTTTATCCTCTCATCCTCAAATGAGGGTACACCAAATTCTTACACCCTTACTATAACAACCACCATATTTTTCAAGGAACCTACTACACAATTTACAAGGTTACACCAAAACCCTTTCATCAAAGACATACTATTATCTGACAATCTCACCATCAAGCAAACACATGTCACCTATTAAATCCCATCATAAACCTTTCCAATGTAAAACACAAAGATATTCGGAATGCTCATACTTATTTAGTACACACTAACTCCAATCTAGAGGTTATCATAAACTTTTGATGATTATTCAATCATGGACGAATTGATGGTCCTGTATCTATTTGTACTCCCACGAGCATAAATAAGATCATTAAATAGCCAATTAAAGAAGATTTCTATATTAATATCTACCAAGACGACAAATGAACACATCTTATATTTCTCTTTTCACACGCTAGATTAATCCATTAAGATCAAATAATCTAACTAGTTTAGCAAACTAAACAACTCCAGGGATCAACCACTCGTTAATGTTCCACAGTGGTTAATAACTCTATTGATTCCAATTAGGTATAGCCGTACACCTAATCACAGTTCAACAAGAACTACTACATGACACCATCAAATTAATCAACTTTCCTTCCGTGGATCTTAGTTAGGATCGATTATACAACACACTCTGCACTCCAACTTGATAACTCATATCATATTCACTAATTTCTCCGATTATAACCTCCCACTTAACCACGAGATGACATCGCTAAAGGGTTTAGCATTTTCTTTTATAAAAGAACTTTTCAACTTCAACACTCAAGATACCCAAAAGAAATATATTGAATCAAAACTTCCATGTACTACAGACATGCAAAGGAAACTTTCATTATCCAAGAACATCAACCGGATAAATGGGTCATGCTTTCCAATGAGAAGGACAAAACTCCAAAATAAAGGTCAAACTTGACAATCAACTCGGTTCACCACCATAAGAATAACTCATCGCTTGGGAAAATAATGATTGCTTTACAGACAAATTAAGCCAAAGAAAACACACCAATATTTTTTCTCAAAGCAACCCATCAACTACAAGAATAAATAACCCAAGAGAAACTCATCAATCTCAACTGGATAAGAGTTGACCAAATTCAAATTCGTGGAAGAGAACAACTCTTTTAAGTATACTCGCTACCAACGCCTGCATTTACGATCTCTCATATGGATACTTCGCTATTCCTATACCACTTAACGGTGGTGTAACTCGTATAGCCCAGACCACAACCACTACCTCCACCTCTCAACATGGGTTACCCCACACATAATAACCATAGTATTATACTATAGATATAATGTATCATCTCAAAACAGAATCATTAATACAACTCAATGATGCGTAAATGCAATGCTTGACCCATCCCATCCTCACTGCACCAAAGGTGTCAGTTTATAAGTTCATCAACCATTACAAAATTTTAGCAATTTAAGTTGCCTAGGTTGTAAATCCAATCACCACGGACCTACCAACTGCTCGATACTCAATCAGTAACACCCCACCCAACATGAGCTCAGGAATGTGCTACTAAACAAACTCTAATAGTTCTAAACTAGACAATCTTAATAAATTTCGGAGTAACCTCCCTTGTAAAGTTAATTACACGAAGGTTCCAACACACGATTAACAAAATATTAACTAAAACTTTCATCCAAGGACATCAAAAGATAATCAAGACATGCTAAGTATTTAACATAACTAGAGAGATATGAAGTTCCACTACACATCATTATTACATTTAATCCATTGCATGAGACAAAACATAATAATCCTTGCATTTATTAAAATCAATCATGTTCTCAAGATCATTCATCTTTATTTAGTTCAGTGGCATGTGTGTGATTAGCATTCTACTTCCCCATGCATGATGTTCTTGGCTCTGTACCTAAAACAACAATAAAAGCAAGGGTGAGACCATAGACTCAGCAAGTACATAAAGAAACCATAACATCAAGCAACCATGTAAAGGAGATCAACAATAGAACATCTCATATGCAAATGCAATGCTCAAGGATCCTTTAACTTTAACTTCTGTGCATTACACCGTAATGCAGTAAGCAACCGCCGCCGCATACCCATGCTTGCGCGCACGCACGAGGACCAATTGCCCGTTACTCGCAAGTAACGGGGACCTCAAGCCCACACCCACGCAGTGAGGATCTCGGCCCGTCACATTCATGGCGGGAATCTCAGTGAAACATGCTTGGTCACCACGTGACCAAGCCAACATGTTCTCAATATGCATATGCTCATCTCTTATTCATCGACAATCTTACCAAAAGACAACAACATTGTACCACGAGAAAGCATAAGCCTAATTTGAGCAATCACCATACTTAAACAATCATCAAGTAAGCCATCTTGCTATGCAACCATATATCAAAAAGCACACAAACATAGCCAATCAATCACACCCATTTAACAAACAATGCACTTGCCTTAACCGCGCATTTAATGGAGGACGTGAAGACGGCTTGCCTCCGTACCAATCCCCACCTAATACATTAAGAATATAAGCTAAGACTATAGTAACAAAAAACATGAATTAAATAAGCGAACTCATCAAGTAGCAGATTGCAACGCGATCCCAACCCCACAATCCTAAGCTACGATTGCCCTCTCAGTGAACAGTCAAATTCTAAAATTCATATCTTTCTGTACAGAGGTCCAAATTACGTGTTCTTGGACTACATTGAAAGGTTATCAAATTTCCCAACTAAACCTAGTTGGTGAGCTCCCGATTCGGCCATCTAAAATCACTTTCAAGCCGATTAACAAGACATCGATTTCACGCCGACTTTCAGCTCGTTTACCCAAATTTCGCTCTTGTGCTTCCCTGAAAGCTACGACAATTATCTACAACTTTCGTTATACTGAGATCCTCTAATTCTATCTTTAACCGATCGCAAAGTTCAGATCACTAAAACCTGTCCAGAACCGACAGGTTGCAAAACAGCCGCACCAATAATATCATATCTTTTGCTACAGAGGTCCAAAAATTACGTTCTAGAACTTCATTGAAAGCTATTGACGTCCTCTACAACTTCCTAGGAGACGTCGAAGACTAAATCCGCCTTAACTATTTCAAAACGTCCTCTAACACGATTTGCCCTTAGGCGACAGAATTACCGACATAGAACAATTAAGTGGTAAAGCATCTAAACAAGGGGAAAATGAGGTTACCCTTGATGAACCGATTGTCGGCACGCCGTGCGCCTACCAGCGAGCTCTCCCAAAGATGGTCCCGATCCCTTCCTCTTCTTCCTCCTCCAACGCCGATTACACCAGCGAACCGCTTCTTCTCCCAAGTCAGCAGCGAGGAAGATGGACGAGGCTTTGCCGCAGCGAGGAGGCGCAAGGGAAAGGGGGCAAAGAGCTGGGGAGGCCCCGGGCAAGGGTGGAGCGCAGGGGAGGATGGTGCAGGCCGCCAAGGAGAGAGGGGAGGCTCACGGAGGGGAGGGGCAAGGGGAGGCGGCTAGGGTTAGGGGAGGAAAGGGTGCTCTCCCTTGGCCAGCCACACATGGGTCCACAATGGGCCAAAGCCCAGGCCAAGCTGCCGGGAACTTCCAAAACCCCCTCTTTCTCCCGCTACAACATAATTTCCAAATAGTCCTCCATGGAACCAACTTTCTAATATTTTTTCCTTTTACTTAACTAGTTTTCTTCCGAATTCTAACTGAGTATTACAGATTATCTATGTAATTTCTTGCATAATTTACTATTCCTAGGAATTGTTGTAAAACCTTTTTCGCTCATGGCATCGAGGAATCAGAAAATCTTTTTGCAATATGTTCTTGTAGATATATTTTTCCTTCTCCTATTTCATGACCAAGGAAAATTACTTTTCTTTGTGATCTCCATCTTCTTTTTAGATAAAATTAACCCATTTTGTTCTACCTTTCTGAAAAATATTTCAAGACGAGCAATATGTTCTTTATAAGATTTTGAGAATATTAAAACATCATCTATATATACTAATATGAATTCTTGGTTTTCATTAAATATATTTTGCATCTTTCTTTGAAATAATGCAGGTGCATTTTTTAATCCAAATGGCATTACAAGCCATTCAAAATGTCCTTGAGGACAAGTAAATGCTGTCCATTTTATAGATTCTTCGCCATTTTTACTTGGTAAAATCCACTTCTTTAGATCAAATTTAGAAAATACTTACTCCCTTGTATTCTATTAATCCATTCTTGTTTGTTTGGAATATTATAAGCATCATCTATAGTATTATCATTTAGCCTTTTATAATTAATAACCATTCTTGATTTACCTCTAGCTATTTCAGAATGATTTCTAACTATAAAAGCGGTTGACCTATGTGGACTTCTACTTTCTCTTATTGCCCCTAACTTTAATAATTCTTCTATATGCATTTTAAATTCTTCTATATCTTTTGGAGTAGCTTCTATTGGATGAGTCCTGATTATATACTCTGTATTTATTATGTTTATTTTGCATATGATAGAATTTTTGTCCCAATGTTTCATAGGTATTTCTCCAATTATTTGGATATCTTCTAATCTTTGTACAATCTTCTCTATATCTTTTAGATTTTATATCTCTATACCAATTGGGTGAAAATGATCAGAACTCCAATACAATCTACACAAGAATTTGTTATATAATATTATTCTATATTTGCACTAAGCTCTTCTTTTGTTTCAGAAATATGCTACTTTGAAAATCATTATTCAAATTTTTGGCGTTTCGATTTTCGAATCGGAGATTTCGGTGTTTCACCACGCTTTCTTATGAAATATAAGGAATATTATCTTGGTATGGAATAAGTGTGATTCCTTGTTCATGTATAATTGTATTTTGGAGTGAATATTGTAAGAATCTAAGGCCAATTATCATGTCGTCATTTATCATTGATAGATTTCTTATTGTGATTTCATATATTATATATTTAGTATTTTTTATGTATATTTCAACATTATATGCTAATTGATTATGAATCTTTTTATTCTGACATATATGTAATAATTTAATATCAAATAGAGAGAACATATTATTCGAAGAGAAATTTATTCAAATTTGAATGCATTAAAGTTTAGAGGAAAATTGAAAGAAAATTCAGGATTTGAGAGAGGATTGGACCTTCGGCTTTAGCCCAAGGTGTCCTAGCCAAGTGGGCCGCCTTGTAGTGGAGTCAAGAAGGGGTCTCTTCCCAAAACCCTACCTTCTGCTACAGTACCACGCAAGCACTGTAGCACGCTGTACTGTGAGCAGCCCCTCGTGCTGCTCTACCAAGATGAGGAAGAAGCTCCGAGGTGCCGCCGCCATGGTGGAAGGAGAAGAAGGGAGAAGGAGAAAGGAGGAGGAAGATCATCTTCTCCAAGGTTCTCCCACCTACGTCCTGGTTGCTACAAGGGTAACGAGTGCCGATCCTCATCGCTTGATTAGTGGTAGATGTGTTTTGGTTCAATTTTGATTATATCGATTTGCTGCGTGGTAGAAATTCGATTCTGTCCAGATTGTTGCGTGGACTTTTCGTGATGTTAGAGGCCGAATCTGAGTTTCCCATCTCCTAGAGATATGTAGGTCTTGTTCTTAGCTTTCGGTGGCCGCCAAGATCACCTAATTCCGACTTTCGAGTCAAAAGTTATGATAGATTTAATATCTGCCGTCCAGAATCCTGACGAGAATTAGCAGTCTCTGTTTAGGTTGATATATGGCCTAGTTAAAGGGTGATTCAGAGGTCTTGCCCATAACAAATTTTGAAGGTGATATCACTAGCTTTCAGGATTGATAAAGAACACCTCATTTGGATTTATAGATCAAAAGTTATGCATTTTTTGTGACTGTCCAGATTGTAGATCAGTCTGTCCAGATTGTATGTCAGTTTCTATCTTTAGTTTTGACCCGTGTGCCACTTTTTTGTTAAATGCAAAATTTGAATGTCGTACAACTAGTTTATTGTAGGTAATTTCATAACCTTTTCAGATTGTTAAAGAACGCCTCAATTCGGAGTTGTAGATTAAAAGTTATGGTTGTTTTAGTATTGCTGTCCTGTTTGTTCAGACAGAAGCTGTGCTGCTGTTTTGTTTTCTTTATTAGAGAAGTTTATTGGCCGAATTGGGAAATCTCATCAACTTGAATGTTATAGATATGTTCGTTAAGATGAGGTAGGATCTGGACTCATCTCATTTCGAGTCCCACGTCATTAACTACTGTCATTTTCGTGCTGCTGTCCCGACACGCTTGGGTTGCAGCTGGTTTTTCAGATTAGGTTTTATGGCGATTCCTTGGGAGTTCAAGGGGTATTGTAGACTATTAATTCGGGTTGGATTCTATGTTGTTCTTATTTCGGTTATTTAATTGTTTAGGCCACGAGGCTACGGGTTTGGGAGCGCCATCGCTGTTTCGCTTAACGTCGCAACGCGAAGGCAAGTACTTTGTTGCTTTTGAGTCTTTGTGATTGTGAATGTTTTCATGAATATAGTGTGACATATTGTGTTACCGAGATGCGGAATTGGTTATGTTCTTTCATTATGTGGAGTATATACCGAGAGATGGTATTATCACTGCTCATGTTCATATCATGCATCCTTTTATTCATGTTATGTCCACGGGAGTGGATTGTAAGTCCCACCATTCCAATGTGGGCAAATTTGGACATTGTCATGTCCCGCCCACGGAGTGGATTGAAAGACCCATCAATTCCAGTATGGGCACGTAAGACCCATCAATTCCAAGATGGGCAGCTTTGGACACCTATATGAAACGTTCTTCATATAGGACTTGATCCCGCACTTTGTTAAGGTGCGGGCTTATGAACACCGCACTGGTGTGTCACTCACTATACCGGTATATGCATGTGTGCAGTCCATCCTTGATTACATTCATTCATTTCATGTTTTCATAAGTGCTCACTCGATGCAAGGTTTGCATTCTTAAATGGTGATGTCCTGCTTGTATATGTGTTCTTTTTCTTTCATCAGATTTGCCGAGTCATGGACTCACTCTTGCGCTTTTTGTTTATTTTAGGTAACCCCGATGTTGGCTCACTTGGGAGGGAGTAGACACGCACTACTCGCTCACACCATCCTATTCATGTTCAAGATTAAATTTAGTTCTATCTTACATTCGTTAATGATGAACTGTAATAATTAAATTATAATTGGTGAAGGAAGGATACCTTCTCACATGGATGTTGATTTATTATCTGTGTGAACCTTCTTTATTGATGATCGTATTAAATAACTTAGAAGGTGAAGGAATGATACCTTCACCATGTCCTCGTTTAATTTAATGTCTGTCTTTAGTTGAAATACTTAGTTCAAATTCTTCGCATTATGGATGTATGTTAGATGTTTTAGGTGACATCTTGGCTCCGAATAGCGTGGTGTTACAAAGATATGTGGATATTTCTGCTTCGCTATTGTCTATTGTTTGAACTATTTCTGGACATTTTATGAAGTATTTATCATGGATAATATTTTTTGTACATCCTGTGTCTACTAAAGCTAGAATTTTATATGTAATATTTGGCTTTAGTTTTATTTTTACCGGGATCCTTATTCACACTATATCTTTAAAGGGTAATTTAACTATATATTTATTTCCAAAATTTGTTTTAGCATCTTTTAACTGGGTTATTTTAGCTCCTTTGTTATTCTTTAATATTATAGTTTGTTCTTTAAGTTCATTGTTCTCTATAATTTCTTTGTTTTAAGTGTTTATAAAAAATTTATTTGTGATCTGTTGTTACATTATTTAAATTAGGTAAACTTATAGAATCTTTTATTTTGTTCTAAGTTATCTTCTCAAATTTTTCTTTAATACATATATTTTTAGAAAATTTTTCTTCTTCTTTATAACCTTTTAATTGTGGATTTTTATTTGTTTCCCATTGTTCTTCACTTCACTTTTTGTTCTTTAATATCTTCAATCTTTATTTTGGTCTTATCGCTAGATTGTTTTACTTTATCATATTGTATCTTAATATTTTCTAAAGCTAATTCTTTATATTTTTTAACTTATTTAGTTTATCTAATTTTCTAATAAAATGTAGTTCTTTTTCTCTATTTTAGGCCATTCACTTTTCCATGTTTTATTATATTCCTCCTTTACTTGTTTTATTTTGTTTTCATAATGTTTTAGCTTATCATCAAAATCAAAATTTTGACCAAATTTAGATACATTATGACTTCTATTATCCTTTATATTTTTATTTTCACCTTTTGTCCTTTTAAAGGTCTCAATATCCTTTCTTACTATCAGAGAATTTTTCTCCTGTGCTTGAGGCTTCTAAAGATATCCATATATCTGATTTTATGTCTTTAGTGGATGAAACTAATCCTGATGAGGCTAGAACTAACTCCTTACTTCTTTCTTCAGTGTCAAATTTATTCAAAATTTGGACAAGTAATTGAAGGATAGTATTATTTTGTCTTATAATTACCTTAGAATCTTCTTTAGGTGATTCGTAGTTAGAGAAACCAATAGGATGCTTAAGATATTTCTCCGTTTCTTCTAAAGCTTTAGAATATTCTGACATACAATTAAGAGAGAACCAGGGTTTTAACTTCTTCTAACAAATTCTTGATATTAGTAACTTCTTGATCTAAAACTTTAAGTTATTCAGCTCCTGTCTTAACGTTCTTTTTGTCTAAATTTCCCAAAGGGTCTAATTTCTTTGATATTAAAAAGGCTTCTTCTTTAATATAATCACTATTATGAATAATTTTATTATGTTGCACCTTACTTTCTTCTAGTATTTGTAAAGCTAAATTTAAATTATTATTTATGAGCAAATATTTATCACTAATCGACTGACTGTTTATATAACTTTTCAAACTTTATTTCTAACTGCCTTGCCTTTTCCCCAAATTAGATAAAAGTTATATAAAAGATCAACTATCAAGTCCTGAATGAACTAATATCAAGCTCGATACCAAGATTATAAGATAACAAGATTTATAATAAACTAATATTAATTTTAATACCAAGATTAAAAGATATTCGCAATATTATAAGATAATGATACAAATTAATGGTGATTCTAATTAGATAATAAGGAAAATTAAAGAGATAGTGCTTGGTTGTACCTCACAAATATTATATTGACCAAGTGGGTGCAAAGGTGGATGCACTCGCTCAATAATATTCCGTTACTATTCAATGAATAGTATGTTGCGAATAGTGAATAGTATAATGAATAGTAATTGGTGAATAGTATTTTCAAATAGTATTCTCTAATTTTTTTGTAACTTTTTCAGATCTTGCAAAGTTGGCGAAACCAATATGACTACCTTGTCAGCAAAGAAAGTTGTAGAGTCCTACCTCAGTACTCACCATATTTATCGCTAATTTGCTTTAGAAGCGGCTAAGATTTTCCCTATGTGTTCTTAATCATAGTCATATGAGGAAATTTTATCGTCACTCTGTGCAGTTCCACCACGAGGGAACACTTCTCTCAAAGATACACACCACCCTATAACGCCACATGCCTAAAACGGGGAATTTACAGACATCGCAGAGGTTTCTCCTATAGAGTCCTTAGCATAAAACCTTGCCTCATATGATCAGATTAACAATACTAAAGGAAGTTCAAAACCACTTCATTTCCACAAAAGCTTACATATGGTTTTCCTGAAACCCGACGATTAACACAAGATAGGGGTACCTTACACCGATATTACAAACCTTCTTATTGGATGAATATTTTACAAAGGGTGTCTTTCTCAAAGGAAGACTTTAGCTAGTAATCGAAGGCTAAAGTTAGTAGATGATAGCTAATGCATTATGCATTAAGCTAATTATATTGGTAGGTATGGTGATTGGTGATTGTGTTGTCTCTCTCCGAATGCTCTAATGCTTTGATGCTTCAATGCTTCGTGCCTCTTGAAGATGGTGACGCCTCCTTATAGTCAGGGGAGAAGCTTTCGGATGAGCCATTCAGCGAGCCTTCTTTCTTTTTCTTAATCAGGCTAGAGGAGTAGCCTTAGTAGCTTCAAGAAAGAAATATTTAGGTCGTGAGAGAAAGTTGCGCCACGACGCACAACTTCTTGTGATTCATGCATATTCTTTTGAAAGGTTATGCCACGACGCACAACTTCGTGATTCATGCATATTCCTTTTGAAAGGTTATGCCACGACACACAACTTTCTGGTGAGTCGCAGCAAAGTAATGCCACGGTGTTCGACTTTCTTGTCTTGTTCAATAGGCTTTGATTGCCTATAGCGTAGCCTCTTCTTTCATATATGTCATGATGAATATTCTTTTGGTGTTTATATGAGCTGGAAATATTTTTCTGGTGTACTCTTTATTGATCCTTTTGCTCTTTTTGCTGAAATTGGTATTTCTCTATTAATATTGACATACCTTTATTTGGATTCTCATATCTGGCGATATCTATATTGGATAATTCAATGTATATATATATTTTTAATTTGTATTTCACTCATGTCCCAAGAATATCCAGTAGTATCCATATCTGAAAATGATATTTCAAATTTTTCATCAATCATTTTTTTCATATCTTCAAGCTTATCATTCATTTCCTTTTTCAGCTCTATATAGACATCTTCCTTTATATCCTTTTTCCATTGTGAAGATACAGCTTCAAATTTTTCATCTATTTTTTGGTCTATATGTGATGCATCTAAGGGATCTATCCCTTTTACCAAGCATTCTTTATATGAAAATTTTTTAGATGTTTCTTCTTTTATATTTGTCAAGGATGAAGATTTTGAAGATTTCTTATTCTTTGCTCTTCTATATTTTTGAATATATTCTTTGGCGGCTGGCTCCATATAATAATTTATTCCAAGTATTTTCCTGGCTTGAGTTAGTGTCACAATATTTGAATATTTTTTCCAGGATATTCCTCCTGCTAATTTTGAATCTATTTTTTGAGCCACTATTTCTTCAAATGATATATATACACCTGGTATTTTACCTTCAAATACCACATATAAAGGCTTTTGTTCTATAAATTCAGAATTTTCCAGGACAGGCCTGTTCTCATTCAATATATGGAAATATTCAGCGAGACTATTAAGTATTGATAACATATAACCTTTATCTTCGCGTTTATTATTATATTGATACCAGAAATTATCTAATATGCATTCTTGTATTTCGTCAATAATTATATGATCTTTTGGCTTGAATTTATATGAATTTGGTGGGAATATTTTGAGCTTATTATCAGCTCCAAAATTAAAGGATTCAATCCCATTGTAGTTCATTGTCTTCTTCATTCCTGTAAAATAAAAATTCAAGTTAGACAAATTAGTATCATAATGCTTCACATATATTTCTTTATTATTTGTACTAAGTACATTTTTTGTTTTTATCTCAGGTATTTCAGGATTTATATCATTTTGAAGACTCAAATTGCCACTTTTTGCACATTGCTGGACTGGTAATGAAGGGATCTCACCACGCCGCACTTCGAATTATGTAAATTATTATCTAGATAAGGAATAAACGTAATTTCTTGTTCATGTATAATTGTAGTTTGTATTGACTTTTGTAAGAATCTAATACCAATTATCATCTCTTCATTTATCACTGATAAATCTCTTACTATAATTTCGTCTATTATATATTTCGTACCATTTATGTATGTTTCCATATTATATATTAATTGGTTATTAATTCTTGTTACTCCCGATATATCTGTAGATATTTTCGCTTCATTATCATCTATTATATGAATTTTATCAAGACATTTTGTAAAATATTTATTATGGATAATATTTTTCGTAGTAAACTGTGTCTACTAATGCTAAAATTTTATATGTAATATCCGGCTTTAATATAACTTTTATGATCCTTATTCCTACTACCTCTTTAAAAGGTAATTTTACCATATATTTGTTTTCAACATCTTTTAACTGGTTTATTTTAGCTTCTTTATCATCTTTTAATATTACGGTCCGGTCTTTAAATTCGTGATTTTTGATAATTTCTTCTTCTCATGTGCTTATTAGTATTTATATGAATTATTAATTCTTCTATTTCTATTTCTAGTTTATTTATCCTATTTTCTAAAACTCTAACTCTACTTGATAATATTCTTTCATCTGATTCTAATTCTATTTCTTTTCTCCACTTTTGGTTTTTTATTTTTAAACATTCAGAACACGCTTGTTTTAGGCATATGTTACAAGTAGCTCTATTTTCTTGACTTGGATAATATATGCAGAAAAGCACATTTATATTATAATCTCCTTTTCCTCTAATCCAATCATGATCACAAGTTATTTGATCCATCATTTCAATTTTTAAACCAGCTAATTCATCTATTAGGTCTAGTTCATCATCATCTGACTCATATCCTTCTTCATTATTTTCAATTTCTTCTGTTTCAATTATCGAATATATTGACTCATCATCCTTTATTTGATCATCGCAGACTAATATATTTTCATTTATACTATCTATTATTAGAACTTTTTCTTGTTCTTCATATTTGCTAGAATATCTTTTTTGATCTTTATTAGGACAGGTTGTACTTAGATGATCAGGAGAATTACATATAAAGCATCTACAAGTTTTATCATAATTTTTTCTAGGATCATAACGCTTACATTTCTTTTTATGTAAATAAGGACTTCTATTGTCTGATCTTCTTAAAAAGAATCTTTTCTTAGTTCTATAACCTTTATTGTGGGGACCCCCGGTTATTGGAAATGTTACTAATTAAATTCATACTGTAGCACAATTATTAATGAAGGAACAAGATCGCCCTTAATTAAAAACCATGCTAAAGATATAAATTTAACAAGTGACAGATCCGAAGAAATGAGATTCCTGGATATATGATTCACAATGGTTCCCAGGATCAACGACTCATTGCATATATATCCTTTATCAACATTGCATCAAACACATACAAGTCATACATTGATATAATTAAACATAAGGTTACATCATTCTCGTTAGACTATAATATTAAGTGACTTGGTCACTTTAACAAGATAATGTGGAAGCAAAATAAACGGAAAATGTCCACCAATGGCCTCATCCACCGCAGGCAATTGCGTGGAGGAAAGAAGAAGCGTACTCGTTAGCCGCCACCGATCGCGCTAACGGGTACTTCATAAAGGAAACCGCCCTCACTCGCAACAATAGGTGATAGCACCTTGAGTACGAAGGTACTCAAAGAAGTCTTACACTAACTAAGTAAAGAAAGTGGTTATTAGAGTCTATTCAAAGGAGTAGAGTTTTACATTCATAAGGTCACAACAGAAGGTATAAAGGTTCAAATTTGCATAAGGCGATACATCTTAACCTACAAAGGCTAAATTTTGATAAAGCAATTTAATAAATCAAAGTTTGCTTAAAACAGTAAGTAAATGACATAAAAGTAATGAAGATAAAGGCATGATTCCCTCATGCAAACCGAAAATAAACCAAAACCAGATTTTTGAAAATCAAAACTTCTATACAGTGACATCAATTCAAGTTATCGCCCATGACCGTGGACACGGCTATTCGAACAGCTTTATACCTCGCAGGTGTACATCTTTACCCACATGACTTAGCTAGCCCGTTGCCTTCGGATGCCTCCAATGATGACATACTTCCTTTGGTATGCCGACCGGGAAACTAAGATTTGGTATTTTTCAACAAGCCAACACTATTGAGTTGGACCCCATGTGTGAACTGATCCCACTAGTGTAGGTTATACCACCTACTAACCACGGGGCACACATGTTGTGTCAAGAATGCCGATCCAAACAATTTAAAGCGAATGGGTTCCCTACCCATAGTAGAATGCTATCGGCACTATTAAGGTATCGATATGCACATTTGCACATATACGCCTCACCCTCCTAAGAACATCCGACATCGGGCATACAAGCTCACATGGCATAAAACGCAGTCCTCCGCACTGAGCATCTATGCCATACAAGACCAATACACATATCCTTACTCCTCCTGCTTTCCAACTCAATAGTCTCAACATTTTACTTAACCAAACAAATACCATACATCATGTGGAAGTACGTGGGGACTTGAATTGAATAATCGTGAGTTCGGTCCTTAATTAACCCTGACAAGTCCACCACAAAACCCAATCTCGTAAACGAAAGCACCATCACTAGCTTCCTCTTATCCGGATCAATTTGAATTCCAAATACAAGACTGATTTAAAGAAACGGACCAAGAGTTTAAAATAACAATAGTCTGGGCTTAGATTCCCATGTTTGACAAGATATGCTTGTCAAACTCTAAAATCTCTAGACTGCATGTCTAAGCCAAAACTGAAAATATAGGTTATAATATACAGCACTATGCTATGGTGATGTGTATGGTGGCAATTGAGGTAATCCATCATGTTAGGTCATAACTAACTACTAATGATCTATATTTTGTATTTTCGTAATCATAGCATGCACAATTATCACTGGATTTGTAAAAGCTATTGTACAAAATTTGGGATCAATATGGTGCAAAGAGGATGCTTGCCTTGATAGTAATAGACTTCGCTGCTGTGCCCAGTTGTCTGTAGTATAATCAAAAGCTTCATGAGAACCGATTTCTAAAAGAAGCAATAAAATCCAATAAATACCAAAACGACAACTAGTATAAATTATCAGAAATTGTATGATCAATAAAGAAATGCATGATTAACAGCATGCTTAAGTTATATTTACCCTAATAGTGATAATAACCCATTATATAACTCACTGTTCTCAAAAGAAAGAAATTAGGTTTTAGTGCAAAGTTCCAGTTTTCAGATTTTAAAAGAGCTGGAAACAGGACAGATTGCAACTTTCGGAAAAAGAAGCGTAGATCATGCAAAAGTTCATAAATGAATCTTAGCATGATCTTTTAGGGTAATTAATATCCCAAACCAATCTTAGTCTAACCCTAACTAGTTAGATCACATCGACTAAGAAGGAATTCATTTTTGTCGGTTAAGCCGACAAAAAGAAACAGAGACAATTCTCAGCTAGAAGTTAAAATAGATGATGACAAGAATTGAAAGATCAACTTGTCATGCTGCTAGGGTTTAGTCAAAACCTAAATAAGATGGTAAGTTGACAGGAAGAGCCCTAGGTCTTGAAAATGACAAGAAAAACCGAAAAGGTATAATATCAATTTTTCAGTTTAAAGCAAGTTGAAGCCACGATGCTTAAGAGAATGATTCTGTAGCAGCTTCTAAGGTCCTTAAGATGCTCAAGATGTTAAATGCACTAGGGTTTTAGCTACTGTGAGAAGAAATATGCCAAGGGTTCTAAAACCCGATGTTGAACAACAGAGAATTAAACTCGATTTAACCTACAAAAGATAACCAATCTTGATTGTAAGTGTAACTAGAGGTTAGGATGGATAAGCAAAGGAACAAGAGTAAGAAACCTCCACCGCCAACAATGGAGGATGAGTTGCTTCTGGTCAACAATGGCAACAAGAAAAGCTAGGGTTATATATAGATGTTAAGCTACATGGCAAGAAGGAATGATGTGTAACACCTGGCTATCAGGAAGCCAAGATGTCACCTAAAACATCTAACATACATCCATAATGCGGAAGAACTTCAATCAAGTATATCAACTAAAAACGACATTAAGATAAGCAGGACATGGTGAAGGTATCCTTCCTTCACCTTCTAAGTTATTTAATCTGAACATCAATAAAGAAGGTTCACACGCAGTAATAAATCAACATCCAGTGGAGAAGGTATCCTTCCTTCTCAATTATAATTAATTATTACAGTTCATCGTTAACGAATGAAATATGGAACTAAAATTTAGTCTTGAACATGAATTTGATGTTGTGAACAAGTAGTGCGTGTCTACTCCCTCCCAGAGCCAACATCGGGGTTACCTAAAAAAACAAACAACGCAAGAGTGAGTCCATGACTCGGCAAATACGATTATCAATAAGATAATCATTCAATATGAATAAGACAAACTCATCATCGAGTTCGATCACATCACTGGCGATTACAAATGAAAACATGATATGAATGCTCAAAATCAAAGGAATGGATGCACACATGCATATCTGGTATAGCGATGAAACACCGTCGGTGTTCACTCAAGCCCGCATCTTAACAAAAATGGGGATCTACTTCCCGTATGAAGAGCGTTTCATACGGTGTCCAACATTGCCCATCTTGGAGTTAATGGGTCTTACATGCCCATTACGGAATTAATGGGTCTTTCAAATCCACTCCGTGGGCGGACATGACAATGTCCAACACGCCCACATTGGAATGGTGGGACTTGCAATCCACTTTCGTGGGCGAAACATGCATAATGAATGCATAGAATGAAATCTGAATATTGAAAGACATGATAACAAAACATGGATTCAACACATAAGAAAGAACATAAACAATCCATCTTCTCTCGTATCATACCAAATCACGGCATGACCATATAAACATTCATCAATCACAATCATTAAGGGTGGCAATGTACTTGCCTTCCACGATGCGACAGCGTTAGTCGGCAAAGGTGATACTCCTAAACCCGAGGCTTCACCTCTAAACAAGTAAAATAATTTCAATAAGGACATAATATACCCAACACTACTAATCGACGTTAAACCTCGCTTCCACGATGACTCTAGTCATTAATACAAAACTTAAAATGAAATCAACAATTTCTGACACAACTTAATTCTGGACAGCAGCACGGTAATTGACATATCTATTGGTCTGGAACTCGGAATGAGGTGAGACCAATTTCCATGGATTCTTAACTGACATATCTACAATACTCTGGTTGGGCAAAAGTTCAGATTTTGCCTCTAATAAAATTTGGCCCACGGCTCAAATCTGTTGACTGAATTAATAGACAGAAATATCGGCTAAATTAAAATATCCATAACTTTTGTTGTACAACTCCAAATTGGACGTTCTTTAACAATCTGAAAAGGTTATGAAATTATCTACAATAACCTAGTTGGCACTACATTCATATATTGTCTTTAACAAAAAGTGGCACACAGGTCAAAATTAAAGATAGAAGCTGACATACAAACTGGACAGACTGACATACAATCTGGACAGTCACAAAAAAAGTGCATAACTTTTGATCTATAAATCCAAATGAGGTGTTCTTTATCAATCCTGAAAGCTAGTGATATCACCTTCAAAATTTGTTATGGGCAAGACCTCTGAGTCACCCTCTAACTAGGCCATAAATCAACCTATACAGAGACTGCTATTTCTCGTCAGGATTCTGGACAGCAGATAATAAATCTATCATAACTTTTGACTCGAAAGTCGGAATTCAGTGTTCTTGGCGGCCACGAAAGCTAAGATCAATATCTACAAAACTCTAGGAGATGGACAACCCAAATTCGGCCTCTAAGATCACGAAACAGGCCACGCAACATTCAGGACAGAACTGAAATTCTAACGGCAGCAATTCAATCCAATCAAACTAATCGAATTAGCATCGAAACAACCTAAACAGCGAGGAAATCGATCATTACCCTTGTAGAACCATCGGAGATCGCTGATCAAATCCACGAAGAAATTCTCCTTCAATCCTCTCTTCCTTCCTCTTCTTCTTCTTCCCACGGTCGGCCACAAGCAGCAGGAAAGACGGCGCCGGGAGAGGAGGAGCAGACAAGCGGTGAGGCATGTAACGCGCGCTGCTCAGAGCAGGAGGCTCTTTGTAGCACGGGCTACTGTAGCAAATGGGGCTAGGGTTTGGTCCCCTCCCTCCTTGCCTTCTAATGGGCCGGCCCACTCATGGGCCTTAGGCCACTATGGTGGCTCCTCTTCTCGAATATGGGTTGGCGGCCCATACTTCTTCTAAAATTCTGAATTTTAACTTATTTCCTCTCTAATCTTACAGCATTCGATATCGAATAATAGGGTATTACATTCTACCCCCTTAAATAGGATTAGGCCGAATCCTCACACCGACCTCTGCGAAAGGTCGGTTGCAACTAAAATTAATAACGAGTAACATGTACCGATATGAACAAATCTGAATAATGCTCGTGCATGCGAGCCTCCACCCTAAGTGGCCTCTTTCTCGGATGAGGACACCACAACATCTTGGCGCAAATCGGCGTGCTGTCTTAACACTCGTCCGACACTTCGGCTATACTCATCGGACGAGACTCGAAGGTAAGATCCTACTCGATGGTCAGCGTTGTTAACGAATAACAAACTCGGATCTCCCGGTACTCACTCCACACCAAATGAAACCAAAGTGAGTACAGCGTGTAGGAATCCGAGGCGGTCTTAAGCGAACGACGCTATCGAAAACAACCCAATGAACACAGGGTTAACCTTCTCCTTGAAGTCGAACCACACAACAAGCACATAGAGCACGGAAATCTTGTTCCACCTCTCCATTGAACTCTTCACCGAACAAGGATCACCCTCTTTTAACGGAAACACACAATCGAATTCTTTTAAGCAAACTTTTTACCGGCAAAACACATCGAATAAGAAAAATTCACATCACAACTATCGTTACCAAGCTGAGTCTTGAAGAGTAAAATCCAAATCGAATTTCATCAAGAAAACCTTTCCACTTTCCAAGTGGCAAATTGCGAATAAGCGTCCACGAAAGCCAAAGGGAGATCACTTGAGCGCTCAAACCAAAAACTTCTTTTGTTTTGCTGAATTGGAAAGAAGCAAACATGCCAACACAACACCAACTCACCATGCGAGAAGACACGATCAACAACATAAAGCTCAAATGAGTAACAAGAGCGCTTCAATACCCAAGGTAACATCTTTTTTCAATTCCTCTTTTAGGAATAAAATTTCTCTCAGACATTGGAATTGAATTCATCGCATACCACAGGGCTCAAACCTCTTAATTTAACAACCTCAAATTAGGCTTAAAGCGAAATACATCATCCACACCTTTGTGGAGAGACTCTATTGATTCCACTGAACACTCTGGACCACTCCTTCAGCGATGACATTAATTTGATAGAAGGCACCAAAGCCCTCAAAAACCCATGCAATCTCATCACCTCCAACTTTCAAGAATATCACATCGAGAATCTTGATACCCGCTCATGAACTACAACAAAAGGGTTCTATCGACAATCATTCCACTACTCAGTACTCCAGTTTTCTATCTCCTCTACACACCAATCTTTAGGTGACCAAAAGTTTAGTATGAAAACGGAAAGCCCAAATTTAACCTCCAAGACCTCTACAACGAATTCTTCTTATAACAAATAGTGAAATCATCGGATTAAATCTCTAACATCCCCACAAATCCGACATACTCACTCATTGACATCATCAGAATCACTCACACAACATGTAATACTTTCCAATTGTTTTACTCTATAACATTGATTAAGGTTTCCATACATTTGATAATCCCCAACATTTCAACATGAACCAAAGTTACGGAACTACACTATACCATAGGTCCTACTTAGTCGAACAATATCTGATTTTACTTGAAACCATACATCCCATCGAATCAACTTCCTCCAAGAGGCTGGTCAAAACCAACTCATCTTCTATTACTCCTCCAATAAGCTGGGTAGCAAAATCTCACCCCTACAATCACTTAACCACCACCAAACAAACAACAACTTACGAGTTGTAAAACTTTCTGAACAAAGCGGTTGATCCTTTCTCAAAAGAAAGAGCGAATAAGAACAAATTTCACCACACAGAAAATGTTCTGCTCACGGTGAGCACAAAACCAAAAGAAATAATCAGTAATAAAGATCGGAAAAGCGAAAGTTGAGTTCACGGTAGTGCACATCCCTCGAAAGGAATAGCAAATAACCACCAATAAGAGAAATGACATTGCGATTGAAACTCGACAACTCTTGAGTGTAAAGAGCAAAAGTTTATGAACAATTCAAATAACCACAAGTTACAAAACTTGACTCAAATTCTCAAATATTCCTCTGCACTCTTTCCCTTAACACCAAATTAATTCTTTGACTAACATCGCTTTGCCTGGCGTACAAGATAAGATCTTTAGTCCAAACCACAAGGACTAATTAAGAACCAATGAAATTCTTCCATACGTCATATTTGTTGAGCAGTTCAACTACACAAGAAACATGAGATCCAAATAATCTCACCACCAAACTCGAGACATTTCCAATTCTGAGTTTCGCGAAAGCGCAAGTAGATTATTCTCCTCTTAAAGGAACCAACATAAGTTCTTTGATTGCAACCTCACGTTGCCAACTCGGACCAAAGAGCCTTTGAAATTAAATCACACAAATCTCTTAAGAAGCAACAGGACAATCAATACCTTAATTTATTTAAAATAATTTCAGCTACGGATGATTCATGGGCTCAAAGAAAATATCAAAGCTAAACTTGAATTATTCTCATCTCGAACGATATCACCAAAGGCGATCAAATTAATATGGGTATTAACATCAATTTCACAACAACAATTAGAAAACACTTCAAAGACCCACGTGAAAAGAATGAATTGATTCTTTCTCAAAAGAAGAGACAAATGGAAACGATTTTCACCAACTAGAAAACTCATCCACCACTGCACTTTGAACATGGGACCAAGAGAAGAAACCAATTAAGCAATGAACTCACGAACATAAGTGGAGTCCATAGTTGAACGCATAAGCCTCACAAGAATAGAATATCGAACCTTAGAGATAAGAACAAATAAGTATTCAAAATCGAAGCACTTGCATCATCGAAGAACCATTGCAACTTTGTAACATATCGCTACTCGATAAACTTCATTTACCACAAAAGCCTGAACCCCAAAAGATCATGAATAAAAATTCTGAAATTTGATCATTTAGGAAATATCACCATGGGTGATCAAATTACTACGAGAATTAACCTCATTCTCACATTTTAACTATTTAATAACATCAACAACATACATAGTACCAAGAATCATCAAACTTTATTACTCCATCCTAAAACTTCCCAAAGGAACACAAACCACAAGGTTGAAACAAATTTATCATAACAAGTTTATGCTAAGCAATAACAATATCACAAGGCACGCTAACAAAGACTACTTACGAAATTCATCTACTCAATTGTTGGTGTTGCTCAACACTTTCTTCAATACTCATTAACAAATGATGATTGTACTAACCACGCGTATACATACGGTACTAATTCTATTTGCAATCACATAACCATTTATAAACATAGATTCACATTTCACCTTTGTTGAAATCATTTCAAAACATGATTAAAGATTCACTAACATAATTTCCTATAAACAAGGTTTCATGAGTCGATACACGGCACCCATCCGTAGTTTATACAAGTTTCAACAATTTTAGCATACTAGGAAATAGATAAATCTAGCTCTTATGTAAGATCTATAGGTTACGAATAGATATTGGCATCTTTATTTAACATACACTGAATCAAATACAAGGACATATCAAATTAAGCGGTTTCACTTCCATGGATGGTAGTTAAGAGTAATTGATTTGCACTATGCTAATAACTTGACTTGGTAACTCATATCATAACAATTTATTCGCTTAATCATAAATTCTCAATTTAAGCATGGCAAGACATCACAAAAGGATTCTAACACCTTACTACTGACAAAGAGAGACTTCAAACCTCAACGCTCAAGTAATCCAAAGAAACACATAAAGCCAAAGCTTTCCCCAAGCAAGAACTTACAGTGGAAAACTCTTCACTAATCAAGTTACCAAATGAGTAAATGAGTCATTCTTTTCAATGAGAAAGAAGGAGCAACCAAGAAAACATCAATCTTGCCAATTGACAACGATCACAAGTAGTAGAAACAACTCAACGGTTGAAAGGCATTATTTGTTTGAGAGAACCAAGAGGATCTATGGAAAACCATAACTATCATGGACCACAAATCCGGAGAAGTTCATCAACCACCACGGGACAAGAATTGCCAAATTCCGAAATCAAGAAAGAGAACAACTTTCTAAAGCAACTCACGCTAACACACGAAACTATGGTACTCGGGTAACTACTCCTCTAACCACGTTACGCGAACGAGTGGTGTAACTAGTGAATCCGGAGTAACAACCACGACCTCCACTTCTTATCATTTGATAACATCACGCCTCACGAAATACTCAATTATGATTACACAGGATCATCTCGCGACAATCATAGTATTAGTTCATATTAACAACAAAACGATAGTCTGGAAGAAATTCAGAACAGTTCAATATGATGAAACACACCACTAGAAATACGAATCGATGGATTACCCAAACCCCACCCTCGTACACGGTGTGTCAATTTAATAACTTAATTACCACGGACCTAAAGCCGCTCGATACCAGCTGTAACACCACGGCTGTCAGGAAGCCAAGATGTCACCTAAAACATCTAACATACATCCATAATGCGGAAGAACTTGAATCAAGTATATCAACTAAAGCGACATTAAGATAAGCAGGACATGGTGAAGGTATCCTTCCTTCACCTTCTAAGTTATTTAATCTGAACATCAATAAAGAAGGTTCACACGCAGTAATAAATCAACATCCGGTGGAGAAGGTATCCTTCCTTCTCCAATTATAATTTAATTATTACGGTTCATCGTTAACGAATGAAATATGGAACTAAAATTTAGTCTTGAACATGAATTTGATGTTGTGAACAAGTAGTGCGTGTCTACTCCTCCCAGAGCCAACATCGGGGTTACCTAAAAAAACAAACAACGCAAGAGTGAGTCCATGACTCGGCAAGTCTGATTATCAATAAGATAATCATTCAATATGAATAAGACAAACTCATCATCGAGTTCGATCACATCACAGGCGATTACAAATGAAAACATGATATGAATGCTCAAAATCAAAGGAATGGACTGCACACATGCATATGCAGTATAGCGATGAAACACCGTCGGTGTTCACTCAAGCCGCATCTTAACAAAAATGCGAGGATCTACTTCCCGTATGAAGAGCGTTTCATACGGGTGTCCAACATTGCCCATCTTGGAGTTAATGGGTCTTACATGCCCATTCGGAATTAATGGGTCTTTCAAATCCACTCGTGGGCGGACATGACAATGTCCAACACGCCCACATTGGAATGGTGGGACTTGCAATCCACTTTAAGTGGATGAAACATGCATAATGAATGCATAGAATGAAATCTGAATATTGAAAGACATGATAACAAAACATGGATTCAACACATAAGAAAGAACATAAACAATCCATCTTCTCTCGTATCATACCAAATCACAGCATGACCATATAAACATTCATCAATCACAATCATTAAGGGTGGCAATGTACTTGCCTTCCACGATCTGACGTGTTAGTCGGCAAAGGTGATACTCTAAACCGAGGCTTCACCTCCTAAACAAGTAAAATAATTTCAATAAGGACATAATATACCCAACACTACTAATCGACGTTAAACACTGCTTCCGATGACTCTAGTCATTAATACAAAACTTAAAATGAAATCAACAATTTCTGACATAACTTAATTCTGGACAGCAGCACGGTAATTGACATATCTATTGGTCTGGAACTCGGAATGAGGTGAGACCAATTTCCATGGATTCTTAACTGACATATCTACAATACTCTGGTTGGGCAAAAGTTCAGATTTTGCCTCTAATAAAATTTATTGCAGCTCAAATCTGTTGACTGAATTAATAGACAGAAATATCGGCTAAATTAAAATATCCATAACTTTTGTTGTACAACTCCAAATTGGACGTTCTTTAACAATATGAAAAGGTTATGAAATTATCTACAATAACCTAGTTGGCACTACATTCATATATTGTCTTTAACAAAAAGTGGCACACGGGTCAAAATTAAAGATAAAAGCGACATACAAACTGGACAGACTGACATACAATCTGGACAGTCACAAAGAAAAGTGCATAACTTTTGATCTATAAATCCAAATGAGGTGTTCTTTATCAATCCTGAAAGCTAGTGATATCACCTTCAAAATTTGTTATGGGCAAGACCTCTGAATCACCCTCTAACTATGCCATAAATCAACCTATACAGAGACTGCTATTTCTCGTCAGGATTCTGGACAGCAGATAATAAATCTATCATAACTTTTGACTCGAAAGTCGGAATTCAGTGTTCTTGGCGGCCACAGCTAAGATCAATATCTACAAAACTCTAGGAGATGGACAACCCAAATTCGGCCTCTAAGATCACGAAACAGGCCACGCAACATTCAGGACAGAACTGAAATTCTAACGGCAGCAATTCAATCCAATCAAACTAATCGAATTCGCATCTGAAACAACCTAAACAGCGAGAAATCGATCATTACCCTTGTAGAACCATCGGAGATCGCTGATCAAATCACGAAGAAATTCTCCTTCAATCCTCTCTTCCTTCCTCTTCTTCTTCTTCCCACGGTACGGCCAAGCAGCAGGAAAGACGGCGCCGGGAGAGGAGGAGCAACAAGTGAGGAGCCTGTGCACGCCGCTCTCATGTAGCGGGCTACTGAGCACGGCGGCTACTGTAGCAAATGGGGCTAGGTTTGGTCCCCTCCTCCCCTTGCCTTCTAATGGGCTGCCGGCCCACTCATGGGCCTTGAGGCCACTATGGGTGCTCCTCTTCTCGAATATGGGTTGCGGCCCATACTTCTTCTAAAATTCTGAATTTTAACTTATTTCCTCTCTAATCTTACAGCATTCGATATCGAATAATAGGTATTACATTCTACCCCCTTAAATAGGATTAGGCCGATCCTCACACCATTTCTCTGCGAAAGTCGGTTGCAACTAAAAATTAATAACGGTAACATGTACTCGATATGAACAAATCGAATAATGCTCGTGCATGCGAGCCTCCACCCTAAGTGGCCTCTTTCTCGGATGAGACACCACAACATCTTAGCGCAAATCGGCGTCTGTCTTAACACTCGTCCAGACACTTCGGCTATACTCATCGGACGAGACTCGAAGGTAGATCCTACTCGATGGTCAGCGTTGTTAACGAATAACAAACTCGGATCTCGGTACTCACTCCACACCAAATGAAACCAAAAGTGAGTACAACGTGTAGAATCCGAGGCGGTCTTAAGCGAGCAGCGACATTATCGAAAACAACCCAATGAACACAGGGTTAACCTTCTCCTTGAAGTCGAACCACACAACAAGCACATAAACACGGAAATCTTGTTCCACCTCTCCATTGAACTCTTCACGAACAAGGATCACCCTCTTTTAGCGGAAACACACAATCGAATTCTTTTAAGCAAACTTTTTACCAAAAACACATCTGAATAAGAAAAATTCACATCACAACTATCGTTACCAAGCGAGAGTCTGAAAGTAAAATCGATCAGTAATTTCATCAAGAAAACCTTTCCACTTTCCAAGTGGCAAATTGCGAATAAGCGTCCACGAAAGCCAAAGGAGATCACTTGAGCGCTCAAACCAAAAACTTCTTTTGTTTTGCTGAATTGGAAAGAAGCAAACATGCCAACACAACACCAACTCACCATCGAGAAGACACGATCAACAACATAAAGCTCAAATGAGTAACAAGAAAGCTTCAATACCCAAGGTAACATCTTTTTTTCAATTCCTCTTTTAGGAATAAAATTTCTCTCGGACATTGGAATTCAATTCATCGCATACCACAGGGCTCAAACCTCTTAATTTAACAACCTCAAATTAGGCTTAAGCAAAATACATCATCCACACCTTTGTGGAGAGACTCTATTGATTCCATGAACACTCTGGACCACTCCTTCAGCGATGACATTAATTTGATAGAAGGCACCAAAGCCCTCAAAACCCATGCAATCTCATCACCTCCAACTTTCAAGAATATCACATCGAATCTTGATACACCGCTCATGAACTACAACAAAGGTTCTATCGACAATCATTCCACTACTCAGTACTCCAGTTTTCTATCTCCTCTACACACCAATCTTTAGGTGACCAAAAGTTTAGTATGAAAGCGGAAAGCCCAAATTTAACCTCAGAGACCTCTACAACGAATTCTTCTTATAACAAATAGTGAAATCATGGATTAAATCTCTAACATCCCCACAAATCCGACATACTCACTCATTGACATCATCAGGAATCACTCACACAACATGTAATACTTTCCAATTGTTTTACTCTATAACATTGATTAAGGTTTCCATACATTTGATAATCCCCAACATTTCAACATGAACCAAAGTTACGGAACTACACTATACCATAGGTCCTACTTAGTCGAACAATATACGATTTTACTTGAAACCATACATCCCATCTGAATCAACTTCCTCCAAGAGGCTCGAGTCAAAACCAACTCATCTTCTATTACTCCTCCAATAAGCTGGGTAGCAAAATCTCACCCTACAATCACTTAACCACCACCAAACAAACAACAACTTACGAGTTGTAAAACTTTCTGAACAAAGCGGTTGATCCTTTCTCAAAGAAAGAGGCGAATAAGAACAAATTTCACCACAGGGAAAATGTTTCTTGCTCACGGTGAGCACAAAACCAAAAGAAATAATCTGGTAATAAAGATCGGGAAAAGCGAAGTTGAGTTCACGGTGAGTGCACGCATCCCTCGAAAGGGAATAGCAAATAACCACCAATAAGAGAAATGACATTGCGATTGAAACTCGACAACTCTTGAGTGTAAAGAGCAAAAGTTTATGAACAATTCAAATAACCACAAGTTACAAAACTTGACTCAAATTCTCAAATATTCCTCTGCACTCTTTCCCTTAACACTGAAATTAATTCTTTGACTAACATCGCTTTGCCACAGCGTACAAGATAAGATCTTTAGTCCAAACCACAAGGACTAATTAAGAACCAATGAAATTCTTCCATACGTCATATTTGTTGAAACGGTTCAACTACACAGAAACATGAGATCCAAATAATCTCGACCACCAAACTCGAGACATTTCCAATTCTGAGTTTCGCGAAGCGCAGTAGATTATTCTCCTCTTAAAGGAACCAACATAAGTTCTTTGATTGCAACCTCACGTTGCCAACTCGGACAAAGAGCCTTTGAAATTAAATCACACAAATCTCTTAAACAACAGGACAATCCAATACCTTAATTTATTTAAAATAATTTCAGCTACGGATGATTCATGGGCTCAAAGAAAATATCACAGCTAAACTTGAATTATTCTCATCTGAGCGATATCACCAAAGCGATCAAATTAATATGGGTATTAACATCAATTTCACAACAACAATTAGAAAACACTTCAAAAGACCCACGTGAAAAGAATGAATTGATTCTTTCTCAAAGAAGAGACAAATGGAAACGATTTTCACCAACTAGAAAACTCATCCACCACTACTTGAACATGGGACCAAGAGAAGAAACCAATTAAGCAATGAACTCACAGAACATAAGTGGAGTCCATAGTTGAGCATAAGCCTCACAAGAATAGAATATCGAACCTTATGAGATAAGAACAAATAAGTATTCAAAATCGAAGCACTTGCATCACTGAAGAACCACTGCAACTTTGTAACATATCGCTACTCGATAAACTTCATTTACCACAAAAAGCCTGAACCCCCAAAAGATCATGAATAAAAATTCTGAAATTTGATCATTTAGGAAATATCACCATGGGTGATCAAATTACTACCAGAATTAACCTCATTCTCACATTTTTAACTATTTAATAACATCAACAACATACATAGTACCAAGAATCATCAAACTTTATTACTCCATCCTAAAACTTCCCAAAGGGAACACAAACCACAAGGTTGAAACAAATTTATCATAACAAGTTTATGCTAAGCAATAACAATATCACAAGGCACGCTAACAAAGACTACTTACGAAATTCATCTACTCAATTGTTGGTGTTGCTCAACACTTTCTTCAGCTCATTAACAAATGATGATTGTACTAACCACGCGTATACATACGGTACTAATTCTATTTGCAATCACATAACCATTTATAAACATAGATTCACATTTCACCTTTGTTGAGAAATCATTTCAAAACATGATTAAAGATTCACTAACATAATTTCCTATAAACAAGGTTTCATGAGTCGATACACAGCACCCATCCGGTACTTTATACAAGTTTCAACAATTTTAGCATACTAGGAAATAGATAAATCTAGCTCTTATGTAAGATCTATAGGTTACGAATAGATATTGACATCTTTATTTAACATACACCTGAATCAAATACAAGGACATATCAAATTAATCAGTTTCACTTCCATGGATGGTAGTTAAGAGTAATTGATTTGCACTATGCTAATAACTTGACTTAGTAACTCATATCATAACAATTTATTAAGCTTAATCATAAATTCTCAATTTAAGCATGGCAAGACATCACAAAAGGATTCTAACACCTTACTACGACAAAGAGAGACTTCAAACCTCAGCTCAAGTAATCCAAAGAAACACATAAAGCCAAAGCTTTCCCCAAACAATAGAACTTACAAATGGAAAACTCTTCACTAATCAAGTTACCAAATGAGTAAATGAGTCATTCTTTTCAATGAAAGAAGGAGCAACCAAGAAAACATCAATCTTGCCAATTGACAACGATCACAAGTAGTAGAAACAACTCAACGGTTGAAAGGCATTATTTGTTTGAGGAGAACCAAGAGGATCTATGGAAAACCATAACTATCATGGACCACAAATCCGGAGAAGTTCATCAACCACCACAGGACAAGAATTGCCAAATTCGAAATCAAGAAAGAGAACAACTTTCTAAAGCAACTCACGCTTAACACGAAACTATGGTACTGGGTAACTACTCCTCTAACCCGTTCTGCGAGCAGTGGTGTAACACAGTGAATCCGGGTAACAACCACGACCTCCACTTCTTATCATTTGATAACATCACGCCTCACGAAATACTCAATTATGATTACAGGGATCATCTCATGACAATCATAGTATTAGTTCATATTAACAACAAGAACGATAGTCTGAAGAAATTCAAGAACAGTTCAATATGATGAAACACACCACTAGAAATACGAATCGATGGATTACCCAAACCCCACCTCATACGCAGTGTGTCAATTTAATAACTTAATTACCCACGGACCTAAAGCCGCTCACGATACCAAGCTGTAACACCACGGCTGTCAGGAAGCCAAGATGTCACCTAAAACATCTAACATACATCCATAATGCGGAAGAACTTGAATCAAGTATATCAACTAAAGACGACATTAAGATAAGCGAGGACATGGTGAAGGTATCCTTCCTTCACCTTCTAAGTTATTATCTGAACATCAATAAAGAAGGTTCACCTGCATAATAAATCAACATCCAGTGGAGAAGGTATCCTTCCTTCTCCAATTATAATTTAATTATTACAGTTCATCGTTAACGAATGAAATATGGAACTAAAATTTAGTCTTGAACATGAATTTGATGTTGTGAACAAGTAGTGCGTGTCTACTCCTCCCAAGAGCCAACATCGAGGTTACCTAAAAAAACAAACAACGCAGAAGTGAGTCCATGACTCGGCAAATACGATTATCAATAAGATAATCATTCAATATGAATAAGACAAACTCATCATCGAGTTCGATCACATCTGGCGATTACAAATGAAAACATGATATGAATGCTCAAAATCAAAGGAATGGACTGCACATGCATATCGGTATAGCGATGAAACACCGTCGGTGTTCACTCAAGCCCGCATCTTAACAAAATGCGGGATCTACTTCCGTATGAAGAACGTTTCATACGGGTGTCCACATTGCCCATCTTGGAGTTAATGGGTCTTACATGCCCATTCGGAATTAATGGGTCTTTCAAATCCACTCCGTGGGCGGAGACATGACAATGTCAACACGCCCACATTGGAATGGTGGGACTTGCAATCCACTTTCGTGGGCGAAACATGCATAATGAATGCATAGAATGAAATACGAATATTGAAAGACATGATAACAAAACATGGATTCAACACATAAGAAAGAACATAAACAATCCATCTTCTCTCGTATCATACCAAATCACACGCATGACCATATAAACATTCATCAATCACAATCATTAAGGGTGGCAATGTACTTGCCTTCCACGATCGACGTGTTAGTCGGCAAAGGTGATACTCCTAAACCGAGGCTTCACCTCCTAAACAAGTAAAATAATTTCAATAAGGACATAATATACCCAACACTACTAATCGACGTTAAACCTTGCTTCACACATGACTCTAGTCATTAATACAAAACTTAAAATGAAATCAACAATTTCTGACATAACTTAATTCTGGACAGCAGCACGGTAATTGACATATCTATTGGTCTGGAACTCGGAATGAGGTGAGACCAATTTCCATGGATTCTTAACTGACATATCTACAATACTCTGGTTGGGCAAAAGTTCAGATTTTGCCTCTAATAAAATTATTACGGCTCAAATCTGTTGACTGAATTAATAGACAGAAATATCGGCTAAATTAAAATATCCATAACTTTTTGTTGTACAACTCCAAATTGGACGTTCTTTAACAATATGAAAAGGTTATGAAATTATCTACAATAACCTAGTTGGCACTACATTCATATATTGTCTTTAACAAAAAGTGGCACACAGGTCAAAATTAAAGATAGAAACTGACATACAAACTGGACAGACTGACATACAATCTGGACAGTCACAAAGAAAAAGTGCATAACTTTTGATCTATAAATCCAAATGAGGTGTTCTTTATCAATCCTGAAAGCTAGTGATATCACCTTCAAAATTTGTTATGGGCAAGACCTCTGAATCACCCTCTAACTAGGCCATAAATCAACCTATACAGAGACTGCTATTTCTCGTCAGGATTCTGGACAGCAGATAATAAATCTATCATAACTTTTGACTCGAAAGTCGGAATTCAGTGTTCTTGGCGGCCACCAGCTAAGATCAATATCTACAAAACTCTAGGAGATGGACAACCCAAATTCGGCCTCTAAGATCACGAAACAGGCCACGCAACATTCAGGACAGAACTGAAATTCTAACGGCAGCAATTCAATCCAATCAAACTAATCGAATTCGCATCTGAAACAACCTAAACAGCGAGAAATCGATCATTACCCTTGTAGAACCATCGGAGATCGCTGATCAAATCCACGAAGAAATTCTCCTTCAATCCTCTCTTCCTTCCTCTTCTTCTTCTTCCCACGGTCGGCCACAAGCAGCAGGAAAGACGGCGCCGGGGAGGAGGGAGCAAGCGGCGAGCACTGTAGCACGCCGCTACGTAGCAGAGGGCTACTGTAGCACGGCGGCTACTGTAGCAAATGGGGCTAGGGTTTGGTCCCCTCCTCCCTTGCCTTCTAATGGGCTGTGGCCCACTCATGGGCCTTGGGCCACTATGGTGGCTCCTCTTCTCGAATATGGGTTGGCGGCCCATACTTCTTCTAAAATTCTGAATTTTAACTTATTTCCTCTCTAATCTTACAGACATTCGATATCGAATAATAGGGTATTACAGTTTAATTTCTAAAAATGCAACAAAAAATATTTTAGCCAAGATAATTTGTCTGGCTTTAATAAAAATACTTCCCGACCATAATACAAGTTTTATCTTGTATTCCTTTAAATATTCTAAATAAGTCTTTGGACTTTGGCAAAAGAAGGTTTTATTTAGTATGACAACTCCCAGTAGAGATTAAGAACGTGTGATATGAGCAGTAGCTATTCTTTTCATAATGCAGAATGTCTTTGTTGATAAAATTGAAGTTGTTACATTTATTTAGAGTTTTATACTTTCTATTCATGAGTTTTTCTTCTCCATATGTTAAAGGTATACGGACTATTTTATTACAAAATTATAGTCTGTATGCTTCATGGATCTTTAGGCTTGTATGTTTATACATATTTTCTTTAATTGTTTAAAGACAAATGTTATGGCTTGAGATATATTAAGGATGGAACCTCGATCTCTTTTGTATTCATCGAATATCATGCTTCCTAAAGGATCTGGTAGTTTATTAAAATATCTCTCAACTATATTTGTATTATAACCTTGTTTTGCTGTAGTAGCATTATATAAATAATGTTGTGAAAATTCTTTTATTCCAATTGGTCAAGTTAGCTTTTCTATCTCTCTTAACCTTTCATTTTGTAATGTGATAAATCCTAATTCACGGATCTTGCTATAATAATATTTGATATCATATTTGCAAAATTATTTGGATTATTCCTGCTCTTTTAATTCTTGATAAAGGCTAGCATTTTCTTACCCATTGTTCCCATAGAACTTTTATGATTCACCTAAAAATGTTTCTAAATAGGTTATCATATCTTCTACTCTATTTCCTATATTATCTTTGATTTTGTATATATTTTGTACTATCAAAGCCTTTCCAAATGCTTATGATATTTGGCCAATCTATAGGGTCATGTGCACTAAATTTAATATTGCACCATCACTCTTATGGTTTTGGAATTTTCTGACTTTTCAAATTCTCTTCTCTTAGACCCCATGTACCTATCTTGTCTAGGGATATAATTGTATGGATATTCTTCTTTTGGGGGCCATGTTCGGCTACTGGATTGTCTTTCATTTCTCCTTCATTTTTTTTTGAGCTTTATCCATATCTTCTTTTCTTTCTGCTTCCTATATCTACTTCCATTGCTTCCATGCATTATTTAAATTATGTAAACCTATCTCATCTAGAAATCTATAAATTCATTATATTGTTCTTTTGCATCTATGCTTTCTTCATTCCCTTTCATTCATTAATTCTTCTTCTTCTTCATAGCTTTCTCTTAATAATCTTTCATTTTCTTCCCATTGCTCTTCTTCACTAAGTATTAGTTTTCTTTAATATTTCATTTTATTTAGATCTTATCGCTAGATTGTTTTACTTTATCATATTGTATCTTTATATTTTCTATAACTAATTCTTTATCCTTTTTAACCTTTTTAGTCTATCTAATTCTATAATAAAATATAGTTCTTTTCTCTTATTTTAGGCCATTCACTTTTCCATGTTTTACCATATTCTTACATTGCTGTTTTCTTTTGTTTTCACAATGTTTTATTTCATTGTCTAAGTCTAATTTTCCATGAATTGGTCGCTATATCTTCTATTATTTTCAACATCTTGTTGAGATATTCTTTAATCCAAATCATCAAAGTTCTAGTTTTATAATTTATGAATCGATACTAGTCTTTCCTTTGTTATTTTGATAGCTTATATAGTCTTACGGTTGTTTTAAAACTTTATTTTCTATTAAATTACTTATATTCATTCTTCTCTGCCCTTTCTTGAGCCAATTTTTAGAGGACTCATAAATTTTATGCCTTTAGATTGCATATTCTCTATTACATCATTTACATTTACTTTATATTTAGATCCACTTTTATTAGTTAATCTTCCTATGAATTCTATGCTACTAATAAATTGTGCCACAATTTGTATCGAACAAGAAATCGGGAGGTTAAACTTTGGGGAAGGATTTCAATGGATTTTGGGAGGGATAGCAGATTTCTTAATTTAATTGTTAGAGGTGGACCCATTGTTGTAGCTAACACTGGGCTTGGCGGCCCATGTGGCCTAGGGGTGGGGGCCAAGGTGGGCGACACTCCCCACCTCCCCAACCCTAGCGCCCCTCCATCTCCCACACCCCACCTCTCCAATCTGGCATACCCTCCCTTCCCCTTCCCCACGCCTCTCTGGCTCTGGTTCCTCTCCCCATACTTCAACTCCCCTCAAGAGCCCTCCATTGCTGCCGGCCTAGAGAGAAGAAGCCCACCTGCGGCGGCCATAGAGGAAGAAAGAAGGGAAGAAAGAGCGGAGAAAGAGAAGGAGAAGAGGAAAGAGGAGGATCGCCATCAGGGTTCGCATTCGGCAGCGTCGTCAAAGGGTAACATGTTGTTCTTGAAGGATAATTAGTCTTGGAAGAGATTTTGGTTAGTCTTTGTTTAGATGGCACTCGACCTGCTGTTTTGCAATTTTCGTCCAGTGGCTTGCAGGGTAAATTTCATGTGTTTAGAAGGATGAATCTGAGTTTGGTCTCCTAGAGAGTTGTAGGTTATTGTCTTAGCTTTCAGTGGCCCAAGTTCACTCAAATCCGATTAACGGTTGAGAGTTATGATTTTCTAAGTCTGCTGTTCCACTGCTCTGTCAGTATTTAGGCAGATTGTAAAAACCAATTAAAAGTGTTGGATAAAGTGAAAATCTGAGAACCAAGTATAACGAAAGTTGTAGATAATCCTTCTAGCTTTCAGGAAAACTAAAGATCATGAAATTCGGACGAACGTAGAGTTATGATAGTTTCATTGTTGCTGTCCAGAAACCCGACGTGAAATTGATACTCTGTTGTTTAGATGGGTAGGGCTAGTAAATGGCCGAATCAGAGAACCTCACCAACTAGGTTTAGAAGAATTCAATAACCTTTTCAGATTGTCCAAGATCACTCCATTGGATTTCTGTACATTTAGTTATGATTTTTCGAAGGGCTGTTCTCTGGAAAAGAAATCTGACAGCCCTTTAACGTTGGGATTCGTTTAGTGGACGATGTACTCATGTTGTGTTTATGATGTTGTTATTAGACCTTTATGGTAGCCTTAGCTTGTCTCAATTATTGTCAGGTGTGGGTTTGGCTCGGGAGCAGTACCTCATTCCGACATCCACCTTCGCACGGTTGAGCAAGTGCATTGTTGTTTGAGCGATTGTCTAAATTGTGTGTTATTTCTGTATGGATGCTTGGCAAGATGGTATACTTAAACAATGCTTAAAGTATGATTATTGCTCAAATGATGCTCATGCTTTACTATGATTAAGTGATGCTGTACTTTGGTAATTTGATGATGATTACATGATAAGCATTTGCATAGAGAATATCATGTTGAGGCTTGGTCACGTGGTGTCAAGTATGTTTCCTTTGGAGATCCCCGTCATGAATGTGTGGGCCGGATCCTCACTCGTGGAGTGTGGGCTTGAGGTCCCGTTACTGCGCGAGTAGCGGGCGGTGGTCCTGTGCGTGCGCGCGGAGCAGGAGGTATCTTGCGGCGATGCGCATACTACGCGATACAGTGTAATGTACGAGAGTTAAAGATAAAAGTCCTTGAGCATTGCATTTGCGCCACGATGTTCTAATGTTAATCTCCTTTACATGTGTGTTATTGCCATGGTTTCTTAATGTACTTCTTTGAGTCTATGGACTCACTCTTGCTTTATTGTTGTTTAGGTACAGAGACAAGAATGACATGCATGGGGAAGTGACTGACTAGTCACACACATACTCTGGAACTAAATAAGGATGAATGCTCTTGAGAGAATGATTGATCTCTGAATATTATGATTTGTTTTGTGCTATGGTTTAAATGTAATGAGGAGTAGTGGAATTTTATGCCTCTCTAGTTATGATGGATTCTTAGCATGTTTCGATTATCCTTTGATGACTTGGAATGGAAGTTTAATTAATATTTGATTATCACGTGTGTTGGAACCTTCATGTAAATAACTTTACAAAGGAGGTTACTGTAGAAATTTAAATTGTCTTCCTTAGTTTGTTTTTTAGAGCTTGTTTAGTAGCATTCCGAGGTTCATAACGATTGGGTGTTCTGATTAGTATCGAGCAGGTTGTTAAAACACGCTTCATACTCTATCCTTTATCATCTTCCACAGGAAGTTACGCAGAGACTTCCATTCGCTCACATATGAAGCTGGATAAAACCTCTTCTGAAGTGCTCAACAAAATACTCCCGATAGCTGGTCCATGTTCTTGTCCAGCCATCGAACTCCTTCCACAGATATCACTTTGCCTTCAATTGGAAGGCCATGATGACCCTCATTTGGATGTCATCCCCGAGCTCAAAGTGCCTCTCCATGTGTAAGCCAATTAGGCTGCGTCGACGGCGTGCTGACCCATCAGGTGTCCAGCCTCAAGCGTTCCATTGATGTAATCCCATGGCATACGCGCGCGGTGCCATGCGGAGGCCACCACGGGAGCGACAACAGCGCATGGCGGGAGCTGGATTCTCTATCTGCAGAAGCAACCTCTTCCTCGACTCAGGGCTAACTTCTCCCACTCACGAATTCGAACCTCTGGCGGCGTGCGCGGCCTCGCGGCTCCTGCCGGCCTCGACCACGACCTCGGCCTCCACGCCCGCCACCATTTAATCATCACGGCAAACAATCAAACAATAAGCAATTTCATCATCTAGGACCACAAGAGTAGTCTATCTAGTAGCTATCACACGAGATAAATCAAAAATCTCAAAGCAACATATTACCAATGCGTGCCCATTCCCACCCCTCTTGCATATTGTGTCAAATTTAACCTTTCATATCACGGACCTCTGACCAGCTCGATGCCAACTCTTTGTAATACCCCAATTTGCATCGGCCAAAGCAATGGAGAAGTTAAACTTTCAGTGAAGGATTTCAATGGATTTTGGGAGGGACCAAATGTAAGATTTCTTAATTTAATTGTTAAAGAGGGGTTGACTGGTTGTAGCACAACTTTGAGCTTGGGCGGCCCATGTGGCCTAGAGGTGGCTGGCCAAGGTGGGGGCAGACTTCACCTCCCCAACCCTAGCCGCAGCCCCTCCATCTCCCACACCCCCACCTCCAATCGCGCCACCCTCCTTCCCCTTCCCCTCTCTAGCTCCTGGTTCCTCTCCCCCTTGCCCCAACCTCTCCAAGAGCCCTCCATCACGCTGCCCTAGAGGAGAAGAAGCCCACCTTGGCACCGCCATAGAGGAAGAAAGAAGAAAGGACGAAGAAGAGAAGGGAGAAGAGGAAGAGGGAGGGATAAGCCATCCAGTTACGGGATTCGGCAGCGTCTGTCAAGGGTAACATGTTGTTCTTGAAGGATAATTAGTCTTGGAAGAGATTTTGGTTAGTCTTTGTTTAGATGGCACTCGACCTGCTGTTTTGCAATTTTCGTCCAGTGGCTTGTAAATTTCATGTGTTTAGAGGATGAATCTGGAGTTTGGTCCCTAGAGAGTTGTAGGTTATTGTCTTAGCTTTCAGTGGCTGCCAAGTTCACTCAAACTGATTAACGGTTAGAGAGTTATGATTTTTCTAAGTCTGCTGTTCCACTGCTCTGTCAGTATTTAGGCAGATTGTAGAAAACCAATTAAAAGTGTTGGATAAAGTGAAAATCTGAGAACCCCAGTATAACGAAAGTTGTATATAATCCTTCTAGCTTTCAGGAAAACTAAAGATCATGAAATTCGGATGAACGTAGAGAAAGTTATGATAGTTTCATTGTTGCTGTCCAGAAACCCGACGAAAATTGATACTCTGTTGTTTAGATGGGTAGGGCTAGTAAATGGCCGAATCAGAGAACCTCACCAACTAGGTTTAGAAGGGAATTCAATAACCTTTCAGATTGTCCAAGATCACTCCATTTGGATTTCTGTACATTTAGTTATGATTTTCGAAGGGGCTGTTCTCTGGAAAAGAAATCTGACAGCCCGCTTTAACGTTGGGAGTTACGTTTAGTGGACGATGTAATGTTGTGTTTATGATGTTGTTATTAGACCTTTATGGTAGCCTTAGCTTGTCTCAATTATTGTCCAGGTGTGGGTTTGGCCCGGGAGCAGTACCTCATTCCCGACATCCACCTCGCACGGTTGAGGCAAGTGCATTGTTGTTTGAACGATTGTCTAAATTGTGTGTTATTTGCTGTATGGATGCTTGGCAAGATGGTATACTTAAACAATGCTTAAGTATGATTATTGCTCAAATGATGCTCATGCTTTACTATGATTAAGTGATGCTGTACTTTGGTAATTTGATGATGATTACATGATAAGCATTTGCATAGAGATATCATGTTGAGGCTTGGTCACGTGGTGTCCAAGTATTCTTTGGAGATCCCGTCATGAATGTGACGGCCGAGATCCTCACTGCGGAGTGTGGTTGAGGTCCCCATTTATGAGTAACGGCAATTGGTCTCGTATGTATACAAGATGTGCATGTGGGCATGCGGCATGTGTCGTGACACTCATCACAATGTATACAAATAAAGATAAAAGTCCTGAGCATTGCATTTGCATACACGATGTTCTAAAACTTCCTCATATGCTGCTACATCTTAATGTACTGCTAGTCTATGGACTCTCTTGCTTTATTGTTGTTTAGGTACCAGACAAGAATGACATGCATGGGAAGTAGATGACTAGTCACACATACTCTCTGGAACTAAATAAGGATGAATGCTCTTCAGAGAATGATTGATCTCTGAATATTATGATTTGTTTTGTGCTATGGTTTAAATGTAATAATGAGGAGTAGTGGAATTTTTATACCTCTCTAGTTATGATGGATTCTTAGCATGTTTCGATTATCCTTTGATGACTTGGAATGGAAGTTTAATTAATATTTGATTATCCTGTGTTGGAACCTTCATGTAAATAACTTTACAAAGGAGGTTCTGCAAAATTAGAATTGTCTTCCTTAGTTTGTTTTTTTAAGCTTGTTTAGTAGCATTCCAAGTTCATGACTGGGATCGTTACATAAATTGGTTCCTTTAAAATCTTCATAACCTTTAGTTTGGAAGCCAAAACTCATTTTTCTATGAATTCTTTTATAGGCATCATTAAACAAGCTATATAGTTATTAAGCTATTTTCATTCATATCACCTTCTATGAATCTTAATGTTGCTTTATTTATCGTGTCCCATCTTTTGTCTAATAAAGATATTAAGACTTTCGCTCCTAATTTTTTCTTGTCATACCTTTAATTCCTATAATATACATACCTTGATGTATATATTTGTAACTGAATATTTTAACCCATTTTCAATTTGCTTGCTTACAATTCTCAATTCAAATTTGTGATATAACACTTAATTCTACTTCTAGATATTCTATATAATCCGGTTTGCTTTCAAATATACCCATATGATAGATTTGCTGAGGTTTAATCTTCCTTAAAGTATCCTTTGATATTTTTCTAGATCTTTCTCTAGGTCTATAACGTCTTGCAAATTGTCAATGTCTTCACTTTTCCTTTTAATCTATTCATTAAATTTAAAGGTTTGACATCTTTATTTACGATCTTGAGTGAGTTATTTCGTTCAATGAGGCTTTAGATATATCCATCTATCGAATTTATGGCTTTAGGGATGAAACTAATCATGATGAGGCTAGAACTATTTTTTTACTTCTTTTCAAAAAATTTATTCAAAATTTGGACAAGTAATTGAAGGATAGTATTATTTTGTCTTATAATTACCTTAGAATCTTCTTTAGGTGATTGAGTTAGAGAAACCAATAGGATGCTTAAGATATTTCTCTGCTTTTTCTAAAGCTTTAGAATATTCGACATACAATTTAAGAGAATCGAGTTTTAACTTCTTCTAACAAATTCTTGATATTAGTAACTTGATCAAAACTTTAAATTCTTCTGTCATCTTAACATTTGTCTAAATTTCCCAAAGGTTCTAATTTCTTTGATATTAAAAGGCTTCTTCAATATAATCACTATTATGAATGTTGCACTTACTTTCTTTCTAGTATTTGTAAAGTTAAATTTAAATTATTATTTATGAGCAAATATTTATCATTAACTCCATCGTTGTTTATATAACTTTATTTCTAACTGCTTGCCTTTTCCCCAAATTAGATAAAGTTATATAAAAGATCAATTATCAGCTCATCATTACAACCAGACGGGTATTCTCAGACTTATTGATATTGTCCTTTGTAATGATATTCTTCTCCATGAAACTTCTAGGTTTAAATATTTTAGTTTATTATAATTAATCTTGGTATCAAAGCCTGTTCATCATTGAAAACTAAAATATTTAAACCTAGAAGTTCCTTTCGGGAAGAATATCTGCATAAAAGACCATATCAATATAAAGTGCGTAATAAACCGTCTCAAGATCATAGTTGGCATACTCAAAGATAGCCAATTGAACTTGATAGTTGATCTTTTATATAACTTTTATCTAATTTGGGGAAAAGGCAAGACGAGTTAGAAATAAAGTTTGAAAAGTTATATAAAGAACAGTCATTAAATGAAATATTTGCTCATAAATAATAATTTAAATTTAGCTTTACAAATACTAGAAGAAAGTAAGGTGCAACATAATAAAATTATTCATAATAGTGATTATATTAAAGAAGAAGTCTTTTAATATCAAAGAAATTAGACTTTGGGAAATTTAGACAAAAGAACGTTAAGACAGAGTCAAGAACTTAAAGTTTTAGATCAAGAAGTTACTAATATCAAGAATTCGTTAGAAGAAGTTAAAACTCCGTTCTCTCTTAATTGTATGTCGAATATTCTAAAGCTTTAGAAGAAACTGAGAAATATCTTAAGCATCCTATTGGTTCTAACTACGAATCACCTAAAGAAGATTCTAAGGTAATTATAAGACAAAATAATACTATCCTTCAATTACTTATCCAAATTTTGAATAAATTTTTAATCAAGAAAGAAGTAAGGAGTTAGTTCTAGCCTCATCAGATTAGTTTCATCCACTAAAGACATAAATTCAGATATATGGATATCTTTAGAAGCCTCAAGACAGAGAAAAATTCTGTGATAGTAAGAAAGGATATTAGACCTTAAAAACGACAAAAGGTGAAAATAACAATATAAAGGATAATAGAAGTCATAATGTATCTAAATTTGGTCAAAATTTAGATTTTGATGATAAGCTAAAACATTATGAAAACAAAATAAAACAAGTAAAGGAAGAATATAATAAAACATGGAAAAGTGAATGGCCTAAAATAAGAGAAAAGAACTATATTTTATTAGAGAATTAGATAAACTAAATAAGTTAAAAAGATAAAGAATTAGCCTTAGAAAATATTAAGATACAATATGATAAAGTAAACAATCTAGCGAGAAGACCAAATAAAGATTGAAGATATTAAAGAACAAAAAGAAAGTGAAGAAAAACAATGGGAAACAAATAAAAATCCACAATTAAAAGTTATAAAGAAGAAGAAATTTTTCTAAAAATATATGTATTAAAGAAAAATTTGAAGATAACTTAGAACAAAATAAAGATTCTATAAGTTTACCTAATTTAAATAATGTAACAACAAGATAAATAAAGGATTTTATAAACTGCAAAACAAAGAAATTATAGAGAACAATGAACTTAAAGAACAAACTATAATATTAAAGAATAACAAAGGAGCTAAAATAACTTGCTTAAAAGATGCTATAACAAATTTTGGAAATAAATATATAGTTAAATTACTTTTAAAGATATAGTGAGAATAAGGATCCTCGGTAAAAATAAAACTAAAGCCAAATATTACATATAAAATTCTAGCATTAGTAGACACAGATGTACAAAAATATTATGCATGATAAATACTTCATAAAATGTCCAATAGTTCAAACAATAGACAATAGCGGCGAAATATCCATGATATGTCAGAATAAAAAGATTCATAATCAATTAGCTTATAATGTTGAAATGTACATAAACAATACTAAATATATAATAGATGAAATCACAATAAGAAACCTATCAATGATAAATGACGACGCATAATTGGCCTTAGATTCTTACAATATTCACTCCAAACTACAATTATAAATGAACAAGGAATCACGCTTATTCCATACCAAGATAATATTCCTTATATTTCGTATAAGAAAGCGTAGAAACACCAAATCTCCGATTCCTAAAATCAAACGCCAAAAATTTTAATAATGATTTTCAAAATAGCATATTTCTGAAACAAAAGAAGAGCTTAGCGCAAATATAGAAGAATATTATATAACAAATTTTGTGGATTGTATTAAGTCATGTCATTTTCACCCAATTGGTATAGAGATATAAAATCTAAAAAGATATAGAGAAGATTGTACAAAGATTAGAAGATATCCAAATAATTGGAGAAATACCTATGAAACATTGGGACAAAATGTAACACCGGCTATCCGTAAGCCAAATGTTACCTAAAGACTCTAACATTCATTCATAATCATGAGAATTGAAGCAATACCCCAAGTTATAACGTATGACAGATGAATATCCCATAAGGCACACCAGACAATCATAATCCGAACTTAAGCAAATCGAGTATCACATCTGGAAATAAACATCCAAACCAAATAGAACACATCATCTCATGAGACCTTATTTATTACAGTTTGACTCTAAACAATTAAAGGAATTCACCAAGTTCTATTATTGAAATGGAGTATGGTGGTGAGTGTTTGGTGCATTTCTACTCCTCCCGCTAGAATCATCATCAATGGTCACCTAAAACAAAACAACAAACAAGAGTGAGTCCGGACTCAGCAAGTACAACGATTATAATAACACACTTCATGTAAAGACATAGCACATGAAAATTATCTCAAAGAAAGAAGCAGAATGCATGGATGCCATGAACGGATGGATCGCACTCGAGCTTATATCGGTATAGCAAGTGACACACCCGGTGTTCACTTAAGCCCAGTATTTATCGAAATACGGGGATCCAAATCTGCGATGAAGAACGCTTTCATGGTGTCCAAACCGCCACATTGGAATGGCGGGACTTCACTTGCCCATACCGGAATTGATGGGACTTTAGACTCCACCGCGGAGCTCACTCCGTGGGACGGAACATGAACATGATTGCATGAATACAATTTATGAACACCGAATAAGATCATCACTACTCATAAGAAACAAGATACATAAAGAACATGGTCATCATAGCATTCCACTCCGTGGATGGCACATGAATGTTTAAGCTTCTCATACATCAACAAAATACTAAATCAATCAACAAGCATCCGGATTTTCAAACCACACATAAGTCATCAGACTTGCCTTTAGCGTAGCTGTGCGTTGGAAGGCAACGAAGCCGCTAACCTTGGTGCCTCACCCCTACACCAAAGTTACTCAATAAGAACTAAGTCATCAAGAAACTACTGCGATCGCACTAACTTATAATCCCAATCCCACCATCTAGATGATACCCGCCACTTGAATTAACCCACATTCTAGCAAAAAGCATATACGGACAGCAGCGGTATAATAGCATAACTTTCGATCTACAACTCGAAAGGGTGCTCTCAGGCTTGAATGAAAGGTAATACAATTATCTACAACAACCTAGTTGATGGAAATCTCAAATTCTAAATGTATCAAACTCCCAAGACCAACAAACCCTGTCTGTCTGAACTTCGCAATTTCTGGACAGCAGCACGGAAAGTGCCAAAACTAATGACCTGAGACTCCAAACGGGTGAGCCCAAATCCTACACGAGCTTAACAAATATATCTACAACATTGTAGTTGACGAGATAATCCAATTCGGCCGAAATAAATTGCTAACTACCAAACGAATCAGCAGAACAGAATCTGACTAAGCATTTAGAACAGCAGAATTGAAACGGCCATAACTTTTAATCTACAACTCCGAATTGGGCGTTCTTTAACAATATCAAAAGATAAGACCAAGGCCTACAATAACCTAGTTGGGTGGAATCCCTGAATTTGCCATTAACACATCCAAAATTAAAAGACAAAACTGACAGTTTATTCTCGTCAGGAATCTGGACAGCAGAGACGAAAACTACCATAACTTTTGATTCGCATGTCGGAATTCAGTGTTCTTGGCGGCCACCGAAAGATAAGAACAAAAACTACATATCTCTAGGAGATGGGCAACTCAGATTCGGCCTCTAACATCACGAAAAAGTCCACGCAACAATCTGGACAGAACCGACTTTCTGCTCGCAGCAATTGCTCTAACCAAATATGAACCAAATCGCTCTACCACTAATCAAAAGACGAGGGTCGGCATCCGATACCTTTGCAGCAACCAGGAAGAAGGCGGAAGAACCACGGAGAAGACGATCTCCTCCTCTCACCTCTTTTGCCCCAAGCAAGCTGCTGTCCTTGTCAACCTGCATCCGCAAATGGGGAAGGTCCAAGGCAAGATGGGGAGGCAAACCAGTAGGGACCAGCAACTAGGGAGGTTGGGGCGCCCTAGGCAAGGGCGTGAGGAGGAAGAGAGGAGGATGGGGCGCGGCCAAGAGGGGAAAAGGGGGTTCGCCACATGGGGAAGGGGTGGTTAGGGTTAGGAGGAGGAGGGGAGGGGCATGGCCAGGCCTGGGGGGGAGTTTTTGCCGACCTCAGGCAAGGGTGGCCTGGTCGGAGGCCCAAACCAAGAAATCGCTCCAAAAGCCGGAAACGAACTTGCAACTTTTCCCATTAAACTCCTCTAACGAAACGGAGTATTACATTCTAGCTTCTCTTAATGCATTCGACCCGAATTCTAACCAACGAGACGAACACAAGAATGGAATACTAATGGTTGGAAGCAAAGGGTTAGCACGCATCGGAAATGAATAGGTCAGATACTGCCGCGCATGCGTCTCTAACTCCTGTGGCTTCCTTTCTGACCGATGAGACCAAAGAACCTTGACATACTTCAATGTCTTGCCTCGTAACCCGCCTCGACTCTTCCGTAATTTTCACCTGGCCGACTCAAAAGTAAGGTCCCGCTCAATGCTCAAGGGCTCCAATGAAGCATAGCATGCTCCGGTCTCTCAAGAACTTCTCAACATTGATACGTGGAACACATTATGAACTCCTTGCATGGATTCTCGAAGATCTAAGCAGCTAACTTCCACTCGTGCAAGATTGGAAAGGGTCCAATATACCGCTGGCTGCTTCCCTTTGGTACCAAACGCACCACACCTTTGGTAGGAGATACTCTAATAAAACTTGGTCCCCACCTCAAACTCCAAGTCTCGCTGCCTCACATCGGCATAACTCTTCCGCTTGCCTGAGCAGCCAATGTGTTTTTCCTTATCTCCACCTCAGCACGCTTGTTGAACCCAATCGGGTCCCAAACTGCCGTTCCCCAACCGCATCCCAACACAACGGAGATCTACACTTCCTCCCATAAAGAACCTCAAATGGAGCGGCTCGAACGCTAGAGTGATAATCATATTATAAGCGAACTCGCAAAGGTAGGTGATCTTCCCAACTTCCCTTCCAGACAAAATACAACATCCGAGCATGTCCTCTAGGGTCTGAATTGTGCCAGATCGACCATCTGTTTGGGGATGAAATGCGTGCTTAGACGGCTTGTGCCCAGAGCACCGCAGCTCTCCCAAAACTTGGAGACAAACTTAGCATCTCGATCCGAAATAATTGTCTTCTGCACCCATGCAAACCACATCACTCGCATACAGAGGAGCCAAATCACTAGCCGAGTTGGTCGCATGTAGATAGGGATGAAATGTGCGACTTGCTAAACCGGTCCACTATGACCCGGATAGCGCCCTTCCTCTCAAGCGTATGGGTAAACTAACTACAAAGTCCATGGAGATATCATCCCACGCCAAACGGGAACCCTAACGGCCGCAACAATCCTGCTGGTCGCCTATGTTCACCTTGACTTTCTCGCATACTCCACAAGATGCCACATACCGAGCAATATCAACTTTCATCCTTTTCCACTAAACTCTTCTTCAAATCCTTGTACATCTTGGTCTCACCGATGTACAAGATATGGAGTACGATGTGCTTCTCGTAATCTCCTCCTTGACTCGAGCCTCGTACACAGAGAGGCTCCTTAAATCTCAACGCACGAATCATCTATACCGAAGTGGCATTGCTTGCCCTCATCTAGGCGTTTCTCACACGCTGGAGCATCTCGATCATGTTGTTGTGCTCTCGCACTCGAGTGGCAAAGTCGTCTCAAGAAGCAAACATGTCTCACATGGCGTGCACCCGAAACAAAAGGAAATATCCATACGCTCAAAATCAGCAATAAGGCAACCGAGAGTGAGGTGTCGCCTTGCGACTGTGGCATCGCTACAACATTAGCCTTGCCTGGTGATACCAATGGTGAGATCATAGTCCTTTATCAACTCCAACCATCCTCCGCCTCGAGTTCAAATCTTTCTAAGTAAAGATGTATTTGGACTCTTGTGATCGGTGAATATATCACAAGATTCGCCATACAAATAATGACGCCAAATCTTCAATGCAAGAACCATCGCGCCAACTCTAAATCGTAGGATAATTCGTCATGCTTTCTCAACTCTCTTGATGCATAAGCAATCACCTTGTCGCCCCGCATGAGCACACAACCAAGACCAACTTTGGACGATCTCGAATAAATTAGAAACGCCTCGCTCGGAAGGGTAAGAATTGAGCGATCACCAACCTCTCCTTCAGTGGTACAAAAAGCGTGCTCACAAGCATCGGACCATTGAAATTTGATACCTTCGTGTCAATCGGGACAACGGTCTAGCAATGGTAGAAAATCCCTCCACAAAACGCCGATAATAAACGGCTAAGCCGAAAACTCCTCACTTTTGACGTTGGTTGGCCGCTTCACTCTCTACCACCGTCAAATCTTGCTAGGGTCAATCGAAATACCTTCTTGATTGATTACATGGCCCAAAACCCAACCTCGAAATCCGAATTCACACTTCTTCACTTGGCATAGAATCGCTCTTCTCGCCGTTTCAAGGACCAACCTCGGATGTTGGACATGATCTTCTTTCGTCTTTGAATAAATCGAATATCATCGATGAATACTACAACGGTTATCAAGGTACGGCATGGTAGTTAGGATCGCGATCCTACTCTTAGAGTCTTACGATTCTACGAACCCACGACACACCTGTCGATCCGAGTCTCAGCGCCGATCCGATCCTACTCAAGGTAGTTAGGATCGCGATTCTACTCTTAGAGTCTTTGTTCTCTGAACCCACGATACCATCGATCCTACTCGTAGAGACTTAGGCAATTTTTTTAGAGGCCGGGCTTTGCTGATATTTTGTTTTAGAAAAATTTGTTGATATTAATTTGAGAATGAAACTATAAATAAACAAGGAGCGCAAAATATTATATCGTTGTGGTAATATCGTTCTCCGTAGAGTTCAAAACTATATCACCCATCATGTCGAACCATTATGCTTTTCACAGTGATAAGAAGTGTTTTGCCTTTTTGTAATAAGTAAGTGGTAAACCTTATAAGAATTATACAAACTTATAGTATAGATGGTAAATATGTGTATTTTTACAAATCCGTAGAATCTTGATTCTATGATTCGATATCATTGATCTCATCTCATCGAAGGCAAATCGATCCGACTAGGGATCTCGACTGACTACCTTGGGTGCTGGTGTAGCATACTATTCATAGCTTCCATGAAATCGCAGAGCGCTTGTTAGTCCAAAAGACATCACTTTATACTCAAAGTGGTCATACCTGTAGAGAAAGCCGTCTTCTCAATATCTTGCCCGGACTCGAATCTGATTATAACTTGATGAAGGTCGATCTTGGAAAATATCTTAGCCCCTTTAGTTGATCAAAGAGACTCGATGCGGGGCAAAGGGTATTTATTTTTCACGTGAGTCTGTTGAGAGCCCAATCCACACACATACGCCAACCGCCATCTTTCTTCTTGGTGAATAAACAGTGCACACGAAACACTTCACGATCAATCCCTTTGACAAAAGATCATCCAATTGCTTCTTCAACTCCTCCCGAAATGGACGAGCCAACCGACACGGACATCGAGATAGGTCGAGTCCCGGAATAAGATCAACTGAATTCCACCTTTCGCTCCTGGCATCCCGAAGCTCCGCAGAAAACATCACGGAACTCATTCACCATGTGGATCCGCCAATACACAACAAGAATCCTTTTCATCGAGAGACCAAACAACCCAATGGTTGAGGGCCGGACGACTAGGAAACAGCAATAGCACGAACAAGGAGTCGGATTTGCACGCTCAAACACCGCTTCCACCGATGGAGTCTAAGTCACTTCCGTGAAACAACAAATCTTGCACAGAATCAATAACGGTCCATGCCCAAAATAACATCGAAAGGCATCTGATTACCATGAGATTGGTCGTGAAGTTTTCATCATCATAGTGATAGAACACCAGACACGCTGTGTAGAACTAGATATGAGGCCCAGAGAACCGACTCACACAGACTAAAATTTGTCAAACTCAAACCCGCCTTCTAACAAACTCTAGGGACACAAACGGTAAGGGCCCTCAATCAAAAAAGAACAAAGGCCTCAATCAGAATCAACTAGCGAGTACTGCACCACATCGTGGCGTCGCAGCTCGAGCAGTAGATCCACTGCAGTGCGATGATGCCTGCCGGGTGTAGGAAAACAGGGTAGCTGCAGTAAAGCGAGCGAGGTGGTGCAGACGGACGACTCCAAGAAAACTCGAGGAGGCGAGGCGGCGCCGCAGAGGAACCAACGGCGGGGTGACGGGGGTGGAACAATCGCAGAGTCCGAATCGACTGGAGTGCTGAGGAAGAACCGCTGGGACCTGTTCACTTGATGATGCTCGCGGTTCGCTGCACACGACCGCCAGACCATCCCACACACCGCACGACATGTCCTTAAATGAACATTCAAGCCCGTGTCCATCACCACACTTGAAGCATTTCATTCCTTGGCTCAACAGAGGCATCACGGCAAGTCGACGAAGAACGTGGCGCCGACGAAGAAGACCGCCATTGCCGAAGGACGAGTCCGATTTCGAACCCTCTTGAAGCAAAGTTGCCGAGACGACCCGCCCCACCATCAAACTCCGTCGCCAAAGCCGGAACCACCACGCGATGTAACCACCGTTGCTCCTCGGGAAGAAAGATCCTCCAACTCCATTCCTCGCTCGATCAACCACGAGCTGGTCACGCAGTTCGTCGCACCCAAAACATGGCGATACTTCGTTGAGGCCTCGAACCTCTTAGCCTTCTCTCGATCATCATTAGCTAACGTACAAAACATACCAGATTGTTGAACTCCGGCCATACTCCGCCATCTTCTTTCCTTGTGCCAAAGTCGAATGACCGCTCCATCCTCTCAAGGAATGAACTGATAGAACTTCACCCTAAATCGTTTCACAAAGTCTTCCTGTGTGATCGGTTCTGCAATGGGGACCTAGCGTACGTAACCTCTCCACCAAATATCACCACCTTCAATTGAAAGGCCACAAACCGCGCTTCGCGTGGTCATCTCTAGAGCTCCAAATTGCCTCTCCATGTAACGTAACCAATTCGCACTGAACCGAGTACCCACTGGCCGGTGTCCAAACGAGCAACATCCACTCACGGAGGCTCATCTGCCTCGTGGAGCTGCTGCAACAACCGCTCGCCAGTGTGTGCAGTGCCGGGTGGAGCGGCTTAATCAGCCGACGAAGACGCTGAACCTCCTCTCAAGGTTTTGAATGATCACACCGACGTGCCGAGCTTCAGCGCGGTTGAGGAGTCGAGGCAACCTCCTCGGTAGTACCGCAGCCTCATTCTGAGGTGAAGAGACAGCCGACCACGCCCACGCATCCGCCACGCGCTGGACGGCCATGGCCACGACCCGCCTCTCGCCATCTAAGAACACCACAACAAATTAACTAAACAATCACTCAACATTTAAATGAAAACACAGAATCAATATCACAACCGTCATGATATAAAACATAACAAATGGAACTTGTTGAAACAAAGAATGACCCAACCCACCCACTGCGTATAGTGTGTCAATTTAATTCTAAAATTTTCATCCACGGACCTAAAGCCCGCTCGATACCAATCGTAACACCCTGGCTCTCAAGCCAAAATGTTACCTAAAGACTCTAACATTCATTCATAATCATGAGAATTGAAGCAATACCCAAGTTATAACGTATGACAGATGAATATCCCATAAGGCACAAAACCGACAATCATAATCCGAACTTAAGCAAATCGAGTATCACATCGGAAATAAACATCCAAACCAAATAGAACACATCATCTGCATGAGACCTTATTTATTACGCTTTGACTCTAAACAATTAAAGGAATTCGACCAAGTTCTATTATTGAAATTGGAGTATGGTGGTGAGTGTTTGGTGCATTTCTACTCCTCTCGCTAGAATCATCATCAATGGTCACCTAAAACAAAACAACAAACAAGAGTGAGTCCGGGACTCAGTAGTACAACGATTACAATAACATACTTCATGTAAAGACATAGCACATGAAAATTATCTCGAAAGAAAGAATCGTAATGCATGGATGCCATGAACTGGATGGATCGCACTCGAGCTTATACTCGTAGCAAGTGACACACCGTCGGTGTTCACTTAAGCCCGTATTTATCGAATACGGATCCAACTGCCGTATGAAGAACGTTTCATACGGTGTCCAAACCCCACATTGGAATGGCGGGACTTCACTTGCCCATATGGAATTGATGGGACTTTAGACTCCACTCCGTGGAGCTCCACTCCGTGGACGAACATGAACATGATTGCATGAATACAATTTATGAACACCGAATAAGATCATCACTACTCATAAGAAATGATACATAAAGAACATGGTCATCATAGCATTCCACTCCCGTGGATGGCACATGAATGTTTAAGCTTCTCATACATCAAAAATACTAAATCAATCAACAAGCATCCGGGATTTTCAAACCACACATAAGTCACTGACTTGCCTTTAGTGTAGGTGCTGGAAGGCAACGAAGCCGCTAACCTTGGTGCCTCACCCCTACACCAAAGTTACTCAATAAGAACTAAGTCATCAAGAAATTACTAAGATCGCACTAACTTATAATCCCAATCCCACCATCTAGATGATACCGCCGCTTGAATTAACCCACATTCTAGCAAAGCATATACGGACAGCAGCGGTATAAATAGCATAACTTTCGATCTACAACTCGAAAAGGGTGCTCTCAGGCTTGAATGAAAGGTAATACAATTATCTACAACAACCTAGTTGATGGAAATCTCAAATTCTAAATGTATCAAACTCCCCAAGACCAACAAACCCTGTCTGTCCGAACTTCCGGCAATTTCTGGACAGCAGCACGGAAAAGCCAAAACTAATGACCTGAGACTCAAACGGGTGAGCCCAAATCCTACACGAGCTTAACAAATATATCTACAACATTGTAGTTGACGAGATAATCCATCGCCGAAATAAATTGCTAACTACCAAACGAATCAGCAGACAGAATCTGACTAAGCATTTAGAACAGCAGAATTGAAACGGCCATAACTTTTAATCTACAACCGAATTCGTTCTTTAACAATATCAAAATATAAGACCAAGGCCTACAATAACCTAGTTGGGTGGAAGCCCTGAATTTGCCATTAACACATCCAAAATTAAAAGACAAAACTGACAGTTTATTCTCATGAATCTGGACAGCGAGACGAAAACTACCATAACTTTTGATTCGCATGTCGGAATTCAGTGTTCTTGGCGGCCACCAAAGCTATGAACAAAAATACATATCTCTAGGAGATGGGCAACTCAGATTCGGCCTCTAACATCACGAAAAAGTCCACGCAACAATCTGGACAGAACCGACTTTCGCTCGCAGCAATTGTTCTAACCAAATATGAACCAAATCGCCTCTACCACTAATCAAAAGAGCGAGGTCAGCATCCGATACCTTTGCAGCAACCAGGAAGAAGGCGGAAGAACCACGGAGAAGACGATCTCCTCCTTCTCACCTCCTTTGCCCCAAGCAAGCTCGCTGTCCTCGCAACTCCTTGCATCCTAGCCAGTGGGTCCAAGGCAAGATGGGAGGCAACCAGCAGGGACCAGCAACTAGGGAGGTTGGGGCGGCTCTAGGCAGGCGTGAGGAGGAAGAGAGGAGGATGGCGCGGCCAAGAGGGGAAAAGGGGGTTCGGCCACAGGGGAAGGGTGGTTAGGGTTAGGAGGAGGAGGGAGGGGCGATGCGGGCCCAGGGGAGTTTTTGGCCGCCTCTAGGCAAGGGTGGCCGGTCGGAGGCCCAAACCAAGAAACCGCTCCAAAGCGGAAACCAACTTGCAACTTTTCCCGATTAAACTCCTCTAAACGAAACACTGAGTATTACACAAAATTCTATCATATGTAAAATAAACATAATAAATCCAGTATATAATCGGGACTCATCCAATAGGAGCTACCAAAAGATATAGAAGAATTTAAAATGCATATAGAAGAATTATAAAGTTAGGAGCAATAAGAGAAAGTAGAAGTCCACATAGGTCAACCGCTTTTATAGTTAGAAATCATTCTGAAATAGCTAGAGATAAATCAAGAATGGTTATTAATTATAAAAGGCTAAATGATAATACCATAGATGATGCTTATAATATTCCAAACAAACAAGAATGGATTAATAGAATACAAGGGAGTAAGTATTTTTCTAAATTTGATCTAAAGGCTGGATTTTACCAAGTAAAAATGGCAGAAGAATCTATAAAATGGATAGCATTTACTTGTCCTCAATGACATTTTGAATGGCTTGTAATGTCATTTGGATTAAAATGCATTTGCATTATTTCAAAGAAAATGCAAAATATATTTAATGAAACCAAGAATTCATATTAGTATATATAGATGATGTTTTAATATTCTCAAAATCTTATAAAGAACATATTGCTCATCTTGAAATATTTTTCAGAAAGGTAGAACAAAATGGGTTAATTTTATCTAAAAAGAAGATGGAGATCTGCAAAGAAAAAGTAAATTTCCTTGGTCATGAAATAGGAGAAAAAATATATCTACAAGAACATATTGCAAAAAGATTTACAGTTCTGATGCCATGAACGAAAAAGGTTTTACAACAATTCCTAGGAATAGTAAATTATGCAAGAAATTACATAGATAATCTAGCAAAATTAGCCTGACCCTTATATGCAAAATTAAGAAAATGGACAAAGGTATTTTAATTCAAGACATAAAATTAGTAAAATTAATAAAAATAAGGTGAAAACCTCAAACCTCTAGAATTACCTTTAGATAACAAATATTTTATTATGAGACCGATGCTTCACAACTAGGATGGGTGCTATACTAAAGCAAAAGCCAAATAAATATTCATCAAAAGAAGAAAAAATATGTAGATATGCCTCAGAAATTATAAATTAAAAACTATAAATAATCTGACAGAGAAATTTTAGCAATAATCAATGCAATTAATTCCTTGCATATATTTAAGCTTCAAAGAATTTATAGTTAGAACAGATTGTGAAGCTATATGTAAGTATCACAATCGGACTAATAGTAAGAAAAGTTCTACAAGAAGATGGGTTTTATTTGAAGATATTATTACAGAAATGATTATAAAGCTATATTTGAACACATAAAAGGAAAAGAATAAATTACCCGACTTGTTATCTCGCTCATCTATTTTGCGTGCATGAAGAATAATGAATATAGATAAGATGAATTTTTTCACTGAGCTAGCAATAAGCTCAAAATATTCTCATCAAAGTCATACAAATTTAAGCTAAAGGAACATATAATTATCAATGAAAGGCAAGAATGTATATTAGATAATTTATGGTATCATTATAATAAAAAATGTGAAGATAAAGGCTATATGTTATCAATATTAAATAGCCTTTCGAATATTTCATATGATAAATGAGGTAATACCAATATCAGAGAATTTCAAATCATTGAGCAAAAGCCTATATATATGTTATTTGAAGGAAAATTTGCATATATATATCATTTGAAGAAATAATTGCCCAAAAATAGAATCAAAAATAGCAGAAGAATATCCTGGAAAAAATATGAGAATATTGAAGAAGCATTATTCCAAGCAAGAAAAATATTGGGAATAAATTATTATATGGAGCAAGCTGCTAAAAATTATATTCAAAAATATAAAAAGGCAAAGAATAAGAAAACCTCAGAATCTTTACTCTGGGTAAATACAAAAGAAGAAGAGACGCCACAAGGGAAAGATTCTTTGAAAAATTCATATATAGAATTGAAGGTAAACAATATATTTACAAATATATTTCCAAAATGGAAAAGGGATATAAAGAGAGAAATATTAAAAGAAATTAGATCAGAATATGATCTTGCAAACCACCACAACATTCAAAAGAGAATAGCTACAAAGGATTCCTTTAGTGAATCTGATCATGAAATCCTTATCTCTAGATTAAGTTTTAAAACCCAACAAACTTTGTCACTCTTAGGACCTGACATTCAAAGTTTAATATGGGAAAAATACCTAGAGAGACAATTGAGAATATTTTATGACCTTCAAAAATATTTTGTTAACTTATATGAAGGGAAAAAATTTGACCCAAGCATTAATATTAATATCCATTCTTTTCCTCTTATCCACTTTGATAACCAAAAGATTTATAGGCCACACCACAAATATACAATATTAAAGGCAGAGATAAATCTTAGATTGTTCCAAAACCACATATACAAAACCATAATTATATGTCTCTTCAAGGCATTATAGATCAAGGTCTAGTCCATATCATTTATGGCACATTAGATCAAATTCTCCAATCCGATCTTGGAATTGCAATACAAGCATGCAAGAAACTAGCTTTTTAGAGGAATATACAAAATTATCTTCTATTCCATTCCTCCAAAATTCACAACACCAATAAGACCTGCAATGCATGATATTTATATTCTCAAAGATCATTTCAAAATCTTTGATAGAAGAAAGATCAGGTTTTATCCAAGAACATAAGGATCGTCTTCTTTACAAAGGAAATCATGATAATTGGAGATGGTTCAAAGAAGTTATGGAAATTGAAGAAAGCATCTATCTTGACACAACATATCGATGTTGTTCCAGAACAAAATAATGAAGATATGGTGTGATGGACACAACTTTTCAATAAAGGTGTTGGCGCCTTGTAAAGCCAAATTTTGGCGAAGACACCCATGTCGAAAGGAATATCAACAAATAATAGATTGGTATGCAATAACCCAACCAAATGAAGATGATGCTACAACCTCTACACCAATAATATCGATAATGTGGCGATAATAAATAATGAAGAAATCAAGACTATCGCAGAAAGAATAATCTTATTGTTTTCGATGATATTCACCGAATATCACTCATCCATAAGCACAAAAGAATATTCATCATGACATATATGAAAGAAGAAGCGCTATAGGCAATCAAAGCCTATTGAACAAGACAAGAAAGTCAAACGCATTACTTTATGCACTACCAAAGTTGTGTGTCGTGGCATAACCTTTCAAAAGAAATATGCATGAATCACCGAAAGTTGTGCCGTGGCATAACCTTTCAAAAGAATATGCATGAATCAATTAAAGTTGGGCGTGCGCAACTTTCTCTCACACCTAAATATTTCTTTCTTGAAGCTACTAAAGGCTACTCCTCTAGCCTGATTAAGAAAAGAAAGAAGGCTCGCAAAGGCTCATCCAGCTTCCCGCAGCTATAAAGGAGACGCCACCATCTTCAAGAAGCACGAAGCACCAAGCATTGAAGCATCAAAGCATTAGAGCATTCAGAGAAAGAGCAACACAATCACCAATCACCATACCTACTAATATAATTAGCTTAATGCATAATGCATTAGCTATCATCTACTAGCTTTAGCCTTCCAAGATTAGCTAAAGTCCTTTGAGAAGAACACCACTGTAAAATATTCATCCAATAAGAAGGTTTGTAATATCGTGTAAGGTACCCTATCTTGTGTTAATCGTCGTTTCCCAAAGGGAAAACCATATAAGCTTTTTGTGAAATGAAGTGGTTTTGAACTTCCTTTAGTATTGTTAATCTGATCATATGAGGCAAGGTTTTATGCTAAGGACTCTATAGGAGAAACCTCTCAAGATTCGTAAATTCCCGCTTAGGCATGTGGCCGTTATAGGTGGTGTGTATTTGAGAGAAGTGTTCCTCTGTGGAACTACTGAGGACGATAAAAATTTCCTCATATGACTATGATTAAGAACACATAGGGAAAAGCTTAGCCGCTTCAAGCAAATTAGCGATAAATATGGAAGTTTAGTAGGACTCTACAACTTTGCTGCACAAACCACATCAGTATATGGTTTCGCCAACCTGCAAGATCCCGCAAAAGTTACAAAAAAATTAGAGAATACTATTCAAAATACTATTCACCAATTACTATTCTATTCGCAACATACTATTCATTGAATAAAACTGAATATTATTGAACTAAAGTGCATCCACCTTTGCACCCACTTGGTCAATATAATATTTGTGAGGTACAACCAAGCACTATCTCTTTAATCCTTATTATCTAATTAGAATCACCATTAACTGTATCATTATCTTATAATATTGCGAATATCTTTTAATCTTGATATTAAAATTAATATATATATATATATATATACTGTCTGCCATTTAACTATGACATATAGACATCGATCCAGTAACAGAATAGATTTCATTTTTCAAAAAAATGAGAGAAGAGAATTGAAATAATAGTAGTAAATTTTTTTATAGGAGTTCCATTCACGCTTTAGAACCATTGAATAGTGTTCTCGAGTTAATTTGAGTCATCGATTCGCATGGATTACCCCAACATTCTGTTTCTATTTTCCATGGGAGCATGTAGCAATTAAAAGATCCAAGCAAAGAAGGAGACTACAAATGAATATCACGATGAGAAAAAGACATTCAATAAATAAAAGGATTAGCATGTGCTCAGGCATATTAATCAAAAACAAAAGTTCACGATTGCACGTAATGATTGAGCATAGCATTATGACCTATTGTATACCAGTTAGGGCATCTCCATAGTGTATTTATTGTCGTCTCTTAGCTATACTACATCAATAAAATCCTATGAGAAGAGAGGAGGAGAGGAGAGAGAGAGAGAGAGCACATGTCGTCTCTTCCTAAAGAGACTATCGTGCACTGTAAACAAGATATGATACATTAATCTACTCTAGATGACATGTATAGCCGTTAAAAGAAAATTATAAAATATAAATATTGAAGTGTGTGCTAGAGACTATCTATTAGAGATGTCAATAAAGATGATGTAGCATATTAGAGACAAGATTATCTCTAACTATTGGAGATGCCTTAGAGTCGTGCTTAGATTTTCCTTGTATGTGGATTGAGTGATAGTTAGACAATTTGGCACTAAAATATCAAAATATCTAATATCTTTAACAACTGGGGACATGATTTCAATAACCTAAAAGATAGTTCAACGTTATTTAGAATTAGCCACACTTTTTTTAATAAAACCCTTCATCTAATATCCATGAGAGTTTGTCTATGACAAGATGACGTTTAGGTAGATGTGCCAATCCATAGACAAGAAAAGCCAATGTCATGAAGAAAAGCAAATAACAAATAGGTGAGGAAAGCACAACAATGCGTAAAAAAGAAGAAGATTAGCTGGGATCCTCATCCTTAAGCATATATGACACAACATGTTGTAAAAAGAAACTTAGGTTTACTCACAAACACCCAAGTATTAGTCAGGCTAGAAACACACGAAGTTCTTAATAAGAAACACACGAAACAATTGATTTACGGGCTGAAAGAAAGCCTCTAATAAAGACTAGAAAGTGCAAGCCAATGAAGAAAAATTGTGAAAGAAAACCATCCAGGGTCTCTTTCGCGGCGGCAAGAAAAGAAAATAACCAAAAAGTAGAGGAAAAGAGAAGAAACAAACAATACCAATAAAAAAGAAAGAAAATAATAAAATCCCAAATCCAAGCCCGAACAAGATTTGAAAAGAAAAAAAAATCGAGACGCGTCAGTTGATCAATCTCCCCTCGCTTTCTATCGATCACTCCCCCGTGAATCCGCACCCTCCAGAGTCCAGCCTCCCGTGCTCCACTGGCGCCCTTCTGGAACCCTCGCGCCTCCTAATCCCAACCAAAATTATCTCTCTTTTTCTTAAGCCAAATCACTTCTCCTCCCGCGAATCCTGGCTGCTCCCGTTCGATCCAGCGCCTTCGAATTCGTGGTGAGCTTGGAGTTCCCCGGCCCAATTCGGGCGACGAGCTGCGAGTTGCTGCCGATTGAAGTTATCTGATCTGGGGGCGGGTTGCGGCGGGAGGTGGGAGCGGTTTTGGTTTCGGAACCGGCGAGAGCTATGCGGATTGAGGCGTCGCCGGATTGAGCATGAGGGTTGGGCTGTTGCTAGTGGTGGTGGTGGGGTGCGCGTGGCGTCGTGGATGATGGGATCACAGGAGGGCGGCTCGTGGAGTTGTTTGGAGCGGTGAAGTCGTGGATGCCGCGGCGGGGTGAGCACTCGCCGCCGCTGCCGTCTGCTGCGGCGCCGCCGCAGCCGCATGACTTGTCGAGGGACTTTTGGATGCCGGACCAGAGCTGCCGCGTTTGCTACGACTGCGACGCGCAGTTCACAATCCTGAACCGGCGCCACCACTGCCGACACTGCGGCCGCGTGTTCTGCGCCCGGTGCACGGCCAACTCCGTGCCACGCGCGCCGGGGGACGCCGCGCGGGAGGACGGCGAGCGGATCAGGGTCTGCAACTACTGCTTCAAGCGCTGGCAGGAGGAGGAGGCGGTCGCACGGAGGGACGTGGCGCAGCCCTCGAGCCCGGTGCTGAGCGCGTCGCCGTCGGCCGCGAGCGTCGGGAGCGACAAGTCGAGCTCGACCGAGCGTAGCAGTGCGGGGACGAACGGCCAGATGTCGTCTTACGCGAATGTCAGCTACACAGACTTTGCATCCGTGCCGGTCGACGACCAGGTCGACTGTGGCGAAGGCGACGGTTGTCCGGAGAAGCAGCTAGCTGTGATGGAGCTGGCTGGGGGCGTGGAGCCTGCGGCTTATGTGGACAACCCGTCGGATCCATTCGACTTTTGCTTGAATAGGTATGCCTTTTTGGGCTTCGTGCTTTGTTCGTTAAGTAATTGAAATCGAACTTTTTACGATGTCATCGACAAAGAAAGATTATTTGCATTGATTAGCCAATTAGTAATCTGAGCCCATACTTCTGAGATTCTGTTACATGTTGTGTTAGGTTTGGGTAAAGGTATTGGACAAGTGCTAGTTACTTATTTGGCCATAATATTTTGGAAAAAGTCCGGTTTACTCTCCTAAACTATAAGAAAAGTCTGGTTTACCTCCTGAACTACAAAACCGGTTATTTAACCCCTGAATTTGTCAAATCCGGTCAAATAACCCCCGTAGCGGTTTGAAACGGTGGTTTTGCTGACGTGGCGATGGTTTCTTCGACCGGGAGAGAGTGTGACTGGGAGAGAGAGACGTGAAAACCATCATCTTCTCCATTCTTCCCCAATCTCCTCTCATTCCCATGGTTCTCTCTCCCTCATAAACTCCCTCTGATTTGCTCCCCCCTTCCTCCGATCGCCCGGCTCCTAGCGCGCCACTCATCGCCACTGCTGCGCCACCGCCGCCACTTTGCCCTGCTGAGTCGACGGTGCCACAGGCCAGGCAGTAGCACCGAGGCACCGGTGGTGGCACACGCCAGCAGCTGGCCGCTGCCGCCGAGCTCGAGCGCACTATGGACACGCCGCGTCGGCGCTAGACCTCCTCGTGCGTGTGCGGATGGCGGCGGCGAGACAAACACCGGAAGCTCGCGGACGGTCTCGTGATCGCAGCGGCGGTCGTACTCGTCGCGCGATGTAGGCGAGCTCATCGTCGCAGTGACCGACATGAGCACGTCGTCGACGCTGTCGACCACCGTGCCAGCGCGCCCGCCCACCGCGCGGCAATCTCCCAAGCCTCGCCGCCACTCGCGGAGGGACCGTCGCGGCACGACGAGGACGCGCATCTCGCCGCCGACGAGCGAGGCGGCCGTCGCCGGGCCGCAGGCACGCAGCGGCGCCGTGGTTGCACATCGACCTCGGGTGTATCCGAATCGCGAATCCCACTCCGTGTTGGACTCCCACCGTCACCGCCACTGAACGCGACGGCGGCGCGGCAAGACCAACGCCGGTACTCTCCTCGGGTTGACCGAGAGCCCGACAACCGCTTCCACCGCGGCGATCGCGGCGGCCGGCCAACCTCGGACGCACGCCCGATTCTTCCACCGCCGCGCGCGTACTCCATCGTATCGACACCGCCAGTAGCCACCCGCGACATGGCTTCTCGCGCCCATGATCTGCGCAGCGATCGAACGCCGCCGCCATCTCGGGTGTTGTCCTCCGCTCGCGCCCACGGCGAGTAGTACCCCGCGGCATCATTCGCCGAGCCACCCACCGCCTCGGCTTGGCCGCTGCTCCCGAGCCGGGCCAAGGAGCCAGACGAACCAAGGAGCGGAGGAGCTAAGGGCGAGAGAGGGACGACGCAGCCAAGGGGCGGCGGTGTGGCGGGCTGGGCGAGCAATGGCGCGGCACTAGGAGCGGGCGGTCGGTGGAAGTGGGGAACCGAGAGGGAGTTAATGGAGGGAGAGAGAGAGATGAAGAGATGAAGAAGAAACAAAGCTAAGAAGATGACTGGGACACACGTAGTCATGACTTGGACAAATGAGAGTTCCACGTGGCAAAATATGTGCCACGTCAGCAAAACCACCGCTCCAAACCGCTATAGGGGGTTATTTGACCGAATTTGACAAATTCGGGGGGTTAAATAACCGGTTTTGTAGTTCAGGGGGTAAACCAGACTTTTCTGATAGTTTAGGGGAGTAAACCGGACTTTTTCCTAATATTTTTCCATCTGGATGCTTGGACTAAGCAAATCCAGTACTTGAACTTTTTGGATATTTTATATTGGAGAGCTTGCCCACTAACTTGTCATGGGCGGATACTGGTCACCTGTGTGAATGCAGATATGGTAATCAGAGCACCAAGGTTAGGAAGGAATTATCTTCCCCAATAAGAATATCTATTTTCCTAAATAGTTGATTAGTTTCCTTATATATGGATTAGTTAATTAGGAAGGTTATCTATTAGTTAGGAAGATCATCATTTAGATTAATTTTATCTATAATTGTTAAAAGAGTCATCTATATAAGGAGTCTTATTGTAATCGTTAACATTAAGCAATGAGAATACAATAGTTTAAATTCTAATCCCCTTCGTCTCTCCAACCTATAGTCTTTCCTCTCCCTTAGCAGGCGATATCACCCGGCTATCCTCTTGGTGATGTTTATCCCTACGATCTAAGGTTCATAATATTTGGTATCAGAGCACGGGCAGCAGCTACTGTGCGATCTGCGCCACCGGAGGCGTTTCTGATTTCGCCGATGACTTCTGCATCGTCGATTGCGCTATTCATGGTTGCACCAACGGTGTCCTCACCGAGGAAAAAGACCCCTGCCCAACGACTATCTTCTCCACGTGACCAGCCGACGTCTATTGGAGCGTTGCGGATCATCTTCCATTCAATGTTCCGCCGGTGTCACGACCTTTCGTCAACATGAGGACTCTTAGGACTTCAGCTATGGCCGCCACTACAGCTCGAGGACGAGCTGTCGCCAAAGGAGGAGAGCAGTATCATGGGTGGGTACTGGTCATGCGTGTGAACAGTACTATGGTACTGTAGCACCAGGGTTAGGAAGAGATTACCTTCCACAATAAGAATATCTATTTCTCTAAATAATTGATTAGTTTTTTTGTATAGAAATTGGTTAATTAGGATGGTTATCTATTAGTTAGGAAGGTCATCATTTAGATTGATTTTATCTATAATTGTTAGAAGAGCCCTCTATATAAAGAGTCTTATTGTAATCGTTAGCATTAAGCAATGAAAATACAATAGTCTAAGTCCCAATCCCCTTCGTCTCCCCAATCTATAGTCTTCCCTCTCCTTTAGCAGCCGATGTCACCTGATTATCCTCCCGGTGATGTTTACCCCAATGATCTAAGGATCATAACAAACATCACTTTTGGTACATGCCTAAATGGAGCTGCTATCTTGTTTGAACAAATACTAGATCAAATTTTAAGTACAGTTGTTTGTTAGCGATCCATATGGGGTTCATTATAGCGTGTCACCAAACTAGTCTCAATTATGTGCTCCTGGAGTTCGTATTCAATTATTCATGGTAGTGTCATATAAGCATACGGAAATTTATAAGCTGTTGACTGCTGGTTAACCATCAAAGGATGACTGTAATCGGGTACACTGTTAATCATCATACCTGGACCTAGTAGAAGACGAAAGGTGCTGATCAACATATCACCATTTCATTACTTCATTTTTTCTTTGTCAATAATTTGCATGGTGCAATGAATTTGTTGCAACTCATTATGGTGGCATTCCGATTTGCTTGCCCTGCTCTGTCATGGTATCAACTTAGCAACATGTTTGACACTTGATAGAATCTTTTTCGTGCTCATTGACTTAAACTGGCAACTTGCTATTGCTCCTCTGTGCCAAAAACCAAATCGTAGCACTGTCGCAAACAACAGTGAGAAGGCTTGATATAATCATATTATGTAGTTCATTTTGTTAATGAAATGTGCTTATTCTGCAGAAAAACAGTGATTTAGCTGGATGCCATGAAGTTACTTTATGATAAGCAGTCCAACTCTTGCATTAGTTTACTTATTTTCAAGCTCTATTCTTTGGAAAGTATCGTGCAGAGGAATCAACAAATAAAACGAAGACTAAATTGCAAGTTGCGTTCTTGTGACTAATCCAGCATTTATTTTGTGCTAGGAGTGATGATGAAGATGACGACTATGCAGTTTTTCACTCAGATTCGAATGTACAACACTTACAAAATTCTGATGAATACTATGGACCTATGTGTTTTGATGGTCATCAAGTTGACTGTAGTGATGATGCAAAAGAATTTGTATCCCCAAGCCAAGATACAATGACCTTTGTTGATTCTGTGGGAAAGATTGGAGATCACAGCATTGATAACAGCGAGGAGTGCAATGCTCGATCTTCTTCCTTGTATAGCATGGAAGTGCTAGAAAATGAACCTGTGGACTTTGAAAACAATAGCTCACTTTGGCTACCTCCTGAACCCGAGGATGAAGAGGATGACCATGATGATGCTCTATGTGATGATGATGAGGGGGAGGATGCCACAGGAGAGTGGGGATATCTACGCTCAAATAGCTTTGGCAGTGGACACTGCCGAAGTAGAGATAAATCAGCTGAGGAACACAAGAAAGCCATGAAAGACATTGCTGATGGGTATTTTCGAGCATTGGTTGCTCAACTTCTTCAGGCTGAAAAGGTACCATTGGCTGATAGAACTGGCAAAGAGAGTTGGCTAGATATAGTTACTTCTTTGTCTTGGGAAGCTGCATCTCTTCTGAAACCAGATACCAGCAAAGGAGGACGGATGGACCCTGGTGGCTATGTGAAGGTGAAATGCTTGGCCTATGGTAGTCCGAGTGACAGGTAAACAAAAACACTGTTCCATGGCATCACATTCACATAGTCTTATGATTTTCCATTTAAACACTTTTTAAAATTCATTTGCTTTATGGTTTATGCAATGCTAATATGAATATCACACTGCTTTATAATTTAAATGTCTTATGACGGTACTTGTTGCCAACCTTGTTTTTTCAAGTTATAGCACTTTGAATTTCGTAGTTTCTTTCTTTTCCTTGCATTTCTTTAGTGTTCCAGGTAAGAACTTATTTGTTTTTTTAACTTCTTCATTTCCAGTTTTGTTGTAAGAGGAGTTGTTTGTAAGAAGAATGTTGCTCATCGACGTATGGCATCAAAAAAACAAAAACCACGAATCCTAATTCTTGGTGGTGCACTTGAATATCAGCGTGTGTCGAATTTGCTTTCAAGTTTTGATACTTTACTGCAGCAGGTATTACCCATGAATCTCTTTCATGCATATGTTGTAAAACCAAAGCGCACTGACAGGGGTGGTATACATTGAGGGTTGCTATTAGTGATGCATTGTCATGCCTTTTTTTGACTCCAGGAAACAGATTATTTGAAAATGGCAGTTGCAAAGATCAAAGCGCACCAACCAAGTGTTGTGTTGATAGAGAAATCTGTTTCTCGTTATGCTCAGGATTTATTTCTGGAGAAAAACATTTCACTTGTTCTGAATATCAAAAAACCTCTTCTGGAAAGGATATCCCGGTGCACTGGTGCTCATATAGTTCCCTCAATTGATTATTTGTCATCCCAAAAGCTCGGGCATTGTGATTTATTCCATGTGGAGAAGTATGTCGAAGAGCATGGGACAGCTGGAGAAGGTGGGAAGAAAATGCTGAAGAACCTTATGTTTTTTGAAGGCTGTCCAAAGCCCTTGGGTTGTACAGTAAGTATTCAGTTGTTGACTTAATTATAACACTTCTCTTTTGTTACATGTTGCAGCTCCATCTCTTTGTCTATTTAAGTACTGCGGTCTACAAAGCATGCTTTTTCCAAAGTATGTCCCACTTTTTTTTCTACTTAAATTTGAATATTCTCCTAAAATATAAGAATGGAAAGAAGAAACTTAAAAAAAATGATTGGAAGAATTCAATTCAAGGTGGAGACTGAAAGATTTTACATTGAAAAAGAAAATTGAAACTGATTGTGTATTAGTTACTGTGCAATACTGCAAGGAATTCGTCACCTATGAAGTTACCACCAGATGGAAATCAATGATCCATAATTCCATGTTAGTACTTATGAAAGAAATACAGAATAAAAACAAGGCAAATGGCACATGTCTAACTATCTCTAATTCTGTAGATCTTGCTCAAAGGAGCTAATGGTGATGAGCTGAAAAAAGTGAAGCATGTTGTGCAATATGGAGTCTTTGCAGCCTATCACTTGGCTCTCGAAACATCTTTTCTTGTGGATGAAGGTGCAACCCTTCCAGAACTTCCTCTCAAGTCACCAATTACTGTTGCTTTGCCGGATAAACCTTCAAGTGCTGATAGATCCATTTCGACTATACCTATTTTACAAATGGCTACTGCTTCATCACCAAACAATAGCCTGCACGCACTTGATATGCAAAAGGATGATTTGACATTTAATAGTTTTAGAATAATGGACCAAAAAGTAGCAGCATGCTCTCCTGAGAAGAAAAACTGCGAAAGATTGGGAGTTGGTTCTACACAAACGACGTCTGTTCAAATCAATAACCATAATGGAAACATTGGCTGTTTGCTGGGTATGGTCCCTCGATCATCTACTGATCTGTTGGTTCAGCACTCAAGAATTTCATTTTGTCATTGTCCTGCTTGTACTAGATATGTAGGTAGCAAAATGAAGTTTGAAGAGCTTCAGCCTGCAACCACTAAACATGCACTGGTTAATGACTTTGGTGTGTTGCCTGCTCATCCTACAAATTTGGTGTCTGTTGAGAGCAATAATTCATTTGACCATAATTCTGAGATTGATGACAAGATAGCAGTTAAGACATCTGTTCCTCTCAACGTACAAATTTCTCACGATGACGACAGTTCAAAGGATGATCCAGTTGTTAAAAAGGATGAAATTCCAGCATCTCCTGCTGACAACCAGAGTATATTGGTTTCTCTGTCCTCTCGTTGTGTTTGGAAAGGAACTGTCTGTGAGCGGCCACACCTTCTTCGCATAAAATATTATGGCAACTTTGACAAACCTTTAGGCAGATTTCTGCGTGACCAGCTATTTGATCAGGTTAGACTGAGGTCTTCCATAAAGTATATTTATTCTTGATCTAAAAAAATAAAGTATATTTGTTTTAAAATTTTATATTCTTCATAACTTTAGCATTTTGCTTCAGAGCAACCATTGTCTCTCTTGTGAACTGCCACCAGAGGCCCATGTTTATTGCTATGTTCACCCCCAAGGCAGCTTAACAATATCAGTCAGAAAACTTACAGTGAAGTTGCCTGGTGAACATGATGGTAAAATCTGGATGTGGCATAGATGCTTACGCTGTCCTCGGGTTAATGTCCTCCCTCCAGCAACTAAAAGAGTAGTGATGTCTGGTGCTGCCTGGGGCTTATCTTTTGGTAAATTTTTGGAACTTAGTTTTTCAAATCATGCAGCAGCAAGTAGGGTAGCCAGCTGTGGTCATTCTCTTCACAGGGATTGCCTTCGTTTTTACGGGTATATCCTCATCTTTTTTTTCTATTTTATCAAATTGGTAAAGACCTTGCCTTACATGTTTCTATTTCAGCTTTGGTGAAATGGTTGCTTGTTTCGATATGCATCAATCAAGGTTCACTCTGTGTATTTGCCACCACGAAACTTGATTTCACTTCCAGCATCAAGAATGGGTAGAGCAAGAAGCAAATGAGGTAGTATGTGTAGTGTTATGAGCTCACTTATGTGATATCTTCTGACTGATGCTAATAGTCAATGATTCAGGTGGTTGACTCAGCTGAACTTCTGTTCACTGAAGTGCTGAATGCACTCCACCAAATTTCAGAAAGAAGGCCAATTACAGGTTCTTTCGATGGCAACATCAAGATCCTTGAGCTAAGAAGAAACATTATGGAGCTGGAAGATATCCTGCAAGCAGAGAAGGCTGGCTTTACGGTAAAGTTGTTTTACTTTCTTTATTTGATGCATTTATTAAGAAACCATTGACCCACTTGAGCTTTGTACAAAAAGAAAGCTCCACTTAAGTGGTATTCTGATTATTGGAGCATCCACCTTCAGGAGTCATTAAAGAATCTACTGAAAAAGGAGATCAGAAAGGGGCAGCCATTTATTGATATTCTTAAGGTTAACAAACTAAGGAGGCAGCTACTGTTTCTGTGTTACCTATGGGATCAACGGCTAATCTTTATTGCAACTTCAGGTGGCAAGTACTGCGATGCACTAGGAGGTTTACGGGTTGGAAGTAGGAATTCTGACTTTAATGATAGATTGGTTGATACCAATGCAACCACAAAGTTAGAGAAGAGTTCAAAGGGCACCGAAGTTCTTTCGAATGCTATGGAAGGATCCTTAAAACAGAGCTCAAGCCCACTTCATGCTGATGAGGGGCTGAACCAGCCTGATCATTCTAATGAAAATAGCTCGAGAAATGTTGCAGAGTTGAATGGTACTGAGGATACAATAGCCAAAATCAATCATTCTAACAGTGAAGATGTTAAGGATCACCTGGATCATCAAGAACCCAATGTAGGTGTTCGAAGGGTTTTTTCTGATGGTCAGTTCCCAGTAACAACGGATATTTCGGACACGTTGGATGCAAAATGGAGAGGTGAGAATCGACCTGTTCCTGATGTAAGCATGGCGAAGCCACTAGCCCTACTAGAAGGTACAACTGTAGATGTTAAAAATCAAGCTAAGGCAGTAACATCCCATACTTCTGCTTTATCTGTCAGGTCTGGAGATACAGTAGATGACTTATTGAGCTGGCTTAAAATGCCATACATGACATACTATAATTCCTTAAACACAAACTCTGGTACAGCACTGATATTTGGGACCTTGGCTGACTACAATCCTGTATACATTTCATTGTTTCATGAGTTATCACAGCAAGGTGGAGCAAGACTCTTTCTGCCAACTGGAGCTAATGATGTTGTCATCCCAGTATTTGATGACGAGCCAACTAGTATTATTTCTTATGCACTTGTTTCACCCATGTACCGTTTTCAATTGTCGGATGAGAGCAGAAAAAATAAAAACGGTGCAGATTCTTCACTTCCGTTGCCTGTATACAATTCAGGAAATCTTAATCCATTTCATATATTTGAGGAGTTTGGATCCTCTGATGATTTTGCTTCATCGATATCTGGAAGTAGAGGGTCCTTTGTCCCTGATCTAGTGCACTTGAGAATTTCTTTTGAAGATGGTGGGCCACTTGGGAAAGTTAAATACACTGTGACATGCTATTATGCAAAAAGCTTTGAAGCGCTCAGAAGGTCTTGCTGTCCATCTGAGCTTGATTTTTTAAGATCCATCAGTCGATGCAAGAAATGGGGAGCACAAGGTGGCAAAAGCAATGTGTTCTTTGCAAAATCTCTGGATGATAGATTTATAATAAAGCAGGTCACAAAAACAGAGCTTGAATCATTCCTTATGTTTGGCTTAGATTATTTTAAATATTTGTCAGAGTCCATAAGCACCGGAAGCCCTACATGCCTAGCAAAGATTTTGGGAATCTATCAGGTATATTCTTATGACCTTCGTCAGTCTTCTGTTTTATATTTGATCTGCAGTGTCATCACACTTTAATTCTGAGAAAGAAACTTCATTCATCCATTGATTTAAGAGAAATCATAATATTATCTGAATAATTGTTTGTTTCTTGCAAGAGAAATAGCTCTGGCCATCAATTAGAACTTTGGTGGAAACATAGCTGTGTGCTATTGTGTATGACAAATTTTTGGAACGCAGTCAAATAGTCATGTGATATATGTAGTTTCCAGAGCTAATGATAACCTTTTTTTAGTTTTTATACATGATTACATGGATGTGATATCATTTGAACTTTCAGATGAATATAGGAGAATTTGTGGGAAATCTCATTAAAGTTTTGCAGTCTATATATCTGGTGATTTTGCTGGTGGGTTGGAGCAGAATTCTTATCCAACTTTACAATTATATATAGGTTTTCCATGGTACAGGTTCTAACCGGAAGGGATATAGATGTAGTACATATGTAAAGCCTCCTGACGCCATTTACTTATTTAAGATATTTCTGCTTTATTTATTTATTTACTTTTAAATATGATCGAGTGCAGGGTTTGTTAAAATTTTGATATGGAATTGCACGATACGTCTCTCTTTTTAAGAAGAAAATTGCACTTTATATGGATTTTGGAGGTCTATTTTTGTAAAATATGTTATGTGTCCACATGCAATAACTTGATTTGATCTAGTATGTGTTTCGTTAAATATTCCTTCGGAAATCTTGCAACCTACAAGTGGGTGTTTGCAGGAAATGCTGCAACTTTGGATCTGGTCTTCACTCTCAAAAGCTCTCTCAGATTGTGCAATAACCACAATTTCTATAGTCATAGCATTCCTTTTCTGTTTTTTTTCCTCCTTGGAACAGCCTTGCTGAATATCTGATAGGTGCATTTTTCACTTTGGCACTTGTTAATACTCTATGCTTTTGCTTAGGTTACAATTAAGCATCTGAAGGGTGGGAAGGAGTCGAAAATGGATTTGCTTGTGATGGAAAATCTTTTATTTGGACGGAACATTACGAGGCTTTATGATCTCAAGGGATCTTTGAGGTCAAGGTATAATGCAGACTCCAGCAACAACAAGGTCCTTCTTGATCAGAACTTAATTGAGGCGATGCCAACATCACCAATTTTTGTCGGGAACAAGGCAAAACGGCTTCTGGAAAGAGCTGTTTGGAATGATACTTTTTTTCTAGCAGTAAGTTCAGATTCTGACAACAAGAATTATCTATTTCATGCATGACTTCCTTATGCTTATAAAGACTTACAGAAAATGTGGAACATTTTTTAACTTAAGTTCTTGTTTCTTCAGTAGTAGGATAATCTTCACCTTGATTTATACATCTAAATTGGCTTCTTAAAATACCTAACAGGATGGCCATTGCTGTGGCAGTTTCCTTATCAATTTTGCTCTTTCCCATTTAAAACTCTTTTGGCATATTTTATTTTGTTCATGAATTACCATTCATCCTGAAATACCTATCTTCAGTTCTTTTCTGCAAAACCTTTATTATGAGAGAGACTAAGGTGGTTGTTGTTACGAATAGCGCTTGTATTCAATATAGGGCCAATGGGCCAGTATATATACACAAGTACATGTGGTGAATATGCAAAGAACCCCTTATAACAATGGGGAATAACACAAATACATATATATCTCTAACACCCCCTCAAACTCATGGTGGATCAACAACACTGAGTTTGGAGAGGTAGAAACCATTTGGGCTCGAGTCCGAGCCTCGTGAAGAAATCCGCTATCCAAGCTCTAAGACACATCTTGGAGAGCAATCACCGATCATGCACACAAGACCGCATGAAAGAAGCATCAACACCAATATGCTTGGTAAGCTCATGCTTCACGGGGTCACGGGCAACATCGAGTAGCACTTTGTCTTGTCGGACAAGAGAGAGTCGGTGTAGTGACGAAACACCAAAATCCTCAAGTAACCACCGGCCAAGTAATCTCTCTTGTCAAGAGAGCCATAGTGCGTAACTCGGCCTCTGCGACTGAACAGACATCTGCGATGCTGTTTCTTCGTCTTCCGGCAATGAGAGAACCACCAAGAAAAACACGAAGCGAGAGATAGACCGACGATCGAGGGATCGCCGCCCAAGTAGCATCCGAATAAGCTGAAGGTCGTGAACGAGGTGGAGTTTGGAAAGAAAAGACGACGAGAGATAGTCCGACGAAGGTATCGTAGAACTCAAGAAGGTGGCAGAGTGAACACGAGTGGGAGCGGATCGAACCGACTCGAATGTGGATTTGGATAAGTGATATCGGACGAGTAACGACAAGATAGACAAGACTCCAACAAGATGACGATAGCGAGTCGGATCGTAAAGAGGCTCGCCATCGAGGGTTTGAGGTGAACATTGAGCTCCATAGGAGTCTCAACGATATCTTGTCGGTGAGAGGCGCGATCAAGAAGATCTCAATATACTTATCTTGGGACATAAAGAAACCATCCAGGTGGAAGTAACCTCAATCCCAAGGAAGTAACGAAGAGGACCAAGATCCGACATAAGAAACGCTCACTAAGACGAGCCTTGACAAAGGCAATGTACTCCAAATTGTTAGACCGAGGGTTCCGCAGCCCTTCTTTGGGCACTCGCTGTCTATATTTGGGCCTAGTGCCTATATGGCTAGGATAGATAGATTGATCTATATTAGGCAAGGATCTCCACCGATTGGTTCTATTTCTATAAACCCTAGGCCATCCTTGCCTATATATATGTAACACCATATCTCTCATAATCAATCTACTAATTCCATTTGCCTAATCCTACATGGTATCGACGCCCGGATTTCTTCCGCTCTTCTTCCACGCTTAGCGCGCCCTGCGCCATCTCTCCTCCGGCCGCATCCTCGCCATCTCCTCCTCCGGTTGCCATCATGCCGCCACCGCCTCGCCTCTCCTCTCGAGAGCGAAGCGCGCCGCCGCCGCTGAAGCGCCAGACCGCCGCGCCGCTTGAGAGCGCGCGCCGCGTGGCCTGAGCGCGGCCTTGGCGGAGGCCGCCTTGCGCCGCCGCGCGCCGCGCCGCATCGACCGAGCGGCGAGCGCGCCTCGTGCTCGTGCCGCTGCCCTTGCGCGCGCCGCCGCTGAACGGAAGCGAAGGCCGCCGGCGCGAGCGGCTTCGCGGCGAGGAACGCGAGCGCGCCGCCGCAAGACGCCGCCTGGCCGCGCGGCCGAGGCCGAGGCCTCGCGCGCGCACTCACCGCGACACACGCAACCTCCCCCTCTCCACGACGCCCGCTTCTCCATGAAGCTGCCGTCCTCGCTAATCTTCACTCGCAGCCGCCGGCGCCCGAACATCCGCACTCGCGTCGATCATCCTCGAGCTCTCCTCCACCAAGACACCGTGGCGCGAGCTGTTCCTCCTCGCTTGGGGAAGTTCGCCTCGAGGACCATGTTCTTCAAGACGACCCGCTTTTCCCGGACCGGGCACGCATGGATCGCGTGGTCAAGTCTTAGCTATCTGGCGCCATCTCCCGAGCCGTCCGACATGGTGCCTCGTTCCGCTCCTCCGCCGCTCGTGTGGTTGGCCGTGGAGTCCCCGGCCGGGAACGTGGAGACACGCGCCCTCCACTCGACGCCGAAGAGTTCGGACCGCCAGGGGACCTCTCGTCACCGACATCGCCGCGCCCAAGGGCATGGTGGGCGCCCTCGAGGACCTCGGCGAGCACGTTTCGACCGCACTCGTCCTCACTACGCCCGCAGCCTCAACGAAGTTCGCCTCCATCCGTCTCCACCTCCGGGCGGCCGTCCTTCCCACGCGTTCTGGAAGCCCTAACGATCGCGCTAGAGGAATCAACCAGCGCATCGCCGACCGCGCCATCCACTGCTCTGGTGGCTGCCAGCGCACCGCGTGCTCCTTCGGTGCCTGCACCGCGTCCGGAACAGCTGCCTCCACCACCCAGTACTCGGCGGGGCAAACGTGGCGGCAAACGGGGTGGATACCACTGCTGCACCTACCGGCGCGACAGCGCCAGGGCGGCGCGGCGTGCTCGCCCTCCTACTCCACCCATGGGCGGGTTCCATACAGATGTATGGACCCCGTCCTCCTTGGCGCCCATCCCCACCGGACCGCCCAAAGAAGCTCGCCAGCGCACTTCCACAGCCCTCCGCACGCTCCTGGCCGGTGCACGTAACGCTGGGCACCGCCTCCACCACTGTGGTTTGGGCCTGGCTGCCCGAGAGTGGAACCAGCGGACCTCGCCGCTTCCTTCAACACCATGACGTTGCCACAAAGAGCCACAACAGATCGTACTTCGACTGTGGGCTACCTCGCACATGACTTCCGATGCGGTATTCTTTCACACACCTCTCCTCCGGTGCACTCTGTTCCTTCTTCAATTGTTGTCGGAATGGTTCGCTTCTTCTGCTACCTCCATCGGCGCAACTACCCTCCCGTCACCTTCATCTTAATAATGTTCTTGTCTCTCCAAAACTTATTAAGAATCTTATTTCGTTCGCGATTCACATCCGACAACAATTGCTCGTGGAATTGGACCCTTCGTTGTTCGTGAAGGATCTTCGCCTCGAACGAGATCGTCAGTACAATAGCTCCGGCCCTTTACCCGCGCGCGCTTCCTACCGCTGGTGCTCTTCATGCCTCCACCTCCGCCCCTCGTGGCACCGCCGCCTCTGACATCCCGACCCGAGGCCTCTCTAGTCTTATGCGTGCTTCCTTAATTCCGCATTGTAATAAAGACACCACCCCGATTTGTCATGCGTGTCAACTTAGTCACCATACTCGTCTTCCTTTTCATACATCTATGTCACGAGCAACTCATAATTTTGATCTGGTTCATTGTGATTTGTGGACCTCTCCTATAGCCAAAGATCTCTGGATACAAATATTACCCGGTTGTTCTTGATGATTGCTCACTATGTTTGGACGCTTTCTCTGCGACTCAAGTCGACACCTTTTAACTCTCTCAAACTTTTTGCTTATGTCTCCACCCGCTTGGCGCCACCATTAAAGCATCCGGTGCGACAATGGCCGCGAGTTCGACAACTCCAAATACCGACGTTCTTCCTTAGCCGTGGCGTACACTTCCGGATGTCATGTCCCTACACTCCGCTCAAAACGGCAAGGTCGAACGTATGCTTAGCTCTAAATAATGTCATTCGTTCCTTGCTTTTTCAAAGCCCGTTCCGCCGTCTCGGGTTGAGGCCTTACACCACGCCACCTACCTCGCAACATCCTACCCACTAAGACACTCGACGACCACACCCGCATCACGCCTCTCTGGCCTCGCTGCGCCGTGCTCGATCATCTTCGTGTCTTTGGTTGCGCTTGCTATCCTAACCTCTCCGCCACCGCCACAGTTGGCTCGCGTTCGCGTTGTGCATCTTCCTGGCTATTCGACAATCACAAAGGGTACGGTGTCTTGACCTCACTTGAACCGGGTCATTATTTCGGCATGTCATCTTTGATGAACATTGCTTTCCTTCGTGACTCGATGCGCTCTCCGCCCGCGGACCTCTCATTTTTAGATGATTTCACTAATCGTGTGCCGCTTCCCATAGGCCCGGCTCGCTCTTTTTCCCGCAGGTTCGACGCCGCCATCTACAGCGCCTTCCTCGCCTCCCTTGTCTGGGCAGGCCGATGACGCCACCCACCTCGCGCGGCTCGCGCTACTTCAGCGCCACACCACATGCGCACCGCGCCCTGCACCCCGCCGACCACGTGCGCGCACCGGCATTCTCGCAATCGCCGCACAACCACGCGGCGGCACCGCTAATCTGTTGCTCCAGCAGACGCGTGAGTTCCGCTTCGTCTACTCACGCCGGCCTGCACCACCACCGCGCCATCGCTTCTCCAGATCTGCGCCCGATCCCGCCCCGCCGCACTCGCTACAATACCCCGCCGGCATCGTTCTCGCATTACAAGATCGCAGCGCCGCCCTCCGCCTCCGGTGACGAACCGAAGATGCCATGGCGACTCGGGCTAAGGCCGGGTATCGCTTCGCCAGATACCACGCCGCCCCTTTCGCGCTCCAAGACCTTCGCGGCGCCTTGCCGACCCCAATTGGCGGGCGGCTATGGAAGAGGAATACTGTGCCCTTCTTCGTAACCACACGTGGGATTTGGTGCGCGTCCTCAGCGCCAACGCGTCTCGAAGTGGATCTTCAAGCACAAGCTTCTAGCTGATGGATCTCTGGAGCGCTATAAAGCGCGCTGGGTTCTTCGTGGATTCACCCAGCGACCCGGTGTCGATTTCGGCGAGACTTTCAGCCCGGTTGTCAAACCGGCCACGGTCGCCACTGTGCTGTCTCTGGCCTTGTCCCGGCAGTGGCCCATCCACCAGCCCGATGTCAAGAATGCATTCCTCCATGGGACGCCGAGACGGTTCATCGCCCCGGCCTTCGTGGTTCGAGGACCGCAAGTCCCCGCTTCGTCATCGCTGAACAGATCACTCTATGGTTCAAACAGCACCACGGCTCGGATACCGCTGCCGCCACCTTGTGACCACGGGTTCCTGAGGCTAAGTCCGACGCCATTATTCGCCTACCACCGCTGAATCGTCACGGTGTACGCTCCTCTACGTCGACGACATCGTTTCACGCCTCTCGCCGTCCCTCCTTCGGCGTGTCATTGAGGCATTGCACTCGAAGTTCTCCATGAAGGATCTGGGGCCTCCATCACTTCCTCGGGATGCATGTTCGCTCGTGATACCTGCTCCTATCTCGACAAGACATGGTGGACATTCTTGCTCGGTGGCATGTCCGATCGCAAACCTTGCAAAGACTCGGTTGACACTCACCAAGGTTGCTGCAGACTCAGCGCCTCTGTCACAGATCCCAGCCGACATCGCAGCTTGGTCGCGCCGCCCAAGATATCGACATTCACCGGGCCGACATCTCTTATGCACCCAGCCAGACCGCCTTCACATGCATGATCTCGGCTACCCCATCTTGCCTGCTCAAGCGCATCCTTCTGCACATTCAAGGCACTCTTGACTGGGCCTTGTTCTTGGCCGTCATGCGGTCCGACTTGGTGGTGTACTCGGATGCCGATCGGGCCGTTGTCCGATACACGCCGGTCTACTTCAGATATGCGTGTTCCTCGGTGACAACCTCGCCTCATGGTCTTCCAGCGCCAATCCACGATTCGATCCAGCCACGGCGAGAATACCGTCTTTGTGGCTAACGCCGCCGCTGGCGCCACCGGCTGCGCCAATCGCTCCTTGAGCTCCGAGCGCGCTCCGCGTGCAACACTTGTCTCATCGTGACAACATCGCACGGTCTACATGTCCACCAACCCGTTCGGCACAGCCAGCACTAAGCACATTGAGATCGATCTCCACTTCGTCCGAGAGCGTGTGGCTCTAGGTGAGACCAAGGTTACAGACGTTCCCACAACGTCGCAGTCACGACATATTCACCAAAGGGCTTCCAAGTTCCGTCTTCCACGAGTTCGAGATCCGGCCTCAACGTTCGCAGAGTGCAGCTTCGATCTGCGGGCGTGTTAGACAGAGGGTACGCAGCCCTTCTTTGGGCCTGCGCTGCCTATATTTGGGCCTAGTGCCTATATGGCTAGGATAGATAGATTGATCTATATTAGGCAAGGATCTCCACTGATTGGTTCTATTTCTATAAACCCTAGGCCATCCTTGCCTATATATATGTAACACCATATCTCTCATAATCAATCTACTAATTCCATTTGCCTAATCCTACAAGAATCATCTCCGGTAATGATCATATCATCAACATACAGAAGAAGAGTCCGACCACGAGACGAAGTGTGGACAAAGAGCGCAGGATCATGATCACTAGCGGAAAAGCCAGCAGCAGTGACCACAGAGGAGAAGCGCTCAAACCAAGCACGAGGGGCTTGCTTAAGGCCATAGAGAGAACGACGAAGACGACAAACCATGCCCTCGGGAACAGAATACCCAGGTGGTGGAAGCATGTAGACCTCCTCACGCAACTCGCCATTAAGAAAGGCATTCTTGACATCAAGCCGAGAAATGCAGACGGTGGCGAATGAGCGCCACCGCAAGAAGAGCGCGGACGGTGGTCATGTGAGTCACAGGAGCAAAGTTTCGTCGTAGTCACGACCATGCTCTCGCCGAAGCCACGAGCAACAAGACGCGCCTTATAGCGCCAAGAGAGCCATCGAGCGAGTCTTAATCTTATAGACCCACTTACACGTGATGGGACGAGAGTGAGATGGAAAAGGAACAAGATCCCAAGTACAAGATGCGCTCGAGGGCAGCAATCTCTCGGCCATAGCATGCTGCCACTCGGGATGAGTAACGAGATCCCGATAGGAGACAAAGCTCAAGAGTAGCCGCACGGTAAAAACCAAAACAGGCGGGAGGCCGAATCGATCGGCGATCGCGAGAGCGTAGCGAGGAGAAGATAAACCATGTGAGGGGAAGATGGATCATCGGAGAAGATAGAACATCGAGGAGAAGATGGCTCATCCGGAAGATCCTCAACACGAGGTCGACGAGTGAGCGGGAGGAGCTCGAGGAGCCGCAGGAGACGGCAAGCATGCACGGCAATGGCGGAGAGGCCACCGGAGGAATATGTGGAGACTCGGTGGGGCGGGTGGATGAGGCAAGACAGATATAGGTGTATCCGGAAAGGTCAAAGGACGAGACTCACAGAGGAAGCCAAACCGAAGGAGAGGTAGGGCGTGGGTAGAAGGAACGAGACTCGTCGAAAGTCACATCCCGAGAAATCCGCATCCGCCGACCAACAGGATCCCAAAGACCGATATCCTTTGTGCTCGCATCGTATCCCGTAAAGACACACTCAGCGGTGAGCGATCGGTTTGGTACGTTCTCGAGGCGAGGAGAACATAGCAAACGCAACCAAAGCAGACGAAGCGCGAGTAGTCGGAAGAAGACCACAAAGACGCTCAACAGAATCGCACTCGAAGAGCGTAAGAGGTCGGATGTTAACGAGATGGGTGGCGTGAAACGCCTCGGCCCAAAGTGGGTGGAATAGAGGCGCAATCATCGATTACGAGCCGCCTCAACGAGATGACGATGCTTGCGCCAGCGACACCATTCGAGCATGAGCACCGAGGATAGGAGAACCGAGCGAGTACCGCTCGAAGAAAGGAAGCGCGCAAGTACCGAGAGAGGTACTCGCCATGCGAGTCGCACTTAAAGACACGAATAGGGGTGGAGAAGCGTATGGACCATAGTGGCAAATTGTTTATAGATAGATAAGACCTCACTACGAGAAGACATAAAATATATCCAAGTGTGGCGAGAAAAATCATCTATAAAAATGATATAATATCGATGACCCCCTTTCGAAACGAAGGGAGCCGGACTCAAACATCCGAATGAACAAGGTCAAAAGGACGCCGAGACACCGACTCACTATGAGGATAAGGAAGTGAATCATTTACCTAACTTACTACGACAATCTAAAGACACATCTCTTGAGATGCACCCGTAAGACCACGACGAACCAAAGACGATGGACGAGATCCACACGATGACCAAGACGGTGATGCCACTGCTGAAAGAGCCGGTAGGCGAAGGGGGCGGCGAGAGATCGCGGCAACGGTGGCAGCGGAATGAAGGTGAAGCCAGTCAAGCTCCCAGAGACGCTGTGAGTCAAGGCGCCGAGGGCCAGAACCAACCAGAGCTCCCGTGCGGCGGTCCTGAACACAACAAGAGTCAGAGTCGAGAATGACCCGACAACCAAGATCAGTAATCTGCCTGCAGAAAGAAGCTGCATGGTAAGGCGAGGAACATAAGCAACTGAAGGAACATGAAAAGATGAGTTGCTAAGAGGGCCTCGACTGAGACGTAAAGAGATGTACCATCGCAGTAAGAACACCGACAGAGAATCAAGGGTGTAATGAAAGACAGAGTGGAAGGATCGGGAGTCATGTGAAAAGATGCTCGTAATCAAGAATCCACGGAGGTACCGGCGTGTAGAAGGTGGTTTCTCAGTGCCCGAAGAGTCGATGCGAGCCTGCAGAACACGCCGAGGAGAACCCGGCGCAAGCAGCGGCGAAGTCGGCTATCTCCCTTTCGGTGAGATAAGCGGCGAAGAAGTCGATGCAGCGCCGATGTAAACACGATGCGGTGCTAGTAGAAGAACGGCAAGAAAGATGCCGCTTCTTATAGCACTCGGGACTCACGTGGCCGACCTTGTTGCGGAGGAGCGGTGAGGACGACCACCGCCGGATGGAGGCGCCACCACCTCTGTGGTAGCCATTGAGGAGGCGGTGTCTTTGGGTGTGGAGCGCGGTGCAGGTGGGCGGCGGCGAGCACGGAGGAGTGGCGGCGGCAGCCGGCCACCACTCAGCGAGTCTCCTCTGCTCGTATCTCGGTAAGGGCCTCTAGGAGAGTGACACGAGTGGCGGGCAAGGAGCCGGGCACGCCGCCGAACTCGGGGCGGCGAGTAAGGAACTCGTAGATCCACAAACCTGTGTCAAGACGTACGAGGCAAGCAGACAGGAGCGACATCAGCGAAGTCGGAGAGAGTCCGGTGACGCCAAATGCAATGAGCTCGAGCGAAAAAGCGTCAACGATGAGCATCACCTGGCGAAGAGTGCTCTGGCGGACCACGCATGTAGTAGAGCATCACCGGAGGGCTCGTAGTCTTGGCGAAGGTGAGTCCACATCCGAAAGCGATGGGAGTCCCACAACCTCGTAAGAGAAGCGAGGTGGATATCGCGATGAGGACAAGAGCAGCCGAAAGGCGTCGTCGCGTACCGTACTGGCCCGATAAGCGGTCGAGCGATCCTTGTAGAAGTCGAGCCTCCCGACAGGCGAGATAGCCTCATCATCGGCGAAGACGAAGCGGCCTCAGTAGCGACCTTGTTTCCTGCTGGGGGGCGATAACAGCGAGGTCTCGTCGAGGTGTAGGGCAAGGCGGACAGGTAACATCGCCAGAGAGGACTCCCCAGAGACGAAGACCACGCATGTGGATGCGCATGTGAGACACGAAGTCGGTGTAATTAACACCATCGAAGATCACCGGGCAACGAGGGAGGGAAACGGTGCCCATTGGTAGGCGGCGCTGGACGGCGCGGTGACCAAGGCAACGAAGTCTAACAGGCGGCGCTGGACGGCGCGGCGGTTAGAGCGACGTAATGAAATTCTCTCTCCCTCTTTTTTTTTTTTTTTTTTTTTGCTTTTGGGCCGGCGCACTTAAGAACCGGCCGAGAGGCTCGCTCGGCCCGTGAGAGCACCTGAAGAGGAGCTAGGGTTAGCGGTGGCGGCGCGAGTGGAGGCGGGAGCGTGGCGGCGCAAGCGAAGCGGCGGGCGCGCGGTGTGTGCGGCGCCGGCGGCACAAGTGGAGGCGGCGGCGGACGCGCAATCCAGCGCGAGCGCAACGCGCATGGAGGCGGCGGAGCTAGGTGCCGGGCGCACCGAGTAGAGGAAGACCGAGATCCGGCACGGACGGAGGCGACGACGGGCGGCGCGGAGGCGACACCGGGTGACGCCGAGGAAGACGTTGGATCCGGGCGGCGCGGAGGCGACGACGGGCGACGCCGAGGAAGACCACCCTGAAGCGTCGGACGGCTGGCGGTGCGACTGGAGACCGGAGGCGGCGCGGCAGCCAAGATCCGATCGGGAGTCGTCGAAGATGACGACAAGAGACGATGCCGTCGGATCCGAGAGGCGGCGGCGGGGTGACAAGCGAAGCGACGAAAAAAAAAAAACTTAGGTACGCTCTGATACCATGTTACGAATAGCGCTTGTATTCAATATGGGGCCAATGAGCCAGTATATATACACAAGTACATGTGGATATGCAAAGAACCCCTTATAACAATGGGGAATAACACAAATACATATATATCTCTAACAGTTGTGAGAGGGATACTGATACTCAATGTAAGCTATAAGATGTAGATTATGCGTTTGACCTTCCCAATATGAAGAAGAATCATATCTGGTTGCTAAATATTTGTCAGGATATGTAAAGTTTGTAACTTCTGGTCAACCTTCATGACATCTTTATACTTTGCCTTGATTCTTGAATTATGTCACCGGAACACACAGTCCCATGAACGAATTATACTTTTGGACCTTAAGCAAATAACATATTACTATCCTTTACACTGCAATCATTCTTGCTTTGCAAATAGTTCATGCCATGATGAGCAGATTGAATGCAACATGTGCCAATTGAACCTAATGCTTATATGTCATTCATGTCATTCTCGACTTGGATGTTTGGCTTTAGCACCTGAAGCTAATGTTTATAAGTTCCTATCAGGCATACAGTGTTAAATGCAATACTTCCCACTATTCTTATTGGTGTATCTTTTAAGTTTTCTGGTGTTTTGGTTGGCTTTCGCTGTATTTCGTTTTCTTCAACTCTGTCAGGATTTATGATAAACAATGATAAGGTCTATTGTAGACCAGTAGGCAATCGGTCTAATATAGACACATGTACAAGAGATGTGGAAACACAATATGGGACTAATACCAAACTGATCCTAAATTCTAATACACATATATACATTAACAAACTCCTGTTTTCTTTCAGCGAATTGATGTAATGGATTATTCCTTGCTTGTGGGTGTTGATGAAGAGAAACATGAACTGGTCCTGGGAATTATTGATTTTATGAGGCAGTATACATGGGACAAGCACCTTGAAACATGGGTCAAATCTTCGCGCATTCTTGGTGGGCCGAAGAATGCCTCTCCTACTGTAATATCACCAATGCAGTACAAGAAGCGGTTTAGGAAAGCTATGTCTGCTTATTTTATTGTGATTCCTGAGCAATGGATGCCTGCAATAATTGACCCGAGCAAGTCATCATCAAATACTTGCCAAGAAGATTCTCAAAATGTTTCACAAGAGTAATGTGATTTTCCGTGCATTATGCCCGTCAGAGGGTGCCGGATTTGGTCCTATTCCAATCATGAAAAGTGCTAAACTGATTAATCTGGCTACTCCAGGTGGCAGCAAAGTGATCTTCAGACTTGGACCGTGTATCTTCCTGCGCTCATTTGCACAGATCCTATTGCACCCATTGAAGTCCCATCTCAAGAATCATCGGATGTGTATATTCTTGCAATTAATTATGCCTTAGTTTTTTTTCTCTTCCATCTATATATCAGTTTAAAGTGTCGTAGTTGCTTCTCGGTAGTTTTCATTTCATTTTGGTTGGATGTAAAGAACAAGAAGTGCGGCAATTTTTTTTTTTTTTTGTAAGTGGTCATTGTATGTTAATTTCCTCTGTTATTTATTTGGGGGGCTATTGCCGTCTACAATTACAAAATAAAAGTTAAGTTCATGCTGATATCCAAATTCCAAATTCTTCTGCCAGAAGTTACTAATGCCTTGGAAGCAGAATTTGCAGTGTATCTCGGAACTTTCTTTTTGTGTCCTACTGGTTCTCTAATCTCTACTGTACGGTGCTGGAACACTACTACGATAGCCATATGCCTATGTTATATCAAAGTGCAGACTGTGGAGGACTAACTATCGCTCTACTAAATTTGCATTAGAGGATTTAAATTAACTTGTTCTACTGTCTTAGATTCCGTCACCTTGCATGAGTGACCATAAGACAGTAATATAATATTTTCAACAAAAAAGTTCTCTCAAACAAGAGAGAAACATAAACCTTTTTCATAGATATTTAGAATATGTTTCCTATTGTAGCTGGATTCGTGAGTTATGGATTGTAACTGAATTAGTGAGTTATGGGCATGGTCAACAATCAATGCACACCGGAAGTTAATTACCGTATCCCACACAAATCCTTTACCTATAACGATTCACTACCTTATGAAAAATCATTTAAATCGGAGCGTTTTCCTGGAGCAAAACCACTTTGAATTTGATAAATGTATTGCTTGTGAAGTATGTGTTCGCATATACCCGATGGATCTACCTTTGTGGATTGGAGATTCGAAGTTTGTATATTTTGTGATCATTGTGTTGAGCACTGTGCGACAAGTTGTTTATAAATGACCGAGAAGTACTGTGTCACTCATATTCTTCTAGATGACAGATTTCATCTGTTGGCTAGGTGGCAGAAAATGGCATTCAGGACCCGAGTGCATATCTTAACAAATAAAAGAAATAATTTACTTCCACGCAGCGAGATGAATCGTCCCACCCTGTAACATCCTAATTTTTTGAGTTTAAAAATCTTTTAAATAGTTGGTAGGGAGAAAAGTCACCATTTGGATTTATTTGATTTTAATTCAAAAGCTTAATATTGGACTTTACAAAAAAAAATATTTAATGTGAATAATCCCAACATGAACAATAGCCAAAACTATTTTATTTGGGTTCTATGTGCTCAGATATATTTTCTAGATTTTTCTAGAATTTTTCTGAGTTCATTTGCTATTTTCTATTGCTTATTTGAATTTCTGGTATTTTCTAAAATAAAAAATCTATTTAAAATCTCAGAAAACGCTTTGGGCCGAATTCCTTTCCTCCGGCCCATTTCCTCTCTGTTTCGGCCCATCTCCGCGCGAAACCCGACTCCCGCACGCGCTCGCCTCCGTGCCGCTGACGTGTGGGCCCCACACCCTCGTTGTCCTCCTCGCGCCCGGCATCGTCTTCGCAAACGGCCGCGCTCGTCCGCCATTGCCGATGTGAGGACCCGGAATATTTAACTAGTAACACTTAACCTCCAAATGGTTCTAGCATTACTAATTAAACATTCTAAGCCTCGATGGACATATGCTTCCTGCACTGCAAGATATGCACATCATCACAAAATTACACATCAATTCCATACACATACATCACTAAGTTCAACAACGACATACATAAAGTAAAGTTATTACAAAAGAGAGAGCCGACCGGCCAAATAGAACAATATACAAGAATGACAGCGGAAGCAAAAGCGCCATAAGATGGCTAGAACAAAAGTCGGCCAGGTTAGCCACACACCCACAAGGCAACCGGCGGGCCGCATAAGCTAGTCGCCTGCTAGCTACCACAACACAGCTCACAAAAGTGAGGCCCTCAGCCCACCTTCTTCCTCTGCAACAAAACAATTAAGCGTAGCAACCGAGTACAAAGATTGTCTTTGTACCCATAAGATCGACGTGTGGAATAGCGGACCTATTCATAAACTACATGCAAGCTTATTTAGGTGGAGGTTGTATGTCTCATTTTGCATGAAGCCAACTTTATTTGCAATAATGTAATACCTTTAAAAGCAAGTTTGCGAATCTGTTTTGGTTATCAAAGTAACAGTAAGTAAAGATACATACAAGTAACCACCGGAAGTGACTAACCCAATAGTCACCACAACATATACGAATCCCGATTCGTACCACCCATCAAGTTTTAATTTAAAGGTTGTAGTCTAACTCTTGAAAGACCTTGCCAAGCGTGTCCATAACCTAGGACGAGGCTATTCGAATAGTTTTAACCTGCAGGGTGTACCAATGTACCCACACTGCATCGCCTTCAAGCCACAAGCACACTATCAAGGTATGCTCAAGACGGCTAAGTTCTACGAGACATTTCCAATCTTGTGTATTAACTACGAGCCGCTCGTATGGGTAGAAACACCATACGCTTACATTGCAAGCCGAAAGACAACAAATCCCATCACGGGTGAAGTCTTTCGGACACCGCAATGCTCCCAACACCATCCTCCCGCGACTCCTACGACTCGGAGCCAATACACGCCAAAGTACTAAGTCAAGAGAGGTCCCATACCCTCTAATGTGGTTAGCACGCTAAAATGCTTGGTTTAGTGTAACAAGATGTTCGGTCCTTGTTGACCCGGCACCATTCGATCACACCCAAAATCACACCAACATACCATTGTGCCCAAGTCTAAATCATTTTATTTTCGTTTTAGTTTTCATAAATAGACATGGCACAAGGTGGAAATCATAAATCATAATAAGTTTGTGTGATCAAGGTTATCGACAAGTCGATAACCGCCCATTTCTACCGGCTAAGCATGGCTAAGCAATTAATTCGCAACTACTAAGTGACAAGAGCTCATCCACGAACTCTAAATCACGACAAGTAACCTAGGCTCATGGTAGTAGAGGATAATCATTTGCTAAGGAATGCATCTACTAGGCCAACTATTAACACAAAATAGCAATGCATACATAGAATTTGTAATCAACATAAATACTTAAAATACTGGGATTAACATGATCAAACGCTTGCCTTCTTGCATGTTGCTCAATTTGTTGCGGAGGGTCGCTCTCGGGATTACCGCAAATGTCGAACCCTGCTTAAAGGCAAAAATAACCAAGAACAACCAATAAGACGAGCAACACTTAAACAAAAGAGCAAGCAAAATTATCCAAATGCGATTGAAACTTATACACAAGGTGAAATACGAATATACCTAGACATAGAAACTGAAAACTAATTTGGATTTGCGGTGCAAAAGATATTACCTAAAATCCCATTTTCTACCATAATTAGCACTGTAGCAAAACATTTTCTAGAAAGATTTTGGAGCTGAAATTTTTATGGAAGCTACCTCTTTGGTATAGTGGTAACCCATATAAAATTCAGGTCATTTGGAGTTAAAATGATTTAGTTATGATTTTTCTAAGACGCATAAAACTAGCATAATGCACTTTCAGAAATATAAACATGTGCAAAACCTATTTCACGTTATAGTATGATAACAGAGGATTTCCTAACATCAAATTTCTATTTTTAGGATTTAGAGGAATTACGGTGCCTATTACAACATTAAATGAATTTTTAATTGTTACTAATAAGGTTAAATCTATTAACATATTTTTCTGGTGCTGATTTAGGCCTACCACCATTTTTAGATTAAAGTTTAGTTAATAACAAATTTATCAAAGTTAAAATCATTCAATTAGCAGATATACAGAAAAAGATATGTATTTTCCAAGTTTTAGTACAATTCTGGAATATATAAAAAATAGTAGAAAACAAGCTATTAAAGATTACAGAATTTTCTACTACAGAAGCATAGCTAAAAGCATTTTTATATTAAACTTTAGTGAAATACAAATTTACTAAGTAGATTGGTTTCATGTAAAAGGATTTATCTTGAATTAGTTATGAATTTCTAAAGTTTTATACAATTTTCGGTTGATAAATAAATACTTACGTAAATAAAACCAACCCAACCGACAATAAACGCGTGGGACGCCGTGGCCGTCGATGCAAAATCCAACGAGCCACACGCACGGAGAACAGCGCGCACGCGACTCAAAGCAGAGCCTCACCGTTGGATCAAGATCCAACGGCTCGCGAGGACGAATGCAACCGGACGGTGCGGTTGCCTCGACCGCTCACAGCCGTAGATCTCAAGATGAACGGCACGGAGAGCACTTCCCGTCGGAAGGTCCGATTGCACGCATGATCAGGACCGCAGATCAAGCGATGGACGACCAAGAATGATGAGGGGAACCGGATGGACCGAATGCATACAAGATCTGGGCCGCAGATCGCAAAATGGACGGCGGTCCAAGATCGAAGCGCAAGCAGAGTATCGACACGTGGGGCGCATGTCGCTGATCGAGTCACCCATGCGAGATTTAACACACGTGCACAGTGCACGTGGACCCACCTGTCAGTGACTTAAAGGAGGTTGTTAGGGCAGCTAATTAATTACTAATGATCAATGATTACTGATGATTAGCAATTAATGTGTCCTAACGATTTTGGACAGTGGTGATTTAGGGACTGAGGGCCCACACGTCAGTGACCCAAAAAGATAATTTCGGACACATTTATTGCTAACAATGATTAGCAATAAATAATCCAAAATCAGCCCTAATGACTTCGGTTTCGGTTTGAGCTTACGCCCACCTTTGGCGGGCACGGGGTTATTTCCGACAGCCAAAAGTGCCGACACTTTAATTAACCCATGATTAGCATTAATGATGCCTAATCGCACGGATAAAAGCCAGCGGGTGATTTAAGGAGGCTGGACCCACATGTCAGTGAGACATTAGGCGATTAAGACGCTATTAATGCTCCATCGATTGGCAATCATTAAACATTAATTGTGTCCTAATTATCTGACGAAAACGGAGCTTCTCAACTGACAACACCGAGTGGCTTTTTGACTTGTCGCCGGCGACTCCGGTCTGTGGCGGCGCCCAAACTATCAAAATGGGTTCGCAATAGTGTTGCGGACCCAACGGGGTGACCCGCCGGCGCATGAGAGTGAACGCCGCGAGCGGAGAACAAAGAAGGAGGCCGACACGGCAAAACACGAAAATAGCAAGATGCTCCACTGCGTCCAAGGAAGCGAGTGCCATGACTTCTAGGGACTACATAGAAGCTACCTTAACCGAGAGGAGCTCCAAAGATGGCCGGGGAAGACTTGAACACGATGAAGTCCACCGGAGCCGAAGAAGATGAAGTGGAATATGAGGTTCTGAGCAAAATGAGTGGAACCAAATCATCACCACAGCTTCATTATAGCTCAAAGAGGCTCCAAAAGCAAATAATTGCAAAAAGAACCACTTACCGGAGCTGGAGAAGAAAGGGGTGAAACTAATCAAAATCTCCAAACTTAAAATTGAGCGATTCGTGTGAACGCAACCCAAAATCAAGTTAGGGGAAATATAAAGGAGGTTGAGGAGTTCAAAAGGGTGCAAGAAATGTTGAAGATGAACCACTGGACACCAAGGCCGCCATTGGAGCACTCGGGTCAACAATGGTGGATTGAAGGTTTGAGATGGTTTTGAGCTCAAACACAGAGAGTAGCTAGGGGTGGCGCAAAAGAACACCAGGAGGACCTAGACGGGCAATTTATAGGAAAGGAATTAGGGTTTCGAGCAAGGAACCCGAGTCCATGGTGGGCTCGGTTCATGCTCCGGTTGTAGACCAAGAAAAGATGGGAGCAAGTGAGCATGGTGACAATGGAGGAGAAAGCCTGGCGCGCATTAAATGCATTGCAGAGAGACGTTGACAAAAGCAAACGTGGAGGTGACACATCACGCCGCCCCTCGCTTTCTCGCTCGCCATTGCGCGCGCGCGCGCGAGAAGCCGAGGAGGAAGAAGAGCAGAGAAGACAAACCACGACCGTTGGATTTTAGATGGACGGTGTGATTTAAAAGAGTTCGCGGACGATCCGATTGCCTACGGAATGCGGGCGGTTGGATTGAGATCCAACGGTCCTAATTGGCTAACGGCGGAGGGTCCGAATGCTCACATGAGCGTGGGCGGCGATTTGAATCAACGGCTGAGATTGCACGCGCTTTAAAACACGGCTCGGTGCAGTTAGGTGGTTCGACCGAGTCAAGTGGCTCGGACTCGAGCCCGACTCGAACCCAAGGAACAGTGAAATTGGTTTTAGGTTTTAATTAAAGCTGAGACTTTTGAGGATTTATTTGGGGTAGCAAAATAACTCCAAAAATTCTGAAATTTTTACAGGAGCTTTCTGACTGAGTCATTGACCTTGTGTAAAATTTTCAGAGATTTTTATGCATTGTATTTTTCTCTAAAAATTCTACAAGGTACTGGTTTTAGGTTTGACCAGATTTTGAATTGGTTTGACTGACCTCCAAAAATATCCAAACAATTTCTAAAAATTGTGAAATTTTTCAGAGGGGTCACATACCATCCCATGAACTTAGGAAAAATATTCCCAGAGGATGATCAAAAGGTTTGACAAGATTGTTTTTGAAGGAACAAGATTTGGATCAAAAGACTTGTGACTTTGCATTTCCATAAGTCTTGTACAATACTTGTCCAATACAAACAGGAAACACATGATGTAAGAAAAAGTTTTAATTTCTACTCATTTTCTTACATTTGAAACACAAGCCCAAAATTGGGATGTTACAGCCGACCTCCGAGTCCCGTACGACAACGCGAGATTTCCAACAGAACCCCTTCTAGAAAACGCGTAGAATCTCATCCTTTATCTCCCCACATCTGCTCGGATCAAAATCTTATCCTGATTTCGTTTCTATCTCCGTTTTTCCCGCGAGCTTATTTCGGACTCTTTTAGGGTTCCGCCGCCCCACGCCTTCCTAGCCCTCCCGGACCCTATAAATAGGACCCCCGGGTTCGCCCTCTCAACCACAACCTAGAGCCGCCACCCTCACCTCCTCCCGAGCCCTAGCGCCGCCGTAACTCAGTTTTTAGGTTTTTGTCGCCGCCGGCGTTTCCTTCGAATTGCGCCGCCGTCGACGTCGCCCTGCCCTCGTGATCTACACCGTTGGGTCCGCCGTCGCAGCATCTACCTCCAGAGCCTCTTCGCATCGCCAGAGCGCCACCGGAGCTCCCGTCCGACAAAACCAGAGGCTCCTCCGCCGCTCAACTCTCGCCACCGGCCGCCTCCGTCGATCTTGACCACCCGGAGTTGGCTCAACAAGTTTGCAATAACCGGGGCTACATCCCAGTACCACTCACCGCCGGCGAAGCCCCGCCGTTGTCGTCGGTTTCCGAGCGCCGACGTGGCACGCCGCGTCAGCCGCCACCTCAGCGCCCGTGTCAGCCCATCGCCTGCGTGTCTTCGACGTAGCATCCACGTCGGTGCCGCGTCAGCACCGCGTGGCTCAGTCCACCGGTCCCCAGGTCCCGAGGCTCGGTAGACTTGGTCTACCGTGAGCCGTGTCTCTGACATGTGGGTCCCGCTTGTCATTTCGTTTTTCGCCCCGTCCGAACGTTCTCTGATGACGTCAGCGTTGTGCAATAATCCGATTTTTCTTTTAAGAAATAATTCGGAAATTCTGGAAAATCCAAATTTAGGGTTTCTTTAGATTTTTAATATTCTAGAGCTCATAACTTTTGCATCCTAACTCCGATTGAGCCCATTCAAATTCCTAAATTTATATAAATTCGAGCTCTATTTATATGAGATTTTTATTTAATTTTTGGAGTTTGTTTTACCTCTGTTATTTATTTGTTTTGTTTATTTTTTTCGTTTGCGAGTAGACGTCGATTCGTCGAGGAACTTTGGAGAAAAAGGAGCACCTCAAGATCAAGACCAGTACTTAGAACTTTTCCAAGGCAAGTCATACCTTTGATCATCTTGAACCCACTTTTCAAATTACTTTGTTTCAAAGTATTGCATTCTACTTTAATTATTTATTTAAATACTTTTGGGCATAGTTATCATCCAAATTGTTATCATCACCTTAACTTTGTATGCCATAATTCCTTGTCACCCTAGATTAGTTATTAGTTGGTAACATTATAGCACCAACGTGGGTTGGTTAGATGCGAGTACAATTTCTTAGCCATGCTACGAGTCTCACATCTCATGTAAGTTGCAAATATTAAATTTGACTAAGTGGCTATAAAACTTTGTGTAAAACTGTGTGTGCTATGTGTTATTACTTTGTGATAGCATGTGTTGCACTAAAACCAACTGGATGGGAAAGGATTTAGACTGAGGCAAGTGGTGGGTACTTTGTGATATGGTGGACTTTGTGAATGGGAATGGTAATCTTTGTGATCTAGTTAGAAAATAGAAGTCTTGCCTTGGTCAATTAAGGACTTAACTTTGTGCGTCATTGAACTAAACCTTACTGTACGACCACATGCCTGATGGGACGAGCCTAACTTAGTAGGTTATGGATTCTTGGTATTGATTACTGAGGTGGTAGGTTAGGCTATGGGTGGAGGTGTGTACTACAAGGTAGTCGCATCACGGGGCGGTTCGCCGTGTCCCTGTCCAGCGGTGTGTGTTATGCCAAAGCGCTCCGTTTGGGTTGGCATAGCGGTTTGTAAGCACATCGGGAGTGTCAATGTTAAGATGAAGTTTCTGAACCGTTTTGTTATGATTAGTGCTTGCAACACTAGTTGTATCGTGTGGGTAAAGTGTACAAACTCTGCAGAGTGTTAAATCAATCTATTCGAATAGCCGCGTCCGCGGTCATGGACATGCTCGGGAATTTCACACGAGGGGTAGTTTTCATAAATTGTTTGGGATGGGAGCTATGTGATCTAAGTCATGTGGCTATGTGAAATAATTTGTTTAGCTTTGTGTCTTTACGGAAACAAATGTTAAATTAATATCATCTATTTGTTTTGAATTATGCTTTCAAACTATTATTGTATTCAATTGCAAATGTTGCTTTTACGCAAAAGAACTACAGAAGTCCTTTTCTTTTGGAATAAGCCTGCATCTATAAATTGCATTCTGTGGTATGATTTGCGAGTACGGTTGTGTACTCACGCTTGTTGTAAAACTTGTGCCCAAACCTACAGAAGAGGAGGAGTCGCTGCTTTTGAGGAGGAGTTCGCGAAGGTTCTTTGATCGTTAAGGTCCGGATCTCGATCGGTTACTGTGGTGAATTGATGGGATCTACGCTGAAGTTATTTCTGTTCCGCTGCTGTTTTATTCTCTGTTAGCCCTACGTGCCTTAATAAGTGTAAACTTGACCATAAGGTCAAAACCCTTATTTATTATTCAAACTAATCGTTTACCTTATTTATCGTTTGTGTGGATTGATATTCACCTATGTTGACACTGTGTGCACTAGCGTGATCCTGGACTAGTGCATTATACACAGAGAGTTCCAGAATCGTAATTTTGGGTCCCGACACACCCCACTACGTAAGAAAGCTACGAATCCACGCAGTGGGACCACCGTGTCAGTGATGCCCCACCCTCCCCCACCCGATTGTGTGCACTCTGTTCCTCGCATCCACCTCTGCTGGAACCACTGTGTCAGTCACACCCCGCAACGCCCCACCCGACCGTGCACACGTCCACTCCTTGCATCCCCTTCTCTCTCCCTCCCCACACACACCAACGACAGGTGGCGCTAGCGGGTCGACGGGTACGTACGGCAGGCGGCTGCGGTGTGGTGGCTAGCCATGGTGTAACATCCCAAGGTTATGTTACCAAAATAAAATAAAAATAAAGTTATTGTTTTATTGGATTTTCTGAAATTTGATAGAATTTTAGTTTCTTTATTTGAATTTCTGAAGCTTTAAAAGTCAAAGTTTAAAATTTATTTGGAGTTCTTGAAGTCTCATTTGGTTTTATCTGAAAAATAAATTTTAATTAATTTCTAGAATTTTCTGCAATTTTAAAAGCTTTTTCCTAAATAATTTAAAGCCAAAACAAATTTATTTGCAAAATTAAAAGCCAACTTTAAGTTGGAACTTTTTTTTAAGTCCAAAATAAGCATGGGAATTTCTGTGAATTTTTCCATAATTTTTGGAATTATTCTGCTATTTTCTAAAGCCCTTTTCTAATTATCTGGATTAAATCAATTGGAAAATCATTTAAAACTCCGGGAATGGCCTTGGGCCAACATCCCTCCGGCCCATTCTCCTCTCCACCGCGCCTCGGCCCATCCTGGCCCACTCTACCCCGCCGCCCGCTCTTTCTCTCTCTCCCTCTCCCCGGCCCCACCCGCCAGTCCCTCTCCCCGCCACTGCCGCGTGGGCCCGCCCGCACCCATCTTCCTCCCCACCTCCTTCTACCTCCAATCGCCACACACACCTGCACGCGGCCGCCATTTTCGCCCGCGCGAGAGCTCCATTAGCGCCTCCATCTCTTCCCCATTCTCCGCGCCCGTGCACGCAACGACCTCCACTCCTCACGCCGCGCCCGTTCCCGGCCGTTGCCCCTTATTTCGCGCACGATCTCGCCGGTTCGCCCGCACGCCGCAACCGCCGCCGCCACGTCCACCGCACACGATCTCCACCTCCCGGCATCCTCCGCCCCTATTATAGGGAACATGAGGTGCCCCCTTCCACCCCGACTCCAACCCCGCCACCCACTCCCCTTCCCTCGCTCTCGTTTGGCCGAAGTTCGCATTTCCCCGCTGCCGGCCGCGAGCTCTTGCTCCTCCGATTCCGGCGACATCAAGCCCCCTCCGGTCCCTTCGTCCCGACCCCCGGCATCGCCGCGACCTCGCCGACCTGGTGCACGCGCCCCCTCGCCGGACCACCTCTCGAACCACCGCGCAACCGTGACCCGATCCTCGCCGCCGCTAAAGTCTTCGCCGCCGGCGAATTCTTCACATCTCCGCGCATATAAGGTGAGCCTCAGGTTTGTGAGACTCCCCTCCTCCTTTTGGCGCCCTCGCCGGCCGTCATCGTGCAGCCCTCCGCCGGCGAGCACGCGCCCGAGCCACCGCCGGCCATTGCCGACGTGGCACTGCCACCCAATGGCCACCTCACGGCCACATCACCCTCCTTGCCTACGTGGCCGTCTAGTCATCGCTTGCGTGGCGCCACGTGTGCCACATCACCGCACCCTCCCCTCACGTGCACTGTTTCGGTGCACCGGGTTCACCGTGGTCGTTTGACCAGCCGTGGACCGGGTCTATTGACCCTCGAGCCCACTTGTCAGTAGTGTTTTCCGTAGAAAAATAATTCCACCGAAAAAGAAATTCCATGCTGACGTCATCTTGCTCAATAAATCCCTTTTTCAGTACAAAAATAATTGTAATAATTCAGAAAAATCCTAATTCTATCATTTTATGTAATTTCAAACTTCAAAAGCTCATATCTTTTGCATCCGAACTCCGATTTGGGTGATTCAAATTTCTAAATTTATCTAAATTCAAGATCTAGCCAACTAAACCAAAATTATTCAATTTGGAGTTGATTTGAATCTTATTTGAATTTAGTTTGAATTTGGCTTATTTTCGCGTATAGATTTTGACGACTTCGGAAAGTCAGATTTCCACGCCGTTTGAAGAGCTCCTAAGAGGATTGATTTTGACTGTATGATCATCGTGATTGTACACATAGACTACCTGGAGAAAGTACTTGTGAGTACTAGGTGACCTGTTAAGAAAAACAACATCACCTTAGTATCAGTTGATCTGTTCACCCCAAGCGAGGCAAGTTACATTCTTGATCATAATTGCACCCATTATTTAAAATTATTTAAATTCTGTTTCAAATTATTACTGCATGCTTATTTATATTCAGTAATTTAAATTCCTGTTTTTAAATTTATAGTTATGCCTAAAATCCTTTGTACGGCCAATTTGGGTAATTAAAGCAAGCATATTGTCACCCTAGATAAAACCTAGTCGATACAATAGTATGGACTAGGATCATTTGAAAAATATTGTGCTTAGCCATGCTTATAGACTAAATATGTTTGATTTGGGAGTTTTCAACCAAAAGTCAAATGTTATTTAAATTGTACCCTTGGCATTGGTGTGTCATGGGAGTTTTATAAATGACTTTGGAAAATAAAATTAAATGATGGTTTGAACTTGGGCGAAGTGGTTGTCTGGTGGGTACAGGTTTATGCACGGGCTCAATTGGGTAGGTTGAGGCCCAGGGTTCTGTTGGTTGTCGCCCAGGTCAGTTAAGGACCGGTCTTGCGAGTGTAACTTGCGAGCACGGAAGTTGTGCTCATTCTTGCTTAATGCAAACAAATTTCAGAGGAGAAGGACTTCGCTTCAAGTGTGGATCGTGACAACTAGGCCGCTACGATCGATTGCACTGTGGCAGATTGCTGGACCCTACTACTTCTTCATCGTCTTCCGCTGTGTTTATTTAATGTTGCCCTGTAAGGCTATCTTGTAATCAACTCTGTTGTTATTTTAATAACTTTTAACGTTTATGGTTGTGTTATCATATTTGTTTACTGTGTGAGCTAGCCACTGATCATGGGACTAGTTCAGTTATGCACAGAAGATCTGGAATGTTAATCCCGAGGTCTTACACATGGTGAGCGACTGGCCATAGAGAACCGACGGCGAGTCCTGATGACAGCACGACGGCCACCTCCTTCACCAACAAAGTACTGCAACAAACTTCCTAATTTACAATATCGTGTATCTTACTTGTCATGATTCCATTGTGGAAAACTTTGTTGTATCGGCCAGTAAATGACTACAATATGCAATCATATCTTGTGTATAGATATAGGTATTGAAGTAAACTATGAGAAGGTATTGTTTGCTACTGTTCATTTCCATAATTATCACACGAAGTTCTTGTTCTTCCATGTTGCACTAGTGTGATGCTCCTAGATATATGTATCATCTTTTAATTGCTTGATTCACTTTATATGTTAAAAGGAAAATATTATTTCTATAAGATTTAGATTTCGTTGCAACGCACAGACACCCTACTAGTGATTAGACAAAATTTATTATTGTGAATTTGTGATGTTTAGAACGTAACTGAGACAATTAGATAAGTTTCCCTCGCAATTGTTTTTGACGGTATACGTTGCATTGTACTACTGAACCATCTTTCATCATTGTGAATTTGTGATGTGCATTATGGATGTCAAATGGGTTCAGAACTAGATAGATAATCTTCCACAGGTACATACATATTTGAGCTCTGAGCTTACCAAGAATAAACTAACTATACTTACTTCCAACTTTTCATAACCCATCAATTCTTAATTGATTTCCAAATTCCAATACCCAGGAAGCAAACAGGTAGCTTGGACGCGGACGCGGCTCGTTTCGGACTGCAACTGTGAAACCTAATCCAACCCGGGTTCACACCACCCGCGCCGCTTCTTACTACTACGTGTAAGTCATTGCACCTGCACGCGCACGTACGCGCGAGAAAACCGCAATAAGGCGAGGCGAAGGGAAGCGTGGCGGCGATGGAGGCCCGCGACAGGGGGAGCAGGACGGACTTCAATTCAGTTGGTATTAGCTAGAATGATAATATCTTTAAACTGAAATACAAGAAAAGATCTTCAAGGAAAGTTAGATTGTACGTAAAGAAAGAAAAGAACAAAAAGATTTGTGGATTCTCAATGTAAGAAAATAGGAAGGGAAATTGTACGTGCGGGAGATTTGGACCTCCCACCTTTCTTTATCTCTGTGCATTTGGTTGAGGTCCACTCATCCATAGTTGACTACAACAATATGGCGCACAAGAGTTCGAGTCTATTTAGTTTATTTCTTTAGGAAATCGAGCCAGATTTTTGTGAGTTCTCTAGGAAACTAGAAAAGGTCCAAGTTAAGCACATTAATTATATACGTGTGTGAGAGTCATAATCAACCTTAAGTCATGGTGTGCGTGTGTGGCCTACGTGTCAAGGTTTGTGCGTGGTGTTGGCTATATAAGCTTATAGGGTGCGCCCAAAATAAGAGCAAAGTTGAATTATGAATTGAAAACACATGTGTGTTTTGGTCGAGTACTGCTAGGGTTTATCCCTGTGTATCGTGTGTTGAGGTTTTTCCATCTAGGGTTTGCGAGAGTTGGAGCAGATCAAGGGCTTGTTGTTCTTGAGATTGTCCACATAATCTATACGATTCATTTTTCTAAATCATGAGCAATCTATTGTTCACGGTTTGGAAGGCCACGAATGATTGCTTCTACTTTGGTTTTTACTGATGTAGTACGATTTAACCACGTTATCAAGCTCATTACTACGCTACAAAAGGTATGTTACTGCACGAAAGACGTAATGTTACTACACCACCACCGGAGTGCTGTAGGGAAACGGGTAGGCTACACTAGCGCAAATTAAAAATTCTACCAGTAAACCAAGATCACTGCAGATTATAGATCACGGTCTTACCACTAGGCGCAGTGCGGGAAGTTGATGCGGACGTCGGGCGGTGTAGTCGTACTCGATTGATGCGATGCGTCGAGGCGAGTAGTCGTACTACTTCCTCGTCCTCGTCGCGGTGTCCCACGTGCACGGCTCCTTTCTTGCGGTTCGTCCCAACGCCACGATGCGGCGCCTCCAAAGGTATCCACACGTGCGGGAGAGCGGCGACGCCGGACTACTAGATCGCGCGGCGACTAGGGCGTGGGAGGGTGGCGGCGGGGTTTGGGGATGTCACGAAAAACTCAACCCTTAACCGGTGCGCCTGCCCTCCTTTTATAGGCGTCCTTATAATGGGCTTCTACGAATAGAGGCCCATTAGGACTCAATGCCCGATCTAATTCGGATCCAATCCGAATTAGGCTTCAAACTTATAAGTGTGTGACCCTATAGGTTCACGTATGTTTAGACATGGCGCAAGTACACATACTTGGTCAATAGTTGGTAGCGACCTCTAGCAAGGCGTGCCAACTCCTAAGCGCACGTAAAGATCATATCGGACGAACCATCACAGCGTTATGTACATGTCAATCCTTTGCCTCACGATATTTGGTGAGCTCCAAGTGACCACTCTTTCTCGATCCTGTGATCGGAATCCCTTACTAGGTTAACTCTTAACCTTAAGTAGCATGGCCATGCATTTCGGATCCGATCACTCGAGGGCCCAGAGATATCTCTCGGGTAGAGAGGGCAAATCCCATCTCGACCGACCATGCCTCGTAGCATGCTTCATGACAAACCAAAGCTACCTTTATAACTACGATTCACTGAGTAGCGTTTGATAGCCTAAGTAGGTCTATACACATCTCAAGTACATCGACAATCTCGTGTCTAAGGACAAGGCGTACACATTGTGTAGAGAGAACCATAAGTATAAAAGCTATGTCTCATGTTGGGTCGGTCCAACCCCATGTTCTAAACATGTGTCCACATTATTGGTTTGACATCTCCATGTCTATGACACGTGAAACATGGTCATCAACCGATACATGTGCTAATCCATCATTCACGTGTGTCCTCACATGAACTCCGACTAGGGACAACTTTAGAATAACCATACAAGTAAAGAGTTTCACAAACAAGTCACATACTTGTTAATCAACACAAAGGCAATATTCAAGGAACATTTATTAAATCATGGATACAACGAAATATCATCATCAAAATGATTGCCTCTAGGGCATATCTCCATGATCTCCCACTTGCACTAGAGTCAATCTAGAAGATATCTAATACCCATAGCTCTTGTGTGCGCCACATGCTTAGGTCAGTGGGAGAGGCAAATCAAAGGATCTGAAACATTCAAATCTGTGTGTATTTTGCATATCTTTAAATCTCCTCGATTAAGGATCTCTCGAATGAGATGAAACCGCTTGCAGTATGTGTTTGTTCTTTTGGTGATTCCTCGGCTCCTTGGCTTGCGCAATGGCCCCTTGTTATCACATGAGAAAGATCCGCAGGACTGCACGCACTAGGAACCACACCTAGTTCGATTATGAACTTCCTTATCCAAACACCTTCTTTTCTTTGCTTGAAGCGCAATGTACTCGGCCTCCGTTGTAGAGTCAGCAATAGTCTCCTGCTTGGAACTCTTCCAACTTACCGCACCACCGTTCAAAAGAAACACAAAACCCGATTGCGATTTGTAATCATCTTTGTCGGTTTGGAAGCTTGCATCGGTGTAACCATTTACAACGAGCTCTTCCTCACCTCCGTAGACTAGGAACACATCCTTAGTTCTTCTCAAATACTTGAGGATGTTTTTAACCTTATTTGTCAGTGACTCTCACCTGGATCAGCCTGGTATCTGCTCGTAACACTTAGAGCATAGGAAACATCTGGGCGAGTACATATCATAGCATACATGATAGATCCAATGGCCGAAGCATATGGAATCTTACTCATGCGATCTCGCTCATCGGTTGTCGAAGGACACCGAGTCTTGCCAATATTTATGCCATGAGACATGGGCAAGAACCCTTTCTTTGCCTCTTCCATGTTGAACCGTTTCAACACTTTGTCAATGTAAGTACTACGGCTTAATCCTATTAGCCTTTTGATCTATCTCTATAGATCTTAATACCCAAAGTATATGCCGCTTCCCTAAGTCCTTCATTGAGAAACTATTTTTGGTGAGGTCTTAACGGACTCGAGCATAGGAATATCATTTCCAATCGGTAATATGTCATCTACATACAAGATTAGAAATACGCAGTGAGCTCCACTTGTCTTCTTGTAAACACAAGATTCTTCTTCGTTTTTGATGAAGTCAAACCCTTTGACTACTTCATCAAAACGAATGTTCCAACTCCGAGATGCTTGCTTCAATCCATAAATGGATTTTTGAAGTTTGCATACTTTTCTAGCATTGTTTGGATCGACAAAACCCTCGGGTGTATCATATACACGTCCTCGGTTAAATTTCCATTAAGGAAAGCGTTTTGACATCCATCCGCCATATCGATAGTCGAAATATGCAACAATAGCTAGAATGATCCGTATTGATTTAAGCATCGCTCTGAGCGAGAAAGTCTCATCGTAGTCAACTCCTTGAACTTGCGAAAACCTTTGCGACAAGTCGAGCTTTATGGATATGAACATTTCCATCCATATCAATCTTCCTTTATAGATCCATTTGCACTCTACGGTTTAACACCATCGGCGGGTCAACCAAATTCCAAACTTGATTGTCTCCATGGATGCTATCTCGGATCTCATGGCACTATGCCATTTCTCAGTGCTGGTCCATCATTGCTTCCGCATAGGTCGTAGGCTCATCATTGTCTAACAATAACATATCTCGCGCATTGCGAGCCTTTTCCGACCGTGGTGGTGGTGCTTCCTTTGCCATGGGGTCCTCAACTTGTTACGCCACATGGGCATCATTCGTCGAGTCTTCCCGATTGGTTCATCTTGAACCTCTTCAAGCCGCCTTTGTTCTTCCACTTGTCTCCTATTGAAAACTCTTTCTCTAGGAAACACCACTTGACGACAAACACTTTGCCCTCTAGTCGGTTGTAGAAGTAATATCAAAGGTTTCCTTGGATATCCCACGAAAATGCATTTATCCGACTTGGGTGTGAGCTTGTCCGATTGTAGTCGCTGACAAACGCCTCACATCCCCAAATCTTTAGAAAAGACAAAGCGTGACTCTTCCCGGTCCATATCTCATATGGTGTCTTAACTACGGATTTAGGCGGTACCCTATTAAGTGTGAAAACTTGCGTTTCTAGGCGTAACCCCAAAAGGATAATGGTAAATGATCGGCTCATCATCGATCGAACCATGTCCAACAAGGTCGACACGCGCTCGGATACCCCGTTTCTTTGAGCGTTAGAGGCGGTGTTAGGTGTGGAACAATTCGCAACTCTTGGATGATTGCTAAATTCATGACTCAAATACTCGCCACCACGATCGGATCGCGAGCCTTAATTTTCTTGGCACGTTGATTTTCAACCTCATTCGGAACTCTTTGAACTTTTCAAAAGTTTGGACTTATGCTTCATTAAGTAGACATACCCATATCTACTAAAATCATCGATGAAAGTTATGAAGTAATGAAATCCACCTCTAGCGATCGTGCTCATTGGTCCACATACATCGGTATGTATGATTTCCAACAAGTCGACGCCTCTCAAAAGAACCTTTGAAAGGTGATTTGGTCATCTTACCAAGCAAACAAGCTTCACATGTCTCGTATGATTCAAAATCAAGCGAAGTTAGAAGACCATCGGCATGGAGCTTCTTCATGCGCTTTTCACTTATGTGACCCAAACGACAATGCCAAACATAGGTGGGATTCAAATCATTAGGTCGAAGTCTTTTAGCATTTATGTTAAAGATAGGCGCATCATCAAGATTTAAAATAAATAACCCATTCACAATGGGCAAAAGCCATAAACATTCCATTTTAGAGATCAAACAACTATTGTCTTTACTTGCAAATGAATAACCATCTCTCATCAAACATGAGGGGATAAAATGTTTCGACTCATACTAGGAACATAATAACAATTATTCAATTCCATAATAAATCTTGAAGGAAGCTGAAGTTGCATGGTGCCGACGGTCAACGACAACTCTTGCTTTATTCCGACGAAAATCAACTTCACCTCTTGCGACTCCTCTACTTCTTATTAGCCCTCGCATCGAGTTGCAAATGTGAGCAAGCGATCCGGTATCAAATACCCAAGAGTTAATAGGAGAATCTGCGAGAAAATGTCTAAAACATTTATAACAAGTGTACCATGGGTAGAAGTCTTACTTCGACCTTCTTCTTGCATTCATCGAATCCATGTACTTCTTGCAGTTTCTCTTCAGTGGCGGTTTCTTTACAATAGAAGCATCTTGTCTCGGCTCGAGGTCCAAAGATTAGGCTTAGGCGTTGTCTTGAGATCATATCTTTAACCTTGCCCTTATTCTTTGGCCATGGCTTCTTACCCTTTTCTTGAAGCTAGACTTGTTCTCAGATGACCATCACATGGCTAGGCCCTGCACACTTCTTAATGTCACTCTCTGCTGTTTGAGCATCCCACAAAGCTCATTAAGGCCCTTATCCCCCATGCATATGGTAGTTCAAATAAATGCCCATAGCTAGGTGGAAGAGACGCTAAATGAAATCGATTTGCCAACTCTTGGCCAATTGGAAAACCAAGTTTATCCAAAGTCCATTGTAACCAACCATTTTGATCACATGTGGGCCTACGGGTGCACCTACATTAACTTGCATTCCGAAAAGCCTTAGAGACATTGAACCGTTCGGTCTGGCACGTATGCGGAACATGTCCTTAAGCGCTATGATCATATCATACGCTTCACGATCCTCAAAGCGCTTTTGAAGGTCGGGTTCCATGCATGCAAGCATAAGACAGCTAATCTCAAGAGAGTCATCACATGCTTTCTTGTAGGCATTTTTAACAAAGCAGCGCATTGTTAGCGAGTTCTTACGGGATTGGGGTATCGAGCGTTTTCCTTTTATCTACCACGAGAACAATTCTCGAGTTACGGACCGATCCAGAATAGTTTGTTCCATTTAATTTCTCTTTCTCAAGAATCGATCGCAAAGCAAAAGGGTGTGCGTGGTTGCTAGATGCCATTGATCTACAATAGGAAATGCAAAATACTAAGACAAATAAAACCATGATAGAGTAAAGCTGTATTAAACAAATTTAATAGAATGTACTCCCACTAAAATCAACATCCTCTGTTGATTCTTAGCGATTCAAGATCCGCAATTAACGAGTCTACTAGTGAGCTTTTGCATCACCGCTAGAGACAAGGTAATTCGATAAGCAACACCTTGCTAATCATATGTCTATATGACTCTTGTTGTTGGGTGACATCTCTATGCCCGGCCCAACCTTTATGCCCCAAGGCCCATAACCTTTATGATAACCTTGTTAAGTTCACCAATCCTTATGCATGTAAGTATCAGATACAAAACCCATCTAGTCAAGGAAAGTTGATGGTGCCTAATTTTATAGACCCACCATCAATTTACAAGACATGGGATGGTGCAAAGTTTAATTGGGAGGGCATATGTTTAACTTAACATTTTGTGAGGATCGCTATACTTCTACCATTCAAACATGCATAGGAGTAAAACAACAGAATAGCATTCACCTGGTTGTGACTCGGTATGGCCCATTTTCTCATGGTGATCTCCATCGCCATAGAATCTGCATCCACCATGATGATCTCCATCTCCATGGTTCATGTGTGCCATCCTCCAAGTGATGTGTCCTCCGAGTACTACTATAAGCTATTACTCATAACAACTAGTAATAAAATACATGGATACTAGGAATCATCACAAGTCGGCACGCAGCCGTTAATACAATACTTTGACAACACAATGGCTCCAGTAGTGTTGCCGTATCCACGACACGCAGTCATGCAAATATTACAAACATGCATCACATACACATTAGGCCATCACGGTCACATACATCCTGCAAAAACAAGTTTATGCATAGAATCGCAATCTCTGGATAGGGGTGGGGGTTTCCCCTCAGGTTCGAAGGCGGCGCCCCCATCGGTATCTCGGCGCCCGGGACATTCGTAAAAGCAGTCAATCTATGCAATTTTTACATAGGATTTTGAACGGCAAATCATATTTACCACAAATCGACTCGTTCCGATTCGACCAATTATATTGATCTTCGCATGCCGCAACCGATTTTACGTGTCCTTTGTCTGCCGATGGCGAATCCGGCGGTAGGGGTATGTTGTTTCACGACCTTAGCGGCATGATCACGGTACATCGATTATTAATCTAGGTTCCGATTCGATCAATCATATTGATCTTCGCATGCCACAACCGGTTTACGTGTCACCGCTCTACCCGATGGCGAATCCGGCCGGTAGGTATGATGTTTCACGACCTTAGCGGCATGATCACGGAAACCGGACCAATCCATTACGAACTATACAATCGATCACATCGATCATACCGATTACATATCGCCATATGCAAATCACCGAACCTATAACATGGCGGCAACGCTCGATACCCTTTGTAGGGAAGCGGGTAGGCTACACTAGCGCAAATTAAAAATTCTACCCGTAAACCAAGACCACTGCGATTATAGATCACGGTCTTACCACTAGACGCGCAGTGCGGAGTTGATGCGACGACGTCGGGCGGTGTAGTCGTACTCGATTGATGCGATGCGTTGGGGCGTAGTAGTCGTACTACTTCCTCGTCCCGTCGCGGTGTCCCACGCATGCTCCTTTCTTGCGGTTCGTCCCAGCGCCACGAGATGCGGCGCCTCAAAGGTATCCACACGTGCGGGAGGAAGCGGCGCGCGCCGGACTACTAGATCCGCGCGGCGACTAGAGGCGTGGGAGGGGTGGCGGCGAGGTTTGGGGATGTCACGAAAAACTCAACCCTTAACCGGTGCTTTGCCCTCCTTTTATAGGCGTCCTTATAATGGACTTCTACGAATAGAGGCCATTAGGACTCAATGCCGATCTAATTCGAATCCAATCGAATTAGGCTTCATTATAAGTGTGTGACCTATAGGTTCACGTATGTTTAGACATGGCGCAAGTACACATACTTGGTCAATAGTTGGTAGCGGCCTCTAGCAAGGCGTGCCAACTCCTAGCGCACGTAAAGATCATATCGGACGAACCATCACAACGTTATGTACATGCCAATCCCTTTGCCTCACGATATTTGGTCGAGCTCCAGTGACCACTCTTTTCGATCCGTGATCAGGAATCCCTTACTAGGTTAACTCTTAACCTTAAGTAGCATGGCCATGCATTTCGGATCCGATCACTCGAGGCCCAGAGATATCTCTCGGTAGAGAGGGCAAATCCCATCTCGTGACCATGCCTCGTAGCATGCTTCATGACAAACCAGCTACCTTTATAACTACCGATTCACGGAGTAGTGTTTGATAGCCCCTAAGTAGGTCTATACACATCTCAAGTACATGCGACAATCTCAGGTCTAAGGACAAGGCGTACACATTGTGTAGAGAGAACCATAAGTATAAAAGCTATGTCTCATGTTGGGTCGGTCCAACCCCATGTTCTAAACATGTGTCCACATTATTGGTTTGACATCTCCATGTCTATGACTCGTGAAACATGGTCATCAACGATACATGTGCTAATCCATCATTCACGTGTGTCCTCACATGAACTCCGACTAGGGACAACTTTAGAATAACCATACAAGTAAAGAGTTTCACAAACAAGTCACATACTTGTTAATCAACACAAAGGCAATATTCAAGGAACATTTATTAAATCATGGATACAACGAAATATCATCATCAAAATGATTGCCTCTAGGGCATATCTCCAACAAGTGCTACTGCACAAGACATCGTGTTACTACATTACCCTCAGAGTGTTACTGCATGAAAGACATAATGTTACTACACAATCGTAAGAGTGTTACTGTACTTTTACCGTTGTTCTACCGTGAAAGATCAGGCAATCTACAAAATTTAATCTCATCTCAAGGTTCGATAAGCATCATATGCCATTAAAAAAAAACTAGACAAGAATACCCCTTTCTTCTTCCTCCGCCCCTCCCATCCCCCACTTCGTTTACCCCCTCCCATGGCTGCCGCCACTGTCAGAATCTGCGAGGTGCCCACAACTTGGCAGCGAGCCTCATCTCCGTCTCCCAGTGCTTCCTAGCTCTTCTCCCCTAACTAGCTCTTCTCCGTCTGTATGTTCGCACAACATACAGACTCCACACGCAATCCACACCCACAACATTTCAATTCACCAACAATTCGGGAAATCATTATCCAAGAAACAACAAAGAACGAATAGCTATTGGTGTGAAGGCAAGGTGTTCGATGGAATTCTTAAGAGTCAGGGAAACAAATGGGTACCATGATGGAAGGTGGGGATGGAGTTGAAGGAGATGGCATCCTTGCAAACTCGCACGGCGGCGGCGACGATTCCCTGGCCATGATAGTCATAGCCGACACCCATCTCCACGAACAACTTCTTGGCCTCCTCAGCCCCTTCTTCTTGATCATCATGCGTCTGGGGCTGGGCTGCCGCCATGGAAGGGGGAGGCAAGGGCTCTTGTCGCTCCGGGTATTGGCTTCTTGGGCTTGGGGATCGGCTTCGGTGGCGGAGGTGGGAACGAGACAATGGAGAGAACAGGGAGTGGTGGTGTTCTTGGCCTAGTTGGGCAAAGGAGGCTACTAGGCAATGGCGCTACTAATGCCACCATCTTTTGCCTATCTGATTTTCCTAGGGGAGAAGCGCGTGGTGGTGGTGGCCATGGGAAGCGGTGGAGGAGGTGGGGAATAGGAGGGGTGGAGACACGAAGAAGATAGGAGTATTTTCGTGAATAATGGCATATCTCATTTCGCCCAATTAGTAGTGGCATACATGACATATCTCAAAACTAGTCACTTAACAATGACATATATCTAAATAACTCTATATATTTTTGCATTGAGGCTGAACTGTCACCAACAAAGCGCTCCTTTAAGATGAATCATGTTTCATTTCAATGAGGAGTTCAATTAACTTGCTTCCCTGCTCGCCCTGCTTCAAGTTTCCTATGTGCTAGAATTGAGCATCTTGTACATTGTTGCAACTTGCAACCTAACAAATTACCCCTAGCTTCTTTTCCACACGTCGATCTCCCAAAATTATTAGCGTGTGTAGTGTTGATAGGCACTTTTTTGATGACCCATATCAGATGTATACGAGCTAACCCTTCTCTCAAGTTAGAACATACGAGTTTCAGCAATTTCATAGAATACGACTCAAGAAGAGTGTACGAACAAGCAGATAAGAATGTGCAATCCCCTTGTTTGGATAGGAAGGAAAATTGACCCAAATCCTTCTGATTGGCAAATAAACTGTACTAAAATCCCTCCAAATATGAAGAGAGTGGATCTGATCCCCATCCATCTACCATGGGATCAAGCCTAGGGAAATTAACGAAAAATAGTCTCATCCCTTGCTGTCGGACCTCGGGTGTGGAATACCCAAAGCCCTCGTGTGTGTACTGTACTAGTCTTATAATCAGTGGCTAGTACACACATCCACAACATTAATATACACATCCATACATTATACATATAACATGAAACAAACATAGGACATAAACTTAAGCGTTTACATGGCAAGTATTTATTACACGACCGACCGGTCAAATTAAAACATACGTAGTGTCGAACCCGGGAGCGAAGGATCCCGGATTCTCTGTGCTTCATACACTAGTCCAGGAACAGCTAGTGTACACAACCAAACAAAAGTGGACAGCATAACCATACAACAACATTCATTGAAATAATTAGAGTTGTTACAAAAGGGGCGTACAGCCAAAAGCAAATTACAGCAAAAACAAAAGAAGTAAGGTAGACCATACGATTCACCACGGGCAATCGTTTGGTGGTGTGGTCTAGTTGTCCAAGGTCTCATTCTCCTCATAGCATTAGCACAACAACTGTACTCGCAAGTCACCCCCGTAAGTAATAGATTATAATGCATGCAAGGATTTACAAAGGGGAGGCATATATGGCTCAATTTGTGTAAAGCAATATTTTCTATTTAAATATTCATACTAAGTTTCTAAAGTAGTTTATTCTATAACTAAAATTTATTTTCTAAATCTTAAGTTTTATAGTCAGATAACATTCATCAACAAGTGATGAATAATACCCTCCTATCACATAGCTACCCTCCCAATTCCCATTTGGATAGAGATCCAAAACATTTGATAAAGTCTTTTGAAATCGAAACTAAAAATCTAACTTGGAGTGGCTTTGCTAGCATGTCCATGACCGTGGACATGGCTATTCGAATAGTTTTGCACTCTACAGAGGTTATACAACTTTACCCAAATGACACGACTTCTCTAGTTTGTTTGGCATCCGTCGATACCACCACTCACTATCTTAGGTAAGCAGTCTAGAACATGTGACAAGGCTTTTACAATGCGTCATCCCACCTAGTCCCGCCTTGCTAAGGTTTCGCCCCCCTTTGGATAGAAACCCGCAGGGTTTAGGCCCCCTCTTGCACCAGGTGGGAATACATAAAAGTAGGTTATAAAAGACACCTACGCAACTGGATGGCTCGACCACGATGAAACGTTGCAAATTAGTTTGCCAGGTCTCTCCCATTTGAAACATGTGGTAGTATGATAGGGCGTAGCAAAATACGCTCGAAGACTGGTTCTTAATTGACTTGGGGCAACTTTCTAGTAAAACCTTGGGCCTCGATCATAGAAACGAATCGACCCCGTGCATAAATATGCACCCATCCAAACATCCATTTCGCTCAAGTCTAAAGCAATTTTTATTTTATTTAACCAGTCAAATTATTTTATAAACCTCTATGGTAAAGGCAATACCATAGTATCATTTTAAATCATAGTTGAATTTATAGCTAAATTCCTCAAAATAAATATTTTTGAGTTAAGCTTCGACTAAGCATAGAGTTTTTGCAACAAGGTCTAGTTCATACTAATGTACCAACTAGCTTTCAACTAAGGTATCAAGTGTGGTTAACTCAATATTCAAATTGGATGTACAATGGAAATAGGAATAACTATAAAGTTCAAACAGGGATTTAAATTACTTGAATTCAAATATGCATGCAATAATAATTTAAAACAAAAATTAACTAACTTTGAAATATTGGGATTCAATATGATCAAAGGTGTAACTTGCCTTGCTCAAAAGCCTAAGGATCTACTTCTTCGAAGTACTCGGGTTCTCCGGAGTCGTCGAAATCTACACGTGAGAACGCAGTCAATTCAAATAAAGTCCAAATGAACTCTAGAAATTACTAAACTAGAACCAGCAGAAAGGTACAGACTTTACAAGAAGATAGAAGTTCGAACCACTCAAGTCGGAGCTCGAACGGGGGAGAACGGGCTCTTGGGAGTTTTGAAATCACATGGTCGGAAGGACCACCTGGTTGAAAGAGGTTCGACTAGGTGGTCGGAAAGACTACCTGGTCGAAAGAGGTCGAAAGAAGACTTCGACTACTAGGTCCAAAGAAGGATATGACTACTCAACATAGTCGTAGGAACGATACAATAAAGATACGACTACACAACGTAGTCGTAGGAAGGATATGATTACACAATGTGGTCGTAGGAAGGATAGTCTAAACTGAGAGGGAGGTCCAAAAAACAAGAGGGAGAACAAAGTACGAGAAACTTACCAGGGCCGAGAGAGAGGCCGAATGGGGGGGTTGGCAGACGGCGAAAGGGGTCGAGGGCGGAGCGGGCGCTTCGGTAAACTCTTCGGCGGCAAGGAGGTGTGCACAGTGAAGAGCACGGCGAGACGATGCCGGGGTTGGAGGTGTCGACGGCGGAGGACCCTCAACGGCGGTGCACTCCCTGGCGGCGTGAGCTTTGGCTGGAGTACTTGGAGCTCAAAATCTCAGCAAACGAATGAGAGAGAGAGAAATGGGGAAAAGGAAGAGGAAGGCGAGAGGTTTCGGGGCTCCTATTTATAGCAGCTGAGGGGGAGGAAGCTGACGGCATAGGCGCTTGGGCGAGGACGAGACGGGAGCAGGTGGGGGAAAGGAGAAAGAACAGAGGGGGTTAGTGCATCGAAGGACGGGCAATTAAGTGCGTCTGATGCCGAGGAAGATGAGGGAGAGAATCGCGCCGGAGGCGATGACTTTGCAGTGGAGGTGATGGTATTTAACGCGCTGACGGTATTTAATGTGTGGGGACTTTTGCGACCACCGTGACTGTGACCAGGCGAGGAGGAGGTTGACAAGCGGGGCTAGTCGAAACTGAGCGACTGGTCGAAGCCAAGAGGGTGGTCGAAACCGAAAGGGTGGTCCAACCGAGAGGGTAGTCGAAACCGGAAGGGTGGTCCAACCGAGAGGGTGGTCGAAAGACTGGTCAACGCATGGGGAGAGAAAAAGAGATGGGCCGAGGGGAAAACGGAACAAACAAAGAAAGGGATTTTAAACACCAGAGAACTCCAGTAAACTCAAAATAAACCAAATTTTAGATTAGTTGAAGTTTGATTTAGTTTTTTAAAATTATTTTAAATTTTTAAAATCTCAAGTTAAGCTTTAGAAATTCAATAAAACCAAATGATTATTTTTATTTTAAAATTTTTGAAAGAGCTGAGAAAATCGGGATGCTACGAGTAGCAAGTTAAACAGTGGAAGCATAACAAATAAAACCCAAAATGTAAGTATTTATTACAATGGAAGCATAACCACCGCTCACAACACGTTAGTAAGCAGTCTAGAGTTCGCAACGAAGCCTTTACATCACTAGACCTAACCTTGCACTAGCCCGGCGAATGGTACACCCTCACATCACCCGGGTTCCTCATGTTTCAGTGATGTATTCGCAGTTGTATTGGCAAGCTTTGTTTCCAATGCCTCAGTGAAGGGAGCCCCTTCGAACAATCTTTTCTGGATTGCTCGTACTACTAAGACCTACCAACATGCAAGACTAGACCCTGATAACTTAATTAGCCAAGACCGTCCCAGTTCAGCTGTGTGGTTGTATGCTTAGGTTTAGTTTGGTGGCACCAGCGTTCGGTCCTTAATCAACCCGGGTGAGGATCTCTCCCTATCTACACGCAAGATATACCTCTCACGTTCATCAGTTCATAATATAACTCGCCTGTATCAAAATATAAGTTTTTCATTTTAATTTTATATCAAACTAACAGAGGTAACCCCTCTGGACCAATCATTTCAAAATTCCCCATTCCATACTCAAATTTTCATCAAGTGTTCGAATTTAGCGAAACTAGAACCTAGATAAGCATCTACTCGATATTCATAATTGAAATACCCAAATTAACATCATTCATTGCCCAAACCATATCCTAAAGGCTACAACAGTAAGGATATCAACATTTTAGGAGGATCATGCATACAATAAAAATTTAACTACCGTTATCCCCAAATATAGCAATTTTAGCTAAACATACACGCATGCATAATAGAGTTTTGCAAAATAAAATACAATAATTAAAATAATGGGTCAACATGGTCAAAGGAGGTGCTTGTCTTGCTTTGGTATCTCCGAGTATGAGGATGGTGGGTTGTAAAGAAGTTCGTTCGCGTTGTCGTTGTCTATTCGAAAGAGTCGATAACAAATCACAAATAGTAAAATAAATTCAAAAGAAATAAAATCCAAATATTTTTGCATATTCATACATATCATGATTTTATATTAATTTATAAAAAATTCATTCAGTTTGGAGTTCATAAGCAAAAGTTATTAACATTTCAATTTTGCTCGATTTGAAAAATCCTGAAATGATAAAAAGGGTGACGTCGAAAGCGTGTTTTGTGAATTTACGCTTTCAACAGAGAAAGCGTATTTTCTTTATACTGAAGACAACTTTTCCAATTTTATTTTTTCCTAAAAATCTTTTTCTTACATGTCGGCCCTACATGTCAGTCTCTCATTTTTTTAATTTTATTTATGAAAACAGTGACAACCCCACATATCATAGACTCATTAAATATTAACTAAATGATTAAACCTAATTTGATTTTAATCCTCTGACACGTGGGGTCCACTTGTCAGCCTTTCGGTTTTAAAACCGAAAACAGTACGTGGGTCCCGCATGTCAATGACTCATTTACTAAATATGTTTTAAATTAGATTTTTTATTATCTTTTCAGCCAGTCCCACATGTTTGACTTAGTAACTTCAACCTCTGTCATTTAGCACTAATCAACTCCTAATTACATGGGCCCACAAGTCAGAGAGAGAGAAGGAGAGTAGCACACATTGCATTGCTAGCTCGATGAGCTCGTCGATGGCAAACGATGCAGCGGCTTGGCTCAGAAATGGGCAAAAATTGATTCCTGGTGCAATGGTGGTTTCGCCGAGTGGTGGCGATGAGGCAGGGGATGGCCGGAGCTTTGCCGACGATGAACCCCAGAGATGGCGCAAAGCAGGGTTGTGGCGGTTTTAGTGAACGAGGTAAAGAAAAGGTGAATGGTGGTGCGCATGAGCTCCAGGGGGTCATTGTGATGCTACTGGCGGTGCATGGAGACCAATGGTCACCGGAGCGGCAGCGACAACGCTTCCCGTAGCAGCGCCATGATTGACTATAGTGAACTCCATGCTACGCTAGCTAATCATCCAATCTAACACACACACTAGCTTTAGGGGACTACTAGAAGCTCACCCAAGACGTTGATGGTGTCGAGAGATGGCAGGAGAGCTTGGAGCAGTGATGGGTAGTGGCAATGGCGGTAGCTTCACAGTGACACAACTCCTCGATGAAGGATTGCTGAAATGGAGCTGCGCATAAGCTCACAGACGTGCTAAGAATGGTAGGGGTAGAAGGAATTAGCTAGGGCCTCACCGGAGTGGCGCTAAACAGCAAAAGGGGCTGCGACAGCCAGAAGTGAAGAAAAAGAGCGATTCGGGGGATTCCTTGCGCGTGGATCAACATCAAGCGAGGGAGAAGCGTTAGTGGAGTATGGAACACATAATGACGCGATTGGGTGAGGTTCAAGCTCACCAGAGCGTCGGGAACGTGAAGTTCTAGATCGGGGTGCGCACCGGAGGTGAAGAAGATGACGGCGCATCCACGCTACGGAGCTCCAGGAGCTGCATTAAACAAGGGAATATGGTGAGTGAGGTGAGAGGCGTACAATGATGTGGTTGGAGAGAGCAAGGAAGCTCACCAGAGGAAATGACCGCATAGAGCTTGCTCACTAGCGTTGAGAACGACGCTCTCATTCCTGGCAAACCAAGGTGCGAGAAGCTCTGGTTCTTGGTGGGAGGCGACAATGTCGAGTTGGGGTGTTTGTGACGCGGTCAAAGCCTTAAGTACGACTGAGAATGATGTGATATTCATGATGAGAAAGCGGTGGGCGCGGTGAGAAACTTGCAGCTCTCTCTGGTGTTTCCGTCTGTTTAGGTTAGCGGTGAGCAGGAGTTGCTAGCATGGGCGCTGTGATGTGCAGCGTGGCGGAGGCGAGGCGATTGGGCGCGAAAGCGGTGGCGCGGTTGCGAAGCCGAGGCGGAGCGAGGCGAGTGTGTTGGTGCGCGGAGGCAAAGCGAGGTGGAAATGGGTGCTGACAGGTGGGACCACGGTGTTAGCGAGAGAGGGAAATGAGGGCATGAGGCAGGCTGTGCTTGGCTGAGGCGAGGAGCGAGGAAATGGGCCGCGACAGTTACGGCGCAAAGGTGAGCAAGAAATTCGAATTTGGTTTTGAATTTTTCTGAAAAGGCTAAGAGTTTGACCAATTTTTGAACATAGGAAAGAGCTCAAAAAATTATTAAATTTTTTGTGGAGACTCCTCACATAGTGTAGTTAATTGTGATTTTTTTTACAGAATTTTATATATTCTGTATTTTTCTAAAACATTCTTCCAAGCTTCAATTTGTATGCAAATGCAACAATTGATTTATGAAAAGTTTCAAAAACACACTCAAAATTTTATTCCCACATTTATACTCAGTAAAAATCTTCCAAAGTGGATTTTTGGGATGTTACACTTGCTCTATGGATAGGCAAGGAAAGCTCTTGCTTTTCTCTTTCCGGCTTACTGATGAACCCGAAGGTCCTATTGTTGGCCCGATCTTTCGATGATAACGATAAGTCCGGTAGGTGTCGCTCAACTCTCACGATCCTGGCTACGAACACGCAAGGCTCGAAACCACGCAATCGCTGAACTGATTGATAAGTCGTTATCAATCGTGCATGAATACCCGGTTGACCTGACCACGAAGGTCGATTCCTGCATACACCGAAGAACCACGCAAGAACAAGATAATAAGCAATCTGAAATTGCAAATATGATTGAAATATTTAATTGAGTTGGGATTCTGAAGCGGTATTATGGTTGGTCTAGTCGACACAAGCCAATACACGAAGTTTTTATGAAGCTAACTTTTAACTAAACAAAATCCAAGAAAACTAGAGGGGGTGCGTCCTCCTTAAATAGGGGATGAGGAGCCACAAATCTAAAAAAAATAGCAGGGGTGGGACTAAAACTTGCAGTACTGTTCATGTGAACAGTAACCACGCCCCCAGGTGGGCCGTCGGCAGATGGGCCAAGTTCAGTATGATTACAAAGCCCAGATTGGCTCAAAGAAGTGATATGACGTCTTCTTTTGATGATTTCGATCAGTCCAGAAGGAATTTGGAGGTGAGGCCAGATACATTGGAAAGAGGATGAAATAAGCTTTCAATCAAGTACTCGTGGACCTCCAACGGACTCCGTATGTGAAAGTTATGCCTGTTTTAAGTTGGTGTTGTCAGGCTGATTCCGGAGGCCGAATTGGATTCCAAAACGGGTCCAGCTCGAACTGCTTGCTTGTCTTGGACCAAAAGTGACATCGTGCTGCATATATATATATTTCATCATTAGGTAGCATCATATAGTTCATATAATATAAAGACACTCCTAAAAACAAGCTCACTGATAATTTAAGTGAGCGACGAGCTATTGTACTTAGAGCATGAAACATAGCAAATATGGTTGTATCCATAGAGGTCATGTCCTCATCATCCTCCCTTTCTTGAAAACAAAGCCATCCTCGGCTTTTGATAAGCTGAAAATAGGGTAACAAAGAAGCCAAAGTGTATGCATGATATATGTATATGTCATCTGTTTTAACAGTTCTTCGTTGTTGCACAATTAATGTTAGAAGACAGCAGCAATCATATATGTGAATGATCAAAACAAAAATTCTCACACAACAATTATTGCAACTAGTTTTGCAAATATAAGTGAAGCGTTTATGCAATTCAAATCTCTGAAGTTGTAAACTTGTAGTGGTAGCATATATGGGCACATCTACAACTTTTGGAATCAAACAAAATTCACCCATATAATCATATGTCAAACGAGCAATGGCAAATTCATCTAGCAATGGTGAAAATATTTGTAAGTTCTTCCATAATTCAACATCTTCATTCAGATTGTCCTTACTAGATGGTGCAATAAAAGGTGAACACATAGGCATGGGATGAGCACTAAATTTTATTTGACTCTCATATTGAACAAGATTCAGCACACAAGAATTGTTGTCCAAAACAGTAAACTTCAATTCATCCATGTGATCACAAGTTATACATATTCGATATACCATAAATTGATTGTGTACACCATAATCTCCAATTAATTTAAAATAGCAGGTGTACGTGCTAGAAGGAGAATTTAGAGATGAAAGTTCAGAAACTTTCTCCATAGCATATTCCAAACTAATTGGATCATTAAGGATGATATAGCACAAAGCATCAGTAGGGGATATTCTATCAAGTACTTCCTTATGTGTAATTAATTCGACATGTGTAAAATTATGAGAATTCAGATCAGCACATGGTTCATTCAAGTCAACACAAGGAATATCAAAAGATTGCACTACAACAGGTATATACTCACAAAGTTGCTCTAAGTCTTGCTGTAGCACCAAATTAGTACCTTTGTCATTATCGTCCTCATCAACTAATGTAGGTACCTCAAGCTTCTCCTCTAATGGCATAAGATGCGCTCGATCATCGTTCATCTCTTCAAGCGTTTCGGCTGTATCTAGAGATGGAGTAGGAGCCAAAACAATGTTAGCATTTTCAGTTACCTTAGGTCGCACCTCGCTTGTGACTGTGGTTGGTGGAGGTACAAATCGACATTGTAATTTCTTCTTCATCTGCTCCCATGTGTACATGAAGTGGTACTCCAGATTCGACCACCAATGTTGAACATCACCGATTAGTGCCGTCCTTGCAATGGTCATCTTCTCATAAGGATCAAGGTCCTGTCTTTCAAAATAGCTTTCCAACATAGTAACCCATAGAAAGTAGTCCAATGACGTACTCTCAGCAGTGTGTGGCAATATGTATGCAGGTAGTTGTTTTCCTTTGAGCTCAAATCTACCTGCGATGACATCGTAATCTACCAAATTCAACCAACCTGTCATTGTTAGTAGAAAACAAGGAACAAATCACAAATATATATTCCTATCAACTACTAGGATCTGGAGGCTCAAATCAAGTCACTCACACTCAAGTTTATACCAAGTTCTTACAAGTTCTTACCAATGCCGCAAGGAAGGGGTACAACCGGTGGCTGGTTCGTGATACTCTCACTTGCAATTAGCCCAACGATTGCGAGAAACGACACCTGCTGAGTTACTATGAAGTGGAGCTTGGAAGGCTTCAATATGGTAGCAAGGATCAGCAATAATCAAATCAGTTAATGCAAGTTGAAAGATTGTTCAAAGTACTAGCCAATGTTGCTGATCCTAGCCTAATCAAAGCTAGCAAATCAAATACCACCTGATGAACCCGAAGGTCCTATTGTTGGCCTGATCTTTCGATGAGAACAATAAGTCCGGTAGGTGTCGCTCAACTCTCACGATCCTGGCTACGAACACGCAAGGCTCGAAACCACGCAATCGTGGCCCGATTGACAAGTCGTTATCAATCGTGCATGAATACCCGGTTGACCTGACCACGAAGGTCGATTCCTGCATACACCGAAGAACCACGCAAGAACAAGATAATAAGCAATCTGAAATTGCAAATATGATTGAAATATTTAATTGAGTTGGGATTCTGAAGCGGTATTATGGTTGGTCTAGTCGACACAAGCCAATACACGAAGTTTTTATGAAGCTAACTTTTAACTAAACAAAATCCAAGAAAACTAGAGGGGTGCGTCCTCCTTAAATAGGGGATGAGGAGCCACAAATCTTAAAAAAAATAGCAGGGGTGGGACTAAAACTTGCAGTACTGTTCACGTGAACAGTAACCACGCCCCCAGGTGGGCCGTCGGCAGATGGGCCAAGTTCAGTATGATTACAAAGCCCAGATTGGCTCAAAGAAGTGATATGATGTCTTCTTTTGATGATTTCGATCAGTCCAGAAGGAATTTGGAGGTGAGGCCGGATACATTGGAAAGAGGATGAAATAAGCTTTCAATCAAGTACTCGTGGACCTCCAACGGACCCCGTATGTGAAAGTTATGCCTGTTTTAAGTTGGTGTTTTCAGGCTAATTCCGGAGGCCGAATTGGATTCCAAAACGGGTCCAGCTCGAACTGCTTGCTTGTCTTGGACCAAAAGTGACATCGTGTTGCACATATATATATATATTTCATCATTAGGTAGCATCATATAGTTCATATAATATAAAGACACTCCTAAAAACAAGCTCACCTGATAATTTAAGTGAAGCGTACGAGCTATTGTACTTAGAACAGTAAACATAGCAAATATGATTGTATCCATAGAGGTCATGTCCTCATCACTTACAATTGCTCGGAGATATCCTTCGATACTTGTACGCCTCCATGCGTCCACCGGACCGTCCTACTACTACTGCTGCGAATTTTTTTTAATCCTTTTTATTAATATTTTATAGTTAATCCGTCGCGAACTTTATTTCCAAATCTGACCCCTTTGGTCATGCGACCACCCCTGGCGTGGCCAAAGCGTACTGTCATGCCACCATAAGCGGCGTGACAGAACATGCCATGCAAGCCCTCGTCCGCACGCCGTGCCAGCTTGGAGAGCATGCGTGGCATCTGTCATGCCGCTTTTGGTGGTGTGACAATGTCGAATTGTCACGCCATATTATATGGCGTGACAGTAATGTCATATCGTGAGACAATAATGTATGGCATGATAATTGAAGTTGGTTTGTAAATTGTAAATTCGTGCTCATGGTTGAATTTAGTTCGGACTTGATTTATGGATTTAGAACCTTAAGATTTGGTGGTAAGATAAAAACAAAGGGACTTGATTTATGGATTTGAAACCTTTTGAAACATAAAAAACTATTGAAGTTACGGTGATACATAACACCATGTACATGTAATATTTAACAATTCATAACTTGAAAATAGAGAATGTATCTGTGAACCAAAGATAATACCATCATTTTAACTGAAAGTAAATACCTATATGAACCGATAATTTTTGTACACAGAGGTTTGTAAATTAGGGTTTCCTTTTCTCGGAAATCAGGGTTTCGTCGCAGTTTCAACGCTGTTTGTAGTAATTTGAAAATATAGCAAATGAGTTTAGGAAAATTACGAAACTTTTTGTGGAGCCTCCCGTCATAGTGTTGTTGCTTCTGTAATTTTTGTATAATTTTATTCGTTTAGAGAAAGGATGGTTGATAAGAATATCAGACGAGGTATAACCTTGAGGATGTCGTCCAAGCAAACTGTCTACTGAAACACTTATTGTCCAAACTATTGGAGTCTCTCCTCGGTATAGTCGTCTGAATGTATATAGGCAGGCAGTCGATGAAGTACTTTATGAAGCTTATAGAGAATATGATTGAAGGGGTTGAGAACGCTCTTGTGATTATGAAGATGCCCTAAAACATGGAGAATTCGATGTCGGTGCGAATGGTTCTTTCCGGGATTCCACTAGAAGAGGCATACTTGCAATATAGGCTTGCTTTGATGGCTTAGCGGAGAAACGGAACCAGAACTACATTAGAGTCCGCGGACAGAAGCATGTTACACGTAGTGACATGGCATGATGGTTCGGCTAATGGCTTAAGTGATCCTCGCTACTACTACGGTACATTGCTACACAAGCATCCGGACCATATAACTATACATGCCTTTAGGGGATAGTAAAAACATGCGGGGTAGGACGGGGGAGTACTACGTAATGACCTGACCTACTGCGTGGACCGATGCTATTTTCCCTTCCTTGCTAGCACGACGTTGAACTCCTGGCCGACCTTCCCCTTCCCCTTGTCACGGGACTATCCATGTCGGGCTGGTATGTCGAAGTCGTCTATGTCCTACGATTCCATGATGTAAGTGCACTGTATAGTGAAAATCGTAAAAAGGATGTTAATTCTTCATATCTCACGTCGTCGATACGGATTAGGCCCAGGCGACCTGAGATGCTATGGCGGGCAGGCTCAGCCGGACAAGCCTTTCCCTTGCCCTTGTCGCGGGACTGTCCACCTCGGGGTGGTATGTCGAAGCCGTCCATGTCCTGCGATTCCATGATATAAGTGCACCGTATAGTGAAAAACGTAAGAATGATGCAAATTCTTCATAACTCACGTCGTGGATACGGATTACGCCCGGGTGACCGGATAAGCTGTGACGGCCGGGCTCAGCTTCATGAGCCTTTCCTTTGCCCTTGTCGCGGGACTGTCCACCTCGGGCTGGTATGTCGAAGTCGTCCATGTCCTGCGATTGTATGATGTAAGTACACCGTACAGTGAAAAACGTAATAAGGATGTAAATTCTTCATAACTTACGTCGTCGTTATGGATTACGCCCGGGCGAGTACTGGGCTCCTTCGGAACCTCCTGAACAGGGTCTGGTATGTAAGGTTTCCACCGCACGAAGTTCTCGGCCCGCACCAAGTAGTTCAGCATGTACTTCTCTTGGATGAATGCCCTGTCGTACATCTCCGGGCCGTCGATTCACTGGAAGAAGTGGCAGCGCATCTCGGGCTGCCATTACGTGGGGATGATGTAAAAAATTGAAGGAATTGAACGTTGAGGAAAATCGATGTGCGCGAAAGAAACGCTTACGAGGTGGTGCCCGCACGTGTAGTACGCCCGGGCGGCGGTGTCTGTAGTGCGCAAGGTTGTCTCTTTCGGTGTTGTCACTGCGCAAAGCTGGCACGCGGGCTATTTAATGCACACCCCACCCTCGGAAAGTAGGACCACTGGACCCTCCAAACCGTAGGAAGAAAAACCTTCTCCGTCGTACAGTTACATACCATGACAGACGAAGCAATGAGACCATTTCAACCGGGGTCGCCGAAGCAAGACCTTCCCCTCCAAAGGAAGGGAGGACTTCGGGTCTAACTACCAGTTGATGCCGAACAAGCGTGCTCAACCGGTATGGCCAAAATGCGGACACAGGGAGGACGCTGTTGTGCAGGTCTTGGACGACCCTTTCGATGGCGGACGACGTTTCTTCCGATGCCCACACTCTGGGGTACAATTAGTGAGTTGTTTGATTTATGTTACTGCTAATAGAGCCTCCATGTTAACTCTCCTTTCCAGCAGATGGAGATATGCGACTTTGTCTGCTGGATCGATCCTCCCTATGAACGACATGTTGCGATGTACATGGATAGATTGTGGAACCAAATCTTCGAGTTGGAGGCGCAGATTGACGATCTCAACGAGCAAAACGATGACCTCCGCCAACAGATGCAGCACAAGAGGGGCAACGAGGAGGTCGTGAACATAGGAAGTTCATATGATCTCACATGCTGCTGTGCGAACCCTAGCTGCATATGTGCGTGCCACTACAACAACGACCAATCACGTCCAAGGCGCCCCCTGTACAACACTCTATGTGGGTAGCGCGGGGCACCTTCTACCATTAGGCACGGCCGGAGAAACTTTTATCTCGGTACTTTCCCCTTCTGTACACAATTATTTTCAATCTCCTAAAGCATGTAATTGAATGATCGACGCGTCATCTACTGAACTGTTTTATCAATGTGTCGTGTGCATTAAGCAGTAGGTGTCGACGTGCATTGATCAAACATATATTGTACGAACGAGTCAAGGTTGTCAAGTCGATCTTAAAAGCCTAAACCCTGAAACCTAAACCTTAAAACCTACGACCTGAAACCTAAAAACCTAAACCTAAATCCTGAAACCCTACGACCTGAGACCTAAAAACCTAAACCTAAATCCTGAGACGTAAACCTAAAAACGTAAAACCTAAACCTAAACCCTGAAACCCTATGACCTGAAACCTAAACCTAAACCCTGAGACGTAAACCTAAAAACCTACGACCTGAAACCTAAAAACCTAAACCTAAACCTAAAAACCCTAAGTCCTGTAACCTAAAAACCTAAACCCTGAGACGTAAACCTAAAAACTTAAAAGCCCTGAGACCTAAACCTAAAAATCCTAAACCCTGAGACCTAAACCTGACCTAAACCTAAAAACCTAACCTACCTAAAAACCCTAAGTCCTGTCACGCCATTGTTGTCATGCCAAATTTCTGAACACTCCAGAGGTGATGCGGGAAAGGTCTTCCGATCTGGTGCTAAGTCCTGTCACGCCATGCATCCCAGCGTGACAGGACCATACTGCCACGCTAGTACTCTCGGCGTGACACTATTGTTGTCACGCCAAATTTGTGAACATTCCAGAGGAGATGCGGGGAAAGGTCTTCCGATCTGGTGCCGCACTGAGTATTCTTGCAGCCAACTCTTCATGTCCTCCAAGGTTGGAAACAACATGTTCTTCCGTATTATGTTAGTCTCCGGGTCCGCAATGCTATTCCTGCTCTTCAACCCATTAGCACAAACCGCCTTATCAGCCATACTGACATCATCGAATGCATGCACCAACGGAACCTCACCCATAACACTGCGAAGAACCCACCCTTCCTCAGAGGAGAAAAGTAGTGCAGCAGCCTCATTTTCGGTCGAGCTCCATCCTTCGTCGGAATCCACTTCACGGGTTGTTCCCTCGCGAAACAACTCTTCCTCAAGCTCGTTGTTCATTACAACGCCATTAAAATCAGTCACAGGGTCAATAACATGTTGCGGGGAAGAAACAGGCAGATCCACCGATAATGCGTGGGCAAGGTTGGTAGGACTAACGCTAACGAATTCAATCGAAGGTTGCTCCTCCATTGGAGGGCCTCCCGAATTATGGACATCAAGGTCTAATTCCTCCGTGTTGCCATTCACCATATCCAAATTGTCTGGCAAATCCTCAACAACGTTGATTGTTCTCTCCACCGCCACTTCCAACGAACGGATCTGGGAGGCGAGCACAAGATCCTTGTATGTATCCCAATCATCGTCGGACAAGATTGGCACCAAACAGGCGTGCACCTTACAACCCACACCAGCATCATATCGGGCCTACAGTCCGACAACGACCCAGGCTCATCCCATCGAAATGTCGACTTTATCCTACTCAGAAGAGTTCGAAAGTTCGGTGATTCGCAAAACAAAAGAACGGTAACTTCCATGCCACTGAAGTCGACATCACTACCCGTTTGGCTAATCGGTCCACCGGTAAATACACGTACAGCTTTATCCATCTACATCCAACAAAATATTGCAAAGTCATAACCGCATTCCATATGTATGAAATATCGCAATCAACATTGCATAAAACAAAAGTTGCGCAGTTCGAAGGTACAAACTAATGGTTCATAACAGCTTTATTGTAGTTTTGTGATCTATAACTCTCATATTTCTCTAAAAGAGACTAACACTTTATTGAGATGTGTTAGGCCATACGATGGACGAATAACACCAAGAAACAATGAGATGCAAAAGATCAAAATCCTACACTATCCGGAGTCTCGTGCTCACCACGCTTGAGATCCCATTCTCGAGACCGCCCAAACCACGTGTTTGGGACCACTCAGAGCTTGCCTCCGAGTGCGACCTACACTACCCTGGATCCACGTGCCCAGGTACGCTCGAGATCCCGTTCTCGAGACCGCCCAAACCACGTGTTTGGGACCGCTCAGGGCTCATTCCTGAGTACGCCCAGGACTTCGCTCCCGGGTACGCCAGAGCTACACGCTCGGAGTGCCACGAACCACTCGTTCGGGAAATCTGATATGCAGAAAGGAGATAAGTCATATTTTTTTCGCCTTCAGTCTATATTTGATTTCTATAGAGATCCTTTCTATAGAATCCCTCCTATAGTGATTTATTAACCAATGGACCAAAAGATCCTTAAACAAAAAGTAAGATGTGAGAATCATATGGATAACACAAGGGCATAGTGGTCATGTGCATAGCTAAGAGAGAATGCCCAGCTAAAGCCTTCCCTACTTAAGCCATTTTTCCCCCACTGCTAACACAAGCCTCAATTCATTTGGTTCACAACCAAACACCCACAAGCAAGCACAAGCCAGCATCACCACCTCCCATTACCGCCTATACGTGTTGCTAAAGCCAAATAGCTCAACAAAAACTATATATGCACAGAGGGTCTCCTACATTAACCCAACATGAAACCCTAGCAATACTAACATTCCTTTATATCCATGCCCACAACCCTCATCCTCCATCATAGGGCATAAGCCGAACCCACCAGCAATATCATACTCTCAGCATTTCAAATCACAGAGCAAGGGGAGGAATCAGGGAGAAGGGAGGTTATACCTCAGTGCGAACCACAGGGCCGGATGCCGCCGCGGGGAGGAGGACGGTGCGGGGGAGGGGACCGACGTGGGGACGAGGCCGGCGCGGGAGGGGACGGCTCGGGGGAGAGTCGGTGCGGGATGGGACCCATGAGGATGAGGCCGCGGAGGAGGGGCACGGAGAGGAGTCCGCACGAGCGCGCGTCGCGGCGGCTAGGGTTGTGCTGCGCGAGAGATAAGAAAAAAAATGAAGAACGCGCTGTCCTGCGCGAGTATAAGTCGCCACTGTCACGCCAAACCTAATAGCGTGACAATCCCACCTTGTCACGCCATGGCCTATGGCGTGACAGATGCCACGCAAGCCCTCCACGCTGGCACGGCGCGCGACCGAGGGCTTGCGTGGCATGTTCTGTCACGCCGCTTATGGTGGCGTGACAGTACGCTTTGGCCACGCCAGAGGTGGTGGCGTGACCAAAGGGGTCAGATTTGGAAATAAAGTTCGCGAGGGATTAACTATAAAATATTAATAAAAAAGATTAAATAATAAAAAAATTCTACTGCTGCATGGACAAGATCACAGGGGTCTTCAGTACACTAGACCATATTTGTTGGATAATTTTCATGGGCAATTTTCCTAGCTTGATTTCGACCTATCGGCCTACATTTATATATAAAAAAATGTGGTCCGAACTTGCCAATTCTAACGGGCCTAATCTGGTCCAGAGCCAAGCAGCCCGTATGTGGGCAGGCTATCGGATTCAGCCCATAAGGGTCCAACGGTGCAACTGCATGGACTAGAGACTAGGCCAATCTGGACCAATAATCTCCGTACATGGGCCATTCAGCCCGTGCGTATTGGGCCAAGTAAGTTGCCACTTGGCCCATCTCCCCTCTTTCTCTCTGCCTCTTAAAAAAAGGGAAAAGGAAAAACTTACTCTCATCACCTATTCCTCTTGGCCTTCTTCCTCCCCCGCTTCCCTCCACTTGACGCGAGCCACGCCGGGGACGTCCATGGCGACGGCGGCGTCCTCCTTGCCCGACTCGGAAGCCGCCACCAAGAGCTACAAATTGGCCTCCGCGTGGGACAAGGTCGGTCCCCGCCTCCGCGCCCCCCCCCCTCCCGTCGGGTTGGTGTGAGATCAGCGGTTTGGTGGATCTGATCTGAGGTCTTTTTTTTTTTTGTTGGCTTTCTCGTTGCAGAAGGCGCCTCTCACGGAGCAGCAAAATGCCGCGATCGCCGCGCTCTCCCATGCCGTGGCCGAGCGGCCGTTCCCGGCCAATCTGGTGAGACGCCACCGCATCTCGGAATTGTATGCTTGCTTATACTACGCGTCGTTACTTGAGATGGCAAGCGTTGTGATCTCGTTGGTGGCAACGTAATTTGGTTTAGTTTGTTCTGTGCTATGTTTGGGCTGCACTAGAAACCCGTCAATTTGGTTTTTATTTCAAGGATCAAAGATATTTCATCACTAGTAATAGAGCGTACATACTTGACATTGCAGGGGTTTAGTGAATTTACAGTTTTTGTTGTTGCGATTGGTGTAACATTATTAGCTCACGTGTCTCAATCTAGGTGGTATTAGATTTGCGATAATGTTTGGAATTTTATTTGGGTGTCAAATGGGTTAAGTGTGTGCATCTGGCCTTGGGGTGTAATTTCATTGTATGTTTGCTTGTAACACTATAACTCGATAGTAGGCTGCACTCTCTAGTGGATGCGTTGCATTGGCATCAGGGTTGTTTAAAATGTATTTCTGGGTGTTATATCAGGAAGATGGAGGTGTGGTTGTGCCAGAAAAAGAGTCTGCTTTGGAGGAGGTGGGTGCAATGGATGCGGTCTTGGTGAATACGCATCAGGTTAGTTTTCATTATCTTGTTGCTCCGTTTATAATGCCTGATGAAGTACCACTTGTATTGATTGATTAGAGAATTTTGGAATTTCATTTGTGCCTTTTCCTTATGCTGTATGTACTATGTTCAACCTTAAGTTGTTTCAGGATAAAAGGCAAAATATTTCTGCACATTGAGCTAATGCTTTTGTTATCACCTGTAGTTCTACAAATGGTTTGCTGAATTGGAATCAGCTATGAAATCTGAGGTTTGTGCATATCTGTTCTTCAGTTAGTGATGGACAGCTTGCGATGTCTTAGTGAGTTTTAACCTCTAGTTTTTTGGCAGACGGAGGAAAAGTATCGTCTCTATGAGAGTACATTAGAGGAACGTGTTCACACTTGCGATGGTATCCTTCAACAAGTATGGTTACGAACCCTTCTGTCGGTTTATGTTGAAGAAATTTTATAAGGAACATATGCATTCTTATCCTTTCAGTTTAACCTTAAGTACCTCCATTCAGGTGGATGACACACTGAACTTATTTGAAGAACTACAATCCTTGCACTCGAGTGTTGCCATCAAGACGAAAACGTTGCATGATGCTTGCGACCAACTTGTATGTCCCTTTCACTCATTATTGTGGTTACTTTTTGAATTCTTGTTGGAATTAACTATTCATAGCGAAATTTCCACTTGAAAGGACCTTTAATTCATTATGTATTGTGCACTTAAGCCATCTTTAAGATTGTCTTCCATATTACCGAAATTTGACAGATTACATGCCTTGTGTACCTCTTGCCTTATGGTCAGCTTTAGTCTTATGTTAATGATCTGATTATGGTATATTTTGAAGCCCTCCTTATTGCATCAACTAAGATCTCTCTCTCTCTCTCTCTCTCTACAAAAAGTTACAAAATTCATTAATTCATTGATATTTCAAACAAGTGATTGTAAGGGGACTGTTGGTATACAGTTTCTGCATGGATCCTTATGGAGTATTTATGCGTAAATTTATGTTATGAATTATGCAATTAATATAAACTATTATGTTATTTTAACTACGTGAGTAATAGCATAGGGGCTCAATCCAAATTAGGTTGTTGGCAAAGTACACTAGGAAGCATAGTTTTCCTACTACTGGATTGAAAATTTAGAAAACAAACTAAAACATTTTCTTTTGTTTTCAGTGACTGTATTCTCATCTAACAACCATGCTTCATATCTGGTACTAAATGTAGGTGCAACTTTCCTTTTTAACTATTGTTTTGTTTATTAGTCTAATAGTATATTTAGGTCGTAAAAGTCCATTTTTATTGTAACTTTGCCATCTTGCATGCTGGTTCCTCTTCTGATTTTTTGCTTTAGAGTTTCAGTCAATGAATTATCATTTCTAACTCTAATGCAGTTGGTGGAGAAACAAAGGCTCATTGAGTTCGCCGAAGCACTTCGAAGTAGGTTAAACTACTTTGATGAATTGGAAAATGTAAGGTTTGGCATCCCTAGTTTGTCTTTTGAAAATGGGTTTCTGTTTGACTTCATTAAAATATTTGATTGAAAAAAAAAATCTTTTTTCAACAATTTCTTCAGTTCATACGAGAGCACCCTTTACCAAACATATTGAATTCTGTAATACATCAATTTTGAAATTCAAGTATTGAACTTAAGTGAAAGCTTACATAATCAATAAACTTTCCAATGTTTCTGCTACTACTATGTTAATGTTTACATCCTTGCTCGTTTGTAAGCCCAAGTGATTGATTGGTATGGACCCCCTGTGGCTCATTTATGCAAAAAAAAGTGAATTGTCATTTGGTGGTTCGAAGAATATATGAATATGATTTAACTTCTATGCATGTTCTTAAATCTGAATTGTGTGCCTTACATTTTGTGTTTTCATCTTGTGATTAATGCTAATGTACATGCTGATGAGTACTTTTTAAGACCCTGCTGATTGGTATTGTTAAGCAAATTCAATAGCTGTGACCAAGGATACAAATCTTGGAACCGGAGAAAAACCCGCCCGGCGGCCGGTAACGGTAACTGGTTGGTAATCGGAAAAACTGGCAAAAAACCGGTTGAAATTCGAATATGAAAAATTGAATCGGAGATGTTTTAAACCCGGTAACCGGAACGGTTACCGCCCAAAAGCCAGAAAAACCACTATCAAAACCGAAAAAAACAGAGAAAACCAGTTATGGGTAATTAGCAATTGGAATAATGCAAATATTAATTAAAAAGTGTTTAATGAAGTAACAACCCTGATACATAAAGAGCTTGATGTCTAGTAACAATTATGCTGCCTAAGGTCCTTTCCAAGATTCCAACTAGCATGTATGGATGTACTAGCTAGGCTAGATTGTCTTAAAAATGTTGGAACTTGGGAGTACAATAATTCAAACATATTTAGCTTATATAATAGGTAATCTAGCATAAAAAGGTCTAAACCAACTTAGTACGTGCATTATGCAGTCATAAATTCAAATTTAAATTTGAAAAAATTAGGCGGTTTTTTCCTCCCGGTTCCCACTGGTTTTTCCGGTAACCGCCGTTTTTTTCCCCTGGGCTGTGACATCTAGAGCATTTCTGGTTGCTGACCACACTTCCCCACCAACCAGCATTTTCCAATTTATCCAAATGGTGACATTCAGACATTATCTGTAGTGTTGCTGACATGTGAATCTTTTGAATCAAGTTTCATTTCTGTCTGAATAAACTGCTTCATATGGTCTAAATACCTATTTCCATTTTTCAGGTCTCAACTAGCTTTTATTCCCAAACTATGAGCATTGCAAATGAACAGTTTCTCCCACTGTTGAAACGACTTGATGACTGTATCTCGTAAGCATAATAATGCTCTGTGTTTAGTTTTCTGTGCTGAGATTTATGGAGTTCACGCAGCATCCTCTTTTGGTGGTTATAGATATGTTGAAACTAATCCACAATATGCTGAATCTGCTGTTTACTTGGTCAAGTTTCGCCAACTTCAGGTAAAAGGACTACTAGTGATGTGAACTACATTTATAGTCATAATGAATTAGAGAACCTAACCTGATAATTATCTTCTTCTTGTATTGCAGTCTCGGGCATTAGGTATGATTCGGTCACACGTCCTGTCAATACTGAAAGCTGCTTCATCCCAGGTGATTTTCAGTTGCATTTGGTAGTAGAAGTGATGTAACTAATAGTTACTGGATAATAGCTTGACTTGTTTGCAGGTTCAAGCTGCAATTCGAGGCAGTGGATCTGGCAAAAATGTTGTTACAGAGGGTGTGGAAGCATCTCTTATCTATGTTCGTTTTAAGGCAGCAGCTGGAGAGGTATAATTTTTCATTAAATGATTTATAGTTTATAGAAAAGTTTAGAACAACTATAGATACTTGCTCTTATATCAAGCAAGCCCTAGTATTATGTCACAGTTGTAATTTTATTGCTTCTGATTCTTGTTTTCCAGCTCAAAGCGATCTTAGGTGAGATTGAAAGTAGATCTTCTAGGAAAGAATACACGCAGATTCTTTCAGAATGTCATAGTTTGTTTTGTGAGCAGAGGCTGTACTTGGTAAGTTAAAATGGTATTTAACTTTGCTCTCTATTTTGACTTTAACTTGATTACTTCCTGCAGTTCACAAAAATAAGTCGTTTTGGACATCGACGCGGTCCCTGGAATGCAACTTTGACCACTAATTACTATTGTAATATATTTGTAAAATCCAATAAAATTATAATATTATGAAAGTACTTTTCGAGACGAATCTAAACATATGATTTTCATGTATCTGATCTAAATATTTAAAAAGATATTGATAGCTAAAGTTTCCAAAGTTTGACTACGCGCATTCCAAAACGACTTGTTTTTTTTGAATTGGAGGGGGTATTTCTTATCACTTTCTATATTACTTCTAGATACGAGGCATGGTGCAGCAACGAATTTCTGAGTTTGCTAGAAAAGAGGCCTTACCTTCTTTAACAAGGTCAGGATGTGCCTATTTGATGGAGGTAACTCTAATTATCCTATTTAGATTTCATTTGTGTAGTGAAATGTTTTTTTGGTTTATGTTTAGCAAGTTACAACCTACAATTACATGTAATGGCATACTGAAAAGTAGAGGACGTTGAGCATCATGCTTTGTATATTCAGTGGCCTAATATTATGTGTTTACATATGAAACATGTTAAATAATAAGTAGTTCCACTTACTATGCATGCTGAGTATGATGCACTTATATTTTATCTAAGCTTGAGTCGTTCTTGTAGTTCGATTTTCATCATTGTTGTAATCAGGGAAAAAAATCCCAGCCGGTTACCGCCCCGGCGGTAACCGGTCTTACCGGTGGGGACCGGGAGAACCAATCCTGGCCGGTTTCTTTCCGGTTTAGCAAATTCAAATTTCAATTTTCAAAATTCGGCTGGTTTTTAAGCAAATTCATGCTAATTTCATCCGAATTTTTTCGAATTCCGGTTACCGGTCGGTTACCATTACCGCCGGCCAGCCGGGATTCCCTCCGGAAACGGTTTTTTGATCCCTGGTTGTAATACTTATATCATTTTGACAGCTAGAAAAAAATGTTTTATTAGTTTTCCTGTTGCTTCTCAGGCATGCCAGTTTGAGCACCAGCTTTTTGCTCACTTCTTCCCAGCATCCGCATCAGATGTTTCAAGTATTGCCCCTTTAATGGACCCATTGTAAGCTTGTTTTATTCTCTCTTGGTTCTGTTACTGCAATTTGTGTACATGCTGGCAATCTTACAAGTTACAAGTGATTTATTTGTGCAATTCACCAAACTTGATTTGATAATCACAAAACTAGACTCATGGGATTTCTTGTGTAGTGTGCATACTTTTTTTTAATGAGAACAGTAGGGAAGATCCCTACTGAAATATTAATAATTAATTACTCCTCCGGTTCACAAAAACAAGTCGTTTTGGATATCGATATGGTCCTCAAAATGCAACTTTGACCACTAATTACTATTATAATATATTTGTAAAATCCAATAAATTTATAATATTATAAAAATACTTTTCGAGAAGAATCTACACATGATTTTCATGTATCTAATCTAAATATTTAAAAAGGTATTGATAACCAAAGTTTCTAAAGTTTGACCGCACGCATTCCAAAACGATTTATTTTTGTGAACTGGAGGGAGTACAAAATATAGTACAAGAAAAGGGTCCACAGGTAAAAATAAGGCACATGCCCTATCCAACATAATCTGAGACAACTGAAGATATGCAATAGTTCCTACAAGGATTTAACTTAAGATCAACATCAACTAATATTCTCCCATGCCCTCTTAAATGAGCTTTATGGCACATGAAAAACTCACATAAATCTGGAAAGCAGATGTTCAACTGTTATAAACTCAACTGTAGTGTGCATACTTGTTATAAACTCTGTTTTAAGTAAGATGATTAACTGAATTGCCTTTCCATTCAGGTGCACGTACTTGTATGATACTCTAAGGCCTAGACTGATATATGAAGGAAACATTGATTCTCTCTGTGAACTCGTTGACATTCTGAAGGTTGAAGTGCTAGGAGAACAATTGAGTAGACGTGGTGAATCAGTAGTCGGGCTCCGTCCAATATTGCAAAGGATACTTGCGGATGTTCACGAGCGGTTGGCATTTTGTGCTCGGACTCATATTCGTGAGGAGGTACTATTTCAAATATGTGTTTCTTTGATGAGTGACTGTGTGTTATCACAGTCAGCATGTTGTTTTAGTGCCTAGCACATATTTCCATCATTTGTTTTCATATGTAGCGCCAGCGTGGTTCCTTAAATGTTCAGATCATCTGCCATGTGGACTTGTGTTGAGTTTATTGAAAAACCTGCACTGCCCTGAGTGAAAACTTGATAATCAAATTGGCCGTTTTAAACAACATGATAATAATTTGAACTGCTTGATTTCCATTTTTGTCATCTGTATGGACATGATTATGCACATGTGAACCTCTGCATGTGTTGCATTGCATGGGTGTGAGGGAAATGGTTGGTTGCTGGGTGTGAGGGAAATGGTTGGTTGCTGCATTATTTCAAGTTGTAAAGATCAGCACATATGTTGATTGCGCTATTCTCCGGACAGTTAGCATATTGACGGCTGTTCTTCAGGGTTGCACTCGAAGCTTCCCGGGCTTAAGTAACATTTAGATAAGCTTAAGCCCTATTTTTAATTAGAACCCCATAATGCCTCTGCAGCTTATGGGCCTATCTGGCTTGTGTACAAGTCTGAGACCCTGAAAACAAGGCCGAAATGGACTGGATATGGTGCTGACGGTTAAGTCTGATTCAAAGGATTAAAATTTGATCTTCCAAGATTAAAGTGGAAGAAACATGATCACCAGATCCGAGTTGATATGATAGCACACTTGTTTTTTTTCTTCTTCTTTTGAAGTAACTGTATGCCATGTATACATTTTTGGCCCTTCATTTATTGTCCTGTCAAAAGTAAGTAGTTATTTCATTCCATTGTTTAAAACAAGTTTAAGTTTTTTTTTTTAGTTGAAGCAGCTATTGTTCTTTATTGCAACTCTTATACTTAATCTTTATCGTCTCACTTTTTTTTTTCAGATTGCAAACTTCCGCCCTTCTGATGAAGATCTGGATTATCCTGGAAAGCTTGAGAGATCCGTAGATACAGCTTCAAGTGCTAACGTTAGTTTTCTTCTTATTTCAATGAAAAAATGGTTATTTGCCATTTAACTTCTTATGTTCCTACACATTCAATATGATCCTGTACTAGAATTTGGCTGTCTAATAGTCATGCTTGCAGGTTCTTGTATATATTTTGTCTGACACAGATTTGCGTGCGTAAGATGATACTTTCAGTTTACGAGTAGATTTTGGACTTTCTTCTCTCTGTTCTCATGTATGCTGATATTGCCTTTTTGCATGATGGTTGCATCTGATATTAAGAATGCACATAGTGCTTATAACTGAATCAAGTTAATAACGAACATGAGAAAACATATAGATCTAGTTGAGACATGATAATTAATTTTGTTGCTTATGTTTCAATCTGTAGGTTAGTGACAAATCAGACATATATGTGACATGGTATAGACCATTGGAGAAAACAGTGTCGTGCCTATCAAAGCTATATCACTGCTTAGAACCTTCAGTTTTTACTGGATTAGGCCAGGTATTGGACCTCTCAAAGCTTAAGATAATTTCTCTTGTTAATTCTTCTTTTATCGCTTGATGACCTACCTGGTCATTAAACTTGACATATTACTTCAATTGTCACAGGAAGCTGTAGAAGTTTGCTCAACATGTCTTCAGGTCCCTTCTCTCCTTTTTCTTTGTCCATGAGATCTAAAGAACATGCTATTTGCAGTTTCTGTATTATGCTACATTGTGCTATTTGCAGTTTCTGTATTATGCTACATTGTTTGTTATGCTAAGCAACAAACTGTTGATCCTGTGAACAGAATGCAAGCAAGGTCATTGCAAAAAAAGCAACTCCAATGGATGGGCAGCTTTTCCTAATTAAGCATCTGCTCATTTTAAGGGAACAGGTGGCTATACAACTATCTAGTATCTCATCTTGAAATTTCATTACATGCATTAATCCATCTGGCAACTCATATGTTGCTTTACATGTTTTCAGATTGCTCCATTTGATATTGAGTTCTCTGTCACACATAAGGAGCTGGATTTCTCCCATTTGCTGGTATGTGCTGCTTTATCCTTTGCATATGGAGTATTAATTGTTTATCCCGTATTCCCTTGCATGTTCATGGGAACCTTTTGACTTGAAGCCTGATGCTCGCAGGAGTACTGTTCACGTTCTGGATTACATTTGCTTTCATTATAATATTATATAAGGAAAATTAGGTCCATGACACTCTAAAGATGCGTAATTAGAGGAATAACATCGCAAACACACTCGACTTCAAAATAATATCGTAAAGAGCAGAAATTCTGGAAAATAATACTCCCATGGGTGAAAAGACACTTTTGCCCTTAGAATTTTTTGAATGGCAGATGATGTTTTTGGAGGTTAGGTAACAACGGCTGCCAGTTCATCTGTTCATACTAGCACAACGAAGAGGGGACATGACAGGGAGGTGCTACTTGCCTAGAGATGGAGGAGTTGGGGAAGAGGGGTATTCATGTCATTTTGAAAATATTGTAATGGAATATTCTTCAGGAGTGTTATTTTCCAGAATTTCTGCTCTTTGCGATGTTATTTTGCAGTCCAGTGTGTTTGTGATGTCATTCCTCTAAATACGCATCTTTAGAGTGTTACTACTCTAATTTTCCCTATTATATATATACTCCGTTGATGCCTGTGTTCCAAAACTGTTTCACCTGTTTACGTTTTTGAATTTTATGTTCACCTACCATGCATGCGAAGATAGTTCTAATGTCAAAACAAACTTTTACTAGGCCATCCGACAGACTGATACATGACAGAAACAAAACTGGTGTGCTTGATAGCTCTCATCAGCATAAAATCAAACTTCTAAATTCTAATAAACCATCTGATTTATGAAATGAATTAGCTGCTATGTTTGATTCCTTTCCTTTGATATTTGTGTTAAGACCATAAGAGTTATTACCAACTAGGTGTCTCTGGGTGGTAAATTTTGGTTAATATTTTCCTGCGCCCTTGTGATAAATGGCCTTGTTTCCATTTGTTGGTCTCTCTCCAGCTGAATGAAATGTTGAGAAAGATGTTTTTCTTCCCTGGATGCTTTCACTGGTAGTAGATTACAAATTAGGTGGAAATGACCTCCCACTAGTTGGGTCCAACAGGCAAAAAAAATTGTACTTCGTTCCATCAAATTAGACTAAAAAAAGTTGCTGCCCCTATAAGTGATTTGTTGGCAAGAGCAATTAAGATGCACCGACATCCTAGTCTTTTTTAGAGAACTTAAATCCTAGTTGTATATGGTGTTTTCAAAATCTATTCTGCACTCTACTTTCTATTTCCATCTAACTTGTAGTGAAGCTTAGGTAGACTTATTTCTTGAATCTTGATTAACCTTTTGGACAGTCTAATATTGCTTTGATTTAATTATGTGAAATTCCACAGGTCCAAAGCTTTTGTTGTTATCGTTTAGTTATTCTTGGGCTCTATCATATGAATGTTAAATGCGGATGGATCATAATTCATATCTGATAGCTAACTACAAATCACATGTTTCTTTTACAGGATCACTTAAGAAGGATTCTTAGGGGCCAGGTCTCATTATTTGATTGGTCAAGGTCAACATCACTTGCTAGGTCCTTTTCTCCCCGTCTTCTGGAGAACCAAATTGATACCAGAAAAGTAAGTAACTTGAACTGATAGAGTTTTCCTTTTGGCCTAAAGGTTTAGGGGAAAATGTTTGCGTTAATTTCTCATTAGTTGCTACTAGAAGTTGGCATTCCATATTGTGAAATTGAAAACAAAGGGTGCAGATGTGCATGCATTTGTGCATACATAGGACCTTGCATGTGCAAGTGCAACTTGACATGTCCTGATTCCTGAAGTTGTTGACACTTGCTAAATAATGGCTAAAATAGGGCAATACTCCAACGTGATTGTTTTGTCGTTGGCTAGTTGCTCACATCCTCTTTCCATTTTCTTGATTTCAGCTAATTTCCCTACTACTGCTCTTTTATTTCAGGAACTGGAGAAAAGCCTCAAATCTACTTGTGAAGAGTTTATAATGTCCATCACTAAACTAGTAGTGGACCCAATGCTTTCTTTTGTTACTAAGGTATGGTCTATGGAAACCTACCACCGTTTCAAGTGAAAAAGGGACAAAGTCTTTGTGGCTTTGCATTTTATTTTGCTGTCATAAATGCAGTTGGCCTGAACTGTTTTTATTTTGTGTTGTGAGTTGTGACTATCCCAAACCCTAGTATTAATTAGGACACCATTTTATACCAAGCTGTAAAGCCAAGATGCGAGATGGATAACCACATTCTACTGGAAAAACCAATGTTATATGGATAACGACATTCTACTGGCAAAATCAATGTTATATGGATAACCACATTCTATTGGTAAAATCAACGTTATATGGATAACCACATTCTACTGGAAAAATCAATGTTATAAAGTAGTAGGCTATACTCTAATGTAACATGGCTGTCTCATTTTCTGGCAGGTAACTGCTGTCAAAGTTGCACTGTCCTCAGGTAGCCAGGGTCAGAAGTTGGATTCTGTTCTAGCAAAACCCCTTAAGACACAAGCATTTGCTTCTCCTGATAAAGTTGCAGAGCTGGTTCAAAAGGTATATGTCAAATTGTCAATACGAAGCAAGTTACTACTTACTACCATGCCGTTTTTCCATATGTTATGTAAAAACTCCTTTTGCCTGAAGCAGGTCGGGGCTGCTATTCAACAAGATTTGCCCAAAGTAATGACCAAGATGAGGCTGTATTTGCAAAATCCATCTACACGATTGATTTTATTCAAACCCATCAAGTAAGGATCTACATCCCACAGCATTATTTGTTTAATGCAATAATGATGTTTTATTTGGCAAAAGTCAGCAACCAGCATAAGTTTTTACCTTAACAAATCATATAAATATATAATTCACACAAATCCTAACCCCTGAACCATATGGTAAATTGCTATGTAATCTGTCCTGGTCTGGAAATATGGTCATGAGCTGTAACCAGTTGATTACTTACTAGTTACTACCCATTTCTAACCTGTGGCTCCATTCTGGGCGTATATACAAATTTGTAGCTGTCTATGGCTGGACTTCTTGAAGCATGGGAACTCCAATGCTCGAGGGGACATGTCCACCTACTAGTACTACTACCGCGATAATTTTGCTTAAGTCCCTATTAGTTGAGCAGATTTTACCTAGTAGTCCACTATTTTCATAAATCAATGTACTTTCTTACACCATTATCAATCATGGTACTGTTTACTTGTGTGCATCATTCATACTATTTTGATTGGAGTTCCTTGTTGATTAGTTCAGTGAATATAATGTCAGCACACCTGATGAATTCTGTGGTCGGTGGAAGCAAAAGTTTGGAAAGTGCTATGTGGTGCTTCTGTACTTTTTAATAATTTGGGAGTTTAACAAAGTGAAGCTGTACTTCAGAACACGAACATTAATTCCTCCCAAATGGATTGAGACTAACTGAATACAAAGTTGTCTTTATTTCTAAAATTGTTTAACTATGTTATACTAATATTTATGCCAACCAAGGATTCAAAAACTGGATATGAAAAAGATATTGGACCCTCACCGGTACTGGTTACGGTTTTAAACCGGCCAAATTTCATCAAACAAACATTTGAATGTTCTAACGAAAATTTTAATGTTCGCCCGATAACCGGCCGGAATTGACCGGTTACTGGTAAATCGGAAACAAGTTTGACACAATTTTTCCATGTTGATAAGAAATGAAAACTTTCATGTTGTTCCTTCATTTAATACGATTTAATTTCACTACTTAGCTCTAATATTTTCGTGAGTAGTGCTTCTATGCATCACCCTCCCAATACAGGTTGCACAAATCTTGAAGCAAGTGAAGGGGAAAGCAATCGCTAATCACCATCCACCCTTCATCCATGCTTTAATATTTGTGCAACTTTCAAATAGTGATGTATAGAAGCCACCTCCCTATTTTCATTAGCTTACAAACAAGCATAGTAACATTTTTGCTAGCATTTTAAATTGGAAATTCAAATTTAAAATTTAAAACTTTTCGGACCGATATTTTTTTGCTGGTCTGGACGCTGGATCAATATGACTGGTCACCGCTGGTAACCGGCTGGTTACTACCAAATTTTTTATCCTTGATGCCAACAATACTTATTATAAACTCGAGAAGAGGGTCAAGCGCTTTATGTACTAGTAAAAGTTTGTCTGTTCTGTATATTTCTTCTTACTCCATACTTCTTTTTCTTTGCCCTAGGACAAATATAGTTGAGGCTCATATACAGCTACAATCCCTTCTGGAGTCAGAATACTCAGCCGACGAAATTCAGTCTATCGGTATGTTGTCTATACCTGATCTGCAGTCTCAGCTCGACAGTCTTTTGTAGCCCGTATCCAGATGCACGGCTACCTTACGTCCATTTTGGGATAGTAATGATGTTCTCCGAAAGTTTCATAACTCAATTGCTCTACCAGAGTGATGTTGTAAGTGTTTTTTTTCCTTGTTTTGAAATGAAATGTAACCACACTTCAATATGACATGGGACCATGGTGGACAGTGTTGATGTGTTATCCTACCAGTTGGATCATTCGATGTACTCCTATATCCCTTCACGATTTTGGTATATATTGAACCGTAATTTTCCCAGGGCATAAATTCTATTTACTTTTGCGGCGGAACTTGTACTGAGGGTACATAACGTGAGTCTTAGTTCCTTGCGCAAGCTGAGGGAAATAAATTCTATGGAGGAGCCCCTCCTGCACCGTTCGATCGAGAAGAGAGAGGAGGGTTGAGAGGATCCAACGATACAGGGAGGCTCCGTAGAATTTATTCCCAGAGGTTTTGTTGAAGTAACGCCGTCCCTGAGGACGACATTATTCTCGTGCTGATGTGAGTCAGGACTCGGGACAGAGAACAATACTATGCTTGATATGATGTTCCCACTGTGGCAGCAATGGTGGATCCGATAGCACTCCTTACATCTCACATCCACATAGATAGAACTGGTCAAGTGGAAGCATGAACAAGTGGCTCCATTTTGTCAAAAAGTGACGAGCCACTTCCATGCAGGTTTGTGGCATGTGGTTGTTCTTTTTCCCTCTGATAAGACAAGTGAGATTGCTGTGTCTGGTGGACTGCCGATGGGCATCGAATCGCGTTACAACCTCGAGCTAGCTTTACACGATCGGCGTCGGTCGCCACCGATGCATGCGAGTGCGAGCGAGAGCAATCGCACGATCTTATCGCTGCAACTGCACAGGCTCGAGCCCATCCGTTCCTACGCGACCTGGACCCCCTATCCTGTCGCGATCCAAGCCCCTACCTTTCTAGAACGCGTTGCACAGCTCGATCGATGTATCAGGCAGCGCATTCATGCAATCATGCCCCATCCCATCACATCCATGGCCCGGGCCAGCTCGTGAAATGTTATGCGCAAGAAGAAACACGGACAAGCTCCGTCCGCCGTCGCCATACATTAACAATGTCTCCAATTCGATTGGTGGCTCACCTGTCAGTGACTCATCGGTATGGACGTATACATGTTTCGTTCGTTCGCGAAGCAGCCAAGATAGTCGGGAAAAAAGGGAATCTTATTCCTCCTTCCAATTCCACTCACTGAGCTGGAGACCGGAGGGAGGGACAGTTAGGGATGGATGGATTATGGCTGGATTAGGCGTGGCTTGGCCCGACTTGGAAACAGATTATCTGAATTGAAGGCTAAAATGTAGAGAGAGCTACGGTGCTATGTATTAGGGACACGTCCTTCATTGGATCGTATGGTTGAGGGGGTTGGCTGCTACAGTGGCATATGCACAGTACTCAAACATCGATGTTACCGTGTTTGACCAGTGCTTTCTGCAGATCAATACATTCGTATTTTTTGATTATTGATCCAACGATTGGGTGACTTGTACATAGTACTGTAGCAGTGTGAATTTGATTCACAGCTGCGGAGGATCCGTTTCCGCGTGACTCATGTGGTGTGCATTCGTACTTGCCTCGCATGATAGATATTTTGGGAGGGGACAGAGTGGGACAAGCTGGAATTTTTTATTTAATTATTTTTTAACATTATTTTAAAGTTAATCTTCCGCGAACTTTATTTCTAATTCTCACACCCGTGGTGTGACTAAAACGTACTGTCACGCCAAACCTCTTGGCGTGACAAAACATGCCACGTAAGCCCTCGTCCACCCGCTGTGCCAGCGTAGAGGCTTGTGTGGCAGTAGTCACACCATATCCCATGACGTGACAAGCCTGCCTAGTCACGCCATATCCCACGGCGTGACACTCCGCCTAGTCACGCCTTGATATGTAGCGTGATAGGGCCTAATTGCGGTTGGTTTGTAAATTATGAATCGTGCTTATAGTTGAATTTAGTTCGGACTTGATTTATGGATTTGGAACATTAGGATTTGGTGGTAAGATGGTAACAAAGAGACTTCCTTTAGAAAGATAAAAAACAGTTGAAGGTACGGTGATACATAACACCATGTACATGTAACACTTAACAATCAATAATTTAAAAATAGAGAATCTATCTGTGAACCAAATATAACACTATCCTTTTAACTGAGAGTAAATACATATATGGACCGATAATCTTTTTGTGGATTGATAACCTTTGATACTTCAGCATATATATCCATCATAAACACCCACACAATATTTCCAGGCCGTGTCCTAGAAGTGATAGGTACTGCATCCTGAAAAAAATGACTAATATGTGGACTGTGTGGTACAACATGAGGCACAAGGATGGACATATGCTAGACAGTACCGCTGATGAAAGATGCGTAGACATCCTACTAGAATGATAGGTGGTGCTCTTCGTTACTTTGTGGTCATAGACCATTTCGTGCCTACTTCCAGAACTCGTTTTTTTTTCATGTTCTCGGATGCCTTGCTACGCGAAGAATTGAAGCGAAAAGATGACGAGATTTGAAGTTGCGAATTAAAAGAGACTTTATAATAAAGCTGGAAATAACATGGCACACAGGATTTGGTTACGTGCATAAGAAATAACATCATGGATGATGCAATAAACCGAAGTACTCCTACGATACATATGCGCCTTTTCGGAATGGAACTAAATTTGACCTTCGAGGGACTAGTACGAAATGGCCTGATCTATTGTGTGGACCGGAGCCATTTTCCCTTCCTTGCGAGCTCGGCGCTGAACTCCTAGCCGACCTCTTTGGCCTTGGCCACTATTTCCCTCTTTTTCTCACACTCCCTCTCGCGAGCCTCACGCTCCCCGCGTCTGCACGCCTCGAGATGAGCTTTCATCTCCCAATGTATACGCTAGTTTTGCTCGTCGTTGCGGCGCTCCTCTTCCCAGATCTTGCGGGCCCTTATGACATCCTACTCCTCGTAGTCGAGAGTCCACTGGTCATGTGGGTGGATCTCTAGGTCGATCCACTTGCGGTAGCCACATAGAGGATCTAGGGACTACGGGTAGACGTGAGAGGTTGTTAGTGCGTATTTTGAAAGAGAAATAGTAGGGGAACACACCGTAACTGGTCCTTACCGGCTGTCGATAGCTGCTCATGTCCCAACGGGGGTCAGGATAGTCACAAGAGTAGTTCACACAACCCCAGTAACGTATGCCCAGGTTGAACCGCTTGAACTTGAAGAACTTGCATGGGTCCTTGCACCAACAGAGGGGCGGTGTCTCCCCCTCGGGCGGGTGTTGCGGCGAATGCTTGGTTGGAACATTCTGGAGGGGGTTGCTGCTACGGGGGATGTCATTGCAGGGAGGTAACCTCCTGGCATGCTTCGCTTGTTCGTCCTAGGCCGCAGCAGCCCTTGCTTCTTCGTCACGGACCGTAGCAAACCTTGCTTGTTTGCGGGTCTCTTCCCATTGCTTCTTCATCTTGTCCTATTGCTTCTTCTGCATCTTATCCATCCTAATGTGGTGAAGCAAGCTCTGGTGTAGTGTTGGGTTTGATTGTGTAGTGTTCTTTCCCAGATCTCTTCCCCCCTCTTTTATAAGCCACATGGTTGGCATGGTGTGGTTATTTCATGTGAGTAGCCTGTGAGGCAGAGTGTTGCCTTATCTTTCTGAAAAGTTGCTGGTGAGGCACAGTGTTGTTACGTTTTACATTGCAGGGAGCTGTCATATCTGCTTTGTAGAGTCCTATCTTTTCGGTCTGAAAAGCTGAGGAGGTATAGTATTCTCACATCGATCTAAAAAGCTGGCGAGGCAGAATGTTGTCACGTCTTACTTTGTGGAGTGTTGTTATGTCCTGCTTTGGAGAGTCCTTTCTTTTTGGTCTGAAAAGTCGAGGATGTCAGTGTTGTCAAGTCGATCTGAAAAGCTGATGATGTAGCGTGTTGTCATGTCGATCTAAAAAGCTGATGAGGTAGACTGTTGTCACGTCCTACTTTGCAGAGAGTGGTGTAATAGTTGCAGTCAGTAAAGAGAGTTGTTGGTTAATCCGAACCCTACATCCCTAAACCCTAAAACCCTAAACCTAAACCTAAACCTAAACCTAAATAAGAAGAATTTGCTTCTACTTCGTTACCTATCTCAGTAGAACAATTTTGTCACATCCCCATGTTAATAAATAGAAATTTTATGCATCTCATGAGCATGCATATTATTTTTTGAAGCATTTGCATCATTTATTGCACTTGAAAAATCTTAATCAAATATTAAACTTTCAACTCAAAAAGAAACTCCCAAAAGAAAACAGAAATCAAAACATGTGACTATCTCTAGAAAATAATTTATTTAAATACTATAATATTTATCATAAATAAATATTTTTTTTTGAAATTTTTAGAGCTTAATTTAACCTTATAAAAATTCAAACCAAGTTTTGCAAGCCCTTGCTGTTAATGAATTAAAATAAGAAGAATAGATCTTGAATAACAAGGTTAGAAATTTTATCTGGGTACTAGATCATCCCAGGAACAACCCTGAAAATTTAGTAATTTTATGAATTTATTTGCTATTTTTTTAGCCAGGTCAAACTTTAGGGGTTTGAAGTTAAAATAGTAATCCTCGCTCCGATCAGACTATTCGAACATTACTTTTGGGTCGATCGAATCGTCCGACCAGACCTGGCTCCTATTGGACTGTTCGAACATTAATTTATCCACTAAAAATTCATGAATATTTGACCGCTCCGATTGGACAAATCCTCTGCCACACCATTTATCATGGCGTGACAGTAGTGCTGTGTCATGCCATGAATATTGGTGTGGCTAAACCGTACTACCATGCCAAATTACCTCCCATTCCAAAGGCGTTGCAATAAAACGTTGATCGCTGTGGGGCTAAGTCCTGTCACGCCATGTAAACCGGAGTGACAAGACTGCTCTATCACGCCAGGATACATGGCGTGGCCAAAATGCACCACCACGCCAAATTGCTTCTCGTTCCAGTGGGATTGCGAAAAAAGGTATTGGCTCTGGTGCTAAGTCCCGTCACGTCATTTGTCCCGGCATGATAGGACTTCTCTGTAACGCCAATATACATGGCGTGACAGTAGCTATATACTCAGTGCAATCATCCAAATTGACTTCATTCAAACAAAATTGCATTCAATTAGATTTCAGGCAATAAGAGTCATTTCATTGATTTCACTCAAACAATTCATGCAATAAGAATCATCCATCTGTCATCTCATTTCATCCAACATTCAAAATCCATCAACTAAGAAATATCATTTCATTCAAACAGAGTCATTGCAAGTTTCATACAATATGAAATTTATATACATGCATACACAGACACTACTACAGAAAACGTTATCACGCACGGTTCGAATCGTCATCACGCACGCAGTTCGCTCACACCGCTCGTGTTTTTGCACGTCTGTGATAATCGGCGGTTATCACGAGCGGTTAAAAACCGTCTGCGTGATAAGTAACAACACAGACGGTTCTAATGAACAACCGTCTGTAATATCCACATATCACAGACGGCGATATTTACGAACCGTCTGTAATATCCATATATCACAGACGGTTCATAATTCGCACCGTCTGTGATATATGGATATCATAGACGGTTCGTAAATATAACCGTCGTGATATATGGATATCACAGACGGGTCATAATTAGCACCGTCTGAAATATCTACATATCACAGACGGTGATAATTATGAACCGTCTGTGATATCCATATATCACAGACGGCGATATTTACGAACCGTCTGTGATATCCATCTATCACAGACGGTGATAGTTATGAACCGTCTGTGATAGCTCTTTCAGCATAACTAATTTAATTTTGATTTTCGGCTAGCCTCAGGAATTGCTAGCCATGCCCTCTGAAAACAAGCAGGCAGAAAATAGATACATTACAGATGAATCAATCATTGACACTCAAAGTGATCATTTAACTCAAAATCAATTCGACACGAATATGTATCAAATATTGGCTAGCCTCAGGAGTTACAATTGAATTACAACTATTCAAAATGAATTACATTAATGAATCATTCAAGGCCGTTCAATGGTGTTGGAGTAGTGAAACTCTCGCTGGCGCTAATGATATCCGTCATGATGAAGGTGCAGAGCTTCCTCGAACATCCGAGATCTCTCTCGAACAAGTGAATCTAAATCTATATTGAAGATCTGTAGCTAGCAAGAGTGAAGTAGTAAGCATATATATTTAAATTTATAATCGAGAAATAATTATTGCGAGATTGACCAACCTCGGATCCTCCAACTTAGCACTCATGAGAATCGCATATGATGGCAAACGTAGAATGCACATTCTTACGCTTTTGCTTGACGACAACCGCAAAAATAGAATTACATATATAGGTATAGTCGGTTCGAGACGCATTATTACAGTATGATAGAATTATTGTGTTGTAGCACGCACTGAAATCCCGCCCCGTGATTAAATGTGGCGTTCGTTCCCTTATATAGCCCTCCCTCGGCAATATAGGAGATGAACGACCTACATGTTTCCAAAAAGTTAACCTCGGCCATTTCAAACGAAGGAAGACTACAATAGAGTTATGTATGGAGGAAATAAGCACACCTGTCGAGTACTCCTCGCACAAGGGTAAAGTCGTGGCTTTTTTTCATTAGAGAATCAAGGTATAGTACCTGGTTCCTCTTTGGCATAATGACCAAATGGAACCGTCTGTATAAGTTCAACACAGACGGCTCCTTTGGAACCGTCTGTAATGAGGTGTCTGGTATGGCCTGTTTTGTAGTAGTGAGATTCATTGCGTCACTTGCGCTTTCGGCGCGCACCCGACCCCGGTGTGAACCTCGCTACTGGGTGTTGGCCTCGTGTGCTCTGGACGATGTTTACCGAACTAATGTCCGCGCGATCACGCCGTTTACAACGTGTAGGCGTGGCCTGAGTCGGCTGCATAGGGGACGGTGCACCAACAAGGTCCCGGAGGACCATCTCATCGGGAAACCTAGCATCGACGTCCTCCTCCTCGTCTGCGCCACCCTCCTCCTCGTCCTCGCTGACCTCGTCATCATCCTCTGGGTCCTCGTCGCATGCGGCCAAAGCGGATGTCGTCACTCCTGATGTTGTAGCACGCGAGGAGCCACTCCGAGCTAGGGCAGGTTGCACGACTTCTCCTGTCGCCATCGTGCAGTTCATTTTTGCAGCCAATCGATGGCATCAGCGGTGAACCATCTACAAGGTTAACCAAAAAAAGATATTGTAGTTTAATACAACAAAATGAATAACATGGGTACTAAAACATTAGGTGTTGAACATTGTAGTACAAAAGGAATAAAATGTTACCTCAGCAAAATCCCTCTAGCGCTGGATGCTCCCCTTTGAACCCTCGGGTAGCTTGAGGGTCTCACCCGGCCTCGTTGCATATGCGTGCGAGATGCGTTCCCTGCGAAAGGGTTCGACAAAGTAAATTAGTTTGCTCACCGTGACGTTGCAAAATACCAGTGAGATAAAATGTACTCACGTAATAGGCGTTGATGGGGGCTCTCTTCAGCTGTGTGCCCGTCCGTGTGAATTCGTCGTAGTCGTCCACAATATCCTCGGAGGAGGAGTGCCCCTCCCCTATGTCCACATCGGCCATGGTCGGTCGAAGCTGGAGGCGCGTGACGCTGTGAAGCCACTCGAGGTATCAAACGAACTAAGCCTTCCGATGAATCGGCGGTGCGTCCCTGGACCGATTTGCCCAGTCTTCCCACTCCAACAAGTAGGCACGGTGATAGGCGGCCCAGTCGGTGTGGCGGTACCTCCTCCTTCGGTTCATCCTGCCACATCCAGAATCAAATTGTTAGCACAGAAACCGCTACGGAAGCTGCAAAGGAATGGTGGTTGGTACCCTTACCCATGAAGATTCAGATCGGTCGAGAACACCATTGGCGACGTGGCTTGGAGCTTCCCAAACTGCCTCATCACCCGATAGGGCAAGTGGTACTCCACCACATGGAAGAAGACCAGTGGTAAGAGCATCATCCAAAAGGTGATGTCCCATTCGCACATCGGATTTAGCTCCATTTCCACCGCATAGATTTCAGTTGCATTTTTGGTGGAAGGTGACATCTATGACAAATGGAATAAATGGTTACCTACAAGGGAGCATGAGTGGGCCAACCCACAGGGAAACGCTCCCACATCCATACCTGCAGGAGGTATGCGCATTCACCCAAGTTGCCATCCGCACTCCTTGATCGGCACGTGTCACACAAATGCTGTTAGAGGCACGCCAGTGTGGCGAAACCCCAACTGTAGGTACCTGCCATCGCTCAATTTGCCAAAATCGGCAAGTAAATCTAGGAGACGACGTTCTCGGTACCGTCTGGGAACAGGAAGGAGGCGCGAAGATTCCAAATCCATGCCCGTGTGAAGCGCCACATTGTGTCGTCATCTATGTTCGGCGGGTACATGTTGAAGTGCGTGCGCAGCCAGGACGCAAGCACCGCGGATGGTCGGTTGTCCCTCGAGTCGGCAGGTGGGTCCTCCGGTCGAACTCTAAGCCACTCTCCCACCCAGTCTCGCCAACCCACGCTGTTGATGTCCCCAGACACTGTAAGCCCATCTATGGGGAGGCCGAGAATCATGGCGATGTCCTAGAGTGTGATGGTCATCTCGCCTGACAGTAGGTGGAAGGTGTGGGTCTCCAAGAGCCACCGGTCCACCAGTACGGTAAGCGCAGCATTGTCCATACGAGGAAGCCCGTTGGTCACTGTCTGCGCCAAAGCAAGTAGACCGGCCTGGCGGACGTGTGGCTCCTACCGCTCATCCCAATGTAGAGGGGTGTGGATGCGAGGGCGAAGCGGCTGGAGTACCTGCAGGAGAGATAGGCAAATGAATGAGTAAAATAAGAACATGGTCAACAAGTTGGAAGCACGACCGAATAGTATATTAGCAAGTCTCACCACACCCTCGTCGGCTATGCGGTGCACACGGTGGTTGTCATCGTACTCCGAGAGGAGCAACACGTACTGTGCGTGCTGCAGCATCCTGCATTACAGGATAGGATTTTTGTAAGATCACATGAGGTACAAAACATTATAGAAAATGCAAATGAGTGAACTCTATCAATAAAAAATAATCATTGTCGCCCAACAACAATAATGGTTACCTCAAGGGGGTTGTACACGAGAGTGGCACCACCTTACCCTACGCGGCTGGGAATCTCTACTCATGTGCTTTGCCCTGGTGTGTCTATGCTCGTGACACTCCAAGCACCTTTTGCTTATTGTGGCTTCGTCGAAGTCCCCAAGACAATACATGTCCTTACCGCCTTGCTGTGAAAGGTCCATGTCATTACGAAGCCTCTTCCTCTTCCTTCGACCGTGTTGCTTATTCATCATATCTTTGTTGGGAATGTATCCCCCCCACGTACGGTGGCCAATGCGACGGATCAAGGTAAGGCTTGAATCTATTCTCCCAAGTCCTCATCATGGCTAGCTTTGAGAATTCTTCCACAATGAACATGTTAGAAAGGTAACTTACGCCATGCACGCGATAGGCGGTGACGATGTGAGAGCATGGGACATGTAATAATGTCGGGACCATGAAAGTACAGTCTCTCGCTGTCAGGTTTACTCTACGGTTTTGGCCACCATAACGCTTGCCCCCTATCGATGTGCCTCCGGCTGCCCTGACGGCGTATATATGCAAAGTGTGCTCGTATTCCTCCACTTCTTGATTGCATGACTCTGCCTCCATGATAGCAAGGTGCTTGGCAGCAGTCGCACCCCAACGGTGGCCGGTATTGTACGCATCCCTTGCACGGGTCCACCGATCCACAAAGTAGGAGTTGGTCTTCCGAAATGAGTACTCCAAGATAGCCGATACTGGCATAGCACGGATGCCCTTAATAATGTTGTTGAACACTTCCGAGATGTTCATTGTCATCATACCATACTGGCAGCCACCTTCATCGTATGCCTGTGCCCACTTCGTCTTCTGCTGTAAGATCTCATCCAACCAGTTATTACCCCGTTCGTAGACGAACTATATCCATGAACCATTCCCAGCTCGAATTGTTCTCACCCTCTGTTAGTGCGAATGCTAATAGAATCAACTGGTCCTCCGCATCAATACCCACGGCGAGCATCAAGGCACCATAGTACTTCCCGGTTAGGAATGTGGCGTCAACTAATATGACAGGCCTGCAATGCTTGAAGGCCTCTTTGCATTGCCCAAATGATCAGTACACCCGCCCAAAAACATATTTCATAACCCCTCCGTCGAGTCCTGTTTGATTCCTGTGGAAAGGATAAAACTCCATGCCTGGATTCTTGGCCTGCATAGCGGTTAGGACTTGAGGAAGCAACCCGTAAGCCTCCTTCCAGTCACCCTACAGTAATTCGATCGCTTTTTTTGCTTTGCCCTCCATGCCTTCCCATACTTCATGCGGTACTTAATGAACCCAAAGAGAACCTCAATGAGTGTGGCGACAGTCACATTAGGATCGACAGCCACAACCCTGGTAATGCGCCTTGCAATGAAATTAGTGGTCGCCTGAAGGTGCTCCCCCAACACTCGAGTAGTCCCACAAGAGCGAGGCTTCTTCACGTTTGTTATTTTCCATTACTTGTCCCTGTTTTGCGCCCCCATACCTTCCATCCGCACCCCCTTTTTCACCTCACGGTATACCTCTTGTCCGCATTAGAGTGTGTCACTACGAACGGATGATAGTGCCGCACTGAGTATTCTTGCGACCAAACCTTCATATCATCCATGCTTTGAAACATGTTCTTACGTATTAGTTCATTATCCGGGTCCGCAATGCCATTCTTGCTCTTCAACCCATTAGCACAAACCGCTTTATCAGCCATTCTGATATCATCAAATGTGTGCACCGATGGGACCTCACCCAAAACACTACGAAGAACCCGCCCTTCCTTAGAGGAGAAAAGCGGTGCGGGAACCTCATTTTCGGTAGAGCTCCATCCTTCGTCAGACTCCACTTCACGGGTTGTTCTATCTCGGAACACCTCCTTCTTAAGCTCGTTATTCATTACAACACCATTGAAATCAGTCACGAGGTCACTAACATGTTGCGGGGAAGGAACATGCACATGTGATAGATCCACCAACAGGGGGGCATCGTTGTTAAGACTGACGCCAATGAACTCTTTGGAAGGTTGCTCCTCTATTGGGAGCCCTTGCGAAAGATAGAGAGTGGATTCTAGTTCGTCCGTGTTGCCATTCACTACATCCAAATTGTTGGCAAATCCTCTACAACGATTCTCCTCTCCACCGCCACTTCCAACGATCGGACCTAAGATACAAGCACAAGATTCTTGTACATGTCCCAATCATCGTCGGACAAGATTGGCACCAAACAGGCGTGCACCTTACAACCCACACCAGCATTATATCGCCCCTGCAGTCCGACAATGACCCCAGGCTCATCCCATCCAAAGGTCGACTTAATCCTAGTTAGAAGAGTTCGAAAGTCCAATAATTCGCAAAACAGAAGAACGGTCATTTCCATGCCACCAAAGTCGACATCACTTCCTGTTTGGCTAATTGGCCCATAGGTAAATACACATACAGCTTTATCCATCTACATCCAATAAAGTATTGCAAAGTCGGTATCGTATGTCATATGTATGAAATATCACAATCAACATTGTACATAATAAAAAACATTGGACACATGCTAGCAGTTTGAAGGTACAAATGTATGGTTAATTACAGCTTTATTTTAGTTTTGTACTGTGATAGTGCTATGTTGTAGTTACAGTAACGAGCATGATGGTTTACAGTAATCATGGAATAGTTCGTTTTGTTAAATGAAGTTTTCGGGTTGTTTGACAATGATTGAGAAAGAGATACTCCATTGCCAATTTTGAATGGTGGGCAATTGTGATCTATAACTATCATATTTCTTTGGTAGAGACTAACCCTTTATTGAAGTGTGTTAGGCCATACACAGTGGATGAATAACACCAAGAAACAATGAGATGCAAAAAGATCCAAATCCTACACTATCTAAGTCTATCATGCTCAGTCACGCTCGGGATCCCGTTCTCGAGACTGCCCAAACCACGTGTTTGGGACCGCTCAGAGCTTGCCTTTGGGTGCGACCTACACTACCCTGGATCCACGTGCCCAGGTACGCTCGAGATCCCGTTCTCAAGATCATCCAAATCACGTGTTTGGGACTACTCAGGGCTCATTCCTAAGTATACCCAGGACTTCGCTCCTGGGTACGCCAGAGCTAAACTCTTGGAGTGCCACGAACCACTCGTTCAGAAAAATCTGATATGCAGAAAGGAGATAAGTCACATTTTTTTGCCTTCAACCCATATTTGATTTCTTTAATTATACTTGATTACTTTTAGAACACTCATAGGCCATTTTAATTATACAAACCTCAATTGTTTCTAACCGGAACATTATGTTTCGGGCTTCTAGATATAATGTCAAAACTCAGTGTGAATTCTACATGCCACCTAGCTGCTTCCATTGCCAGCTTTGTCCTGATTAACTTATAACACATCTAAGCATGACTTTGGCAAGAATTACTATCAATCTATCATGAGGGTATCCTAAATTTTGATACCATAAGTGTAACATCCCAAAAATTTGGTCTGTTTTGAAGTTTTAAAAGTAAAAATAACCATTTGGATTTTTCTGCTAAAGTTAAAAGCTTAATATGAATTTTCAGAATTAAAAAAACAATTTAATATGAATAATATCAACATCAACTATTATCAAAATTATTTTATTTGGGTTCTATGTGCTTGGATGTATTTTCTAGATTTTTCTAGAATTTTTTCGAGTGCATTTGCTATTTTCTATTTGTTATTCATCTTTTCTGCTATTTTCTAAAAAGAAAACTAAATTATTATCTCAGATAATAGCTTGGGCCCAATCTCTGGCAAGAGCCCATTCCTATTCCTAAGCCTCGGCCCAGTCCATTTCGCTTTCCAACCCATCTCCTTGGCCCGCTTGTTTTTCCGCCGAAGCCCAACTTGCTGTTGCCTTTCTCCGCGTGAAGCCCAGCCGAGCCTTTCCTTCCCCTCTTTTGTCTCTCTGCCGGTGGGCCCCGCACCATCGTCTTCTACCTCCCACCTCCCTTTTCTCGCGTGACGCCCCGATAATGCTATCCTTCCTCTTGTTTGAGCTTGGTCCGACAATGGACTTCCAAATCCAGGAATCCTTCGCCGATACGGCCGTTTAAACCCTCAATCTGCCTGCAACCAATTTGGGTTCTTATCTGCTCCAAATCTCAGGCGAATCCCTTTTTTATCTGGACTCCAATGCCGATACGCCACCTTTGCCATGCTCTCACCCTATAAAAGGGCGCCCGAGGACCCCCATAACCCCCTCATTGCAAAGCCCCAACCCATCTAGCTCCGCAAGCCCTAGCGCTGGCGAGATTCGAGTTCTAGGGTTTCAAGCCGCAACTCCAATCTTCAAAAATCCGCCACCGTCGGCCGTGCTCCACCTCCGTGGACTACGCCATCATCTTCACCGTTGCAGCCGCTACCTCGTGTCTCTCTCCGCGACCCCGAGACGCCTTGGAGCTCGTCGCCGATAAAGCCGTACTCCGTCCTCCGCTGCGGCGCCAACTTCGGCCATCTCCGGCGATCATCAAAGCCAAGACTAGTATCAGGTTGTGTGCAATAGAAAGCCCTATCTGTTGCACGCACTCGCCGTTGCTGCCGTGCCCCGGTTCACCATTGTCGGCCGCGCCCGAAAACGTCGTCGGAAGATTACATCATCCGCTGACGTGGTCGTCCACGTCTGTGGTCCAGTCAGCTCCTCTGCTCAGTTGTTGTCCGCGTGGCCGACACGTCAACGCCGTGTGGCATGTCCAGATCCAATCCAAAAGCCCGGCTTGGTAGACTTGGTCCACCGTGAACCATCTTGCTGACTAGTGGGACCCACAACAGATTTTTTTTTCTTTTATTTATTTCTCAGCCGAAAACCCTTTGCTGACGTTAGCATGCGTCATATTCCGGAATTTTCAATAGTAAATTAATTCGGGATAATATGAAAATTCAATTTAGGGTTTTTCATAGATTTCAATCTTCCAAAGCCCATATCTTTTGCATCCAAACTCTGATTGAGTCCATTCAAATTTCTAAATTTATCTAAATTCGAGATCTATTTATCTGAGATTTTTATTTAATTTTTGGAGTTTTTTTTCTCTCTATTATTTATTTATTTGGTTTATTTGCTCTGTTGCGAGTAGACGTTGATACTTCGGGAAGCTTTGAGCAAGGAGTAGCATACCAAGATGAAGATCAATCACAGGATTTATTCCAAAGCGAGTCGTGGTCCTTTGATCATATTGAACCTATGATTTTAAAAGTATATTATTTTATACAATTGCATGCTATCTTTATACAAATTGTTTTGGGATTAGCTATTACCTGTTGTCATTATGCCTCCATTGATTATTTGAATGTCATGAATCCTTTGTTGCCTTAGAATGGGTAATTTTAGTTGGACATATTTGTATTGCCAACATAGGTATCGTATCAATGCTTAGTTCAGCTTAGTTACGATGGGTTTGTCATCACATGTGTCATAATGATTAATCTTGACTTAATGAAATATGAAACCGTGGTGGTGAGCCACTCTTGTTAAAATTTGTGTACCATGACGGGGTTAGTCATGGGTTTTAGTTGAACAAAATGGTTTTTGCTCGGGCGAGTGGTTGGTGGATAGTGGGGGTGTGGATTTAACACATTTTGGTTGTGGTAGACTCGTCTGAGTACCTTGTCAAGGACTTAATCTTGTGCGCCATTGAACTGGGCCTTAACCGTACAACCACATGCCTGATGGGATGGGCCTAGCTGACTAATTAGCAATGTCTTAATTTCGGTTCTGTCATGGGAAGCGTGGTTATGGGAAACGTATTCTCACGTTGGCGCAAGAGGGGGGTCCTGTCTGGTCGGAAAGATATTCAGTGTTGAAACCTTAGTGGGCAGAACTGGGTTAAGAAGGAGCTTTGTAAAAGCCTTGTGATGATCACTTAAGTCGCACACCCAAGGAAGTGTGGTTAGACTCTTTAAGTTGGTTAATCTCTTGTGGGTCAAGCTGTACAACCTCTGCAGAGTGTAAAACTATTCGAATAGCCGTATCTATGGTTATGGACGTGCTTGGGGATTTCACACGGGAGTTAGAGTTTCTTCAAAAATATGTCGGAGTGTGGATGAGAAGTTCACTTGATGAATATAATGTTTGTTTGGTGAATAGGTCATTCACTTGGTAGTTTGTGTCGATTGGTGAATAGGGATTCACTTATCTTTGGTTTGGTTGAGAAGTGAATGGGGAAGTTCACTGGTTGTTTCAAAGAAATTGTTTACTTATTTACTATTCTTTTCAATTACGCATTTCAATCTATTTATTGTATTTATCGTAAATGCTGCTTTCTGCAAATGAGCCATATAACTAACCTTTGTTTAAGCCCTGCATGAATACTATTTGCATACATTTCCCCATGGCTTGCTGAGTACATTCAAAGTACTCATGGATTTATGCCCTCTGTTTAATCAGCAGTGGAGGGAGAATATCAAGCTTCCCAAGAGTTCTTCGCCCAGGAAGACCGTGAAGGTTTTGCGGATTAGGATGCGTTCTCCACTCGACTGCCTGTGGGTATGTTGATTGACCATCTCAAGAGTTTATTTTCGCTGCAAGAGTTTATTTATTTTTTTTAGCCCTGCGTGGCAAGTTAAGCAAACATTGACTATGAGGTCCAGTTATTATTATTATTTGTTATGTTGAGATCTTTTTAGTTAAATTGAATAAATGGATGGTATTTCATCACTATTTTATGTGTGAGCTAGCTACTGATCTGGGACTAGTTCAGAATACACAGAGGGTTCCTGAGATGCATTTTCGGGTCCCGACAATAAGACATCATTAGAATGAGCAATTAGCAACATGGGTCATGTTAACTAGCATGACAATGAAGAAGAAAGATGATAACTTGAGTTTCCTACGTATTTGCCACATATTCTATCATGTCCTTCTTTTCACATACAAGAGGTAGACCTAAAGTACTAGAGCAAGAAACTGAGAATAAGGACCTACAACACATGCTACTTATTTTCGGATTGACATTAAGCATGTTCTTGCTAAAGAACTTATGTTAGTTCTTGATAAGAACATGATACTACACAAAGATCTTGGCAACTAGCACAATGAAAATCAAGAATCTAAGAGCAATATACATATACAACCTATGTATTCTAGCTTCTCTGGCAACCATTCACCAATATTCATTCCAAGAACACATTCACCACACAACATTTCAATACATGAATATGCATCATAGATATCATCATTACATGCAAGATATGCACACCTTAGGGGAGGCCGGGACTCGTGAGGAGGCGCGGAGGAGGAAGCCGGCGTCGTGGCTGCCGGGAGGCGCGGAGGGAGGACAGCCGGCGGGTAGAGGACGGCCGCCGAGAGGAGGGCGTTCGGCGAGGGGAGGAGGGCTGGTGGGAGGAGGGAGTCCGGCGGGGGGAGTAGGGCCGGCGGCGGGAGGAGAGCAGGTAGCAGGAGGAGAGAGGCACGGGAGTTTGGGGGAGAATGAGGACCTATCATCGGGAAAGGGAGTTAAGTTGCCACTATCACGGCAACCTCGTGGCGTGACCATATAACTCGTCACGCCATAAGTTACGGCGTGATAGATGCCACGCAAGCCCTTCACACTGGCACGGTGTGCGGCTGAGGGCTTACGTGGTAGCTTTGGCCACGCCTCTATGGGTGGCGTGACAGAATATTTTTGTCACGTCACGACTGGTGGTGTGGTCAAAGAGGTCAGAATTAGAAATAAAGTTCACGAAAGATTAACTTTAAAATATTAATAAAAAAGAATTAAATAATAAAAAATTCGACAAGCTGATGAAATGAGAATTTAAAATAAAAGGTAACGAGATGAGACAAAATGAAATAGCTTGATGGATACTGCCGGAAAAGGTTTCTCTGGCTGGTAGCCCCACCGAATAGAAACAGCAACATGCACGCGCGTGCCCTAAAGAAAAAAATTGCAGGCACGACGAAGCCGAAGCCTTGCTTGGCTAAGAACACATCATGCATCCAATCCAATTAAGTCGCCCTCGGTGTAATAAGACCAAGGAAAAGTTTGTTGGAAAAGTTACAAATTTGTCATTCAGAATATGTAGAATTAGCTTGTGTATGCACGCCATTGCAAAACTTTCTTGCTCTCTTTGGGAGTGGGGACTCAGTCTGCTCAGTTTTTATATATTTTTATCGGGGGTTCATCTGCAATTTCACCAATTTATTGTGGTTAGTTGGGATTGAGATTTAGGGAGCCCGTGACCTGCCTTAATTCATGATCCGAAGAGGAGTTCATGTGACATGAAAAGACACAAAATCAACGTCAATTGGGTGACGGTCAATAAATTTTGGGCAAATTTGTTCACTGCCATCGCAATAGTTCGCACATTGAAAAATACCACCGCTATTGAGGTCGACTGAAAAATACCATTGCAAATACGAAAAACTCCGAAAAATATCATTGCCGTCATGTTTTCTGTCCCAGATACGAAATGACTCTTCTACACTCACTCTTCTTCTATTTCTATTTCTATTTCTTTTTTTTTTCCCCTAAGGTTGGTCCAACATGTCATTCTACTCTTGCTTCTCCTCTACAAGCCACCACCCATGGTGAAGGACGGTGGTGGCGAGGCATGGCTTGGGGGATAGGTAAAATGGAATGTTGTAACATCCAAAATTATTTTTTGAAAAAAAAATTCAATTTTTTTTAATTGTATTTCTAAAATAAAAACTAATATTGTATTTAGAATATTTTAATTAAGATCAAAATACCCTATTTAACTACTCTAAATTTTTATAGAATTTTTAGAGCTATCTTGCTATTTTTCTAGTTTAAAAAGTATTATCATATTTTAACAATTATTTTCTATGTAAAAATTAAAAATAAATTTCAGTTAAGAATATTTTAATTAAGCTCAAAATATCATATTTAACTACTCTGAATTTTGGTACAATTTTTAGAGCTATCTTGCTATTTTTAGTTTAAAAAGTATTTTTAGTTTTTAACAATTATTTACTATGTAAAAATGAAAACCAAATTTAAGTTAATAAATATTTTAATTAAGCTCAAAATATCCTATTTAGCTACTCTGGAATTTTTAGAGCTATCTTGTTATTTTTCTAGTTTAAAAAGTATTTTTAAATTTTAAAAATTATGTACTATGTTAAAATGAAAAGCAAATTTAAGTTAATAATATTTTAATTAAGCTCAAAATATCCTATTTAGCTACTCTGAAATTTTTATAGAATTTTTAGAGCTATCTTGCTATTTTTCTAGTTTAAAAAGTATTTTTAGATTTAAAAATTATGTACTATGTAAAAATGAAAACCAAATTTAAGTTTAAAATAATTTTTATAAGTGCAAAATGTCTAAGGGAATTTCTATTATTTTTCCTAGATTTTTTTTTGTATCTTTGTTTGATATTTTTTGCAGATTTAGTCTGTGTTTTCTCGAACTATTCTCTACGAGAGGTAATGTTGGTATTTCTGAAATTTTCTCTCTTTAAGAAAGGATCTAATTGTTGTTTTCGACGAAAAACGTGACAACAACAATATTTTCTAGGGTTTTTCATGTTTGCAATGATATTTTTCGGTCGACCTCGATCACGACGGTATTTTACAACTCGCGAACGATTGCGATGATATTAAACAAATTTACCCATAAATTTTAGTTTAACCCAGTCAGATATTCGATTGTTCATATTTCAACTGAAGGCATGCAGATATTTTTAAATATTTCTTTTGTCCTCGTGGCCTGGTGGCCTGATAGCAGAAGCAAACATGCATGCATGCCATACTAGCAAATAGAGAACTAGAGTTCTAGCTGGATGAAGTATTTGAAAATGAGCCTAGCTAGCCAGGTGTCCTGTTTGGAGAAACAAGCTTTGTAATATGCTTAATTACATCTAGTTATCAATTACTCCCTATTTTTCATTATATTTGTCCATACCTACCATGCGTACAGACCAAAAAAACATTAAATTTAATAAATATTCAATGAGAAATAATTATATATAGTTCTATTAGATGTCATTACCACAACCACCTAACCTTTTTTTCCAAAGCATTTAAGTAAGGGTAGAGAGTGAAAAAAATTACAATAACTACACACTAAATTTCCGTAATAGATAAATATATCGAAACGAGTACTCCCGAGTCTATGGACAAATATAGTGAAACTGATGGAGTAGTAATAAACGAGCTAGTTAGGATTAGCAACTTGTGTTCGGCAAACTAGTTTGTTTAGGAATGAGGTAATTTTACAAAGTAATATATGGACGATGTACACATTGCTTGATTTTTTGCAAAAAATATAGCACCTAATTTTAACATTAATTTGGTTGAAAAAAAAACAGCCAACTTTTTGTTGAATTGGACTAGTGACTCCAGCTCTACTAGTCGTACTAGTGATGGTTAAGGATGACACGCTGCACCATGTTCTCTACTTTTTGTTTTTTAGACTTATTCTCCACTTATTGTTGATCACATGAACTACTACTCTGAAAACTTCTGCACTACAATCTGAACCTTAATAAATTTGTTCGTGTTTACCTGTATGTTTCTCTCTATTTGTAACCATTGGCTGAACTGGTGAAGGCCGTAGCACCCCTTGGGAGCAGGAGGGTGTTGAGTTGCCTTTGTTTGTAGTGTTAAGCACAGAGACCCAAATACAAAAAGGAAGGAACAAAAAAAGGAAAAGATGAGAAAGATCGATGATGTGGTACTACTTTTTTGACATTGGTGTCACATCATTGTTTAGTTAAATGAACAGGCATACACAACAACGATACAACTGATCACCTTAACTCGAAGCATCATGTAGATAGTTACTGTAAGGCTGCATGATCCACACGTAAGTACAAGAGTTTGGCAGATTTTTTTTAAATAATATTAATTTAAAAGATAATTACAGAAAAATAGTCAAAAAAAATTACAAAAATAGGCCACTGTCGCCATTTGGAATGGCGAAATTTTCTTATCTCCTATTGAACTGGCGACAACATAATTTCACCAGTTCAATTGGCAACATGGGTCCTATATTTAATCTTTTTAATTTATGTATAGAAAATTCAGCCTAAAAATTTAGTGTATTTCACGTAGTTTTTTGGTAATACCTTGAAGTGTCCGCGTAGTTTGGAATCCGAAATTGGAGAAGATAACGAAATGTGAAGTAGAGAATGTGAGATCGACGACGCAATAACACAAATAGCCCCCTTGGAACGAAATAAAAAAAGGTTTAGAGTTGCCATGCGCATTGTTGTTCCGATTATATTGTTCGTAGAATCGATTCTTTCGAGAAAAGATTACGTAATATTTAATAGTCAAAATATTCAGAAAAGAGATTTAGATTTGAAAGACTTTGTAATTTAATTGTGAAATACATGGCACACTGGGTTTGGTTACGTACATTAGAAACGCCAACATGCACGAATAAAAAACCAAAATACACCTACGATACATCTGCGCCTTTTTGGAATCCGAAAAAAGTTTATTGGAATGAAATCGATCAGTCCTGGTGGCCCATCGGTCCCTTCAAGTCTCTGGACTGCCCGTGGCGGTGGCCAGTCTCGAAGTCAGCCATGCTCTGCGAGACGGGCTAGACGATTGAATGATATTATGATAGCACAACGTAGGTCCAAATTAATAATTAGAATGCAAATTGAACATGACTTACCTCTTCGGTTCGGATTGCGCCCAGGTGATGGGGAGCGCTAGGACGGACTCGGTCTCACTAGCAGGAGCCTTGCCCTTGTGCGCCGCGCGATAATCCCAATCGTACTCAACTTCTTGTTCCGAGTCCTCCACCACCACCCTGTTTTCTTGGGCTCCTCCGATGCCTTTTCAGTAGGGTCGGTGACGAGGATTAAAACCTCTATGTATTATTTTAAATATATAACAGACCATATGTCTTCATGGTCGTAACCCCTAAGGTGCATGACCTCACTGGTCGTAGAGATTCCAAAAGTTACACAATGGGTACCCTGGTCGGATGAAGGCCTATGCCAAGCTCCCGACCAGGAGAACTGCTCGTAAAGGGTATGAACTGATACTTGGAACTGATTCCAAGTATATTCTCTACCGTGTGATGAATGGAACACGTGCATATTCCATACCATACGACGTTTCTTATCCAGAAGCACTGATTAAACAACTACCATGCGGTTGTACCTCTCAGACATACAACCGCCGAACGGTTGACTCTCTATCAACCGTCACTTAACTCCGACCAGTCGCAACACTTCACATCAGACGTCTTCTCCAGAAGTAACTGCCACCTCTTCATGGGCTATTTAAAGATGGAGCATGGACTGAACGGGGAGGAAAAAAGCAATCAGACTGAGCGCAGGGCTTAGATTCGTGTTTTAAGTCTGGTATTGTAAGATAACAAGTAGTGTTCTCAGTGTAAACAGGAGTAGTTCATCATCTAGTCAGAAGGCATCCCCTGTAAAACACAGTTCATACTAATAAAGGAGCAGTCCCATTATTACTCTAGATTTCTCACGTCACCCTCTCCTTTTCTTTTAGTAAGATCGACGTCTTGATCGTCGACAGCTAGCGCCGTCCGTGGGGAGCGCGGCGTGGAATCTTGGAAGAATTACTCTGCTCATCAAATCTTTGTCCATTCCCCGTTTGTGATCGCTCATGCGGTTATGGCGGGAAGTTGGGATGAAAAAAATTGGTTCGACCTGGCGGACTACTCCAACCTTGATATGGACGCATGCATGCGCGCCATGGAGGAAAACGAAGTCTCTTCATCATCCTCCTCCTCCGTCGGTTCGCCCATCGCAGAGATCAGCGAGGTCGACCGGATGAATGAGGATACACCGCTACGATCAATGGCGGTTTCAGAGAAAGTGCTTCCGACCAGTTCGGAACTCCCAAAAGCCTCAGCAAGCCCGGACTTTTCGACCGGCAAAAAAGGTGACGAAAATTCAACACCACAACTCGAGGTTCAATATACCCTTGATGCGATCATGGTTGATAGATATGTTGGGAAACAGGTAGGCTACACTAGCGCAAATTAAAAAATTCTACCCGTAAACCAAGATCACTGCAGTTATAGATCACGGTCTTACCACTAGACGCGCAGGTGCGGAAGTTGATGCAAGACGTCGGGCGGTGTAGTCGTACTCGATTGATGCGATGCGTCGGGCGAGTAGTCGTACTACTTCCTCGTCCTCGTCGCGGCGTCCCACGTCTGACTCCTTTCTTGCGGTTCGTCCCAAGCGCCACGGATGCTGGCGCCTCAAAGGTATCCACACGTGCGGGAGAAGCGACGCACGCCGGACTACTAGATCCCGCGGCGACTAGGGCGTGGGAGGGTGGCGGCCGTGGTTTGAGGATGTCACGAAAAACTCAACCCTCAACCGGCGCGCCGCCTCTCCTTTTATAGGCGTCCTTATAATGGGCTTCTACGAATAGAGGCCCATTAGGACTCAATGCCCGATCTAATTTAGATCCAATCCGAATTAGGCTTCACCCTTAAATGTGTGACCTATGGTTCACATATGTTTAGACATGACGCGAGTACACATACTTGGTCAATAGTTGGTAGCGGCCTCTAGCAAGACGTGCCAACTCCTAAACATACGTAAAGATCATATCGGACGAACCATCACAACGTTATGTACATGCCAATCCCTTTGCCTCACGATATTCAGTCGAGCTCCAAGTGACTACTCTTTCTCGATCCCGTGATCCGGAATCCCTTACTAGGTTAACTCTTAACCTTAAGTAGCATGGCCATGCATTTCTGGATCCGATCACTCGAGGGGCCCAGAGATATCTCTCTCAGGTAGAGAGGGGCAAATCCCATCTCGACTGACCATGCCTCGCAGCATGCTTCATGACAAACCCGAAAGCTACCTTTATAACTACCCGATTCACGAGTAGCGTTTGATAACCCCTAAGTAGGTCGATTCACATCTCAAGTACATCGACAATCTCGTGTCTAAGGACAAGGCGTACACATTGTGTAGAGAGAACCATAAGAATAATTACTATGTCTCATGTTGGGTCGGTCCAACCCCATGTTCTAAACATGTGTCCACATTATTGGTTTGACATCTCCATGTCTATGACACGTGAAACATGGTCATCAACCGATACATGTGCTAATCCATCATTCACGTGTGTCCTCACATGAACTCCGACTAGGGACAACTTTAGAATAACCATACAAGTAAAGAGTTTCACAAACAAGTCACATACTTGTTAATCAACACAAAGGCAATATTCAAGGAACATTTATTAAATCATGGATACAATGAAATATCATCATCAATATGATTGCCTCTAGGGCATATCTCCAACAGTCTCCCACTTGCACTAGAGTCAATCTAGAAGATATCTAATACCCATAGCTCTTGTGTGCGCCTCATGCTTAGGTCAGGAGAGGCTTCGTCAAAGGATCGAAATATTCAAATCCGTGTGTATTTTGCATATCTTTAAATCTCCTCGATTAAGGATCTCTCGAATGAGATGAAACCGCATGATATGTGTTTGTTCTTTTGGTGATTCCTCGGCTCCTTGGCTTGCGCAATGGCCCCACTGTTATCACAGTAAAGATCCAGAGGACTGCACGCACTAGGAACCACACCTAGTTCAATTATGAACTTCCTTATCCAAACACCTTCCTTCTTCGCTTGAAGCCGCAATGTACTCGGCCTCCGTTGTAGAGTCGCAATCTCGCTTGGAACTCTTCCAACTTACCGCACCACCGTTCAAAAGGAACACAAAACCCGATTGCGATTTGTAATCATCTTTGTCGGTTTGGAAGCTTGCATCGGTGTAACCATTTACAACGAGCTCTTCCTCACCTCCGTAGACTAGGAACACATCCTTAGTTCTTCTCAAATACTTGAGGATGTTTTTAGCTGTATCCATTGACTCTCACCGATCGGCACAGTATCTGCTCGTAACACTTAGAGCATAGGAAACATCTGGCGAGTACACATCATAGCATACATGATAGATCCAATGGCGAAGCATATGGAATCTTACTCATGCGATCTCGCTCATCGGTTGTCGAAGGACACCGAGTCTTGCCAAGATTTATGCCATGAGACATGGGCAAGAACCCTTTCTTTGCCTCCTCCATGTTGAACCGTTTCAACACTTTGTCAATGTAAGTACTCGGCTTAATCCTATTAGCCTTTTTGATCTATCTCTATAGATCTTAATACCCAAAATATATGCCGCTTCCCTAAGTCCTTCATTGAGAAACTATTTTTGGTGAGGTCTTAACGGACTCGAGCATAGGAATATCATTTCCAATCGAGTAATATGTCATCTACATATAAGATTAGAAATACGAGTGAGCTCCACTTGTCTTCTTGTAAACACAAGATTCTTCTTCGTTTTTGATGAAGTCAAACCCTTTGACCACTTCATCAAAACGAATGTTCCAACTCCGAGATGCTTGCTTCAATCCATAAATGGATTTTTGAAGAATCACCGACGGCTTCTAGCAATTCCAAGAGCCAACCGACACCTGGTGACGGTGTCAATGAAACCTCCACTAGTCATAAACCAAGTGGGGATGATAAGGCTCAGCATACGATCGGTAATTCGCAGATCAGGTTGAGACCTTTACGGAACCTCAGGAGGTGCTGATCACCGACAACTCTCCATTGTGGAAGCTTCTCGCAGAAGCTCTGAAAGGCACTCCATCGATTACAACGGAAGCTCATCGGAGGATCACTGCTGGAAGCACGAGGTCAATGCAATCAAAAATACAGATCAAAATGTCGTGTACGGTCCTCCATACGTTGCCTCGCCACCACATAATAATGGAGATGGTACGAGCGGTCAAGCACCAAATGCCAGAGGTAATAGAACTGGTGGACGTCCATCAGTTAATTCACCTGATCCTGCCAATGTAAGGGACCAGGCAAGACCGACCAGGAGATCGGGGGGTTCAGGCCATCAGACACCTTCTTCTGGCAGAAACCCTTCGAGACCTTCGGTAACAATACAAAATCTACAGCGAGTTAAGGATATGTTAAATACTTCTGACCCTGCTTTGGCAGAGACTCCAGGTTTTATCCAACTTGTAGGTCAAGTATCAGAGATTATCCAACAGACTATGCAGCGCACAGAAGCATATCGGGAACGAAGGCACTCGCAAAGTCAGACCATGACTTCATCCCAGCATTCTTCCCGAAGCAGGGGCCAGCATGGTCGTGTTGAAAACCAGCTGATACCAAGACCACCTCGACGATTCCGGCCAACAAGTCATTAGGGGAGAAGACTGTTCCAGTAATCCTCACCCTCACTTCGTCGAGAGGAACAATCGCTTGGATCTAGTGATCTTGGACATCATCTAAACTAGGCAAGCGGTTGGAGGCGTTCTAGTAACGTTCACGACCGAATCGAGACACCGGAGCACCGACAATCTAATCTTAGAAATCAGTCTCCGACCGATTATAATCCGGCACCTTTTCAAAGAAGGCGCCACGAAACTATCACAGGCTGTCAAGCCTTCTCCGCGGGGCTTCAGGCTGTGCGTTGGCCAAATAGGTTCCGACCGGCCAATTTGGATAAATTCAATGGGACCCAAAATCCTTTGGAATTTCTCCAGATATACACCACCGCTATTAGAGCCGCTGGTGGTGATGAAAATGTAATGGCTAACTATCTTCCTACGGTGTTAGAAGGATCAGCTCGATCATGGTTGCTCAACTTACCGGCCGGGTCCGTGTATACTTGGGAGCAACTTTGCGACCTTCTGATTGAAAATTTCCAGGGTACGTATGATCGTCTTGGAAAGGAGGATGATCTCCACAGAATTCGGCAAAAGTCTAACGAGACTCTCCGGCAGTACATCAAAAGATTTAGCCAGGTTCGTAACTCAATACCAGAGGTTGCAGAATCTTCTGTTATACAAGCCTTCAAAGCGGGATTGAGAAATCGAAGGTTTACGGAGGATTTAGCTATACATCCCCCACGAACAACCACTCGAGCTCTTCGACATAGCTGACAAGTACGCGACAGCCAGCGAAACGGTTGAGTGGAACAAGACCATTGATCGAAAAGATAAAATCCCCCAACCTGGCTTAGATAGGACAGAAAAGAAGCAAAAGAAGGCTCTCAAGAAAAAGAAACACGGCAGAACCAACGATAAGAAGGTTCTTGCTGTTCTTGAAAAATTTACCAAGGGAAGAAAGAATTATTCTGGACATGGCAAGGCTAAGGCCCCGACCAATGAATACAAGAGAAGTAAGAAGTGGTGTCCTCTCCACCAGCAAGCAGGACACGACTTGCGCAATTGTCATGCTTGGCAAAAGAAGCTGGAAGATTATTATGCAGGTAAAGGTCCACTCCCGTCGATACAAAAGCTCGGGGAAACAAGCTCCAAGAAGGACAAAGATGGTGACGAAAAAATGGAGTACCAAGAACCTTAGCACACTGTCGATGTGATCTTCGGTGGATCTTCTTCGTACGAGTCTAGACGTCACCTGAAAGCCATGGAGTGAGAAGTCAACCTTACGAACCTTCGATCGCCGTTAAACCTTCAAGGTGGTCGGAGACAATAATCTCTTTCAGCAAAGAAGATTGCCCTATTCCTTCAACTCGATCAGGTAGGTTCCCCATTGTCGTTGAGCCTACTATTAATAACTTCAAGGTTAATCGGGTATTGATAGACGGGGGTAGTTCTTTAAATATTTTATTTGCAAGTGCATTGGAAGACATGCAGATTCCCAAATCCAAGGTAAAACCTGTGAAATATACCTTCCATGGCATAGTTCCTGGATCTACCGCCAAGCAGATAGGGCACTTGTCCCTACTGGTTACGTTCGGAAAGCCCGACAACTTCCGAACAGAAAAAAATTTCATTTGATGTGGTAAATTTCGAAACTGCATACAATGCAATCCTTGGTCGTCCAGCTTTAGCAAAATTCCTGATATCCACACATTACGGTTATCAGAGTTTCAAAATACCGGGACGAAAGGGTGTCATCACAGTTCGAGGCGATCAGAAAATAGCCTACGCATGCGATCGGAAATGCTTAGAACTGGTTGATGAACTTCCGACCAGGGGAACTAACACTATTAACATGCAGGTCAAACACTCGAGACCAAAGATGACACCAAAACCTTCCGACCAGATAAAAGAGGTACAACTCGATGAAAGCGCTTCTCCAGAGGGTGCCAAGATACTGGTCAGAGCAGGACTCGACCCTAAATAGGAAGTGTTGCTCGTCTCCTTCCTCCGAGCAAACCAGGACGTATTCGTTTGGCAGGCGTCCGATATGCCTGGAGTCCCCAGGGAGGTGATTGAGCATAGGCTAGCTTTGCAGCCTAACAAAAAACCGGTCAAGCAGAAGCTAAGGTGTTTCGCATCTGATCGGAAAGAAGCAATCCAGTCGAAGATTGACAAACTTCTCAAAGTTGGGTTCATTCGTGAGGTTGACCACCCAGAGTGGCTCGCCAATCCTGTAGTGGTTAGAAAAGCCAATGGGAAATGGCGAATGTGTATTGACTTTACAGACCTTAATAAAGCTTGTCCGAAGGATGACTTTCCCCTTCCTCGTATTGATCAACTTGTAGACTCTACTTTCGGGTGTGAGTTGTTAAGTTTTTTAGATGCTTACTTAGGGTATCACCAGATTAATATGAGTAAAGAAGATGAAGAGAAAACTTCCTTCATCACTCCATATGGTACTTTATGTTATGTAAAGATGCTATTTGGTCTAAAAAATGTTGGTGCAACGTTCCAAAGGTTGATGCAAAAAACCTTTAGTCCATAGATAGGTCGGAATGTTGAAGCCTACGTCGATGATCTGGTCGTAAACAACATCTCGGAGAAATTCATTCTAGATTTACAGGAGACATTCAATAACTTAAGACGTCATAACCTTAAGTTAAATCCAGAGAAATGCATGTTCGGAGTTTCGTCGGGAAAGCTTCTCAGATTCCTAGTTTCGGTTAGGGGCATCAAAGCAAACCCAGCAAAAATTGCCGCTATCAATCAGATGCGCGCTCCGACCACAAAGAAGGAAGTTCAGAAACTAACCGGTTGTATGGCAGCACTAAGTTGTTTCATAGCGCGGTTAGGCGAAAAAGGACTACCTTTCTTTAAGCTTCTCCGAAAACATGGAAGTTTCGAATGGACTAAAGAGGCAAGCAACGCCTTCGAAGAACTGAAATGGTACCTTATGAATCCCCCAATCTTAGTTTCTCCAAGATTGGGAGAGACATTGCTGGTTTACATGGCTGCAACACCACAAACAGTTAGTGGTGTACTGGTCGTAGAACGAGACCATGTTCAATGATCGATATATTACGTAAGAGAAGTCTTACATGGACCAAAAGAAAGATATCCGCAGGTACAAAAGTTGCTCTATGGTCTCCTTATGGCTTTAAGGAAACTAAGGCATTATTTTCAGGCCCACAAAGTGGTCGTACCAACTGAATATTGTCTTGGTCATGTCCTAGGAAACAGGGAGTCGTCAGGACGAATAGCAAAATGGGCAGTTGAGCTTGGGGCGTTCGACCTCCATTTCATCCCACGAACAACAATCAAGTCCCAGGCAATAGCAGAGTTCATTGCCGAATGGACAAACCCTGAACCCACCCAAGGGCCCGAGTACGAACACCACGATGAGTGGACAATGTACTTCGACGGTTCCTTGATGCTACACGGTTCGGGGGCTGGGGTCGTCTTGATTTCCCCTACTGGCGAACAAATAAAGTACGCTATTCAGTTAAACTTTCCTGCTACCAACAATGTGGCAGAATACGAAGGTTTGCTAGCAGGACTTCGAGCAGCTCGTTCGCTCGGGATTCGCAAATTGCTAGTGAAAGGCGATTCTCAACTAGTAGCGAATCAAGTGGGGATGGAGTATCAGTGCTCTAGTACCAAGATGTCATCATATCTAGTGGAAGTACGAAAACTTGAAAAGCATTACTTCTGTTTTCAAATCCAAAACATTCTTAGAAAGGAAAACTTCCTGGCAGACCAGTTGGCCCGGATGGCTTCCACAAGGACATCTGTCCTGTCCGGAGTTTTTCTCGAGAAACTTGATTCACCCTCGGTAGTCGAGCCTTCCGAGGATATAGATGTTCACAAGGAGGTTGCACATCTCAATTCTGCGAACATGGATGCTCCACAGGTCAATGATGGTTGGCGCCATCACGATCAAGGTAGAGATTGGATGACATCGATCTACAATTATCTTCAGCATGACCTCATTCCAGAAGATGATGTAGAGGCCGATCGTATCGTACGAAAAGCCAAATCATACACTCTAATTGAACGTACCTTGTACAAGCGAGGATCTCACGGAGTGTTGATGAGATGCATACCTCACTCAGATGACATTAAATTGCTAACCGAAATTCATGGAGGAGTCTGTGGAGCCCATCATTCCTATAGAACGTTGGTTGGTAAAGCCTTTAGGCAAGGATACTACTGGCCAACTACCCTTCATGATGCAAAAGAGCTCGTGACGAAGTGCGTACAATGCCAGTTTCATAGCCGACAAGTACATCAGCCGTCCCAAGCTTTGCAAACAATTCCTCTTTCTTGGCCTTTTGCAACCTGGGGACTAGACTAAATGGATCGAAGCTGAGCCAGTTGTGAAAATTACAACTGAGGCTGCTAAGAGGTTTCTCACAAAAAACGTGATCACACGATTTGGTGTACCCAGTCATATAATCATTGATAACGGTACCCAGTTCTCAAGCAGTAATTTTCAGGAATTCTGTGACGACCTAGGTATCAAGATACATTTCGCTTCTGTTGCTCATCCACAGAGCAATGGAGCAGTTGAGCGAGCTAATGGTATCATAATGCAAGGCATCAAACGACGAGTTTTCGACCAGTTAATTATGCGGCCAGGGGCTTGGATTCAAGAACTTCCTTCTGTATTATGGGACGTTCGTACCACAACTAGTCGTGCGACCGGCGAAACACCGTTCTTTTTAGTTTACGGGGCTAAAGCCATGCTTCCTCCAGAACTCAAAATTGGTTCTGCTCAAACTGATTGCTTTTTCGAAAGTGATCAGTGTAAACGACGACTTGATGACACCAATTTCCATGAAGAACGACGAAATCAAGCTTTGATACGATCAGCAATCTACCAGCAAGCCTTGCGTCGGTACCACAGTCGTAAGGTGTAACCTCATGACCTAGTCAGACGTGATCAGTTCTTAGAAAAATTCAGAACCAAGCGGGTCGCAACAAACTTTCACCCAAATGGGAAGGTCCATACACTGTGGTCGAAGTCACCTGACCAGGATCGGAATGATTAGCTATGTCGGATGGGCAAATTTTGTCTAATTCTTGGAGTATTGATCAATTGCGTAAGTTCTTTGTTTAATTTCCTGTATTTATTTCATTTCATATTTCAATAAAGATGCATTTCCTTTTTCAACGATAAGTATGGTTGTTTATAATTATTATTCGTCGCACCTGGTCATATAACTTTATTGTTGCTGATTGGTCAGAGAAGACACTCATTCTCTCCGATATTCCTTTCGAAGGGATCTCCATTACTCATGGGTGCTGACTTAGAGGTCAGATACAACACCGGTCTCAGTCGTGATCATTGCTTCAATGATACACACGCACGACCAAATACTCTTTTATTAAAGAAACATACGAGTATATGGAGTACAACTCAGACAATATATATCTTATTTTGAGAATTCAAAGATTGATACTCTATTTCAACATTCTGTTCTGCTTGAGTTTGGCTACTGGTCGGGACACGGAAAATCTCCTAGTTGAAGTCTCTCCTCTCTGCACGTGGTCCTGCCCACTGGAAGGAGCATCCTAGTGACAGTCCTTTTTCCTACGATCCTCGTTGCCAGTCGGACTTGAGCATGGGCACGTTTCGCGAAATATTTTACAAATCTTCAATTCTTGGGATTCGTTACGACCAGATTCGAATAATTTATAAACAAAGGTACTTATCTTTTTCTTTTTTGCATACATTCTTAATGCATATCTTCTTATAATCAAAACCAGTCTTTGTTATATCTTCATACTATATGTGGTTTCTCACAGTGATTCGATAATGGACAAGATCTAAACTAGTCGAACTCATAAGCTGGTTCCGACCACATGATTTCCTAGTGTTCACTAGGTCACTGTCACAAACATTATCAGCACTTCTACCATGGTCATTGTTATTACTCAGTTTCTTGGTCTACTGCTTTTTTAGTAACGTTCATCTACTAATATAAGCAATCGGGGGCTAGCAGATATATGAGTATTTAATAACATTGATAAGACAAAGCAAGGACTTCATTGATGATAAAAGGTAATTTTCATTTATAAAGTTTTGCATTTTACATCCATCTACTTGTTAGAACCACTAGACTGGTCGCTGCGTGATGGAGATCCGACTTCCATTTCCTCAGCAATTTTCTCTCCAAGAGGTCTTACTTCCTCAAGAAGTTTTGTTGCTTCATCTTTGGAGCAGTCGAAGTCTTCTTCAACAGCTCTAAGACAAACAGAGGGGTCGAAAGCCTTCAATTTTGCTAAAGCAACACTAACTCCGTTCGCAATAGCTTCTTTCATCGTCTTAGCATGGTTCTCTCGAAAGAGTGTTATCACTTCCTTGAGATCTTCGAGTTGATGATCGAAAAATTGGTTCTCTCCGCAGGATCTCTTAGAATGGGCAATTGCGTTCCCAACCCCAGGTCGAAGAGCATCTTGTTCAGAGCCTTGACTTTGTCTTCAAGACTCCGATCGAGTTCAGCCCCTTGGCCACGCTCAAACTCGAGGGTTTTTTCTGCTCGTGCAAGTGCTTCAATTTTTTCTGCACGAGTGGATAAAGTTAACATACACTTTAAAAATTGGAGTCATGGGATACTGGTTAAATCTACAACTAGTTACCTTTGATTTTCTTCTCACAAGAGTCGAAAACCTCCTTTTGCCTTGTCGTCGCATGCTCGATCGATTGGTCTTTACTTTAATTCTCTTCCCTAAGTTTTATTATTATGGATTCCTTAGCCACGACCTCTTCTTTAATTTTATCTAAATCTACCAAATATAATAGACAGAGAAGATTGAATTATGAAAGAGGAGCAGGATGATAAACATAGGAAGTCAAGTTAAAAGAGAAAAGTTCTTACTTCTCAATTCAGAATGCTTTTGCTCCAGAGTTTTTATTCGCTGGGTCAGTCCTCCGACCACAGCATATTTCTCGACCATATGCTACAAAAATAAAATCCCTTTCTTTTGGTAAGTTTTCAAAGAGACTTCAAAGGAAAGAGTTATAAGGATGGTCGTAGAACACTTACCCGAATTGGCATGTCATTATATTCGGCAAAAATCATATATGGACCTATCTCAGCTTGACGGTCCGATATCTTTCCCCAGGTCTCGTCAAGTTCCTTATCCTCGATAAATCGGGGGGAATAAGGAAACTTGTTGACCTGAGAGGTATTTCCAAGAGGAGGTGGAACCTGTTGAGGATCTCTGGAGATGACTACATCCGGAGAAGGAGTAAGGATTACTAGAGGATCTTGAGCAGATGTCGGAACTGAAACCTACTCTGGGGCTTCTTTAACCACTTCATCCTTTGCAGTCGGAGCCTGAGGAGTGTCCTGATTAAGAACCTCCACGACCACCTCTTCCCCAGGAACCTTTTCCTGAGGGGTGTTCTGGTCAGACACGACTGGAACACCAGAAGATCTACAAAAGAAGAAAGTAAGGAAGATCGAGGCTCCAACATATCGAAATATCCAAGGTATGTACGTATATGATTCCTTCATTTAAATATACCTGGTCGATTTTTTTAGTTTGACCTTGTAACGCATCGGAGTAAAATCCGCTGCACTAACTTTCCTTTTCTTCTCAACCAATTTCACCGGTTCTAAACCGGTAGGGTTGACTAGGTCTTGCACATTTCTTGTTGAAAATCGAAGCAATATCCATGACCGTTGGTCAAGGATAGGATTCTGATCGCGAGATCGATGGTGTAGGTCGTCGACCTCCAAAATAGTAGCCTCAGTAGGCACTGGTGGGTCTCCAGCGACCTTGCTGGAAGGTACGACAACCGCCTAAATACATCGTCAAAGATAGTTAGGCGATGAACATCATTTGTCCAAAATATTATTTATGTCCGGTCACCTACCTTTGGGAGGCTGACATCCTGTATGGCCGAAGGGGTGGTCGGATCATCAACCGGCTCACATCTTTCGGTGGCCTCATTGATCCTCAACCCGACCGACTACACATCAAAGAGGATTTATGGTATACCGATTAGAAATAATATGTACAACAAGAAAAAAAAAAAGCACGGTTGAAAGCCTTACCTTAAGTCTCTCAATCATCTCTTTGGCGGAGACAGCCGCTAAGATCCGGGGGAAACTAGCCTTGTCGCCAGGCTCTCCGACGCAGATTATTTTTATCCGGCTTCTAATCTCGTCGGAAGATAAAAGACTTAAGGATACAGAAATAATCAACTAATATAGGCAAACTGGTCGGAATCATTCATGGCTTACCCCCTTTGGAATCTTTGGTCGTATCGTCACAACCAATATACCAGAGCATCTGGTGTGCTCGGGCCTTCAAAGGACTAATCCGGCACGTGGAAAAATCTTTCACTACGTGCCAGGATGTTAGACCCTTGACACTAAGAAGCTTGATAGGTTCGGCCCATCTCTTTATCTTTCCCTCTTTCTCTGTGGAGGAGCGCCAATTCGGATTCTCGATCGCCTTCTTACCAGAATAATAAAGGTTGTCTTTCTTCATGACCGTCATATAGAACCAGCTCTTCTTCCACGATGACCACGAAGATTTTGAGTACATAAATATGTACTCATCGGCTTTTCCGTCATGGAGGCGTAAGGTGCATTCTCCAAGCGTCCCAATCGTCTTCCCAGATTTTGTCATCCTGTAGTAGTACTTGAATAGATCCAGATCTGCTGGAATCCCTAAGTACGCTTCGCAGAGATAAATAAAGATGCTGAGATTGGCGATAGCATTGGGAGCAAGATTCACCAATTCAACTCCATAATACTCCAAAACTTTAGGAAGGAAGGAGTGAATTGGTAGTCTAAATCCGCATTCGACATATGCAAGAAAAACCGAGATTTCTCCATCTTCATTACTCGGGGAATGTTCTCCAGCCGCTGATCTCCAGGAAATCAGATCCTTGTTGGGAAGCATCCCGATCTTCTCTAAGCTCTCTAGCTTCTTCTCGCCCAAGTCGGAGACCGACCAGTTGGTGATTTGGTCTGACATGGTCAGGTTTCTTTCGGATGAGGAAAGAAAAAGAGGTCGGAGGCAGTTTTTACTCGGGAGATGAAGAGGGAAAGCAGGAAGTGAAAGAACCCTAAGTCTACAAAGGGGTTTTAATAAGCTTCAGAATTTCTAACTACAATCGGGAGTTACCCAAAAAGTCCAACGGACAGAAATCTTTTGTCCAACGGACACAAAAACTCTTCGATTCCCAAAGCGAGTTCTCAACTTTAAAGTGAATACAAACCGCTTCAAATGTTATTGCATTTAATGAGCATTAGCCCGATACGACTTCATCGGAAGAAAGGTGTTCACACGACTTATTCATTTAAAGTTCGGGGGGCTAGCTGACGAGGATTAAAACCTCTATGTATTATTTTTAAAATATAACAGACCATATGTCTTCATGGTCGTAACCCTTGAGGTGCACGACCTCACTGGTCATAGAGATTCCAGAGGTTACACAATGGGTACCCTGGTCGGATGAAGGCCTATGCCAAGCTCCCGACCAGGAGAACTGCTCGTAAAGGGTATGAACTGATACTTGGAACTGATTCCAAGTATATTCTCTACCGTGTGATGAATGGAACACGTGCATATTTCATACCATACGACGTTTCTTATCCAGAATCACTGATTAAACAACTACCATGCGGTTGTACCTCTCAGACATACAACCGCCGAACGGTTGACTCTCTATCAACCGTCACTTAACTCCGACCAGTCGCAACGCTTCACATCAGACGTCTTCTCCAGAAGTAACTGCCACCTCTTTATGGGCTATTTAAAGATGGAGCATGGACTGAACGGGGAGGAAAAAAGCAATCGGACTGAAGCACAGGCCTTAGATTCGTGTTTTAAGTCTGGTATTGTAAGATAACAAGTAGTGTTCTCAGTGTAAAATAGGAGTAGTTCATCATCTAGTCAGGAGGCATCCCCTGTAAAACACAGTTCATACTAATAAAGGAGTAGTTCATCATCTAGTCAGGAGGCATCCCCTGTAAAACACAGTTCGTAAGATCGATGTCTTGATCGTCAACAATCAGGTACATAAAGTTTCCAACGTTTGAAGGTCTCGGTTCATATATGTACTTCTGCTCAATGAACGCGCTATCGTACATGTCTGGGCCGTCGATCCATTGGAAGAAGTTGCATCGTATCTCTGGCTGTCATTATGCGCTGATGTAGTTAGGGATTTGTGGAATAGAACGTAAAATGTGAAAAATGTATGTGTGTGTAAGATTTGCTTACGAGGACATTCCTACATGTGTAGTATGCCCGGGCGGTGGTCGCCAGGTGTGTGGACTGGATGATCTTAGCCGGTTCTTCGCACACACATTGCGGGCGTGAGAACTCCGGTGGTACAAGCGCCTCCTTCATAGAACAATCCGGTTAGGGTTTAGCCCTCTCAGCAAGCCACTCGCGCTTCTGCAATATTTTCATGTAGAAATTCGCCGACAAGTCCGACATCTCCTCCTTCTAAGTTGTGTGAACCAAACTTTGATGACGAGTTGGGTGTGGTGGTGTAGTGTTCTCCTCCAGCTCTCTTCTCTTCCAGTTCTCTTCTCCCTCCTTTTATAATGAGTCTTTTCGGTCTGAAACGGTAGCGTGGCGTAGTATGGTATTTTCGGTCTACAAAGGTAGTGTTATAGTGTGTTGTCATCTTAGTCTGCAAAAGTGATAGTTTGTGGCATGTCGTGGTGCATTCTTTTCGGTCTGAAAAGGTGATGTGACGGAATGTGGCCTTTTCCGTCTAAAAAAGTAGCATCGTACTGTGTTGTCAGCTCGGTCTGCAAAAGTGGCAGCGTGTGGCGTGACAGGGTGCGGTCTTGTCAGTCTGAAAAGGGAGCGTAGAGGAGTGTGGTCTTTTCGGTGTAGAAAGATAGCATCGAAGTGTGTTGTCATCTCGGTCTACAAAAGTGGCAGTGTGTGATGTGACCCGGTGCGGTCTTTAAGGTCTGAAAAGGTGAGGTGTCGCGATGCTAACTCCCTCACGTGATTACCTGTAAACACAAGAACAAATAGTATCGAAACATGAGACTAGTATAATGTAAGTTGTATAAAAATTTATATTTACATGACACAACTGATATTTACAAGAACAAATATCTACTCGTGGGCCCTCTTGGGTTGTACCCCACATGTGGCTCCTGGCCTCGTCTGGGGCAGCTGCGGGCGCTAGTATGAGTAGGTCAAAGGCTCAAGCGGGCGAGATACCCTACCAACACGAGTAGCCTGAGGGGGTGTCGTGAGAGGGTACTGCGTCGGCTAGCTCGCTCCGGGCGCACCATGCAGCTGTGAAGCCCCCACGGAGACCTGGTTGCTCTCGCCGTGCTAAGGCCCACTGCTACCCTGGCCAAAATCGAAGTCCCCGGAGTGTGACTCCTCGTGCGACACTAGCTCCTCATCCTAAAGGGGTGTACGAGCTATGAAATAGTACGTTATGCATGTAAACATGGTGAAAATGATGAAATAGTACATTGCGCGTGGAAACAAAATAGACGTGCCTTGTCACACGAAGGTAGCAGACCGCTCTACATACTCCTGCCCCATGTACGGGTGGAACTCAAGACCTGTCAGAGAAAATTGCCATTAGTAACTAGTGAATTTCAAAATAAACAACAAGACGTGAGTGTTTCATGCTGAGCTACGAGCTGTGCCGGAGTACTCCCAATACGGTGTCATGAGAACCCACCCGCCACATCTTGGTGAGGAGCCGTGGGGCGTGACGCACCGTGGCTCACCCCTCGTCCACGCATAGGTGGGTCCACCAAGCTCAATCGCCTCCTCGCCTTCCTGGGGGAGAATGGTACTGAGGTGACTACAGTGATGCGCGTAAATGGTCGGATCAAGCAACTCGTACGACCACTGCGCAGCGTTCCTGGGTCCGCCATACCTAAAAATTCAATGCATACATTGTAAATACTATGAAACATATACAAAAAATAATAAGAAGCGACATTAATAGAATATTTACTGTGCACAAATGGAAACTAAAATTAAATTAGGATTATTTTGATTAAGCTCTACATACTCTATTTCGGTACTCTGCAATTTTTATATATTTTTTTATAGGAATCTTGCTACGTTCCTTGTTTGGAAAGTGTCTCCAGTATTTACAAAATATTTACCATGTACAAATGGAAACAAAAATTAGGTCACAATGTTTTAGTTCAGCTCTACATACCCTATGTAGCAACTCTGGACTGTTTTTTACAATTTTTAGAGGTGTCTTGCTATTTTTCTAGTTTTAAAAGTATTTTAAGCATTAACAAAACACTTACCGTGCACAAATGGAAACCAAAATTAAGTTAGGATTGTTTTGATTAAGCTCTACATACTCTATTTAGCTACTCTGTAATTTATTTATTTTTTACAGGAATCGTGCTACTTTCCTTATTTGGAAAGTGTCTCTAGCATTTACAAAAAATTTACCATGTACAAATGGAAACAAAAATTAGATCCACAATGTTTTAGTTTAGCTCTACATACCCTATGTAGCAACTCCAGAATTTTTTTTACAATTTTTAGAGGTGTCTTGATATTTTTCTAGTTTAAAAAGTATTTTTGGCATTAACATAATATTTACCATGCACAAATGGAAACCAAAATTAAGTTGGGATTATTTTGATTAAGCTCTACATACCCTATTTAGCTACTCTGCAGTTTTTATATATTTTTTATAGGAATTTTGCTACTTTCCTTGTTTGAAAGGTGTCTCTAGCATTTACAAAATATTTACCGTGTGCAAATGGAAATAAAAATTTGTTCCACAATGTTTTAGTTCAGCTCCTTATACCCTATGTAGCAACTCTAGATTTTTTTTTTTACAATTTTTAGAGGTATCTTGCTATTTTCCTAATTTAAAAAGTATTTTCGGCATTAACAGAATATTTACCGTGCACAAATGAAAACCAAAATTACGTTGGGATTATTTGGATTAAGCTCTATATACCCGATTTAGCTACTCTACAATTTTACAATTTTTCAATAGGAATCTTCCTATTTTTCTTGTTTAAAAAGTGTCTCTAGCATTTATGAAATATTTACCTTGTGCAAATGGAAACAAAAATTAAGTTCACAATATTTTAATTCAGTTGTACATACCATATGAACCTACTCTGGATTTTTATAGATTTTTAAGATGTGTCTTGCTATTTTCCTAGTTTAAGAAGTATTTTTGGCATTAACATAATATTTACCGTGCATAAATAGAAACCAAAATTAAGTAGAGATTATTTTGATTAAGCTCTATATACCGTACTTAGCTACTTGCGATTTTACAAAAAAATTAATAGGTTTCTTGCTATTTTTAGAGGTGTCTTCCTATTTTCCTGGTTTAAAAAGTATTTTCTGCATTAACAAAATATTTAACATGTAAAAATAAAAACTTGTGAAGTTTTCTTAGTATTTTTGCATATTTACTATAAATTGTTCGAGTACTACAACATAAATAATATCTATACGATGAACTCAACTACACACAGATAAAATAATGTACTACATCAAACAGCAATACAACTAAAATTATCTAATCAATCGAATTGTATGTTGGTATTTTTATTTGCTAACCTACAGGGTTTCAAATTTATGTACAAAGTTGTAATAACATTTACTTGCAAAATGGGCGACCAGATCTGCTGCTCCATCTTTCTCTCCTCTGGTAGGAACTGGCAGGGCTTCGCTATGTCTCTTCCCCCTCTTCTCCTCTTCCTCTCTTTCTTCTCTTTTTTATCGAAATTAAAATGACTTTTCACCGAATTTTAGGGGTATATATAGTCAGTTCCTATCGCCAGTTGAGGATTCTTGTCGCCAGTTCAACTGGCGATTTGCACACTCTTCAAAGCAAATCACCAATTGAAATGATGACAGGTAGTTGAAACGGCGACTGGCAGTAAATAGGTTCATGTCGCCATTTGAGCATGTCATCAGCTCAAATAGGGATAGACAACTATTTTCGTAAACTTTTTTACTTTTTTAATTATCTTTTAGATTAATATTATTTCTTTTTTTAAAAAAATCGAGTTTGGCATCCTGTGTTGAGGCCAAAAGAAAAGGGGAAGATTCTTCATGTACATGCCCTTTTGGAATCCTCTCCTAGTGCGTCGCTCTTTTTGTCGCCGAGAAACATTAGTTGCAGCACTGCACTCACACACCAAATTAAATCAACACTATATAATCGTCTTAAAAATGTACACGCGCATCTATTAATCTACTATAGAGTTGCGGTGCTGGATCAATTATATACTCTCATAAAGACTTAAGTCAACTTGTCATGGTTTAATTGTAAAAGGTTACAACTCCCCTCTATCTATTAGCAAAACGTTACTACAACTAGGGCAGTCAAAATAGCTCGAGTTCCACATTCTATTCGAACTCGACACGAGCTAGGATCAAGCTCAAATTGAACCGAGCTCAAGCCCATCATCATCCTTCAGCTTAGACCGCTCGATAAGGCTTGAGCTCAACTTGTTGACACCCCTAACTACAACTAGCCATGGCAATGGGATCCTCGTTGCACAGGCATACCCTCTTGGTTAACACTATTTTTGTTATACTCTAATACCACTTCTTATATGCAGCAGCCACTAGATCGGATAAGAGTTGCAAGATACGACACGAGCGTGCACAATATCAAGAACAAAGTAGATGAATCTCGTAGAGAAAACCAAATAACGACGACGACATAATCACGGTAAGAGAGAAAGATTCGACGAAGCCGACCGCAAATTCCTTAAGCACAACCTCAAAAGAGTATAAGGGATTGTCGCTCTCTCACAACCCTCTTGAACAGACACTTAGATTTTTGTCCTATACAAGAATCTAGTGCTAAAGAATAACATAGCCTATAATCCTCTCATGCACCTTTTGCTTTGGATAAGTTGGTTTGCGTCTTATGTTCTATATGACCACCCCTCATGACTTTATATAGTACCCCCTAGTTCTCCTCCAAAAAGAAGTAGAAATCCTAATCCTAATATGTTAGAATATGGGTCACCCATGCTCAACAATATCCACCTTGACTCCTATCATTTAAAGTCACCGTGCTCCTCCAAGAACTCTCTCCAAGTCGGCTTCACTATTTTTGGTTTTTCAATTTTTTTCCTCCCACCTTTGGGAGTGCCCCCACCACAAGGGTCATGCATATCACCGCAATGTATGTGTCGATGTCTAGGCTAGCCTATCCGGACCCTCCACCTGAGGGCTACTTTGTTGTATAGTTTGGTTAACCATACCTCATGTTCTTACATCCCTCCATGACATAGGTTTGTACTGCCTCCAAACTCTACCTGCTCGTCAGTACCGTGTGATTGGTCCCACCACATATTCCTTATTCTAACAGCTCGCACCTTCGCCTGCGCGCCTACTAGATTTTGAAATCATCTTTGTAGTTCAGCACATAACTTCAGATGAAATATGAGTACCTACTGTTGACAACATGGTTTCCTTCCCCTGATCATGATTTTTATCAGACCTTCCATTTGTTTCTATTCCCTAAAGATTACGCATCAATTGGTATCCTCCATTGCTCCAGATATTTTTCATGACTACCTGCCCTTTGCAAGTAACTCATATGACTCCAACTTGAAGTGATATCTCACAACCTTCGAGTTCAAGCGATCTCACAGATATTATATTTTTCTTTAAACTAGGAACATACCGAACTCCCGTAAATGTGCGATGTGCTCTATTATACATCTCCAATGTAACCGTTCTCACTCTAGTAATTGCATGCTCATTGCAATCCGCTAAGTGAACAGTTTTATGTGTTGAGCGAAGAAATCCTTTGTCAAACATCTCCCTCGTCGAATATATATAGAAGCAACAACCCGAATCTAATCTCGATCTATGAGAAGTACCTGATTGACTGACGACTAGTACGTCTGAATCACCTTTTGCTACCGCTACTAAGTATGCTCTCCTCATTTGCTTCAAACCTAGACAGTCATTTATCATATGACCTTTCTCGTCACATAGATAGCGTACACATGTGCCTTACTCTTGCTATTTTTCTTACTGTGACTTTTGCTTTTGCCTAGAACACCTACAACGGCCAATGCTTGATCACTCGAGAATGAAGAATGTGATGATTTCTACAACGACTCTGCCTCCAATAGATATGCCACTACCTCATTAAAGTTGAGAGTGCTTTTCCTAACGAGAATAGTCATCACCAATTACTCCCATGATGGTGGTAGAGACAGCGCCAACATAACGGTCTTGACGTTCTCCTCAATTTTTTTCATCCACACTAGTTAGCTATGTGATAAGCTTGTTAAAGACTTCGAGATGGTCAATGAACCATGTGCCTTCCTCTATGCGCAACCTGTATAGTTGCTGCTTTAGCACCCATCGGCTTGTCAGCGACTTTGCTATATACAATTCTTCTAAGTCACTCCATAATTTCTTCAGTGAATTTTCCTTAATCACCGAGTACTGTATCTCATCGGAGAGACATAGACGGATTGTACTGATAGCCTTCCGCTCCACTGTAAGATCGAGGAGACCGACTAGAGGGGGGTGAATAGGCGGTTTTAAAATCTTTTGGCTAAAACCAAGTTTTATGCAGAATTATAAATCAATTTGGTTTTGCACAATTAAAGCATAAATCAACTAGTCTTTACCAAGTGCACCAACAATATAAATCTATTGACAATGGTAGCAAACATATAAAGACATATAAGTAATTTAATTAGAAATGTAAATTATACAAAGTAAATTGCAAGAGAACAAACCACAATGACATAAAGATGTTTTACTGTGGTGTTCGGAGACTTACTAGCCTCCCTTAATCCACGTTGAGGTATAAAGACATATAAGCAATTTAATTAGAAATGTAAATTATACAAAGTAAATTGCAAGAGAACAAACCACAATGACATAAAGATGTTTTACTGTGGTGTTCGGAGACTTACTAGCCTCCCTTAATCCACGTTGAGGTATAAAGACATATAAGCAATTTAATTAGAAATGTAAATTATACAAAGTAAATTGCAAGAGAACAAACCACAATGACATAAAGATGTTTTACTGTGGTGTTCGGAGACTTACTAGTCTCCCTTAATCCACGTTGAGGTAAGCCCAAACTAATTGGACCGGCTCCATGAATTAAGCCTTCCTCCGAGGTAAGTCCAAACCAATTAGACCGGTTCCAAACCAAACCAATACCTCAATCCACTAGGGTTGCTCCTTCCTCCACTCCAGAGATAGCGAGCACCAAACCACTCACAAACCGTCTGGGTCTTCTCACAATCTTCTTTGAGAAGATCACCGACGCACGACGCCTCCACGCCATCTAGGTGTTGGCAAACACCAAGAGTAATAAGCCTAAGACTCTCACTTGAACCAATCAAGTGTCTTAGCTCAAGTGGATACACAATCCACTACCTAATGCAACACATGCACTAGGATTTGCCTCTCACACCTCACTAAGTGCAACACATGCATATTAAAGTGTAGAGGGCTTGCACTTTGCTCAAGGGTAAGTGTAGAAGCACCAGCCACTTCTCCCAACCGGCTAAGGTGGCTATATATAGCCCACACACAAAAACTAGCTGTTGGAAGCAGAATCCTGAATAAACCAGGATAAACGAAACTACCACCATTCAATAGCCGGTACTACCGCCCTCAGCCCAACGGTCGAATTTCAACAGCAACACATGCTTTGAACTAGACGTTACAAACGAGGCGTGGTACTACCGCCAAGCAACACGTGGTTGTTCCGCTCTCCGGTAGTTCCGCACAAGGTACTACGGTACTACCGTACTTCCAAAGAAGCCAACAAACACCAAAAGGTGTCTCCCTGGAAAACACATGCCGCTACTTAATCAGAACATCCGATGTGCGGTAGTTCCACTCACACAAAGCCGGTACTATCATATTTCCCGAGAAGCCAACAAGCTCAAGAGCATGCCTTCTGGAAAATACGTACCGCACACAATCGGACCCTCCGAGTTGCGGTAGTTCCGAACAGAGAACACTGGTACTACCGCGAAGTGGTAGTTCCACAAATATACCGTCGGTACTACCGTTCTTCCAAGAGAGCAACACATGCCTCTCTGTAAAACTCGTACCGCCATAAAGGTTCGGATCAAACGGCGAACGGTAGTTTCGCCAAAAGGAACGCCAGTACTATTGTATTGCGGTAGTTCCGCGCAGTACATTCCGGTACTTCCGATGTTCCTAAGGCAAGCACAAACTGGCTTTCAAGAATAACTCAATTGCAAAACACATTTGCCAATTGATGCCAGATGCATACAAGGCATGAAGGTGAGATTCTTAACAAGTTACAAAACACATTTGCCAACTTTTAGAATCAAAGCCACAACTAAAAGGTACATGGACTTAAGACATTTGCAAAACATATTTGCAAACTAAAGTCCCATGCTACAAGGAACATACATGAGCCTCAACTATTTGCAAAACACATTTGCAAACAAATAGCATCATGCCACAAGGATAAGGTGCATGGATCTAGACCATTTGCAAAACACATTTGCAAACTATAGCCATATGCTACAAGCATTAAATATGAGCCTCAACTATTTGCAAAACAAATTCGGAAATATAGGCAACATGCTAAAGAGAGCTTCAACTATTCACAAAACATTCGCAAATAATTACATCATTCCAAGATGAGCTAGAGCAAACACAATGAGTTATCAACACATGAGTAATTCAAGCTACTAGTCAAGATCCCTCTTAATAGTACGGCAATCCTATACTAGCAATCCGGTCTCCAACCAAACACCAAGACCGGTAAACGACTAGGAACACACCCTTATCCCTAACTAATCATACCTTTGCTTTGCACACCTTCTTGAAGCTTGATGACGCACATCCTCACTTCAAAACCGGGTCATTGTCTTGACTTTGATACTCATCAACACATAATGATTTCCTTTATTTTGGGATCTTAACTTGAAGCTCATCAACACATGATGACATCCTTCATCCCGTGTCTTAATATGCGTCAACACATGATGCATCTTCACTTGCTTTCCATCAACACATGATGGATCTTCTCTCTTGATGATCAACTCATGATCATCTCTTCGCTTCAGGATCTTGTCTTGAACATCATCAACACATGGTGACTTCCTTCTTCCAAAATCTTGACTTGATGAAAATCAATTCATAATGTCATCCAAAGTCTTCAACCACTTTTGAACATAACCTAGTTCACCAACTCATGGAAAATGTTAGTTCCACAATATGATTATCATGAATTACCACAACATACCATTAACTAATAATGGTGGGACAAGATACACAATCTTTCCCTCTTTGGTAATTGATGATAATCACTTCAATTGCAGATAATTGAATGTAGATTTGTATGAGTATATATGAGCTACACAAGTCTTATATACTCATTGTAAGTCATATGCGTATATGTGAACTACACAAGTCTTATATACACATTTGACTACAAAGGTATGAGTATATATGAACTACACAAGCTTTATATACTCAAGGATATATTTGAAAGTAGAGATCCCAAATATATGGAAAGGGAATATGGATCAATACTCATGAAATCACAAAATATAGAGTGAACTCCCCTAAATGTGCGCATACACAAATGTGTGTGAAGAACATATGCACATATTCAAGTTAACCTTTTGGTGGAGTTCAACCTATATTTTGGATCCAAGGAATGCAACAATATATAAGAATATGATGTAGAATGCATACCTCTTTGATTCTTACCTTTATATCCAATTGAAAATAAATAATAGGTATAACAATACAAGTGTATATTAGTCTCTCAAAATGATTTATCATTGATAACCATAAGTTTCATTTTTTATATCCAATTGAGACTAAACAATAGATGACAAGTAGAAGTGTTAGTCTCACAATTAGATTTGTCATTAATAACCATAAGTTTCATCTTTTATATCCAATTGAGACTAAACAATAGATGACAAGTAGAAGTGTTAGTCTCATAATTAGATTTGTCATTAATCACCAAAATACTCCATTAACACATAATGGCGGGTCTAGATTATTCATCCACCACCTTCCATTCTTCAACGGGTGTCTTTTCTAGGTTGTCTCCTTCAAGAGCATCGATTGCCCCTTGCTAGACAAGGACAACCTTCACCACATATTGCTACACGCTGAAATTTCATCCGTCATCAAATTTCTCCACTTGATTCCACATCGTAGACATCGATATTGATTTTGTGCCAACTCACACTTTGTCGACCTTCTCGTATGTCTGATTAATCTAGCCTTGGCTTGATACCACCTGTTATACTCTAATACACTTTCTCATGAATGAATACGGGTAGGCTATGCTAGCTGGTAATTCAAAAATTCTACCACGTAAATCAGGAAGCCAAGCAAGTAGAAGATCACAGATCGTTACCACTAGACATGCAGCGCAGTGGAAGTGGAGTTAGAGTAGCTTGATCCAGCGTAGAGAGTGTGATGAAGTGGTCATAGTCAATCGTCCAACGTTGAGCACGTCGATGCAGTGGTCGTAGTAGATCGTCCAGCGTCCTCACGAGTCGATAGTCTCGACCAGTTCGTAACTCCTTACGAGCAGATTTCGACCACTTTGTGATTATGTTTGACCAGTCTATGACCAGCTCGTATCTCCATACAACTAGTCCGTATCTGATCGAACTGAACGACATTCTCGTGTATTATCCCTTTGCCTCATGATATCTGGTTGAACTCTAAGTTAGATATTATGTCATCCATGGACTGTTCAATACTTTCTCGATCGAGTGTCGGATAACTTCATGTGGTCGAACTCTTCGACCACCAGTGGCATGGCCATGCACTTTCTTTATTCGACCACATCGAGGCGCCAAGAGATATCTCTCCTGTTATGTTAGGAGGGGCAAATCCCATATCTGACTAGTCATATTCCTCCGTATGTTTCATAACATACTCGAAAGCTACCTTTATAACTATCCAGTTATGGAGTAGTGTTTGGCAACCCCTAAATATACTATTACATATGTAGGAAACCATGCTGATCTCAGGTCTAATGATTATACATCATCATTACTTGAGGCCAACTGATGACATATGAAATCATAACAATCTCAACAGTGTCACAAGGTAGGTCAATCCAACACCATGCTCTCTAACATGTATTCACATTATTGATTCGATATCCCTATATCCATGATTGGTGAAAAATGGTCATCAATCAATACATGTGTTGGTTGATAAGTCACTAGTGTTCTGACCAGTGACATCCAACTAGGTATACATTTAGAATGACATCATATAAGTTAAAGAGCTTCACCAACAAGTCACATACTTGTTAATCTTTATAACTAATGATTCATTCAAGGAATAGAATAATATTTATTTAATAACTCATAAACATAGACGTGAAACAATCATGTCTATGATTGCCTCTAGGGCATATCACCAACATGCGCAATAGCCCCCAGATCGGATCAGAGTTTAGGTTTACAGCGGCCTCTGTCGACCCTCCCTCGCCCGGACGCACCGCGTGGCCCAAGTCTGGTCCTCCCTGCCTCGGAAGTGCCATCCTACCTACATTTATGTGCTCCAATGTGCTTTAGGGCTGTCGCCCGTCCATCTCTGTGATTTATTCCTGTCACCCGTCCATCGTTGTCTTGGTTGTGCATGCATGCAAACCACGAGCGGGAGGTAATCCGATTCCTCCCGTCTCTTCGCGGCTATAAATTCGGAGGCGCCGGTGAGACGCTTCGCGAAATCTCATCCTCCCTTCGCTCACTGTCGATTTCGTTTTTGGACACGATTATGGATTGTTTAGAGCCGTTATTAGCGGCCATATTAGTAGGTAATTTTTTTCTCGTACGTATTATCTTTGTTAACTCTGTAGTTAGTTAATTAGTCGTGCTTATTTAGGCGTCCGTATTTAGTTGTTTCATTTTGCCGTAATTAAATTTGTGTTAGCTAAATAATTGCAATTAATTAGGTCATAGTTAAATTAATCTTATATAATTATTTGTGGCATAGTTAACTAGATACTAATTAATTAGTCATAATTAGTTAGTGTTAGTTAATTAATTAGTCATAGTTAATTAAGTCTTAATTGATTAGTCATAGTTAATCAGTCATAATTAATTTAGAGCCCATATTAAGTCATATTTAATTTAGTGGCCTTATTAAGTTACAATTATTTAACTATAAATAATCTGTGGTAATTAATTAGTCGTAATTAATTTAGTGGTATTTAATTCATCATAATGAATTTAGTCCTGAGTAATCTTGTTGTCATTATTAAGTTGTACTTATTTATTTGTAATTCATTTGTGGTAATTAATTAGTCCAAATTAATTTAGTGGTATTGAATTACTCAGATTAATTTAGCCACAACTAATTTAGTCATACTTAGTTAGTAGTAATTTTTTGTCACAACTAATTAAACATTAATTAATTAGTCGTACTTAATTAGTCATAATTAATTTGGTCATAGTTAATTAGCGTATATTAAATTTTTTCTGTATTTAGTCATAATTTTTAATTTCTAGTAATTTATTATCATTATTAATTTATTCATTAATAATCTGCGTCTTTCATCTCTTGCAAGCCATGCATCTACCGGAGCTACTCGAACCCTTCTACGACGAGCATCACTAATGGAAGTTGTGGATCACCGGGGACGTGGATGGCCCTCCACCCCTCGTGCTTCGGTCCGAGAGGCATTACTGGGAGCTCGACTTTGACGCCCTGTGTCATTGCCCTAGGGGTAATCACAGTTAGGCATACGGATTACTATTCGTTTGCTCAGTAGAACACTGCTCCAATGAATAGTAAGCCTTTACCAGAGTTAGCACAGCGAAACAATAAGATAGAAACTGTTCTTTATTACAACAGTAGCCACAAAAGACTAAGGTTCTGGATACAAAATATTTAATTACAAAAGGGAGGGGGTAACACATTCCCCATGCTTGCCGCTATGTCCCTCCAGTAGTCTACTCGTCCCACGAGTCGAATAAGGTGTCCACCTCGCCCTGCTTCTCAAAACCAACGCCCTCGCCACCCGTGGTCTCCTCGGTAACTGCAAATCCCTCATCCCACTCGGGATCACACCCGACCGGGCTAGGATCTATGCAAAGGGGAGAGATAGCAAGAGTGAGTACTAGTGTACTCAGTAAGCATTAATAGCAAAAATGCACCTGATGACTCTACCTCTTGTCCTTATCATATTCCTACCTCTTCTCTTTCTCTAAAAATAATCATCAAGATTTAGGTTGCAAATTTTACTTCTGAAAAGACTACTTGTGGTTCCCGTAGACTCCAATCTAGGAGACTAGTATGAATTCATGATTTGATATAGCACTGTGCAGGCTTGTACCACTTTACCCATAGCTATTCCGAGCTCTAATTTAACCAGGTCCCAAGCATTTCCTTTGATGCGGGTTCGAGTCTAGAATACATAATGTTTTCTAGGTTACATGATTAAGTCTCCATCCATTACTTTCCGTCGGTGTTGACCTTCTCACGCTGCTGACCTAGTCATCCACCGAGTTCCAGTAATGTTGGTTGGGCTGATTCTCCAGTCCCCAACACTCCATCGTGGTTGGGTCGGCACTCTTCCTGTTCCCACCACTCTACTGTGTGCTCCTACTTACCTGTTGTGGAGACATAATTACACAACTGTAACGTCCCAAAATTTGGCTTTTCAAAAATCTTTTGAGTAGTTTAGGTCCCTGGAAAATTTCACCAATTTTATTTGAATTAATAAAGATTAATCTGAGATTTTCCTAAATTACAAATATTTAATTTGACTAATATAAACATTAATTAAATAAAAACTTGTGTTATTTGGCTTCCTTGTGTTTCAAGGAATTTTTGGGTATTTTCTGAGTTTTTTCGGATTTGTTTGCTATTTATTTGACCTCCTTGATTTTCAGCCTTTTATTTTAATTCCGAAAATCCAGTATTTTCTCTCTCTTGCAATGTGCTACAGTATTCCGCGATTTACTGTTCATCGTGAACCTCCAACCGAACAGCCAGCAGAGTCCAGAACGTATACGTAACGAACTGAAAACTTCAAAATTCCATATCTTCATCCACGGTGCATATAAAAGCGAGCCGTTTGCACCCACGCGTTCGTCTTGATCTCCTCTTCCAATCCCCTGATTTGGTTTCCTCCAAACCGATCTATTTTCGTCGCAATCTCCAGAAAACCAACCTCCAACCGAAGTTCTTCTCCGGCGAACTGCGCCTTCGTCCGACGTTCGCCGGCCGAACCGTCTTCAGCGTTGGCTTCGCGTCGTCGCCCTCTACGTCACGGTTCCATCCACTTCGCCCGAAGATCGCCGGAGCACCGTCAGCCATTAAAGCCAAACCGTGTTTATCGCGTTGCTCGCTTCCTCGGCGAGTTTTTCCAAAAATCCGATCGCGCCATCGCGTCCGACTCGTCGTTTCCTTTTCGTTTTTCCCCTTTGCCGCTGCTACGTCGCCTCCGGCCGCCGGCCACCCCGTGCGCACTGTTCATACATGTGCACTGTTGCGTTCATCTCTATGTTGTTTCGTTCATGTGTGTCCAGTACGTGTGTGTTGGGTTCCATGGCTTCCTTTGGATTTCTTTCTCTCTGTTAATCCATGATCTAATCTTTGCTCTGCCATCACAGCATCAAGCCGCCACCACCTTGCACAAGATTCGGCTTCTTTGTTATGTGTGTTTCTTCTCTGTGTGTTGCTTCTGTCTCTATTCTCTACTGCTAATTGCTCTATCTCTCTTTGATGCATATCTCAATTGATTTCTATGCTCTATTATTTTGCGTTGCCATCTCTGGCGCCAAAAATCAATCGGCCAACGCTCCATCCTCTGTAGCTTTTGGTCTATGTGTTTGCTACGTGAAGCCTGTTAGTTCTGTTGCTATCTGTTGAGTACTAGTTCTCTGTTGCTTTGTTAGTTCTCCTACTACCTCTCTACATGCAGGTCCTAATTGCTTAACTATCAAATCAATGCCATGCTGATGCCGCTCCATGCTATCATGATTTGGCCGATCAAGCCTTCCTGTTCCTGTGACTTCGGTTGCAGCTATAGCTTCCTTTCAGCCTTTCTTTTCCATCAATTAATTTAAGCCACATATATTCTTCCCTTCTCTCTATGACGATTGGGCCCCATATGTCATACAAGAGAATATATATTTTTCACTTACATGTAGACCCCACATGCCATCCTCCTAATTAAAACCCTAGATTATTTATCTCACTTACATACGGGTCCCGTATGTCAGTCAACCCTTGGTCAAACCCTAGTTTAAGAGCTTGATCCACCGTGGACAAGCATATCTCTGTGGACCTGGTACATAGACCAGTGGCCCACATGTCAACCCCTAATCCTATTTTCGGGAATTAATTTAATTCTTGAAAAATCCTTTTATCTTATTGGTCCCACTTGTCACTCTCTCTACCTTATTTCTGGAATTATTTTAATTCTAGAAATCCATAAATACCAGTCGGTCCCACCTATCATACACTTATTCTTTTTCTAATATTTTCAGAATAGAATATTCTGAGAATATTCCGTAGAGCTTTTTCATCATTTCATGTGAATTTCAATCTTCCGAGAGCCATATCTTCTTCATCCGAATTCCGATTGAACCCGTTCAAGTTCCTAAATTCATCTAAATTCAATATCTACCTTCCAGTACCATTCAATTTCAATTTGGAGTTTATTTGATTTGCCTTTTGAATTTAGTTTGTTTTGCGCTTTATTTCTCGTTAGACGCCGAAGTCCCGGAATCGTCCGAAGGAGCTGAAGATCAAGCAAGTAGAAGATTGAAGATAAAATAAAATCATCATTGCTATAGAAAGGCAAGTTATACCTTTGATCATATTGAATCCCAGCTTTCAAAATTACTTTGATTCAAATTATTGCATTTACTTTAAGTAATTATTTAAATGCTTTTGGGTTTTGCTATTAATCCAATTTGTTACACCCACTTTGTCTATTGTATGTCATAATCTTTTGTCACCCTAGATTGGTTCATATTTAGTTGGCGCTATGGTATTACCAACGTGGGTTGGTTAGTACGAGTAGATTGCTTAGCCATGCAACCAGTCATCATCATCACCTGAGTTGCAATTATAAATTTGATTAAGTGATTATGAAACTTTGTGATAAAACTGTGTGTGCTATGTGTTATTACTTTGTGATAGCATGTGTTGCGCTAAACCAACAGGGTGGGAAAGGATTTACACTGAGGCAAGTGGTGGATACTAAGTGATATGGTGGACTTTGTGAATGGGAATGATAATCTTCGTGGCATAGTTAGAAAATGGAAGTCTTGCCTTGGTCAATTAAGGACTTAACTTTGTGCGCTATTGAACTGAGCCTTACTGTACGACCACATGCCTTATGGGAAGGGTCTAACTTAGTAGGTTATGGATTCTTGGCATTGATGTTCAGGTGGATAGGTTAGGCTTCGTGATAAGGTGGAGGTGTGACTACATGGTAGTTGCATCGCGGGACGATTCGTCGCATCCCTGTCCAGCGGTGTGTGTCGGACTGGCTTTCTTTGTGGGTTGGTCTGGCGGTTTGTAAGCACATCGGGAATGTCAATGTTCGAGATGAAGTTTCTGAAAGGTTTTGTTGTGATCAGCTCTGATCCAGTTGATTGCATCTTGTAGGTAAAGTGTACAACCTCTGCAGAGTGTTAAACAATCTATTCGAATAGCCGCATCCGCGGTCATGGACATGCTCGGGGATTTCACACGAGGGGTAGATTTTCATAAAACTATTGGGAAGGGACAGCTGTGTGATTTAAGTCATATGGCTGTGTGAAAGAATTTGATTAGGCTATGTGTCTTTGTGAAAACAACTGTTAAATTATTATTGTTTATTTGTTTTGAATTATGCTTTCAATCTATTATTCATATTCAATTGCAAATATTGCATTTATGCAAAATAACCACAGAAGCCATTTCTTTTGGAATAAGCCATCATCTATAAATTGCATTCTGTGGTATGACTTGCGAGTACGGTTGTGTACTCACGCTTGTTGTAAAACTTGCGCCCAAACCTACAAAAATGGAGGAATCGTCGGTCAACAAGGTCTACTTCAAGGATCGAGAAGAACTAGATCGCGCACCCCAGCCGATTGCCTGTGGGCATATGGATGGGCTTCACTGAAGTTATTCCGTTTTGTTCCGCTGCAGCTTCATTGAGCTATTCACCTTCTGAGGCATTAATTGTAAGCTTTGACCTTAAGGTCTTTACTCTGATATTTATTGTTATTTGCCTATTTATTAGTTATCTTTGTATATGGAAATGATATTTCATCGATGTTGCCACTGTGTGCACTAGCGTGATCCTGGACTAGTGCAGTATACACAGAGGGTCCAGAACTAGCTTAAGTATGGTGGGTGCAAAATGTGGCTGGCTACTAATGCACGCAAGCCCAAGGTGATGGGGTGTGGCTACTACTGTGATGACAGATTCCAAACCTGTCGGACCCAGGAGTAACACCCCAAATCCTCTGTGCATTTCTGAACTAGTCCTATGATCAGTAGCTAGTTCACACAGTAAACAGATATGGTAACTCCATGATTCGCACAATTAATTAACAGAGTTGATTACTAGAAAGGCTTACGAGCCAACAATAAAGAAACACAGCAAAAGATGAAGAAGACGTAGTGGAGTCCAGTTGATCTGCCGCAGGCAATCGACTAGGGTAGCGGCCTAGTCATCACGATCCACACCTGTAGTGAAGTCCTTCTCCTCTACCGTGCTCGTAAGTTACACCCGGCAAGTAACAGAGTTAATGCATGCATGGATATTATCAAAGGCAGACTTATAAGGTTATATGTGCAAAAAACAACATTTGACATTAAATACAATAGTAAGTTCAAAAGCTCAAGTTTTATAATATCTAAAATTGAGTTTTAATTGAAATAATAAAGCTAGTGTAGGCACCAATCAAACACTAACTTAAACACGGGCACCAACTCGGGGCTTCAACCCATATCTTTTCTCATGGACACCCATCCATGTCATAAACTGTTTTATAAAATATTTTTGAAATCCAAAACCAAAGTATAACTTTAAGTGGCTTTGCTAGCATGTCCATGACCGTGGACACGGCTATTCGAATAGATTAACACTCTACAGAGGTTGTACAGCTTTACCCACAAGCGATAATCAACTTTTAATGTCCGTCTGACACACTTTCGAAGGTGTGCGACTAAATGATCATCACGAGGCCTTTACAATGCATCCTCCCACCGTGGTCCTGCCTTGCTAAGGTTTCACCCCGTTTGAACTACCCGTCTGCAGGGTTCAGGCCCCCTCTTGCGCTAGGTGGGACTAACAAAGGTCATGAAAGACTACCTACTGCATCAACAGGAACGACCACGATGGAATTCTGTAAATTAATTGGCCAAGTCTGTCCCATACCAAACTTGTGGTAGTACGGTGGGGCGTAGCAAAGGAACGCTCAGAGACCGGTTCTTAATTGACCTGGGCGACAACCAACAGAATCCTGGGCCTCAACCTACCCAGTTGAGCCCGTGCATAAACCTGCACCCACCAGACAACCAATTCGCCCAAGTCCAAGCCATCATTTTATTTTATTTTATTTTTCAAGCATTGGTAAAACTCCCATGACACAACAATACCAAGGGTACAATTTAAACATCATTTGATTTTTTGGCTGAAATTTCCCAAATCAAATACTTTTGCTCTAAGCATCGCTAAGCATAATTTTTCTCAAAAAGTTCTAGTTCATACTACTGTATAAACTAGATTTTCATCTAAGGTGTCAAAGCATGTGTGAATCAATGTCAATATTGGCAGTACAAAGGATTTTAGGCATAACTATAATTTAAAAACAGGTATTTAAATTACATTAAATAGAAATAAGCATGCAATAATAATTTTAAACAGAATTTAAATAATTTGAAATATTGGGATCAACATGATCAAAGATGTAACTTGCCTTGCTTGATTGGTTGCTCTCAAACGGCGTCGAAATCTGACTCTCTGAAGTCGTCGAAATCTATACGCGAAAATAAGCCAAATTCAAACCAAATTCAAATGAACTCAAAATTAAATAATTTTGGTTTATATAGCTAGATCTTGAATTTAGATAAATTTAGAAATTTGAATCGATGAAATCGGAGTACGGATGCAAAAGATATGGGCTTTGGAAGTTTAAGCCCTAAAGAAAACCCTAAAAAGGATTTTCTGGATTTTTCCCGAATTAAATTTCTAAAGGAAAACCGATTAATGACGTAGGCTGACGTCAGTGGCTGAATTTGAATTAATCGGCCGAATTATTTTCCTAAGGGAAAATGATTTCTTCCACTCACATGTGGGCCTAGGTCTGTGGACTGGGTCCACAAAATTGCACTTTGGTCCGCGGTGGACCGGTGCCACGTCGGTGACATGCGGGTGTGCCACATAGGTGAGGGCGTTGAGGTGGCGTCTACGTGGCCGTGAGGTGGCACCCACGTGGCGGTGCCACATCACTCAAAACCGGCGGTGGCTCGGCCGTGAGCTCGCCGGCACTACGCGCCGCAGCGAGCTCCGGCGAGGTGCGCAATAGAGAAAGGGCAACACAGGGATTCTGGGGCATACCACGGCGGCGGTCGGGCGTGGGGCGGTGGCCGGCAACGAGGACGAAGGCAGTGGCGAGGACCGGGTTGGAGGCGGCGCGGCGATTTGGTGGGTCTCCGACGAAATGAGTGGGCGCACGATGGAGGGCGTGGTACGGCGATGAAGGTTCTGGTGTCGAGGTGGCCGGGAGTCGACGGTGGTGGCGGAATCGTCCTCCAAAGGTGCGGCGGCCGACGGAGGAAAATCCTCAATTGTGGCCGGAGGAGAGGAGGGGAGGGGACAAGAGTTGCGGGAGGGGATGAGGAGGACGAGGGGCACCGAAGGCTCCCTTTTATAGGGTGCGGAGGTGGCCGAGGGTGGAGATCGTGGTGTGGGGTGACGGTTGTGGCATGCGGCCGTTCCGATGAGATCGTGCACGAAAAGAGGAGGTCGAGGGAGGAGCAGGGACGGCGTGAGGCGCGGGAGTGAGTGCACGTGGCCACGTGAGGAGAGGGGGTCGGAAAAGCGGCGGAGAGGGAGCTCCTACGCGCGGTAATGGCGGCCAGCTCGGACTCGTTCACGCTGAGAAGAAGGTGGGGGAAGAAGATGGAGCGAGGCTGTCGGATTCAGATCTGGCGGTCGGAACAGCGTGTGTGGCATGGGGGTGTGTTGGCCGTCCGATGTAGATCGGACGGTGAAGAGAGGATAGGGCGGTTTGAGGGAGAGAGAGGGGAGCGGGCTGGGGTGGAGTGGGCCGAATTGGGCCACACGCACGCGTGAAAGGGGATGGGCTAAGCTGAATTCGGCCCAAAAGGGTTTTGTGAATTTTTAAATGATTTAGCATTTTAAATAACTTAGTTAAATCATTTTGGCTTTAGAAAATAGAAAATTAAATCCAAAAATTATAGAAAAATTCACAGAAATTTCCTTATTTATTTTGGACTTAATAAAATTATTTCCAACTTAAAGTTGGTTTTTAATTTTGCAAATAAATTATTTTTGCTTTTAAAATACTTAGGAAAAAGCTTTTAAAATTCCAGAAATTACTTAAATTTTCCTTTTTAACTTTAAATCCAATAAAACTTCAGAAAACCCAAATAAATTTTGCTTTAGACTTTTAAATATTTAGGAAATTCAAGAAAAGCAATTAAACTCTTTTAAATTTCAGGAATTCCAACAAAATAATAACTTTATTTATTTTATTTTTGGTAACATAACCTTGGGATGTTACAAAACTTTGAGCTCGATTTGTGTTAAGCTTTAAGGATTTCTGCTGCTTTTGCTTATGCAAGTCGAGAATACTGGATGCGGTTGATGCATGGCGAAACTACTAGCAGTGGGTTACTATTGGGTGGCTTCTCTTAGGTAACTTCGGCTCTACTCTCTCCCTTCCTCTAACCTTGCTTGGTGATGTGGAACTGAGAGCTAATAGCTACTATGGGATGATCAATGTGCATGTTAGTTCATCCTAGGGAAGGAATGGCAAAATGGGTGTGGGGAAGGGATGGGTTACCTTTGCTGGTTTTGTCAGTTTTTGGGGAAGATGGCCAGCAGTGGTGGCCAGTGGTGGTCGATGTGGGGCTATCGACAGTGGGGGTGAAGTGATCGTCCTCCTGTTGGTCTCGACGTGGCCCTCGGTGGTCGCTTGAGGTTCAAAGGCCGCCGCCGGCTTCGTCCACGCTCCTCGGGCCTTCCCCTTCTCCCTTGCTCCCTTCATCTTCTGGCTCTTGGCCTCCTGGTCCCCTGTCTTCTCTTGTGGCTGTGGATGTTTGGCTCACTTGGCTATGCCATTTGGATGGTAGTGGTGTGGCTTGTGAGTGTTTGTAGGTGGAGGCAGCGATGTGGTGAGGTTATGCTGGCTTCTTGCTCCTGGTTTTCTTGCGGTTGGCTTGTGTATGGGGAGATGGTTTATAGGGGGGATGCACTCGGCTAGGAGGGGCAGTGGGTTTTCCTTTGCCCTTATCCCCATTCCTGTGCTTGATATTTTGGGGTGGCTACTCTTATCTCCTTGGCTCTCTCTCATTCCACTGTTGGCTGGGTAATGCTGATGGACCTCCGGTCCAAATGAAGCTTCTACTATTGTGGACTTAAGGACCTTTGGTCTAAGGATGCTTTGAGGTTGTTTTCAGATATTCTGCTAATGGATGTAAGTCAGTAAAATGTGGGCATCGATTCTAATATTGCCGGGTGATGACGCTCACAGAAGGCGAGATGGTGCCACTACCCTAGGGTGGGTGGTTGGGAAGCCTCCATGACCTTCGCAAAGAATCTGACATCAATCTTCTCGTTCTCTAACTCTTCTTTATTGTTTTTGGTCCAATACCGGTTTGTGTTTTTGTTGGCGGTCGAGGGAAACGTGGACGGATGTTGGGTTGGCTGTGGAATGGGTTTGACGGTTGGCGATAAATAGACAAAGATTCAAGGAGGGCTTCGCACGATATGTAATGCAAGATTTAATCTGTAATTAAATCATCTACTATAATTCATATTGTGATATGATGTAATTGATTCTTGTAATAAATTCTGAGTTGTATGTTTTACTTTTGCTTGTAAAGAATTATTGTTGTAAATAATTCGGAGGTTGTACTAATGTTTTATTCCTACTTGCATGAATTCTTGTAAAGGACTTTGAGATTTTATTGATGATTGATTTGGCGGCAATAAATTTTGTTGTTGAATTCAGACTGTAGTATTTTATATGAGATTGCTTTGCGACGTGTTTGATAACAACTGAGTTTATACTTTATCTTTGTTGAGAAAATTTTTATTTTATTGCTAATTACATATTAGCATTGTTTTAATTTAGTTTAATTTTCTAGGTTCTCACATCTTGACGCTCGCTACGTCCCAATCCTTTAGGACACGGGCTTGGTTCTCTTTGCGAGTTTGCTCTCAGTTGGACGCTACTTCACCCCAGATGGTAGTCTGATGTCGGCACTTGTTGACAGGTGGAGACCTGAGATGCACACCTTCCACTTTCGGTGGGGAGAGATGACGGTCACTTTCTAGGACGTCTCATTCTTGACCGGTCTCCCGATCAGGGTGAGCCACTTGTTCCAAGTCGTCCACAAATAGACTAGAAGGCCCGGTTGGGGCATCGGTTCGGCACACCATCCCGGAACAGCGCCCGTGGTGTCCCTCGGACATGGATGAGGAATTTCAGCCAATGCCCAGTGGATGCACCTAACGAGGTTGTTAGGATGTACCTCGTCACTTACCTTCTTCATCTCTTGGGTTCGGCCTTGTTTTCCACCACACAGGGCGATTGGGTGTACCCCAGTTTCATTTGCATCACCGAGTATTTGGCTGACGCGGAGGCTAGGGCAATGCCTCACTGCAGTTGTGGATCAACCGTACTTTGTGCCACATACAGGGAATTGTGTGACTCTTCACGACGCGACACAGGTGTGGAAGTGGTCCATGCCGTCTACGACGTGCTCCTGCAGCTGTGAAGTTGGGAGCACTTCCCTGTTGGGCGGCCCTCCTTTGAGAAAGTAGTGCACCCGTACCCCGAGTTGTATGACCCGATAGACGGACCCACTACGGGCTACCGATGGACTTCTACCTAGTTACACTGGGCCAAGGATAGATCGGTGAGGTGTTACTCATTGTTCCACAATGAGTTCGAGTCATTGCACAACAACGACATCATATGAGCTCCATAGAGCCTAGATTTTGTGAACACGATAGTGCCACACGGGTTGTCCGTGCAATGCACGCAGGACGCCGGATTATGGGTGACGACCTGCCACTGGTGTTTACCCATATGGTGGAGCCTTACGCGCCGTAGCACGTAATAAGACAATTCGATTTGTACCAGCTTGTGCCCCCTCCCGACGGCAGAATCCTACAGTGAGCCGTCCACTCGTGAGTCCAACTCCATCCGAGTAATGTTTACACTTCATACCTACATACGTTGTTCCAACATCAGTCCTTATCGAACGCATGCAATTGAGGGCGGGCTGACATGCTGAGGACTGGCAAGCAGTCCACATAAGTGGATTATGGCTTGGATGGAGACAATGCATATAGAGATCCTGCAGGAGCAGCGACCGTATGATGTACGGACATACCATCAGTACATCGTGGTACGTACCACAGTCATACACCAAACTCACCCGTCCTCCACCAGAGCGTCTAGAGCAAGTGATGAACTAGGAGAGGCCCTATCACTTGTTCGATCGACATAGCGCCTCGCGGCATGATGACACTATAAAATACTTACAACCTTTGCTCATTTCATTGATAATATTTGTACTATTTATCACTGAACTAGTGTTGTCTGTCACTTCAGTTGGAGCGGTTGCAGTAGATTGCAAGTGCATCAAAGAATGCCATCCACAGCCCAGAGCACACCCACCAACCAGGGCTTCTGAGTACATTGAAGTACATCTTCGTGGAGTCGAAGAATGTAATAAAGAACATGAGCTGCAATAGTTCAAGAGACGACATCCTACACGCCGCTTACCGAGTGGGGAAATCATGCTCAATTGCTAGGTCAGCACAGCCTAATGAGACCGGTGGGCGTCGTGGTGTTCCCTATCGGCCATCCTGAAGGGATACGGGTAGGCTACACTAGCTGGTAATTCAAAAATTCTATTACGTAAACCAGGATGCCATGCAAGCAAGATATCATAGATCATTACCACTAGACGCGCAGAGCAGCAAAAGATGAGTTGGAGTAGCCTGATCCAACATATAGTGTGTGATGAAGTGGTCGTAGTCGATCGTCCAGCGTCCTCGCAAGTCGATCGTCTCCTCTAGCAACCTCTGTGGTTCTTTGTGAAGATCACGAATCGTCCTCGAGTGCAACAGCAACTGTAGTAGCGCCTGTACGATATCCACATGTCTGGGGATGGAACACCACACATCGGTGTGCTAGCACCAACTCGCACAGTGAGGCTCTCTCGAGAAGATGGTGGCTAGGGTTTCGGTGGACGACTCACATGACTTGTGTGTCTCCTAATATCCTCATGCATCTCCTTATATAGTGCCCATGATGGATCCTATCTGAACATGTTTATTCCAACCCATTAAGTGTGTGACCCTGTAGGTTCATATGTAATCGGTTGTAACTCAGAAACCCTTTCCGACCATGAGTCGTTAGCAGTTCCTAGCAGTACATAACGATTCCCGAATATAGATAAATTATATCAGACGAACCTTAAAGCAATATGATCAACAACCAGGTCCTCATCACTGATGACTAACTCGTATCTCTATACGACCAGTTCGTAACTCCTTATGACCACTCAGTGATTATGTTCGATCAGAATATGATCAGCTTGTATCTCTATACGACCAATCCATATCTATTCGAACTAAACGACCTGCTTGTGTATTCTCCCTTTGCCACACGATATCTGGTTGAACTCCAGGTGAGATATTATGTCATCCATAGACTGTTCAATACTTTCTCAAAACAGTGTTGGATAACTTCATGTGGTCGAACTCTTCGACCACCAGTGGCATGGCCATACACTTTCTTTATCCAATCACATCGAGGGGCCCAGAGATATCTCTCATGTTATGTTAGGAGGGGCAAATCCCATATCCAACTAGTCACATTCCTCCGCATGTGTCATAGCATACCCGAAAGCTACCTTTATAACTACCCAGTTACGAGTAGCATTTGGTAACCCTTAAGTGTACTATTACCCATGTAGGAAGCCATGCTGATCTCAGGTCTAAGGATTATACATCATCATTACTTGAGACCAACTGATGACACATGAAATCATAACAATCTCGACAGTGTCTCAAGGTGGGGTCAATCCAACACCATGCTCTCTAACATGTATTCACATTATTGATTCGATATCCCCATATCTATGACCGGTGAAATATGGTCATCAATCAATATATGTGCTGGTCGTAAGTCACTAGAGTTCTGACCAGTGACATCCGACTAGGGATACATTTAGAATGGCATCATATAAGTTAAAGAGCTTCACCAACAAGTCACATAGTTGTTAATATTTATAAGTGATGATTCATTCAAGTAATAGAATAATATTTATTCAATAACTCATAAACTTAGATGTGATACAATCATCTCTATGATTCCCTCTTGCGCATATCACCAACACATCCGCACTATAGATCGACGGGAATGTAGGTTATGTACAAATTTATGTCCTATTTTTTATTACGTCTTAGGTTGTGCTAACATCATGTCATCCTCCGGTCGCATGTTCGTCGGGATACATCACTTCTGGCGTCTGCACCCCGTACTTAGATTGGCGCTCCCTCTCAATCATCTGCACTGCACATCTGAAGGTACAATATGTTTATTTTTTGTCCTGAATATTTATTTGGCCTAACATTATTCCATCTTGCAGCCTTCAGTTGAGCGTGGCTGACGACCATCCATCAACCGATCAGGATACGACCATCCCAGCTCCTGCCAGGGAGCAGTACACGATGCCAGGGTTTGGACCGTGGCATCCACGTCACCCACCCCTGTCGTACGTTGACCAGTACGGAGTACCGTACATCAGTAAAGCTCCTTCGGGGTCGCTGGCGCATCGCACGGTCTAGACCAGAGCTCGTCCGCTCGAAGGGACTTGCAAAAAACGTACCAGGGGGCGGATGATCCGAGCGTGGATTTCCTGATTCCTTCATCAATGACATGATTGCAGGTGGTAACCAGTTTGGCATGACTCGGCTGGATGACATTGACGTTGGATAGACTCAGCTGGGCCAGAGTCAATTTGCTGATGCACCTCCGCCCACTCAACGGTCTCCGTACCCCCTTCGAACCGATACACGCTCTCTGGACTGGTTAACGTATCCCATGGGACATGCTCAACGCAAAACCAGGACGCGCACGCAGACGCAGCGAGCAGAGAGTGACTCAGATGAGTGAGCCATATTGTATCTCGTGTGTAATTGCACTTCATATATGTTATACGCTTTTGTTGTGGTATATTTGTATGTATATTTTGTATGTTATGTGCGTATTGTCAGAGTAAATCAGTTGCAGATTAACTTGAAATCAGAAAACACCGAGGTTCACATGAAATTATGAAATCCCCTACCGGGTGGGAGTCACCAGAGTTTGGACATTTCATGTGGAGTTGCAATCTAAAATTTGAAAAATAAATTTGATGAAATTTATGAATACACTTTGTAAATTGTGAATTAAATGTGGCACGTGGTTTGGTACACCCAACATACACGCACGACCCAAGGAGGATCGAAATTAGTCTTCGCGTCGTATCAACCCCTTCCCCTTGTCTCGTGATTGCTCACAACATTGGCGAGTATGGAAGTCATAAATGTTCTACGAGACGGACTGGATGATTGTATGATGTTTGCAGAACATTAGACAAATACATAATTAGGATGCAAATTACACACAACTCACCTCATCCAAATGGAGTGCGATCGGGTGACTGCAAACGCTACGACGACCGCCGGTCTCAGTAGCAGGAGCCTTCCCCTTGTCTCAGGATTGCCCACATCGGTGGCGAGTGTCGAAGTCATCCATATTCTACAAGATGGGCAGGTCGATTGCGTGATGTTAGCAGAATGAAAAGCTAAATACATAATGAGGATGCAAATTGTACATTACTCACTTCTTCGATGTGGAGTGTGCCTGGGCAATGGGAAAAGCTACAATGGCCACTGGTCTCAGTAGTAGGAGCCTTCCCCTTGTCGTACTCAGCTTCCTGTTCAGGGTCCACCGCCGCCACCCTGCTATCCCGGGCTCCTCCGATGCCTTTTCAGTAGGGTCGGGTACATAAGGCTTCCATCGCTGAAAGGTCTCGGCTCACATCGCGTAGTTCAACATTAACTTCTACTGGATGAATGCCCTATTGCACATCTCCGGGCCGTCGATCTATTGGAAGAAGTTGCAACGCATCTCGGGCTACGATTACACGTGGATTAAGTTAGAAATTTGTGGAATTCAATGTAGGGTGTGAAAAATTGATGTGTGCATAAGATTCTCTTACGAGGACATTCCCACACATGTAGTACACCTGGGCGATGGTGGTCGGGTGTGTGGACTGAATGACCTTCGCTGGTTGTTCACACACACATTGTGGGCGTGGAAACTATGGTTGTACTGACGCATCCTTCATAGAAAAATCTGGGTAGGGTTTAGCCCTCTTCGCAAGACACTTGCGCTTCTACAGTATCTTCGCAGAAAAGTTCGACGATGATTCTGACATATTCAAGGCTGGCCTAATGTTTTGTTGTTGCGCACAAAACAAGGGTGAGTCTATTTGGAACAAATAAAATATCAAGGTACGTACGTATTAAGACAGAATGATGTAAAGATATGTACAAATATCAGCAGACTACCCATTTACATGACATGATGGTCCCTGTACAGGTAGATCATAGAATAATTTACGACACGGAATGACGACTAGATGAGCTCGGTCTATTGGGGCAATAATTCATGGAGTGGACAAGGGTCTTGCATATCTTGCACATCATCCTATGGCTCAGGCCCCCACACTGGTTGTTCTCCATGTTGGTCCGGAAGCGCCACGTCCGCCGTTGTGCCTTCCCAGTTGACTTCAAGGCCTTGTTCGGACCCCATTTCACCCTACATTTCATGTTCACACCATACGAGTGAAACTCTGCACTCCATGTACCGAAAACATGCTGCATGTCGTAGTACTCGGAGATATAGGGTGTAAACATCTGCCTTAGTTGCACACATGCATTGTATACATGCGAGCATAACTTGTTGCAGGTACACGTAGCCACATCACCCAGGGTTCATGTATATTTCCTTTCCCCCTGGCATGCTTAGCCTGATCTCATACTTCCTCCTAAGGCCATTGATCACCCGGATGTCATGCATTCGGGCCTTCTGCATCTTCTGGTCTATATACCTCTACATATTCTCGGACCACTGCTTCCCTTCTTACAGTTGTCGCCTCGCTGCGGTGGCTCTATTGATGAAGTAATCGACCATGCGAGTCCATTCTCCTCAACGATCGCGGTGATCGCGGTCCATTCTCCTCAACGACCATGCGAACACGTCAGATATGTTGGTCATCATAATTTTGTACCTTGCACCATTCGTGTCATACAGCAGGGACCATTTATCCAACTCAGGTTTATGGAGATTAATCCATTGCGTGAAACTTATGGTGCATCTAGATTGCCCGCTCATGGCCTGATGTCCCTCCTATGCCTCCAGAGGGGACTCCCTTGTATGCCTCACAGTCTGATGTTCGAGGTCTGTCCAGATGGACTTAAACTTCTGCCTTTAGTTCTATATGCACAATGCCTTGAACGTCTTCATTAGTTCCTGATTGTGGAACCGCGTGAAGAAGTTCGATGCAAGATGCCACATGTACCATTGGGTTTTCATGTTGTTCCACTGGTGAGGGGGCTCTATCCCATTCTTCATGTTGTTCAGAGTCGACAACAACCCAGTATTACGATCTGTGATAAGGCATACGTTGGGTCGGTCTTCCACAACCACCAGCTTCACATTCGCCAGGAACCATAGCCAACTGGATGTGTTCTCATTCTCTACGATGGCAAAAGCAACCGGAAGAAGCTGGTCATTCGCGTCGGCCGCCACCGCTGTGAGAATGGTGCCCTTGTACCTCCCTGTGAGGAAAGTGCCGTCCATCGTGAGCACAGGACGACAAAACATAAAGCCCCCTATGGCTTGGCAAAAGCCCAGAACACCCGGTCCAATATGAAGCAGTTGGGGCCTCCATCAGCATCTTCACGTCCAACCTTGTTTATGTACGTGCTAGGGTTTGCTTCAGCAATCTGGTGAAGCATTCTCCTCACAAGGTTGTATGCCTCTTCGTATGTCCTATACATGGACTTGATAACTTTCTGCTTGGCTCATCAGACCTTACTATAGTTGAGTGGATAACTAACCAGATTGGCGACTTCAGACAGTAGTATCTTGTGGGAGACGGACATGTCCTCCTCAACTAGGTGGCTGATGAGGCTTGCCATATATGCAGAAGTCACATTGTGATGCTGCCGTAGCAGCTCGCTAAGCTCGCAAGTATTTTCGGTCACCTCCTTGACCGTGAAGACCGAGCCGAAGAACTTTGCTCAATGAGCGCTGACCTTGCCAGGGCAGTCTTCAACTATGCACTTCATTGCGTAATGTTATGGGTTAGACCGGTGCACTCAGTACACACGGCTGATGGACAAGGCGTACTATGCTATTGCTTGTTGCCCGACCACCTTACTAGGGAAGTTCTTGCCAACTAAGAGGGTGTCAGCATCAAACCCCCCACTGGGACCCTTCTTCTTGCGACAGTACGAGTGACCGCAATGCGATATTATCTAGTCTCGATGCCACGTAAGGCACCTCCGATGACATAATTCTGCCGATTGGACCACTAACCTAGGGTGTGTCCTCCTCATTACCATCTGAGCCTGGGTTGGTGTCCTCGTCGGACTCTAACCTGAGAGGCTGGTCTGATAGATACTCGTGGCAGTCAATGCAGGCCGACCACCATAGTCGTGCCTCCTCATTTTTGTACAAAATTATGTGTAAGCCTTCTCTCGTGGACTTCCTCCAAAATAGCACATTCTGTGCTACCGTCTTCAAGCTACACCCGCGGTTGCCTGTTTCCCGAGGCACTAGCATCATCAAGGTTTTCCCAACACCCTGGATACGAAATTCACATACACCATCAGCTTCCCATATATCGTCGCCTCGGGTTGGGAAGCAATCTGCATGTACTAGCCCCATGATACACTTTCATTCACCTTGACTAGCTCCCATACGCCCTGCCATCCCCTACTCATGCAGGTGATCCCCTCGATGATAACTTTCTTCTTTATTGTCTCCTTGTCGAACTCCCTCCGGATGTAGCTCTTAAGCTCGTGAATATTTATCACATCAAGCCTCTCCGCCCGGACCACCATGTACTGGCATCTTGACAGGTCCAACCCGTTGGAACTGGCCCGTATGAGATCGTCGCCATATAATACTACCAAGTCTTGCATGTTCAAAATTATCTAAATCCACAACAACCCGATTTACGGTACGCAATATAAAAAATGGGCTATGTAATTAGCACTATCTAATTAAGTGTACACGACTATTTACATGGGATTATTTCTTCAATTATCACTAATTAAATAGGACTAAACTAATTAATACTAATTAATTATAAGTAATTTATTTGCTAGTAATTACCCATGACACAAATAATTATGACGTATTACATACAAGTCAACAATTAAATATGAGTAATTAAATACAAGAAATTAATTAATTAGCAAAAAATTAATTATGGTCACATAATTTCAACCACTTCATTTGCACTAATGTAATTATCACTAATAAACTACGACTCAAACAATTACGATTTATTAATTACCACTGATTCATTACGACTAATTAATTATGACTAGTTAATTACCACTTAATTAATTATGTCTAAATAATTACCAATAAATTTATTATGACTAATTAATTACCACTAATTTTTTAGCACTAACTAATTCGAATTTAAATAATAAGGACTAATTAATTACCACTAATTACTAAGCACTACTTAATTATTGATACATTAAATACGACTAATTCATTACCTCTTAATAACAAGTAGCAATAAACTACGACTAAATTATTTATGGCTATTTAATTACGTGTACAAACTACATTAATTACGACTAGTTGACTAAGACTAATTAACTAGGACTACAGTCAAAACAATAAATGCAGTGGATAAAAACTTACCTTCCCTTCACGAGACCGTTCTATACTAATACGGTCCTAATAACTGCTCTGAACACTCTTTAGTCTCCGAAAATAATTCATATTCTATGTGTTCTCTACTAGAATGAGAACAAAACTGAGAGTGACCGAGAGCAAGAGCGACTCCAGTATTTATAGTCGTGCGAAGGCAATTCCCGTAGACAACACAGCGTGATGCTCGTGGGAAATCTGGAGGCGCTGCCGGGCGTAGGGCGTGCAGGAGTGGGCGACGTGGTGTAGCTGGGCGAGGGGGTCGCAAAGCCACATGTCCTCGCTCGACGGGTGGGCGCATCAGGGTGTGGATGGGATGAGGAGAAGGAATCTGGTGCCGAAAAGGAAATAGAGAAGGGCGACTGTAACATCCCAAGTTTTTGGCTTGTGTTTCAAATGTAATAAAATATGTAGAAATTAAAAACTTTTCTTACAATCTTGTATTTCCTGTATGTTCTGAAAAATTCTTATAAAGAAATTATGGAAATACAAAGTCTCAAGTAATTTTGAATTAAACCTTGTCCTTCAAAAATTTTCTTGTCAAATCTTGTGATCATTCTCTGGAAATATTTTTCCTAAGTTATAGGGATGGTGTTTGACCCCTCTGAAAAATTTCAAAATTTTTAGAAATTGTTTGAATATATTTGGAGGTTAGGCAAACCTGTTTGAATTTTAGTCAAACCCAAGCTCAGCACCTTGCAGAATTTTTGGAGAAAAATGCACTACATAAAAACCTCTAAACATTTTATACAAGGTCATTATCTTAGTTAGCAAGCTCCTGTAAAAATTTTAGAATTTTTGGAGTTGTTTTGCTACCTTAAACAAATCCCCAAAATTCAGCTCAATTTAAAACCCTAAATTCTAAACCTAGGGCTGAGTCAGACTCGGGCTCGAGTCAGACCCGAGCCCAAGTCACTTGACTCGGTCAAGCCAAGTCCACATAGGCCGCATGTGTGTCGACCGTCAGATCTCCATCGAGCGGTCCACGTTTGTGGAAACCTTCGAACCTCCCGAGAGCCACCTCAATTCTGAGCCGTTGGATCTTGATCCAACGCTCACGACCTCCTCTGTCGGGTTGAGCCTCTGGTGCTCTGGAGCAATCCCAACCGTCCATCTCCCATCGAACCACCCACGACCTCCCCGTCGACCTCCTCTGTTCTTCTTCTTCCTCGGGTACCCGTACGCGCGCGTGCGCCTTGGCAGGTGAGCAGTGCAGGCTCTCGTCGTGTCGTGGGGCCCCTCAATGGCTCTGAGCACCCCTTTTCAGCTTTGTCAGCGTTTAGGTCTGCTAATACCTGCTCCCGTCGCCTCTGCTCCATCCCAATCCCACTTTTGGTCACTTCCGCCATTAAACCTCGTCCTCGTGTGGCCGTTGACCTCGGGCTACTTGAGCACCTCTGAGCTATCCTTGGGGTCCCCTTCACACTCTTTGACGCCTTGCTCTCACTCCCTGTGTGCTTGAGCGCAAAGCACTGAGAGCCTCCCATTTCTGCTATTTTCGACCGATTCGAGCTCCTCGTGGGCAACAGGGCTCCAGTGGTCCTCTTGCCCTGCTTTTCGTTCCCTTTGGGACCTTGGCTCATCGCAAAGCTTATCCCTAACTCCATTTTGGGTAGCTTCCACAAGAGCATCTTGAATTGGATTTGCGCGGATTTCGGCCGTAGGCGGTCTTCTTCGTCTTCCCCAACTCCGATGAGTGTCCTTGGTCAATTAATTGCTCTTGGAGCTCCTCTGGGCCATCGCGAAGCATCCCTTACCATTCTTTTTGCTTCTGGTCGCTCAGGAGCTCATGTCGTCGTTGTCTTCCTCCACTCCGGCGTCGGTCTCTGCCGCCAGGACTCCTCCGACTTCCCTCGGACCTCCTCTGTGCCCTGGTAAGTTCGCAATAGCCCCGTGGTGCTTGTTAACCAGTTAGATTAGCCCGTAGCGGTGCTTTTAGCTGTTTTCGGTTTTGGCCGAAACTGCTCCTCCGCCCCTCTCTGGCTCGCCGGCGTTTTAGGCCAGCTCCGCTGTCGAGAGTGCCCTCATTTTGTTCACAATAGTATTGTGCACATTTTGGTACCTTTGGTTCGCGCCGCCACGGCCGTGGTTGCCGGCGACGAGCCGACGGGCATAGTGCAGTGCTCTGTACTGTTGTCGAAATTTCGACAAGTCCCTGGACCTCTTTGGTTCAATCTTAGCCGTTGATGATCTTGTAAGATTAGCTCTTAGCCGTAGGATCCTCTTTTCTAAAACCTTAGTGGCAGGACCTCCTCCCAGGATTAGATCCTAGCCGTTTAGGACCTTCCTGGTTCAACCTTAGCCGTTTAGATCAACCCCGCACGAAAAGACCACCCCGTGGTCATTTTTGTAGAAACCACCCTCGGGACCTCCCTTGGGGTCCTCTTTGCAAAATACCACCCCTTGGTCTTTTGCAAAGAAAACCTCAGGACCTCCCCCTCCGTAGGTCTTAACCTTTAGGATCACCCCCGGGCAGATCTTGAGCGTTCAGGACCTCCTAGTGGAGATCTGGACCGTTAAGACCTCCCTCTGTTAAGGCCTGGTCTTTGCGGACCTCCTTGTGTAGATCTTGACCGTTAAGACCTCCCTTGTGAGATCTTAACTGTCGGTACCTCCCTCCATATAGACCTCTACCACTAGGACCTCCCTCACGTAGATCTGGACCGTTAAGATCTCCTCCTGCGAGATCTTAGCCATTGGGATCTTCCTCCGTTAGATTTTGACCCATAGGACCTCTTTGTGAAATCTTAGCCGTCAGGATCTCCTTCAGTTTTCATCTTGACCGTTGAGATCTTCCTCTGTGAAGATCTCGGCTGACAGGACCTCCCCAGTCTAGATCTTGGTCATCCAAGACCTCCTCTGGTAGATCTTGGTCATCCCCGATCACCTCCTTTAGAGCTACCCCTTAGGACCTCCCCTTGTAGATCGGGACCATCAGATCTGGATCTGACGGTCACGACCTCCTCAGTGCGCGTGGAGATCCTCCGCGTGGGGCTTCACGTGCGCTGTGCATTCACTCGTCGGGACCGTTGGATTCGATCTCAACAGTCACGACCTCTAGTTATTTTGAAGCAGCCCGAGAGTTTTATTTTCAATCTGTTAAATGCTTTAAGTTTCAAAAGTGCATAACTATTTTATTTTAGCTCCTTTTTGGGTGATTCAAATTGTGTTAAACTTCTGTAGAACTGAACTTTAATCCAAAAATGTGTTTAGGTGCTGTTCTGTAGCAAAAATTGGTATAAACTGTATTAACTTGTTTAACATCAAATGTTGTCTAGAAATTCATTAAAACTTGAAAAATGCATAAGTAATTCTCTGTGATTCCAAACTGAGCAAACTAAAATATGTTAGTTTCCTCTGTTAATATGTGTTAGCATAGAATGTGTTTCATGTAGGTCTTTACTTCTGAAATTAACTTAGTGCTACTTTTACAACTTAAGAAAAATCATAAGTAATTCATTTTAACTCCAAATGAAGTAAATCCAGTTTTGTTGTTCTTAGAATGCCATATTCTACCTACCATAAAAATTTCAGGCTCTAGATCTTTATGGAAATTTGTGCCATAAACAGTAACCAAAATTAATTTAATTTGGAATTTCAGGCTGAAAGAAATTGTTTAGACCATAACTTTTGCATGTTTAGTCCAAACGAAATAATTCTTGTTGCTAAATTCATTTAAAATAATACCCTTGCTGCAGTGTAAATTTCATGGGATTTGGATGACTTTGACTTTTGAGTTTCTTTCGGTGTTCTTTGTTCTTATTGGTTTTATCGTGTTTTGCGTTAGGTTCCGAAGATTTCATTGAGCCCGAAAGCGATCCCCTGCAGCAAACCAGTGACCCTCAGCAAGGCAAGCAAATGTAGCATCATTTGATCATATTGATCCTATTATTTTCAAAGTCTAATATGTTGTTTGCAAATTCTACGTATGCATTGCTATCTTGTTTTAAACTATTGTCGATTAGTTGACCTATTAAATGCATAATCTATAGGCCAATGTTTATCCTCTACTACTGAGCCTAGGATTATCTTGATGTGATTTTGGGTTCGTTGGATGAGCCCTTGTCACTTAGTAGTTTACGAGTTAATGTTGCTTAGTCATGCTTAGCTACCGGTAGACTTAGGTGGTTATCGACTTGTCGATAACCTTGATCACACAAACACTTATTATGACTTTATTTTCAGCACCTTGTGCTATGATTATTTGAGCAAACTAAAATCAAAAATAAAATAATTTAGACTTGGACACAATGGTAAGATTGTGTGTTTTTAGGTGTGACTAGAATGGTGCCCGAGTCAACAAGGACCGAACATCTTGTTACACTAAACCAAGTATTCTTGCGTGCTAACCATACTAGAGGGTATGGGACCTCTCTTGACTTAGTACTTTGGCGTGTGTTGGCTCCGAGTCGCAGGAGGTCGTAGGAGGGATGGTGTTGGGAGCATGGTAGTTGTTCGAAAGCTTTACCCCGGGTGGGTAGTTGTCTTTCGGCTTTACCATGTGAGCGTATGAGTTTCTATCCATACAAGCGGCTCGAAGTTGATACACAATATTGAAAATGTCTCGTAGGACTTAGCCGTGTCAGCATACCTTTGGAAGCGTGCTAATCTTGTGGCTTAAAGGCGATCTTAAGTGTGGGTACATTGGTACACCCCTGCAGTGTTTGATCTATTCGAATAGCCTCGTCCTAGGTTATGGATACGCTTAGCAAGGTCTTTCAAGAGTTAGACTATAACCTTTCAAATTAAAACTTGATGGGTGGTACGAATCGGGGATTCGTGCTATGTTGTGGTGGTTATTGGGTTAGTCACCTCTAGGTTGTTTTTTATGTTATTTATTGTTACCTCGCTGTTACTTCAATGATTAAAAACAGATTTGACAAATTGCCTTCAATCTATTATATTATTGCAAATGAAAATTGCTTTATGCGTCCAATTAACCATATAACCATATTCTTTTGTTGCAGCCTCCATGTAGCTATGTATAGGCTTGTTACTTGTAAGTCTTGCGATTACATTATTGTACTCACCTGCATTGCTTGTTGTGTGCAGAGGAGGAAGTGAATCCCCAAGGGGTCTATTTCTGTGAGATGTGCTGCGGCAGGTGCGACTAGCTTGGCGGCCCGGTCGGTTGCCTTGTGGGTTATGGTTAACCGGTCGTCTTTTGTTTATATCCATCTTATGGCGCTTTTGCTTTCGCTGTTATTGTTGCTTTGATGTCATTTGGCCGGTTGGCTCTTTTGTAATAGCTCTATATGTTGTATGTCTTTTGCTAGACTTGGTATTATGTGATGTATGGAATTGATGCATGATTTTGTAAAGATGTATGTGTGCTGCAATTCTGGGAAGCACATGTCCATCGAGGCACGGTGTATTTTATTTGTGATGCTAGAGCCAATGGAATGCTAAGTATTACAAGCTAAATAAACCGGGGTCTCACAGCGACACTGTGCATGGGAGGCACGAAAGAAGAGCAAACCGGGTGCGGGTGGCGCGGCGGAGCGACCACGTGGCAGGTGGAGGCGCGTCCAAGCATTGGGCAATCGACAGAGGAGCGTTCGGGCATGCAACGCACTTACAGGCCTTCGTCTGGGCTACGTGCGTCCAAATTTTCCACGTGTCGACCGTATGTGAATTCGGGGTAGGACGCATGGTTTTTAATGCGTCCGAGCACACAGCACACGGACAGGCCTACGTCCAGCCTAGGGGCACCCGGATTTGCCATGTGTCGGCCGCAAGCGAATCTGGGCTAAGGGCCCACGGTTTTTAACGCATTTGGGCACACAGCGCACGGATAAAGGCTCTTCGGGCTGGGGGCGAGCGGTGCAGGACACGTAGCGAGAGGAGGCACGTCGGTGCTGCTAAATTTGGCAATACGACGCGAGAAGAGCTAGATTCACTAAAACCCGCCGCAACAGTAAAACAAAAACTCATTTGACACGTAGGTGGTACGACGATGATTGCGAACCATGTAATCTCATGTATGCAAGATTCACAGCATTTTCTCAAGGCTATCATCACAAAACTCCACCAACAGGACCGGTTATATTATGACCAGCATGTGCACTGGTACAAGCATCTTTCTGTTCTACATTGACCATTGTACTTGTAGGAAATAATACGACAGAGTTGTGTTCTCATCATTGTACCTACTGAATAGGAAGACATGACATGCATAGTCCATTACCTGAAGGCTAACAGCAGAAATAGGAAAAGGCTTGCACATATTACATCTATACTGTGCCTGCAGGAGTGCATTTTTTCCTTTCTTCCTCCTCAGTCATCTCGGGTACTTGGAGCATCAGTCCAGAGGGCTTTTGTCAGGGGCATTTGTGTCCAAACATTTGATATTGGTTTCTAGGTGCTTTACTTCTTACTTCAAAATTTAGATATTGAAGTTTGATAGCTATAATTAGAGAAGTCAATTTTCCTGATGGAGGATTTTTTTTCCCCAAGAATACATAGGAGAACTGCACATCTTTCCATTATTGATCGAGAAATCAACAATGAAGAAATGTTAGTTCTTGAAAAAATGTCTCTACAAAATATAAGGGGTAGTAGATGGAACACATAGTCAAGACTACCATAATTGATTTGTTTCTTCATGTGTCAACAATTGTTGATTCGTGGAAATTATCAAAAACAGTTTAGTAGGTCCGTTTGGGAATATATCCCCCGAGCTTTCGTATCTCTGGTTGCCCAGCTAGCTATTGCTTTGCATGGTCAGAAACAGCAAGGATTCCTTGTGATCTTTAATCTTATAGAAAAATGACATTTTATCTCTTTATATTCATCATTTCTCTATGTTGCTGAAAAACTATATGCATGCATGTTACTGAAAAATTATATGCATGCATAACGTACAGAACATATATAGATCTACTCACCCATAATTCATATGTTATATATTACCATCATTGATGCGAGCTTGCATGTAAGCAAATCTAGGGGTACAATTGGAAATATAGGTAATACACTACACTATACTCCATCTTGGTCTTCAAAAAAAAAGAAAGAACTCCATCTTGAAAGGAAAAGCGTGCTAAAGTTTGTGTACTATCTCTTTAATTTTCGTGAAAAAGGCCTCACAATTATTGAGATTCCTCTTTTATGTATCCATATGAGTGGGGAACAGGTTACTTGAAGACAAATATCATCGTTTCTTGCTGAATTATTAGGACTACCCTCTAGGACCACTTGACCTGATCTCATTTCTCTAATGGGGCTAAGCGATCGCTGTAATATTCTCATCTCACATAATTCATTATTGTTTTTCGTTTGTGCGCTTTATTAAACATTTTTCATTAATTAGTGGTCCGGCCATCTTCTATGTCTTTTAAAAAAGGCTTCACTTGTGGTTTAGTAAATAAAAAGAGATTTCAAAGGAAAGTGTAAAGTGTCACAGCCTCAATTATATATTTGTGTGCAAGACAAAATTTGGTGTTCCACAGGAAATTCAAGAAAAGCAAAGGCATGGTTGAGTAAATCAAAATATCGTTGATCCAAGGGAAACATGTAAAAAGAGAATGAAATCGTAGTCAAATGGGCCAACGTATTCAATATACGGGCATAACTTCTTACATATCCTTTGTACCTTTCTTATCTTTTCAGAACTAATACTTTCAACGTCTCAAAAAAGAATTAATGCTTCAAAAGGAGTAAATGACGGCTACAACGCATTCAATATACGGGCATGTTTGAAATCGTAGTCAAACGGACGTTGATTTAATATACGGGCATGTTTGAGACGACTTCAGCTTCAGCTTTCGCTCAGAAATGCCAGAAGCTGTCCCAAATGAGCGGCCTTCTTCAACCATTTTTCCCGAAGTCAGAAACCGTTTACAACGTGCGGCTTCGACGGGATTGCCTTCCGAGATTTCCCCTAGAGTTGAGAGTTATTTGCCCGCTCCTTGCCACTGAACAAAACCCCTCCTCCCCCTCCTCCGGAACCCTAACCCTAGTCGCCCACCTCCTCCTGCTCGCCCCACCTCTCGCCTCCTCCTCCCGCATCGGCGCCGCCACTCTGCTCCTCCCGCGACACCGTCGTTGCCCTGCTCCTCCTCCTCCGACACGACCGCCGCCCTCCTCCTCCCTCCACCGCCGAGGCCGCCTCCCTCCTCCTCCCCCGCTACCACCCTCCTCCTCCCACAGCGCCGCCGCCGCCGGCGGGTTCTTTTTTATTTTTTAAATTGTTCAATTTTCCTTTTTCCCTTGTTTTTCTAATTGTTCAATTTTTTTTTCTAATATTAATGTGTCCTCGATGAATTATTTATGTAATCATTGAATTGATTAATTGTGTAAGCATAGAATTAGATCAATTATCATTAATTACCGTCAATTGCGTTAATTGCCGTTAAGATTTACTTTGTGCAAATTGTCGTTAATTTCCGTCAATTGTCGTTAAAATCTACTTGTGTGCGAATTGTCGTTAATTATTGGTAGTTATCGTAAAGTACCGTCAGTTGTCATTAATTATAGTTAGTTGTCATTAAATAGTATCAAACAAGCCATCATTTGTCTCTGGGCATCTCAGACATTTTCCAACTCGATCAGAAGCTCTATCTAACCTACCTAAAGCCGTTCAACCCTACAACCCTTCAGTCCAGCCAAAAGATGCTTTTTAGAACAGCCGCAGTCATGTCAAACATCCCTAAAGTGCTGCCAATATATATCTGAAAGCGCTGTGACTTTTATTTGAGATTTTATTGTCAAACGATTAATGTTACTGTGTACCAGGTATAATATTGTCAAGTATAGATATAGATTATTGCTATATTACATTACATTAACCTCACGGCATTTGCCGTTGGTTTGTTGAAAAGGAGTTACTGTGGTCTTCGACGCAGTTGCTCCTGCCATTTTCAGCAGTGTGGAGCTACCTTAACTAGTACAAGACTTGCTCGTCATGGATCATTCCTGTCATAAGGTTTCAGTAGGTATTATGGCGTTCATCTGATGGGCAGCTGTTTCATCAATTAATGTACTTACTTTTAGCAAATGGTTTCTTACTCTCTTTTATACAGGCAAAGTGATAATTAGCTCCTCCAAGATAAGAAACACAATGCCGAAAACTCGGAAGAAAGCAGCATTACAAGCCTAAAAAATCTCACTTAAAATTATGTTAATTCTCTTACAAGAAGACAGTGCCCACCTCAATTTCTAGCCTGCCACAATTGCAGTACAATCGTCCGATTTCTATTGGACGAACCAGTCGTACACCCACATCAGTTGAACTAACGACAGAGGATACGGATACCATCAACAATACTCCCCACAAACACTGGGCCCAAGCCCCAAAGATTCTTCTTCTATTGGGCCATGTGGAAGCAGTGATCTGAAAACCTTTAGTGGACGTCAAGTGATTTTAAATATCCATCACTCCTCTCCCCTTCGCACCCCCCTCATCCCCTCCTCTCTTTCTCTGACTCTCACTCTCTCCTACGGTACACGCCTATAGCTGGCTAGCTGCTGACCTGAAGTGGTCACCTCCTCAAGTGAGGTGATTCCACCCTCCTCCCACCTCCACCACCACCGCCATGCTTCCAAGAAGCCAGAGCATCTTCCATCTCGGGGAGGAGGGTGGCGCTCAGTACCACCGCGGCAGCCTCGTCGGGGCAGCCATGGTCGGCGGCGGCGGCCGGCGCGTGCGCGAGCGCCTCGTCGTCGGGCTCCAGATCCTCGTGCACCACCAGCACGGCGGCCACCACCACCACGGCCGGCACGCGCACGCGAACATAGTATTGAAGCAGATGGTCAGGCCGCCGCGCGGCCCCGCCGTCGCGGCAGGGCGCCACGCCGTTTCTTGCAGCTTCCTCAAGGCCTGCTCCCTGTGCCGGAGGGAGCTGAGCCCTAACAAGGACGTCTACATGTATAGGTACCGAACCTAGCTAACAACAACCTGATACACATCATTCATGCATGCCACAAGCTAGCTAGCCCTTATATATGATGCATGCATGCATGTGTCTGATGAACTTTTGTGTGTGTGTGTTGCATGCATGACGTGCTCGCGCGCACCGGGATCTGCATGCGCATGTGCAGAGGTGACCAGGGGTTTTGCAGCGAGGAGTGCCGGTGGCAGCAGATCCTCGTGGACGAGTCGTGCGAGCGCGAGGCGGTCAGCAAGGAGCGGCGAGGCGTGGCTCACCACCACAGCCCTCACCACACGCCCATCCGAGGCAGGCCGAGGAAGACACTAGCCGTAGCGTAGCCGGCCGGTGCGTAGTAGCGCAAGCCAGCAAATTAACATAATGGCGGCCAAGGATATATCATGTATGATGCATGATGAACTGATCCTCTCTTCTTAATTACTAAGTGAGAGGAGTAGTACTTGGCAGTTGCTACTTTTGAGAGGTGGCCGGACTAGTTAATAATCAATCAAATAAATCTGTGAGCAACTACGGCTCGGACATACGGTGGGAGACTTCCCACCGTACGGTCTGGGTCCGATGTAACACCTCACAAATGGCATTGTAACATTTTCTTCCTCTTGTTGCAACATATCAAACACTTGTATGCAATATTACCTAAAAACTCAGGATCAAACAAACAAAAATCCTCAGAATCAAAACGACACAAAACATTCTTAGAATCAAATATGCACAACATCTGGAGGACGCTAACATATCAAAAAAAGATGCAACATCTTAGAAAATCATATGCAACATTTTTCCCCGGTGTGCAACATTTTTTCCCCTTGTGTGCAATATTTTTTCCCACAATTGCAAAATTCTTTTACAAGGGGCGCAACATCAACAAACACACCAAAAATCAACAAAACACAGAGTTGGCCATCGCCTGGTTGCTCATCCTTGGCGCAAAGGAGGCGCAAATCCACACAAGGTTGTGACGCATAGGGCAGGGAGGATGCGACCGCGTGGACGCAGGTGTTGGCAAGGATGGCGGAACGTGGCGGAGCCAGGTCGGGGAAGATTGGATCCGTCACCCCCTACTCCAGATCTGGCGAGTGCCTACCGCCACAACACCTCCTCTTGCTGGACTCGAGAGAGGGCGGAGAAATTCGGGGGCACCGCAAGTTCCGCAACGCCCACGAGCTCGTCGTCGGACAAGGTCTCACTGCGAATCTAGGCGGCAGCTATGGAGGCGAATTAATCCAGGCGAGGCGGCGGCTATGGAGGCGAATCCAGGTGAGGTAGCGGCTATGGAGGCGAATCCAGGCCAAGGTGTTGTCGATCCAGGTCACCGGCGCCGCGAGGGGAGCTCCACAAGGCGGAGCTCGGGAGTGGCCAAGGGAGGGGATGGAGACCGAATGGCGATGGGGATGAGAGAGGGGAGTGGGGATGAGCGAACTAGGGATGGGGGAAAAGTTAGCGAAACCATAAGGAACGAGTGGCTGTGCTCTCGCATGGGAAAATGTGAGTGGATGAGTAAGTGGCTAAGAATCGTTCGATGCATCGGACGCACGTACTATAGCATTTCCTAATAGATCTAGGTGCATGCGATGTTCAGAATTTTGGTCAAAAAATGGCAAGTTCGGTTTTACCGGTGGGGACAATTAGGAATACAAACCAGTTTCCAAAAAAACTGTTTGGATGAATTTTGTTAAAAAAAACAAATTTGTTTGAATTTTCTCAAATTTGATTTTTTTTAAAAAAAAATCAAAGTTTGATTTGAAAATTTCGGCCAAAATCGGTCAAATTTTTCTGATTTTTGGCCTTACCACCACCTAAAAAATTTATTCCGGTATCTAAAACCCTGGGTGCATGTGTATGCATGCAGTGGAGACGACAATGATGAGAGATGGGAAAAAACAAGTCGATTGGGGTAGGGTTTTTTTTTTTTTTTGCATGTTGCAGTTAATCCTGCAGAAGGATCGGTGTAACTTGCTCTTGTTACCACACATCCAATTGATTTTAGATGGATGGAAGAAAGTGAAGATCGAGAACAAGAGGAGATTCTGCATATATCTATTGCTATGTGATTTGTTAGGTTTCAGTCAATCAGTTGTGTCCAACGTATATATGGCCGGGGGAATAGATGGATTCTGAACACTAGTAGGTAAAATGATGCCGATCGAATTTGATACCTAAAGGAATTGGGGAAGAATCGATTTGCAGTTAAAAGGATGCTGTGGCATCAGACAACTTGCTAGGAAGAATCGATACATAGGCGCAAATGCTTATGGAATCTCGTACATATGCTCTCTCCAAATATGAATGATTAGAGAATTAGAAGAAGCTAGCTAGAACGACGACTAGGCCACAGGCGTGCCTCGATCCGAGAGACCACCAGTGCTACTTGCGAGGTGTACTTTCAGCTCGCGCTGGTGTCGATCGTTCCAGCTCTCGTCGCTTACATATTTTAAGGCATCCTGGAACGCAATAATTCCGTATGAACTTTAAGATACTCCCGACTATTTTAAGAGAATTGTTATATATCTTTTGACAGTTTTTAAAATTAAAACTGTCATTTTTGTTCCTTAGATGTGCTATAAGATTCATATTATTGATGTGTTGTAAAATATATTAGTTTTTCTGTCTTTGTTATTGCTCAACCTATCAAAGTACATGTGAAAAACATAACATGTTTACCATATTATCGTATTTTGTTGGTATATAATTTTTTTGTCTTTGTTTTTGCTCAACCTCTCAAAGTATATGTGAAGAACATAACGGGTTCATCACATTATCGTATTTTGTTGGTATATAATTTTGTTTTTTGTCTTTGTTTTTGCTCAATCTCTCAAAGTATACGTGAGATTTTCAATCATGTGAAGGAAATATGTGTTAGTAAGACTTTCAAGAATAATTACAGTGACCAAGAACAAAAATTACATAAAAAATTACTGTAATTTATCTATAATGTAGTTGTAAATGAACTTTCAGAATATTTTTTGTCTTTATTTTTACTCAACCTCTCAAAGTACATGTGAGATTTTGAATCATGTGATCAAAATATGAGTTATTAAGAATTTCAAAAATAATTACAGTGACCAAGAAAGAAAATTACATAAATAATTTACTGTAATTTATGTATAATGGAGTTGTAAATGAACTTTCAGAATGTGACAGTTTTTTATAAAGAAAACTATCGAATTCTGTGTAGATAGACCCCTATTTTAAAATATAAATCATATAGTTTTTGTAAGTTTGTTTCAAAATACAAGACACATGTGAATTTATTGATGTTTTTCTTGTCTGTCCTTATTTATCACAAATTTCTCTCTCATGTATTTATAACACTCTCACAAACTATTTATAAAAACAAACAGAAGAAGTATCACATAAAATAGTCCAATTACTAGAGGAATCATGCAAAATTCCTTTTCTTTAAGGCGAAATTGGCTATAGGACATTCAAATTTTGTGGTGTTTGCTCGAGGACACTAAAATTTTGTGTCTTTGCTGAAACACACTGCTAAATCGTGGCTCTTTGTTGTAGGACACTGAGGTCATTAAAATATCATTTATGGCTGAATGATGAGAGAGAAAGGTTGGTGAACTATCATTTTTACCCTTCAGGACACTTGGCCCAGTCGGTAGGCCCACATGTCATATTCCTCGTCTTCCTCCCCAACCTTCTCTTCTCCCACTCTGGTGAACCCCAACTCCATGCTCGCCAAATGTCTTATTTATTCCTCACGCTCCACAGCTGTCGCCACCGACGCTAGCTCCATCATCCTCCTCCACCACCACAGTTGCAACACCTACCTTAGCGCACGCTTGCCTCCTACTTTGCTTTGGCTCCGTCATGTTCCTCTTCACCGCATCAAGGTGCACACCGTCGTGGTCCGTGTCACCGATGTCGCCAAGGCCTTCCACGCTAGCGTCAACGCCAACAGGCACCCGACCTTCGCCCCCACTGAGCTATAGGATGCCCACGATTTCGGCCTTGTTGAGGTCGAGCTCTACAACGATGTCATGCTCTGCTTCGTGAACTACATAGATGCACAACCGATGTTGTCGCTTCCTCTGCTCATTCTACCGTCGCTCATGAATTACCCATTCATACCACCCATGTCAAGTTTTAAGTTTTAAAAGGTTGTAGTCTAGTTCAACAAGTGGGTGAGCTCCCTCTACCTGCGTCACCCCTCCTCTCTCTCTCCTTCATCTTTCTTCCTTTCTCCCTATCCTCTGTTGTCTGCCTCTCTACGTTGTTTTTTCGTGACCACCACAGTAAAACTTCCAAAATACATCCAATCCATCGTCTCCCTCCCCAAATTGATCCTTGCCTCCATTCCTTAGTTTGCTAATCATCGCAATTTAACTCTAACGATGCCGCTCATTGGCGGCTAAGTCGCCACGGGAGTGCTTTGCGCCGCGAGATTTGCCGCCGTCGCCGCGAAGGAGGGCTCGGCGGCGGCGGCAAGCACTAAATAGAACCAGCTCGCTATTGCGCGACCGACGGTACCGCGGCAGGAGGTCGAGGTGACCCGACACGGCGGCGGCGAGGTGAAGCGGAGTGACAGCTACGAAAAAAACGAAAACGGTGCTACGACAACGCTTCGGCCGATTTAGCGCAGGCATAAGCAATAGCAAGGGTCGAGGACCATCGGGATGACCCAGGTGGAGGGCTCCGAGTCGAGCCGGCGAGAGCCGAGGCGGCGGCGATGGCTTCACCGAGAAGTCGACCGGTGAAGAAACTAAGAGTGAAAGGTCGGAGAGCTCAAGTGAGTCCCACAGATGGTGTCTGAGAGGAATTTGACAGAGGCTCACCGCATCAGCCGACGGAGAAGAAAAGGGCACGACGGCGTGAAAATGGGGAATGTCACCGGGAGTGTCCGGATCGAGTCGTTGTCATCCCGTTCTCGGCCTCTATCACCGCCGCAACATCCTCGCCGACCCGAAGCTCCTCCCATTGCTCCACCTGTGTCACGAGGTGTACCTTGCCACATTGAATTCAACCCAAACATCTTCTTCCACTCCCTCCACTAGGAGACTGCCACCGCCCAGCTTTCACTGTCTCACCTTGCCCGTCGCCGTCGTTAGCCTCATGAAGAATCTAGACCTGCAATTATGAGTTAATGGAGTATTTTGACGATTAATAACAAATCCATATGTGAGACTAACACTTTTATTGATATACCCATTGTATAATCTTAATTGGATAAAAGGTGAAAATCAAAATGGTATGGATTCGATATCATATTCCTATATCTTGTTGTATTCCTTGAATCCAAAATATAGCTTGAACTCTACTAAAAGTCTAACTTAAATATGTGCATATTTTTATTACACATTCGTGTATGCACACATTTAGGGGGAGTTCACTCTATGTTTTGTGGTTTTATTAGTATTGATCCATATTGCTTTATCCAGATATATTGGGAATCTCTACTTTGAAATATATCCTTTGAGTATATAAAACTTGTGTAATTCATATATACTAATATTGCTTGATATTCAATTATTTGCAATTGAGTTATGGGACTAATGTGTGTGCTAAGTTGTTTTAAAGGCTTAGTCCCGGTTTATGGATAGCGACATGGTTATGGCAATGCAAAGACAATAGAGGAATCATGGCTAGTGGCTTCAAGATTACTTTGTGCCATTTTTGTTATTCATTGTATTTGTTTTTGCTTCTGGAAAAATATTCAAAAAATCGGTATGGCCGCAGTGTGTGAGCGGTATTACCGCAAGTTGGTAATACCGAAATAAGTGGCGGTATGCTTTTAACAGAGAATATGTTTTTGGGAGCTTTTTTGAAAGCCAACTATATGCTTTTCTCAGAAAAGTCGGTAGTACCGACATTTACTTGAAGATACTACCGCACAATGGTATGACGGGAAGGTGGTGCGGTTCTACCGCAACCCGATCGGATCAAAATCTAGTTGACGGTTCGTTTTCGACCAAGTGGTCTGGTCGGGTGAATGTTCGGATGGTCCAAGCGTACTCGGGTGAATGTTCGGATGGTCTGAACATACTCGGGTGAATGTTCGGATGGTCCGAACGTACTCGGATGAACGTTCGGACCGTCCAAATGTGTTGTCTGATCGAGTGACCTGGTCGGGTCGGACTTGAGAGCATGTTCTCTCTGAAAACGATATGACCGCAATACTTAGTGGTATTACCGATGAGCGGTAATACCGAGTTTTATTTGGCGGTACGTTATTTCCACAGAAGGTGTTTTTCTGTGTTTCTCGGGCCTCTAGAAATTGGTAGTACCGTATCTGATAAACGGTACTACCGAAGAGCGGTATTACCGGATTCTAGTTGGCAGTAATACTGCACCTGTCAGTAATAGCTTGTTCAGAAGCATTTATTACAAGTATATCTTGATAATTAATGTTAATCATTGAGGGACTAACATTTTTCATAAGTTGGATGAATATGTTATATTCCAGGATGATGAAGATTTTGGATGGTATCATGAGTTGATCATCAAGTCAAGAGAAGACTCATCATGTGTTGATGGAGGACACGTGAAGGATGCATCATGGGTTGATGCATATCAAGATAATGACTCGGACTTGAAGTGAAGATGTGCGTCATCAAGCTTCAAGAGGATGCTCAAGGCAAAGGTATAACTAACTAGGGCTAAAGATGTGTTTCTAGTCTTTTACTAGTCTTGGTGTTGGGTCGGAAGACCGGATTGCTAGTATACGATTGTCTTACTATTAAGAGGGGTCTTGTCTAGTAGCTTGAGTCTCATCATGTGTTGATAGCTCAATCTTGCTTGCTCTAGCTCTCCGTGGCATGATGCTATTATTTGCGAATGTGTTTTGCAAATAGTTGAAGCTCATGTGTTTAATCCTTGTAGCATGTGACTATACTTTGCAAATGTGTTTTGCAAATGGTTGAAGTCCATGTACCTACTCCTTGTGGTATGATCTAAGTTTGCAAATATGTTTTATAAATTGTTGGGATTCATGCATTTCCCTTTGGCATGGCCTAAGATTGCTTATTACTATTTCTTTGGACTTAGACCATAGTAGTGGCTCTTTGGAGTTGTGCTTTTTGATTTGATCAAATGTGTTTGAGATTAATCAAATAGATGGGTTGTGTATCTTTCTGAATAAGCTATCCATATAGTCTAAGATCACTCAATTCCGACATCGGAGTCAAAAGTTATGACCTTTTACTGAGTGTCGTCTGTGGTGAAATTGGACCACGGTAATATCGCCCAAGAAGAGTGGTACTACCGCAGAACGGTAATACCAGATTTTGTACTGCGGTATTACCGCTCTAAAATCTTTAACGGCTAGTTTTTAGCCGTTAATACACACATTTCGACCGTTGAACAGTAAAAATGGTAATACTGGGTTTGTATAGTGGTATTACCACAAATCCTAAGTTTTGGGGATTTCTACTCCCAGCGGTTAGTTTGTGTGTGTGGGCTATAAATATGTACCTTGGCCGGTTGGAAGACAGCTTTTGGCACTCTATTTCACTCTCTTGAGCTAGTGTGAGCTTCTCCTCTTAATTGTGCATGTGTTGCACCTTGTGAGACGGAGAGAGGTCTCTAGTTGCATGTGTTGCATCTAGAGGTGGATTTCGTATCCACTTGAGCTTGTACATGTGTTGCACTTGGTGAGAGTCAAGTGAGAGACTTGTCTTATTACTTTTGGTGTTTGCCGACGCCTAGACGACGTTGGAGGCGTCATGTCCGGTGATCTCTTCAAAGAAGATTGTGAAGAAGCCCGGAGTGTTGTGAAGGTTGGAGCTCATCAACCCGAAGTGGGAAAGAGCTATCACTAGTGGATTTGAGGTGTTTAGCTTAATTCGTGGATCCGGTCTAATTCATTTGGACTTACCTCAACGTGGATTAGGGGACCGCAAGTCTCGAACACCACGGTAAAATATCATTGTGTTATTGTGGTTTGCTCTCTTGCGATTTACTTTGTGCAATTTATATTCCTAGAATTAAATTGTTTACATGTCTTTGTATGTTTGCTTTTATTATCAATAGTCTTATATTACTAGTGCACTTAGTCAAGACTAGTTGATTTAAGTTTTAATTGAGTAAAACCAAATTGATTTACAATTCCGCATAAAACTCGGTTTTAACCAAAAGATTCTAAAATCACATATTCACCCCCTCTAGTCGGCATCCTCAATCTTACACTCGCATGCGCCACCATGGACCAAACCACCACCATGAGAGGGATTCCCAAACCCACGATGTGCCTGTGCGCTACATAACCGCACCGAAAATCGATTGGAGTTTGCCGCTAGTGAGTTCTTCTTCCCCACGGCCGCCACCCTTGCTCCACCCGTTCTGGCCGTCATCGTCCACCCTGTCACCTTGTGGCGCAAAAATGGGTTTTTCATGTTGGGAGCATCACCGTCGATGCGTCCTAGCTCTGCTGCCCTGCTACATCGCAAGGAAGGCGGAGGAGAAGGGCAAAGATATCTTTTTCCATAATTTATACCTCCTAATAAGCCAAATACATTATTTTAATGGGTAGAGTATCCTACAGCAAAGTGCTGCAAAATTGCTGTGCCCTACAACAAAGACATGAAATTTCAGTGTCCCAGAGCAAACGTTACAAAATTTGGGTGTTTTGTAGCCATTTTTTCTCTTTTTTTTAATGGTGAGATCAACTGAATAGCGCAACTATCTTAAGGCTCACAACTCACGGGTCACGAGATCTCACAAATAACTTCCTTAACCTGTGATCGGTGAAAATTGAACTCGGGTCAGGACGCGAAATTCCAATATACGAAAGAAGGCCTAATTATAGTCTTCTTGCCGAGCCCCAAATTGTATAGAGAAGTACGTGGGTGATCTTTTTGCATAATAGTTTCTATCTCTAGCTGCCAATTAAATGGGCCAGATCTACAATTTGCACACGTTGAAAGCCCACACGAGGCAATGGGTACACTACATATACTCGTGTAAAGCGGAAGGCCCACAGCCCAAGCGCCAAAAATGAGCCCGCAACATCTTCTGTTTCACTCATTACTCATCTACTGTTCAAGATACTCTAAAAGAAAAGACGACGTCAAGCTTCCAGCTTGTTCTCCAAGTAGTCATTCATGCTCATGCCTGTTAAGCGTGAGCCGCAATAAAAAAAAGTACCTTTAGCTGTTGAGCCTTTCCAATTAATAGCATTCACCGATCGATTATTAGATTGATTCTCTTTATGCTCATAAATCGATTCGGAATATGCATGCTACCTCCATTCTTTTTTATTTGTCATTCTAGACATTGATAGTACACAGCTTTGACCATTAAAGTTTTAATTATATATTAGTAAAAATTATTTTAAAAATATAATGACATAAATTATGACAGATCAAGTAGCATCATTTTCACATGATAAACATAATTTTTTTTTTTGTGTACATTAACGATCAAAGTTTTAAAATATTAACTGCACGTATTCTAAAATGATATCTAGAAAAGAACGAAGTGAGTATAATAAGATTCGTGCTCGTATACATGTCAGCCCCAACCAGGAGAATGACAAGTAAGAGGAGATCCACTCTCGACAGTGAGGAAGTATATATTTGCCGGCCGGCGAGCCCCGCTTATTTCAAACCTTCTGTTCGCGGATGATAGCTTATTATTTTTTCAATGGGATGTGGATCAAGCGCGAAGAACAAAAGATGTTCTGAGGATCTTTGCTACTGTTAAGAAACTGGGCCCAGGACCAGGAGTCCTGGCCCAAGGTGGGCTCCTCATCCCAAACCCTAGCAGGGCGTAGCCTATAAATAGGGGGTGCTATTCATTGTAAACGACTGATCGATGGATGAAGGAATAAAGAGAAGCAAGAAGTCCCCTACATCTCGTGTTCAATCTCTTATTCATTCTTGATTGTTCTTGTGATTCATGCATTGTTCTTACGATTACGAGTTTGTCTCACGAGGTGTCGCTCGGATCGACTCGCCAATGACGGTTCCTCAACACGTTATCGCCACGATCGACTCTCCTCGCATCGAAAAGGTAACCGTCGATGAGCGGCGCCGTAGATTGAATCGTTTTCTAGATTGCTTTCAATTCGCAAATTTGGCTTTCTAGATTGGTTTTCACGGTGCAAATCGCTCTAATCTATCGCGAGCCGACTTGAAGTCGCCGGCCAAGCCGATCGGTGGATTGTATGAAAGAGTAGATGATGATTGTACCGTAGATAGTAGATGCAATCGCATGAAAGGCATCATGTGCATGGCACCGCCTGCAAGCGACTGTCACTACCTCCGCGATACGTTAGCGGTCGGCATAGTCCGCCATCACGTACCGCCACGGAGGCAACGACAGTGCCATGCCGCCAGCACGTGGCAAGCAAGCACATGACGGCATGAAGCCGCGCCTCCGTTGCAATCTTGTATTACATCAAATTGCATCGTATCGATTTATGAACAGTAATCCGACATGAACAGTGGTTGCAAACACAGAATTTTCTGCCGCCGGCCTGAAGCCGTGCACTCGCCGTCGCCTTGCAGGCGGCACCGACCGGGCTGCCGCCTTGCCCAGAAGGCCGAGCCACCTCCGCCTTGCAGGCGCCGCCGAACAGGCCACCGCCACCGCCGCCGCGCCCGCCTGCGGCCGCACGCACGCTGCGTCGGCGGCCGCCTCGCGCGCGTGCGCGCCGTATCGCCGCCGAGCCGGCCGCACCGTCGCCGCGTCTGCCGTGCCGCCGCTCCCACTTGGCCGCCGCATGGCGCCGACGCCGCCGGCGGCGCGCGTCCCGCGCCGACCACCCACCTTCCGCCGCGCGCACGGCCCGCCGCTCCGGCGACGACGCCGCACCGGCCGAGCCACGCTGTTTCGCCGGCCCGCGGCGGCACCCAGCCGCCGCGCCACTCCCGCCGCCCGCGGCCCTGCCGCGCCGCAAGCCGCAGGCCGCGCGTAGCCGCGTCGCTGTGCTCCGCCTCGCCCGCCTCCGCCGGCCGTAAGCCACCGCGCGCCTGCAGCGCCGCCTTATCGCACGGCACGCCGCCTCGTCCGCTGAGCGGCGACGCCGCGCCGCCTTCAAAAAAAGCGGCGCGCCGCGGCCGCCTTCAAGAAAGGGGCGCCGCCGCCGGCCTTCAAGGAAAGGGCGCCTGGGACTGGGACTCGGTGCTAGGGTTCCTAGCACGGTTTTTGGTGGCCGGATTGGGCCAAATGGGCCAAGGAATTGAAGGCCCAATAAGGAAAAGAAAAGGGCATGATCCGGATAAAGAAAAAAAAAAGGGGGTCGGCCGAAAAAAAAAAAGAGGAGGAAATTAGAAAATATTCTGACATTTGCAAAAAGGCCCTCCGGATATCTAGAAATTACGCGAAAATTTTCTCTGAGCTGAAATCTCGCGTTTTAACCCCTGAAAACTTGCAGTTTTCACGAAAAAGTCATTTTCGTAAGAAAAGGGCCTTGGGAATCCAATTTTGAATCGATTTTTGCATTTGAAGCATGTTTATCTTTGTTATTGTTATTTCTATGCAATTTATGTATCGCATTCATGTTTTGATTATCCTGTGATTGTTTATATTACTTTTAATCACTGGAAATAGCAGTAAATCATGAAAAATGCATAGAAAAATACGGGGTCACGAACCAGGAGTTCGAAGAGCATTATGAGAATTTTGCAACCATCTTACGCAAATTACCAGCAGTAATCTTATGAATTTTGGCATGAATATGAAGATGACTGGCATCACGAATCGAAATCAAGAATCGACCAAGATGGCGAATTTATACTGCAATTTGTACCAGTCTTCAACTCTGTGATAATGCAATCATGGATGAGCAGAAGATTAAGAAGACTCTCTCTACCTTTCACCCAAATGCGGTGTAATCCGCACGCAACTATCGTCAAGATGGCTACATGCAGTATGCCTAATTAATTGACATCATGCAAGTTGCAGAAACTCAAGATGATGTTCTAAGAAAGAACTATATCTCGCAGCCACCTAGTAGCAATGTTGGCCATGAAGCCACTGCTAGTAGCTACAAGGTGATGAAGCCTCTCACGAATGAGAATGAGCAAGAAGGGTAAAGTCGTGCGTCGCACATTATTGATGCTTTTTAGTCTAAGAAGAAGGGCAAATAACAGCATGTGGCACACCTCGCCATTGCAGGCATAGAGGGTCCGCATCCATTAGCTGCACTTATGGATGTGAACAGCCCAGTAACAGCCCCATCATCCCTCCTTTGGACATCGCAGCGCCACGGTAATGTAGCGCCAAGAGGAGAAGATCGCGCATGGAGCCGATTTAGGGAGAAGTTCTTGAATACTTCGCCTATTAGATCCAGTGCACGCATTGCACTCAGACCTTTTATAGAAACTTGCAGTTTGTAATTGAAGCAGAATTTTGAATTATTGAATAATGGTTGCAAGCTCTAGGAGAGCAAGGCATTAAATTCTTATTATGAGTCTGCAAGGCTCATCTTCCGTCTTTATAATAGCAAGTTATGTTCTGATATTTGAAGTATTTTATCTATATGTTGCTTGCTTTCTGCTACATATTAATAAAGTACATTATATTAGAACGCGTGTGGTGCCCTATGGAGGAAGTGTGCTTAGCATGTAGCGGCACAATGAAAACCATCCTAAGAGAAACGGAAATTTTTCAATCGATCGGCAAGAATTTGGTAGTCTTCACGACAATCGCAGCGCGATACTTGTATAATAGGCTCAGGAAGGGCCATAATTATACTCCCAATGGGCACAACTTTGGTCATTGAAGAAGACTTGTTGTACCCAGAATCGACTAGAACTCTCAAGGATATTTGCGCTAACAGTTTCCATGTAGAGGCTGAAGAAGAGTATGGTACAGAATACCTACTCACTACAAAGCATGAAGAAAATGAAAAATAGCATTAGAATATCTTCCTTCATATGAAACTGGGCTATACTACGCTAATATTAAGGCACCTGCAGCCTATACTGCCTTGAAAACCGTATTTAGAAGCTCTGAACTTATCTATCTCTGGCATGATAGATTATGCCGCCTAGGTCTTAGGATAATGAGAGATATAATTAACAATTCACAGGGACATAATATGAATATAAAGAATTTCCCGAATCTGGAAGATTTTGTGTGCCCCGCATGTGCCACCGGGAAATTAATTATTATACCTTTTGCTCTGAAAGCGAAGGATGAAGTCCCTGCATTCCTGGACCGTATCTAGGGAGACTTTTGCGGTCCTATACAACCCCTGTAAGGGTCAATTAGGATTTTATAGTGCTCATCAATGCTTCCTCGGAATGGTCGCACGTATATTTATTGTCTACGAGAAACCATGCTTTTGCAAAGCCAATCTCGCAGATAATTAAATTAGAAATATTTTCCCTGATCATCATATGAAGTCCACCTGAATGGACAATGCCGGAAAAATTACTTTGAAAGCATTTGATGATTATTGCACGAAAATGGGAATTAAAAGTTGAGCATTCTGTACCGCATATCCACACCCAGAATGGATTAGCAGAACTTTGAAGAATTGTAATTTACCAACTATATGTTGGGGACACGCAGTCCTACTCGTAGCAGCTCTCATCAATTTTAGACCGTCGGCCTATAACATCCATCCAACTATGCAACTAGCGCAAGGGTCAGTACTGAAAACTCCTCATCTTCGCGGGTTTTGGTTGCAAGGGTTATATACCTATACCACCACCGCATCGAACTGAAATGGGTCTTCTCCGAAAGTCTGGGATATACGTTGGTTATGAGACAGTATCCATAATCAAGTATTTGGACCATATGACTGGAGATTTGTATAATGCCTGATTCGCTGATAGTACATTAGATGAGATTAGTTTCCCGTCATTAGGGGGAGGAAATCAACCCTTGATAATAATGTCGGGAAATAATTGAAGTCTAGAAGACAATTGAAGTCTAGAAGACAATTGAAATCCAGAAGATAATTGAAATCTATGCATATGACCCGCGCACTAGTGAAGCAAATAGAAGTCCGAAGATAATTGAAGTCCAGAAGATAATTGATTTGCAAGCATTAGCGAATCAACTGTCTAACCACTTTAGTGATTTGAAGAGCGTGACCAAGTTGCATGTGCCTGCACGCAATGCACCGGAGAGGGTGGAAATACCGATGAAGGTATGCCTAATCCCGTCCTAAGGCCTCTGAAAGGACGAGAACTCCGGCCCCTCGAATCCGAAGTAACAGGGGACTTTGGTGAAAAAGGATAAGAAGGACTTGACACACCGATCACCAAGTGCCCGAACGAGAGGAGCCAGTTGAGACACGCATCGGTATGGAACCTTCGAAAAGACATACTAGAATTGAACATCCCCATGAAGGAGACATCGGTATGGATGTGTGCACACATCGGAGCTGAAAAACTAAAGGGACTTGCCCGCAATTGGAAGCGGTGAGCAAGTAGAATATTAAAAGAATCGCCTTGAAGAAATAGTTATAAACTTTATGACCTCGGAGAACCTTTGAATATTACAATGACCAATGTCGACACTTACTTTGCAAAGAAATTTGCCACACTCATCAATCTTGATCCGAGCTGCATCGCTCGATAAATAAAAGAAAAGATCAGATTGGAAGAAGGCAATAGAAATTGAATTATTCTCTCCGAATAAAAGAAAGGTGTTTGGGCCTATAAGCCGCACGCCTCCTTGTACACCCCAGTAGGGCATAAGTGGGTATTTGTTCGAAGAGAAATGAAAAGAAGCAAGGCTCGTTGAACAAAGTTTCACCGAACATCCGAAGATGATTATGAAGAAACCTATTCCCGGTCATGGCGGAACTCCTTTAAATATTTATCTCAATGGCGATGAACTTGAAGTTAGAAGTGAAATTGATGGATGAGGTACTAGCATACCTTTATGAAATATTGGATTCGGACTTTTATATGAAGATACTGAATGTATCAACGTCCCAAACCAAAAGCAGAGCAAATAGAAACATATACAGTGTGAAACTCGAGAAAGTCATTGTACGAACATAAGCAATCAAAGAGAATGTGGTATAATCGCAGGCGACTTTCTATGCAAGAAAGGCTACACGAACAATGAGCATAATCTCGTGTATTTATACGACGATCCTGAATGGATTTTTGTATAATATTAGAGTATGAAGATGATCTGAATATCATCGGAACCCTGAAGGATATTAAGAAAGCAAGCTCTTACCTGGAGTCAGAGTTCGAAATGAAAGGTTTGGGTAAAAACCAAATATTGCCTAGGCTTGCAGCTTGGGCATGCCCCTGAAGGGATATTAGTGCATCAGTCAGCCTACACTCAGAAGGTGTTAGAAAGGTTCGACTTTGCGAAGGCATACCCTTTGAAAGTGCCAATGGTCGGGAGATCTTTGCAGCAAGACAAAGACCCGTACAGACCTAAAGAAGAGGGGGAGGAAGTCCTGGGACCGGAATTCCCACACTGAAGTGCAATAGAAGCACTAATGTATTTAGCAAACTGTACTAGAACGGATATTGCATTTGCCGTGAACCTATTAGCAAGGTATAGTACAGAACCTACCAAAGGTATTGGTAGAGAATGAAGGACATCTTTCAATACCTCCAAAGAAGCAAAGAATTTAGTCTGTTCTACAGAAAGAACCAAGACTTAACTATGAATGGCAATCTGAGATGAGATACTTGTAGGATCCGTGATCTGACCAAATTGCAAACAGGCTATGAACTCCTATGTGGTGGAACTGCAATTCCATGGAAAACGTCTAAGCAGAGTCTTGTACCGACTTCGACGAACCACTCGGAAATGATAGCACTGTATGAGGCCTCACGAGAATGTGCTTGGCTTCGGCGGATGATTCACCACATCCAGCAATCATGTGGATTGAATGCCGCACTAACCCCCACTATTATCTATGAAGATAAATGCAGCTTGTGTTGCATAAGTACATATGGGTTATGTGAAGAATCCTCTCACAAGGCATATCAACCCCAAGTTCTTCTATGCTCGTGAATTGCAAAAGATGACGTAATCAAAGCACTGCATACTAAGTCATGTGATAATCTTGCAGATTTATTCACTAAGTCACTTCCAGCATCTAGCTTTGAAAGGTGCATACGTGGAATTAGAATGATGAGACTTAGAGAAGTGCAGAATTCAGGGGGAGAATCTTCACAAACTCATTACTAAAGCTTGATCACGAAGATCGAGTACCCAAAAGGTAAATCCCGGAGATTAAATGAAATTGGGTGGATTGTACTCTTTTTCCCTTGACGAGTTTTCCTGAAGTTTCTCGGCTAAGGTTTTTAATGAGGCAATTCGTGCAGCATAACAGAACATGATTCATGTACTCTTTCTCCAAATTTTTCCCACTGGGTTTTTATGGAGTTTTGATGGGACATGGACATGAAGGATGAGTGCCCAAGGGGGAGTGTTAAGAAACTGGGCCCAGGACCAGGAGTCCTGGCCCAAGGTGGGCTCCTCATCCCAAACCCTAGCAGGGCGTAGCCTATAAATAGGGGGTGCTATTCATTGTAAACGACTGATCGATGGATGAAGGAATAAAGAGAAGCAAGAAGTCCCCCTACATCTCTGTGTTCAATCTCTTATTCTGTTCTTGATTGTTCTTGTGATTCATGCATTGTTCTTACGATTCTGAGTTTGTCTACGAGGTAATCGCTCGGACTGGACTCGCCAGCGACGGTTCCTCAACAGCTACTACCACGGGTCTGTTAGTTAACCCTACCAAATGCCCTCCTGAAACCAGGGATCTTGTCCGTGGTAAGATTCTAGTGGATCGTGAGGCTTTCGAGGATAAGGGGTTGTCTGGTTGATGGTCAATATAAGTCAAATCAAAATTTTGGTATCAGGAGCGTTGGTTGGATTGTGATCAAACCCAATTTTAACGTTATCAAAATTTTGATGAGTGATTTCTGTTGGGGTTAAACATTGCAATTAACAAAAATTCAGCACCTCTACTTGTAGTGAACCAATGAGGATAGCTTCAACTAACAAATAAGCAGCGAAATTAACAACAAGAACATGCACAAAGTGACACAACGATTTACGTGGAAAACCTCCTCAATGTGAGGAGTAAAAACCACGGGGCTTGCACAACCCACTCCCAAATCTTCCACTATAATCAACAATGGGTACAAGGAGTCTTCTCTAGAACATCTAGAGGTACATCACAGAAGTAACAACATCATCAAGATATAATCTTGGTATCATCATCAACAACCATACACAACTAACAAGAGGTACACTAACAGCCAAGTAGAGAAGACACGGTTTCTATCCCCTTCGGTTATCAGCTCATATCTCACAAACCACAGATCCAAATTGCATAAACCTTGGCAGGAATGTAGATCCACGAGTCCCTAACATACTGTCCAAATTTCAACCAAATCGGACAAGGTTTCACCACTCAAACTGAACTTCTACCAAATCTGCTCAGTGCTGAATCTGCTGCTACCCGAACTGACAAAACTCCTCTCAAATCAGGTGCTCCTCTCAACCAATCAGCAATCCAACCGTACAAATCGAAGAGCATCAAGTCAAGAACATACTTACCAAGTTTGAGCCAGATCAGAGGACGTTTGATACTCCGATCGACGTCTTGATGAAGACTGCACAGGATCACCCGAGATGGAACTGAGCTTCTCTTCTTCTTTTCCCTCTTGTCTCTTGTTTGTTGTGTGCATATGCTTCTAACTCCCTAAGCCTCACCTTCCAGCAGCAGCTCAAGGAAATAGCTAGGGTTTTTCTTCCCCTCACCAAGGAGGAGGCATCTCCACCCTTCATTCTTAGGGTAATCAATGGTTGTCATTTCTTGGGCTTGTGGGCTGAAATTAGTCTTCATATGGAGGGATAGCCCAACAAAATCCCCCTCCCGATATTATGAAGGAATTAACACATCATCTCAATCATGCCAACCATTTGCCGGCATACCTCGAGTTTCTCTCTCGTCACTACCTTGGTCAACATATCAACCCCATTATCGTCAGTGTGAACCTTCTCAAGCTGTATTTGCTTAGAATTCAACACCTCTCGAATCCAATGGTATCGAACATCGATATGCTTCGACCTTGAGTGGAAACTGGAATTTTTGCTCAAGTGGATAGCACTTTGGTTGTCACAAAACAACACATACTTATCTTGATCAATCCCAAGTTCACTAGTAAACCTTTTCAGCCACAATAGTTCCCTGCTCGCCTCAGTCGCTGCAATGAACTCAGCTTCAGTTGTAGATAATGCCACACATTTCTGCAACTTGCTTTTCCATGACACAGCTCCCCCTGAATATGTAATCAGGTACCCTGAAGTAGATTTTCTACTATCAACATCTCCGGCCATATCTGCATCCGTGTATGCAACTAACACAGGCTCTCTTTTTCCAAAGTAAAGCTTCATCTTTGTGCTGCCCCGGAGATATCTCATGATCCATTTCACGGCTTCCCAATGCGGCTTTCCAGGATTTGATATAAATCTGCTCACTATACTAACTACATGAGCAATGTCCGGCCTTGTACACACCATAGCATACATCAAGCTTCCAACTGCTGAGGTATATGGAACATTCTGCATTTCCTTTTCCATCTCATCAGTAGAAGGACATTGCTTGGTGTTCAACTTGAAATGAGCTACAAGTGGACAGCTCACAGCTTTTGCATTGTCCAACCAAAACTTCTTAAGTACCTTCTCAATGTATTTCTCTTGTGACAGGTACAACTTGTTGGAATTTCTATCCTTCTCAATTCTCATACCAAGAATTTGCTTTGCTGGCCCCAAGTCCTTCATAGCAAAGAACTTGCTCAACTCTTTCTTCAGCTTTGCAATCCTAGAAACATTCTTGCCAACAATCAAGATATCATCAACATAGAGCAACAAGATGATAAAATCATCACCTAAGAATCTCTGAAAGAACACACAATGGTCTGTGCTACACCTATTGCAGCCTTGCTCCCCCATAACGGATTCAAACTTCATGTACCATTGTCTTGGTGCTTGTTTCAGGCCATAAAGACTTTTCTTTAGCTTGCACACATAGTCTTCTTTGCCCTTCTTAACAAACCCTTTAGGCTGCTCCATGTATATCTCTTCCTCCAAGTCTCCATAAAGAAAGGCTGTCTTCACATCCATTTGCTCAACCTCCAAGTTGTGACTAGCTGCAATGCCAAGAACCACCCGAATGGATGTCATCTTCACCACCGGAGAGAAGATTTCATCAAAGTCAATTCCTTTCCTTTGGCCAAATCCTTTCACAACTAGCCTCGCCTTGTATCTTAGATGTGACGTGTGCTCTTCTTGCTTGATTTTGTAGACCCACTTGTTCTTCAATGCCTTCTTGCCCTTTGGCAACTTCACCAGCTCATATGTATTATTCTTATGCAAGGAATCTATCTCCTCTTGCATAGCTTTCATCCACTCCTTCTTGTGCTCATCTTCAATTGCTTCTACAAAGCACTCAGGTTCTAAATCATCAGACAATAATACCACATAATCATCTGAGGAATACCTGCTAGAAGGTCTGCAAGCTCTGGTGGATCGTCTGAGTGGAACTTCTGGTATTGGTGGTTGTTGATCATGATCATCAAATTCAGCATCAAACTCATGCTGCTGGGGAGCATTCTCACCACCTGTACCATGCACATCGTCTTGTGCATCATCTGCAACATCGCCTTTAGCTTGTTGTGGAGCTGGAGTTGCAGGTACTGGGTCTAAATCAACCATGTCTTGCTGTTAAGGAACTTGCACCTTTGCCTTCACAATATCCTCAATTGTTTGGTCTTCAACAAATACAACACCACAGCTTCTGACAACTTTCTTTGCTATAGGATCAAACAGCTTGTAGCCGAACTCATCCAAACCATAGCCAAGGAGTATGCACTGTCGTGTCTTTGCATCAAGTTTAGACCTTTCATCTTGAGGAATATGAACAAAGGCCTTGCATCCAAACACTTTCAGATGATCATAGGAGACATCCTTGTTGTACCACACCTTGTTAGGAACATCTCCTTGCAAAGGATAACATGGTGAGAGATTAACAAGATAAACTGTAGTCATCAAAGCCTCACCCAAATAAGACTTTGGTAGCCTTACATGTGACAACAAGCATCGAACTCTCTCCACCAATGTCCTATTCATCCTCTCAGCAATGCCATTTAGTTGTGGTGTCTTAGGAGGAGTAAATTGATGTCTAATTCCTTGCTCCTTGCAATATGCATCAAATGGCCCAATGTATTCTCCTCCATTATCAGTGCGAATGCACTTTATCTTCTTCTCAGTTTCTCTCTCAACTGAGGCTTGGAATTATTTGAATGTATTCAGCACTTGATTTTTGGACTTCAAGGGATAAACCCAAACTTTCCTGGAAGAATCATCAATGAAAGTGACAAAATACTTAGCACCACCAATTGACATTACCGACATCTTGCACACATCGGAATGCACCAAATCCAGTAACTCTGGCTTCTTGTGAGGAGGCTGACTTTTGAAAGCAATCCGGTGCTGCTTACCCACTAGGCAATCTGTACAACTCTTCAATTGCACACTTGAAATCCCTGTCAGGAGATTCTTCTTCACTAGCACAGCCATGCCCTTCTCACCCATGTGCCCAAGCCTCTTGTGCCATAGAACACAAGGATTATCCTGTCTTAATGCATTGACAGAAACACAAGAGAGTTTGGCATGAACATGATACAGGAGAGAAACCATTTTACCTCTTGCAAATACCATGCTGCCCTTGGTAGCTTTCATATCCATTTTCAAATCACTGGAATACTTCTCATTATCAAGCAATCCCACTAAAATTATGTTGAGTGCAAGTCTTCAACATGTCTTACTGAACTTAAGAATTAGTAGTGTACCATTAGTGTCTCCAAATGCACATCTCCTTTCCAATGATTTGAGCACGATCATTGTTTCCCATCTTCACAATGCCAAAATCACCAGCAACATAATTTGTGAAGAGCCTTCTATGAGGATGTAGCATGTATGGTAGCACCACTATCAGTATCCAAGTCATGTCATCATCACCCACAAAGTTGATGGTTGCATCATCGAAACAATGATGATCCTGTCTTCAATAGTGGAACCAATCTTGCCAACATCATTTTCAAGAATGACTACCATCATGTCCTCAACCAAGTAATGTGACCAACATCAACACATCCATCGTCTTGTTTGTGTGCCTTCTTCTTTTTCTTCTTGTTTTCCCGCTTGAGCTTCCGGCAAAACTTTCTAATATGTCCCTTCTCATGGCAGTGATAGCATTCAACATCTGAAAATTTTCCTCTTGACTTGCTTCTACTTTCAATTGAATTCCTCGGACCTCGGCTCTTGCTTCTCGCCCTTGACTCGGTGAACAACACCTCGGGTTGTGAGGAGGAACTCTCCCTTTCAGCAAGCTTTCTTGACTCTTCATTTATCACTTTGGTCTTCACAAGATTCCAAGAGACAGTACCATTTGGAGCTGAATTGCACAAAGTGACTTTGAGAGTTTCCCAAGTATCCGGCAAAGAACCAAGTAGTAGCAAAGCCCTGACCTCATCATCAAATGAGATGCTCATGGAAGATAGCTGATTTATAATGCCTTGAAATGCATTCACATGATCAGCCACAGAAGTGCCATCTCGGTACCTCAAATGCATCAATTGCTTGATCAAGAACATCTTATTGACACCTTCCTTCCTAGCATACAATTCTTCCAATTTTTGCCATAAGGTGCGTGCATGTGTCTCATCACTGATATGGTTCAATACATTGTCATTGACCCACTGTCGAATGAACCCACAAGCTTGACGGTGAAGTACCTTCCATTCATCATCAGTTTTTTCATCCGGCTTCTCGGTGGCAAATACTGGCTTGTAGTACTCTTTCACATAGAGCAAATCCTCCATCTTACCCTTCCAAGCTTGGTAATTTGTACCATTCAGAGATATCATCCTGCTGGTATTCACCTCCATCTTTCACTGCAAGGCAATCACCAAAGCAAACACGAGCTCTGATACCACTTGTTGGGGCTAAACATTGCAATTAACAAAAGTTCAGCACCTCTACTTGTAGTGAATCAATGAGGATAGCTTCAACCAACAAATAAGTAGCGGAATTAACAACAAGAACATGCACAAAGTGACACAACGATTTACGTGGAAAACCTCCTCAATGTGAGGAGTAAAAACCACGGGGCTTGCACAGCCCACTCCCAAATCTTCCACTATAATCAACAATGGGTACAAGGAGTCTTCTCTAGAACATCTAGAGGTACATCACAGAAGCAACAACATCATCAAGATATAATCTTGGTATCATCATCAACAACCATACACAACTAACAAGAGGTACACTAACAGCCAAGTAGAGAAGACACAGTTTTTGTCCCCTTCGGTTATCAGCTCATATCTCACAAACCACAGATCCAAACTGCATAAAACTTGGCAGGAATGTAGATCCACGAGTCCTTAACATACTATCCAAATTTCAGCCAAATCGGACAAGGTTTCACCACTCAAACTGAACTTATACCAAATCTGCTCAGTGCTGAATCTGCTGCTACCCGAACTGACAAAACCCCTCTCAAATCAGGTACTCCTCTCAACCAATCAGCAATCCAACCATACAAATCGAAGAGCATCAAGTCAAGAACATACTGACCAAGTTTGAGCCAGATCGGATGACGTTTGATACTCCGATCGACGTCTTGATGAAGACTGCACAGGATCACCCGAGATGGAACTGAGCTTCTCTTCTTCTTTTCCCTCTTGTCTCTTGTTTGTTGTGTGCATATGCTTCTAACTCCCTAAGCCTCACCTTCCAGCAGCAGCTCAAGGAAATAGCTAGGGTTTTTCTTCCCCTCACCAAGGAGGAGGCATCTCCACCCTTCATTCTTAGGGTAATCAATGGTTGTCATTTCTTGAGCTTGTGGGCTGAAATTAGTCTTCATATGGAGGGATAGCCCAACAATTTCTTCACCCTTGGATTATCCATGTATGACATTGGATTTTATTAGTGTTACTAAATTTTTATAGACATTACCAAATTTTAATAGCAAACCAAACAGTGGCTAATTTTCGTTGGTGTTACCAATATATTGGTTTGATTTGCAAGAATAGCAAACCAAACAGTCCCGAGTACCTCGGTTTGACTAACCGAGGGCCGTACGAAAAGTGATCGTTTCCAACCGCTGAGAGAGCGTTTTTGGTAAAAGGTTAGTTGATTGGAGTGGTAAGCATATGTCTACGGCCGGGCAAGAGGTGATGATCAAATCTGTAGCTCAAGCGATAACCACCTATGCTATGGGCGCGTTTATGCAGTCGGCGAGTATCTGTGAAGATTTTGAACAGTTAATTCGGCAATACTGGTGGGGAGCTGAAAATGGGAACAGGAAGATGCATTGATGCTCTTGGCAGAAGATGCTTCGGCCTAAGTGTAATGGGGATTAGGGCATGTACAATAATGTGACATCAGTTATCTATAAGTCTTGCATCGTAAAACACGAGATGATGTGGATGAAAGAGGGGGTATGTAGAATTAGGTTGTCTCTTATGCAGTAGTCGACGGTAGCACGAGAAACAATACATGTTGTATATGGAGAAACTGTCTATAGAAATATGTAAAAAGACAACCTATTGTAGGAATTGTTTTTAGTGTTGTCCATAAATAACATACAACCAGGCTTTGCTCGCAAGACAAGCCTGGCGACTCATTTACTATCCTGATAGCCTCGGTGCCCCTCTACTGAAAGACAATACTTCCCCAATGGAAATCTGATTGATACGGTGTTTACTGGGAACTCTTCGAGCACTTGGCATGCAATTGAACATGTTATTGAACTGTTAAAAAAGGGGATTATATGACGCATTGGTTCGGGTGACAAAGTCAAGAGTTTGGCGTGATAACTGGCTGCCCCGGGATTTCTCTCTAAAACCGATCGCCAGACGCCAGACGCAGACGCAGACGCAGACGCTCGCGTATTAGGTGGGTGTCAGACCTCATTGAACCAGTAAACCGGGAGTGGATTGCTGAAATTGTCAGGCAGGAGTTCTTACCTGCTGATATGGATGAAATTCTCAAGTTGAAGATACCAAGACGAAGTACCGAAGATGTTTCAGCATGGCACTTCGAAAAAAACGGGCATCTTCGATGTTAAAAGTGCTTATAAATTGAACGCCCTAGCGACAAATGTGAATAAGGTTCAGCAGCACATCATTGAAGAGGATATATACGTGTGTGATACGTGGAAATGCACCGGAAACCGCTTTCCATGCGGTGTGTGCATGCCCCAGGGTCCTGTGCTAAAAATTATAGTTAAGTCTAAAGTGAACATCAGTATTGTCAATGTTACCACTAAGGTTAGCGAGCCTATTCAACATTGTACAGTCAATATGAACCTTATGAACATTATTACCAAAGTTAATTTCTAGGAAATTAACATGGTTGAAAAAAACAGAACACCAACTATATGCACAAATACAACATTAAATTGCAACAATAAATGGAGTAGTATCAATAATTTAAGAATGACAGCAAGACATGATCACAACTAGGCATATATGGCTAAAGGCCTCGACACAGCACAGATAGCCCATTGCGGTGACCAGGTGGCATATCACTAGAGCCCAACGAAGGTGAAGCACAAAGATCAAGAGTACGCGACAATAACACAAGATAAAGAGGAAAATTGTGTGCTTCAGGACTTGAACTCACAAAGAAACACGCCGTATTTGACACCAATGTCAGGATGAGAATTAAGAAGAAGAGTTTATTTTGATTATGAGAATTAGGAGAAAGTAGTAGCTATGTTTGTGCGACAACACAATGGAAATAAAGAGAGAGGAAGGTGAGAAGACATGCATGGATCAATTATGTTCTGCTCAGTTAACTCAATCAATTGTTGAGTACTAATACCGAGATTAACCACTGATAATTAAAGGTTAGTGGGGCCCTGTGCAGTTTATCATAATGCACACCCTGACGGTACAGGTCTGGCCTGCCCCCATGCTCAGGTAACAGTCGAAGGTATGCGTGATTGCTGGCCTGTTCCTCGGAAGAATCTCCTTGTTTATAATGGACCCAAGTGATTCCTGTTGCTGCTTGATGAACTGAGTAGGGAGGAGAGGGAGGCTACCGTGCTGTTGCTGTGGAAAGACTGGAGTAATCGGAATGCCATAACGCATGGAGGCGAACGCTACTCGGCTGAGAGAACAGTTCGATCTCTGGAAGCTTTTCGGAATGCACTGTTGCAAATTTGACAACCAGAAGCTGATGATGTGAAGTGAAGTGAAGGGCAAATTATTGCTTTTTTTTTGCGAGGGAAGGGCAAATTATTGCTTTTTTCTGCCGTCTCGCAGAATTAAAGTTGTGGCTATTGTTCCTGTTATCCCTGGGAACCACCTGACACAGCCTGGGATTAAAATCAATGTGGATGGTGGCTTTGTGGAAGCTACAAATGAAACAGCAGGTGGAGTTGTTATTCGCGACGAGAAGGGTCATCTGATTCATTGTCCTGGCGTATCATCTTGTCCTGTGTGTCGACAGAAGAGGCTGGATAGATCTTATATGGCTGGCTTAATTAAAGATTGCAAGGAGTTGATGTCTACAATGGTTGATGTTCGTCCGATCAAGGTTAACAGAGATCAAAATAGGATAGCTCATTAAGTACTAGCTCAGCATGCTTTACGTGTTAAAAGTTGTGTTGCCTGGCTTGCTGGTGTCCCTTCTCGATGCATCCCTTGATTAAATAAATCTCTCTTTTCCTCGGGAAAAAAAGGGACAAAGACATTAACTGATATCAAATAGAGTAGATTTCAGGTTTTATAAGGTTTTAGGTTTCAGGTTTCATGACGTATCAGGTTTGAGGTTTTATGATGTTCGTGTTTCGTGAAAAGAGTTTTAGAAAGGTTTCACGAGGTTTCAACGTGTTTTGTGACAAGTTCTATGCAGGTTTCAACAAGTTTTAGCAAAGTTTTACTAAAAAAATTCAAAATTCAAACAAAACCAAACAATGTTTCAAACATATTCAGAGGCAAGCCTACCCCCGGCTAGATATCATGCTGCCTTTGCCTACGGTGACGAGCCGCACCATTGCCTTTCCATGAAGCAGCGCCGCCTCCCCTGGCCGTGACTGCACCGCCGCCTAGTCCTCCTTTGGCCGCAAGCCATGGCTGCTCCTCCGATCTTGCCACCTCTAACTCCTGCAAAAGTCATCCCGCCACCTCGCCGCGAAGCTGCGCCGCCTCCTCTGACCACGTCACCGCCGGCTTCTCCTTCGCCAACCGTTTTAGATCCGATTGAGAGAGACAAGAGAGCAAGAGGAAGTGATAAGGTGGCTGGATCGAGAGGAATAGAGAGAGAGGAAGGAGAAAACAAAGGGGTAAGGAGGAGGTTAAGGAAAATCTGGTGTGTTGAATGATTTGGATCGGATAGATTGAACAGAGACCAGCTATATCATTACTTGGCTGAAAAACGCTATAGCTTTTCTAGTATTTCTGTTTTTAAAATCAGGACTAGCGCAATAGCGCTCTTGTAGTCGAGTCCGTTTCCGACTTGGACTCGGGCTTACTTGAGCCTATAAATGCACGCATATACGTGCGTGCACGTAACCACCCATGCGCGCGTCTCCCAAAACCCTAGCACGGCCATTGCAGGGTTTTGATAGCCGGTTTTGAAATTTTATCGGGGTTCACCGATAGAGTCGATAGAACCGATTTTCGCAAAATTTCGGCAGATTTCGGCTGAAAATTTCAAACCAAAATTTAAAATTCAAATAAATTTCAACTGAAAATCGATGATAGTATGAGCTTGGGGATATATATGCCATCAATAAAATGGTCGACATACCTAGTGAAGTAGTCGTAGATTTCTTGTCTCGTTACCCAAGATCCTTGGGAAAAGGTAAGAAGACGGAGTGGCAGTCGGTCGGCTCCGCCACGGCGTTCACGATGGAGCGGCACAAGTCCAGTGGCACCTCAACGCCAAAGAGGCTGGCGCGCCACTGCGACCGGAGCATCTGGTGGCCCTCTCTGAAGATGGCTGCCGCGACGCTGTTCGCGACGCCGTGGAGGCCCTAGGAGACCAGGTGCTGGTGGAACCAGCCAGAAGAGGTGGCCACGACGAGGACGAAGGGGGAGCAGCGGTGGCACGGGAGGGAGGCGAGGGGGGATGCGGGGTCGGGGAGGGGAGGAGGTGGAGGTGGGAGGAGGACGGGGTGGTGGGGAATTGGGGATCGTGTTCTCTTGAGCCTGTGATGGACGTGCGTGAGAACTGAGAATGAGAAGGGGCGATGAGAAATGAGAGAGGCCGAAAGGGCTGCGAGACGAGAGAGGCCGACTGCGACTGAATGGATCGGGGCAGGCTTCGTCTGGTGGAACCAGAAGAGGTGGCCACGACGAGGACGAAGGGGGAGCAGCGGTGGCACAGGAGGGAGGCGAGGGGGGATGCGGGGTCGGGGAGGGGGAGGAGGTGGAGGTGGGAGGAGGACGGGGTGGTGGGGAATTGGGGATCGTGTTCTCTTGAGCCTGTGACGGACGTGCGTGTGAACTGAGAATGAGAAGGGGCGATGAGAAATGAGAGAGGCCGAATGGGCTGCGAGACGAGAGAGGCCGACTGCGACTGAATGGATCGGGGCAGGCTTCGTTCAAATTGGGCTGAGAATTTTGGGCCCTGTTTGTAATTGTATCGGGGGGTGCCGGCAGAACCGGTTTTACCGATTTTTGGCCGAAAATCGGCCGAAAAAACCCTAGTTGCAGTTCCATGCAAACATCCCCCCGAGCAACAATGGCGGCGCGTGTTTTCCTCTCATCCCGGCTCGCCAGCCAGCTCGCGGTGGTAAGTAACTACGGCCGCCGGTCGTACACTACAGTGGCGGTGGCGCGGTAAGACCCTGCCGCCGCCGGCACGGCGAGGGTGTCGGCGGCGGCGGTGGATGCCCCAGGAAGGAGGAGTTCTTCTAGATGAGGGACCCCAAGACGGGCTGCTGGATGCCAGAGAACCACTTCGACGACGACGACGCCGCCGACCTCCGGCTCGGTTGCTCTTCTCCAAGAAAGGCCGATGAGATCGACGAAACAGCGAAGACTTCCGAGGAGTCTAGATGAGATGCATCGTGAAGACGCATGCATGCATGAATGCAGGAGAGTCTTTGAAGTTAATTGGTTGATCTGCTAGCTAGTTTGTTCTTTTTGATGCATGTTAGTCATTATGTCACAGACCGGCCGACCTCCGAGTGGGCTTTGTTCGCTGGGTTGTGGGCCATGAGGCAAATGGGGGGTTAAGGCAGAACTACAAAGGGGCTGGCGATAGCAACTGATGGAGGGATCGAAGAACACTTTCGGGTGAGGCTTTCTTCTTCCTCCAGACTCTTCTCTTCCCCAAAATCCCTTCTCTGAATTCTAGTCATTCTTCTTCTCATATCCCCAACCTATTTGCTCTTCTTCTTAGTCTTGATTCTAATCCCTCAATTGTAATCTCAAATACTGGTATATTGTGTTGGTATTTGATCGTAGTGTTCTTCACCCTATTGTTCATCAGTGTTCATCCAACTGGTATGTAACAATTGGTATCAGAGCAGTTGATCATGGTGGATTCATGCTCTGAGGTGGCCAAGAGCGATGCCGAGAAGGAGAGCGAGGCACGGTGCAAGGCCATGGCCAAATGGAGCAGTTTGCGAAGTCACTTGCCCCTACAAGAAGAACTCTCAAGGCTCCTTCCTACCCTGCAGAAAAGAAAAAAATAAATGAAAGAAAGGCACAATCTACCTCCCTTCCCTTTAAAAGCAGTTTGCCAGTTGTTTGTCTCGGTGAATCCCCAATTTAGGGAGCCCTGTTGGCGAGTTCGATTCCTGCCTCCGGAGCCCCTTTTTTTGAGTTGTACAAGCTAATCTCGGAGGTGAAGAAGCACACAGTGGAGATGGAAGACCTAGCGGTAAGCATGAATGAGATTGTGGTTGGCTTGAAGGCCATCGTCCAGCCGCAAGAAGCGCCAGTTCATGCCTTGCCACCGCCGGGACCGCACCGAAAGTCACCCTTTCACCGCGGTGGACCACACCGTGGCGGCAACTACTCCCTACGCAGAGGCCGCCCATGCCCCCGAGTCACCCACCAAGTGCTCGACATCGGGCCCCAACCCCAACACTGGCTACACCAAGGTCGCGGCTGCGTACCTACTCCCGAGGGGCGCGACCACAGCCTTCTGGGCACATACGGAGCTCGTGAACGTCTCCCCGTCGAAGTCGTTCGACACCGGAGAGCTGGACACCGTGACACCCACCAGGTGTTCGATGGCGTGTCACAGTTGTAACATCGACGTCGCCATCACCAGCCCCGCTCCATCCGTCGGCGCAACTCGTGTGTGTGCTGACACCTGCATCATCGCCGTGCACCAACTGTTCGGCAAAATGCCACCGCGCGCTGATGTCGACCACGCAGTGGCGGAAGTCACTCCATGCACAGACTACGCCCTCGTCAACAACCATCCATCTCGTAGTCTACCTTCCATTGATGCTGCAAAAGGAAGCTCGTGGAATCCATGGCATGATCAACTGATGCATCAAAGCAGCAGAGGCGTGGTAGTGGTACTTCAACCTTGGACACCACCAACTCAAGAACACTTGAACTGGTTCAATCGGTTTGATGAAAGGGACCAACACCAGGTTATCATGAGGATGCTAGAAGTGTCAGGCACGCAAGGCAGGAGCAGCTCATGCCAGGTTGGGAGTAGGCTCGCCTAGAGCAGGTGCTATGCTGCCAAGGACATCCAATTTGGCGTTGAGGCTCGGGCCCTGATGCTGAGGGGTGTCGAGGAGTTGGATGATGAAAATAGACATCTCAGGCAATTATTGGCCAAGGAGGGTGATCTCCAGTTTATGCGATTGCAGACAATCGATGAGGCATGCAAGTTGTCGATGAGTGCAAAGCAGCTCAAGGAGTTGTCCGTGGTATTGACTTGGAAGAGAATAACCATTTCGAACCATGGGTCGGTGCTTTGATTTCCAAGTCGAGCACTTCAAGGTTGGGAAGCAACGGCAGCTCGAGTTGGAGCAAAGAATTGCAGATCGACATGCGATTGCTTGTTGATCTTGTGGAGATTGAGAAACTAGAGATGGCATCGAGGCCTTCAAGTGCGCCACATCATGTGCGCGGATGCATCGACACGATTCCAAAATAGTTACATCGAAGCAGTTCACGAGATCTCATCTCGATGATGCTTTCTCGGACAAGTACCGAGTGGATTCGGGATGTTTTGAAATTGATCATACATAAGCATCAAGTCGATAAAATAAGTAGTCACGTCATTCTTGATGAAGTAACACGTGCACTGAGGAGTGAGATTCCTGCTAAAGGAAATGATGATGCAAACTTATCATATGACCGAGCAGAAATAGACAGAATGGTGGCCACTCTGATTGAAAGATCTACCGAGAACAACGTTGTGAGTTTCCAATTATTTTTGCAAGAGAAATCTGAACTCACTTCTCAACTTGAGCATCTGCTTCATGTCTGTAGTGATGTACTAGATGGCTGGATTTATATCTAAGAGTTTGGAGGGAAGAGCAGTAACTGCTTTGAACAAGTTTGGCCAGAACGCAAAGATGATGTCAGATCCTATGTGGATGAGGAGGCTCCAACCTACTCTTGATGCCCCTGTGACGGTGGTTGAGAAGCCAACTTTGGCAAGTATTTGGTCTTCTAAAGGGGCTTCAGGGCGCTTATTTTTCTTGGGGGAGGTCGTCCACATATTCAGACCACCTGTATACATACTTTTGGTCAGAAAGTTTGGAATCAGATCTTGGACCCCGTGGTTAGTGTCATTAGCCGTGGAACTCACAAGTCTTGGCATCCATTCACACGCGACAGATCTAAATCATAGAGTGGGGAAAGTTCATTAGCTCTCATCTGCTGAGAGGGACGAGTTGAAAAGGTGAAAGATGATGTGTGCCCTTTATGTCATGAGAGATCTATTATTCGCCAACTACACTAAGCATCATCTCGAGAATGCTAGGATTAGGGACTTCAGGGACCTTCTCATGGACAACATCTCACCAGATAACTTTGAGGGCCTCATCCTCATTTATTACCACCAAAAGCAAACTGTGGTTTCATCTTTTGATGTGGTAGCTGGGCCTGGATCTTCCAAGTCTTACACTGCGGTTGCTCTTTAGACAATATCACGACACGTCCGACACTTGAAGGATGCTATCAATGATCAGATCAATGTTATCAAGAAGAAGCTTGGCGAGGAGGAAAATTCGTCTGTCAATGTGGGCAAATTAACTCGCCTCCGGTACATCGATCAGCAACTAAGACAACAGCGAGCCTTCCAGCAATATGGTATGATTCCACAAAACACTTGGAGACCACAGAGGGAACTGCCTGAAAACTCTACTACAATTCTTTGTGCTCCTGTTCCATGGGATCCCAGTGGCAATGGTGAATATTTTTTGTATCGGCTTGGGGTCAAGCCTCATTCAAGGAGGGAGGAATGTCATAGACCAGTCGACCTCCGAGTGGGCTTTGTTCGCTGGGCCGTCGGCCATGAGGCAAATGGGGTGTTGAGACAGAACTACAAAGGGGCTCGTGATAGCAACTGAAGTGGGGATAGAAGAACACTTTCGGCTGAGGCTTTCTTCTTCCTCCAGACTCTTCTCTTCCCCAAAATCCCTTCTCCGAATTCTAGTCATTCTTCTTCTCATATCCCCAGTCTATTTGCTCTTCTTCTTAGTCTTGATTCTAATCCCCCAATTGTAATCTCAAATACTGGTATATTGTGTTGGTATTTGATCGTAGTGTTCTTCACCCTGTTGTTCATCAGTGTTCATCCAACTGGTATGTAATAATGTCACAGACTGGCCTGACTTGGAGATGGGCTTTGTTCATTGGGCCGTGGGCCAGGAGGCAAGTGGGGGATTGAGTCGAGACTAGAAAAGGGCAGGCGATAGCAGCAGCAAAGGATGGAACAATATTCAGGCTAGCACAGTTCTCTTCTTCCTCCTAATGCTACTTTTCCCCAACCTCAGTTCCTCTGGTTCCCAATCTTCTTCGTCTTCTTCCTAGTCTAGATCCTTCTTCCCTAACCTGACTCTAATCCTCCCCTTTTGTATCCCCAAGTACTGGTGTATTTTGTTGGTTTGGATCATCACTTCTTGTCCCTGGTGTTCATCGCGAGTTTATCCTTCGGGTATGTAACAATTGGTATCAGAGCCATCGATCCTGATGGTTTCGTGCTTCGAGCTAGCCATGAGTGACACTGAGAAGGAGAGTGAAGCTCGGTGCAAGGCGATGTTGAACAAGTTAATCGCTGAAGTGAAGAAGCAAACATTGGAAATGGAAGACTTGGTTGTACACATGGATGAGCTCGTGGTCAGCTTGAAGGCCATCGTCCAGCCGCGAGGAGTACCCGATCACACCTTGTCGCCGTCCGTAACCACATCGGTATCAGATGCTGCCCTCGTCCTCGAGTTGCCCACCATGCGCACGACGTCGGGCCCCGGCCCCAACGCTGGCTGCGCCAAGGTCACGGTGGTGTCCCTGCTCTCGAGGGGCATGACCACTGCCATCCGGGCACAGGTGGAGCCTACGTACGCCGCCCCGTCGAAATCATTCGCCATCGGTGAGCTGGACAACCTAATGCCCACCAGGTGTTCGATGATTGGCTCTGGCGACAACACCGCCTCGCAGACGTCCGCATTCATGTCGGACGCGGCCCCGAGTTCTCCTTCGATCGCCACCTTGCTCTACGTTACCACCAGCCTCGACACTACCCAGCCCATAGCCGATGTCTTGTTGCCTCTGGGCACCTACGTCCCCAACGCACACGAGTTGTTCGAGGAAATACCTCCAAGACCTAACTCCTTCCCCTCCGAAGAGTCAGCTGTGGAGGGCATGTTGTGTAAGGAGGAGGTAGAGTACTTACTGAAGGTGCCACTAACATGTGTGCCCCTGACTGTCGCTGCTATTCCACTTGCGGCTATTTCCAAAGGAGCCGTTCTGATGGCTGGTTTTGGTGGTTTGGAACACGGAGTCTCCGCCGAAGATTGCTGCAACCGCTGCCTTGACTCCTATGTCCTCCTCTCTCTTGAGTGCGCCGTCGAAGCTACCAGCCTGTGGGCGAGTGCTGAAGTGCATGCCTTCCACTTTACTATGGACATCACGAACATTGGAGCACAAAAGGCGCTCGACAGAATATTTGACAAGAGTGTTGTGGTGTTGTGGTCACCTCCTATGAAGTGGTCAAAGTGGCAACCTTGGCCACCGCCGGTGTTAGTGGATATCGTGGGTGTAATTGAGCTATGGACAACATCAGGGCCATCACTCATCTGCTATCAAGCCGGAGTGCAGCACTAGCAGCCATGGACGCCACCTTGGCTTCTCACAAATGAAGTTGTGTCCTCTCCAAAAGTGTTGACCTCCTGGTCATCTTCCCATGGAAGTATTGTTGAGCCTAAGTGGTGTGTTGGATGGATGTGAGTCAAGTCAAGGAAGTCAACTCTTGCTACATCAGAAACAAAAAGGATGCACTTGTTTGATCCTACTGAGAAGTCTAAGCCCTACTTTTGTAGTGTTCTGCCTGATAATGGGGAAAACGTGGACTGGACAATGCATATCTCTATGAACAAAATGGTATTGCAGCTGAAGCGCGGTGATACTAATCTCGATTGTCACTACCTCCTAATTCAACAAATGACCTAGGAGCAGCAGCTAGATGAGCTCCTTGAAGTCTACCAAGAATTTATTATGCCACAGTATTGTGAGAGCTTTAGTGGGTATATGGCACACGATCCTTGCACATACAAGGAAAATATGGGCAACAAAAGAGCATGGATGTGGTTTCCCTTATGGCCATTCCCTATTGATAATATTGGTTAGATTTATAATCCATGACAATAAGGCGGTCTGGTCGACAAGATTGATTGTGGGGAAGTTCAATTTCATGAAAGTTAGCCTAGAGGAAGTGATCTTCAGATTCCAAGAAACTAAGCATGACTCTGCACAGTATGTTGACGGTGCTTCCCATACCATTGCAGCTTCTCCTAGCGCCATTTTGATCAATGTAAGTCAAATTGGCTACTGTCATGTGCTTTTGATCCCTCGAATCCAGGATTGCTTACTACAAAGGATTGAACAAGGGAGCTCCTTACTTGCCATGTATGTTGCAAGGGAGGCAAGGAATCCCTTCTTCAGAGTTTGTTATAATAGTCTAGGTGGCTTTGCAACCATCAATCGCCTTCAGCAGTTTCTGCGTGGAAGATAGAGGGACATGCCTCAAGAAACCATCCAAGTACTTGATGTTGTCCTCAGGGATTCTCCATCCTGGAATTATGTCACAGTGTCCGGATCCTTTTTCTCTACCGATTTTGGTCAGAGAGGAGACATTGGTGAGGGATTAGAGTGTTGGAGAGGTTACTACCAGAGCCTTCGCCTAACACGGATGGGGCTTTCACTCAACATAGATATATCCGCAACATCCTTTTTTAAGCCTGTGATGGTGATCAAATTTGTGGTGGAGTCCCTGAAATTACGTAACTCTTCTCCTAATATCAGAAGATACAAGATAACAGGATCACTCCTATCCCAATGAGCCAGTTGATATTTCCTGTTGATGATCAAGGAACAAGGATGATTGTTGTTCAGTATTTTCTGGAAAGGTACAATTACAGATTGAAGTATGCTTCTTGGCCCTGCCTTATGACAGACAGAAGTGATGGACCAATTGGTAGGCTCCCTGAACATCTTCTTGTAGAAATATCCATTTGGTTACCAGTCTGCGAGTGGGTTCAAATATCATGTGTTAGCAAGAACTGGGCAAGCATATTTCGAGGAGAATGCTTGTGGCAAACTACTATTGCAAGGTACTGGCCATCAGCTGGTTTTCAGAAATGCTGGCTTAGGTCAACTCCCAGAGGTTTTGCTAGGAGGAGATTCCAAGCATTATATCTTAGTGAGAACCTTGTCCCATCTGGTGGGGAGATTGATGAGCTTGTTGGTCACACTTATCTCTATTTAAAAGAACAGTTTGAGCACCCTGCCATTCCTCCTTCCAGCATTCTTCATGGCACCATCATTGATCAGTTCATTGCTTGTGGTAGTAACAGAAGAACTGAGGTCAACCGTCTACAGAGTAGCAAGAAAGCTATGGCTGAGGAGGAAGGGCATCCATTTGCTCAGCAGACTATTCCATGGGACCCTGGTAGCTTACATGGCAGCGGCTTGGGGTCAAGCCGCATCTCAAGGTGGGAGGAATGTCACAGACCGGCTTGACTTGGAGATGGGCTTTGTTCGTTGGGCCGTGGGCCAGGAGGCAAGTGGGGGATTGAGTCGAGACTAGAAAAGGGCAGGCGACAGCAGTAGCAAAGGATGGAACAATATTCAGGCTAGCACAGTTCTCTTCTTCCTCTCGATGCTACTTTTCCCCAACCTCAGTTCCTTTGGTTCCCAATCTTCTTCTTCTTCCTAGTCTAGATCCTTCTTCCCCAACCGGACTCTAATCCTCCCCTTTTGTATCCCAAGTACTGGTGTATTTTGTTGGTTTGGATCATTACTTCTTGTCTCTGGTGTTCATCGCGAGTTTATCCTTCGGGTATGTAACACATTAATTAGATGATAGATAGTGCTAGTCGAGATGATTATCTTTCCTTTTCTTCTCGAGAAAGAAACGCCATGGCCCATGTGTTTTTTTGGGGGTGTGGATTAATCACAATATCTACAGAGTTTGGGAGTTAATTTGTTTGTGCGTGGATTGATTTCCTCACTCGTTCTTTGCTCTGTTCTCTTTAAGCGCGTGATTGCATCTAGCACGCATGTCCATGACCGTGCCTGCCCATACTGACAGTAGCAGGAAAATATTGGTGAGCAAATAATTAAGGACCACTTTTTCTCCTTAAGCACGTACAACACGTATGGCCCGCTTAATAAGATTCATACTGCTATAGGATCGATGAGTCAGAACGCGACGCTATCTGTGAGCAGACTCTGTGACTTTGACATATGTGGGCATCTTTATGTTCACGTTCTTATAGCGCGATAGATGCATCATGCATACATGTGAGCAGAATTGGTAAAGCATAATAGAATTCGGTTCGGATATAGGGGTGTTTGGTACGGTTTCGGCTTTTCGGCCGAAGCCGGAAGCTGTCCTAAACGGAAGTTTTATGTAACAATTGACCGATAATGAAATAGCAAATAGATGAAATAATAAAAGTAAACTCACAATCCTCCTCGGTTGTGATCATCATTTTATTCTCAGTCGTAGATATGATACTTAAGTTAACAATAACAAAATCATCCCAATACTTTTCCAATAAGACTGGTTTTTGCAAATATAGAGACTATACCCGTCAAAACAACACTTAACACACTCATCACCGTGAACATGGCTATTTAAATAGATTTATACTCTGCAGAGATATACAACTTTACCCGCACGATACGAGCTCTCTAGTTTGTTTAGCATTTGTCGATACCATCGCTCACTAACCGTTGGTAAGCAGTCTAGAGTTCATGACGAAGCCTTTACATCACCTAGACATAACCTTGCACTAGCCCGACAAATGAACACCCTCACTTCACTTGGGTACCCCCCGTCTCAATGAGGCATTCGTCGCTATATCGTAAAGCTTTGTTCCCAACGCCTCGATGAAGGAAGCCCATTCGAGTAAGCCTACCCAAACATGTTTGTACTACTGCGGCCTACCAACATGTAAGACTAGACCTAAACAACATAATTAGTTAAGACCACCTAGTTCAGCCATATGGTTGTACGCTTATGCTTAGTTTGGATATACCGACGTTAGGTCCTTAATCGACCCGGACGAGGATCTCCCCCTATCTACTTGTTTGATACACCTCTTACACTTCTCAGTTTATAATATAACTTGCCCGCATCACAAACTAGGTTTTTTATTTTCATTTTTAGACAAAATAACAGAGGCAGCCCCTCTGGACCATATTTTAAAATCTCCCAAATCCATACTCATGTTTTCATCCATTGTTCAATTTTAGCGAAACTAGAACCCGGCTAAGCATCTATTCAACATTCCTAATTGAAATACCCAAATCGACATTATTCATTGTCTAAACTATATCCTAAAGGCTACAATAGTAAAGATATCAATATATTAAGGAGGATCATGCATTCAATGGGAATTTAACTACCATTATCCCTCAAATATAGCAATTTTTAGCCAAACATACATGCATGCATAATAGATTTTGCTAAATGAAATACAATAATTAAAATAATAGGATCAACATGGTCAAAGGAGGTGCTTGCCTTGCTCTGGTACTGCTGAGTATGAGGATGTAGGGTCGTCGAATATTTCATTCGCGTTTTCGACGTTTATTCAAAAGAGCCGATAACAAATGACAAATAATAAAATAATTTTAACAGTAACAAAATCTAAATATTTTTGCATATTCAGACAAATCATAATTTTAGATGAATTTATTAAAATATTCCTTCAATTCGGAGTTCATATGCAAAAGTTATTAACGTTTCAATTTTGCTCAGTTTGAAAAATCCTGAAATGATAAAAAGAGTAACATCAAAAGCGTATTTTTTGAAATTTACGCTTTCCAATAGAGAAGACGTATTTCCTATATACTGAAGATGGCTTTTCCATTTTTTATAAAAATCAATTGTTGACAACTCAAAGTGATCATTTATAACTCAAAATCAATTACAAAATAATATATTCAAGTATTGTCGCTAAGAGTTACAATTGAATTACAACTACTCAAAGTGAATTACAATTGAATCAATTGTTTGAAGATGGTTCAGTGGTGTCGACGGAGTGAAACTCTCCATAGGCGTTAATGATCTTTGTCTTGATGAAGTTGCAGAGCTGACCTCGAACATCTGAGATCTTAGTCATAACGAGTGCATCTAAATCTATGTTCAAACCCCATCGCTAGCAGGAGTAAAGTAGTAAGCATATATATTTAAATTTATAATTATGAAATAATTATTGCAAGATTGACAAACCTCGAGATCCTTCATCTTAGCACTCATGATTTGCTACATATGATGGCAAACGTAGAATGCACATAGGTAATTTTGTTTTTACTGGCGGCACTGCAAAAATAGAATTACATATATAGGTATAGTCAGTTCGAGACGCGTTATTACGAAGTATGATATAGGATTATTGTGTTGTAGGGCATACCGGAAATCGCGTCCTATGTTGTAGTATGGCGCTCGATCCCTTGTATGGCCCTCCCTCGGCAACGTAGGCGATAAACGACCTATATGATTTCAAAAAGTTATCCTTGGCCATTTAAAACGAAGAAATACTACAATAAAGTTATGTATGGAGGAAATGAGCATACATGTCGAGTATTTCTTGCACAAGGGTGAAGTCGTGGGTTTTGTTGAGTAGAGAATCAAGGTATATTACCTTATTCCTCTTTGGTACAATGGCTAAAAGGATCCATTGGTACCTACTAATGTATGTCGCTATAGTCATTAAACATAAGTTCGTGTTGCGTATAAAGTACAAATAAAATTTGTATAGCAAGTAGTGAAGCACTTACTTCTGGTTGTAGGGCACCAGTATGTATTCATTATCGTCCTGAGCAAGCAATCCCGTCGTTATGTATTTCACGATGTAGGATGCATCTTGGTCAATGGTTTGCTTAGAAACCACGTGTGGGTTGAGGAAACCCACCAGTTCTCGCCATCCCCGGGCTTTTTTCATCATTTATCTATACATAAGCAATGAGTTGTGATATTTATCGGTATTACGTGAATGTAGAACTTGATTGTACACACTTACAGTGTCCAGCATCATAGAAGTAAGGCATCGAGGGTAGTGAGGTTGAATAGATCGACTAAGTCATTGAAGCCCACGACGAAGTGGCCTGGCTCATGAAGGAAATGCTCCTTCGTGTATCTGACGGCGATTCCAGAATCGCACCCTTTATCTTTGGTCTTCCACATGTACCAGACATGCAAAGACTGGCAACCTAATCCAGCACAGGCTAATACTTTGTTGGAGGCCAACAGACTTTCGAGGGAGTATTCCTTGGGCTTGGGAGGCACCTTAATATTCTTCTATTTTGATTTGGCCTTAACGACTCGCCTGCTACACGTCTTCCTGTGAGACTACTCAGGAACCGATACAACGACACGCTTCTCTTGTTCCTTCGGCGTCTTCTCCACGAAAACTGATGAGACGACCTTCTGAAGCGAAGGTTGAGATGAAGTCATTGAGGGTCCTGTTGGAGAGGCATGGTCATGTTGAGATGGCAGTATTGCAGGGTCCAAGACGATGTCCTTCGTGGGCCACTGGATAAAAGTTTACCTGGCATCCCTAGTGTTCTGATGTCTTTGTTCGGGCGAATCTCCAGTGGGAAGGCCATTAAATTGTCATGTACCATGTCCACTGGACCCTGGCGTAACCCTATGCCACTTGGGCACCGTGCTGCACTGTCCCTTCCTGACATGGATACGCCATCCCTTGCCCAGCCTCAATAGACATGGACCCAACCATCCTCACTTGCAGCTTGTAGGGCGTTGGCTCATACAAAACGATACACAATTAGCTAAGGTGTCCTATGGGTCTATCTTTGAAGCATTTCAGAGATGCATATTACCTTGATGTTATTGATATGTAATTAGATGTCGTCATATTGAGAATTTTGCGTGGACGCGATGGCACTCCGATGTTGAGGAGGACTGGTTCCCAAAATAACGGGGACGGCTTGTGACTGGTTGAGGAGTACTTGATTCAATTGATCCTACAATCTTGTTATCTGTCCTTGAAATTTTGCAGTAAGCACCTGTTCCAACCGATCGTCGTATTCGGCCTTGGATCTCTTCCTACTCCTATATGTGCAGTAGTTGTCTGCGAATCCATGCCTCCAAAGTACGTAAACCCCAATGCCTCATGTGCGACTCGGGTGCTCCTTATTTCCTAGGGCCGTAGATAGTATATCCTTCTCCCTATCTACTTCGAATGAGCCTTGGGAAGATGCAGAAGTCAATGCATGCTGCAAGCGGTCATCATGTTATTATAGACAGTATGAAGTTATGAACTTATTAACAACTAGATAGTTCGACATATTTACCACACATTGGGACACTTCCACGTCTGCCGGGTTTGTGAAAGAGATGTCGTCCGAAGACGTGGTTGATGCCCTCGCTCTTAAATAGGTTCGATCGCGCTCATTTGTGATCTCAGCAAATGACCCTATTGCGTTCTCGTCCTCCGCCATCCATTGCGTGGTTTTACCCACGTACCCAGCGGTGCCGAGTTTGTGGGGGTGAGTGTTTTGTGCCTGGAGAGCCTTGTGGCCACACTTTGCTCCTGAAATTCGGTCGTCGTCTTCATCCGCACAAAGGCGTCCAATATATCTCGCGATAAGAATTTATACATTGTGAAGGGCGTCCGACCCATGTTCACGTACTTCGTGACACGCATGCTCTTGAAGGTCCTCCACGTGTGTTCCATCGTGAGCAACGCCTACCATTCCACGCGTGCTTGGTCTGCTTCTGGGATAGTGAACGAGCTTGAAATTTCTATCCACAGCTCGCCTCTCCGTTCGTTCATTAGAGACTTCCAGCTTGTGTGGTCATGGGGACCCGTTCCCTTCCAAGTATCCTGCAGATGATCTGGAACCTCGCCGTTGCTTTCTTGGGACTGAGAAGGACCCCAACGTCACTCACCTCCATGATGGTCATTCGGCCTGCAGGCAATTTCGATATTCCTCTGCCATCTCGCTTACGTACCACTTTCCTCGGAGATCCAGACGCATTCGGTGACATCGATGACAGCGGCAAAGACGGTGCGGACGCCATGTCGCTTACTTGCTATCTATATAAGTTACATAGGCAATGAACTAAAATTTCAGAATTCAAAACACTGAGAGTTTAAATAAAATGGATTGCAAGTTGATATCCACGAGGTATTTTTGAAGATAATTTCTCTTGAAAACATATTTTATACAGAAAAAATAGAAGTTACCCAACCAATTAACTAAAATTGCCTTGTAAACAAATTAATTATATAAACAAATAGAAGTTACACATTGAACTTAAATATAGAATACGTAGTAAAGAAAATTGAAAACTGAAAAGGTACTCATGTGATACTGGGCACACAATCAAGATAGTAAATAAAAACATTAACTGTACACTTTCCCAAAAAAATATACATAAGGAGTATGATTAGGACTTAATAACAAAAATTATGCACGAAGCACATGACTGAGGCACAAATACCATTAATATTGAAGAATTTGCACATAATACGAATATGTAATAAAAATTCCATAAGCATAGTAAAATAACCTACATATAATACCAATAATTGGCATAAAACAAAGAGTAACAAGCAGAGTCACAATTAATTCAATTCATTCTGTTAAAAGATTCAACACACCCATAATCAACCAACAGAGGTCACATGTATCTAACAAGACACTCTAAAACTACACATATTGCATGACCACAATAAAACCTTAAACTTCTTGATAAAAGATTCAACACACCCATACATTCTCGATGGCTACTCACTTTAATGAATACATTTTATAAGTTCATGGAAGTATGGATAGACTTTTTATTAATATTTTAAAGTTAATCCCTCACGAACACAATACTTATTCTAGAAATTTCACATGGTTAATTACATGTATTCTCAACAAATAGTACTAGCATGGTTTCTTAAGAACCAAGAAATAGTGGACTAAAACACTAAATCAGCATGCTAGTAAGGTAGTTTATCTATGACCACAATAAAACCTAGAATAAACTTCTTGATCAAAACAAAAGCACATCTTGACTATTTAGGGTACACTCGTTAATATTAGAACACGAATATTGCGGATATGCTAATATTTTCTTAACTGATGTAGTTCTACCTTTTTACCCTTGTGCACGAACAACAAGAAAAACAAAGCTAACTGACATCAAATGCACAGAAGGTCGACAATAATTTCTTTCTGAACAATTATAGACTAACATGTGGAGCCTTATATTATACAAGTCATATAATGCCTGAATGTTAATAATGTGTATATAATATGGAAATTTTTTATTATTTAATCCTTTTTTATTAATATTTTAAAGTTAATCCCTCACGAACTTTATTTCCAAATCTGACCCCTTTGGTCACGCCATCACCCGTGGCGTGGCCAAAGCGTACTGTCACGCCACCATAAGAGGCGTGACAAAACATGCCACGCAAGCCCTCGGTCGCGCGCCGTGCCAGCGTGGAGGGAATGCGTGGCATTTGTCACGCCTCTTGTGGTGGCGTGACAATGTCGAATTAGTACTAGCATGGTTTCTTAAGAACCAAGAAATAGTGGACTAAAACACTAAATCAGCATGCTAGTAAGGTAGTTTATCTATGACCACAATAAAACCTAGAATAAACTTATTGATCAAAACAAAAGCACATCTTGACTATTCAGGGTACACTCGTTAATATTAGAACACGAATACTGCGGATATGCTAATATTTTCTTAACTGATGTAGTTCTACCTTTTTACCCTTGTGCACGAACAACAAGAAAAGCAAAGCTAACTGACATCAAATGCACAGAAGGTCGACAATAATTTCTTTCTGAACAATTATAGACTAACATGTGGAGCCTTATATTATACAAGTCATATAATGCCTGAATGTTAATAATGTGTATATAATATGGAAATTTTTTATTATTTAATCCTTTTTTATTAATATTTTAAAGTTAATCCCTCACGAACTTTATTTCCAAATCTGACCCCTTTGGTCACGCCATCACCCGTGGCGTGGCCAAAGCGTACTGTCACGCCACCATAAGAGGCGTGACAAAACATGCCACGCAAGCCCTCGGTCGCGCGCCGTGCCAGCGTGGAGGGCATGCGTGGCATTTGTCACGCCTCTTGTGGTGGCGTGACAATGTCGAATTGTCACGCCATGGGATATGGCGTGACAATAATGTCATATCGAGAGACAATAATGTACGGCGTGATAATTGAAGTTGGTTTGTAAATTGTAAATTCGTGCTCATGGTTGTACATGGAACATTTAACAATCCATAACTTGAAAATAGAGAATGTATCTGTGAACCAAAGATAACACCATCATTTTAACTGAAAGTAAATACCTATATGAATCGATAATTTTTGTACACGGAGGTTTGTAAATTAGGGTTTCCTTTTCTCGGAAATCAGGGTTTCGTCGTAGTTTCAGCGCTGTTTGTAGTAATTTGAAAATATAGCAAATGAGTTTAGGAAAATTATGAAACTTCTTGTGGAGCCTCCCGTCATAGTGTTGATGCTTCTGTAATTTTTGTATAGTTTTATTCGTTTAGAGAAAGGATGGTTGATAAGAATATCAGACGAGGTATAACCTTGAGGATGTCGTCCAAGCAAACTATCTGCTGAAACACTTGTTGTCCAAACTATTGGAGTCTCTCCTCGGTAAAGTCGTTTGAATGTATATAGGGAGGCAATCGATGAAGTACTTTATGAAGCTTATAGAGAATATGATTGAAGGGGTTGAGAACGCTCGTTGTGAATATGAAGATGCCCTAAAACATGGAGAATTCGATGTCGGTGCCAATGGTTATTTCCGGGATTCCACTAGAAGAGGCATACTTGCAATATAGGCTTGCTTTGATGGCTTAGCGGAGAAATGGAACCAGAACTACATTAGAGTCCGCAGACAGAAGCATGTTACACGTAGTGACATGGCATGATGGTTCGACTAATGGCTTAAGTCATCCTCGCTACTACTACGGTACATTGCGACACAAGCATCTGGACCATATAACTATACATGTCTTTAGGGGATAGTAAAAACATGCGGGGTAGGACGGGGGAGTACTACGTAATGACTTGACCTACTGCGTGGACCGATGCCATTTTCCCTTCTTTGCTAGCACGGCGTTGAACTCGGCCGCCTTCCCTTCCCTTCCCTTGTCGCGGATCGCCCATGTCGGGTGGTATGTCGAAGTCGTCCATGTCCCGCGATTCCATGATGTAAGTGCATCAGATAGTGAAAATCGTAAGAAGGATGTTAATTCTTCATATCTCACGCCGTCGATACGGATTAGGCCCGGCGACTGAGATGTCGCGGGCGAGCGTGCTCACCGACGAGCCTTTCCTTGCCCTTGTCGCGGACCGCCCACCTCGGGTATTATGTCGAAGTCGTCCATGTCCTGCGATTCCATGATATAAGTGCACCGTATAGTGAAAAACGTAAGAAGGATGCAAATTCTTCATAACTCACGTCGTGGATACGGATTACGCCCGGGTGACTAGATAAGCTGTGACAACCGGGCTGAGCTTCATGAGCCTTTCCTTTGCCCTTGTCGCGGGACTGTCCACCTCGGGCTGGTATGTCGAAGTCGTCCATGTCCTGCGATTGTATGATGTAAGTACACCGTATAGTGAAAAACGTAATAAGGATGTAAATTCTTCATAACTCACGTCGTCATTATGGATCACGCCCGGGCGAGTACTAGGCTCCTTCGGAACCTCCTGAACAGGGTCTAGTACGTAAGGTTTCCACCGCACGAAGTTCTCGGCCCGCACCGAGTAGTTCAGCATGTACTTCTGCTGGATGAATGCCCTATCGTACATCTCCGGACCGTCGATCCACTGGAAGAAGTGGCAGCGCATCTCGGGCTGCCATTATGTGGGGATGATGTAAAAAATTTAAGGAATTGAACATTGTGGGAAATCGATGTGCGCGAAAGAAACGCTTACGAGGTGGTGCCCACACGTGTAGTACGCCCGGGCGGCGGTGTATGGGTGTGTGGATTGAATGATATCTGCCTGTTCGGCACACACACACTGCGGGATTGGAAAACGTGGTGGTACTTGAGCATCTTTCATTGTTCGATCTGGGTATTGTAGATGTTTCCTCTTCTGCGCAAGCCACTTGCGCTTCTGCAACATCTTCGCGTAGAAGTTTGCCGAAGAGTCTATAGCTGGGTATCTGTTGTGTAGTGTTGGGTTTGGTTGAACCCCGTTTTATAAGCCCTATGGTTGGCATGGTGTGGTTAATTTCACGCAGAGTTGTGTCTTTTAGATCTGAAAAGGTGGCGAGGCGGTCAGTGTTGTCTAGTCGATCTGAAAAGCATAACCTGCCTAAACCCTAAACTGCGCAAAACTATCTCCTTTGGTCTTATCACTGCGCAAGGCTGGCTCTTTTAGTCTTATCACTGCGCAAAGCTACCCCGTGTGGTCTTGTCACTGCGCAAGGCTGTCTCCTTTGGTCTTATCACTGCGCAAAGTTGCCCCATGTGGTCTTGTCACTGCGCAAAGTTGTCTCCTTTGGTCTTATCACTGTGCAAAGCTGCCCCGTGTGGTCTTGTCACTGTGCAAAGCTGTCTCCTTTGGTCTTATCACTGTATAAAGCTGCCCCATATGGTCTTGTCACTGCACAAAGCTGGCCCGTGTGGTTATGTCACTACGCAAGGCTGTTTGCTTTGGTCTTGTCACTGCGCAAAGCTGTCCTGTTTGGTCTTGTCATTGCTCAAAGCTGCTCTGTCTGATCTTGTCAGTGCGCAAGGTTGTCTCTTTCGGTGTTGTCACTGCGCAAAGCTGGCACACGGGCTATTTAATGAACACCCCACGCTCGGAAAGTAGGACCACTTGACCCTCCAAACAGTAGGAAGAAAAACCTTCTCCGTCGTACAGTTACATAGCATGGCAGACGAAGCAATGGGACCATTCCAACTGGGGTCGCCGAAGCAAGACCATCCCCTCCAAAGGAGAGAGGACTTCGGGCCTAACTACCGGTTGATGCCGAACAAGCGTGCTCAACCGGTATGGCCAAAATGCGGACACAGGGAGGACGCTGTTGTGCAGGTCTTGGACGGCCCTTTCGATGGCGGACGACGTTTCATCCGATGCCCACACTCTGGGGTACAATTAGTGAGTTGTTTGCTTTATGTTACTGCTAATAGAGCCTCCATGTTAACTCTCCTATCCAGCAGATGGTGAAATGTGACTTTGTCCGCTGGATCAATCCTCCCCATGAACGACATGTTGCGATGTACGTGGATAGATTGTGGAACCAAATCTTTGAGTTGGAGGCGCGGATTGACGATCTCAACGAGCAAAACGATGAACTCCGCCAACAAATGCAGCGCGAGAGGGCAACGAGGAGGTCGTAAACATAGGAAGTTCATATGATCTCACATGCTGCTGCGCGAACCCTAGTTGTATATGTGTGTGCCACTACAACGACGGCCAGCCATGTTCGAGGCGCCCCCCTATACAACACTCTATGTGGGTAGCGTGGGGCACCTTCTACCATTAGGCACGGCCGGAGAAACTTGTATCTCGGTACTTTCCCCTTCTGCACGCAATTATTTTCAATCTCCTAAAGCATGTAATTGAATGATCGACGCGTCATCTACTGAACTGTTTCATCGATGTGTCGTGTGCATTAAGTTGTAGGTGTCGACGTGCATTGATCAAACATATATTGTACGAACGAGTCAAGGTTGTGAAGTCGATCTTAAAAGCCTAAACCCTGAAACCTAAAACCCTAAAACCTAAACTTAAAAACCTACGACCTAAAACCTAAAAACCTAAACCTAAACCCTGAAACCCTACGACCTGAGACCTAAAAACCTAAACCTAAACCCTGAGACGTAAACCTAAAAGCGTAAAACCTAAACCTCAACCCTAAAACCCTACGACCTGAAACCTAAACCCTGAGACATAAACCTAAAAACCTACGACCTGAAACCTAAAAACCTAAACCTAAACCTAAAAACCCTAAGTCCTGTAACCTAAAAACCTAAACCCTGAGACGTAAACCTAAAACCTAAAAGCCCTGAGACCTAAACCTAAAAATCCAAAACCCTGAGACCTAAACCTAACCACCTAAAAACCACCTACCCAAGTCCTGTCACACCATGAATCCAGGCGTGACAGTACCATACTACCACGCCAGTACTCTCGTGACACTATTGTTGTCATGCCAAATTTCTGAACACTCCAGAGGCGATGCGGGGAAGGGCCTCTAATCTGGTGCTAAGTCCTGTCATGCCGGAATGCATGGCGTGATAGGACCATATTGCCACGCCAGTGCTCTTGGCGTGACACTGTTGTTGTCACGCCAAATTCCTGAACACTCCAAAGGCGATGCGGGGAAAGGTCCTCCGATCTGGTGCCAAGTCCTGTCACGCCGGGATTCATGGCGTGACAGGACCATACTGCCACGCCAGTATAAGTGGTTATAGTGGCGTGGCAGTAGCAACTAATGCTCAAAGAATGATTTGAGTTCATTCAATCGACATTCCAACAATCATTCAAACATGTAAAGCAAGAATCATCCATCAAGCATGTAAGCATGTAATTTAATAAAACATTCAACATCCGTCAACTCAGAAATTTCATTCAAACATAGCCATACAAAGTTTCTTTCTAGAAGTCATTTGGATTCATTCAAAATGAACTCTACAGACATGCATACACACATTCATTTCATCACTTGCGCTTTCGGCGCGCATCCGACCCCGGTGTGAACCTCGCTGGTGGGTGTTGGCCTCGAGTGCCCTCGACAACGTTTGCGGAACTAATGTCCGCGCGATCACGCCGTTTACAGCGTCGTGGCGTGGCCTGAGTCGGCTGCGTAGGGGACGGTGCACCATCCAGATCCGCGAGGTCTATCTCGTCGTGCAATGTAGCATCGATGTCTGCACCACCCTCCTCGTCCTCGCCGGCCTCGTCGTGCAATGTAGCATCCTCGTCTGCACCACCCTCCTCGTCCTCGCCGGCCTCGTCGTCGTCCTCCGAGTCGGCCGAAGCGGATGTGGTCGCTCGCGATGTTGTAGCATGCGAGGAGCCACTCCGAGCCGGGGCAGGCTGCACGACTTCTCCCGCCGCCACCGCGCAATTCATTTTCGCGGCCAATCGCCGGCATCGACGGCGAACCATCTACAAGGTTAACTAGCAAAATATATTGAAGTTTAATAGGTCAGCATGAAAAATCCTATCCATAAAATCCTAACCAGTAGTTTGAGTGCATGTTACTGTTATGTCATGGTTTTCTTTTTATTCTCTAGATGATGGCATACAGTTGGTATGAAAATGTTACCTCCGCAAAATCCCTCAAGTACTGGAAGCTCCCCTCTGAACCCTCGGGTAGCTTGAGGGCCGCGCTGGCCTCGTTGCATATGCGTGTGAGCTGCGTTCCCTACAAAATGGACATACAAACTAAATTAGTTTGTCGTGAGTGACTTTGCAAAATAGTAACGGGATAAAATGTACTCATGTAATAGGCGTTGATGGGGGCCCTCTCCGGCTGCATGCCCGTCCGTGTGAACTCGTCATAGTCGTCCACGAGCCACTCCTCGGAAGAGTCCCCCTCCGCTATGTCCACATCGATCATGTCCGGTCGCAGCCAGAGGCATGCGACGTCGTGGAGCCACTGGAGGTATCGAACGAACTGAGCCTTCTGATGGATCGGCGGCGCGTCCTGGCTCTGATTCGCCCGGTCTGCCCACTCCGACAAAAAGGTATGGTGATAGGTGGCCCAGTCGGTGTGGCGATACCTTCGCCTTCGGTTCATCCTGCCACATTCATAATGTAATAGTTAGCATTTAAAGCACTACGGAAGCGACAAAGGAATCGTGGTAGGTACCCTTGCCCGTGAAGATTCAGATCGGTCGAGAACACCATTGGCGGGGTGGCCTGCAGCTTCCCAAACTGCCTCATGACCGATGGGGCAAGTGGTACTCCACCGCATGGAAGAAGACCAGCGGTGAGAGCGTCATCCACAAGGTGTTGTCCCACTCGCACATCAGGTTTAGCTCCATTTCGACGACCTCGCCGCGCGTGTATGGCAACCACGTGACCTGCAGCAGATGTATAAAACTGTAGCGATAAAGTCAACGTTCGAATAGCTACGAGGTATGTACCTGGTCTTGCGTGATCATGTCGAACTCGTTTGTATACGCCATGTACCGCGACCTCCGACGCCCAGTAGGTGCAACGATGGAGCTCCAAAGGTATGCTACCGTCGGTCCAGACGCAGGGTTGTGAAGGGGCCATGCCTGCAAGGAGATACATTTCAGTTGCATTTATGGTGGAAGGCGACAGCTATGACTAATGGAATGAGTACTTACCTGTGAGGGAATCAGCTGGTCCTCTGCATCAATACCAACGACGAGCATCAACGCGCCATGGTACTTCCCGGTAAGAAACATGGCGTCAACTGATATGACAGGCCTGCAATGCTTGAAGGGCCCTATGCATTGCCCAAAGGACCAGTACACCCTCACAAGGACATGTTTCATAACCGCTCCATCGTGATCCATTCGATTGTCGTGCCAAGGACAAAACTCCATGCCCGGATTCTTGGCCTGCATAGCCGTTAGGATTCGAGGAAGGAACCCATAAGCCTCCTTCCAATCACCCCACAGTAACTGCATCGCTCTCTGCTTGGCTCTCCATGCTTTCCCATACTTCACGTGGTACTTAATTAACCCAAATATAACCTCAATGAGAGTGGTGATGGTCACATCAGGATCGACACCCACAACCCCGATAATGCGTCTTGCAATGAAATTAGTAGTCGCTTGAAGGTGCTCCCCCGACACTCGAGCAGTCCCACAGGAGTGAGGCTGCTTCACGTTCGTAATTTTCCATTGCTTGTCCCTAGTTTTGCGGCCCCATACCTTCCATCCGCACCCCCTTTCGCACCTCACGGTGTACCTCTTGTTCACATCGGAGTGTGTCACTACGAACAGATGATGGTGCCGCACTGAGTATTCTTGCAGCCAAATCTTCATGTCCTCCAAGGTTGGAAACAACATATTCTTCCGTATTATGTCGGTCTCCGGGTCCGCAATGCCATTCCTGCTCTTCAACCCATTAGCACAAACCGCCTTATCATCCATACTGACATCATCGAATGCATGCACCAACGGAACCTCACCCATAACACTGCGAAGAACCCGCCCTTCCTCAGAGGAGAAAAGCGGTGCGATAGCCTCATTTTCGGTCGAGCTCCATCCTTCGTCGGAATCCACTTCACGGGTTGTTCCCTCGCAAAACAACTCCTCCTCAAGCTCGTTGTTCATTACAGCGCCATTAAAATCAGTCACAAGGTCAATAACATGTTGTGGAGAAGAAACAGGCAGATCCACCGATAATGCGTGGGCAAGGTTGGTAGGACTGACGCTAACGAATTCAGCCGAAGGTTGCTTCTCCATTGGGGGGCCTCCCGAATTATGGACATCAAGGTCTAGTTCCTCCGTGTTGCCATTCACCACATCCAAATTGTCTGGCAAATCCTCAACAATGTTGATTGTTCTCTCCACCGCCACTTCCAACGAACGGACCTGGGAGGCGAGCACAAGATCCTTGTATGTGTCCCAATCATCGTCGGACAAGATTGGCACCAAACAGGTGTGCACTTTACAACCCACACCAGCATCATATCGCCCCTGCAGTCCGACAATGACCCCAAGCTCATCCCATCGAAATGTCGACTTTATCCTACTCAGAAGAGTTCGAAAGTCCGGTGATTCGCAAAACAAAAGAACGGTAACTTCCATGCCACTAAAGTCGACATCACTACCCGTTTGGCTAATCGGTCCACCGGTAAATACACGTACAGCTTTATCCATCTAAATCCAACAAAATATTGCAAAGTCATAACCGCATTCCATACGTATGAAATATCGCAATCAACATTGCATAAAACAAAAGTTGCGCAGTTCGAAGGTACAAACTAATGGTTCATAACAGCTTTATTGTAGTTTTGTGATCTATAACTCTCATATTTCTCTAGAAAAGACTAACGCTATATTGAGATGTGTTAGGCCATACACAGTGGACGAATAACACCAAGAAACAATGAGATGCAAAAAGATCAAAATCCTACACTATCCGAGTCTCGTGCTCACCACGCCGAGATCCCGTTCGCGATCGCCCAAACCACGTGTTTGGGACCACTCAGAGCTTGCCTCCGAGTGCGACCTACACTACCCTGGATCCACGTGCCCAGGTACGCTCGAGATCCCGTTCTCGAGACCGCCCAAACCACATGTTTGGGACCGCTCAGCGCTCATTCCTGAGTACGCCCAGGACTTCGCTCCTGGGTACGCCAGAGCTACACGTTCGGAGTGCCACGAACCACTCGTTCGGGAAATCTGATATGCAGAAAGGAGATAAGTCATATTTTTTTCGCCTTCAGCCTATATTTGATTTCTATAGAGGTCATTTCTATACAATCCCTCCTATAGTGATTTATTAACCAATGGACCAAAAGATCCTTAAACAAAAAGTAAGATGTGAAAATCATATGGATAACGCAAGGGCATAGTGGTCATGTGCATAGCCAAGAGAGAATGCCCAGCTAAAGCCTTCCCTACTTAAGCCATTTTTCCCCCACTGCTAACACAAGCCTCATTCATTTGGTTCACAACCAAGCACCCACAAGCAAGAGCAAGAGCGAAAATTTACTATAGCCATGAAATAGACCGTTGTTACCGCTATTAAGGCTGTAATTTGTAGACCATTTTGTGAGTATTTTTTCATTGTTTCTCACATTACTATATCAGATCATGTTCAGACTCTATTTATATTAGGTTTCAAACTTGGATTGTTTTTATTGAAATAAGGATGGTACATGAGATTTTATTGAGTACTTAATATCTTTAAGTGTGAAATCCATGATTTTTTGTGCACATGTATAATTTTTAATGTTGTATTGGATTATATTATCCTTGTTTGCTTTATCTTGTAGATTATTAAATTAAATTATGATTATGTTGTTCATACTTAATAGAAATGGTGCTTTGGGACCCAAATTTTAGGATTCTACATTATTATATTCAACTTCTAAGTTTAAGATCATCGTATATTTGTTTCGAAAGCATTCTTTTTAGTATTATACAACATAAAATTTTAATCAAATGCTTTTAGAAAATAAAATTAATCGCTATGTGCAAAGATAGCTTTCGCGATCACGCCATGGTGCTATGGCCATTTTGCCATTCTTCGCCGTGACGTGCGGCAATCACGACATAAAACCGTGATATACACTACATATTTGTGTCTCTTCCTCACATAAATTCGCATCTTAATTTGGTTTTCTCTCCGTTTCAAATAATTTTTTAGTGTACCCTTGTTACATACATGTATGCTTCACCAATTCACCCAATTCTGTCGTGTTCATGTGTTCGACCATAAGGTCACGAAGGAATATCATACTCTCAGCATTTCAAATCACAGAGCAAGAGGAGGAATCAGGGAGAAGGGAGGTTATACCTCAATGAGAACCACGGGGAGGAGGACCGGCGCGGGAGGGGACCGGCGCGGGAGGGGACGGCTCGGGGGCGAGCTAGGTCACACCGGCGCGGGCCGAATGCCGCCGCGGGGAGGAGGACCGGCGCGGGGGAGGGGATGGCTCGGGGAAGAGGACGGCGCGGGAGGGGACCAGCGTGGGGACGATGCCGGCGTGGGAGGGGACGGCGCGGGGGAGAGTCCGGCACGGGGGGCGGCGTCGCGAGGATAGGGGGCGGCGTTGCGGCGGCTAGGGTTGTGCTGCTGCGCGAGAGATAAGAAAAAACGAAGAACGGGCTATCCTACGAGTCTAAGTTGCCACTGTCACGCCAAACCTAATGGCGGGACAATCCCACCTTGTCACGCCATGGACTATGGCATGACGGATGCCACGCAAGCCCTCCACGCTGGCACGGCGCACAGCCGAGGGCTTGCGTGGCATGTTTTGTCACGCCTCTTATGGTGGCGTGAGAGTACGCTTTGGCCACGCCACGGGTGGTGGCGTGACCAAAGGGGTCAGATTTAGAAATAAAGTTCGCGAGGGATTAACATTAAAATATTAATAAAAAAAGGATTAAATAAAAATAAATCATATAATATGTGACAACATTTCTTGTATAATGCGTACACAATATGATATAAATCATATAATGTCTGAATACTAATAGTGTGTATATAATGTTAATGATTCTGATACTTTCTGATCCATGGTTCCACTCATCAAATCACCAACATGAACCCTAGCTGCAATCCAAATGTATAAACAGAACCAAATTTTCATAAAACACAGTTAAATGGAACAAGATTGGTCAAGCTGAAGTTATGGACAGAGTAACTGCAAGTCTTAAGAAATAGTGGAAGAAGCGACAAGGGGGAGGGGGAGATGCACCTTGGGGCTTCGGGTGGTGGTGGGGGGGGAGGAGCGACAAGGGGAAGGAGGAGGCCCGTGGCTCGGGGCTGAAAGCAGGGGTGGCGTCGAAGGTGAGTCGCTCCCGAGGAGCAGAAAGGCGGTGACGGGATAAGGGGAATCGGGTGGCAACGAGTAGGGGTGGCCGAGTCGGCGCGGTTGTGGGGCAGCCGAGTCGGCGACAAGCGGCGGCCGGAGCTGGCGACGAAGCGGGGACGGCCAGCCGTCGTCGATGTCAGGGGTGGCCGTCGGGGAGGAGGCTTCGGGCAGCGGCGTGGAGGTTTGGTGCGCTTGGGTGGGGAGGCAAACGGGCGAGTGAGGAGTAAGGCGCTGGGGAGGGGAAGTGTCGAGTAAGGGGGGAAACCCTAGCGGCACACTACTTAATAAAGGGATATCACAGACAGTTCTATTATGGAACCGTCTGTGATAAGTAATCACAGACGGATCCATAATAGAACCGTCTGTGATATGGACCATATCACAAATGATTCTATTATGGAACTGTCTATGATTACTTGTCACAGACGGATCCATAATAGAACCGTATGTGATATGCCACTATATGATAGATCATTCAGAGAGAATGGAAATGACGATGGAAGCTAAGTGTTTTGACACAGTAGGGGAGTCTTCAAGAGGTGAGACGAGGACGAGACGCTCAACAGGAAATCGTGGTCGGGCTCGGGTTTTCGTGAGTATCTCGCGCGGCGACGACACCCAGGCGGATGAAACCAGTGGGTGGAGCAGGTGAGACCGGCGACTCTAGTCGTCTCCTGTGGGCACGCGAGAGTGACGGCAGTGCACGCATGGGCGAGTAGCGCTATAGCTCTACAGGGCAGAGGCGACGGGGGTAGGTGCGAGGCGGAAGAAGGCTGCTGAGACGTGGGCCCGATGGCAAGAGGAGAGTGGGCACGCTGGCGTGGGCTAGAACAGGGCACACATAAATGGGCCAGTGTGGATTCGGCCCAAAGGCACGCGGGAGATTTGAATTGAGTTTGAATTTTCCAAAAAAAGGCTGAGATTTTGCCCAAATTTTAAACATAGCAGATTTGCTCCAAAAATTATGAAAATTTTGTGAAGGCTTATGACACAGTGTAGTTTATTGAATTTTTTTAGAATTTTGTGTGTTCTGTATTTTTCTTGAAAATTCTTTCAAGCTGATGTTTGTATGCAAATTCAATATTTTTATTAATGGAAAATTTCAAAAACATGCTAAAAAATGATTCCTCACTTTATTAACAGTACAATTATACCAAGTTGGATTTTTTGGATGTTACAAAAACCATGCAAAATCATGTCCCTTGGCAGGTATGGTGGGTGGTTTTTTCCACATTGGCTACCACATCATCAGCTAGGCCCACCTGTCATATTGCCAGAGAGAGAGGGCGGGAGGGAAGCAGAGCTCACTATCTGTTTTAATGTTTCACCAAAGAACGAGAGAGAAGAGAGAGCAAGGGAGGCACTCAGGGGCTTTATGTGGAACTCGCCGGTGGCGAGCGGCGTCCATCGAGGTGGCGGCGGCCCAAAAAACATAATGAGGGGAGGGAGTGGAGTTCAACGATGGTGGCAGCGTTGCCAGAGATTGACCAAAAAGTGGTGATGGTGGCGGATCGCAGCGACGACAGTGTAGGACCGTGGCGATGGCTCAACGATAGCGGGAAGTTGCAATTGACGGGCGCATGAGCTTCCTGGGAAGATGAGGATGCTAAGGTTTCAAGGAATTGAGGGGAGGCTTAATGATGAAGGAGATCATCAATGTGACGGTGTTCTCGACCGATGGTAGGGCAAAGCTTGACTCGGCTCGGCTGGAACTTGAAAGGAGGTGTCAACAGAGGGGAAAGAGCATACGAGGGGTGGAACACATGGTGATGCGACTAGATTTTGGATTGACTCGCTAGTTATGGAGTTGGAGCACTATGGAGCTCGGTGGCTATGGCAGTGACGTGCTCTGCTCCTAAGACTGAGTGGAAGGAGGGGGCATGGAATAGGAAGAGTGGGTGAGATGACGACAAGGCGCAGGCAGAGCACGAGGTTATGGCTTCAGGACGGAGCAAGCACGGGGAGGCACAGGGCATGCACGGCGTGGGTGAACTAGGATGATGTGCACGCAGCAATGTGGGTGAGCAAGCGGCCAAAGATGCGTCGTAGGGGCCACGGTGTGCACGAGACAAGGTGCGGTGTGGCGTACAGGGAGGCACAAGGCATGCACTGCGTGGGTGAACTAGGATGCTGTGCATGCAACAATGTGGGTGAGCAAGCAGCCGAAGATGCATCGCATGGGTCACGGTGTTGTAACAGCCCAATATCCTTAAGTTGGATTAGTTAAGCATCTAATGTGCATTTGTAAAATTTTGGACTTTTTAAAAATTTGTTGCAAAGCAAATAGGTTAAAGACCTAGTCTTCAAAATCTTAGAAATAAAATATTCTAAAACAAAATAAATGTTGACAAGATCTTGAAACCTAGTTTAGGTTGGACTATATATCTTATGTTGAAAATATTTTGGTTTTAAAGACTATCATTAAACCTTGAAAGTCTATACTTCTTTTCCAATTCAAAAGCTCCATTTGAATTAGGGCAGGACTAAAATGATTTCAAGTGTGGGAGTAATTTTCCTAGAATTTATCCTCACTGTTTTTTTTATTTGAATTTTTTGAAAATTTTGGAGGTTAAATTGGATCCTATTTAATTTGCATGTCCGATTTTGAATTTGAATTTAAAATACAAACAAAACTTGTGAACAGTGCTGGAAAATATCTTTCCTAGGTTCTGGACCACTCAGTAAACTCATCTACAAAATTTCACTATTTTTAGAATTATTTTACTATTTTAGACAGCTAGTCAAACCAGAGAATTAAAAGTCAAACCACAAAAACATGGACTTAAAATAATTTTAGAGGAAAATATACTCCAAGTAAAACCCTAGAAAATTTATAGAATAATCTTCTCTATATTTTCAGCCTCCCCTATAAAGTTCATGATTTTCGGAGTTATTTTGCTCTGCCTAAAAATAACCTAAACATCTCAACCTATTTATAAAAATCAGAAAAACCTAATTCTAACTCACCTCTTCATTGTTCCTTTGGCCCGGTCGTTCGCTACAACCGAGCCAGCTCACTTTTGTTCTTCTTCTTCTCCCGAGCGAATCGCCAGCTCTCTCCCATTCTCCGTCAACATGCTCCAGAGCCAGCACGCCACATTGCGGCCATGCAGCGCCGAGCTGGTCAACATGCTCCCATTCTCTCCAAACAGTGGCTGCTTGTGCCTTTAAAACCGCTTTATATATATATATATATATATATATATATATATATATATATATATATATATATATATATATATATATATATATATTGTTCATAGTCTCACCACTTTCAGGGGTCATAAGGAGGATGAGACAGCAGCCATGGGCAACTTCATCGAGCCTGCACGTTCAAGAAGCATGGCTGCTAGGAGAGCGCGTGGACAAACAATTACCTAGATGCTATCGATATGTAATTGGAATTGACATCAAGGAATGGTTGGTTGCTGATACATGAAGTCACTTCCCAGTCGGAGTACCTGCGTATCCACACCACTTTCTGAACATGGCGTGGACGCGTAGGTACTCCAACTGGATGACATCTATTCCTTGATGTCAAGTCCAATTACCTATCGACGACATCCAGGTAATTGGATGTTCACGTGCTCTCCTGGCAGCCATGCTTCTTGAACTTGCAGGCTCGATGAGGTTGCATGTGGCTACTGTCTCATCCTCCTCACGACCCCCGAAAATGGTTGGGGGACTACAAACAATATATATATGAAGTCAGTTTTAAAGGCACAAGCAGCCACTGCTTGGAGACTTTATAGATAAGAGATCAGGAATGGAATGGTAGGACGTACCTGGGATGCAAGGGAGGAGAACTTGACCAGCATGAACACGGTTACACAAACAAAGTAGAAATGAATGGTGAGAGACAGGTGAAGATGTGTTGTAGTAGTTTTTTTTATTCATTTGGTCTTGTTTCGGAATAGAATACACACCAATTAGTAAATAATTGATGATCAGAGGCACAAGCTAGGTAAAAATTTCAGAAATTTTTTATGTTAATTGCAGCTTTACAAATTAGTCTAACCTTTACAAATCGTACCATAAGATTAGTTACATGTACAAAATTTTGTATGTGTATAGACTGATGTTTTGCCCCATCTGAACCACATCCCATATAAGCCAACCAAGCACAAAGAACCGGCATCAATAACCCTCAGTATCCATCAGAGAGCATTAACTAAACCCACCATTTTGCCCCCATTCATTTTAATTTGTCAATCTGAACCCACAGTATAAACTAAGCAAAATGCACAGAATGCACATACACCAATAGCCCTCAGTTTACATCACAGAACAAGGGGAGGGAAAGCGATAGAGAGTAGAGGTGAGTAGTTACCTCAATGCGACGAAATACCGGCGACAACACCTCCACCATGCATTAACCCACCTCTATTTTATTTACCATGCTTAATCAATAAATTAACACACATCAATAAATAATCAACTCACATCAGTAAACTGAAACAAGCTCAAACATGAAACTAAAATAACAGAAAGAGGAAGTGGGGGAATGGGGGATTGAGTCCAGGGAGGAGGAAGCCCCAAACAACAAGGCCTCAAACCACAACCGTGTCGGAGCCGAGCTATAACATCCCAAACTCGGATTTGTATTTCAAATGTATAAAAATGATAAGAATTTTAAAACTTTTTGATGCATCTTGTTGTCATTTGATTTTTCTGGAAATTCTTCCAAAGGTTTTGTGCAGTTTGAAAACCTAATGCTTCAATTGACTAGATGCATAATCCTTTGAAACTTTCAAAACAAATTCTGTGATCATCCTCTGGGATTATTTTTCCTAGGTTCTGGATCATCTCAGTGACTTCTTTGAAAAATTTCATAATCTTTAGTTTTTGATGGCTATTTTTAAGGGGTTAGTCAAACCAGTTTGATCCCTAGACAAAACCCTAGGTCAGGACCTTGAATCATTTTTAGAGAAAAATGCAATGCGTGAAAAACTCTGAATATTTTATACAAGGTTGTACCTAGAGTCAGTAATCTCCCTTAAAAATTTCAAAATTTTTGGGGCTTTAAAACTCTGTCTAAAAATGTGCAACCCTCTCAGCCTTTTGAAATCAATTCGATCATCTTCAAGTACTTCTCATCTTCAAGTAGTGCTCATCTTTAAGTACTACTCATCTTCGAGTATTGTTCATCTTTCAGTATTGCTCATCTATGAGTACTATTCATCTATTTCGACCACCAACTCATTTTCGACCAACCACTCGATTTCGACCAGCCTCTCGATTTCGACCAGTTACTCGAATTCGACCACCCACTCGGTTTCGACCAGACCCTCCGACCAGGTCCAACCCAACCACCTAACTAGACCGACCCGAGCCTCTTACCTTGAGCCACTAACCGGTGGGGCCCCACTGCAGTTCTTTGCCTCCACGCGGACGCCATGCCCGCGCCAGCTCACCGGTTTGGCCACTTGCTCACCCCTGGTTTTTTACAAGCGCCAGTGGTTTCGCCCGCGGTTCCGCGCTCGCCCATGCCCCCATTGCCTCACGTCCTCTCGGCGTCGTCCATGGCACTCCTTGGACCGAGCTCACCCCGTCGGCCTCTCCTCGCGAGTTCTCCGTCCCAGCGCCTATAAGAAGCTCCCTATGGTGCCCTCTTCTCCCTTTCGACACCCCTGAGCATTTCCCTACCTTCCTTTCCCTCTTCTTCCTCAGAACCGAGAGCTAGAGAGTGAGCTCTAACTCACGGCCGAGACACCACCATCACCCCAACGTCGTTCCGGCCGCCACAGGGGTTCTTGCTCATTCCTCTTCACGTCATCTTGTGTTCCTAAGCACCCTATTCTCTAACTTATTGGGTTTTGGTTCGTAGGAACCGAGGCAAATTGGAATTTCTCATCTCCGGCCAAAAACAGTCCCTTTCGTCCCCCAACTCCGGTAAGACGCTCCTCTCTTCTTTTGCTTGCTTTTGTTCCATCTCAGAGCCATTCCTGAGCTTCCCGGACCATTCGTTTCACTCCTTGTAGCTCGAGCTGACCTCTCCTCAGTGAAGCTCCACCGCCGCCTCGGCTCTTAGTCGTCGGACCATCTCCGGCGAGCTCCTTGACCACTCCCCACTCCAGTATGGCACTAGTCACCTCCGTGCTAGTGTGAGCGTTAGATGGCACATTGCGTGACCATATCGCCGTTACCGTTGTCACCGTAGCTCCACCTCTGCTCCAAGTCACGTACGACCACCTTGCAACCATCTACGACCACCTTGCAACCTTCGACCACTTGTGACCACCTACGACCTCTTATAGTCGAACCTCCTTCCGACTAGGTGTAGTCAAACCTCCTTTCGACCAGGTAGTTGAACCGTTGAGCAGTAACTGAAACCTTTGTTGTTGGATTTTTCTTTTCTAACAGATTTATTTAGGCTATAACTTTTTCATGCATCATCCAAATAAAATAATTTTTGTTTCTAAATTCATTTAAAATCATGCTCTACCTTCTGTGTAAATTTCATGATTTTTAGATGATTTTGGATTTTTTAGTTTATTCAGCGTTATCCATTCTTATTGGTTCTTTTCGATTCTTTCGCTAAGTTTCAACGATTCTATTGAATACGATAATGATCCTCTGCAGCAAGCGAAATATCTCCAGCAAGGCAAGCAGCCCCCCTTTGATCATATTTCTCCCATTACTTTTGATAAAATTATCTTGATTGCAAATGTATGTATGCATGTGCTATTTTGATGTTAATTTTCGTTAGTAGTAGTTAATCCGAATAGATGCATGAGTTGTAGGTAAATGTTCTCATTCCTACTAAGCCTAAGTTAGATTATTGCAAATGATTTAGAGTCCGTTGGATGGACTCGAGTCATTTATATGTATGTAGTATACGAGTCAGTTTGCTTAGCAATGTTTAGAATGGTAGATTGGGGATCATCGTTTCGGTGATGGTCGTTATATCATCACTATAATTATTTGGGTCAGGGTACTCATGTATGTAATCATATTTGAAAAACTAAAACTAAAAATAAAAAGTTTTAGACTTGAGCACATTGGTTGGATGGTGTGCTGTTGGGTGTGTGCTTAGTGCCTGAGTCAATAAGGACCGAATTACTTGTGTCACTGATCCAAGCACTTTTGCGTGCATCCACATGAGGGAATTTGGGAACCCTCTTGACTTAATACTTTAGGGTGTGTTAATTAATGAGTCATGGTGGTAGTTAATTAGGATAAAAACGTTCTGTTGTTGTTGGGAATGTGCGGGGTGGATCCGAGAAGGTACCCACGCCCGAGGAGTATCGGTAGTTGCTGAGGCTTTGTCGGTGGCTCCAACACAACGTATGGGTTCCCCGTGAGAGCCCCGTTTGGGTGGTTCACGGAGGGCTAACCCCCATACATGCGACTTTTAATTAATTCATTCCATTGGAAAAGCGTTTCGTAGGACTTAACTCTGTCGGCATACCTACGGAAGTGTGCTAACTAGCTTGAAAAAGGAGCGGTCTAACATGTGAGTAAAGTTGTACACCCCTGTAGGGTTTAATCTACTCGAGTAGCCATGTTCTTGGTTATGACAATGCTTGGCTAGGTCGTGCAAGAATTAGACTTTACGTTTTCGATAAAACTTGAAATCGGGTAGTACGAATGGGAAATTCGTGCTATGTTGTGGTGACTGTTGGAAAGTCACCTCTAGGATGTTAAATATGCTTATTATGTTGTCTCGCTATTATTTAAACAAATAAAAATATATTTTACAAATTGCTTTACAATCTACTACTCTATTGCAAAGACAATTGTTTTATGCTGAAAATTGCTTAGTGTAGTAGCCTTCCTTTGATACATGAATGCATCAATATATTTCTTTTGCTTGTAGGACTTGTGAGTACAACTTTGTACTCAACCCGGTTGCTGCAATTTCAGAGGAGATTGATCCCCAAGGAATCAACTTTTGTGAGACGGATTTCGTGCAGGACGACGACTAGCTTGGAGGTTTTCGGTCAGGTTGCCTTGTGGTTAAAGGCGTGACTTGGGCGGAGTCGGCGGCGGCGGCGTTGAGGTCGATGGAGAGGTAGCCGGGGGAAGTCGGTGGACAGGTAGCTGGGGTCACGCACGCCGAGGGGAGAGGACGAAGAGGGAAGGCAGATCTGGCGGCGGGGAGGTGGATTTGGCTGCAGGAGGTCGATTGGATCGGTGGCGACGGCGGCAGCATCACCGCAGTTGTGTCACAACGGTGATACTACACAACCGTGGTGTCACAACCGGCGGCGACGGGGTCGGGGAGAAGGCGTGACTCGGGCGGCGTCGTTGATGTCGGGGGCGGCGGCGTCGAGGTCGGGAGCACTCGGGTCGGGAGGAGAACGGGGCGAGAGTAAGGGCGTTGGGGAGTGACAAGTTAGGGCGTAAACCCTAGCGGGTTCCTACTAATAAAGAGATATCACAAACGATTCTATTATAGAACAGTCGGTGATACTTATCACAGACGGTTCCATCTGTGATATGATTGTTCTCAAGTTCTATGTTTTGAGCATATTATTATGTATATATTTACATGATATGAAGAAATTATATGTTTATATGTCAATTTTATCATTTAAATACTGCTAACAATATGCTTCAACTATGATATATATCACAGACGGATATTTGCTCCACTAAACCGTATGTGATATATAGTTCAACATATAATATAGTAAATTTACCTCCAAACTAGTTTTTTTTTCATTTTGAAATTTACATATGGCCAAACAGTTGTGGCCAGTCGTTTCTTACAAAGATTAAAAAAAGTAGAAACATAAATAAACAAAGTTTTTCTAGTGGCGGAGGTAGACTGCTATCTCCGTCTTCAAAACTTCGTAGGCGGCGGCGACGACATCGGACGGTTCGTGATCATCAGCGAACAAAGCCCGAAATGCGTCCACCCACTGACGCGCTCGTTTGAGTGTCTCTCGAAGACCCTCTCGACTATTAAATCAAAAAGAATTGAGCCTATAGGCTCTCTTCCCTTGCTTGAGGGGTCTCGGTATGGTTGACTCGATCGCCCGCCGCCTCGATTAAACAGTCCAAATGACAGCAAACCTCCTGGAGATGTGCAACGTCATTATGAAGGACCACATCGATGACGATGTTAACTCACCGGAAATGGAAGATCACCCGAAAAATGCAGCGAGGAGGATGTCAAGACGGCAGAAGGTGGCCGCCACCTGCTCCGGCAAATCCTCGGATAGGAGAGTGAGGACACTGTTGAAACAGTGTCTTTCGACAGCATCCGCCAACGTACGACCGAAGAGATCTCGTACAGTATGGTTAGATAGACCATCAATGTCGACGACAAAGAAACAGAAAATGAAACCATTTTTGTTTTAGAAGTATAGAGTTATATGTGGATATGATCATCTTCGATGGCAGATGATCTTTTTATAAAATAAAAAATAAATTCAACGCATGAGACGAAAAGACGTATCAAAGAGCCAAAACGACATTGATACGACGAAGAGACGCATCGACGATGAAGAAACTCATTGGGCAACGAAGAAACTCACCGGGAACTAAAACGATATTATCACACAGTTATAATTAAAAACCATACGTAAAGTCTATAATTATCACAGATGGTTCATGTTCAGAACTATCTATGATTCTTCACATACGGTTTTCAATATAAACCGCCTGTAATATTACATCTTCACATACGGTTTTTAACACAGTCAGTAACACATACAGTTTCTAAACCAAAACCATCTGTGATTGCATGTAATACAGATGGTTTTGGTCAACTGTCTGTAATAAGGCATCCAGTATTAACTTTTTTTTATAGTAGTGAACTAGCACGGGAATAGAAAAGACAATTAACCTGATCAACTAACTTAGAACTTTCCTGAGTTGTCATTGGTTACAAGCTATATATTAACTTTTCACCCTAAATAAACCAGATTAATGAGAGAATACAGACCAACACTACAAAGCCCTATTCTCTACCAGCCCCGTCTGCCCCAAAATGTGGGACAAAAAGCAAAAAGAAATAGGGATAAGAATTAAACATTTCGAGACGTAGATGCCATATTCGCAAAGCCATTGGCTACTCTCTCAGGTGGTGGTGGCTTCTTGTTATAGTTTGCAAGGCTACAGTGGGGGCAGATGTATTCCAACCCATCTGTCTTCGCATAGTCCTGTTACCGCAGCAGCTCAGATCAATCCATAATTTGAAATTCTTGAAAGGAAAATAATATGGTAGTTCACGATCGGCAAGTGTTTCTTTCTACCTTGAAAGTGCCTAGCCCATGCCGTCTATCGCACCCAAAGTGGGCCCACTCACCGCATAACCCACAGTTCACCCAATCACCTGGAGAGCTACTGGAAATACATAAAATGAACATGTTAGATTCTACTGACATAGAAAAGAGCGTGACAGCAGACATACTAGAAGAAAATCATATCGTCGAACCTGTGGCAAAGCAAGCAACATTCCCCATCGACATCGTCATGTGAAAGTTCGTATTCCAACAAATATGTCTCATAATGTCTTTTTAGCGTGTTTCCAACACCCTATATGTGAATGCAAAAAGTGTACATGACTAGAGCAAATGAACCAGATGGCCAGATAGCAGCTAACTTCCAATAAATAATAAATTTCAAAAGGAAAGAAATAATTGGCACCATGATCCCCATATCATAGCCGAATTAGTGCCAAAATCAAAATGCGTTTCTTACAGGCTGAGCAATAGCGGAGTAAATCTAAGTAGGTTATCATCAGAACTAAAAGAATATCAAGTAGATACACACCGTCATTTTGTTTGTAACAGTATGGTTGCGCATCTTTGAAAAGACTTGACCTTTCCAATTTATACCGTTGCCAACATAAAAGCCACCTCTGGATACCACCTGAATGATCAATCAGCATATTTGTCAGGGAAATGATTATATCACCAATTTTTCGGCTCCATAACCAATGCGTGGAAATAGCAGAATTGCAGAACCACCTCTTTGTACAAGTTATATAAATCAAGGCGCTTTGCATTTAGAATTGCATCGGGAAATTCGGCCAATCCTCCTTGAGGTACGAGTCGGGTGTGGCCCCTCTGCAGTATAAACAACCTGACATCTTTCAAGAAGTCTTCCTGCAAAAGACAAAGGAAAAATGTGTTTTAGACAAATTACTTTGGAAGCCATTTCAGCACAAAACTGGGGATGGTCCAAGAACTGTACTTCAGAGCAAATTCGGATAGGCAACCGATCGCACCCATGTTTCTTCATTGGCAGAGGATTCAATGGAATTGCTGGCTGAGCACGCGATGGCCCAGATGATGATTTTCTTTGAGTTGCTGGAGCAACAGGTACTGGCTTATGCTTTACTGGTGGAGGTGTTGGCAAACTAGACTTAACTTGACTAACATCATGAATGATAGACTGAGGGAAACCCATAAAAGGATGCATTTGTCGCATGGGAGAGTGAGGAATGGGCCTCATTGTTGCAGGCTTCAGCCTTGGCTTGACTGATGATAGGGAAAACCCTTTCAGCAGATGTTTTTTGTTCTCTCCAACTCCATTTGCACCAAAAGTATTTGGTTTTGACTCTAGACTTCCCTTCATTCTCTCCTTAGTAAGGGACGCTGACCATCTTGGCAGATGGGCATATGGTCCGTTTTCAATAGCTTGATCTTTGCATTGGTTTGTGCAAAAGAAAAGAAGTCGATCTGCATCTTGCCTATCAAATGGAGATACTGGTGTGCCATTTACACAAGCAATTCCAAGTGCAACCAAGCTTTTGTAGGAGATTTCTGGAGCAAGATTTTTCAAAACCTAGAATGTTAAACAATCTTCAGTCAGTAATGAACGAGGAACCAATCATACATAACTAAACCACTAGATGGTTCGGAGTTCGGACAGCTCAATCCTTTTGTAACAGAACAGTGCTCTAGAGGAAAATTAGTGACAGTACAAAGAAAATAATCTCCTTATAATCGATCTACACATTAGAGTGCAAACTACTACTGTTTCCAAAAAAACAGCATCACCCAGCTTTACTAATAAATCCAAAGTACAGCCGATAGCAGCGGAAGAACAGGGACTACAGTTTACACTAAAACATTGGGGTAACTAACATAACTAGTACCCACAGGAAAGCACACACTTAAACAATCAAAACAACTCCCTAATATAGAAAGCCTCACAATACTCCAGGACAAGTCTAGAAGCCAAAACAAAAGGACAAGGCTCTACAATTTTGATGTACATTCATAGCATTTTTTTCCTACATACCACTCCCTTAATAATAACCCCAAACGAAGTTTACTTTGCCAAGAGAAAAGTAGAAACTCTAGGAATTGAGTATTAAACAAAGTTAGGGAGTACAAAATACAAGAGCATTATATAAGGCTACCATGCTCATTTTCCTTCACGTCTTATTTCTCACGGTACAGGCTAAAACAACATATTTGGAAACAGAGGGAGTAGAATTTATCATCCAAAAAAAATGAAACTTGATATCGAAAAGGTTTGCACCAAGTGATAATGGAAAGTTGGAAACAGAATTGGGTAAAATGTCACACATTTGAACAAATGTTATAGTCTATTTAACGCATCTTCTGAAATTTTGGAAGAAAAATAACCTGTGTTGCCCACTTAGGGAGGGTCATCCAGACTTCAAAAGTAGAAGCTCCACATGCCATGGACATGGAAGTCAGTGGCTCAGCTGAAGATGGCTTGTTATCCTCGCTATTTGAGAGAGCACGAACTAACTGGCTCTTCTCAATAATTTCATTCTTGATATGGCTCTCCAAAAGCTGCATACATTGTGAAGCAGAATATGACTCTGCACACATCATGCTAAAGACTACAAAATGCTCCATAATTGCAGAAATTGATACCTGATCATCGAAACAAGTTTGCGCGCTGCCAGAAACGAGAAGTGACATGTGTGAAGAACTGCAAGTTGTGATATCACAACGCATTGTAACCACCCCACGAGAAAGAGTTTCAGCTTGGAGAGGTGGAGGAGGAGCACTGCAAAGAGAAATGTTGTAAGGTTCTGCTCTCAACGAAATAAACATTTCTGGCAACCATGCAATTAACAATGAGAATTGCAATGTAAAGAAAAGCAGCAGCATCTAAAATGTTACGAGTAATGGATATAGGGGAAATATAGTGGCATGCCCACAACGTACCAGATAATCGAAGGAAATATTTTTGAAAGAGCATCAAAGGAAATATTGAATCTCTATTACCATTAAGTTTTATTTTTTAGAGGAATGTAACCTCAGTTACCCTTTAATTAATAGTTTAATACTTAATAGAGAGCACAAATCAAGATTCATTAGTTCATTTGATATGTCATTAGGTTTGAGCTATAAAACTTTCTGTGGTCAAGAAAATTATCAATATGATTACTAAAGCAAGAATACAGTACAAAAATGACACGTTTACGAGTTATAGCATTTAACATGCAACAAATTATCAGATATGTTGCTTAATATAAATTATATAATATACAGCAGTTGAGATACCTGACTCGGTTCTGGAGTTTACTCCCACGAATCTGAAAAAATAAAAGAAAAATCAAGCATTAACTGGCCCTATCATCAAATATAGTAAAATATAATACTCAAGACTTCTTAGAATATTTAATAAACCAGTAAACAATTAAGAAAAGCAAGGAAAAGAAACGAAGATATCCAGAATTCCAGTTATTTTCATATTATATGGATATCCATAGGGCAGCCCACTTACAACGTTTTTGTTGTTTAATAAACAAAAGCCTGAACCGAGTTGTTCAATTAGCACTTCGAATACGCGAACCTTCACTACACATCATATATTTTATTGTGGATTCCCCATGAAAATGCATGTCTATTGAATAAACTTAGAACAACAAGCATTCAATCAATGTTCTAAACAAATGTAAGCAGCTAGTGAGCAGTCACCCCACCTTGAGAGATTACACAATATGTGCCCTTTTATGCAGTTTAATAATTCAAAATATATAAATATTCACGTATACAAAGCTATAGTGTGTATATATTAGATAAACTAAATAAACTCAACAAGTGATATACTGATATCTAAATATATCATATAGTTTTGTATCATAATCACTCCACTATGGACTTATTGGGCCTCGTGCTACCTTGTACACTGCTGCTTACAAGGTCATAGTGGCGGCCATTTAGAATATTACATGCAGCAAAATTTATAATTTACTAAGTTAGCATCACATACTCCCAGCAGTTCCATGAAGTAGATCTTTGGTGTAAAAATCTATTCAGAACTTAGTACTTCTATTCTAGGATCTAGACATAGCAGTAAAAGAAACAAATAAAAGGGACTTGGTAACTAGAAGGATGGGTCCGTACTTCAATATTCAACAGAGCATTCAAGCCATCTTCTAGTGAGCCCAACAAACATGCATCCTGCAAAAGAGGTGGTTGTATAATCATTGGTTGGAAACTTGGAATAAGGAAACATCAAATGGTATAAGAAAATTTGGACTATAGTCACTAAAGCTTACCAGGGTACATGGCACTCCACAGACAAGAAAATTCATGTTCACATCTTCGTCATAAATTTTTATAGCTGGAAAAGCTTCAGAGCTACCTTCTTCCTCAGCCATGTCATTCTCGGGAGGCATGATATTTATCTTTGGAGCATCCCCTAGCAGGCGAGGCCCAAGCTTAACACTTTGCACATGGTTATTTCTTACGCAGTACAGTCGAAAAGAGGCATGTGCAAGCTGAAAAGCATCCCATGTATGGCTGCAAGAACTACATGCAGGAGTACTCAATGATTAGTCGTGAAACAAAACTACATGGAACAGATGGACTACATGTCTACATTCATGATGCTGATACCTTTGAACAACTGACATCAAGGCATGGCGAAAATGAGATGCTGCATAAGATGAAAATGAGTTCCTCCAATATATCACGTATGGAATCCCCTGAATGAAAGAAAGTCAACATTACATTCCAAAATTAGAACCAAAACTACAAAGTAAATAGCAGAGTAGTCAATAGTTTTAGGGAAATTTAGCTCAGTAACAGTGAGAAATGAAATTTTAACAGTAAAAAAACCACAAAAAAATGGTAATCTTTGGATATTAAAGGCATATAAACATCCCGGCAATCAGTACAACATGTCAACAACTATATCTGTCAAAACAAGCTAAACTCAAGGATCAACATTTATGAAAAATCAAAAACCAAGGAATAAAAGGACAAAAGGTTGATGAAAGTTACAAAGAACGAGAATGACATGTCTATGCAGCAATCTCCAACTAAGTCAGAAATGTACAATAAGAATCAGCTCCTTGAGAAGAGGTAAAATTATTGGAAAACTAGGTACCTTTGAATGTAGCGATTGAGCAAGCTTTTCCCCGATAGGAACTTCCAAGTAAACCTGTATTAATGCTTAAACGGTAAGATTAGTAGCTACAAGGAAAACGGCCAAGGAAATTCGCCAAAAACAATGTTCATAAAAGTAAACAGCAAAACCAGCAGTAAGTCAAACACAAGATGAAAACAAAGATGCTTAAACAAGGAAAGGAAGGTTACACAAGTAAATGTTAAAGCATCTAATCCGCAAGCAATGAAATTACGTACCAGTTAAATTGGTCTAAATCAAACCTCAACAATACAAATTAAATTCAGCAGTTTAAGGTGACAATATCAACCACTCAACTGAAACATCAGTATACCTTTTTTTAGATGGGAAATATCGGTATACTTTTCAAAGAGCAATCTGAAATACTTTATCAACCAAATTGTACAGACTGCATCGCTACTAACACTGATCAGTAAATGTGTTTTTAAAAGAAGCATGGCTACAACCAGAGCTAAAAAATAGTTCCAGACAGAGTTGCCTGAGGCTGAGAGTTGACAATTCAAGATTCTCGATGGCTCCTGGCCATATAATGTTTTTAGCCTAACACCTAGTGGTTTAGATAGCATGCTTTAGCAGTGGTACAATGCAGTTATAGTGTAGTATGGACATGGCAGCTACAACACAACTATTTGGGTGAGTACGCACAGTAGAAGGGCAAAATGGGCTGCACCAGCCACTATAGCAGATAGCGTGTAGTGCCACTTCAGTGACATATTTCAACTTTCCTTGGCATTCATTTATTTGCAAACACAGCTACCCAAAAATCTCTCTTTCAGTTTGTTGCACCTCCTAAATCTTAATTGACTTTTTGGAAGAAAGCGTACTAAATATGCTTTAAGGCATCCCATATTTCATTCCTTTGCCTATTAAATACGCCATGAGGTTATCCCACATAGCTATCTTAATTGTCTGAAAACAGTGCATGACAGCATAAGAATAACAAAAAAACAAAAAAAAAACTCTAAGCCCCAGATATTATATCGCAACAACCCACCCGAAAAATCTTTTGTCCCCGATTGTTGCATCTCCTACATCCTAATTGGCTTTTTGGAAGAAAGTATACTAAATATGCTTTAGGAGTTGGAACATTCCATATTTCTTTCCTTTGCCTATTAAATAATCCATGAGGTTATCCCACCTAGTTATCTTAATTGTCTGAAAACAGTGCCTAAGAATAGATTCATAATCAATGTTTGCCTTGTTTGTTATTAGGTCAACTTTCTTGATCAAACTGCAAGCATGGAACTTTACGGGATGAAATAGGGAAAGGCATAAGATAGAACTTAACAGGATAATTGAAGTGGCTCGTCTTCGAATCAACTTTGGTTGGGGTTCAGAAAAGGAATAAAACTAAAGTAAATTCAAGGAAGAGCTTTCCCTGTTTAAAAAAGGGGTCCCTTGGGGGATCGTGGAATGCTTTTCTTCTCCTCTTATTCCATATGGAATACAATCGGTTAAAGTAAGAAGGGATAGGGGAATATTCAACCATTTGCTCCAAAAAGGAGGGTTAAATCCTATTGAAAAGGAAAAACTCTAAACCCCAGATATTTTTGCGATCGCAACAAGGTAAGCATTTTCCTTCTCTTTCATATATATACAAGTAGCTACTTTATTTTTGCAAATGCACCAGCAATACACTATTCAAAACAATAGCAACCCCCAGCCCAACTAGGCCAGAAACCAGTCATCTTCCAGTGGAAACTGGCCAAAACACTGAGATGTCCTTTGAGTCCATTTAGTCAAATTTCTACCCTTGCCAGGGAATCCAAGAATTGGTGTAACTGGCCAGTTTCGAATGGTTTTCCCATCCCTGGTTCTAATATGTGTTTCAAACACAAAAACATACAAAGAGTTACTAGAGAAGATAGAGAAACATTTTGAGACTCGTACATTGATTACTTCCGATCCAGGCCATATGCTTCTCCACTTTCAGGCTAAAGCTAAAATACCAGAACATTTTGTCTTCTACAAAACCAACACAATAACTACCCTTATAAGCTATAAGCTCCCAGTTTCATCCAGGCAACCAAAACATGGGCAAGAACATGGTGTGAAACCTTAACCATATGATGATAAAAACAAACACGGTGTTAGAATTTTAGGATCTTATCACTTACTAAGCACAGATCATGATAGCCATATTGTGAGACAAGAATATCTCCATATGATAATGAGATTGTGTTGCTGAGCTTCCCATCTCAGGGTTCATCACGCAACTACGAACTAATGTGCAATTAGTTTTATCGTTGCCAGCCAGGTAAGAAATGATGACACAGCAAAGTGCATAGAAAACAAACAAACTACTCAATTAAATTTTGGAGCTTACTATGGTCGGAAATGGAGAGCTGATGAGTGAGCTAAACGTCTGCGGGTCAGACGCATCAGCATCTCCCCAGACAAGTGTACCAATCTCCTCATTCTCAAGCTGCTGCCCCTGGAGGTACAACAAGTTGGGCTGCACCGCCCACTGTGCCTCTCGAAACTGCTTGACTGTGGGATTAATCAGCGTGTGCACCTGCATTCCCAAACCTCCCCTTCTTGAGAACTCACAAACAAAATCGATCTCCACACTAAATAGCAAAAACCAACTGACCTCCAACCTCCCAGACGAGCCGAGCTCCGGGAAGGGGTAGGACAGCCGCACCCGCTTCGCCTCGGGCACCAGACGAGCCGGCGTCCGTTGCTTCTCGGCGTACTTCCCGCACAGCACGGCGAGGAGCGCGCAGTTCTGCCGCGAGGTGCTCTGGATTTGAGACATGACCGAACCCAAAAAAAAAAAGGAGCAGCTCCCGGACTCAACTCATGCCACCATTGAAGAACCCTGCAACACCAACCAACAACCAATCAAACCTCGAAAAATTCAAACCAAAACCCACAGACAAGCACCAAATCGGACCAGGCGACCATACCAAAGAGACCTAATCGACGAACCAGAGCTGAAAACCCCCGGGATTCTGTGCCGCCGCCGGAGGCGGAAGGGGGGAGCAGGAAGGATTCGTCGATTTGGGGGGGCGACGAAGAAAGGGTAAAGTAGTGGGGCGAGAGCACGGAACCCTAATTTAGCCGCAGCGCAGCGCAAATCAATAGGGAAACACGCGGCCGCAGCTGGGGTGGTGAATTGCACGCGAGCCCGTCCCGATCCAATCCAATCCAATCCAGTCAAACAAGCATTACACTACACCACCCCGGAAAAGAATCTCCAAAAAGAAGAGAGTAAATTAAAACCAACAAAGCCACCAACCCTCCCCTCCCCGTCTTAATCTCCGTGGATTAGCAAGGAGCCCAATAAATAACCGAGCAAGTAGGGATCCAAAGAACAAAAAAAAAAATCCACCAAACTGCGGCCACAAGATTGGATTTTGATTGGTGGGGGAGAGCAGAGCAGAGCACGGGACGAACCGCTCGGGCTTGGGGGATCGTTCGGTAGGCGCGTGGGCGCGGAATCTTCTCGCGGATCCGCCTCCTCACATAGCCGCGCGTCGCTTGATGTGTTATCCTCTTCTGGTTCTTTCCTGCGCTTCTTTTTCTGGGCGGGCGACGACGATGATTCATTACTGCTGCCGCTGCTGCTGGCGCGGAGGAATAAAAACAAGAGTGCGGATTAAATTAGGTTTTCGAAATGGGATTGCGAGAAAGAAAATTGTGTGTGGTGAGAGAGAGAGAGATGATTTGTTTCGTTTTTGGATCGATGCCTTGTGCCGATCCGACGCCGCTTTGGGGCCTTGGCGCGCTGGGTTTTTTTGCTGCCCTTTTTGCCCGATCGAATCTGCCTTGGGTGCCTGTTTGGTTGGTTACTGTACTCACTCACTTGGTTTGTAGGGGTGAAAACGGATGAATTTTTTTTCAAATAATATTATTAAAAAGATAATTACAAAATTAAATAGTTTTTTTTTATAAAAGTTGGTTCCCCCTATTCCAATTAGCGACAAAGACCTATTTAATATCTCAGTCCACCTTCCCATCGCCACTTCAACTAGCGATTGAAAGTGAACCGTGTTGTGTCGCCAATTCAAATGGTGATAAGAACCTATCGTCACTTGTATTCAGATATTTAAACCCCAACAAAACACTGAAAATACCATTTTAATTCCATAAAAAAAGGTGAATAGACATAGCGAAGCTCTGTCAGTTCGTAGCAAAGGGAGGAGAGTGAGACGGAGCAACAAATCTGGTCGGCCATTTCATATGTAAATATTCTTGCAACTTTGTACCTTCATTCGAAACCTTGTATGTTAGGAAAAAAATAGCGATATAGAAATCAATAGATTAGATAAATTTAGTTGTTTTATGTAGTACATCATTTTAGCGGTGTATATGTTAGAATAAATCTACAAAAATAGGATAGTAGGTTTGCGGTTCGAAATAATGCCAACATAATTTTGAATTATGTTTGTGCGCGGTAATTATTCTGTTAGTGCCGAAAATATTTATTAAAGTAGGGAAAATTACATGACGCATCTTAAAATTATAAAAAAAAAATACAATGTATGCATCGAATTTTTAGGTATGGCGGACCTAAGACACGCTGCGCACTAGCTATACGAGTTGCTTAACTCAGTCATTGATAGGACTCACCGTAGCTGCCCCAGTACCGTCCTTCCCCAGGAGGGTGAGGCGGTGATTGAGCTTGGTGCGCTGCAGCTGCGCATGCCCATAAGGGCATGGAGGGTGGACCCATGTTGGGTTCTGAGGTACGTGCAAGGTTGACCTTCGTGTACTCAATTGCAGCCTAATTGCTTTGGGTGGACTAATGTTTGTTCTTAATATTTTCGATGCAGTTTAAGGGAGACAGCCTCCTTCCTCTTGCGAGGATGGTCGAGGCGACGTGGAAGGACGACCAAAACCACGTGGGCGGTCGTACGTCCGGTGCCTCCTGACAGCGTTGATTGATCGGTGGAGGCCGGAGACGCACACGTTTCACCTCTCGTGAGGGGAGATGGCACCGACGCTTTAGGACATCAGCTTCCTGACCGGTTGCCCTATGCGGGCTTCCCCTAGCGGCCCACGACATCCTGACCACGTGGCGCGCGGAGGTCCTCACGAGGTTCGAGGGGGTGCTGCTGCCCGACAGCGAATACAGGGAGTTCAGCAGCACCCACGCTGTTGTGGATCTCTCTATTCTATGTGAGTTTTCTTAACTATTGTTATTCCGCTTCTATTGGTTTGTGCAACTTGATGATGTGTATCTGTCTTCTTGTAGCTAGAGCGTATGACAAAGGACGCACCTGAGCACATAGTAAGGAGGCACTTCGAGGTCTACTTGATGTGGCTCTTCGGGTGGGTGTTGTTCCTAGAGTCCCACGGAGACAGCGTCGACAAGCACTACATCTGGTACGCACGTCAACTGGCGGACTGGTAGGTGGAGGAGATCCAACCCTACGCTTGGGCCTGGTGGTGCTGTGCGTGACGTACCGCGCCCTGTGCAACACATGCCACCGGGTGCGGTAGAGCTCCATCCTTGGCGGATGCCCGCTGCTGCTTCCACTATAGTCCTTCAAGCGTTTCCAGATCGGACGATCATAGATGGATCTGAGAGCGTAAACAGTCGATATGTACACCGAGGATGACGACGTGGACCGACTAACCATGGGTACGGCGTGGTGTCACCGATGGTTAAGTTTCCTGGACATTTATTCTTTTTTGTAATGTAATTCAATTTCGTGTGCTAAGTTCCCGCTATTCTATTCCACAGGTCACCCACACGCCAATCACTAGGCAAACGTCCTACTCGGACCACGTTGCGATGTTCGATCAGCTGATGGATGACCGTGTCATCTGGACATCGTACACTCCCGAGAGGGTGTGCATGCACGCGCCCCGAGGTCTGTCTAGCCTGTGCACACGAGACCACGAGTTCTGGTACACGCGTAGGTGCTTGGTGCATGACGTCTTCATGGAGGAGTACCAGGTGCAGCGGGCCATGCGCTAGTTCGGTCTGCAATAGCAGATCCTAGCCCTCTAAGAGCAGCAGGTGCCGCCGAACGTTCATAAGTAAGTTCATGATGTACTTATGTTGCACCATTTGCCTTACGTATATATGAAACATTCGTTTTTCCTTTCACGTACACTAGGAGGGGAGTACCTATTACAACTTCCTGGACGCAGAGGATGTCCCTGTGGGTTCAGGGCTGGCTCAGTGGTCAGCGCCTTCACTAACGTCGTCCAGGAGGATGCTCCCTATGACCCTGGGACGTACCAGGAGTACATCGAGTGGCTGGTACTCCAGTCGGACGAGGGTTCGCTGCGTTAGGGTCATGGACGACCCACCACAATACGAGGTTGCGACGTTCGACACCTACCCCACCCATCCGGACTCCACATTATATCACGTGGTACATATTCAACGGTCCATACTTCTTATTTGCTTCACAAGATTTCGGCTCCTACCTTTTCAACTATGTGTACAGGTCAATCTGCACTGGGAGATACACGAGCTGATGTCCTCCGTGCATCAGTTGACGTTGGGGGAACACTTCAGCATGACGGCGCAAGAAATTAGAGCAGTCATGGTATAGTTCATGGAGAAGACAAGACGACGAATCCAGATCACGTCCTGTCGTACACCGAGGGACCCGGTGGACCCACCTGTGCATAGACGGGGGGTGAGCCATGGTGCGTCACGGCCCAGGACTCCTTACCCGGACATGACGGGTGGGTCCTCATGGCACCTTCCTAGGAGTACCCCGGCACAGTTCGCATGTCGGCATGAACCACTCACGTCAGGTTATTTCTTTTGAAATTTGCTAGTTACTAACGACAATTTCTTCTTACAGGTCCAGAGTTCCAGCCGTACACGGGGTAGGTGTACACGGAGTCGTCCGCTGCCTTCGTGCCACCAGGTATGACTATCTTCCTTGCATGCATAATGAACCATTTTAGGGTTTTTGCCATGGTTACATGCATAACGTAATGTTTCACATGTTGTACACTGCTTTAGGACGAGCCAGCGGTGTCACACAAGAAGTCACGCCCTGGGGATTACGAGTTCGGCCAGCGTGGCAGCCAGGTCTCCATAGGGGCTTCACAGCTGCACGACGCGCTTGGACTGAGCCAGCCAACGTAGGATAACTTCGCGACACCCCCTAGGCTACTCGCGTCGGTCAGGTACCTCGGCCGCCTAAGCCTTTGACATGCTCAGCCCACCCCGCAGCCACCCCGGATGAGGCTAGGGACGACACGCGAGGTACGCCCCAAGAGCGGCCGCGAGTAGATATTTGTTCTTGTAAATATCAGTCATACCATGTAAATATTAATTTATGTACTACTTATATTATGCTTGACTCGTGTCTCGATATTTCTTTTCTGCGTGCACACTGTGACCACGTGAGGGAGTCAGCATCGGGAAACCCCACACCACCTTTTCAGATCGACATGACAACACTCAACCTCGTTAGCTTTTCAGTTTGACATGACACCACTCAACCTCGCCAGCTTTTCAGACCAAAAAGGTCATACTCAGCCGCATAAACTTTTCAGACGAACATGTCAACACTCTGTCTCGCCAGTCTTTTAGATCGACATGACAACACCCTGCCTCGCTAGCCTTTTAGACCGATATGACAACACCCTGCCTCACCAGCCTTTCAGACGGAAATGAAAACACTTTGCCTCACAACTTTTCAGACTGAAAAGACCAGACTCTGTCATGCAGACTTTTCAGATGGACATGACAACAATTTGCCTTGCTAGACTTTATATATTGTGTGTTCTCACACCACCATGATCATTACACCCTTGTTCCCTTATAAAAAGAGGTGGGAGATTTGGGAGAGCAAAGTTAACCACCAAACACAACACTACATCAGAGCTAGGTTCGCAGAACTAAGAGAAGGAAATGGAGGACTCGACGAGCTTCTACAAGAGGATAGCGTAGAAGAAAAAGTGGCTAGTCGAGAGGGCTAAACCCTACCCGAATAAATCTATGAAGGATGCACCAGTACCACGGGAGTTCCCACGTCCGCAATGTGTGTGCGAACTACCTGCTAAGATCATCCAGTCCACACACCCGGCAACGTCCGCTCGGGCGTACTACACGTGCGGTCACCACCTCGTAAGCGTATCTTGCACACACAAAGATTTTTCACATCATATGTTCTATTCCACAAATCCATGAGTACACACCCGCATAATGGCAGCTGAAGATGCAATGCAACTTCTTCCAATGGATCGATAGCCCGGAGATGTACGATAGGGCGTTAATCCAGCAGAAGTACATGTTGAACTTTCCATGGCGAGCCGAGACCTTCCAACACTGGACACCTTACATACCCTACCCCAACCCAACTGAAAAGGCATCGAACGAGCCCGAGAAAGCAGATGAGTACGACAAGGCCAAGCGGGCGACGGACAAGGGGAAGGCTCCTACAAGTGAGACCGTAGGCCATACTACCGCTCCCCGTCGCCCAGGCGCACTCCAGATCCAAGAGGTAAGTTATGTTCAGTATGCATCATAATTATTAATTTGGCACGACATTGCGTTATCCTAACATCATTCAATCGTCCGGTCCGTCTCGCAGGACATGGATGACTTCGAAACTGGCCGCCACTACCGCGGGTAGCAAGGAGACAAGGGGAAGGGAGCGATGGGTCGCTAAAACCAATGATCTTTGTTCCAATCGACTTAATTTTCATTCTAAAAAGACACATATGTATCGTAGATGTATTTCGGTTTGTTGCATCGTGCATGATGTTGTTTCTTATGAACATAACCAAACCATGCACGCCGTGTAATTTGCAACTTTAATACAAAGTCTATTTCAATTCGTTAATGCATTCTAAAGTCGACTTCAAATCTCGTTCTCTTTTGACATTCAATTCTTGGTGTTTTTCGATGGCAGGAAACAACATAAAAATAAAGGTCCAGAACACTAAGAACAATGTACATGACAGTGAACATGTGCATTAAAATTTGATCTTTCGTACCAATTGGTCCTTATATCTTATGCAACAAATATAACATTTCTCCGTTTGGGAACACCTACAAATAAAAGGTCAGCACTGTCATGCATATCTTTTGTGCCAAATAGTCCACATATCTTTCTAACTTACATATCTTTTTCCCAAATATTTGGACTTTTAAATATTACATAATCTTTTCTCGAATGATTTGGTTCCACGAAAAATGCAATTAGGACAACATCGTGCATGGCAACCCTAAACCCAAATATTTAGTCTATTACCAAAATTTAAAAATTTCTCTACACATAAAAAACCCTCCGGTCGCCACTTCAAATGGCGAGAGAGCCCTGTCACCAATTCAAATGGTGACAGGGTCTTGTCGTTAATTGAACTGGCGACAGAAACCTACCCCACTTTTTCAATTGGCGACAAGGTCCCTGCCACCAATTAGATTAGCGATAGAGAGCGTCGCCATTTGGAATGGCGACGAGAACCTACTTTTGTAAAAAAAAATTGACTACTTAATTTTGTAATTATCTTTTTAAATAATATTATTTAAAAAAATTGAAAATGGATCGTATACGGACGGATAATGGCTTTGTCATATTAGTTTTAACCCCAGATGCAGATACGAATACCCCAGGTACGAATACGAATAATATCAAATACAAATACGGAGTAAATACAAATCAAAACGAATACGGTCACGAATATTTTTCGAAACGTGAAAACCCCTTAAATTGTATGCCAGAAATTAACGGAAACATATACCTAGTTTATTTGATCCAAACATTCATGAATTGTTCATATTTTTAGCAATCACACACATAACATTGGCATTTGCTAGTTGTATTAATTAGTTCATCATAGACATAACACTTAATTTATCATATTTAGCTCATAACTCATGAGTCATCATATACATAAAACTTAGTTCGCACTTAGCTCATTACGCCTAGTTCATTAATGACATACATAGCTCGATAATATCTAGATACCATGTCTGACAAAAATATGTGTAGCAGCACATTTCGTTCATCACATATCCATTTTCTAAATAAGCAGCAAGCCAGCAACATAGTGTCATGTTCCTCAGTTCCTCTTCCACTAGCACTGAAGAAGCTTAAATTTAAAAATAAAAAATCATCAGGGTCATTCATATATATGTTCACATCAGCAATCATGGCTGCAATGGATAAGGCAGGCTATAAATGATAGCAAGAACTGACAAGTTGTTGGACATCAAACTTAAAGTATTAACAAAAAGCAATATCACTAGCCTATTGTGTTTGCTTCCAAAAGTTATGTGAATCACAGAAAGCTAAAGAGGGAGGTATGGATGGCAACATGGCAGACATATTAGGACTAATTAGGACATTTCAATCTCAGTGAATTACTGGATTGGTCAGCATATCATGCTTAAAAATGCCAAATTTCACCCCCAAAAAAATCATACTTCTGGATGAGAAGTTTGAAGCTCATCTGGCTGATTTTGGGCTTGCTCCATATGAAATGTGTTTAGTTATTAGGAAGTACAATGAAACAGGGAGGTTGTTATATTATCACACGGTTGTATACATACATACATACATGTATACATCCATGAATATCTAACATCTCACAGTCTGACAATACCACCTCTAATGTATGTGCCAAATGAGGAAGTGTCTCCTTCTAGAATAAAAAGTAAGGCCTTGCATTCTTAATCTTTCTTGGTTTTCCATCATTCAACTCAGTCATTCCCAGGACTTCAGAGAACACAACTAGATAACCATCCAAGAACTCGAGACACTCATCATCGACACAGGATACAAGCATTGGGTTGCCATTAGTCACAGAAAAGTATATGATCTAATCATACATGAACTCTGCTAATCATACCATTGTTGTGTATAGCTTATACATGAACTCTGCTAATCATACTTGAGTCTATGAGCGCCAACAATCATTTTAAAAAAGGTTTGCACCACTAATCATACTTGAGTGTGTGTAGATAATTTTCTCCTACTGTTTTCTCGAGTTATAATTTCAAGAGAAAGATACAAAGAGCAACACAATGGTTTCTCGAGGTATAATTTCAAGAGAAAGATATAGAGAGTACGTGCTTCAGTATGCAAATAGCTTACCTCAGTGGGGAGCAGCCGAGCAGGGTGGCGAGGTGAGCCACAAAAGGGGTCACGGAGGGGGGAGCTAGTTGAGGCGCGGGGGAGCCAGTGGAGGTAGGCGAGGGGGCCGTGAGGGGAGCCGGCAGAGGCGGGTGAGGTGGTTGTGAGGGGAATCCGGCGGAGCGTGGGGGAGCCAGCGAAGGCAAATGAGGGGGAGCTAGCGGAGGTAGGCGAGATGGAGGCGAGGGGGATCCGGTGGAGGCGTGGGGGAGCCAGCGGAGGTAGGTGAGGGGGTCACGAGGTGGAGCAGGTGGAGACGGGCGAGATGGCCGGCGGAGGCTGGCGAGGTGGCTGCGAGGGGGATCCGACAGAGGCACGGGGGAGCCAGCGAAGGCAGGTGAGGGGGCCGCAAGGGGGTGCTGGCGGAGGCGGGCGAGATGGCCAGCAGAGGCTGGTTAGGTGGCCGGTGAGGAGGGGTCGACCTGACGCCATGCAGCTTGAGGAACGAGTGAGTGCTAGTGGACAGTGGTGACTTTGTAACAGCACCCATGAAGCTGTGAGGATGACTGAGGAATGAGTGGTAGAGACTGGAGACAGGTCATGAGACTGAGGAGGAACCCTAAGGATTGATGGACCCATCTGGCCAGTTGGGCCATGGGCTGAAATGCCAGGATATCCGACCTTATTATTATCCGAATAATCTACATTCGTATTCGACTCGACGATTCATTCCGAACAAAAATCGCATTCATTTCAATCCGAGAACTATCAAGAAAAATCCAATCTGAGACAATCTGAATTCATTTTTGTCCAAATCGGTCAGAAACTATTCGATTCATTTTCACCTCTATTGGTTTGGCTTTGGTTCCGGTGGTGATTGCACAGGCATAATTTGTGACTTGGGAGGGTGCAGTGTGGCAGCGTGGTGCATCCATCGTGTGCTGACGATGTGGTGTGGAGTTCATCGTGTGCTAACGGTGTGGTGTGGAGTTCCTAACCGCCTTGTATGATATTCTCATTTTCTCCTCGCTAGAACAGTTCACATCTAAAAATACTCGCGGCGGAGGATTTTGATACCAAAGTCGGTTGTTATTTTTTTAGAGCAAATCACAAGAGCTTTATTAACTCATAGCAGGATTACAATCACTAGTGATGATATCCATAATGAATTCGGGGATACAGTTCACCCAAGTACACATCTTTCTTCCCACCGAAGCTTCCTTTGCGCAACAATGAGCTGCTAAATTTGCCTCGCACGGGTATGAACACAAGAAAACAAACTAAAATTCCTACTAAGCTCTTGGATTTCATGCCAAATACCAGCAATTTCTGATCTTGCGCCAACATGCGAGTTAGTCATATTGACAAGAGTCAAATTATCCGACTCGAGAATCACCTAATTACAGCCTGTCGAATTGCAAGTTGAAGTCCATCTCTCACTACCAAAGCTTCAATAGTTAAGAATCAGAGAGATGGCTATACCATCGTGTCTCTGCTGCTATAAACCACCCTTCATAATCTCGAATAACAGAGCCCGAGCCTCCTGTGCACTGAACACCATCGAAAGTGTCGTCAGTGTTAACTTTCAAATAGCCATGTCGCGGTGGATGCCATTTTGCCAGACTCAGAACATTAGCCATTTTGGTGGTATTGTCAAGCAGAAGAGCATCTTTCAGCATAACACTCATATGTTTGACGACCATCACTGGGTTCCAGCTCTCCTTTCCATGCTTGCGATTATTCCGACCAATCCACAATGACCATATCCCACAAACAAACAGGGCTGCATCGACCAAAGAACAAACATCCCCAACAAGCAAATCTACCGCCCATGTATCTTGGTGTAGAGTAGGAAGCTTTTTACCTGTAATCTCTTTAAAAGCCTGCCAAAAAGAAGTGCAAAAGTGCGTTATGTCGTAACATGGAAGATCGTTTCCTCTCTATTTCCACAATCCTCGCAGTGGCTTTCCTTCAAGACATGGTGATGATATAGTTATTTATTCATCGATAAAAAGTTATGGATTGCCCGCCACCAGAAAATATGCACCTTTGGTGGAACTTTCAGTTTCCAAAGATGCTTCCGCCAATGGCCTAAAACCGAAGATGAGGAAATCTAGTTCTCAGCAGCAGATTGAGAATACATCTGCTCATCCTTCAGTATCTTGTGAGCAGCGCGAACCAAATAATTTCCATTCCTTTCAAAAGCCCATGCAAAAATATCCTCCATTTCACTATTCCCCAACTTGATTTTCAAGATGGCCTCTGCATCCATTCTTTTAAAAGAGGAGTTAACAAACATCTCGTTCCAAGATCTGATGTTCAGAATGGGAAGTTCAAAGACCTTGTTAACCAAAACATTATGAAGCCGAACCATAGGTTTCATTGAGATTGAAGAGGAAATCTAATTGTCCTTCTAGATGTCAACCGAATCACCTGTACCAATTCTTTTGATTAAGCCTTTTTTTAGCAAAAACCCTTCCAAAAAGAATGGCCTTCCATGTATGAGAGCTCCTTTTCTTGTGAGTTTCCGATAAGAAATCACCTTGTGGAAAGTACTTCCCTCTAAGCACTCGACCGCGGAGGGATTTCGGATTCGTCACCAGACGTCATCCTTGTTTGCCAAGCAAGTTTGATATCACGAAATCCCATACCACCACTCCCTTTGGGACAGGTTAATTTTGACCACTTTAACAATGAATCTTGTGATTATCCATTGAGCTCCCCAACCAATGATTGTAAATATATGAAGTTATCTTCTGACATAGAGTAGATGGTAGTTTGAAACAGCTCATAGAATAAGTAGAGATAGATTGAACCACCGATTTGAGCAAGACTTCTCGTCTGGCACAACTCTGATTCTTCTCTCCCCCAACCATTAACAAAAGTTCTTACTCGATCAGCAATAAAATCGAAGGTACCATCTGTGCTCTTACCAATTGCAGTAGGAAGACCCAAGTATTTTTCACCAAGGGCATCCGAAGAGATTCCCAAACTGGATAGCACCGCTTGCTTGTCATCGTCACCACAATTGTTACCGAAAAACCCACTGATTTCTGTTTGTTAGCCAGCTGACCAGATCCGCGATAATAATCTTCCACAATCAATGAGATTCTATGAGCATTTCTTTGAGAAGCCTCCATAAAAATCAAGTAATCATCGGCAAAGTGCAAGTGCGACACCCATGGTGCATGGCGACTACTTCTAATCCCCCTCGCAATATACTGAGGGCCACTAATTTTAAGCATGCACGATAGACCCTCTGCACAAAACAAGAACAAATGCGGTGAAATAGGGTCGTCCTGCCGAATTCCCCTCGTAGGTTTGAAGCAAGGGGAAAACATGCCATTAACCTTCAGTAAAAAACTTACAATGGTAACACACTTCAACACCAGGAAATCCATTGAGAAGAAAAACCAAGTGCCTCCATTATTGATTGCAAATACCCCCACTCGACCCACTCGCCCCAATCATAGGCCTTAGCCATGTCGAGTTTAATAGCACAAGCTCCTTTCTTGCCTTTCTTCTCATGAAGATAATGGATGCACTCATAGGAAATAAGCACATTGTTTGTAATTAATCTTCTAGGAATAAAGGCACTCTGTTCTTCTGACACAATCTCATGCAAAATTCATCGCAGACGGTTTGCCATGACCTTCGAGCACATCTTGTACAACACATTACATAGTGAAATAGGCCAAAACTGAGTTAGTTCTTGGGGATTTGAGACTTTAGGGATCAGCACCAGCAAAGTTTTATTTACTTCCTCTGGCATATTTCCCCCATTAAGGAAATTCAAAATTGCCCTCTCTTTGGATGCAAAAAATTGCATATGCACTTCTAAGGCCATTTTCTATCTGGACTAGTAGGGTGCCCATGCATTGTAACGGAACCCCAAAAGAGAGTGATGCATATCAGCAAATGAGATCCTAAGCCGCATAATAAATATAATTTTTCTTTCACACACATATAAATAGAAATATTAACTCCACCTATTGCACCACCTAATACTACTACCCGAAAATTAAAATTTTGAGCTCATAGATTGTCTACATTTGGAAGTAGAAGTTGATGCCAACTTCCCTCTCCGACGTGCTGCCTATTTCTAGTCATTGCTAGCTGACAAGGAAGAGGGACACGCGTCGATGGCCACCTTCTTCCACTCGATCCCAAGCCATGACTCGTTCTCACGGCCATTAGTCTTCACCGCCAGCACATTGTGGCGAGGAGGTGGGAGGCTGGGGGAGGAGGCAGTGGCATCACCGCGATGGTAAGCGAGGAGGCAGTGGTGATGCTTGCTCGGCCAACGCAGAGCGGGAGGTGACGGCGTCGCAGGGGAGGATTAGGATGAAGAGGACACGGTGCGGTGAACTCGAGACGACGATGTGGCAAGGGAAGGAAATCTTCATTTCTGCCTCTTCCTCATGCGCTATCGCTGCCTCCCCTCTCTTCCCTGCCATCACCGCTTCTCCTCTAAGGTACTAACTCCTCCTCTCCTCCCTTCCCTCCTGGTGCTTTCTCCCGTCCTGGCGCCACACCGCCTCCTCCTACTCTATCGAATCCCCTCATCTTCGTGCACACCACTGTTGCAACCCGTGGACTGAGTGTCCGAGGGGGCGGGATCTCTAAGGCACGAAATGAATGCCAAATAAGTGCAGGTGGCGAGTCGCGTCGTGAGATAGGAAGGAGTGGGATGGCGATGAATTTCGATGTGTGCATGTGAAGAAGAAGTGAGGCGGTGACAGTTTGGGTGGTTACGGAAGAAGTGGGGGCATGGATATGTTCGTGAGTCATTGGGGGATGGCGGCGCAAGACCTTATCCCTGTTAGGTTGGGTCCACATGTTGGTACGCCTCGATGAGGAATTTGGGAGAGGTGGGAGAGGCCAACCACGCGCACGAGAGAAAATACATCGTCCTTGCGCAGTGGTAAACTCCTTCTTTTATTAGTTAAGATAAGATAGTTAGTTGCCTTTCTTTGAACGTTCGGCATTTCCCTTCTTTGCAAAGCTTTGGCCAGTGGCATGTTAGCTTCATTCTTTGAGCCTTGAGGGCCTCTTTGATTTTCAAAGGATTTTTGGAGGATTCTAATCCTTGGGAATTTTTCCTATATAGGTTGTTTGATTTGTAGGATTGAAATGGTACAATTCTATGGAATATTTTCATATGCTCTCAATTCCACAGGAAACTAAACATTGGCTCAAAGCTCTTGGAAAAATTGATATGTTTTTATGGTGCAATCAAATACTCTTAGTTGCAAATTCCTATTAGAAAATGGATTGCATAGCACCGAAGCAAACCTTGGATGTTGGTGCTAATGTTAGAAAACTTGAACATTTCTTTAGCAAAACATCTGACTTTAGCACCTATAGGTAGCGCTAAGGGTTGAAGTAAAAGTAGCTAACAATAGTCTTGTGGAGAGAGAGGTGTTGTGTCCACCTTATCACCTACTTTAGATGTTACGGGATGTACATGATTTAATTGTTGTTGAGCCTTAAGCTACGATAACCAACTGCACCCCTTCAGGAAAAAAAATCCTTTTGTACATTTTTTTGAAAAAAGTGCATAATCTCCTTCCCTTTGAAAAACAATCCTTTGCACATTTTTTTAAAAAGTTCATAATATGTTTATAAAGGCACAAATCCAAAATTTACACAATAGAAAGAAGAAAGTGAATTTATATGAATAAGCTTCCTTTTTCTGGAAAGCGCATAGATTTGCGGCACAATCCAAAAAGGGTTAGTGAACATAAAAATGCACAATCAAGCTATAAAATTGTTGACCTCAACACAGACCTAGGAGTTGGGTCGAGCCATCCCAAGGCCTGGCCGGCACGACACGGCCCAAGCACGACATGGCACACCGCATGGAAGACCAGGTTGGGCTGGGCCTAAGGATAGGGCTTGTTCGACGGCCTCATAGCCACCTCCATCACCACCACATAGCCGCCTCCACCACCCCGGCCTGACCACCCTGTCATGGCTTGTGCGAGGTGGAGGCCGGTCGCACCGTGGGTGGCCGTGCGAGGGGAGTTGGAGCGAAGCAAGGCCGTGCGAGGGTGGCCAAAGCTGCACGAGGTGGCCGACACCGCGAGGTGGAGCTGTCGTGCCCGAGGTTGGTGTGGCGTGAAGGAGGAAGAACCTGCGCACGAGGGTAGAGCTAGAGGCACTCGAGGGGGTGGGGCGGGGTTGTCGGCGTCGCGAGGTGGAGTCCGAAGGAGCCCAAGGGGGCAAGGTCACGGGCGCCGTGAGGTGGAGGCGAGGCCGGTAGAGCCCGAGAGGTGGCAGAGGCCTGTGAGGAGCGAGGTTGGCAGGGATGAGGGGGCAGCAGGGTGGTGGGGAGCGGGGATGACGGGGAGCCAGGTGGTGGGGAGCGGCCATAGGGGATGGGGATGAGGGGGCACCGGAGCAGTGGAAGTAGGCGAGCGGCCACTGGGAATGGGGATGAGGGGGCGTCGGGGAGGTGGGGAGCGCCATAGGGGATGAGGATGCAGACATGACCAATGATAAGACTTCTGGCAGTGGCAGAGAAGCAACAAGCAGGAAGGGAGAGAGACAACGGTCATCTGCCCCAATCCGGTGACAAGACAGAGCAAAGAAAGAAGGCTACGGGCATATGCAAGATTCTTCCTCTCCGTGCCTATAAAACCGTACTCATTTGCTCATTTCTTCACCACCGAAGCACAACTTCTTTTCTCTCATTCTCTCTTTGCTCATTTTTTCACCACTGGCCAAAGTACAACTTCTCTTCTCGGATTCTCACTTTGCTCTAGTGCTCTACTCAGTAATCTCAAACTCTTAGTAGTCTCAAACTCTCAATAGTCTGTACAATAGAAAGTATGCTACCAAGGAGTCAAAACATGATGCCGGTGGAGGAAGTGGCCACGCTTGGTAGCGCTATGCTATCGAGGATTCGCAGCACAAAAGCAGTAGCAGGGCGCAGCAGCGGACGCTCCCGCCGCTACTCCCCTAGTCCTCTCGCCACCTCTCCCATAGATGCTCGTCGGCTCTCCCCAAGTATGGGAGACTACGGCATGGTGGACCGTCATATGGATGATAAAGAGGGCTATGAGGAGTACCAACTCGGTCCGGACCCGATGCAGACGCCAAACTTCTCTACCCCGTCCACAGATGGCTATGTTGGTGGGTCCGCGCTCAGCACCGGCATCGACAAGTGCTGAAAGCACATGACCTAGAGCGAGCAAATTCAAGACGGCCAAACGGTAGAGATCGCAACTTGTAATTATTGCAAAGCTCAATTAACTGCTCGTATTGGTGGAGGGACGGGGCACTTGAACCGGTACTACAAAGCATGCTTGAAAAGGATCGGGGCGTACACGCGAGGTGGAGGAGTCCAGATGCAGTCGAACTTTGAGGCCGATGGCTTTGTAAGTACTTGGGCATACAACCCTCATTCTGCCCCGTGAGGAAATTGCTAGATACATTGTTTATGAAGATCAACCGATTAGGATGGGTGAAATACGCTCGTTCAAAAGAATGACCCAACGTGTCTTTTTTTCCACAGTACCAACATGTTAGTACTACTTCGTTTGATATTTTAGGGATGTATAGTAGGGAGCTAGCAACACTAAAAAAATATATTCTTGAAAGTTCAATACTCTTTTGCTTTAACTTCGGATATTTGGACATCATCGCACCAGAGAACTTCCTACCTTAGTATTGTAGCTCATTATTTAGATGACAAGTACAAGCTAAACAAGAGAGTTATATGGTTTAAGTCAATTATTGAATAACACACGAGAGATGCCATTGTCGAGTGCATACTAGGGGTAATTGAGAATTTTCAAATAGAAAATAAGATTGTTTCTATAACTCTTGGTAATCATCGCCGAATGCGACGACTATGAACATCATCAACTCAAGGTTGCAGATATATATCGGTGTGTATGTTCTCCACCAGAGATGCGTATGTTATATCCTGAACCTCGTTGTGCAAGACGGTATGGAGAAGATTGATGTTTATTTTAACAATATTCGTGATGCCCTTCGTTATCTTTCAAGTTCAACACAAGTGGTAGCCAGGTTCGCGAAGTACTACATAGCCAACAATAAGACCCCAAGAAAATTCGGTCTTGACATGAAGCTGAGGTAGAACTCGACATACATCATGCTGAAGAAGGTACGAGGGTCTGAATATATTATATCTGTCTTTGTCAATGCTAACTCTCAGAGTAATAAGTTGATAGTGGTATTTACTACTCTACCTCTTATTTAGTTATAGATTATATTTGACTAATTGCAGACAAGTTTGCTAAATCTAGGGATATCCCCTTTTAGGCCATGTTGTTGCAGCAATGGAGTAAAATTTTGTTAAATATTTTGGATCTATTTCACACCTATATTTATTTTCTACCATTTTGGATCCTACAAAAAAGTTAGTAGGTTTGCATATTGCTATGTAGGGAATAGGTGAGTGTCTCGACCTTGATTTCTTCGAAGCTTTCAAATATGTTAAAAGGAGTTTGTTCATATTTTTCTGCTTTTATCATGACAAACTTGGCAATAGCACGACATTGGAGGCCTCACAGCAAGCGCATCAAGGCATGACAAGCATGTTAGTCCACTTGTGAAAAAAAGCTAAAGGGCAAATCTAGTTCTTCATCATCTCAGTCTTAAGCGCCCCCAAGTGGAATTCTACCTCAAAGCTGAACCACTATCTGAAGCATGATTTTGCAAACATCGATCTTGATCTCTATAGTGGAGGCAAGGTAGACTTGCTCGAGTGGTGGAAGAACAACAAGCGAACATTCCCTGTGCTGTGTCATTTCGCACAAGATGTTCTATTGGTTCTGGTGTTCTCCGTCTCTTCGGAAGCGATCTTCAGCATGGTAGGAAGAATAATTGAATAAAGGTGGTCATCCCTCACGCCCAAGATGGTAGAGGCAATCACCAGCCTAAAGGACTAGGAGTAGACATCAGCGTCAACTGGAGGATCCCGAGATCATGCAGGTGTACGCTGATCTGGAATATATGAACGATCTCGAGATTGTGGTGTAAGGTTTTTAATGTGGTAGTAAGTTTGTATCTGTACCCAATGATGACTAACATTTAGTTCCTTTTCTCCTAAATATTTGTGTGCCTACAGTCTACTGTATTATTCATCAATTTTGTATCTCTCGTCTTTTTTATGGAGTACACCTTATCAGTACAAAGTGAACACCACCGTAGCCTTTTCTTCTTTTCCTTTACTTTTCTTCTTTTCCCCTTTCTTTTCTTTCCTTTCTGTCCTTTTCTTCTTTTCCTTTCCTTTCTTTCTTTTCTTCCTCCCCGCACGCTTCCTGCCTACCTCTATTTCTCTTCTTCTTCCCCACGTGCTGCCTCCCTCCCCTCCTCAGCCCAAGCTGACGCCTCCCACCCTCCATGTGTCACCTCCCTCCAACCCCCGCCTCCCTCCCTCCAAGCGCCGCCTTCATATCCAAGTGGTGAGGGGGAGTAGGCGTGGATGGCGGAGATGGCACATGGGTGTCCTTGGCGACAGCGGTAGCGGACGGCCATGGCGACTACGGCGGTGATAGCGGTGGCCACAACAACAGCAACTATGGAGGGCACCGCTCCTCCACGGGCCACGGCGATGTCGGTCACCTAGGGGCCCAAGTGAGATGACCACGGCGCACAGCGCACCCTCCCCCTTCCCTTGCCTTCATTCGGCGCACGCGCACGGAACTCCATGGCGGCTGCCACGGTGACGTTCCGATGGTGGCGGTGGTGGCCACGGCTCCACCTCCACGTGTCCAACAGGGCCGTGCTTGGGTCGGCATGACATGACGGCGGCCCATCGTCCCCTGGGGCGTGTTTGGGTCTCGCCGGAGGAGAGTCGTGCCGGCACGGCATGGCACGACGAGGTGGCAGTGCTAGGCCGGCACAGCCCAATGTGGCCCGAAGCCCATCATGCCCGTGCTGGGACGGCATGGCACGGCCCGACTCCTAGCTCTACCTCATCATAGCTGTCCATATATTTCGCAGAGAAACGTCTGTAGTTTTGCAGATTTACGAAACAGTCCAACACACTTTCTGAGAACCCATGTTCATCTGAAAACATCATTTAAACCCTCCCAAAAAGATCCAGTCTTCAAACTAGCAGTGAGTTAGTGCAAAAGTGAAGTGATTTTACTCATAACAAAATTGCAAATCAGTCCCTTTTATAAATGGATTTTACAAAATGGCCCAAATGCACATGCTCTTGACACATGCCCACTTAAGTGTCAGTTACCTGAGAGGCTGAGACCACGTCAAGTCCTCAACCAGTCAAATGCAATGTTTCACTCGATGGTTTCAAGGGAGAAAAAGTCCTATCACACGAAGGGAAAAGTAAAACCATTTCAGAAACAAGGCAATGGTGAATTCTCCTCTGATCTTCTCTCTTCTCACCTTGATTCAGATGGCAGCAGCACTAACATCACCGATGCTGCCGATTTGAGCCAAGGAAGCAAGCAAAGGAGCAAGGCGAAGGAGAAGGTGACTTCGAACAGCTCTCCAAGGCTTAAATGTCAGTGTTTGGTTGCTCGTACTGCAAGGCTGCAAGTTTCTGAATTCGTTTTCTGAACATTCAACTGGTCTTGAAATCTCTCAGAGTTGAACTTTGAACGTACGTATATCTTCGGCTCATCACCCGGTATTTCTCCTCAGGCAAACAATACTACAATAGTACTGAGTATAAATGTACTGTGCATTCTCATACGGAAAAATGTTGTATTGAAGTCGTATCGGGAATAGTATGAGCCTCAAAACTATCGCCAAAACCTTCCAAATTCTGCTCACTCCCGAGTCCCGATACCAAAACGACCCTCTAGCTTTCCAAATTAACCGCGGAGTGGCTATTTATCTCCAACGACTGACGGAAGACGACGAGATCCTCCCCTCGCACGAAGAAATGGCGTCCGAGTCTTCCAACGCCAACCTCACTGGCCTTGTCGACGACTTCTATTTCTCTGCCCTCGCCCACGGCCGGAGCGACGCCGACGTCGACGTCGCCGAAGACGACGAACTCTTCCCGATATCCGACGAAAAGTACGCCGCCGAGCTCCAGCTTCAGGAGGTGATCATGTCCTCCGCCATCGCGGCTGCCACGGCGCGATCCTCGCTACCGATGCGTCACACAGCCACCAACAGCAGCGCGACGTCCGTTGTTGTCATAGGTGAGTGCTCCTCCGCCGGCGCCTCTTCGTCGTCGTCGTCGTCTCGGTCCAACGCTGCTGCCAGCACGTTCGTCTTTTGCAAGATCTGCTTGGACGCGGTGCCGCCCTCGGACGCGCACCGCGCCAGCCGCGGCTGCGCGCACGCCTTTTGCACCGCCTGCCTCGCCGGCTACATCGGCGCCAAAATCCAGGACAGGATCGCCGACGTCAAGTGCCCCGAGGAGGGCTGCGATGGCGTCCTCGACCCAGCGCTCTGCCAGGGCATGCTCCCCCGGGAGGTCTTCGAGCGGTGGGGCGCCGCGCTGTGCGAGTCCATGGTGCTCGGGGCCAAGAGGGCCTACTGCCCCTTCAAGGACTGCTCGGCGATGATGGTGGTGGACGACGGCGACGGCGCCGACGTCATAGAGTCGGAATGCCCGAGCTGCAGGCGGCTCTTCTGCGCGCGGTGCGGCGTGCCGTGGCACGCCGGCGCCGACTGCGCCGCATACCGGAAGCTCGGGAGGGGGGACAAGGGAAAGGAGGACATGATGCTGCTGGAGATGGCCAAGGGGAAGAAGTGGAAGAGATGCCCCAGGTGTGAGTTCTTCGTGGAGAAAGTCGACGGTTGCCTGCACATTACCTGCAGGTAGAGTATTATCGTTGCTGTTTGTTGCATTTGCATGGCTTTTGCATGATGGTTGTGAAATTTTGCAGGTGTGGCTTCGAGTTCTGCTATGGATGTGGCAAGCAGTGGGGGATTACTCATTCCATTTGCAACACAGGTTGAGATGTGAAGAAAGCGAATCTGTCTTTCGAAATAGTATTAATACATGTAATCATCTGTGAGACTCTTGACTGATGATGATCTGAAGCTAGAATGCTATATGTCATGTATATCTGTCTTGATGTCATGTTTTAGCTGTACAAATCTCATTCAGGCTCAAAAAAATGTTTGATGTTTTACTCTGTGGACTGTGGTTCTTCTATTGATTGCCAATTGTTGTTGTGTTGGCATTGTATTTCAGCAACCATGGAAGTAGTTTGCCGATGCATTACTGCAGTGTGCACCAAAAAACATGAGAGTTCCTATAAACAACCATCCGATTTTCTTTTTTCTTTTGGAAATTTTTTGTTTCTTCAAGCTCAGTACTTCTCACTTTTGCCATACATTCGTAAGCCAGCGCTCTTTTCATATAGGAATAATCTTTTCAGAAAGGAATAAGTCTATTTTACTTCTCAATTATCGCGTTTGTCTAAAATTCAACACTCAAATGCAAAACCAGGTATTTGACCCTCTTCAACTATCGATACCAGGTATTCTCCCTCTGTATTCATTCCAACCCGGTTTTATCTGACATGGCAGCAGTCATTAGAGTCAACAAATAAATAGAGAAAAAAATAGTGAGACCCACCTGTCGGTCCCTACCCTTCTCTTTTTCCTCTCCTCTTCCTCAACCTCTTCCTCTCCCTCTCCTCTTCCATAGTTTCATGGCTGTGATCCTGTGACCCACTCACGCTTCCGACTGTCCGCTCCTCTCCTGCTCCCCACTCACCTCCGCCGTTCGCTAATGGGGTGCTCTACATCTGATTCAGTCGCTGTCGCTGTCGCGTGGCCGTGGTAACGATCAAACACCGGCGATATTCTGACTCGGACGAATCTGAGAGTTTGCATGAGAAATCAGAAGATACAAAGATGATAGAACGAGAGAGCAACTTAGCTCAGAATTGGAGATTCTTTTCATTAATAGCAACACTGCCGTTGATTACTGTGTTTAGGTGGTAGATAAAAAAACAAACATGCCATGATATTAGGGTATGCACAACAGTTTATCTTTTAGGATTATCTCTAAAGATTCAAACTCATCTACAGACAACTTTAGAGATAATATCTCTAATAATTCATCTATAAAATCATTCATTCAACACAACTTCTTTCCTTGCACACTCACAATTTGCGATGGTTTGAGTGCTCAATTTGTCTCTTATATAAGAGATGACACATTCTCTCTCTTCATATCCTCTCTCCTCCAACTAGGTAAAAGATGGCTGATGTGGTCACTATTGAAGATGCCCTTAGTTGATCTACTGTTATGTATGAGCTCTTTTACTATAGACGTCTGGTCATATTGCTGTCATTTGGTTTGTTCGAAATTATTATGCGTGCGATAAGGTTTTACTGCATTTGATTTTATGTTTACTGGACTGTTGGTCACACTTATTATTTTTTATTTGTGTGCAAAAAAATGATACCACAACACCTGATTACTCGTTTAAACACACCAGTGTCGCTACGGGTTCCGATGTATCTCTTCTTCTCTCGCACTGGCTTTAGTATTTGTTTTATAAATAGACATATGCTTCCGAAAGGGATTTCTCACAAGCCTCTTCTTCCTCTCTAGCGCCAACATCCCCTCTTGTGTTGGCCATGCTAGCCTACATCATGCTTGTCTACGCGCAGCTCTCAGGCTACAACTTGGCCCAAGCTGCGGACAAACCTTTGGTGCGGGATGTACTGTGTTCTCCATCCTTCGATCTACCAGAGAGCATAGCGACCTTCATCCACTGGCTAGAGCTCCTCCTCTGGCGAACCAATACGACGTTCTTCGACATCCAGTGGGTAAACCTCGTCGTGGAGATCATCGTCATGTGGAACTACATGGTCCACACTGAGAATGCAGCCCGAAGGGTCGAGGATGCCATCCGGATACATGGAGAGCGGGTCGACCTCGCCGAGTTGGAAGAAGCCATGGTTGATAGCCTTTGGGCTACCATGAACTTGTCTTTGGAGTCATCGGCTAGAAGCGCGAATCAAGCGCGCAAGAAAGCAGGTGGAGGCGTTTGATAAGACCGTCACTGATACCATCACCACCGAAGTCGATGAGAAGACTTACGAAGATTGAAGTCTAAGATAGGGTCCTACCTTAGCCACTAGAATCTTCTTCTTTTACCTTCCTTTTTTTCATCGTTTGTAATGTAAAAATAGATGGTCTTTTGTAAAGTGCGATTGGCCATGCTATTTGGCTTAATATCTAATGAAGAAGCCCTATTACATTCTAATTTAATGTTTAGTACCCTCAATTTACTGGGAAACTCATTTTAGTTTACTGCAAGTGTAGAGCATTACTACAAAAAGGCTAATACTAGATGTCTTATCACAGACGGTTTACCAAAACCGTCAGTATTAAATACAATCATAGACGGTTTTGGTTTAGCGACCGTCTGTGTTACCAGCTGCACTAAAAACCGTATATGAAAAGGTAATATCACGCGATTCATGTTTAAAACCGTATGTGAAGTATCACGACATTCGCGAACACGAACCGTCTATGATAATTGTAGACTTCACAGATGGATTTTAATTATAACTATCTGTGATAATATCACTTCAGCTCCCCGGTGAGTTTCTTCGTCACCGCCATCGCCGATACGTCTCTTCGCACACATCAATGCCGCTTCGTCTCCCCGATGCGTCTCTTCGTCTCACACGCCAAATTTATTCCTTGTTTTATAAAAAAGATAATCCGCCATCGAAGATGATCATCCCCACATCACTCTATACGTACTCTAAAGCAGAAATGACTCCCTCTTTTGTTTCCTTGTCGTCGGCATTGATGGCCTACCTGGCCATACTGTACGAGCACCTCTCCGGCCGTACGCTGGCGGATGCTGCGAAAGGACATTGTGTCAACAGTGTCCTCACTCCTCTGTTCGAGGATTTACCGGAGTAGGTGACGGCCACCTTATCCCGTCTTGACATCCTCCTCCGCCGCGTCTTCCGGGTGATCTCCCACTTCTGGCGAGTTAACCTTGTCATCGATGTGGTCCTCCACAACAACGTTGCACATCTCCAGGAGGCTTGCCGTCGCTTGGACTACTTAATCGAGGCGACGGGCGACCGAGTCGACCTTGCCAAGACCCCTCAAGCAAGGGAAGAGAGCTTATGGGCTCAATTCTTCTTGATTCAACAGTCAGAGGGTCTTCGGGAGACACTCGAACGAGCGCGTCAGTGGGTGGACACATTTCGAGCTTCGTTCGCTAACGATCACAAACCATCCGATGCCGACGATGTTGCCTACGAAGTTTTGAAGACGGAGGGCATGCTACCTCCGTACTATAAAAACTTTGGTTATTTAGGTTTATACTTTTTTTAATCTTTATAAGAAGCGATTGATCACATTGTTTGGCCATATATATGTAACTATATAAAAAAAATCTGGTTGAATTTATATTTACTGTCTTCTATATATGTAAGAACGGTCTCGGTATGACGACATGATGACATTACTGACCGGTGAAAAACAAGTGATACATGTTTATGTGCTATATGTTTTGAATTTGCATTTATGTATATGAGAATATGTCATATGTATGAATTTGTATTTATGTATATGATAATGTATATTATCACAGACAGCTATTTATTAGAACCGACTATGATATATATTTATCATAGACGGTTCGTGTTTAAAATCGTCTGTGAAAAGGTAATATCATAGATAGTTCTACTTTAGAACCGTCTGTGATGTCTAACCCTATTTGTGGGACTTTGAAATCGAAATCGATTCAAGTTAAGAGAGTATACCAGAGGCATGACTCTTAAGTGGAGATGAGCCCGATTTCAGCTTCCCCGGCTATGTGTCTTACATTAGTTCCCAAGATCAAAGACTAATGTGCACATATCCAGAACAACATAGTACACAGTCATACACCAGTCATATATTTTCATAACATTAATTTTTACAAGACTAGTGTTTGATACATAACTTATACAAGTGACCCACGGTCAACTAAAAGCAGTTTGCAATGGAAAACAAATATAAACACCAAAAGAACCACCAAGTAGGCCACAACACCCGCAGGCAATTGAGTGGAGATAGAAACAACATCATTCGTTAGCGTCGCCATAATCGGCGCTAACAGATGGATCGTAAGCATAATCGTCCTCACCTGCAACAAGTGATTAATATCACTGAGTACAAAAGTTACTTACAAGACTTACACAAAACTAATAAAAGAAAGTGTTTGATAGAACCTAGCCAAAGGATTAGAGATTATACATGTGTTAAAGGCTTTTCAAAGGAAGGCTGTAATGACAGTAGTTTTGCATAAAGCAACAAGTTTTACGCCTACACTTTCTAATTTGCAAAGGCCATTTTATAAACACAATTTGGACCAAAAGAATATAAGTGACTTTGATATAATCATGAATCAAAACACCTCATAGTGGCCGACCACTATGATCAACTAACACGCATGAACACCCATTCATGCTGCCACCAGGTTGTTCCCAAGTCAAGTTTTAATTATAAGACTAACTATGGTGACTCCCGAATCCAAATGGTTGTCCATAACCGTGGACACGACTATTCGAATAGATTAATCCCTACAGGGGTGTACACTTTACCCACACGACTTGATCAGTCCGTAAGCCACCGGATAATAGCACACTTCCTTTGGTATGCCGTCTGGGGAAATCAAGACTCGGTATTTTTCAGCAAGAACATCTTATTGAGTTGAATCACCCATGCGAGACCTGATCCCACTTAGTACAAGTTTCTGATAGAACCTGCTAACTAGGGCACGCACGTTGTACCAGGAGTGTCGATCTAATTAACAAAAGTAAAGTTGTGCTCACTGCACATATTAGATTGCAATCAAAGCCCTAAGAACAACATAATCATACACATTTGTCCTTACACCACATGTGATCCAACTCAATAAAATTTTTCCCCTTACTTAACCAAGCGGTGTCCATAGGACCGCGTATGGAAGTACATATGTTATCTGAATTAACGACGGCACCAAGTTCGGTCCTTAATGATCCGAACAAGACTACCACATACCCAAATATCGTGCAAGAAAGCACCCTTACTAGCAACCACTTGTCCAGATCGAAAACATGTTTAAATTTGTAATTCTTAAACTTAACTGTCAGATTCAAGATCTAAACAAAAATAAAATGATGACATGTTCAGTGTTTTCCATAGTTGACGAGATAACCCTGTCAACCGACTTTCGTATCCACTGACCTGCATGGCTAAGCATTTATATAACATTAACACATTATCTAACCTAAGCTCAAGTGTATGGAATTATTAAAGATAAACCCCAATCATTAGGACAACTAATCCTAACTCACAATTTAAATAATACTACTACAGAAATAGCATGCAAGCAATTATCATTGCATTTCAAAATACTAAAGTACCAAAACTGGGATCAAAATGATGCAAGAGGATGCTTGCCTTGTTGATAAACCATTTGTTCACTCTCTGGTTGCTCAAAAATATAATCACTCGCGTCGGGGATTTCAGAATCTAAAAAACTAATTGCAAATGAATATCAAGAAAAGTATCCAAAACCAAAATGCTGAAAAATGCATGCTAAACAAAAATTAATTTCACTAGATTAGGGGTTGCCACGGGGAGATCCTGAAGTAACACAGGGAGGTCCTGGGGAGAGGTCCTAAGGAGGTCCCGAGGAGAGGTCGTGAGGATCACAGAGGTGGTCGTGAGGAGGTCGTGAGCAAAGAGGGTGTTCTTTGCAAAAAGACCAAGAGAGTGGTCTTTGCAAACAGATCAAGAGGATGGTCTTTGCAAAAAGACCAAGAAGGTGGTCCTTGCAAACAGATCAATAGGGTGGTCTTTGTAAAAAGACCAAGTGGGCGGTCCTTGCAAAAGACCAAGAGGGTGGTCGTGATCAAGGGTGGTCTTGACCAAAAAAGGTGATCATTACAAAAAGATCGAGAGGGTAGTCTTTGTAAAAAGACCAAGAGGGTGGTCTTTGCAAAAAGATCAAGGGATCACAGGGAGGTCCTAAAGAGACCACATCTGGTTGCAGGTGGTACATCTACAAGCGCGAGCTAAAAACTGAAAAAGATTCACAAGGTAATTACCTGAGCTAAGAAAAAGGCCAAGGATCCAAAAATTAGCTCCAGTGACGATGACCGAAAAGAGGGTGATGAGAGCTTCACGAGGACAAGTAGACCTAAACAAAAGCACACAAAAAGAGAGGTCGGAAAGGCTTAACTAAAGCTCACTTAAGCTCTGATAAGAAGGAAATGAACAAAGGCTTACCAGATTAGGAATAATAACGAGGGAGCAGAAGTTGACCAGAAAAAATCCAAATTCCAGATAACCCTATGAATCAAAGGATAAATTGATTGAGGGGTTTTGCTCACAATATATTAAGACAAGATATGATGCGTAAGAATTACGAGGGAGCTCACCGGAGCGCAGAAAACCACGACGGCGGCGTTCTGGGCGTGCTCTAGACTGACAAAGGACAACCTCAGGGTCTAGAAGCTACGATCAAAACCAAAAACTCACATTAGCACCAAGTATAAGGCATGGCAAAAGAGAAAGAATGGCACGAGAGCGAGAGGATACGCCGTTGAGGAGGAAGAAACAATGGCCGCCTTGATTTGGTCGAAAGAATGGCACGGTGGTTTTGATGGTCCTCTATGGTCACTTCTGACACAAAATGGATTCGTGGCAACAACAGGTTAAGCATTGTCAGCAATGGTGAAGCTAAGTGGCACTGCTTGCCCCGAAAAATGCGGGTGCGAAGCCACCTCGCGTGCGATGTGCTCGGTGCTGGCACAGTGGCGCGGAGAAGATGAAGAAGAGAGAGACTTACAAGTGGGGCCATGGCTGCCAGTCTCAAAGAAACGATGTGATTGAGAGTGAAAAGACATGAACGGTCCGATCTAGTTTCAATGGTCTGGATTTAAAACGCTGTCCGTCGGTCCAAACGTTTCAATCCCATGTGGACGGTTTGATCTAGATCCTACGGTCCTAAGTCAAAGTGCGTTCGGAGGTCCGAACGTTACCGTGCCATCCGGCGCTTGAATTTAAATCTAATGGCTCGCGTGCGATGGGCTTACCCCTTTGAAAACGGTGCGATCCGATTTAAAATGGACAGCACAGATCATGTGGGGCGCCCGAAGGTCCAAACATCCCAAGTTATGTGGATGGTTGGATCAAGATCCAATGGTCCCAAGATGATGCGTGCTTTAAAACTCAACCGAAGGAAAAGGTGCGGTCAGATTTAAAATCAACAGCCCAGATCTCATGGAGCATTCGGTAGTCTGAACGTTCCACTTGATCTGGGTTGTCCGTTTGAAATCTAACGGCTGGCGTGCAACCTAGAGGTTTGGCTTAGTCAAAAGGACGTGGCTTGGGTCGGTCCTAACAGCACAGGGCTGAACCTAACCAAGTCACTAGGGTTTGAGTCGCTACAGTGCCAAGTGGCTCGGTTGGGTCTGACCAGTTTGACTAGAGCCAAAATCAAACTTAAAAGTTTGATTGGAGGTTTTAAAATATCAAATAAATTTATAAAAATACGAATTTTTTTAGAGAAATTACTGGGATGATATAGATCCCAAATAAATTTTGAAAACTCACTAAAGGTGATCTAATTACTTAGTTTAAATTCTGAAACCGAGTAGGTCTAAATAAAGAACATAGATTTTTCGTAAGTTCAAACTGAACTCTAAAAATTTGACAAAAATAATTTTTATTTAAGATAAATTATCTAGTATTTGACTAAATTACTTCCCAGGGTTCTTTACAAGCATTAACTTCAGTTTTTCTTTTGTAGTTTCTTTTCCAAGTTTTAAATTTGATTGAAGTTGAGATTTTTAAATGCAACCTATTGTGCAAATGATCCAAAATGACATGTATGCTCATGAAATGCACTTAAAATCCATTAACTGAAATTGGGGTTGTGACACTATTTATATATATTCGGACTTTAGAGTTTGCCCGCGCCCCCCACTCAAACGATTAAGTTTCTCCTCCCCTAAGCCCGTTGCCGCCGTCCTCGACGCCGCCTCGTCCTCGAGCCCGACGCGCCTCCTCCCCCGAGCATGCCTCTCTTCCCTGGTGGTTTCTTGCTTTGGATGAGGTTTACGCATGGGGCTCTCCCTCTCTCCCTTTGACAGTTCGCCCTCATGCGGCTTGTGCCTGGCGAGCGTAGCGCCCGGCTCAGCTCGGGCTCACCCGTGTGTCGGTGGCTCAGCCTGTGTACTGCTATGCCACTAGCTCGGCCCTTGTTTGGCTATCGGCGCCGCTCGCTTGCCTCTCCTACGGTTTGATTTTTATGCTAGCCTTGAGCATTGAGTGGTGTTCTGATGTTTGGTTGATTTATGCATAGTGGGGAGATGGATGTCGGTTGTGCTGGTGGTGGTGTTTGCCGCCATTGCCGTGTCGCGCTGAGGTAAACTACTCCCCTCTATTCTCTATCTCGCTCCCTCCCCTTTGCTCTGTGATGGTGTTGGTGATGATATGGATGATATTGCTAGTGTGGCATGAGCCCTTGAGCCCCACTCAAAGTGATTTTTTGTGGGCCTGTGAATTGCTCTATGATGAATTGATGTCACAAATGCAATTGGATATGATATTGTGTATAGATTGTGCCTTGAGCTGTTAGATTAATTACTTGTTGTTATGTATCATTTCGAGCATGCAATTTATATATTTTGATATACTTACTGTCCTACATCACAGTTGGTAGTATCTTAATAGATTTTGTTCCTGTGTACAACAAAGTTATTTTGGATGATTTGCTTGAACTAGTCTGAATATATTAGCAAGTTTTATTTTGAGCTCAAGGCCTAATCTATAAAGTGTCATAGTCAATTTGTGATTACATTTTGCATGAGTGTTGTGATGGCCAAGTTAAATCTTGTGCAACTAGCCTTCTGAGAGCAATAACCAATCTTCTTAATCTTAGCTTTATGTTGATTTTTATTGTGCACATATTTTGCGTGTTGAGCATATTATTCCTTTTAAATGACTTGAAGGATTCACATGTTTATATGTCAATTGTGTCATTTAATTTGTGCTAGAAATATGCTTTATTCATAATAAATTTTGTAATACAAAAGAATATCACAAAAGGCAAAATTTGCTATTCCATTCCAAAACTAGACCACATGAGTTAAAAACTACTACAACACCTCTTCACATGCCTATTGTCATTCATTTCACCTTTGTCTGTGTAACCGTGTTCATGCTGGTCAAGTTCTCCTCCCTTGCATCTCAGGTACTTTCTACCATTCCATTCCTGATCTCTTCTCTCTATAAAATCTCCAAGATGTGGCTGCTCGTGCCTTGTTAGCTAACTTGAGGTCTAAATTTAGCTAGCTAACTCGCTCCTTGGGCGTTCATCCTAAACGTGCAGGAGAAACCACAACCTATCTCATCGAACCTGACACACTGGAGTGTGTTATTTGCTTCATGCCAATTGGATGTCCACGCGCTCTCCTAGCAGTCATACTTCTTGAATTTGCAGGCTCGATGAAGTAGGTCGTGGCTGCTGTCTCATTCTCCTCATGTTGTCGACGACGACCGATGAAGCTTTGGGTGGTCGCCCACGCAGATGAGGTGATGAGACAAGAGCCACGCCCTACCTCATCAAGCCCGCGAGTTTAAGAAGCATGGTTGCGTGCCGTGGTTCACCCGCACGTTTAGGATATGAATGCCCAACGAGCGAGCTAGTTCAATTCAGGCCTCGAGTTATATGAAGTCGGTTTTAAAGGCACAAGCAGCCACTACTTGGAAACTTTATAGAGAAAGATCATCACAGACGGTTTCATCTACAAACCATCTATAATATATCAGCTATCACAGACAGTTTCATCTACAATCCGTATGTGATATATAAGATATCACAGACGGTTTCATCTACAAACCGTCTGTGATAGTCAACTATCACAGACGGTTCTGAGTTAATAACCGTCTGTGATAGTATGCATTACAGACGGTTCGAAAACCGTGTGTGATGACCTCATGTTATTACTAACCCATAAACTCAAACGGCTCACGAAACCGTCTGTGATAACGTTTTTAAACCGTCTATGAATACCTTTTCTGCAGTAGTGGAGACTGTAGCAGAGAACACCATAGTCATGGGCCTAAACCAGTAAAAAATGGATAACACATTTACTTTCATACACATTCAAATGTACCGCTATGTGAAGATGATTTTATTGTCGTAACAAATTTACTGGATATCTAGATTGAAATTACTGGCACACCTCGCGTATTGCAGCGATGGCCATATGATGTCATTCGCGTGGGCTGAGACGTTGGGGGATTGACCCCGAACGTCAGTACCCACGATTTTACTATAGGTATCGTTAGACTTTGCTGTCACATCCGTTGTAGCACACATGTCTGTAGCCCCCACCCCTGCATAGAAATAGGAACAGAGAACCCAAAACGCCATGCCCATATAGGTAAAATGCGACTTTCCCTCACGTCTGGAATTATTGTCATATGCAGCTGCTTTTACTTACGTATATATTACAAATTACCGCCAAAAATGAGATGCTTTCATTGTACTCACTAATTTCTCTTTAGACTTTATTAGCGACTCTTTAGACTTTATTAGCGTATGCATTATTACAAAAGGCTAATACTAGACGCCTCATCATAGACGGTTGACCAAAATAATCAGATTACATGCAATCACATACGATTTTGGTTTAGAGACCGCTAACTTTTAACTAAACAAAATCTATGTTATCTAATAGAACTAAGGGGATGGGACTAATGCCAGGACACTCGAAGACTTGCCGGTCTCCCTAATCCACGTTGAGGTAAGTTCAACCTTTTGGATCGGCTCCAAAACGCGAGGCAACACCTCCGAGGTAAGTCCAAACCACTTGGACCGGTTCCAACCGAACCAACACCTCTAAGTGAGTTCAACCGCTTGAACCGACTCCAACTTGAACTTATCACCCCAATCCACTAGGGCTGCTCTTACTCCGCTCCGAGATGGCGAGCAAGCCACTCACAAATCGCCGGGTCTTCTCACAAGCTTCACTTGAGAAGATCACCGACGCGACAACGCTCCACGCCGCCTAGGTGTCGGCAAACACCAAGAGTAATAAGCCAAGCCCCTTGCTTGACTCTCACCACGCAACGAATGCACAAGCTCAAGTGGATACGAAATCCACCTCTAGATGCAACACATGCAACTAGAGACCTCTCTCCTGCTCTGGTGCAACACATGCACAATTGAGAGGAGAAGCTCACACTAGCTCAAGAGAGTGAAATGGGATGCCAAAGGTTGTCTCTCAGCCCGCCCAGGGTATTTATAGCCCCAAACCAAAAACTAGCCGCTTGGAGACGAAACAGACCAAAAACTAGTCGTTAAAGATTTTGCGGTCGTACCGCACTCACAAGGGGCGGTACCACTGTTCTGCGGTACTACCGCTGATTATACACGGCGGTACTACCGCAGCCGATTTTCAGCATTGCACGACACTGTAAAAAGGTCATAACTTTTGACTCCGATATCGAATAGAGTGATCTTGGACTCTATTGAAAGCTTATTTAGTGGGCTACTCAACCCACCTATTTGATTTGATCTCAAACACATTTTATCAAATCAAAAAGCACAACTTCAAAGAGCAACTACCATGGTCTAAGTCCAAAGAGTTAGCAACAAGCAATCTTAGACCATGCCAAGGGAAAATGCATGAATCCCAACAATTTGCAAAACATATTTGCAAACTTAGATCATGCTACAAGGAGTAGGTACATGGACTTCAACTGCTTGCAAAACACATTTGCAAAGTATAGTCACATGCTACAAGGATTATCCATGAGCCTCAGCCTATTTGCAAAACACATTCGCAAATATAGGCAACATGTTGTTGAGCTAGAGCAAACACAATGAGCTATCAACACATGAATAACTCAAGCTACTAGACAAGACCCCTCTAATAGTACGGCAACCTATTCTAGCAATCCGTCTTCCAACCAAACACCAAGACCAGAAAAGACTAGGAACACATCCTTAGCCCTAGCTAGTCATACCTTTGCCTTGAGCATCTTCTGAAGGTTGATGACGACATCTTCACTTCAAGTTCGGTCATCGTTTGATATGCATCAACCCATGATGCATCCTTTACTTAACCTCAATCAACATATGAAGAGTCTTCTCTGACTTGATGATCAACTCATGATCATCTCTTCTTCGAGATCTTGATATGCATCAACACATGATGCATCATCTCCTTGAACCTTGACTCGATGACGATCAACTCATGATGCCATCCAAAGTTCATCACCCCGAACATAACCTATTTATCCAACTCATGGAAAATGTTAGTCCCACAATGTCATTAACATTAATTAACAAGATATACCGCATAAATGCTTTTGAACAAGCCATTATCTGAAGGTGTATTACCGCCAACTAGCATCCTAATACCGCTCCGTAGTACCGCTTTCAGATGCGTACTACCGATTTCCGAGGCTCGAGAAATACAAAAATACCTTCTCGAATTTACATACCGCTAACATATTTATGGTCATATGCCACGCAGTAGTTCCGCCACATGAACTCCGATACTACCGCTTCCACCTCGAGCAAACCAAGTCCAAAAGGCAATGCTACCGAATTTTCATACCGCATGTAAATCGGTACATCACGGATGTGTGATTATCACAAGATACAACGCCGTATTACCGCATTTTAAGCTTCAAATGCAATGCATGACTCTTTGTCTTGAGCCATGTTGATCTCTTATCACCTTTGCATTTTCATGTCACCATTCAAACTCCGACTAAGCCTTGAAAACATCTTAGCACACACATTAGTCCCACAACACAATTGCAAATAATTGAATATAAAGTGACATGAGTATATATGAACTACATAAGTTATATATACCAAGAGTATATACGAACTACAAGTTGTATATACTAAATATGAGTATATACTAACCACAATAAGTTGTATATACTCATATGAATATATTAACTACACAAGTTAAAATATATTCAAGGATATATGAGCATCAATGAACTACACAAGTCTCATATGCTCATATACTCATATGAATATATTAACTACACAAGTTAAATATATTCAAGGATATGTTTCAAAGTAAAGATCCTTAATATATGTGGAAAGAGAATATGGATCAATACTAATGAAACCACAAAATATAGAATGAACTCCCTAAATGTGTGCATACACAAATGTGTAATGGAAACATATGCACATATCCAAGTTAACCTTTTGGTGGAGTTTAACCTATATTTTGGATCCGAGGAATGCAACAAGATATAATAATAAGAAGTAGAATGCATACCTCTTGTATTTTCATCTTTATATCCAAACGAGACTAAGCAATAGATAATCAATAGAATTGTTAGTCTCACAAATAGATTGTCATTTATGAATACATACCGTTGGATTTTTGCTTTTATATCCAAGCCGAGACTAAACTTGATATAACAATAGGAGTGTTAGTATCACAAGTGCATTTGTCATTAATCACTTAATCACTTGCATGCCTTCATGATTTTCACCTTTATATCCAAATAAGACTACACAATATGTATATCAATAAAAGTGTTAGTCTCCTAATTAGATTTATCATTAATCACCAAAACCCATTACCACATAATGGCGGTCTAGATCTTTCAACAAGAACTACACTCTCCCAGTGGCCGCAGCAGATGGGCCAAATTCAAGATGATTACAAGGCCCAGATTGGGCCAAACAAATGATATGACATCTTCTTTGATGATTGAGATCAGTACAGAAAGAATTTGAAGATGAGACTAGATCCATGGAAAGAGGACGAAATAAGCTTTCAATCAAGTACTTGTGGCCTCCAACGGACTCGTATGTGAAAGTTATGTCTGCTTTAAGTTGTGTGTCAGTTGATTCCGAGGCCAATCGATTCCAAAACGGGTCCAGCTCAAACCGCTGCTTGTCTTGGACTAAAAGTGATATGACACTGCACATATATATATATTTCATCATTAGGTAGCATCATATAGTTCATATAATATAAAGACACTCCTAAAAACAAGCTCACCTGATAATTTAAGTGAAGCGCATCGAGCTCTTATACTTGGAACAAGAAACATAGCAAATATGGTTGTATCCATAGGGTCATGTCCTCATCATCCTCCCTTTCTTGAAAACAAAGCCGCCCTCGGCGCTTGATAAGCTGGAAATAGGTAACAAAGAAGCCAAAGTATATGCATGATATATGTATATGTTATCTGCTTTAACTGCTTCTCCGTTGTTGCACAATTAATGTTAGACTAAAGCAGCGATCATAAAAGATCATTGTATTAGTACTCCAAGAATAATCATATATGTTAATGAGCAAAACAAAATTTCATATAGCAATTATTGCAACTAGTTTTGCAAATATAAGTGAAGTATTTATGCAATTCAACTCTCAAGTTGTAAACTTGCAGTGGCAGTAACATATGGGCAAATCTACAACTTTTGGAATCAAACAAAGTTCATCCATATTATCATATTTCAATGGAGCAAAAGCAAATTCATCTAGCAAGGGTGAAATGATGTAAATTCTTCTACACTTCAACATCTTGATGCAGATTGTCCACACTAGATGGTGCAATAAGAGATAAACACATGGGCATTGAATGTTCACTAAATTTTAATTTTCTCATAATGAACAAGATTCTAGCAGATAATAATTGTTGTTCAAAACAACAAGCTTCAATTCATCCATGTAATCACAAGTTATGCATATTCGAGAAACAAGAAATTGATTGTCTACACCATAATCACCAATCAAATTAAACTTATACCTGTGGGTGTAGGCACTAGACAAGCATTTTGAACATGCAATTTAAACTTTCTCCATAGCATGTGACAATTTCTATAGGTGGATCCAACATAATGTAAACATAAAGAGTTGAGGGAGAAATTCTAGTCAAAACGTCTTTATGTCTAACAATTCCACATGATCATTGTATGCGATTAAGTCATCACATGACCCAATAAAAACAGCATGCAATTCAATTATTTCAGCACATGGTGCACTCAAGTCAACCGTAAATCAACAAGTTCATCACATGGTGCACTCAACTCAGTTGGCAAATCAATCAAATTATCACAAGATTCATGCAAATTCTCAATAATATCGATTCGTAGCTAGAAATTAATTTCTACCTTCAAAGACTTGATTCATCCACCTCATGTGATGCAGAGTTTTTTTAACTGATTTTCCCTTTGCTCAATGATACTATATATGAAATCATGGTTATTGTTCTTAGGTTGAGTGTTCAAATCAAGTACTTTGGTATTATCTTGTAGGATCGCCTCGGATGATGTTGATACTAAAGTTGGTGAGTAGTTAAAGCTTCTTCTTCCTCTTCTTGCTCCACTCAATTAACAATGAGCGAGCCAAGGTGCAAGACAACGAGATAGAGTAACGCCCACAGCAGAGAGGGGCGGCCATCATGGTAGATGCAAGCAGCAGGAGAAGCAAACCAAGATGATCTTGATACGGAGGTTTATACCGTGCGCTTATTTGTTTCATGTACACGTGAAGGTGTAGTGGAAGTAGACAAAGCTACGAACGGTCTTGGATTGTCGCCTCCCGTACTTCTTTTTCAACTTGCAAGCAAGACGAAACAAACGAGTGATAGTGTGAGGTTTATAAACAAGTTTATTCCGAATTTGATGGTTTAATCCTCCTAGAAATCTAGTTATCTTCGTGATCTTCGCTTTCTTCTAAACCACAACGAGACAAAGCAAGTTTGCAAATCTTGATAATAATCCTCTGCGTAACTACTACCTTGTCTTAAGCGTTGTAATTTATTACAATTCACAAGAATAGTATGAAGGTACAAATCTATGTCTCATTGCTCTTCAAATCATTCCATGTTCTAGGTATGTTCCGATTAGTACGACAATATTCACTCCACCAAATAGATGCAAAATCATAAACTCACTGTACACTCTAACTTTTAGATGATCAGAAATTCATGGCATGCAAATAATTGTTGTACATCTAATTCCCATATGAGATAAGCATCGGATCATAATTCCCTGCAAACGAGGGTACCGTGAAGTTAATTTTATGAGACATACTATCACTATCATATACCTCCCGTGGTGAAAAAACTTGTCTCAGTGTGCATCTTCCTTGCTCACTATCTTGCACTCCCGTCCAATAGTTCAAGAAGAGGTGGATATATCTTGCAATCTTTCCGTGAACTCGCCATAGTTAGTAGAAAACAAGGAAACAAATCAAAAGTATATGTCCCTATCAACTACTAGGTTCTGGAGGCTCAACCAAGTCTCTCACACTCAAGCTTATACCTGCTCTTACAAGTTCTTACTAATGCAAAGCAAAGGAAGTGGTACAACCGGTGGGCGGTTCGTGATACTCTCACTTCACATCAGCCCAACGATTGCGAGGAACGACACTGTTGAGTTAGTAGGAAGTGGAGCTTGGAAGGCTTCAATATGGTAGCAAGGATCAGCAATAATCAAAACAGTTAATGCAAGTTGAAAGATTGTTCAAAGTACTAGCCAATGTTCTTGATCCTAGCCTAATCAAAGCCCTATGAAGAGAAGTGTATATACGCACACGTGCAACGATCAATTTGACTTGATGCAAGCAAGGAAAACCTCACAACAAGTGCTAGGAGAGACGCCAACAACTACTCAAATTTTTGTAAAGGGCACAAGATTGTTCGCACGACGTGGAGCACAAAAGACAGCAATATCGGCACAATGCAAACAACCCTCTAGATTGAGCAGAAACAATAGCTAGTCTCAAACGATGAAAAGCAAAGTTTTATATGGCTTATATATGTTTTTCTGAAAGGTTTCGACGAGATCTACAACTTTTCAGTTGAGGCGAACTCCAAATTCTGAAAGGAAGATCAAGGAAACAAAAACAGAAACTGAAATTCGACACGAAAACGGGGCCGAAGATGGCCGATTTTGGGGCACCTGGATGGCGACTTGTGGCTTACATGGAAAAGATGCGCCTCGTCATTAGCTTCAAACGAGCACAAGAACGCCAAAACGGACACAGTACGTAAAGTTATGCCTGTTTTACTGAAGGTGTCTCGGATACGGAATCCTACTCGGACTCAAAACCGTCTCGGGTTTAAATTTGAAACTGCTATATCTTTCAAACCCGTGAGCCAAACTTGCTGAATTTTTTTGTGGAAGCTTTTGGTTATATGTAGAAGGTCTCCACCAATTTTCATGCACTTTTCTTTTCTCTTTTCTTCTTTACTTTTTTTTTTACTGCGCTTTGTTCATGCGGTACGCCTCTTTCTCCTTCTAATATTTGGCCGCCCTAAGGTTTTTTGTAAGTCGCAAATAACACCAATTCTCCCAAAAGATCACAACAACCCTCTTTTTCGGATGAACAACAGCACGGATTTTCTATTTTTTGGTGCGGATTAGAGGAGTTCTAACCCACGAATTTTCTGCTTTAGATGCAAAACTAAGAACCCTAAACAAACGATCAAGCAACGCCAAGGAAACACGTAGAAGCAATCTATACAATGACCAACTAGACAATAACTAGAACTAAAGATCAGCAACTAGACACCATTTGATGCAACCAATGATTCAACAAGCAAAATACCAAAAGAAAATTGCAATGGCTCAAAGGGGTCTGACAGATGATAGATGCAATAATTTTTGGGCAATTTTCTGGACTCTAGGTATGAAAACGAATCTACTACTAGAAAACTGGAAATTTCACCGATCAATCAAGCTCGATACCACCCGTGTGGTTGTACTAAACCGTCAATAAAGAGGTAATATCATAGACGGTTTATATTGAAAACCGTTTGTAAAGTATCACAGACGGTTTTTAACTATAACCGTCTGTCATAATATTGCTTCAGCTCCCCGATGAGTTTCTTCGTCACCATCATTGCCGATGCATCTCTTCGCTTGCATCAATGCCGCTTTGACTCCCCGATGCGTCTCTTCATCTCACGCGCCGAATTTATTCCTTGTTTTATAAAAGGATAATCCACCATCGAAGATGATTATCTGGACATCACTCCATACGTACCTCAATCCCATCGCTCTACGATCACGACATTGATCATACGTATACGCAGTGATCACAGAGCATGACGGTGAGGACCAAGGCGAGAAGGTCGACGATTACCGTCACTCTTCCCTACGATATCGTCGTCGACATTGTCGGCCATGTGGCCGTGAGCTTTCCTCAGCCCATGGCTGACCTCTCTAGCCTACGAGTCACATACGTACGTATTTATACCTACAAAATACATAATAATATTTATTCTAACATCTTGAATTGTGTATGTATGTATATTGGAGTTGTAAGGCCATGTAAAAGGCGTCCAAGGAGGGCGCCGTGGGGAGGCACGTGGCGCTGGAGCGGGAGGAGGTGATGAAGTGGTTGGACAACTAGTGCTACCTCACCATCATCAACCACCTAGCTGGCGCTGGCAACCCGAAGGCCTGCTTCATCGTCGCCCTCCCCGCTTGTCTTCACGCACCAAGACATGCAACGTGGCCTCATGTGCCTCAAGCGGGCGGCCGATGCTGGCCACAAGGCCATGGCCTATGTGCTTGGCCTCCTCCTCTACACGACCGGCAAGGCGCATGACGTTGGGAAGCACTACATTAGCCAGATTGAGGGTGAGGCGGCCGATGGCGGGTGCGAGACGGCCAAGAGGACCAACCGGGAGTGCAGGTGGTGTTGGAGGCTCACTGCAGACGTGGTCCAGGAGGCGACGTGGAAGAAGATGGCTGGGCCGCTGGGCTGGGTGTAGGCGCTGTCCGAAGACGGCCACCGGTGCACGAGCACCGGCTGCGGCGTGACGGAAGGGTGAGACAACTGCGTCGTCTTCTGTAGCGACGACTGTAGGATTAGGCATGAGTATGCCAAGTTCTTTTCACAGGTGTTAAACTACTTGCCGTAAAATTAAATACAATCACACGACATCATTAATTACTGACTGATGAAAAATAAATATATCCCTGTCTTCAATTTTACTGTTTATTACCCTAGAATTTACTTATTATTGCGAAGTAGGTACCTCATGTGGTTATGTACCTGCGACTTGTTTTAATTAGTCAAGTGCATGGAGAACACCAAAAACGCCACACCCCATGCCAGTAAAAAAATGGTTCTATATTGGAACCATATCACAGACGGTTCTATATTGGAACCATTTGTGATAAGTATTTATCACAGACGGTTCTACTTTAGAACCATCTGTGATGTCCAACCCTATTTATATTCGGATTCTAGGGTTTGCCTGTGCCCCCCACTCAAACGATTAGTTTTGTCGCGGCGCACTAGGGTTCAAGCTCCCACATCTTCCTGAGCCGTGCGCCACCTCCTCCTTGAGCTACTTAGTGCGCCTCCTCCCCCGAGCCCATTGCCTCCTCCTCGAGCCCAAGCCACCACCTCCCCAAACCCGATGCCCCTCATTCCTCGAGCCCAGCGCGCTCCCCGAGAGGCATCGCCGACTTTCTCGACGGCGCCTCCTTCTCGAGCCCAGTACGCCTCCTCTTCCCCGAGCACAAACCGCCGCCGCCGCCTCCTCCCTCGTGCCCACCTCCTCTTCCCCAAGCCCGAGCCGCTGCCTCTTGCCATGCCTTCGTGAGGTGTTTGTGTTTTTCAGAATTGATTTACTTTACTAATTGTGTTATGCTAGTTGTATTTCAATCTGTCTTGACTAGCACTGGGAGACTTGGTATTGCATTGGGCTTTGATAATTGCTTGATGAGGATATATAATTTTCATTGTCAGCTTGATGAGGATAATTTGTGTTCTGTACTTTTGCTGGTTTACTAATAGCAGATTGGCTATTTTATTGAGATTAGTGATTTTGTCCAGTATTTGGGATTAGTGATTCTGTTTAGTTTTCATTTAACTAGTTACTAATTGGCTAATCAGATAATTGAGCATTTCGCACACTATCAGTTGAATGACCTTGTGATGATTGAAAGTACAAAACTATTGCTTTAGAAGTTATTTCTTAACAGTGTAGTGAAGTATTATTTGAGCTCAAAAGTCTGATTTATTGTTATCACATTTAATTGATAAAGAATATTGGCAAGTATCGAGAAGGCCAAGAACCCGACGCCCCTCCTCCCCGAGCTCGCCTCCCCTCTTCTCTATTATTGATCTCTTCTCAATAAAATCTCCAAGCAGTGGCTGCTTTTGCCTTTAAAACCAGCTTCATATATATAGGCAAAAGCGAGATTTTGTAGAGAAGAGGCTATCACAGATGATTCCATCTACCAACCATCTGTGATGCATACTATCACATAAGGTTTTATCTATAAACCGTCTGTGACAAGTAAGCTATCACAGACGATTTTATCTATAAACCATCTTTGATAGGTTATATATCACGAACGGTTTTATCTATAAACCATTTGCAATAGTCAACTATCACAGACGGTTCTCAGTTAATAACTGTCTATGATAGTATGCATCACAGACGGTTCAACATGTCATCTTGACCCATAAACTCAGATGACTCACGAAACCGTCTGTGATAACGTTTTTGAATCGTCTGTGAAGACCTTTTCTGTAATAGTGATGGTCTATACCCCCTAAGCCTCAGGGATTTCTAAAAAAAATCATGAAAAACCATTGAGAGATGTTGCGACAGTACAATGTATATCACAAAATACTTCACATATATTACGAGGGTTATTGTTAGATGCGACGTATCGCGTAGGGGGCGTTGTGGGTTCGTTGCTCTAGAAACAAATGTCCGCTGAGTCACGATGAGGCAGTAGAATAGGTATCACAATTACTTTCGCATCGTTACAAGTTACCGCTAAAGCGGAGCGCGCGCGGAGGTCGTGGGTTCATGTCCCGAGAAAAAAGTCTCTTGGGAGATGATGAGGCGAAATGGGTATCACAATTACTTTACATACATTACACACACGCCAAACATGGCGTTATGCGTGATGGGATCGTGGGCAAGGGTCATGTAACGGTCACGGGATGGATCCGCCGGCCACGGCATCGGTGCCGGCGAGTTACGGTCAAACCGATTTTTCGGATGAAATTCGTTCAAATTTGATTAAAAATCATTCGAATTTGAATTTGAATTTGAATAACCCAGGATTACCGACCGGGATCCCTTATCCCGCCCCCTCAGTAGCGTAACCGTGGGTAACCGGCGGTTATCGGCGGATTTTAATCACAGTGGGTAGGTCCGTGTCCAAAAAAAGGAGTCCAGTGAGAGATGTTGAGGATGTGAAAAAATGTATCGCAATTACTCTCAGATATACTCATTGCTGCCAATACATGTCCGTGCGTGGGGATCTTCGTGGCCCATAACTGTTGAGATTAGCCAGCTCAGACGGGGCCTACGCACGCGTAGGCCACGCACTTACCGTGGGGAGGACTCAGTCTAGCACGGTGGGTTGGAGAATAGCTATTGTACACTCAGACCCATGTACGTAAGGTTATGTACAATGGGCTTACATCAACTGTCTATAGTCTCTGCCACATAGGATTTAAGCTGATGTAGATGAAAGAGAATAAGAGAGAGAAATATGTTGTCTACAATCCTATAGCCGACTGTATCACCAGAACTAAAGAGGCTATCCATGAAAGCATTGAAAGATTATGTGATCTATAAAGATAAGTAAAAAGACAGCTCCTTGTATGAGTTGTCTTTTATACTGTCTACAGTTGATATAAATAGTTGTCTGTATCATTGTACATATCCTAATGACTTCTAGAGACGCATGCATGTCCCTTCTAGAATACGAATATGAAAAGGTTAGATGGCGCTATAAAGAAAGTTCGAGGTGCTAGCATCTTTTAGTTATGTCTTTCTTTTAGCAAAAGCGTACTAGTGCATTGTGCTAGGGCCCGGTACTTTACTTTTAGCGAGAATCGTCTCCTCCTATTCAGTGAACTTCGTATTCTCCCTTTTCACAATTTGCACTGACCGACGTGGCACTTTGACTCTTAGCAAGTTCAGTTTAGTCAAGTGGAAAACTGCCGTGTCCCCGACCTGTTTCCTTGTCAAGGTGACCTAAACTATATGATTAGTTGTATAGTGTCTATAATTGATTGTCTTGTAACCCAAACTGATCGTATAGTATTTGACTAGTTTGATCGTAATAAAATAGATTAAGCTTCTTTTTAATATGGTTGTATGTATATAACCGTTATAAGGTGAATCCTTAATATATGGGTCTGCTTTTATAGAGACTGTGACTTTGATCGAAAAATATTGACCTGATTAAGAATCTTTGTCAAATGCTGTTTTAATAGAGGGCAAACACACGCTCAGCAGCTAGAGAGAAGGAGACGCGTTGGACTAACTTTGGATGGTAGAGGGCATCGATAAGTCACCGCGTGACTTGCCTCTTCTAAGTCAGAGGAACCCTTTCCGAGTACTAGGAAACACAAGGGTCAAAGGCAGACTTGTCGATACCATTCTGGAGGTTATACCAGTTTGGTTTTTGGAATGATACATTCAGGTATCGACCCACACCTGTGTACTGTTTTGGAGTTTAATATAATAATATAAGTATATATATGTTTAATTGTATGTAAACTAAATGTCACTTGTAATATTACTCCAAATACATAGTAGTAGGATAAAACATATAACATATATTTCAATGAGTTCAATAGACGGTGTTTTCAATTCCACGAGTATGGCCGTCATTGTTCGGTATCGAAGCCAGTATGACCGGTATCGAAGCCGGTATGAAACACAGGCTACCATGTACTATTTTAGGTGGTAAATGGTATGTACCGGCTTGTACCGGAGAAGTATAGATAGGTTTGGTCAAAAGGTGACCGTTTGTTTTTTTTTCCGGCGGAAAAGGTGACAGTTTGTTCTTATCCTACTTCTCCTAAAATAAATTAATCAGGAAACAACACGTCCCCTATTTGTACTTTGATATATTTACAAGTGAAAATATAATTTGATCTATCTCTATGGAAAAAAATTGCTTTGCATCCCAAAATGGCCGAATCGGTATCCTGAAAATATACCGAAAATTTTGCACATTAGTTAGTGCATGCATGTCTTTCTGCCACAGGCAATATCAGCTGTTAGAGCATCTCCAATAGTGTATTTATTGTTGTCTCTTAGCTATATCACATCAACAAAATCCTACGTGAAGAAGAGAGGGAGAAGAGAGAGAACAAGTCGTCTCTTCCTGAAGAGACGATTGTGCACGCGAAACAATACATGATATATTAATTTACTCTAGTTTACATGTAGGTCCGTTTTAAAGAAAAATTATAAAATATAAATATTGAAAAGTGTATTAGAGACTGTCTATTAAAGATGTTATCTTTAAAGATGATGTAACATATATTAGAGACAAGATTGTCTTTAACTATTAGATATGCGCTTAAGCAGTTATGATTCCATGCATGCATATCTATGCTATCTCCGTTTAAAGGAACTCTCAACCCAAAAAATGGCAGTATGCAAATGCAAATTGCATCGCGCGATCTATCAAAATCCGGCTTTAAACCAGTCTGTAATCTGCAGCGTATACATTCGCATGCACAGCTTGGGAACAAAAGAGAGACTGCTGGGAAGCAGCAGCGTTAAACACGTCTTGGGAAACCAACAGATACACTCCCATTTGTTGCGAAGAGAGATTCTTCCTATCTGTTCGTATCCACCGTAACCGTAGTGTTGCTGTATTAGCAGTTCAACACACCGGCTAACTCATCAAAACTTCTCACCTCCCCTCCAAAGGCTCGCGCCACGGCAATGGCGGAAGCCGCGGGACAGGAGCAGCAGCCCCCCTGCAGCATCTGCATGGAGCCCATGGCTCCCTCCGAGGCCCACCGCGGCGGCAGCGGCTGCGCGCACGCCTTCTGCCGCGCGTGCCTCGCGGGCCACGTCCGCGCCAAGGTCGAGGCAGGCGCCGCCACCGTGCAGTGCCCCGACGCGTCCTGCGCCGGCGCGCTCGACCCGGAGCTGTGCCGCGGCGCACTACCGGGCGATGCGTTCGAGAGGTGGTGCGCCGCGCTCTGCGAGTCCATGTTCCTCGGCGCGCGGCGGACATACTGCCCCTTCCCCGACTGCTCCGAGATGATGGTGGCCGACGACGGCGAATCCGGGGAGGAATGTGTAACGCAGTCGGAGTGCCAGGGGTGCAGGCGGCTGTTCTGCGCGCAGTGCGGCGTGCCGTGGCATGCCGGCGTGAGCTGCGCCGAGTTCGAGCGGCTCGGCGAGGGGAGCGCGGCCGGGAGGACCTACTGCTGGTGGAGGCCGCCCGCGAGTGCAAGTGGAAGCGCTGCCCGCGCTGCAGGTTCTACATCGAGAAGTCCCGTGGCTGCCTGCACATCACATGCAGGTACGTACTATAGTAATATATAAACACGTAGACATGCTTCTCCAATTTTGGAGCTATAAATCGACTTGTGCTGTGTAAGTAGTGGTACGGAGTTTACAGTGAAGAAAATTAACTTAATTACTACAGTAATTTGTATAGATTAAAGCGGAATGATCTACCAGACAGAGGCTAGGGCAGCTTTCTTCCCACCGCGTCCTTCCAAAGCGATTGCACCGGAAAAGAAGGGGGAACTGAGTGATCTATTCTATGGCGAAGCATCCGAAGCATAACTGCGCACTCACGATCTTTGCTGAGAGATAGGAGCATTCGGTGGAACCAGTGAACTACACTTGCTTCTTGATAGATGTGTGGGGCAGAGGGCTCGTGCCTCGTGGTACCTGCTGCCCGCCCTCTCTGCTTTAATAACTGTGTGAACTCCTAGAAACGGTAGAGGCAAATAGAGATCTTAGACATTTCCGTTAATGCATGAACAAAATCTAGGTATGTGGACATATGGATTTATACATCTCGATCAACAAAGAATCAATAAAAGGATAATCGAACGATATCTTTCACGAAACAGACAAGTTTTCAGTGCCTTTTTCTTATAGTATACAAAATAGGATTCTGGATGCTCTTCATTTCATACAATTTATCCCCTTGCTTCTTAACATATATATATATATATATATATATATATATGAAAAATACTTTCTACTCCTGGGAGTAGTTACTCTCACCTTTGATATACCACTTAAAAGAATTTGACATACTCTATTATCACTTTGGGTATATTCATATACTAATTATAAGATACTCCAATGTGAACCACACGAAAAATTTGCTATATATATATATATATATATATATATATATTATAACCCGTCTTGTTTACCTATTTTCCTACAATTCACAAAACTCATTGAAACCAACTTAGGAAGAATTAGATGTCCCTGCTCTCTCCCAACCGAAAGGAATAAGGAAAAGGTTTCAAACCGGAAAGAAAGAAGCAAGGCAAAGCTCTTCCCCAAGGGGAACTGGAACTAGAACATATCCAAAGCGCAGCGTACGCCATGGAGATCGGATAAACCCAGGAAGGACTTGTTTGGATGTATTGTGATCCGACTCAATCCCTTCAGATTAACTCAAAATTTAAACTAAAATCATTTCCAATTCAAAGGGATTGATTCTAATCCCTCTATATCCAAACAAGCCCGAAGGGGTATGGAGGGGAGGCCATGAAATAGGCCAATTAATATATTATTGGTATTTCATATGTATTAATTTGTGGTTTCATCCAATGGCAGGTGTGGCTTTGAGTTCTGCTATGGATGTGGGAAGCCGTGGGAGCTGATACACGACGGCTGCTCTGGAGAATGACGACCTATATGGATGATGCTAGTTAGTACTATTGTTTCTTCTATTGTCTCTTATGTGAAACATGCATGCTGTTTTTCACCTCTCCCGATCACATGAGCTAGCCAGTGGTATGCTCTAGATAGAGGTTGAAATGTGGTCTGCTAATTTATATGCAACCTCCTGTGCCTTGCTTTGATTAAGCTAAGCTTGATTTTGCTGAACTGTGCTGTCACGCATTATAATAAAATTGCCTTGATAAAACTATTGTGTGAAAGTTGAGCTGTGTGTTGTTAAATTTTGCGAAAGTTTAGTACTAAAATGAGAAATTATTTGGATTTGTGACCCCTTTTGTTTTCTCAACACATAATACTGTCAATAAAATAGTAAAAAAAGCCATTGCTACAGTACTCTCTAGAAAATATGAAAAACATAATTTTAAAAGCAATTTGATAGCCTCGTTTGCAACAAACCACAGCTATACTATACCAATCTCTGTATATAAAAGGAGGCTAACTTGAGGCTAAGGCAGGGTGGCCACGTCGACAAGATTTTTCTGGCCGTCGGATCTTCGCTCTGCGCGTTCGCTCCCGTCCGATCGCGCTCGCCACTTCGCTCGTCGCGTCCTCGCTATAATCGCCACGTAAGGCCTCGTCGTGTCGAGCCGGCTTCCCCAGCACGCAACTTCTGTGCTTCTTTTCCTCTCCTCGCGCCCCACGCCGTCTCCTCCTCCCATTCCCCTTCCTCTCCTCGTCCGATTCTCCTACGCTCCCGATCGGATCCGTGCTTCTTCCCCTCTTCCTCCCGCTCCTCCGCCTCCCCTCCCCATCCGCCTCGCTCTGCCGCCCCTCTCCATCGGGCGCTCCGCCTCCCCAACCAACCGTCTCCCCCCGTCTTCCATCTCGTGGTGCTCGTCTCCTCTCCTCTCCCCTTCCCAGCCGCCGATTCCCCCTTCCCCTCCCTTGCCCTTGCTTCCACCACCAGCGGCATGTCTCGCCCTGGATCTACGCGCCTGTCGTTCTCCATGGGGCCTTCTTCCTCTCATCTACCTGTTTTCTTCACGTATTGTTGTCCTCTTCCTCTTCCCCTTACGTATTTTTTCTTTTTTGTGGTTTTGAGTTCATACGCGGGTTCGATGGCAGCTCCGTTGGCGTCGCTTCCTACAGCGTCGTCGCGCAAGCCAGGCTCCCGGGCCGCTCTCTCCATGAAACCAATATCTGTTGTGTTTCTTGGTTTCTTTTTTCCAGCTACTTCTATGAGCTACGATGGGTTTGAGTTTGGTCCTAGGCCGCTCGGTGAACAAGCCCAATTGGATTGCCTTCCGTGCTCTGTTTCTCTCGTCCGGCTCAGTTAGCTCCAGGCAGGCAGACGAAGTAGCGTGAGCCTGCAAATGACGGAGGCGCCAGCGGCGGAGGGGAAGCCGAGGTTGTACTTGTACTGGCATAGCTCCTGCTCCCACCGCGCCCGCAACGTGCTCAACCTCAAAGGTGCGTGCTGCTCGGCGATCCAACAACTTCCCCTCTGTCGGTCTCGCTTCCACTCGTCGTTTCTTGGTTTGGATTGGGGTGAGTAAATTGGATGCGCGCGTGTATGAATGGTGTTTCTGCAGGTGTGGATTACGAGTATAAGTCGATGAACCTCCTCAAGGGCGAGCGACCGATCCCTAGAGGTGCTATTGCCGCATTACTCATCGCTTGTTTTCTTCTTTGCTTGTGCACTTGGGGTATGGCTCTATAGCTGAAATGCTTGTGCAATTGCGACTGTTAATATACTCGCCTACCAGTGTCGTTTGGTTGTGGTGATGGGCCGTCCAAGTGTGAAGTCGAGCACTCCGTCTCGAATAGGCAGTCATTGCTGTGCCATTACGGATTCCGTAGAGGGACAATTTGGATGCAACAGAGTTGTTTGGGATTGGATTATGCAAGATATCTTGTTTAGATATTCACTAGGTTCATCATCTTTGTGGGTGACAGAATTCATGAAGCTTAATCCTATGAAGTTCGTCCCTGCGTTGGTCGACGACGATGCAGTAATTGGTGACTCTAATGCGATAGCAATGGCAAGTATTGAGATGTGCATGTGCAGGGTCTCGAAATTGGGTATTGTTTCACGCACTTTTGTTGATCACTTGTTTCCTTGTGACTCTGCAGTATTTGGAGGACAAATACTCTGAGCGTCCTCTTTTACCTCAAGACCTTCAAAAGAAGGCCTTGAATATCCAGTAATAATAGATTCTGCATCCTTATGTTCATGATGGTGACCACAATTGTTTTTCACTATTCACTTAATCTAGAGGTGCCATCTGTGGAGGCAATTTTGTAGTGCACACCATTATTCAGTATTTAATACAAATGCAGTAAACTCTCATACTCTTTGATCTGGAATGTTCTGCAATCATTGTACAGTTTGTTTACAAGTTGCTTTTCTTCTGGGGGTTTGTGCTTTTTTTAAAAAAAAAATTGTGGATTTATGTATCCATCCCCACCAAAAACTGTACCTGGCATCCTCAAATACGTGTTAGGATCCTGGAAAAAAAATCCATGTTAGGAGTCTAAAGATCAGATAAGAAGTGCAACGACAAGGACAAAAAGGAAAAAAAACAGTAAAGGAAAATGTGTATTTCAGGATGACAGGACTGCTGAGCACATGGCAGTATGGCATGAAGTTAGGCCCAACCATAATCTAGAGGATACTACTTATTGTATATGACTGTTTGATTTTTTTTCTTCTGTCACCGCTCACCAATTCTTCATGCCTAATGTGAACTTTCCTATACTAACATTTATGGCAGATAGCAAGCATTGTGTGTTCTGGTATTCAACCTCTTCACAATCTTCTCTGCTGGTAAGCACTGACTTACTGTGCATTGTTTATAGCCATATGTGGCTACGAGGATGACATTCATTGGTAATGCAGGGATTGCGGCAAGGAAGTGTACTTAGGTGAGCAAATAGCTTCTGCTACTTAGTTCTGAGCTTACTTACCCATTGATCCGAAATCATGTTCTAATCCATTAATGATTCAACCAATATGTGGATTCGACATCGCTCATCTCGCTTTAAGGTATATATATGCACGTAATTTTGCTCAACTGCATCAAATCCTATATATTCACTTTATTTCATCGAGTTAACCTTGGAACGGGCTTACATGGTTCACAGGGCATTTGATCGAGCGGCGATCAAGTTCAGCGCCATCGACGCAGATATAAACTTCAATCTTAGCGAATACGAGGATAACATGAAGCAGGTAAGAGGATACCAGATGCTCAGGTTTCATTCAACTTGGAGTAAAGTGTTGTCGAGGCTGAACAGAACGCAATTCTCTGTGTAGTTTTGCGCATCAGATGAAGAACCTATACAAGGAGGAGTTCGTGCACGTCTTGCGATGCCAGAGCACGACTTCACGCGGGGGAGCTCCAAGCGCAGAGGCGTCGCCCTTCACAAGTGCGGCCAATGGGAGGCTCGCATGGAAGTAAGAAACTGTGCCTCTTGTACTATTTCTTGACATGTTGCAAAATTATAGTATAGATAGATGCATCCTTGTGCTTGTGCCTATCTGGTCTCATATTATCAGTCCTGATTACATCCACTCCCCTGATTGATTTATTAGGAGTATATATATAGTAGGATTTTAGATGCATAGAATAAAAAGAGTAGTAGGTAGTGGATAGGGAATTCCTCACAGGTGGGAAAGCCATGCTTGGGTGCAGGTACATATATCTTGGACTATTCGACAGCGAGGTAGAGGCTGCAAGGTTCTGAGCTTGGATTGAGCTTGGATTCTTACATTGATTAAAAAAAAAATACATTTCTTGTCTGTTGATTTCCATATAGCTGTTTATGCTTGGTTACAATTTACTGTTTGCTATTCATTGTCGTTTTCTTCCATCTCACTTGGAGTTCATTGCGATACCTTTGTTGCTTTCTATTACTCTACTGTAAGTTGCAGTTTGGTAAGAACTATAGAAGGCTACAAATTAGACTTTGTATTCTTTAAGATTTGTAGTATACTCATCCCTATCGAATTAATCATATAAACGCGCTGCCCCTTTTGCAACCTTTTGATATCTATGATTATATTGTTCGGCTCTACACATTTCGCTGCTTTCTATTATCCCACTGTAGGTTACATTTAAGTGACAGCCACAACCCACGGGAGGCTGCCAACTAGATCTTGTGTTCTTTAAGATCTATGATCTACTCATCTCTATCAAATTAGCCATGTAAACACGCTGCCCTTTTGCGACCGTTTAATGTCTATGATTATGATATTTAGCTCTACACACTGCTAGATGGTTTGTACTGTGAGCGCTTGCAGCGTTTGTAAATTCTCGAATACTTTTTTTAATACAATGACAAACCACCAATACACACGACAAAATAGCAGTCGTTTTCACATAACTTCATACATATCTACCTATGCAGTTGTGATATTGTTATCTACTATGTATCCCAATTGTCTTTACAAACTATTGCTGCCCTATAATAACAATATTCACAAACCACTTTGTCACCATATCATTTATCCATGGGTTCTATCTTGAGCATTTTCTTTGTCCTGATTATAGTCGCACGTGTTCAACTCCGCGCGCCAAAGCGCGCGCGGGTTTCTAGTATAGTTCATGAGAGGGTATAGTGGCAATGCAGAGGTTGGTTTGTGTTACATATAATAGGAGCAGGTGATGCAATCTTAAACTAGTATTTCATCTAATAATGGGGTTAGAGGAGCTTAACTGATCTAACATCAACCACTATGGCAATGGAACAAAAATAAGTTTTTATTTTGGGAGTAACTCCATTTTATAGATTTCTTTCCATTCCCATAGTAATGCATAGCATATTATAGGGCTGAAAATTTGCGACGCAAAGCTCTAAATCATTCTCCAAAAGGGTCCTAATGCCCCATTTATTACAAAACAAACAACACTTCCATAGGCTATCTCAGGCCTTATTTATCCACAACAGATGTAGCATGACGATTCTTTGACGAGACATAGAAAAAACATTTGCGCTTAACTCTTGAGCGATGCAATTTCTACAGGGAAACTGCACTCAAGATAGATCAATGACATTCTTCAATGCAATATAATGGCCCTTGTTGGCCCTTCAATTGTTGGCTGATTTGACTTGATCCTCCGGACCTTCCAGCATTTGCCGCTGCCATCATCTCTTCCGCTGCTTCGCGCGCACGCTCTTTCCAGCTTTCATATGTAATGTCATCAGTCTTCAGTTCATAGCGGCAAATTGGGCAGGAGTTAATCTTACCTAGCTTGCAATGAAAAATGAACATGATGGCTCAATTGATTTGTACTATATATACACATATTCAGGTCTACCTAGCGATCAATATATAGCAGGATCTCTGGAGATATCATTACCAGCCATGACTTGAGGCATGGAGCATGGAAAAGATGCTTGCAGGGCATCTCTAGCACATTACATTCCATAACCATCTTTTCCCAGCAAATAGCACATTGAATCGCATCTCCCAATCGAATGATGATCTCTTCGGTGACCATGATAATTGGTAGATTCTCGACTGCTTCTTTCGAAGCAGGGGGTGCTGTGGGTGGAGTGTTGGGGGGAGGGGTCCCCGCGCCCCGAGGTCGACGCCTACATCGGTCCGATCGACGTCAACAAAAAACTAGTAGCGCGACATGGTAGTTACTCGAGGCGACAACAACGCGAAGTGTGGCCTTGGTTACGTCCCCTTTACGCAGCTGGTAAGCGTGAAGCCCCTCTACTCGGCCGTCACGTGCAGCGTCAGCCGGTGGGCCCGGCATGGACAACCCCACTCGACCGGTAAAGACGGAACTACCCCTAGGGTTTTCCTAAAAATAGGGGCATTTATGTAACTGCATTTATGTAACTTCACATCCCCCTCTTATAAATAGGACCCTATTGTAACACGAGTGAGGATGTAATTTTGTACATCATTCCACACTTGAGCAGTACAAGTTGAGTGTTTCCCATACATGCTTACGCTTCGTCCCCCACTTATGCATTCCCGGAGGTCGACGCAGCCGACCGGGGGTGCCACAAATCTACTGATAGACGTGTATCTACGACAGTTGGCGCCGTCTGTGGGGACTGAGCAAGAAGCTATGCCGCCTAAGAGGAAAACAATGACATAACTGGAGACGGCGACGTTCCGGTCCTCTCCTGACGAAAGCAGTGCTTTCGAGCATCACTCGAGTGCTAAGTTTTTTCGATGGGAGACGACGACGTTCCAGTCCTCTCTTGACGCAAGCAGCGCTCTCGAGCATCACTTGAGCGCTAAGTTTTTTCGATTGGAGATGACGACGTTCGGTCTCTCCGCGCAAGTAGTGACTGATAACTTCGTGTGGTCGACTCTTCGATCACCGTGGCATACCATGCACTTCCTTTATCCGAGCACATCGAGGGCCCCAGATATATCTCATGTTATGCTACGAGCCAAACCCCATATCCACTACCACATCTCTCAGATGTTTCACATCATACCCAAAGCTATCTTTATAATTACCCAGCTATGGAGTAGCGTTTGGTAACCCTAAACGCACTATTACACATGTAGGAAACCATATTGATCTCGGGTCTAAGGATTTATACATCATTATTGCTTGAAACCAACTGACGACACATAGAATCATAACAATCTCAATAATATCTCAAAGTGGGTCAATCTAACACCATGCTCTCTATCATATGCTCATATTATTGATTCGATATCCCCATATCTATAACAGACGAAACATGGTCATCAATTAATACATGTGTTAGTCGATAAGTTAGTAGTGTCCTGACCAGTGACATCCGACCAGGGATACTTTTAGAATAGCATCATACAACTATTAAAGAGATTCACCAATAAGTCAGGTGCTTGTTAATTTTTATAAATGATAATTCATTTAAGGAACATAATAACATTTATTCTATAATTCATAAATATAGACATGATACAATTATCTTCATAATTGCCTCTTAGAGCATATCACCAACACAAAAAAGTTTTATATAAGCTTGCTTGTTGGCTAGAGAAGGCCGTGGCTAAGATGGCAGGAGTCTACTACCATGTGTATTTATGTACTAGCTCCATTTTTTAAATGGCATATTTGACTTTTTACGGTTTAAGATATGTGATTTTCACTGTTATTTTTTATACCTTTATCTTAATATATACTAATAAAATTATAATATTATGAAAATATTTTTAACAACAAATTTAATAATATAGTTTTATATAGTCAATCTAAATATTTTTGGCTTTAGATGACCACGTGAGATGAATTGTTTACGTGCTTTTACGGTTCAATGATTCCTATGTAAGCTTGATTTCTACGCATTACTAGTTGGCTAGAGATATTGGTGGCCACTGGCCAGGACGATACAGGAGTCCGAGCGCCAGGTGTATGGCATGACAAACTAGGTTTACGGTAGGCTTGGGCAAGCACTTCAAACTTTCATAATCAAACCGGATTAGGCGCACGTTGCCTGTTGTAAATTTCCGTTTTCGAACGGAAAACTGTGGGCTAGCTTAATTGGACCAAGCTCGATATGCTACCACCCTGGTATGGGCTTCGGCCTAGCCAGCCCAAGTGCCTACCTATCACATTTGCTTGGGCCTAAATGGCCAAAATAAAGTCTCCTACTGGCCTACAAAAAGGCCTAAATAGGGGAGTTTTACCGCTGTCCCAAAAACTAACACACACAAACATTTTTTTTTTTTTTTGAAACAAGACCGGGAACTCTGTAATTCATTTCAAGAAGAGAAATACGCCGACTCTGAACGTTACAACAAGAACACCGACAATGAGGGTGGGGACACTTACACCAGGCAAGAGCCCCAAAACGGAACTCCTACCCAAACACCAAGTGCATCACAAGGCAAATACCTAATGGAGCAACAACAACATAACCCTCCTACAAACAACAAAGTCTACGAGGCAAATCACAAAGCTGGAGAAACTATAACTCTTGCAGGGGCTTGAGATGTAGCTATCAGCACCAAGGTGTTCACCACGGTAGTAGCCACACCAAGGCACGCCACACCTTTGACTACGCCAGTACCAGCTCAACACTAGACGATAAAGCATGACAAGCCACAAACAAAAGCACGTGGAGCGACAGCTAGCACAAAACAACAACAGGATGACTGACAAGATAGCTTCTGGAAGAAGAGAGGGGGGGAGGGGGAGGGACAAAAGGATAACACACGAAAAGAAAAAGGAATGTCGGGCCACTCACCCTCATGTGGCCACGACCAGGCCTAGCCAGCCACGCGCGACCGAGACCAGACCCAACCAGCCACGCCAAGGAGGATGCCCGAACCGCTATAGCCGCCAATGCGCTGCCTACCGAGATGCACATCCATCCACGACCAAGGCCAAGCCCAGCCAGCCGCGCCGAGGAGGACATCCTTGCCTCTGCAGCCGCCAACTGTTGACCCACTCACCCCCCGCGCGGCCGCTACTAGGCCCGGTCAGCCACGTGCACACTCACGTGTGATCGAGGCTAGGCCCGACCAGCCACACCGAGGAGGACGTCCGATCTACTAGAGCCACCGACGTGCTACCTGACGAGACGCACCCTGGCCGTGACGCTGACATGCCGCCCATTGAGTCGAGCGCGAGGCGCACAACAAAGCAAAGAAGAACATTGGATCTAGAAACCGCCATTGTTGCCGCCTAGATCTAGCGCCACTCTTTCGCCTACTTGAACGACGACAACCTTGGGTTAACATCGCATTGTAGACGAAGTCGACCACTACGCCGCACCGGCCGACACACCGTGGTCGCCTCAACCTTGATCGTCGACCATCGGATGCACATGCACGTCGCCTCGCTTCGCCGACATGCGCGGGCTACGCCACCCCCGCCCACACTGAACCTAAGACGGCGACACTGTAGAGACCATGTGGTTTGGTCTTAGTCTAGGTGATGAACAATTGGCAACGTTGTCGAGGAGTTCGGCCTGTGTTCAGGTGACTGGCGGTCTGATTGGTGGTGCAGCCTTTTGGGAAATACACACCAACCACTTATGTGGGAGTATCTGAGGATGTATTTGCACCAGGTGCCATTGAAAATAGAGACTGGATGCAAAACTAGATAGAGTTTTGTCAAAAAGTTCAGAGAATATTGTTTTTTGGAATTGAGAAGCGGCTTGACCGACCGTTGGTTGACGGTCGACCTCAACGAGGGTGGTGGTTTGACCGCCAAACGCTGCGGTCTAATCGGCGATGGTGAGTTCAAGCATAGTGAGGTGTGCTGGATTCTTGGGAATTGGCCAAAGTAATGGGATTAGTGCATATGTGTTGTATGATGCATGTTTTGTTAACGGGTCAAGTTGCGAAGAACTTGTACCCAAAATCGATTTTTAGTCTATAGTTGTGTAGGGATGCTTGAGTCAACTACGGCCAACGACGAATGATCGGACTTGGTTTGGTGGAATCAAGGTCCGTAATGACCGATGATGCCAGTGAAGTGGTTTGTCTCAAGCAAGGCACAGGATGGACAAGAACATCCGAATGAAAAGTTTGGTGCAACGGGTTGCATCAAGTGGCTTGGGCCAGTGCAAGTGTTGAGGTGGTCCGATGGGAGCCGGATGTGAGAGACTTGCTGGCATAAAGAAAGCCATTGATGAACCTACACATGGTTAAGCATGAGATTGCTTCACGATGATTAGATTTGGTCATGGAAAATGATCGAGAAGGGGTATTTTGGTATATTAATCAAAATACCGGGTTTGTTACCTTAAAAAACCGCGGCACAAGACACGCAAAGGAGAAGTGTTTTAGGTCATGAGAATGACAAGATCATGAAAAACTGATTGGGAGACCTTGGCCATCATCCGCTTGAGAAGCGTGCGTGAGTGTGAGACCCGTTTGTGTGTGGGCTTAACGAGTGTTTGATAGATTTTTTTTCCTCTTGACACTGCCTCCACTATAAAGGGGTGCAGGATTTGCACATCAATCCAAGCAAATCTAGAAACCCTAATTTTTATTTAGAAAAGGTGGAGAGAATAGAGAGGCTAGAGTTTGATAGAGATGTATTGAGGGAAGATTTTGGAATTGGGTGCTCATGAGTGAACTTTTGTCCTCCGTGGTGGAGTGGATGCAAACCTTCAATCCTCAATATCAATTCAATCAATTCATGCAAAGATGAGTTCTGCCTTGTTCTTCCTCTCTTTCTTGTGATTTTAGGGTTCTTGTGTTCTAGGGGTTTTGCTATGGTATTTTGCTGTGATCTAGCTTGCTATGACTTGTGGATCTGATCTAAGGTCATTTTGACCATCTTTCATCCACGAACAAACCTTTAGATCATGTTTAGGTTTTCACCTAGTTTTGTGCTCTCTTGCCCTCTTTCATGAAAATCATGGAACATTGGCTTTGTTCATCTCAATCATTAATTGAAATATGTTTCTGACCTTCTTGTTGAGCCATGTGTGAAATCTCAAGTGATTTGGACCTATAGATCAATAGTTAGGTCATTGTGTGGATTCATCGTAGTGTTGTTTTTCAGTCGGTAGGGGGAGCGGCCAGACCGGTCTCTAGGAGCCGCTGCACTGACGGTGAGTGCATTTAAGTATAAGTTTTTTTGGTTTCAACTCAAGTCTTCTGTTGTGATCTTGAGACGTTGATCTTCATAGTTTTGCATAGCTATTGGAGTGAAAAGGGAGTTGAATATGAGAGGAGAAGAAGTGGGCTCCTATTCACCCCTTCTAGTCGTTATTTCGGTCCAACAGGCGCGTTGGAGGGTGTCCCAAGCGCCCTACCATGGGGGGAGCGACACAGCGAAGGTCGATGGACTCACGGTGACACCTCCCTGCCACCTAGAAGCAGAAGTCGAAGGGAGGGTTGGAGGTGTGGATGAGTTGCAGGGAAGGAGCACGACAACATGCAACTCTGGCATCCGATCCAAATCTGGATCTGAGGGGAACACCAAAAGCTAAAACGAGAGGAGAAGGGAGTGGGGGAGGGAGGGAGGGAAAAAGAGCAACCAGGGAAGGTCCCCCGCCGTTGCCTCACCGGCGATAACGATAGCGAGGGAAGGGGGGGATGAGGCTCTCGGGGAGGGGGCTATGGCCTCCCGGGTCACCTAGGAGCAACATAGGAGTCGGTTCTCCAAAACACGGCAGCTATACACACGATGATCTATCGTCGTACGCGCGTACGACACACGTGGCGCCGGCCGAGGAGGCGTGGCGAAGAGGAGGCATGGGCGAGGAGCTCGGGCGGGGGGGCGCGCGCCAAGCGGGGCTGCGATCGAGGCAATGAGCTGGGCCGCAGCATGGTGGGCGGCGGCACGCAGACAGTCGTCGACGTGAAGCATTTTCGGTCCAAAACACATTTTAGGGTCTGACATGCAACCCGTGCTTCAAGATTTGCTATTCTTTTTATTTTGAGAGAGCGTAGAAGCACTGCTAATAAAAGTTCACTGTTCGTGATACGGACATGCGTTTGCTCCAAGTCTACGTCAAGGAGAGATGTCCACATGTTTCTGCAGGAGCCTCCTAAAACATTTTCGGTAGTTTTAAGTATCTTGGGAAGCTGTAAGTCTTGCGACTACTATCAATCATATCAGTAGGCGCACACCCTGGAATGGTGAATCCCACCAAACTCACACGCTAAATCTACCTATTCCAAGCTTTCAGGTTTCAACCCGTGACCAGCATACATCGGCGCATACGAACAAGCAACCAATCCAAAGTCCAAACACGGGCTGGCCCATCCACCCTTGCGACGCGTCTCGGCCCGGCACGGCCCGGCCACCCCGCACCGCACCGGCACCACCACCACCACCACCACCCCCACGGCCCTGCTTGCCTCTTCTTTACCCGAGGCGCTGCTCGCTTTGCGCTTTCCCCTTCGCTGCTCCACTCCACTCCCCTCATCCCCAATCCCTTCTCTTCTCCGATCCGCCATTACGCGCGATGGTGTTGGCGACACGCCCTCTTCTTCTGCCGCTGCTAGTTCTTGCCGTCGTGGTGGGAGTTTCCGGCTATGGCGGCGGAGGTGGAGGAAGGGAGAGAACGTACATCGTGCGGATGGATGCTGATGCGAAGCCGTTTGCCTTCCCGACGCACGCGCACTGGTATGAGTCGGCGGTGCTGGCGGCGTCCGGGGGTGGGGAGTGGCCGAAGGGCGGCCCGCTAATCCACACCTACACCGCGGCCTTCCATGGGTTCTCAGCGCGGATGTCGCCGGAGGCGGCGGCGGCGCTGGCGGGTGCTCCTGGTGTGGCGGCCGTGGTGCCGGAGCGCGTCCGCCGCCTAGCTACCACGCGCTCCCCGCGGTTCCTTGGGCTCCTGTCCTCCCCGCCGTCCGCGCTCCTGGCGGACTCTGACTTCGGCGCCGATCTCGTCATCGCCATTATAGACACCGGCATCTCGCCCACCCACCGCAGTTTCCACGACCGGGGGCTCGGCCCTGTGCCGCCCAACTGGCGCGGGGTGTGCGCGTCGGGTCCCGGGTTCCCGCCCAACTCCTGCAACCGCAAGCTTGTCGGCGCGCGGTTCTTCTCCGCGGGCTACGAGGCCACCTCCGGCCGGATGAACGAGACGGCCGAGGTCAGGTCGCCGCTCGACACCGACGGGCACGGGATCCACACAGCCTCCATCGCCGCGGGCCGCTACGTGTTCCCGGCGTCCACCTCGGCTACGCGCGCGGCGTGGCTGCCGGGATGGCGCCCAAGGCGCGCCTCGCGGCGTACAAGGTGTGCTGGGTGGGCGGCTGCTTCGACTCCGACATCCTCGCGGCCTTCGACGCCGCCGTCGCCGACGGCGTCCACGTCATCTCGCTCAGCGTTGGCGGCGTCGTCGTGCCGTACTACCTCGACGCCATCGCCATTGGGGCGTTCGGCGCTACCGAGGCTGGGATCGTTGTGTCGGCTTCGGGCGGCAATGGCGGTCCCGGTGGGCTCACGGTGACCAATGTGGCACCCTGGATGGCCACCGTAGGCGCTGGGTCTATGGACCGCGCCTTCCCGGCCAACGTGCGGCTCAGCAACGGCCAAGTGCTCGACGGCGTGAGCGTGTACGGCGGGCCCGCGCTCGAGTCCGGCAAGATGTACGAGCTGGTTTATGCCGGGACAAGCAGCGGCGCAGCCTCGTCCGCCGCTGACGGTTACTCGGCGTCGATGTGCCTGGAAGGCTCGCTGGACCCGGCCGCCGTGCGCGGCAAGATCGTGGTGTGCGACCGCGGCGTGAACTCGCGCACCACCAAGGGAGACGTGGTTCACCGCGCGGGGGGCGTCGGGATGGTGCTCGCCAACGGGGTGTTCGACAGCGAGGGCCTCGTAGCCGACTACCAAGTCCTACCCACCACCGCCGTCGGCGCGGCAGCTGGTGTGAAGCTCCGTAAGTACATTGCGTCATCCACTTCGCAGAAGTCGGCCACGGGCACCATCCTCTTCGAAGGCACCCATCTCGGAGTGCACCCGGCGCCGGTGGTGGCCGCGTTCTCGGCGCGTGGCCCGAACCCCCAATCCCCGGAGATACTCAAACCCGACTTGATAGCCCCTGGCCTCAACATTCTCGCCGCATGGCCCAGCGGCGTCGGCCCGGCCGGCATTCCCTCCGACGGCCGCCGCACAGAATTCAACATCCTCTCGGGTACATCCATGGCTTGCCCGCACGTCTCCGGCCTCGCCGCATTGCTCAAGGCCGCTCACCCTACCTGGAGCCCTGCCGCGATCAAGTCGGCGCTCGCGACCACAGCCTACATCAAGGACAACAGCAACGGCACCATGGTGGACGAGTCCACCGGCAACGTGGCCGACGTGTTCGACTTCGGCGCCGGGAACGTCGACCCGATGCGCGCCATGGACCCCGGCATCGTCTACGACATCACCCCCGCGGACTACATCAACTTCCTCTGCAACCTGAACTACACCGAACAGAATATCCGGGCGATCACGCGGCGCCAGGCGGACTGCCGCGGCGCGCGGCGCGCGGGTCACGCCGGCAACCTCAACTACCCGTCTCTATCAACCACGTTCGTCGCGGACGGCAGCAGGGCGACGATGAAGACCCACTTCATCAGGACGGTGACCAACGTCGGCGGCGGTCGGTCGGTCTACCGCGCAACGATCAGGGCGCCCGAGGGGAGCACGGTGACCGTGCAGCCGAGGCAGCTAACGTTCCGACGCGACGGGCAGAAGCTGAGCTTCACGGTGCTGGTGGAGGCCGCGGCACCCGTGAAGAAGATGGAGCCCGGGAGCTCGCAGGTGAGGAGCGGGGCGGTGACATGGAGCGACGGGAGACACACCGTGAATAGCCCGATCGTCGTGACGGTGCAAGCGCCATTGCAGTAGGCAAAAGCTGATGAAGCAAGTGATCGAGTGAGTGAAGCAAACACGATCTCAGTGTTGTTCTAAGTCGGCATTGCTCCTTGGACCATTAGGGTATTAGTATTTAGTAGTACTACTATACATCTTGAACATCTGTATAAGCTTAAGCTATACTGGAACTCTAGCTCAGGGTTCTTTGATCTTCGTCTCCCCTTCTCTCCCCCCTATCATCTCTTCTCTGTTCTCTTTATGAAGCATGCCATTCTGTGGTTTTGCGATGGTACAATGTCTACAATGTGAGGGTTTTTAAGTGGTTTAATTGTGTGTTGTAAAGAAGCTAGGAGCTGATCTATGCTGTGGTCCTCACCCGACCTCACACGGACGTGAGAGACTCAAGTGAGAAATGGGGGCAGTGTGTACTTGGTACTTGGAGACTGGACTAGTATCCTGCTTTTAATTCGTCTTCGGCCTTTAAATTTTGGAAGGAGATGGAGGGAAGGAAGAAGGGAAAGGCAGTGGTAGGGCTACTCAACCGGAATGCAACTGTGCAAAGCGTCCGAGGCGTCGCTTTTCCAAAAGGCCTTGCTGTAAGCAATTACCGTGACATAATGGCAGGAAAGGCAAAGCCGGTGCAGAGTGCAGACGACAAATGGAGCTTGTGATTATGCAGAACATGCTGCTAGTAATGACAGTTTCCGGAACGGAAATTATCTCTTGAAGTTGCTAGTGGCCACACAGACTTTTGAGGGATGTTTGGTAAGCGACCCCATCGTGCTAATTGGTTATTACAGCTTGTTACTCCCGTATATTAGATAGGAAAAATGCACTTGTGGACCTGATTCGACCGGTGTTAGCGAGTGTTTCGATCGCCACACGCTGCAAAAATAAGTTAGAATACTTCTATAAGAAGCGGGTCAGGATACGAAGGTGTGCTTCGCTGAGACTGATGGTGCAAGGTTATAAAACGGGAGAATAAAAAAGACTAAATAGGTCATCAAACTTTTCTTTTCGAGCCAAAAGGACCTTAGTCATGCCACATATACATACTGAGTGACATCCTAATACAAGGAGGGTTGTCAGCCAACAGGAAAAGACTTTTTTTCCCCTCCATCCATTCCATTATTATACTCTCCTTTTAGTTGTACCATTTTGTTCCTCCCCTTTCTTTCGTTCAGATTGAGACTGAGCCGTGCGGCTACTGTGGCATGTGGGCGATGAGGCACATCAAGCACAGGGGCATTATTGTCTTTACTCACATACATGCATTAGTGTGGGGACCCTGAAATCGAACTCATTTCAAGTCAAGTGATTGCGCTGGAGATGCAATCATTAGCAAGAAACGAAAATGATTTCGAGTACCCGGATATGCGTCTCATATTAGCTCCCAGGAATAGCGGCTAACATGCACATATCCAAACAACATTATATCACGGACATACACGATGTAAATATAACAAAATGTTATACAAGAGCTAAGGAATTGAAACTAGTTCTACATGAGCAATTTACACAACTTGGCCGGCCGACCAAACTAGATTTTTCAACCAATAATCAGCAGCGGAAACATGAATTAAACAAGAATAAAATGACAAGTAAACTGAAATGAACATCCCAATGGCGTGCTATAACTCGAGGGGCAACCGACTGGGATTAAAGCCATTGCATCTGCCGTTCTCACCTGAACAAGTGGACAATCCGGTTGAGTACAAAGTTGTACTCGCAAGTCTTGCAAGCAAAAGAAATATAGCAGATGCATTTAAGTCTCAAAGGGAGGCTAAAAGGTTTCATTTTCAGCATTAAGCAAGGTTGTTCGACAAGGTAATTGATATAGATTTGAATTGCCATTTGACAAGCATTTGGAAATGTTATATACAGTAAGTACTTCAATTCATGATCAATATTTCCACAATTTCCCATCATAGAATCATACCCAAAGTGGCTGCCCCATTAGGGTAAACTAATATCAACACACGAACTTCTCGTTCGTGACAACATACCATACCCAAAATACCATGATCCTATTCCCATAATCTAACTGTGCTTGGTTTCCCACAAGCAATGTCCATAATCGGAGACATAACTATTCGAATAGATTTATAACTCTACAGAGTTTGTACAGCTTTATCTACACGATATGAATATTTCGTAATGTCGGTCAATGTACTCTTCCTTAGGAGTGTGATTGAGATACCATAACAAACCCATTACAATGCCGTGTCGTAACTAGCAAACCACCCAAGGAAACAACACCATGGCCGAAAGCCGCTTATCGTCACCATGGATGCCCCTCGTTGTGTAAGTCCTTGTGCCACTTCCCGCAAACACGAGCCCTTAAGGGAAGTTACATGCCCTTACTAGATTGACAAACAACATTAACAATAACAACAACACAACATTTGTCAATCTATTTGTGGTTTGATAGTTAACACACGACAAATTAATAAGCCAAGCCTTCGCCATTAACCCAGCGTGTGGTTGCACGTAAGACTTAGTTCAACACCACATAGACAAATCCTTAAGCACCTAGACGGGGCTACACGAATCCAAGACCATTCCCATCATCACCTTATCACCCGTCCAAGTAAAATTACAAAGTACCCAAATCCAATATGTCCATAATTACTGGAGTCAAGATCTGAAAATAATCCCTGAAAATAATCCTCAGGTTCCAATCATAATTGAATTCAATCTCGGCTGATGGACTAGCTCTATCAACCGCCGACTATAACTACTAGTATGGCTAAGCATCATTCTAAAAATTATCAAACACCCCCATATAACATATACTCTTAAACTTCAATGGTAAACGGATAATCAACTTTCAAAGGAATGCAAATGCAGCAAGAAGGTCATAGCTAAATCTACTCATTTGACATACGAGTATTTGAATTTAAAGCAATGCATATAATACTTAAAATCAATATAATTGCTATTACAAATTAGTAGGAGCAATATGGTAAAAGGGGGGGGGGGTTACTTGCCTTTGCCGGTACCACTCTCAATTACCCTCAGGTCGTACTCATGAATATGTCGGAATCGTCGAAAACCTAACAAAAGACGATATTGCAATAAACGCCAAGTAAAACCAAAAAATTCAAAATATCCAACATAGCATGAAATTCACACAATAGATAGAGTATAATTTTAGGTGAATTTAGAGACAAAGATCATTTGATTTGGAGTTGGTATGCGAGAGTTATGTACTGATCAATTCTATGTAGCTAATACTGAATTTAATTACAATAGCAAAATTTTCTGGAGTTGTAGTGGAGATGAATTTTAAATGACATGTAAGAGATTAAAAAGTTATGAACAAAAAAATTTGAATCACCTCAATTGGAGTTCATATGCATTTCTTATGGATTTTTGAAGTTAAATTAATTTTTAGTGTAATAATAATTCATTTCAGATATTAATTTGACTTCTTAAATTTTCAAGGATAGAAACATATTTCAAATCTACTCCATTTAAAAGTATATTAAAAATGAAAACCAAAAAAATTGGTTTCACTCAATTTGGAGTTAATTTGAATTAGTTATGAATTTTCAAAGTTAATTGAATTTTCAGCACAAGTTTAATTCATTTCGAAATTTCTAAAAGAATAAAATACATTTTACACTCACTCAGATAGCCATAGAGAATGACAGGTGGGGCCGGCGAGGGTCACTGTGTTGTAATAAATTTAAATTTCAATTTCAAAGAAATTTAAAAGTTTATTTATGTTTGTGGTTTTTCTGAATTTTCAAAAGCTTTTATAAATATTTTAAAGCTAAAACAAATTTATTTGCAAAATTAAAAGCCAACAAATAGTTGGAAATAATTTTATTAAGTCCAAAATGAGTATGGAATTTCGTGAATTTTTCCATAATTTTGGAAGTATTTTGCTATTTTCTAAAGCCTAATTGAATTAATGTAATTAAAACAATTGAGAAATCCAAAAGAAAATCAAAAATGGCTTTGGGTCAAACCCACCGCCCGCCCAAATCTCACAAACGCGTAGCCCACCGCCCGCAATCGCCGCACCGCCGCTCTCGCCCCTCCGTCCGATCAAAATCGAACGGCTACCATTTCTCCGCGTGATTCTTCTTTCTCCACCGCTGGATCATGCACCGACGGTCAAGATCTTTCACGCAACCGCACGGTCCGAATGCCATCATCAACGTGAGCCGCACGATCTTAATCCAACGCCGCGCTAAACGCACTTACCGCTTCGCTCGGCCTAATCTCAACCATTGGATCTTAATCCAACGGCGCGCCGAAAGTCACTTACCGCCGCGAATCTAATCTCGACCGTGACGTGGAAAATCGGACGATTCCAGTCGCCGCCTTCTCACCTCTTCTTCCTCCTCACGCCGCAACCACCGCCGCCATTTTCGCGACGCGATCAAGCTTCGCTAACGGCCTAATCTCAACCGCCTCAACCTATTCGCAGACGTGCACGCATCGCCCACCACCGCCGCATTTCCCCATGTTCTTCCCTCTTCTCCGGACGGTGCCGCCTCAACGCCGCAACCGCCGCCAGACGACCCCACCTCCTCCACGCCGCCCGAGCTTCCCGACGCCTATAAAGGAAGCCCCTGCCCCTTCCTTCACTCAACTCAAAGCCATCACTCATTCCTTCCTCTCCCATCAACACCGCCGCAATTCTTGTTTTAGGGTTTTACTACCACGGTGAAAACCACGGCGCTCCGTGCCGGCAACGCCCAGCAGCCGTGGACCACACCAACGACTTTCCCATCACCGAGCTTCCTCACGCACCTCTTCTTCGCTCGGAACACCTTCGGCCACCCTCGCGGCAACCACCGTGCTTCTTCCTCCGCTCCGGCACCACCCGCCACCACCGCCCCATCCGTGCAATTCGTGTACCATCATGTTCGCAATAATCGTGGCTACGTGTTGATACCACTCGCCACGGTGAACCTCCGCCGCTGCCGCTGTCGCCGCGCCGACACTTTGCCGCCGCAAGCCGACGTGGGTCGCCACCGTGGCACCACCGGGCGCCATCTCAAAGAACACGGCCGCGTGGCGCCATGTCAAGACTCCACGCACACGCACGTGGCGTGGTCCACCGCGCCGCCGCCCCAAAGCTCGTGGACTTGGTCCACATGGGCCGAGTCACCGACTCATGGGGCCCACTTGTCGAATACTTTTAAATCTTTTATTTTCCGAATTATCAGAGCTGATGTAATCATTGCGCAATAAATGGATTTTCAGAGGAAAATAATTCGAAATTCAATAAAATTTCAGATTTAGATATAAACTTCAAAATTCATAACTTATGCATATGAACTCCAAATTGGGTGTTTCAAATTGCAAAATTTATATAAAATTATAATCTAGCTAACTAAACCAAAATATTTCAGTTTGGAGTTAATTTGAACTATGTTTTTGAATATATTTGAATTTGCATTAAATTTGTCGATTTTACAGATAGACTTCGACGACTCGAGAGTTCGATCAAATCAAGATTTAGAATTTCAAGACATCGACCAAGGCAAGTTACACCATTGACCATATTGCCCTATTATTTTAAGTTATTTTCAGTTTTTAAAGTCTTTATTGCATGCATATGTTGTTATAAATATTTTAATATCCTGCTTTACGATAGTTAATTCCATATGTTATTGTATGGCCAAATTTTAATATTGTATCCGACTACCTTGATACCATAGGCAAGATATTACCAAAATTCAAATATATGCTTAGCCAAGCTTAGTCCACATTTCAGAATTTGGGAGGGTTTACACCAGATTTCTACATATTGTTTTCAAACTTGTTTTTGTGGTATTGTTTCACCACATGAGTTTATAAATGAAGTTTTTATTCAAAATAAAATCAAAATGGGTTTGGACTTGGGCGAAATGGTCAGAATGGTGGGTGCAGGTTTATGCACGGGTTTGATCTGGTTAAGATCAAGGCCCATGGATAGAAGGAATGACGCCCAAGTCAATTGAGGACCGGTCTTTGAGCCGCTTATTGCTATGCCATAACGTACCACCACATGTCCTGTATGGGCAGGATTTGGCTAACTAATTTGTGATATCCTAGTATATTTATGTCATGTGATTTTGTGGGTGTCGGTTAGACGTTTTATTCCCACTTGGCGCAAGAGGGGGCTTCCGGAGGACGGTCAGTTCAAAGGAGCGAAACCTTAGCGGGCATGAATGTACTAGGATAAAACATTGTAAAGGCCTCATGGTAATTGCTCAGTCACACGCCTACGGAAGCGTGAATTGGCCGACATAACGAGCATGTCACCTCGTGTGGGTAAAGTTGTACCAACTCTGCAGAGTATAAACTATTCGAATAGCCGCGTCCGCGGTCATGGACATGCTAGCAGGGCCACTTAAAGTTAGAATTGTTTTTGGTTTTTAAATGCTTTATTAAATGTTGAGGATGGTTAATCCTTATGAAAATTTGGGCGGGAAGCCAAGTGTTAGGAGGGGATCCTTCACTTTATCATTGGAGGTTATCCACATTATATCATTGTCATTTCAAAATATGATTTTATCCATAGTATAAAATTGCCTTAGAAACTACTATACTTATTCAAACTGAAATGCTGTTTATGCAAAACAACCCTACCATACTCACTTGTTTCTTATGCATGCATTTAAATTCAATATTGGTGTGACTTGCAGCACGGTAGTAGTGCTCACTCTTGCTGAATAAATCTTATTCAGGAGAAGACTGCTATCTTGACGGTGAGGACCCGGACGAGTAGGCCTTCTGACCCAGACGATTGCCTGTGGCGCATCGTGTGGCTCCCACTATATTATTATTTCCGCTGTGTTTATCATTTGACATTTGATGTTATTATTCAAGACTCATTTGTATTAAAGAGTTATTTATTTAATGTCATTTACGTTTTCGTGATATGAATGTGATATTCATTTTTGTGAGACTGTACACTGGAAATCTCGGATCGTGTTTGAACACAGAGAATTCGGATCCTTCGCTCCGGGTTCGACAAAAGTGGTATCGAGCCATATCGATCGTAGGTCGTGGCCCACAATAGAATTGGTAAAACCATTAAGGACTATTTTTCAAAAATTTACAAACTATTTACGTGTCTTCCGTAGTCTTACTCTTCCTTTCTCTATTAAAAGATTTCTAAACTCTTGTCCTTTCTAAAATTGTAGATGGCCGAGAGATCGACCCGCATCTCCCATGGAGTCTACGCCGAGAATGGGCGGATATCCTATGGAAGATGATGCAAGATTCGAGTTTCACGAAGAGACCCACATACCAAGGATACAAGTATATCGTGGGACAAAGAGGAGCGCTGGAGAGTGGAGGTTATCCTCTACTCTAACTTAGCGCGGATACATCCTTCCACATCTTCGACGCCCAATGCGTCGGAGACTTTCGAGGATCGGCATCCAAGATGCGGCAAGAGAAGCCGCACGCCGACTTCGCTACACCTATGACGCCCATTTTCGGATATCGCATTCCAAAGATTATCCCATGCACATCCCCACTGACCAGGCGGTGCCTTCACTCGATCGAGAATGAGGATATGCCTGAGATCACCCACAGTGGAGTTAGCCAAGGCGATGGATTACGCTATGGCAACACCCCGGACGAGTGTATCTCGCTGTGGGAGGCTAGAAGTCGCAGAGGAGAGATTGAAGGCACCAAGTCGAATTGGCTCTGACAAGAAGGGCCAAGGCGCACTGTGAACTCCCTGACTACACCCCATCCACCCCATAGATGTTTACCCCACCATTTCAGATATTTGCTTTCCTTTAGTTGTTCGATTAGTGCGAATTATGAGCTACTAACCTTTGTGGTAGCCATAATTAGATGAATAAAATAAAGGATTACTTGCAAAAGAAAATTTTGTTTCTTTGCCTTGTTTTTGTGTGCTTTTGGGCTAATATAAATTTACTCCCCCTTAGTGCAATCTTTTCTTCCCTTTCCTAAGTCTTTGAAAATTCAAGCAGATGGTGAACACCGCACAGAAATGGCAAAGATCCAGGTCGAACAACGAAATACCGACCATCAGAGCAAGATGTTCAAAGAACCTCCCCACCACCAAGAAGCAGGACCGGATTGGCGCAGATGATGGCCAATCAAACTCACCTTATTGAATTGTTGGCTCGCCGCTCCACAACGCCGTAACAACCAGCAACAAGGCGGCTACCGCCGCGACAGTAACCGCACACCCTCCTCAACGGTGACCATGTCGAGTTCATGCGTATGCGTCCTCCGACTTTCTCCAAGAGCACCGAGCCAATGGATGCCGACGATTGGCTTCGTGCCATCGGAAAGAAATTGACATCGCACAATGCACAATCGTGAGAAGGTCCTCGCTCGCAACTCATCACCAACGGACCACCTCGTAATGGTGGGACACCGATCACCCACGCCAATGCCGTGCTATCTCGTGGGACGAGTTTGTGAGAGCCTTCCGTCATGCACACATTCCTGCCGGCATGATGACACTGAAGAAGAAGGAGTTTCATGCACTCCGCCAAGGCAATCGCTCGGTGAGCGAGTATCTTCACCGTTTCAACCAGCTAGCCCGCTATGCCCCGGCCGATGTGACCAGAGATGAAGAACGGCAAGAAAGGTTCCTGGAGGGACTCAACGACGATATCTCTGTCCAACTCATCTCCCAGAACTTCACCGACTTCCAACAGTTGGTGGACAAGGCGATCCGCCAGGAGGCCAAACATCACGAGATGGAGAACCGCAAGCGGAGGATGGCCGCCCAGAAGATTAACGCAGGAGGTTTTCCCAAACCTCGATTCATTCAGCAGCAGCCACCGCAGCGTGGGAAGTTTCAGTCTTCCACATCCGAGCCGGTGCAGTAATCGGCGCCCAACACCTCCAACTTCGCAGCGCACCAACCGAGGACAATTTCAGCAAGAGCTCCGCCCCTCACCGCAGGAGTGACTGTTTCCACCGCAACGAGACAGCCATTATGCCAACAGATGCCCCAAGAAGCAGCAGCGTGGCGTCTTTCAAGCCAAAGACCAGAGCCACAGCCATCGGCGGCACCGCAGCCACAAAGCGGTTCATCAAGGGACGTGTGAACCACGCCACGGCCGAGGAAGCCAGCAAAGACGGATGTTGTGCTTGGTATGTTTCTTGTCAATTCAATACCACTTCAAGACTATTTGATTCCGAGCTTCGTGATTCTTTCGTGTCAAATAAATTTGTGGGCAAAAATGGGTTACCAATATCTTCCTTAGCAAATCCCATGATAATCCATTCCCGGGTTCGTAAATGAGAACTAGTTCTCTATGCCCGAACCTCACCCTTGAAATATCCGAGTATCCTTCCTAGCGCACTTGATAGTCTTGCATTCCCAAGGTCCGACGTTATTCTTGGAATGGATCGTTAGCCAAGAATCATGGACAAATAGATCGCTAATAGGTCTATCACCTCACAAATGGAGAAGGAATTTGGTGGAGTTCAAACCCAAGACTGCACCAATGGAAGTTCTATCCTCACCAAAGATGAAGGAAGTGAAACTTGAAGACATACCGTAGTCCGAGAATATGTCGATGTCTTTCCGATGAATTACCCGGCATGCCACCGGATCGGACGTCATGTTCTTAATTGACTTAGTCCGGGGACGCCCAATATCGGCGACCCTATAGAATGCCGCCTAATGAGTTAGCGGAATTGAAGAAACAGATTGAAGAACTGCGAAGCAGAGGTTACATCCGACCCAGTTCATCACCTTGGGGAGCACCAGTGTTGTTCGTCAAGAAAAAGGACAATAGCATGAGGATGTGTGTTGATTACAGATCACTCAATGAGGTGACGATCAAGAACAAATATCCTTTACCCGTGATAGATGATCTGCTCGATCACCAAAGGAGCAAGTGTCTTTTCAAAGATTGATTTGAGATCTCGCTATCACCAACTGAAGATCGGACAGGAAGATATTCCGAAGACAGCTTTCACCACCAGATATGGACTGTACGAGTTTACAGTGATGTCATTTGGTTTGACGAACGCCCCTGCTTATTTCATGAATATGATGAACAAAGTGTTCATGGAATTCCTGGATAAGTTCGTGGTTGTTTTCATCGATGACATTCTCATCTACTCGAAGGATGAAGAAGAACACGAGAAGCATATCAGAATGATACTGGACAAGCTCCGAGAACATCAGCTTTATGCTAAATTCAGAAAAGTGAATTTTGGCTAAGTCAAGTGGCATTCCTTGGACATATTGTGTCACAGGAGGAATCGCAGAGATCCCGCCAAGGTTGAAGCCGACGATTGAAGCAACCCAGATACCACCAAGTGAGAAGTTTTCTTGGACTAGCGGGTTATTACCGCAGTTCATTGAAAATTTCTAAGATTGCAAGACCCATGACTCAACTTCTGAAGAAGGAGAAGAAATTTGATTGGACAGATGCCTGTGAAGAAAGTTTTCAAGACCTGAAGAGGAGATTGGTCTCAGCACCTGTGTTAGTTTTACCTGATATCCATAAAGATTTCGAGATCTTCTGCGACGCATCCCGTCAAGGTCTCGGATGCGTATTGATGCAGGAGGGCAAGGTAGTAGCTTATGCATCGAGGCAGTTGAGGCCACATGAAGGGAATTATCCAACCCACGATCCGGAGTTAGCGATTGTGCATGCCTTGAAGATCCGCGGCATTATCTCATTGGTAACATTGTGAGATTTTCACAGCATCACAAGAGTTTGAAGTATATATTCACACAGTGTAATTAAACCTTCTGGCAGAGAAGATGGTTAGAGTTGATAAAAGATTACGATCTTGGAATCCATTATCACCGGGCAAAGCAAATGTAGTTGCAGATGCCCCGAGCGTAAAGGCCTATTGCAATACCATGATGGTGCGTATGAACAACGTAACTACATGAAGAATTGAAGCGCCTAAACTTGGAAATTGTTAGTCAAGGTTGTGTGAATGCTCGAAGTACAACCGACTCTTCAAAGTCGATCGAGAAAAACAACTAGAAGATGATGACATCAAGGAGATCAAGAAGAATATGCGAAGAGGCAAGGCTCGAGATTCACCAAGATGAACAAGGAACTGTGTGGTTTGGGAATCGCATTTGTGTACCTAACCAACAGGAGTTAAAACAACAATTCTTAAGGAGGCTCATGAAACGCCTTACTCCATTCACCCCTAAGCACCAAGATGTACCAGATCCAAGGAGAAATATCGTGGGTCAAGATGAAGCGAGAAATTGCCGAGTTCGCCGCCGCCGTGATGTGTGTCACGAGTTAAGGCGTAACATCGAGACCACCGATTGTTGCGACCACTACCAATCCTGAATGGAAGTGGGAAGAGATTGGCATGGACTTCATCACCGGACTTCCTAGGACCCAATCAGATATGATTCTATCTGGGTGATAGTTGATCGGTTGACCAAAGTAGCTCACTTCATTCCGCCAAGACTACATACGTAGCGGCCGGTTGGCGAGTTATATGTGGCTAGGATTGTTTGTCTACACGGGTACCCAAGAAGATCGTGTCCGGCTGAGGTTCCCAATTTACATCAAGGTTTTGGCAGAGTCGCATGAAGCCTTAGGCACTGACTCAACTTCAAGATGACCTATCATCCTCAAACAGATGGTCGACAGAACGCACCAATCAAGTCCTCAAGATATGCTCCGAGCCCGTGCCTTGGAATTTGGACAAAGTTGGGACAAGAATTTGCCGTATCACGAATTCTCGATAACAATAGCCATCAAGCTAGTTTGCAAATGGCTCCTTTTGAAGCATTGTATGGCGAAAATGCGAACTCCACTCGTGGATGAAGTAGGAGAGCATCAACTCTTTGGACCCAAATAATCAAAGAGGCGTAAAGTAAGGTCAAAGCTATAAGGAACATTTGAAAGTGGCACAAACCCGACAAAGAGTTATGCCGATAACCGCTGAGGGATCTAAACTTTGAGGTAGGAGACTTGGTCTATCTCGTGGTCACCCACTCTGAGGAGTAAGAAGATTCCGAACTAAAGGAAAACTCGCACCCTGATTTGTGGGGCCATACAAAATTCTAGCCAAAAGAGGTGAAGTGGCATATCGCCTGAGCTACGTAAGCCTTGTCACCGTGGCACGATGTCTTCCATGTATCCCGCTTGAGGAAGTGCTTGCAAGCGCCGAAGACCATACCTTCTTGGAAAGTTTCGATCTTCGTGAAGATCTCACCTATGTGGAGCGACCCATCAAGATTCTGGATGTCGCAGAGCGAGTCACTAGAAGCAGAATCATCAGATCATACAAGGTGCAGTGGAGTCATCACCTAAAGTGAAGCCACTTGGGAAAAGAAGAAGACCTCAAGACCAACTATCCCGATCTCTTTGCTGACCAATCCTGAATCTCGGGTCGAGATTCCCTTAAGGGGGGTAGGTTTGTAACAGCTCAAATTTCAATTTCAGTAAAATTTAAAAGTTTATTTATGTTTGTGGTTTTTCCTGAATTTTCAAAAGCTTTTTATAAATATTTTAAAGCTAAAACAAATTTATTTGCAAAATTAAAAGCCAACAAATAGTTGGAAATAATTTTATTAAGTCCAAAATGAGTATGGGAATTTCGTGAATTTTTCCATAATTTTGGAAGTATTTTGCTATTTTCTAAAGCCTAATTGAATTAATGTAATTAAAACAATTGAGAAATCCAAAAGAAAATCAAAAATGGCTTTGGGTCGAAACCCACCGGCCCGCCCAAATCTCACAAACGCGTAGCCCACCGCCCGCAATCGCCGCACCGCCTCGCTCTCCCCTCCGTCCGATCAAAATCGAACGGCTACCATTTCTCCGCGTATCTCTTCTTTCTCCACCGTTGGATCATGCACCGACGGTCAAGATCTTTCACAGCAACCGCACGGTCCGAATGCCATCATCAACGTGAGCCGCACGATCTTAATCCAACGGCCGCGCCAAAACGCACTTACCGCTTCGCTCGGTCTAATCTCAACCATTGGATCTTAATCCAACGGCTGCGCCCGAAAGTCACTTACCGCTTCGCGAATCTAATCTCGACCGTACGTGGAAAATCGGACGATTCGAGTCGTCGCCTTCCTCACCTCTTCTTCCTCCTCACGCCGCAACCACCGCCCGCCATTTTCGCGACGCGATCAAGCTTCGCTAACGCCTAATCTCAACCGCCCCAACCTATTCGCGACGTGTGCACGCATCGCGCCCACTACCGCCGCATTTCCATGTTCTTCCCTCTTCTCCGGACGGTTTCGCCTCAACGCCGCAACCGCGCCGCACGACCCCACCTCCTCCACGCCGCCCGCAGCTCCCGACGCCTATAAAAGGAAGCCCCTGCCCTTCCTTCACTCAACTCAAAGCCATCACTCATTCCTTCCTCTCCCATCAACACCGCCGCAATTCTTGTTTTAGGGTTTTACTACCGCCGTGAAAACCACGGCGCTCGCCGTCGGCAACGCCCAGCGGCCGTGGACCACACCAACGACTTTCCCATCACCGAGCTTCCTCACGCACACTCTTCTTCGCCTCTGAACACCTTCGGTCACCCTCGCCAGCAACCACCGTGCTTCTTCCTCCGCTCCGCACCACCCGCCACCACCGTCGCCATCCGTGCCAATTCGTGTACCATCATGTTCGCAATAATCGTGGCTACGTGTTGATACCACTCGCCGCCGGTGAACCTCCGCTGGCCGCCGTTGTCGCCGCGCTCGACACTTTTGCCGCCGTCAAGCCGACGTGGTCGCCACCGTGGCACCACCGGGCGCCATCTCAAGAACACGGCCGCGTGGCGCCATGTCGCGACACCACGCACACGCACACGCGGCGTGGTCCACCGCGCCGCCGTCCCAAAGCTCGGTGGACTTGGTCCACATGGGCGAGTCACCGACTCATGGGGCCCACTTGTCGAATACTTTTAAATCTTTTATTTTCCGAATTATCAGTAGCTGATGTAATCATTGCGCAATAAATGGATTTTCAGAGGAAAATAATTCGAAATTCAATAAAATTTCAGATTTAGATATAAACTTCAAAATTCATAACTTATGCATATGAACTCCAAATTGGGTGTTTCAAATTGCAAAATTTATATAAAATTATAATCTAGCTAACTAAACCAAAATATTTCAGTTTGGAGTTAATTTGAACTATGTTTTTGAATATATTTGAATTTGCATTAAATTTGTCGATTTTACAGATAGACTTGACGACTCGGAGAGTTCGATCAAATCAAGATTTAGAATTTCAAGACATCGACCAAGGCAAGTTACACCATTGACCATATTGCCCTATTATTTTAAGTTATTTTCAGTTTTTAAAGTCTTTATTGCATGCATATGTTGTTATAAATATTTTAATATCCTGTTTTACGTATAGTTAATTCCATATGTTATTGTATGGCCAAATTTTAATATTGTATCTGACTACCTTGATACCATAGGCAAGATATTACCAAAATTCAAATATATGCTTAGCCAAGCTTAGTCCACATTTTAATTTGGGAGGGTTTACACCGATTTCTACATATTGTTTTCAAACTTGTTTTTGTGGTATTGTTTCACCACATGAGTTTATAAATGAAGTTTTTATTCAAAATAAAATCAAAATGGGTTTGGACTTGGGCGAAATGGTCGTAATGGTGGGTGCGAGTTTATGCACGGTTTGATCCGTTAAGATCAAGGCCCATGGATAGAAGGAATGACGCCAAGTCAATTGAGGACCGGTCTTTGAGCCGCTTATTGCTATGCCATAACGCATCACCACATGTCCTGTATGGGCAGGATTTGGCTAACTAATTTGTGATATCCTAGTATATTTATGTCATGTGATTTTGTGGGTGTCGGTTAGACGCTTTATTCCCACTTGGCGCAAGAGGGGCTTCCGAGGACGGTCGGTTCAAAGGAGCGAAACCTTAGCGCATGAATGTACTAGGATAAAACATTGTAAAGGCCTCATGGTAATTGCTCACCACACGCCTACGGAAGCGTGAATTGGCCGACATAACGAGCATGTCACCTCGTGGGTAAAGTTGTACCAACTCGCAGAGTATAAACTATTCGAATAGCGCGCCCATGTCATGGACATGCTAGCAGGCCACTTAAAGTTAGAATTGTTTTTGGTTTTGAAATGCTTTATTAAATGTTGAGGATGGTTAATCCTTATGAAAATTTGGGGCGGGAAGCCAAGTGTTAGGAGGGGATCCTTCACTTTATCATTGGAGGTTATCCACATTATATCATTGTCATTTCAAAATATGATTTTATCCATAGTATAAAATTGCCTTAGAAACTACTATACTTATTCAAACTGAAAATGCTGTTTATGCAAAACAACCCCGGCCATACTCACTTGTTTCCTTATGCATGCATTTAAATTCAATATTGGGTGTGACTTGCGAGCACGGTAGTAGTGCTCACTCTTGCTGAATAAATCTTATTCAGGAGAAGACTGCTATCTTGACGGTGAGGACCCGGACGAGTAGGCCTTCTGACCCAGACGATTGCCTGTGGCGCATCGTGTGGCTCCCACTATATTATTATTTCCGCTGTGTTTATCATTTGACATTTGATGTTATTATTCAAGACTCATTTGTATTAAAGAGTTATTTATTTAATGTCATTTACGTTTTCGTGATATGAATGTGATATTCATTTTTGTGAGACTGTGTACACTGGAAATCCTGGACTGGTGTTTGAACACAGAGAATTCGGGATCCTTCGTTCCCGGGTTCGACACAGGTCAACTTTGACCCGGTCTCAGCCGATCGTGAGGTCGAAGGCGTATTAAAGGGAATACGTCTTCGATTTACCAAAAACATAAACTCGGTCTAAGCATAGAAGGAATACATTTTCCTTAAGAGAAAACGTACTTCACAATCTACACATCCACTTAATTGGCCGTACGGGCCCACATGTCAAAGGCTCAATCACTATAACTGGTTTTAATTAGATTTCTAATCAAGTTTATTACTGGTGGGACCTACACGTCGTACATACATTAAGAAACATGATTAAAAGCTAATGACTGATTATCACCTTAACGTCGGTGGCTAACAAGAGCTCTTTCCGTGCGCGCTCTGGCACGGCTGTGCACGGCTATTCGGCGCATCAGGGGGTCTCTGGGCTCGGGGTTGACTCTACCGGGTGCAGGGCAGCTTCGCGAACTTGTTGGTGGCGATGCGGGACCCGATGGTTGATGGCATCAATCTTGCGATGGTCGGAGGCGGAGACAAATGGACGGTGCTTGTGGAGAAGACGCTACGGACAACAAGAAGGCTCGAGGATGGTTGCGCTGGAGCCGCCTCGTCACTAGGACCGCAGAGAAACCAATGATGACGGTTGCGACCAGAATGTGGACGACGGCGTTTCACCATAGTTGGAGAAGATGAGGTCGTACTCCCCTATTGATGCACCAAACTCCAATTAAATTCGCCATCAGACTCAACCAGACGATGCGATCTCAATGGACAAGGCGGCGTTCAGAGGGTCTCACCGGAACACCCGCTAGCTATGCAGTCATGGCCAACAGAGCCAAAGACAATGAAGTTGCTCCAAACGATTTAGTGGATGGCAAAGGCTAGGGCATGACGTTGAACGGAGAATCCGACGGTGGGGTCATGGGCGAAAGGGCGGCATCGAAACGAGCTCTAGCTCTTCGTTCTTTGCCTCGGCCGAAACAAAGGAGAGGTCGTAGAGAGCGAGAAGGTGCGAGAGAGAGAGAGAGAGAGAGAGAGAGAGAGGATAGACTCGAGGGTTAAGTGAAGACCAGACAATGCTTCAAGAGGATAGACTCGAGGGTTAAGTGAAGACCAGACAATGCTTCAAGGCTGGTAACGGAAGCAAGAGGTGGTGTTGACGACGTCGTGGCGAGCATGCTCGAAGCCAGCGTCGCTCGAAACCGTCGTGGCGAGGAAGGGGACGGGCCTGACCAGTGGGGCCCGCCCATCAGTAGTGGAGAGGAAAACGACATGGTGCGGTCGGGCCAGGATGCGGTCGGAGTTGAGGTCCGGTTGGACCTGAGTTAGGGTTTTGATTTAATTTTGACCAAAATCCAATAGTTTTGACTTAGTAATTAAAAATAGTAAATAAATTCTAAAAATTCTAAATTTTTTTGTGAGTGCTCTCAGACTTAACTAGAACTTAGAAAAATTTGTTGAAGGTACTGATCATGCTCAAGTTGTCAGAATTAATTCCTTTTTTAGATCTGCATTAATGAAAAAGGGTTGGATTTTAGTGAGATCAATTTGACTTCTAAAAATTTATCAAAAATTATATTAATTCATGATACGTAATCTAGTATTTTAATAAATTATTTCCAACAACTTTTATGCACACATCTTTCTGGAATCAAATAGAAACTTGAATTAAAGGTAAAAGTTTTAAATTATGATAAAACTTTATTACAACAACAAAAGTTTTACAATCATTCCAAAGTTTACACACATGATCATGATATATTTAGCTAACCATCTTAGGGATTTTAGGACGTTACAATTAGTATCCCACTTCATGGCCCAATGATCGCCTCGCACCTTCCACCGCTCCTCCTCGCCCCGACCACCGCCTCCTCAACCTGGCCGCCCCGACCAGCCTCCCTTCTCTCCCACCGATTCCCCTGACCTCCCTCCTCTGTCGACTGACTCCCTCCTCCTCCGACTAGTGCCGCCCTTAACCTCCCTCCTTCTCCCTTGATGTTGCCCTCCCTCTTTCTCCCGCGCCGCCACCGCCATGGCCTCCCCTTCTCCTGCGCCACCGCCACGACTACCCTCCTCCTCCTGTGCCAGCGTCGATTATAGTTAATTGCAGTTAATTGTCATTAGTTGATGTTAATTACTATTAAATGCAGTTAATTGTTGTTAGTTGTCTTTAATTGTCTTTAATTGTTGTTATTTTCCTCAGGGGCATTCTAAACATTTCCCAACTTAGAAGCTCCATCCAGCCTACCTAAAAGCCAGACTGTCAAACACTAAACCTCTTCAGTTTAGTCATTCAGTCCTTAAACCCAGCTGGAAGCTGCTTTTCAAAAAAACTGTAGCCATGCAAAACATGCTCTTCGTGTGTTCCATTGGTGGTAGGAGCTGGTTCGAAACAATGGATGAAAAGAGGGTCAGTTCTTGGATGCTTACGTGGCATGTCTTGATGCACTTAAGCTAATGGAGCAAAATTGAAGGACCGGAACTGTGATTATCTAGTGCGTTTAGGTAGATGTGCCGAGGCCCTCGCTCCGCCGATGCGCCTGCCTGGTTGACACAGCATGTGTGGTGCCTTGTCCAGGTAGGAGCCTTCGAGCCGAGCAGCACGGTGGATTGGAGTTCATTTTTCGTCGGTTCGCGTGCGCGCGACGGGGAGCTTGTGCCTGCGCTACCCGACAACAACTCCGAGGCCAACCTGTTTGCCCTTAAAGGCACTACTACTACTGCTACTACTACTCATCTCTGTAGCCGGAATCGACCGTGTGGAATGTAGGAGTTTTTGGCCGTTTTGTCGTTGTTGCACAGTAAAAAAGTGAATTTACTTCTCATTCGAAACAAGCGTAAAAATGTCACTGCGAAATTGCACAGACGTGCCACGAAGCAATTCCGGCCCCTAGGGGCATGGATTCCCCTCAACTGGCCCCCTAAGGGCACGGAATCGCCTCGTCCAGCCCCCAAGTGCATTGTGCCGCCACGTCCGGCCCCAAGGGTGTGGATTGCGTAGTTCGTGCCCCTGGGGTACGGTTTTGGCCTTGGCCGGCCACCAGGCCCACGACAGCTAGGTTGCAGAGGTTTTGGGCATTTTAGGGAAATTAGGGTTAGGGCAGGGTTTTAGGGAAATTAGTGTTTTAGGTTTCTGATATTAGAGTATCATGATTTCATGTGAACGGTTATCATGTGTTTTAGGGTTCGGTGAATGTGAAAGTTATAGGGATTTATGATTTCATGTGAACCACGATTGTTTTAGGGTTTTATGATTTTATATGAACCTTGGGTGTTTTAGGGTTTAATGTGAATCTCCGGCGTTGCGATCGTCTCCGGAACCGATGTACTCGGATAATACTATACAAACAAATTTTGCATTAAACGCACAACATATATGCAATGTACACTCGAGATACAATATGGTTCACTCGTCTGAGCCACTCTTTGCTCGCTACATCTGTGTGTGCGTCCTGGTTTTCCGTCGAGCATGTCCTGTGGGATATGTTAACTGGTCCAGAGCACGACGGTTCGAGGTGGTACGGAGATCATTGAATGGGTGGAGGTGCATCAATAAGTCGAGTCCGCCCACCGAGTCTATCCAATGTTAATGTCGCCCGGTGAGTCATGCTAAACCGTTACCACCTGCAATCATGTCATTAATGAACGAATCAAGAAATCCGCTCCCGGATCGTCCGCCCCTAGGTACGATGTCTACACATCCCTTGATATGGAGGAGCTCTGGTCTTGATCGTGACGATGTACCAAATGACCTCAGAGGAGCTCTCGCCTTGGTACGGTACTCTATACTTGGTTAATGTATGAATGTTAGCACAACTTAAGGTATAATAAAAATCGGACGTAAATTTGTACATGACTTACTTCCCACCGACCATGGTGCGGATGACCGACGGAGTCTTGTGGACGACCTAGCGGTGAGCATGGTCAGCCCACTCAGTGCGTAGTGTGTAGGACGTCATCTCTCGCAGTCGACTAGGAATTTATAGCCGCACAACACACAAATCACGGCCAACCGTGAAGTGACGGAAGGAATTGGATTCCCTCCCGCGCGTGGCCTTTCGTTGCATGCATGCAAAGGCATGGGCGGTGATGGACATGACAAGACGCGGCGACAGAGCATCACGGCATTGCTGGTGCAATATGGTGCCGCCAGGGCACAGCAGCGAGGAGCCGAGGATGTGGCGGCTCGTCCAGGCGTGGGAGGAGCGGCGTTCCGGAGGTGGCGTGTGTCCGTGCATGGGGGGCACGGACGCGGCTCGTTCAGGCGCGGGGAGAGCGGCAACAGCGACATGGCGGCACGGGGTATCCGGCCCCAGGGAATGGTGGAGATTGCGTCCTGCCCCCTGGGGGGGGGGGGCGATTTGGACGCGTGTCGATGGCCAGCGTGTTCGTTATGCTATTTTTGGTATTATAACAGCAAAAATGCTGTTTTTGTTAATTATAACGTCAACGGTGCCATTTAGAGAGAAAAAACTCTGGATTGTAGTGTGTGCAGTGTGTTACCGCTGGTTACTGGACGCGAGACGAGACAAGACAAGACGATTCCTTGCCCTGCTTCGTATGGTAGAGTAGGGGCAACGTATGGACACACGGGCTCGAACGCTCAATCGTTCTTGCAGCGACCAGGAGTCGAATACTTGCGAGCTCAGGGGGGCACATGCATACGGTTTCGTTTCTGGGGTTTTGGGGCTTCTGGGATGGAGAATGTGCCGTGATCCCTGCACGATGTTTCCACTGGTTCCTACCATGAAAATGCTGAAAATTGGTAGGTTGATGAATCGGGAAATAGTGCCAGGGGTCGGCGGCCCTCTCACGGGGTTAAGGCCCGTGGGTCCTGTCATGGGCTGAGCTGTTTCTCGATTTCTGTAAATAAAGGGTCCAGCTTCCGTTTACATGGGCCAAATAAAAAGCTCTATGGATTACATTGTTGGGCCCGGATTGGGTTTGGTTACGCTGAGCTTGGAAAAGGAAGATCTCGGCCGATCGGGCCCAGTTCAACATAGATGGGTTGGATTATTCATGACTGGCCAACCAAAGAAGAATTAGGCCTAGCTTATTTCTTCGTAGATGGGTTGAACTATATACACAATAGGCCATAGCTTCTGCCTGTACTTGGGTTCGGTTTAGGCCCACTAGCATCTTCAAAGATGTAATCTGAGCAAATTATGTAAGACCCACGAAGGACCCAGTTTGTTTTGGGCCTTGCCTACGACGGTTAGGTTGGAAGAAGAACATGGTGACTTTTTTATGAAGGATATATAACTAGACTATGCAAAAATTGCCCATAGGGTCTCAAGTAATTCCAATACTAGTCTACCCCTATTCTCACACCGGGCTGAGCAATTTGCCAATCGTACAAAATGAGAGAGAGAGAGAGAGAGAGAGAGAGAGAGAGAGAGAGAGAGAGTTGGTTGTATTACCTTTCCATGTATTGTACGATGCAAACCGATGATGACTGATAAAACAAAACCCATTGCTGCAGCTCCATCATGAAGGCAGGGGTTTCAACGGGGATGGCCACAATTTAGCAAAACATGGTGCCCTGTATGTAGGGCGTCAAGCGTGGTTTTTTTAACCACCATGTTTTATTAATGTCAATGTTAATGTAATTTCAAACAATTACGAGTAAAATCCTCACCTTCGTCTAAAAGAAATAGCAAATCCGAAGAAGTGATTGTCTATTCATAAGATGACTGAAATTTTATTAAACATAAGTCACATATTTTATCAATTGAATCAATATCTAATTATATGACATATCAATCTCTACACAAATCCAATGGTCACAATAATTGACTTAAACTTAAGAAAATTTCAAACAACTTAGAAATAGCAAATCCGAAGAATAAATTGGAAAAGAAAACAAAACCCTCGCATACTTCTCATTTCTATTGACGTTAACACCTAGTATAGGTGTGGCATGTAATGCTCCTATGGAACCTATACGTAGGTCTCTAGCTTTAACACATCACACTTTTAAATTTTGAATCTTTCAAAAGCTGTTCGGTTACTTTTTTTTTTGCATGCCAAGAAATCCCAAATTCCAATTCAATTGATAGTCAACTGTCACGCAATGCCTGCCTTTTCTGACACACATGCTAAATGAGGATACTATAGATATTAAAAAGTAGGAACAAATGGTACAAATTAGCGAAGCAAATCGTGGAATCAACCAATTCCTCCTAGCATCATCACCATGCATGCATCACCCGATCACCATGACACGAAACACCTAACTAAAAGGCAATAAAACTAAACAGAAAAGGACCATATGTACCAAAATACATAATTAAAGGTATAAACAATAAATCCCTCCTTGCATGATTAATCCTCACATCACAATCACATGTTTCATCGCCATTAACACACACTAGTTGGCCTGTGCGCTCTATACGGAGCGCCGAAAGAGAGGACACATGGCCGGCGGGGTTGGGGCAGCCATTACTGCACACCCGCACCGAGGCGGACGAGCAGGCAGCAAGTGAAGTAGGCAAGCGAAACCGAAAAGCAATCGGACAGCTGTGAAGCAAAAGTGTGCTTCATCCGATAGGGGAGAAAAATCAGGGTGATGTGGCCTGCAAATTGGAGTCTCAATTTTCCCTCTCTTTATACCGGAGGATTCCACGCTTCCTGGCAAACTCCCTTTTTTAAAAGCCATACATATGCTACCAGCAACACCTTAAGATTCTAGAAAGGACTTTTTTTGTGTCTCAGAAGTCAGTAACGTTCGCTAGCGCCTTTGTAGCTAGATGTAGTCACATCTTTAGTCCCTCGATGCAACTAAAATTTGCTAGTGTGTGTTATAAATAATATTACTGCTAAATGGATTACTTGTTAGAAATAAATAAATAAAGTTTCTTTCTTAGAATATCTTGATCAAATTACTCTGTTTCTTTTCACATGTTGCTTTACTTGCGCCAGACTTACTCTAGTTATATATCTTTTGTGTCTTCTTGGCTCTGTGATTATGTCTAATGGTATATTTCGTACTCTTCCAATTGAAGAGCCTTATGAATTTTAAGATTTTATTCCATTAATAATTAACAGAATTCATATGTAACGAGTTGTTCCCATTAATAAGCTATTATTGATTGATGTTTAGTATTTCATTACTACCTTTTTGCTTCTAACTTTTTATTACCATATGAGACGTACTGATATATCATAGACACTTTTGTATGTAGATGCTATAATCATGCCAAATCCAATTCAGTTTGACGGATCAACCGCTAAAAGGCCAAAGCACACGCGCAAGAGTTAGGGCATCCGCCAGTGCCCTTGGGGCAAATGGGCTGCCAAAATCCATGATCCTAGAAAGGGTGTTTGTGTCTGATTTGATACCTTTAACACACCAGAAAATGCAGCTAGGACGTATGACGCTAAGGCCCATAAGATACAAGGGAAGAAGGCAAATGTTAACTTCCCTGGCAAAGGACTGTTAGAGATCATAGACACCATTCCTAAGACAATTGTTGCTGCAAAACCAACAATGCTAATTCCAGTTGAGAATCTAAGGGCCTGTTTGGTTTAGTACACCAGGTAGCTTTACCAAATTTTTGGTAATACCAAAATCTGGACAATGCCAAAACCTAGGCAAAAAAGGCAGTGTTTGGATCGCAGCCATACCAATTCACGGGTAATGCCGAAATTAATGTGTTTGGATTGCAGCCATATTAAAATTTGCCAAAATTATGATTATGACGTGTGGGTCTCGCATGGTATCTATTTTTTTTGCTCCAAAATATGTCAAGATGGATCTAGTTTTGTTGATAAAATGACAAGGAACACAACGGTTCAAACGGATCACAAATCAGATACTCGATTTAGGAAATATTACCATTTTAAGCCCTTAAATCAAACTTGACATGCATTTAATGCTACAATAAAGACCAACCACCAACTGCCACGATGGCTTCACTTGTTAGTTCTACCAAACCAATTTTTGGTTGCCAAATCAGCCGCCCTCCTTTTGCCTAATATTTGGCTAGGAAATTCAGGGCAACACCAAATTTTGGCATTGAACCAAATGCTAGCCAAAATACAAAGATATTACCAATATTTGGTAAGGTTTGCTTTGGCATTAAACCAAACAGCCCCTAAATGCCAACCAGTCTATGAGTTTTGTGAACAATTCCAACAATGACTTATTCTCAATGGGAACTTCAGTGGCAATAATGCTCCATTCATGCTTGTCAAGGACTTTGGCTTCCTCACCGAGACAAAGCCTCATGTTCCTTTTGAGATCTTGGGGATGAGCACGTTCTCAGATCTCGATAGCTTTTCAATTGGTTCTTTTAACATTGAATTGGTAAATGAGGATAGGGCACCGGATACAAGCTCTTTCTTTCCATTTGCTAACAAGCTAGTGCTCAATGAACTAGCTTTTCATGGTCCACTTGCTAACATACAAGTGTTCAATGAACTAGCTTTTTATGGTCCACCTGCTAACATTCCGGTGTAAAATAGGCTATCATTTTACAGTCTACCGAAGCTGATGAGCAATGGTGATGGTGTATGATGAGGACATGACCTCTATGGATACAACCATATTTGCTATGTTTACTGTTCTAAGTACAAGAGCTCGTACGCTTCACTTAAATTATCAGGTGAGCTTGTTTTTAGGAGTGTCTTTATATTATATGAACTATATGATGCTACCTAATGATGAAATATATATATATATGAAGCATGATGTCACTTTTGGTCCAAGACAAGCAAACAGTTCGAGCTGGACCCGTTTTGGAATCCAATTCGGCCTCCGGAATCAGCCTGACAACACCAACTTAAAACAGACATAACTTTCACATACGGAGTCCGTTGGAGGTCCACGAGTACTTGATTGAAAGCTTATTTTGTCCTCATTCCAACGGATCCAGCCTCACCTCTAAATTCCTTCTGGACTCATCGCAATCATCAAAACAAGATGTCATATCACTTGTTTAGGCCAATCTGGGCTTTGTAATCATACTGAACTTGGCCCATCTGCTGACGGCCCACCTGGGGGCGTGGTTACTATTCACATGAACAGTATCACGAGTTTTAGTCCCACCCCGCTATTTCTTTTAGATTTGTGGCTCCTCATCTCATCCCCTATTTAAGGAGGACGCACCCCCTCTAGTTTCCTTGGATTTTGTTTAGTTAAAAGTTAGTTTCTATGCAACTTCGTGTATTGGCTTGTGTCGACTAGATCAACCATAATACCGCTTCTGAATCCCAATTTATCAAGTATTTCATTCATATTCGCAATTTCAGATTGCTTATTTATTTTGTTCTTGCGTGCTTCTTCGGTGTATGCAGGAATCGATCTTCGTGATCAGTCAGCGGGTATTCGCGGTACGGTTGATAACGACTTGTCGAACAGTTCAACGATTGCGTGGTTTTGGGCCTTGCGTGTTCGTAGCCAGGATCGTGAGAGTTGAGCGACTACCACCGAACGTATCTTCTCATCGCAAGATCAGGCCAAAAATAGAACCTTCGGGTTCATCAAGTGGTATCAGAGCTTCAGTTGATCGGTGAGAATTTTTAGTTTTTTAGTAGTAGATTCGTTTTTCATACCTAGAGTCTAGAAAATTGCCCAAAAAAATATTGCATCTATCATCCCAGTCCGAACCCCTTTGAGCCATTGCAATTTTCTTTTCGGTATTTTGCTTGTTGAATCATTGGTTGCATCGTCGAGTCTAGTTGCTGATCTTTAGTTCTAGTTATTGTCTAGTTGGTCATTGTATAGATTGCTTTTCGTGTTTTCCTTCGCGTTGCTTGATCGTTCGTTTAGGGTTCTTAGTTTTTGCATCTAAAACAGAAAATTCATGGGTTAGAGCTCCTCTAATCCACACCAAAAAATAGAAAATCCATACTGTTGTTCATCTGAAAAAGGGGTTGCTGTGATCTTTTGGGAGAATTGGTGTTATTTGCGACTTACGGAAAACCTTAGGGCCGACCAAATATTAGAAGGAGAAAGAGGCAGCCGCATAGAATAAAAGCCGCAGTAGAAAAAAAAAAGAAAAAGAAAAGAGAAAAGAAAAGTGCATAAAAATTGGTGGAGACCTTCTACATATAACCAAAAGCTTTCACAAAAAAATTCAGCAAGTTTGGCTCACGGGTTTGAAAGATATAGCAGTTTCAAATTGAAGCCCGAGACGGTTTCGAGCTGAGTAGGATTTCGTATCCGAGACACCTTCAGTAAAACGGGCATAACTTTTGCATACGGTGTCCATTTTTGACGTTCTTATGCTTATTTCGAAGCTAATGACAAGGCGCATATTTTCCATATAAGTCACTAGTCGCCCTCCAGGTGCCCCAAAATCGGCCATCTTCGGCCTCGAATTCGCGTCGCAAGTTTTCGGTCTCTGTTTTTGCCAATTCTTCCAGTCTTCCCTTCGGAATTTGGGCTTCGCCTCAACTGAAAAGTTGTAGATCTCGTCGAAACCTTTCAAACAAGCGTATATAAGCCATATAAAACTTTGTTTTTTTCATCGTTTGAGACTAGCTATTGTTTCTGCTCAATCTAGAGGGTCGTTTGCGTGCATCGATATTGTTGTTTTTGTGCTCTACATCACGTGAACAATCTTGTGCCCTTAGAAAGAAGTTTGAGTAGTTGGTTAGCATCTCTCCTAGTACTTGTTGTGAGGCTTTCCCTTGCTTGCATCAAGTCACATTGATCGTTGCATGTGCGTACATACACTTCTCTACATAGAGCTTTGATTAGGCTAGGATCAGCAACATTGGCTAGTACTTTGAACAATCTTTCAACTTGCATTAACTGATTTAATTATTGCTGATCCTTGCTACCATATTGAAGCCTTTCAAGCTCCACTTCCTACTAACTCAGCAGGTGTCGTTCCTCGCAATCGTTGGGCTAATTGTAAGTGAGAGTATCACGAACCAGCCACCGGTTGTACCACTTCCTTGCGGCATTGGTAAGAACTTGGTATAAGCTTGAGTGTGAGTGACTTGATTTGAGTCTCCAGATCCTAGTAGTTGATATGAACATATACTTGTGATTTGTTCCTTGTTTTCTACTAACAATGACAGGTTGGTTGAATTTGGTAGATTACGATGTCATCGCAGGCAGATTTGAGCTCAAAGGAAAACAACTACCTGCATACATATTGCCACTCACTGCTGAGAGTACGTCATTGGACTACTTTCTATGGGTTACTATGTTGGAAAGCTATTTTGAAACATAGGACCTTGATCCTTATGAGAAGATGACCATTGCAAGGACGACACTAATCGGTGATGTTCAATATTGGTGGTCGAATCTGGAGTACCACTTCATGTACACATGGGAGCAGATGAAGAAGAAATTGCAACGTCGATTTGTACCTCCACCAACCACAGTAACAAGCGAGGTGCGATCTAAGGTAACTGAAAATGCTAACATTGTTTTGGCTCCTACTCCATCTCTAGATACCGTTGAGACACTTGAAGAGATGAACGATGATCTAGCGCATCTTATGCCATTAGAGGAGAAGCTTGAGGTACCTACATTAGCTGATGAGGACGATAATGACAAAGGTACTGATTTGGTGCTACAGCAAGACTTAGAGCAACTTTGTGAGTATATACCTGCTGCAGTGCAATATTTTGATATTACTTGTGTTGACTTGAATGAACCATGTGCTGATCTGAATTCTCATAATTTTGCACATGTCGAATTAATTACACATAAGGAAGTACTTGATAGAATATCCCCTGTTGATGCTTTGTGCTATATCATACTTAATGATCCAATTAGTTTGGAATATGCTATGGAGAAAGTTTCTGAATTTTCATCTCTAAATTCTCTTTCTAGCACGTACACCTGCTATTTTAAATTAATTAGAGATTATGGTGTATACAATCAATTTCTGGTATATCGAATATGCATAACTTGTGATCACATGGATGAATTGAAGCTTACTGTTTTGGATAACAATTCTTGTGTGTTGAATCTTGTTCAATACGAGAGTCAAATAAAATTTAGTGCTCATCCCATGCCTATGTGTTCACCTTTTATTGCACCATCTAGTAAGGACAATTTGAATGAAGATGTTGAATTATGGAAGAACTTACAAATCTTTTCACCTTTGCTAGATGAATTTGCTATTGCTTGTTTGACATATGATTATATGGATAAATTTTGTTTGATTCCAAAAGTTGTAGATTTGCCCATATATGCTACCACTGCAAGTTTACAACTTCAGAGATTTGAATTGCATAAACGCTTCACTTACATTTGCAAAACTAGTTGCAATAATTGTTGTGTGAGAACTTTTGTTTTAATCATTCACATATATGATTGCTGCTGTCTTCTAACATTAATTGTGCAACAACGAAGAACTATTAAAACAGATGACATATACATATATCATACATACACTTTGGCTTCTTTGTTACCCTATTTTCACTTATCAAAAGCCGAGGATGGCTTTGTTTTCAAGAAAGGGAGGATGATGAGGACATGACCTCTATGGATACAGCCATATTTGCTATGTTTACTGTTCTAAGTACAAGAGCTCATACGCTTCACTTATATTATCAGTTGAGCTTGTTTTTTAGGAGTATATTTATATTATATGAACTATATGATGCTACCTAATGATGAAATATATATATGTGCAGCACGATGTCACTTTTAGTCCAAGACAAGCAAGCAGTTCGAGCTGGACTCGTTTTGGAATCCAATTCGGCCTCCGGAATCAGCCTAACAACACCAACTTAAAACAAGCATAACTTTCACATACGGAGTCCGTTGGAGGTCCACGAGTACTTGATTGAAAGATTATTTCGTCCTCTTTCCAACGGATCTGGCCTCACCTCCAAATTCCTTCTGAACTTATCTCAATCATCAAAAGAAGATGTCATATCACTTGTTTGGGCCAATCTGGGCTTTGTAATCATACGAACTTGGCCCATCTGCTGACGGCCCACCTGGGGGGTGTGGTTACTGTTCATGTGAACAGTACCATGAGTTTTAGTCCCACCCCGCTATTTCTTTTAGATTTGTGGCTCCTCACCCCCTATTTAAGGAGGACGCACCCCCTCTTGTTTCCTTGTATTTTGTTTAGTTAAAAGTTAGCTTCTATGCAACTTCGTGTATTGGCTTGTGTCGACTAGACTAACCATAATACCGCTCCGGAATCCCAATTTATCAAGTATTTTATTCATATTCGTAATTTCAGATTGCTTATTTATCTTGTTCTTGCGTGCTTCTTCGGTGTATGCAGGAATCGATCTTCGTGATCAACTGGGTATTCGTGCACGGTTGATAACGACTTGTCGAGCAGTTCAACGATTGCGTGGTTTCGGGCCTTGCGTGTTCGTAGCCAGGATCATGAGAGTTGAGCGACTACCACCGAACGTATCTTCTCATCGCAAGATCAGGCCAAAAATAGAACCTTCGGGTTCATCAGTGTAGTTGCTCGTGATTTGGGAAATGGATTGCCCAATCTTCCCTTGGATATATCTGTTGATAGTGTTGGGATTAAACTAAGCTTGCCTACCATTGAGGAGATCCAAGACGAACCAATTCCATCCTTTTTGTTCTGTGATGTTATTGAAGATGTGGTAGTTGATATCAATATGTGGAACTATGGTGACCAACTACCCTTCACTGGTGCTTATTGAAGGACAATGGATCAGGTGGTTGGTGTCTTACACATACCAACAAGTTGTAAGACATACTTTAATCCTTATTGTTAATGGTTACTCTATCAATTTTGTGTGGTTTTTACTATTGATTTTTGTTTTGGTCTAAACAAAGTATTTATATCTTGCTTGGTATGCATTTTTAGGTTTTGTGCAAGCATGGTGAGGCTATTACCTATTATTGGTAACTTGATTTATTTTCACTATGCTTTATTTTCACTTTTGGTTGAACTTTATTTGTGCTATTACCTATTATCGGATAAATATGTATTGTTTTTGTGTGGTTTGTATCTTCCTTATATTGTGTATCGGTTTGGGTTATTACCCTATGTCCAGTTGTGAACTCCAGTTTGTTGTGGTAACTTGATTGGTTTTATGTCTGTTGTAATAAGATGCTTGTTAAGTATTATCTATGGTAATGATAGTATGCTTTGAATATGTTGGTGCCTATTTCTAACTGGGCCGAAGACCTAGAGTAAGGCATTGGATACTGACATGTTTCATTTTTCTCATAATATTTTATTGCCCTTTCTCCATTTGTTAAATTCTTGCATGGCTACAATTACAAGTAGTCTACTACTCATTGAAGCAAAGCATGAGTTGGGCCACTAGAAAATTTGATTGTTTTTAGGCTAGGCTTAATCCTCTTGGTTAGGAAGGATTGCTAGCCCCATTAGATATAAAAAGGGAAAAAGTCCATCTGTAGTCTCTCAATTCTTTCTGTCGTCTAATTTTCGTCCCTCGTGTCCAATACTATTTATAACCCATCCCCAACTGGCAAAACCATGCAAATCACGTCCCTATGCATGTATTATGGGTGGTTTTTGCCATGTTGGTTACCACAGCATCACTTGGCCCACATGTCACCCATTTTCTTCCTCTCCCTCCTTTTATGTAGAGGGGCAAGGCGGCGGTGGCCAAAACAGATGATGATGGCAGTAGCGGCCACAACAAAAAGAAGCTTAATGTTGGTGGATAGCGGTGGAGTTCCGGCCAAATTGACCAAGGAGTGAGCAGGAGGAGGTCATGATGGCCCTCTAGGAGGAGGCCTAGTGGGGGTAAAGGTGACATGTAGAGTGACAGGCTTGCCAATGGGGAGGCTCCAGCGAGGAGGCAAAGATCGTTGGTTGCAGGAGGTAGGACGTCGGGCGAGGTGATGGATCCAATGGCGCAACGGGTTGTCGGTGGTACTCTAATGAGGTTGTTAGGAAACAGGGTCTAGTGAGGTTGCAAGGAGATGTAGATGGCATTGGTGGACATAATTTTGGGAGGATAGTGGAGGCGGTTTTGGATATTGCAGTGGTCGGTGGACTAGTTGTTTCTTCTTACACGACTAAGAGAGGAACATAGGTGTAGTGGTGGATTTGCAGCTTCTACATTGAAAGGAGGACGAAAGGGAGTTATTGTGCCGTGTCGCAACTCTCTTAGCAAAGGGAAGGAGGTGGATCTACAGCAGCGCCGCTGGATGGTTGTAGATGTGTTGTGTAACGTCAGAGTGACTTGGGCAAGCATCAACATTTCATGGATGCGTGAGGAGACACTGATGGGGAGCAAGTGCATGGCTTTGTGCCGGACTCACACCGCTCATTAGAAGAGAGGAGGAAAGAAAAGAACAAAAATGGGGAAGAAGGAAAGGAAAAAAAGAGGAGAGATGAGGAAGAGGAGGTAATTAGTGAAGACGTGTGGGGTCTAGGTGATGATGTGGTAGCTGTCATGGTGTCAACCTCCTATGATATTTGCCTAGGAACGTGATTTTCATGGTTTTGGCAGTTGGGGATGGATTCTAAACGATGCTGGAAATGAAAGACGAAAATTAGACGACAGAAAGAGTTGAGGGCCTAGATAGACTTTAAAAAAACAACTAGATTTGGCCTAACATTGCCATTAGGCCTCAAATTAATTTCCAAGCCTAACCATAAACCTACACTCATATCGGCCACAAAGAACTTTTTGTTTTTGTGATGAAGGCCATAGAGAACATATTTGGTATGATAGCTATCCTATTTGGGTTAGATCATCACATAGTGTGTAAATTTGAATTAGTATAACAGTTATCATCCCATTAAACCAGTAATAACAAAATATAAACTATATAAAAGCAAACAAACGAGGACAAGCAAAGTTCAATATTTTAGTTTGGAAAGTGCCCATTTGACCCCCTAAAGTATCACGCTCTAGACACTTAACCCTCTCACCTAAAAAACCGACCCTTTGACCACCTCATATTGCAAAACCAATGCACTTAACTCTCTAAGGCTATTTTGCTCGGTGGTATTGCCTACGTGGCACACAATCAACCCGGTTTCGCCATATGGACTGCTATATCGGCAAGGTGAGGTGGCACAAAAAAACACTTTGCCCTCTCTCTCCTCACTCCTATCCTCTCTCCCCCACACACACCGACGGCGCCGCCTCCTCATCTACCATGCTTGCCCCTCAGCGCCGCCTCCCTCTATCTTCCTCTTCCCCACGTCCTCTCTTTCTCCCTCACTAGCTTCCTCCCTCGTCTTTCCACTCGCCGGTGCCCTCCCTCACCTCTGATCGTCACCAACGCCATCCCTCGTAGCTTTGCTCACCACCACCTCTGTACCTCCCATCTGGCCACCGCTAGATCCAAGTAAGCGGGCCCAGATCCAACCAAATCTAAGTCGTGGCCACACGACCGGTGGATGTGGGCGGCGCTCGAAGATGGTGCTCAATGACAGTGCTCGGCAATGGCCCTGACTACCTCCGACAATGGCCCTCTCCCTCCCCTAGGCTGGCTCCACGCCGTGCCCACGATGGCTTCATGCTGTGCCCCCGACTCTCTCTGCACTCACCCCCAACCTCCTCTACGCTCGCCCCCGACCCCCTCCGTGTTGTGCCCCCGATTGCCTCCGGGCACGCCCTGGCTCGCCCCCAGGCCGGCTTCGTGCCGTGTCCCCGACTCCCTCCGCGCTTGCCCCCGACCCCTTTCGCACTACGCCCAGGCTGGATACACATCGTGCCCCTCATCCCCTCTGTGCTCTCCCCTGAATCCCTCTGCGTCACCGTATGCCACAGTTAGCATGCCACAGACCATCTCAAGCCAGGCCATGGGCACCTAGCTACTCACCTCGCTACCCTCATTCCATTTTGCCTATGCCCGACCCTCGTCGTCGCTTCTATGCCGCCGACAAACTTGCTCCGGAGCCAATGTGGGAAGCAGAGGAGAGCATAGGTGATGTGACAATGGGTGTCCCGATCTTTCGATGAGATGGATAACTCGATTTGGGTAGAGACGACTCTCACGATTTGGTTACAAATTGCATACGACCAATATGCCCTGCAATCATTGAACCAACTCCAAGTTCGTTATCGACCTTGCTAGAAACACGATCGACCTGACCACGAAAGTCTATTCTTACATGCAATCGAAGAACACACAAGAATAAGATAAAAAGCAATCTTAAATTGCAAATAATATTGAAATACTCAATAATATGGGATTCCGAATAAAGATCTTGACTGGGTGGTCTAGTCGACACACGCAGAAGATACAAGTTGCAACGAAGGCTAACTTAACATAAACGAAATCCAAGGAAACTCGAGGGCGGCGACCACTATGTATAGGAGGAAGAGGGAGGGGCGGTGGTACTGTTCATGTGTGAACAGTACCACATGAACAGTAATGGCCTAGGGTTTCTCCAATTTACAAGGCCCACGGTCCAAATAGGTGACATAGCACCTTCTTTCAATGATTGTGGCGCGTACAGAAAGCATTTGGAGGTGAGGTCAGATCCGTTTGAAAGAGGACAAGATAAGCTTTTAATCAAGTACTCATGGACCTCAAACGGAATCCGTATGTGAAAGTTATGCTCATTTGAAGTTGGGGCTATCTCCGGTGGCCGAACTGGATTCCAGAACGTGTCCAACTTGAACTCTTGCTTGGCTTGGACACAAAGTGACATGGTGCTTCACAAATATACATTTTCATCATTAGGTAGCATCATATAATTCATATAATATAAAGGAACTCATAAAAACGAGCACACCTGATAATTTAAGTGAGGTGTACGAGCTCTTGTATTTGGAACAGCAAGTATAACAAATTTGGTTATATCTATAGGGGTCATGTCCTCATCATCCTCCCCTTCTTGAAAACAAAGCCATCATCGGCTTTTGATAAGCTGAAAATAGGGTAACAAAGAAGCCAAGGTGTATGCATGGTATATGTATATGTCATCTGTTTTAACAGTTCTTCGTTGTTGCACAATTAATGTTATAAAACAGTAGTGATCATAAAAGCTCATTGTATTATTACCCAAAGAATAATCATATATGTTAATGATCAAAACAAAATTTCTCACACATCAATTATTGTAACTAGTTTTGCAAATGTAAGTGAAGCGTTTATGCAATTCAAATATCTGAAATTGTAAACTTGCGGTGGTATCACATATGGGCAAAGCTACAACTTTTGGAATCAAACAAAGTTCAGGCATATAATCAGATTTCAATCGAGCAATAGCAAATTCATCTAGCAAGGGTGAAAAGATTTGTAAGTTTTTTCATACTTCAACATCATGACGCAGATTGTCAATACTAGATGACGCAATAAGAGATGAACACATAGGCATTGGATGAGCACAAAATTTTATTTTTCTCTCATATTGAACAAGATTTAGCACACAAAAATTGTTGTCCAAAACAGTAAGCTTCCATTCATCGATGTGATCACAAGTTATGTATATTCGATATATAAGAAATTGATTGTCTACACCATAATCTCCAATCAAATTAAACTTATATCCAGGGGGTGTAGGCACTAAACAAGGTTTTCGAACATGTGATTTCAGAAATTTTCTCTATAGCATGTGACAATTTCATAGGTAGATCCAACATAATGTAATATAAAGAATTAGTAGGAGAAATTCTAGTCAAAACTTCTTTATGTCTAACCAATTCCACATGATCATTATATGCGATTAACTCACCACATGAATCACTCAAAACAACAGGCAATTCAATTATTTCATCACATGGTGCACTCAAGTCAGTAGGTAAATCAACAATTTTATCACATGGTGCACTCAAATCAATGCAGTCTGAATTCTTTACTTGAAATATATGCATATCAGAATTATTTTTCACTAATTTTTGCTCTAAAATAGCATGAACAGTGGACAATTGTAGTTCTTCACAAGTATACTCACCTTGAGTGATGATAGCACAACCATCTTTACCTTTTTGGCTCTCCTCAGATGATGTATGTGCATCCATCTCTGCATCTTCCTTCTCAACCAATGGAGTCGATGGTTCAATCAGCTCATTCTCCTCTTTGGTATGGTTCTTAACTTCCTGCAAATTGTTAGTCACAGAAAAAGACACAAACATAAGTTTGTTCTCATGTTCCCTATCATCAAGCATTCTCAATTTCTCTTCAATCTGACGTTCAAACCTTACAAGCAAGTATAAATAAATGAGGGAGAGAATTATATTCTTTGTGAACAAGAATGTCCTGAATTTCTTGATTAAGCCTGCTTAAGAATCTATTCTCTGTAGCTTCAGCATGTTCCTCTAAGCCATAATACAACAAACGAGTTTTCAATTCATAATAGTATTCCCTTACAGTTCTACTACGTTGCTTTAAACATTGTAATCTAGCTAACAAATAACCAGCATGATATTTAGTAACAAATTCATCTCTCAAAAGTTTCTTTAATGCATGCCAAGTTTGGGGCACTCTTCCATGTCTACGTAAATACTTCCACCAAAGTATTGCATCTTCAACAAAAACACTAGTGGCAACTTTAATATTTTGCCTATCAGACAATTCATAATATTCAAATTCTTTGTTTAAAACTATCTCCCAGTCAACATAGGCATCATGATCAAATTTACTAGCAAAAGAAGGCACAATGAGTTTAGTTTTACCAAACGTACTATCATGTTCATGTACCTCCCGTGGTGGATAATCGCGTCTAAAGCGTGCATCTTCCTCGTGGACTTTCTTGTGCTCCCGTTCAATGGCTTGAAGAAGACATGAATCTATCTTGTAATCATCCCGTGAGCCTGAGATAGTTAGTAGAAAACAAGAAAACAAATCACAAGTATATGTTCCTATCAACTACTAGGATTTGAAGGCTCAAATTCGCTCACGCTCAAGCTTATACCAAGTTATTACCAGTTATTACCAAGCAAATAGGCGGTGACCGGCAACTAGTGTCAGTGCTAAGATTGACAAAGTGATTGCAAGCAACTAGTACCTGTACAATGGTAGTAGGTGGAGCTAAGATAGGCTTCAATATGGTAGCAAGGATTAGCAATAATCAAATCAATAAATGCAAGTTAAAAAGTTGCTCAAAATACTAGTCAAAGTTGCTGATCCTAACCTAATCAAAGCTAGCTAATCAAAGCCTATCAAGAGAAGTGTATGTACGCACACGCAAAGATCAATGTGACTTGATGCAAGCAAAGGAAATTCTCACACCAAGTGCTAAGAGGGACGCTAGCCAACTACTCAAACCTCTGTGAAGGGCACAAGATTATTCGCACGACGTAGAGCACAAAAGACAGCAATATCGGTGCAATGTAAACAATCCTCTAGATTGAGTAGAAAATAATAGCTAGTCTCAAGTGATGAAAAACCAAAGTTTTATATAGCTTATATATACTCTTCTAAAGGTTTCGATGATATTTGCAACTTTGCGCTTGAGGCGAACTCCAAATTCGAAGGAAGATCAAGAAAAGGCCAAAAATAGAAACAAAAACATGCGACGTGAATTTGGGGCTGAAGATGGCCGATTTTGGAGAACCTGGATGGAGACAAGTGGCTTAGGTGGAAAGGATGAGCCTCGTCGTTAACTTCGAAACGAGTACAAGAACGTCAAAAACGGACACTGTATGCACAAGTTATGTTCGTTTTACTAAAGGTGTCTCGCAAACGGAATCCTACTCGGACTTGAAACCGTCTCGGTTTCAAATTTGAAACTGCTATATCTTTCAAACCTATGGCCCAAACTTGCTGAAATTTTTTGTGGAAGCTTGTGGTTATATGTAGAAGGTCTCCACCAATTTTTACGCACTTTTCTTTTGTCTTTTGTCTTTTTTTTTTACCGTGGCTTTTTGTTCTATGCAAATGCCTCTTTCTCCTTCTAATATTTGGCCGGCCCTAGGGTTTGTCGCAAATCGCAAATAACATCAACTTTCCCAAAAGATCACAACAATCCTCTCGGGCTTTTTTTAGATTAACAACCGTACGAATTTTCTATTTTTGGTGCGGATTAGAGGAGTTCTAATCCACGAATTTTCTGTTTTAGATGCAAAAACTAAGAACACTAAAGGAACAATCAAGCAACGCGAAGGAAAACACGAGAAGCAATCTAGACAACGACCAACTAGACAATAACTAGAACTAAAGATCAACAACTAGACACGACGATGCAACCAATGATTCAATAAGCAAAATACCAAAAAGAACATTGCAATGGCTCAAAGGGGTTCGGTATGGATGATGGATGCAAAAAAATTTTGGGGTAATTTTCTGGACTTTAGGTACTTCTAAAAACGAGCTCACCTGATAATTTAAGTGAAGTGTTTGAGCTCTTGTATTTGGAACAACAAACATAGCAAATTTGGTTATATCTATAGGGGTAATGTCCTCATCAAGAGGAGTGAGAGAGAGATTGAGGAACACTAACATGTGGGCCCCATAGTTCAATAAAATTTTCTAACTCTTATTTTCTGAGTCATCACCTCGTCGCAACCACGTCACTTGCCACGGTGGCAAAACCAACTTTGAAACCATCTCAAGGGGTTAAGTGCACTGGTTTTATAACGTGAGGGGTCAAAGGGCCGTTTTTTAGGTGAGTGGGTTAAGTGTCCGGAGTGCGATACTTCAGGGGGTCAAATGGACATTTTTCCTTTCAGTTTCAATCACTCCTACTGTTGTGTTGTGCAATGTAAATACATAAACAAAACAAGTCAATCGAGACCATAGTGCCTAATGTCTAAGTTGATGGATTGGTGTACTCTACTAATCATAAGTCATAATGTATATGTGAATTTCCCATGGGACAATGATAAACTTGTATCTGGACATATAGCAACGCCCTTTCATAATCAAGATGATCCACATATCACAGTGCATGTGGCTTTTAATACAGAGGCTCTAGAAATTTATTTAGTTACTTCTTGCGGCATCAAGATTGACACATCGATCGAGAAACAATCAGCACAAACCTCTTTTTCTAACATGATTACTGAATAGAATAATCTACAAAAGAAGATAGAGATGAAATGGTAGGGAACTAATACAAAAGAAATTGCACAAGTAATCAATTCCTTCCTAGCATGATCAATGCCAACACATTCCTATGTTTGATCGCCATGCATCTCCCATTTCTTCTAAAATAGACACAGGAGACTAGACATAAAATGAACAACTAGACGAAGTAAAAGCAATTGTAAAAAAATCAACTAATTTCACACACCTAGCATGATTAAACTGCATACCCTCCTCAAACATGATTTGTTAAAACTACACATGAAGAGGAACTAGTGATCAAAAATAAAGTAATCACAGAAGAATCTATTCCATCTGGCAAGTTGACATGCATGATTAAACTACTCCCCTTACATCACGTGATTTATTGCAATCATGACATGATCCACTACGCTTGACCAAATATTGTTTTTGAAAAGACATGAGTTACCAAAATTGTACGTACAATTCCAAAAACACCATGTTGTGTCAGCATTAGTAACGCACATCATGCATTGCTAAATATCGCAATTACGACTCTAGAAACAACACACTATGTGAGAATCCGTAGCACTCATTATGCATCACCTTTATTCCTTTCATAAAAAACCAAATCTACATTAAAGAAACACGCCCATAGAAAAAACACCCAAGTTCACAACCCTCGTGTTGCCTTGTTAAAAAATATTGGTTTTACAGAACAAAGTACAATAGCTACACAAAATACACATTATAACAATTTGATAAAATAAATTAGAAATATTATATTTCATAAAAATTAATACCATATCTCTTAAAAAAAATCTTCATGTAGATTTGTCTTTATCAAGAAAATCTGCCATAAATGCAGCCACAACACATGTTAAAATGTTCACATAGGTGTCTATCAATAGTATCTCAACGACCCACAAGTCATTTATTGTCATGGGTAAAAGATGCACAAACGGCCATAGCTGCTCCACCCTCTTCCAGCTATAAATACCCCCTTAATTTCACTCTCCCCTCCCACCAGACAACACTCTCTCCTCTTTCTCTCTCTCTTCCTCCCATCTTACAGAATTCTAGAACCTGTGAGATTCACAATGTGTGGTGGCCGCGTCCTCGCTGATATTGCTGGGATGACACCAGTGTTTGCAACTACGAATAAAGGGTTAAAACATCTGCAACTAAGGAGGGGGAGGAAGCTTTTTGAGTATGAGGAGGACTTCGAGGCTGACTTCCAAGCATTCTCACACTCATTTGACAAGAAGGAGAATGGTGGCAACTTGCTAGCATTCTGTAGTTGTGGTGACATCTTTATGGTTTCTTCATCACCATCGAAGGAGTATGCTACCTACGCTCTCCCAAGAAAAGGTTAGTGATGCATTAAGGTTATGTCTTTTACGTATGTTTCATGTAGCTTAGCAGTGAGATATGCGATTTAGGGTATTCTTGTTGCCTCGTAGTGCAGAAGGCAGAAGCTAGCACAATAAAGGTGTGATAGTGATAATTTTCTTGATTGGATCTAGGTGGTGATTATCCGAAGCAATAATTTTAGGATATATTGTTGTATGTTTTGTCGCGATCTTTTTGGAACTAGATCTTACATGCGACGGATGGTTTGATTGTGACACACTCTGTATGATTCACATCTAATTATTTATACATATTGTACATCAAATGTGATAGTCTTTATGTGCCTCATAATTAATAAGTGTTTATTTTTAAGGAGAAAGGAAGGTAAATCTACATAAATCATTATGTTCAAACTTATTTTTTCCAAACTTCTTCCTAATAGGTGTGATACAAAACTCTTGAATGTAGATGGTGTAATCACTGCAACTCCAGTTCAGTCAGGTGGAACTTCTGGCATGGTGGCAACTCGCAAGCGCAAGAGCCAGTATATTGGCATCCGCCAACGCCCATGGGGCAAATGGGCTGCTGAAATTCGCGATGCAAGCAAGGGAGTACGTGTCTGGTTAGGAACCTTTAAAACTGCTGAAGATGCCGCTAGGGCATATGATGTTGAGGCCCGCAAGATCCATGGCAACAAGGCAAAGGTGAACTTCCCTGACGAAGCACCATCCATAGCCGTGAAGACCATTCCAAACCTAGTTGAAAATCTAGAAATGCTAGCTACAACAAGTCTAACCTCCGGTAAGACCACGAGCTTCCAAAATAACACCAATAATGAGCTGCTCTCGACAACAAGCTTTAGTGGAAACAATGCTCCTTTCATGCCTGCTAACGATTTTGACTTTCGCACTCCAATGAAGCCTGATGTGCCTTCTGAGATCCCAGGGATGAAAATGTTCTCTGATCAAATCAAGTTCTTATCTGGTGCTTCTAATGTTGAGTTATGTAATGCCACCATGGATACCAGCTCCCTCTTTGCTCCAAATGCTAACCCCCTAGTGTTTAATGAGCCTGCTTCTAATGGAATGCTAAAGAGGATGAGGAACAATGATGGTTTTGTTGTGCCTATTATGGACGGTAGCATGCCCACTCTTCCACAGGATCTGGTTGCTTTTGATGATGAGATGAAGCTGAACTTTGATGCTCTTGAGGATATCCTAGATGAACCAACGCTTAGCCTTCTACTAGATGATGTGGCAGTGGATAGTCTTTGGAACTTTGATGATGAGGTGCACTTTGCTAGTGGTGCCTTTTGAAGGACCATGGTTCAGGTGATTGGTGCCTCACATACTTTTAATTCCCAAGTTCTTTCTCTATCCAAAAAAAGGATCCATATCATGTACAATTTGCATTTCAGGTTCAATGGATGCATCATGAGGAAGGTGAAGATAAGAAGAACATGTCTTCAGCTAGTATTTTTAGTCATCATCGAACCTTAGCTATCCTATGTTATTTCATAAAATAAGTATGTTATGTTGTGAGTGATGAACCTAAAACTCCTTTAGAAATTTCGTTGGACTTATTTCGATTGTAATAAGACATTTCTTAAGTATTGTCGTAATGCAACTAATGCTAGTATGTTCTCTCTCTCTCTCTCTCTCTCTCTCTATGAGGTGTTGTTGTTGTGTCCTTTCATTTGCTTAAGTGTCAGCATATTAATATATTAAGGGTGCATCAAAGGATCGAAAGAAGAAGACATATCAAGTTGATGGATTCACATTGCACATGCTTATTTGTCATTTTATAAGAAACAATTTGCATCTGTGAAATAGATTTTGTAGGATTAGTGCTAAGTGATCATCTGAGACTTAATATTATGGTTTTTCTGAAACTAGAAGGTGCAATCTTGAAGAGATGTTCTACACAAAGTGGTAAGGTGGGGGCAAGAATAGGGGTTGTAAGTTTGCCTAAGCATTGAATTTGATGTCTAGGTTTCCTTTGTTAAAATGACAATGGTATGTACCTAGCACTAACACAAAAGGCATATAGTAAATTGATGTTGTTACCGAATTGCCTTCGTTTTACATGCCTATTAATGCCATTCTTAGATTTGCTGGGCAGTAGCTAAAAGGAAAAATAAGACAACAAATGCAGCAACTTGCCACTATCTTCTATCTTATGTATTTGGGTCCTAAATAAGTGGATACCCATATTATTGTGTTCGAATTTGTGACAGCAATTATTCAATTGTTGTATTAAGGTGGTAGGCTAATTGCTCATGATTAGGGATGACAATCTTGCCCGATAACCCAATTACCTACAGACGAAAACCCTAGTAGAGGTGGACATGTTCTTTCTTTTGTGACCATGGGCATGTTCGTAGGAAGAAACCTATGCCCGACGCGGTCATAGTGTAGATCCACCCATGCCCGCTTCACCCGACCCGGCCCACTGCTTTGCCCTCTATACCCCGGTTGGGCTGGCCTAAAGGGAACTACATTGCGTCTTCAATTCCTCACCCACTAGCCCAACACTCTCAACCAGACCACCAAGCCCAACATCGCACTGGCTGCATGAGAAGGCATTGCGCTTGTAGATAAGAAATGTGACAGAGCGCAGTTTGCCGCACCACCACTCATCAACAGAAAAAGAGGGCTGAGAGAGGAAGGAAGAAGGAGAGGGCGCACCGGCATGCCACTACGTACCGCTGCTGCTAGATTCATAGTCGATCCTGTCTATTTCAAGCGGCTCTACTCCTAAGCTAGCATCATCGTCCGCGCTTCCACCTAGTTGCCCGGTTGTTGCCTCCAAGTTCCAACAATCATCGCTCCCACAACCTTCTCGTTAGGTATGTATGCATTTTGTGGGTGACTAGTAGATTAGATGAAAGGTGGCCGTTTTGGTTCCTGGCAGTGGCAATCCAGGATGAAATTAAAATATAGGAGGAGCTCTACTGTTGAGGCTATAGCACAACATAAGCATACCAAAGTTACATCTACTGGTCTTTTGCCATTGGAATGTAAAATTCATACATAAATAGAAAGAAAACAAACTGAAAATGTATAATACAATAAATTTAGTACCTCACTAATGGATAATGTGCCCCCAAATGTCCATAAATATGTGAGTACAGATCTGTAGATAAGAAATATCAAATTTAGTGATATAATATTAAATTGTGTATATTCATAAACATTAAAAATGAAATGAAAACATACCACTATGGCACTAAATCTAATTACAACACAATTTCACTCTACGAGTTTTCATGTCTTGAAAGCATTGAAAGGTTCTTTTATTACCAAGGCTTCTAAATATCTCTCGCTCAGTGGAGCACATCATCAAGTCATTGAGCCACTCATCTGATACCTTGTTGTGCAAATTTGTTTTAATAATCTTCAATGCTGAGAATATTATTTCAACTGATGTCGTTGCCACTTGAAGGATCAATGTGAGCTCGATGAGGCGATAGATCAATGTGAAAGTTATATTTTTTTTAGTTTCAACCATCTTTTGAGCAACCGTTGCAAAATCGCTGTCAGACCTCTGCACGTGGAATACCCGAAGACCTTATGTGTGTACTGTACTACTCCCATAATCAGTGGCTAGTACACTCATTCACAACATTTGGCATTAGCATCCATACATTCACATGTAAAAGTAAAGCAAAATGGTACTTAACTTAAGCGATTATAATATTCATATTACAAGGGCCGACCGTCAAATAAAACATAAGTACCAGTAGTAGCAAAGTAACAAAATAGCAGCAGAAGTAAAGGTGATGAAAGTAAACAAGTTCTAGTGGTATGCCCATCCAAAATCCAAAGGCAACTGACAAGGAACAAATCCTAGGTAGACCCGTTATCAAACCCTCCAGTTCTGGGTGCCAAGAAAGCGTCGTTTGATGTGGGTTCCTCCTCATACTCTGAACAACAATGTAAGTAAGACTAAGTATAATGCATACTCAACAAGACTTGTAGTGTATCGCAATTTGTATATAAAGGTAAGGCTAATCAAAGAGGAGGCTCTATGCTACAAGTTAATTTGCAATAAGCAGATTTTATTTGCAATACTCATAATTAGTACTTTGTGACGGAATTTGAAAGAGCATTTAAATAGATACTAGATAGTAATAAGTAATCGAATGAATCACCAATAATAACAACTACAACTCGCAACCCTCCTCGGTTGCGAGCAACATTTCATGTTCAGCCATGACTCGACAGTTAACTCAAAAAAATCATAAATCATTTGCCATGTTTTTCCGACAAGATAATTTTTGTGAAAATCAAGTCTATACCTGTCAATACTACACTTAGCACGCTCATCACCGCGAGCACATCTATTATAGTAGATTTACACTCTACAGAGGTGTACAACTTTACCCACAGCACATGAATTATTTAGCATCCGTCGATACCACCGCTCACAACCTTATGTAAGTAGTCTAGAGCACGTGTCGAAGCCTTTACATCATTTAGCCCTACCCTTGCACTAGCCCAGCGAATGGACACCCTCAATTCACCCAGGTTTACACCCCTGTCTTAGTGAGGCATTCGCAGTTGTGTCGACAAGCTTTGTGCCCAACACCGTGGTGAAGGGAGCCCCTTTGGACATGCCTACACCGGTCATGTCCGCACTACTATGGCCTACCTACGTTCAAGGCTAGTTTTTAATGACTTAATTAGCTAAGGCCATCCCACAATAGCACCTGTGGTTGTATGCTTACGCTTAGGTTGGATATACCAGCGTTCGGCCCTTAATTGGCCTGGATGAGAACTCCCCTATCTACTAGTGAGACTCCTCTCTCACTCTTTTCAGAATATAATATAACTCACCCACGCCCAAAACTAGGTTTTGCATTTTATTTTTATACAAAGTTACAGAGGCACACCCCTCTGAATATTTCCATAAATGTCCCAATTCACATTTTAACATGTCGCCCTTTTATTGATTTCTAAAAAAATCTATCGATCTAGTAGTAGCTGTGCGATAACTCGCACTCAAAATTCCCAAATGACATTATATATTGTCTAATCCATATCCTAATGTCTACAACAGAAAGGATATCAACATCTCAAGGTAATTCATGCATCCAATAGGATTTACAACTACATAGCAGTTTAATACTGAACATACACGCATACAATAATAGCTTGCAAAACAAAGTACAGTAAGTAAAATACTAGGATCAACATGATTAAAGGAGGTGCTTGCCTTGCTCTTGTTGTTCTGAGTAGGAGGTTAGTTGATCGTCGAAAGTGTCGTTCGAATAATCAGCGTCTATTGCAAAAAGAGCTAGAAATTAATTAAATAATACAAATAAATTCAAACAATAACCAAATTCAAATATTTTTACACATTCAGGTAGATTATGATTTTATACAAATTTAGAGACAAAAACCATTCAATTTGGAGTTTTGTAGCAAAAGTTATTAAGGTTTAAAGTTGGTTCAGTTTGAAAATCCCTAGAAAAAGAAAACGGGAGAGGGAGTGCCTCTCTAACAGGTGGGACCCGCAGCCTTTTCATTTTATTTTTGATTTCATTTTCTTACCGAAAAGCTTAGTGTATGACAGGTGGGCCCTATGGATTTTTTCTTTTCATTTATTTTCTTAAAGGAAACTATTCACTTACAATTGGGACCCACACGTCATTGGCTTGGTCCACGAAATAGCGCATGAACCAAAGGTCCATCGCTACTGCGTGCAGTCCTTGGACCTGAGTTCACTGTGCACTTAATGCAATCGGGCCCACATGTCGGTGACTGAAGGAAACCCAGGATTTAAATTCATTGCTATTACTATTTTGTTGGGCCCACACGTTAGTGTCTTGGTGCGGAAATCTAGATCACTTAATACCCTTGATTTCTGTTCGTGACCCCCCATGTCAGTGAAACAAAGCTACATTTAAACAAGGATTTACCTAATGATTAACGCTCTGACACTGATTTGGTTAATTTAGCGCGCGCTATAGAAGCTGTCGTTTACTGACAACGTAGAGTAGCTCTCGACAATTACCTTGCCGCGCTTGTCACCGCGACTAGAACGCGGTGGTGCCGCCAAAGCAAAAATGTGTTCTTGGTGGCCAGCGGTGCCAAGGGTGCCGCGGCGAGCTCGCGTTGGTCCGACGCGGTGGCACGACAACAAGGAGCGGAGGTGAGCTTCGGCTGCATGTCATTTCGCAATCCCGACGATACTCTAAGCCAATTGGCACGTGCATAAGTAGCTATGAGACCCTAGGAACTCACTGGAGTGTTGCGGGGTGAAGGAGGTAGCTGGAGTTGAGCTAGCGGTGGTGGACAGCGGCGACGAGGATGACCTTCATGTGGAGGAGAGAACCTGAGCAACTAGAAGAGTAGAGGGTGGTTGGAGAAGATCAAGGGAGGTAAGGAGTAGCTCTGAGAGGAGGGAATTAGGGAATGGCTCATCGGATCGGACGCGGGGAAGAAAGGGGTGTGTTGTCATTCGGAGTTGGAGAAGAACCCAATTCCGGCAGCTCCTGTGAATGTAAACTACAATTAGTTGAGGGGAAAGGTTGATAGTCCCCTGGAACACATCGTGACGCTGGTGGGGGAGGAAGAAGTTCACTGGAGCACCAGCGGCAAGTGTGGCAGCGTCTCGGCCGAGAAAGGACTTGAGTTTCTCGCGGTCTCACTCGGTGGAAGGGGAAAGAAAGGAGAGTGATGGATTGGGGAAGCAAAGGGGAAGCTCAGGGTGGCTCGGTAGCTCTTCTTATAGGCAATGGGTGGAGAAACACGAGGAGGGCTCGGCATGGGTGCTGATGCGCTCAATGTCGCACAATTATGGTGAGGTGATGGCTTGAGCGATGTCGAGCGATTGGGTGTCTTGACCGGCAGTTAAGGTGTGCGGGCGATGCGGCCGAAGGCGAGGGAAAACGGTGGGCGGCAGCCAAGATCAGGGGCGAAGGTGGCACGCTGGCGTGAGCGCACTAGAGTGGCATGTGCTACACTGGCGAGGGCGCAACCGTGATGCGTCGCATGGGAGACAATTCCTATTGGGTGGGCCTGACAGGTCAGTGGGAGGGGTGATGTTTTCCAGATTTTCAAAAAAGGCTGAAAGTTTTTAGGAATATCTAGATACAGTTTTCGGACTCCAAAATTCATGAAAATTTTAGGGGAGGTTGTTGACCTAGTGTAGATTATTGTATAATTTTCTAAGGTTTATTTGTTATACATTTTTTCTCTAAAAAGCTTTTCAGTTTCTATTTTGCTTGCACTTTTCTTATTTGATGTGAGAAGAATTGCAAAACATGCTTTAATAATTCCCCAAATTATATTCAACATAATTATGCTAAGTTTGGATTCTTAAAATATCAACTTCCATTTTAATTGGTTTTATTTACCCATTAGGTTTGTGTTTTAAAATTAATGCTTAGGTTTAAAAAATCCAATAGAACCTTGAAGGAAGAACCAAATAAATTAAATGACAAATGAATACATCAAAAGTTTTAAAAGTTCACATTTTATACATTTGAAACACAAGCCCAAATTTGGGATGTTACAGACGTACCCCCTTACAAAGAATCTCATCCCCGAGATTCAGTTGGCTTAGAAAAGAAAGAGGGGAATTCGGCTCCAAGACGAACTTCTTGTTCCCATGTGGCCTCATGTTCTGTACAATTGCTCCACTGAATTCTCAGCACCTTGATGGTGCGATTACAATTTTGCCTTAAGGCCTGGTCTAAGATTCGAATCGGGTGCTCCTGATAAGAAAGATTTGGTTGGAGATCGATGTTCTCCAACTGAGTGAGTTCTGTTGGGGCTCGAAGATACTTCTTGAGCTGCGATATGTGAAAGATGTTGTTTACATGAGAGAGTTGTGGTGGCAGCTCCAGTTGGTATGCTACTTCGCCTTTTCTTTCGATGATCTGGTACAGTCCGATGTACCGAGGTGCCAGTTTCCCGTGGACTTGGAAATGGCAGACGCCTCACAGTGGTGAGACCTTGAGATAAACATAATTGTTCACTTCAAAGGTTAGCTCATGGCGGTGATGATCAGCATAGCTCTTCTGTCGCGACTGCGCTTCCTTCAAGCGTCTATTTATCGCATCAACTTACTCTTGTGCTTCTTGGATGATAGCTGGCCCAAAGATCTATTTCTCACCAACTTCAAACCAGAATAGGGGTGTTCTCTACTTTCCCTGTAAAGTGCTTCGAAAGGAGGCATTTGGAGATTAGACTAGAAGCTATTGTTGTAGGAAAACTCCGCAAACGCCAAACATTTCTCCCAATCTGTGCTATAAGACAACACGTAAGCTCGCAATATGTCTTTTAGGATTTGATTTGTCCTCTCTATTTGACCTCCTGTTTGTGGGTGGAATGTGGTGCTAAAGAATAGCTCGGTTCCCAATAGTTCTTGCAAGTTGTCCCAAAATCACGAGGTAAATTGAGGACCTCAGTCTAACGTTATTGTCTTTGGTACACCATGCAAGAGGACTATTGTGAGAACCCGCGTAATTAGCTAATCTTTTTTTTTCAGTAATCAGTGTTTAGCGGTAATTAATCTCGGCTTAGCAGTAAGCTATCGGTAATTTTGCGATCATCGTTAAGTTTCTAATTTGTCGTCCGCGTTGGTTTAGTGGGTTTCGTTTCGTGAGCAGCGCATCATCGCATTCATCAGTGCACAGTAGCATCAATCATATTAGGTTGCATCTTTCAATTGCATTAGATATTTAAGTCAATTGTAAGCATTTCAATAGAAGTGCATCATCATCTCATATCATCTTGTGTTGTTTAAATAGTTACATCTTAGATTGGTTTGCTAAGCAATAAAAAGAGTACATTCTGCATTGCATATCGCCGAGCCCTCCTTGTATCCTTGTTCTTCGATCGCCGAACCATCAAACCTCGGTGTCGTCCTTGTCATCCAAGAAACCTGCACGCAAACCACTCTCTGCCAGTGTTATTAGACAGAAGCAAGCCACAGTATTAGTAAAGTAAAGATTGCCGTCAGTCTCCCGAAGTGCAGTTGAGTACTCGGAGCAACCTGAGTAGTCGGTCCCTTGACGATCAAGACACCCAGACCAACCGGAGTTAGTCGGCTCCTTGATCGCCAAGATATCCTGACCACCCGAGGTCCTTCGATACCTGTCACTTCCGTGGGTCCCCTCATCCGACAGTATTGAAATCCAACACCCACCATTTCCGATTTCCGCAACCACAGTATAATCCCACAGTGCACATCTGAGTAAACCCCACCCTCAGCCAAAGCATCACCGGGTATATCGAAACCAGCGCCATCAACACTTTTGCGGCCCAGCCAACAATCATGCAAATATCTAACCCAACAAAGCATGGTCAGGAGACGAAGCCAACAACAGTAGCAGCATCCTTTGGACCGGAGGTCCATCAGCATATCACAACTCAGCAGTAGTGCATAAGACCAAAAGGTCCTTATCTCAATAGTATCATGAGAAGGCATAAAGGATAAGGCAAGGGACATAGTGGTCATTAGCATGTCACAAGGAAAGCCAGCCGAAAGGCATCTTCCCTAGTATGCCTTAATCCCCGTAAGCAGCACACAAGCCACCCACAAGCAATAATCCCATTTGCAAGCTTCCAGTTCACATTAGGGCCATTGTGGTCGACAACTCACGTGAGAATTTCAACCGGATTTGATCATGGTAAAGGGGTTTCACATGCCGAAGATAAGGGCAACCGAAAGCCCGCGCAAAGCAACCTCCCAATCGAAGCCACCGCACAAATCCTACATTCTTTCCCCTGTTCTCATACCACCTCACGGGAGTATAGGAGGATAGCCTAGTGATAAGGCCAAGCCGGCACACAGAGCAAAGACCAACACAACCGAGCCATCCCCTGCACCATTCTTGCCCCCTCCCTATTCCTCGGGGCCACCTCATCCTCGAAATGAACAACCAAGTGACAAGCTCAAGCCTTCACGCAGAGCTGCACAACACATACATTCCCCCTCCCATCTCTTCTCAACCCAAGACCAAGCAAGCACAACCAAGAACAAGCCCACTGCTTCTTCTCAAGGCAAGCAAAGCAAGAACCAAGCTGAGCAAGCCATCGCCAGCATCACACCACCCCCACCACCCACAAAGAAAACCACCGGAGAAGAGGAGCATAGGTGAAGGGGAAGACTGAAGGAGCCAGAAGGCAAGGAGGCAAGGAGCCTGAAGGCAGACGACGACCACCTCCACTCCCGGCATCACCACCACAACCACAATCGCGACGATTGAGCCTACATTGAATCAACCCACCCATCAACCCAACCAGGTAACCCACCATTTTGCCCTCCCTGTTATCTTGCCCACACGGAACCGAAGTCTATAAGTTAAAGTAATGCATGTTTAGCACATACAACCATCACAGTATCAATAGCCCTCGGCATCATGCATCCATTCCATCACAGAGCACATCCCACAATAGCATCACAGCTCTCAGAGCATCAAGTTCATCACAGAGCAAGGGGAGGGTCTGGGTTAGAAAGGAAGGGGGAGGATACCTCAGAGGGAGGCTTGGGCAGCACCACCATCACCATCAGTTCACCCAGCACTCAATTGCTCATGCATAAGCACAATAACCCACATCAGTATAATGAAATCAACATAATTAACTGAATCAATCAAAGCATGTTTGAAGGGAGGTTAGAAGGGGGAGCCGGGCGCAAGAAGAGGAGCAGCCGGGCTGCTGGCGTATGAGGCGAGCGGCCGTAGGCCGGGCGAGCCAGCGGGTGCGGGCCGAGTAGGGGAAAGGAGCTAGGAAGGGAAGCCAAGCGCCAGCGGCGCAGCCATCCGGTCGCGCCGAGGGGGCTCAGAGAGAGAACCAGGGAGGGCGGTCAGGCGGCGTAGCAGGAGTTGGAGCCGAAGCCGAGGGCAGAGGCCGAACTGAGTCGGGCGCAGGGGGACCAGAGGGAACGGGCGATCTCGGGCTGGAGGCGAGCCAGGGAGAGTAGAGGGGCGCTCGCGGGCGCTGGCGGCAGCGACAAGGGAGCTGGGGCCGAGCAGGAGCCGGAGGAGGCCGGGTCGGCGGTAGCCAGGCGAAGAAACAGGCGGCGGCGGTAGTGAAGAAGAGGAGAGGAGTAGGGATTTGCGAAGAAGTGGGGTGTGGGCTGGGAGATGAGTCGGCCGAGAGGGGTAAGGAGAGAGAGAGAGAGAGGGAGATTAGGAGAGGTGAGGAGAGGATTAGGGTTGGAAGGTGTGTTAGACAATTAGTATAGAATGTTTGTAAGATAACTGTGTAGACTCTAATGCGTGGTGTTAGCTAGTATTTTCTTGCATTAGAATTAACCAGAGTAACGATAGTTGTTAGTCAGTGGAACTTAACCCTAGAATCCATTTTGTGGGTAGAAGCCGTATGCGAATAATTTTTGGTAGAGCGACAAGAAAATCGTAGATGGGAGTCTTGACTTATCTGAGATCCATAAGATGTTTTAAAATTAAAGGTTGCTACTAAAAGAACCAACCGACCCATATACTTATTTTGGCACTAAAATCCACTAAGTATTTATTTGGGTATTATTCGCTTCTACCAGTATATTGCAGTGATCGAACCTATGCGCATGAGGAGTAGGTGATACTGGTTTAAATCGTGGCGATCACTTCTCTGCTTTGAAGGCAAGCGATCCTCTTGAACATGAATTTAGCTACTTTTAATCAGAATTGTATTTACTATATCATATACAATATTGCATCAAAACTATTTCTCAAAACTCAAAACATTTAAATGATGATGATGATGAAAGAAAGGAATGATATGATGAGTAATGAATGAGATAAAAGATGAGGTAATACTATGGCTGGTAAAGGGGGCCCGTGGCAAGGAAGAGAGAGGGCAAGAGGTGGGACCCCTTTACATATGGATAAAATATAAGGACCAACAACACTCTTACTCGGTCAGATGCCGTATTTGAGTACCAACCATTTTCCCGTTTCGACGGGCAGAAAATGCTACCTTGTTACGTAATTATGTTCTCCACAACGGACGCACATTGGAGTGTTGGGAGCAGGAAGTGAGCCGCCCCAAGGGGGAGTGTTGGGAGCTGGAAGAGAGCCGCACCAACCAACATTATTGGAACTCGGTGGAGGAACTGGGTGCGCTCATGACACCGACGGAAAATAGTGGGTGGAGACTTAATCACGTAACACGGAAAGCGTTCGTATTCGAACTCAAGTCGCATCAAAGGAAATGCGATGGACCTAGCTCATATAGAGCTCGAATAGCTATGGGTAAAGTGGTACAAGCTGCGCGATGCTATATCAAATCATGAATTCATGCCGTCTCTGGATTGGAGTCTCACGGAACCGCTAGGGTCTTTCTTCTCTCCGAGTGACTAGTAGTCTTTTCTGAATTAAAATTTGCCACCTATTGTTTTAAAGAGTTATGTATTTTCAGAATCAGAGATGAGTTAGAAAATGAAGAAAGAGCAGAGATGAGTCATACAGTGCATTTTGCTATTAATGCTTGCTGAGTACATTAATTTGTACTCAACCTTGTTAGTATTCTCCTTTGTAGATCCTAGTCCGGCCGGGAACTATTCCGTGTTGGACGAAGGACTTGCAGGTACTGATGAAACCGCACAAGGCGAGGATGTGACTACAAGAACCAATGTGAGATGGGTAGCTGATCCAACGAAGGGGGCGATTGGAAGATGGATGGAGCAAGGAAGGCTAGCAAAGCAGACGAAGGGACGTGATCCCATTTTGCCGTTATAAATTACTATGTAAGAATCTTAGCCTTACGTGGCTAAGCGGAATAAAAATGCAGTTTCTATTTTATTGTTACGCTACGCTAACTCGTAAGGCTTACTATTCGTTGGAATGGTGTTTTACCGCATGCAGGCGAATAGTAATCCGTATGCCTAAGTGTGATTACCCCTAGGGTAATGACACGGGGCGCTAGAGGTGGTATCAGAGCAATAAGATCGGGCCACGCTAATAAAATAGAACTGTAGCAAGAACCTAAGTATGTCTTTCTTTCTTGCTATATGGCACTAAGTACTTTATTAATTCTTGCCTCCATATCAATTTCTATTTCAGTCTCTTTTCAAAAAAGAAATAGTATGTTAAAAAGCATTCCTCTTCTTAAAGTGACATTCCTACTAACATAGAACCATTCCGTCGCAGAAGGTTGAGGTTCAGTCTTCCGTTCGAGATAGTGTGGGGGAAGCGTGTGCTTCGTCATAAGATTCGTGTTGTTAGTTCCTGCTAAATGATTTATCAGGCTAGCAATTAGACATAGGATAGATGATTTGAAGGCTATAGGTGAAGGGGTATCAATATAAGGTCATAAGTTTGCATGCCGGGGTTAGAGGCATGGAGTAGAACTCTGGTGTGGGCCTGTTATTCCAATCTCGGGATAAGTATGGGCCATACCCATTAGCTTCTTACCTTTTCATCTATACCATCAGAATGACCCGTCAGCATCTTAAAGTAATCGAGAGCTACTTAAGGGAAGTAAAGGATGACTGACGGTGTGAAAAGATGGCTTATCCCACTTTTGCACTTCAATTTTCCCGGACAAGTGGTCCGTGGCACTCCGAGCGTGTAGCTCTGGCGTACCCAGGAGCGAAATCCTGGGTGTACTCAGGAATGAACCCTGAGCGGTTCCCAAACACGTGGTTTGGGCGGTCTTGAAGCGGATCTCAAGCGTGCACAGGCACGTGGATCCGTGGTAGTGTAGGTTCGCACTCGAGGCAAGCTTTGGCGGTCCCTGCATGTGGATCTAGGCGGTCTCGAGCGGATCTCGGCGTGGACCGAGCACGAGACTCGTTAGAATAGGATTTGGATCTTTTTGACATCTCCTTGTTTCTTGGTGTTATTTGCCTCGTATGTGTATGGATTAATGCAAGTCCCCTGCGGTTAGCTTTCTTCTCTATCTCAAGCTATTGCTAAGGAAGATGGAAGATCGAGGAAGCGAAGAATGTGAGTTGAAATTGTGATTTGGGACTCACGCCACAAGAGCAGTCTACAGAAAATCTAGCAGTGAACTTCAGTAAGTCAGCACCTGGTCAACCTCAAGCTGCTACCATACCAGAAACCAACCAACTACCATCTACTACCTGCTCATAGACCTTGTCCATGTATACCGCAACAACCATCGCCAACATATGGATCACCTCAACAGCGACCCTTTAACCCACCTTTTCAGATCCCAATAGCTCAGCAGCAACCACCACCAAGCTATGAACCACCCAGGCCGAGAATTTTCAACTCATCCTTCCAGAAACCCATAGCCCAATAGCAGTTTGTTGCCATAGCTCGTGATTGTGCAAAGTATCGAAGTTGCCACCTGACGAAAGATAGCATGATTGTTGAATATCAGATTAAAGGATTACACGATTGTGTATATTGGATTATTAGAAACACATTGTTGTGGGAGATTAGATTATTGGAATAAAATATTATTGGATACTGGAATAATGAATTGCTGGATGTGGGATTGTAGAACTAGATAATTGTTGGATATTGAATGTTTGATCATAATTGTATCATATTATTGGATTATTGAATATTGGGCTAAAGAATGTGGGATTATGGAACTGGATGATTGTGAATATTGAATTGATGGACATTGGATTAATAGGAGTACATGATTATCGAGTAATTGGATTATTGTTGAATACAGAACTGAATGTTGGCCACAGGACTATAAGAATATATTTATTGGATTATTAGAATTAGGGATATTGGATCATGGAGATAGATTATGGTTGAAGACTGGATTGTGGGATTATATAATTGTTGGAGTTGGATTACCGGATTGCATCAGTATTGGATTATAGGAATATATCGTGATTGGATTATTAGAAATATTTTATGGTTAGATGATAGAAATGTCTTTGTTGGATACTACAATATGCTGATGTTGGATTATAGAAGTATATCTTGTTGGAGTATAGAAATATATCTTAATTGGATTATAGAAATACGTCTTGGCTGATTTAAATGAATTTTAGTAATTTTGGAGAGTTGGAATTGAGAAATTGATCCAGTGTGGATATTGATTGAAATACGGAACGGTTGGAGTGTCGTAACAATTCAAGATGTAAATTTCTGGTGAATTGGTTGAATCATGATAAATGAGTAAATACTGTGAAATTAATCGGATGATTCGGTTATGTTGGATTTACTAGGTATAATTGAATAATAAAATAGGATTTGGATGTATTATGTAATCGTGGGAAATTCCGTATTAATAAGATGATCGAGGTTAGATATTGAAGAAAGATGAGGTTGGGGTAGTATAAGAAATTATATTTGGAACTCTGGTGCTTCGGTTGGATTACCAAGAAGTGATAAAATTGGGGAAATTAATGAAATAATAGTGCTCGATTGATGGATAGTTGTTGGTGGAACTAATTGGAAAACCTGATCAAGTGGGATTCATGAAATATGATTACCAGTTGAAATTGGATTTAAATGTGTTATCAATAATGGTTGGAAATCTAGTATTGACAATCCGATCAGGTATAGGCAGTGAATAAGAAACGAAGTTGGATTATTATAGTAAGTTGTGATTGGAATTCAGGTACATTGATTAAATTATGCAGAATTAATGAAATTGGCAGAGTTAATTGAATAGTAATGGGTGGTTAATCTACAATCATTGGTGGATTAACAGAAACAAGGATATTGTGGATCTATAGGTATAGCAGATTGATTTGGAAAGGATGGATACACTTGTGCAAACCACACAGATAAAGTTACACCCATTCCTGGTGTCAACCCATATACACATGCCAACAGATGAAGCCCACAAATTGTGACGGCAGCACCAACTCAGAGTTCGACAGCATCTGGTGAAGCAGTACGAAGAAAAATGGGGTCTCAACGCGCAATCTGATGATAGTCGAAACCATCAGTCAAAAATCCGAAAGATCTATACAGGACAACAACATGGGAGGAAACATCCGTCAATGAAGACTACGTGGGAGAACAATGGCGCTACGCGAAGTGCGCCAAAGCCCTCACGAAGATCCCAATTTCGGGACAAAATTTTTCTAAGGGGTAGGATGTGAGAACCGCGTAATTAGCTAATCTTTTTTTGATGTCGGTGTTTAGCGGTAATTAATCTCGGCTTAGCGATGGCTATCGGTAATTTTGCGATCATCGTTAAGTTTCTAATTTGTCGTCGCGTTGGTTTAGTGGGTTTCGTTTCGTGAGCGGCGCATCATCGCATTCATCGATGCGCATGAGCATCAATCATATTAGGTTGCATCTTTCAATTGCATTAGATATTTAAGTCAATTGTAAGCATTTCAATAGAAGTGCATCATCATCTCATATCATCTTGTGTTGTTTAAATAGTTACATCTTAGATTGGTTTGCTAAGCAATAAAAGAGTACATTCGCATTGCATATCGCCGAGCCCTCCTTGTATCCTTGTTCTTGATCGCGAACCATCAAACCTCGGTGTCGTCCTTGTCATCCAAGAAACCTGCACGCAAACCACTCTCTGCCAGTGTTATTAGACAGAAGCAAGCCACAGTATTAGTAAAGTAAAGATTGCCGTCAGTCTCCCGAAGTGCAGTTGAGTACTCGGAGCAACCTGAGTAGTCGGTCCCTTGACGATCAAGACACCCAGACCAACCGGAGTTAGTCGGCTCCTTGATCGCCAAGATATCCTGACCACCCGAGGTCCTTCGATACTGTCACTTCGTGGTCCCTCATCCGACGAAGATTGAAATCCAACACCCACCATTTCCGATTTCCGCAACCACAGTATAATCCCACAGTGCACATCTGATTAAACCCCACCCTCAGCCAAAGCATCACCGGGTATATCGAAACCAGCGCCATCAACACTTTTGCGGCCCAGCCAACAATCATGCAAATATCTAACCCAACAGCATGGTCAGCAGACGAAGCCAACAACAGTAGCAGCATCCTTTGGACCGGAGGTCCATCAGCATATCACAACTCAGCAGTAGTGCATAAGACCAAAAGGTCCTTATCTCAATAGTATCATGAGAAGGCATAAAGGATAAGGCAAGGGACATAGTGGTCATTAGCATGTCACAAGGAAAGCCAGCCGAAAGGCATCTTCCCTAGTATGCCTTAATCCCCGTAAGCAGCACACAAGCCACCCACAAGCAATAATCCCATTTGCAAGCTTCCAGTTCACATTAGGGCCACAGGGTCAGCAACTCACAGTAGAATTTCAACCGGATTTGATCATGGTAAAAGGGGGGTTTCACATGCCAGAAGATAAGGGCAACCGAAAGCCCTGCCGCAAAAGCAACCTCCCCAGTCGAAGCCAGCCCTGCACAAATCCTACATTCTTTCCCCCTGTTCCTCATACCACCTCACAGGGAGTATAGGAGGATAGCCTAGTGATAAGGCCAAGCCAGCACACACAGAGCAGCAGCCAACACAACCGAGCCATCCCCCCTGCACCATTCTTGCCCCCCCCCTCCCTATTCCTCAGGGCCACCTCATCCTCAGAAATGAACAACCAAGTGACAAGCTCAAGCCTTCACGCAGAGCTGCACAACACATACATTCCCCCTCCCATCTCTTCTCAACCCAAGACCAAGCAAGCACAACCAAGAACAAGCCCACTGCTTCTTCTCAAGGCAAGCAAAGCAAGAACCAAGCTGAGCAAGCCATCGCCAGCATCACACCACCCCCACCACCCACAAAGAAAACCACCGGAGAAGAGGAGCATAGGTGAAGGGGAAGACTGAAGGAGCCAGAAGGCAAGGAGGCAAGGAGCCTGAAGGCAGACGACGACCACCTCCACTCCCGGCATCACCACCACAACCACAATCGCGACGATTGAGCCTACATTGAATCAACCCACCCATCAACCCAACCAGGTAACCCACCATTTTGCCTCCTCGTTATCTTGCCCACACGGAACCGAAGTCTATAAGTTAAAGTAATGCATGTTTAGCACATACAACCATCACAGTATCAATAGCCCTCGGCATCATGCATCCATTCCATCACAGAGCACATCCCACAATAGCATCACAGCTCTCAGAGCATCAAGTTCATCACAGAGCAAGGGGAGGGTCTGGGTTAGAAAGGAAGGGGGAGGATACCTCAGAGGGAGGCTTGGGCAGCACCACCATCACCATCAGTTCACCCAGCACTCAATTGCTCATGCATAAGCACAATAACCCACATCAGTATAATGAAATCAACATAATTAACTGAATCAATCAAAGCATGTTTGAAGGGAGGTTAGAAGGGGGAGCCGGGCGCAAGAAGAGGAGCAGCCGGGCTGCTGGCGTATGAGGCGAGCGGCCGTAGGCCGGGCGAGCCAGCGGGTGCGGGCCGAGTAGGGGAAAGGAGCTAGGAAGGGAAGCCAAGCCGGCGAAGCGGCGCTGGCCATCCGGTCGCGCCGAGGGGGCTCAGAGAGAGAACCAGGGAGGGCGGTCAGGCGGCGTAGCAGGAGTTGGAGCCGAAGCCGAGGGCGAGGGCGGCCGAAGTCGAGCGCGGGGACCAGAGGAGCAGGCGATCTCGGGCCGAGGCGAGCGGGGAGAGTAGAGGGGCGCTCGCGGGCGCTGGCGGCAGCGACAAGGGAGCTGGGGCCGAGCAGGAGCCGGAGGAGGCCGGGTCGGCGGTAGCCAGGCGAAGAAACAGGCGGCGGCGGTAGTGAAGAAGAGGAGAGGAGTAGGGATTTGCGAAGAAGTGGGGTGTGGGCTGGGAGATGAGTCGGCCGAGAGGGGTAAGGAGAGAGAGAGAGAGAGAGGGAGATTAGGAGAGGTGAGGAGAGGATTAGGGTTGGAAGGTGTGTTAGACAATTAGTATAGAATGTTTGTAAGATAACTGTGTAGACTCTAATGCGTGGTGTTAGCTAGTATTTTCTTGCATTAGAATTAACCAGAGTAACGATAGTTGTTAGTCAGTGGAACTTAACCCTAGAATCCATTTTGTGGGTAGAAGCCGTATGCGAATAATTTTTGGTAGACGACAAGAAAATCGTAGATGGGGAGTGCTGACTTGTCGGAGATCCGCAAGATGTTTTAAAATTAAAGGTTGCTACTAAAAGAACCAACTGACCCATATACTTATTTTGGCACTAAAATCCACTAAGTATTTATTTGGGTATTATTCGCTTCTCCAGTATATTGCAGTGATCGAACCTATGCGACGGGAGTAGCCGATACTGGGCCATCGTGGCGATCACTTCTCTGATTTTGAAGGCAAGCGATCCTCTTGAACATGAATTTAGCTACTTTTAATCAGAATTGTATTTACTATATCATATACAATATTGCATCAAAACTATTTCTCAAAACTCAAAACATTTAAATGATGATGATGATGAAAGAAAGGAATGATATGATGAGTAATGAATGAGATAAAAGATGAGGTAATACTATGGCTGGTAAAGGGGGCCCGTGGCAAGGAAGAGAGAGGGCAAGAGGTGGGACCCCTTTACATATGGATAAAATATAAGGACCAACAACACTCTTACTCGGTCAGATGCCGTATTTGAGTACCAACCATTTTCCCGTTTCGACGGGCAGAAAATGCTACCTTGTTACGTAATTATGTTCTCCACAACGGACGCACATTGGAGTGTTGGGAGCAGGAAGTGAGCCGCCCCAAGGGGGAGTGTTGGGAGCTGGAAGAGAGCCGCACCAACCAACATTATTGGAACTCGGTGGAGGACTGGGTGCGCTCATGACACCGACGGAAAATAGTGGGTGGAGACTTAATCACGTAACCTGGAAAACGTTCTGTATTCTGAACTCGAAGTCGCATCAAAGGAAATGCGATGGACCTAGCTCATATAGAGCTCAGAATAGCTATGGGTAAAGTGGTACAAGCCTGTGCAGTGCTATATCAAATCATGAATTCATGCCAGTCTCCTGGATTGGAGTCTACGGGAACCGCTAGGGGTCTTTCTTCTCTCCGAGTGACTAGTAGTCTTTTCTGAATTAAAATTTGCCACCTATTGTTTTAAAGAGTTATGTATTTTCAGAATCAGAGATGAGTTAGAAAATGAAGAAAGAGAGAGATGAGTCATACGATTGCATTTTGCTATTAATGCTTCTTGAGTACATTAATTTGTACTCAACCTTGTTAGTATTCTCCTTTGTAGATCCTAGTCCGGCCGGGAACTATTCCGTGTTGGACGAAGGACTTGCAGGTACTGATGAAACCGCACAAGGCGAGGATGTGACTACAAGAACCAATGTGAGATGGGTAGTCGATCCAACGAAGGCGATTGGAAGATGGATGGAGCAAGGAAGGCTAGCAAAGCGGCGAAGGGCGTGATCCCATTTGCCGTTATAAATTACTATGTAAGAATCTTAGCCTTACGTGGCTAACTGGAATAAAAGGTACAGTTTCTATTTTATTGTTCTGCTACGCTAACTCTGGTAAGGCTTACTATTCGTTGGAATGGTGTTTTACCGTACAGACGAATAGTAATCCGTATGCCTAAGTGTGATTACCCCTGGGGTAATGACACGGGGCGCTAGAACTATGTTGTTTAGGTAAAGTTCCATGAGCTTAGCACCCTTGTAGGCGACGTTGACTTGAATGAAGTGAGCTACTTTGGTCAAGCGGTTGACAATGACCCATATCGAGTTGTGCTTATTTCGGGTTTTCGGCAAGCCAGTAATGAAATCCGTGCTGACATCATCCCATTGCCACTCAGGAACTTGTAGAGGCTGAAGTAATCCCGTGGGTTGCAGGTGCTCTGCTTTAACTCGTTGACACATGTTGCATATGGCAACATGTGCATCGATGTCCCGCTTCATACCACGCTACCAGAATTATTTTCGGAAGTCCTGATACATCTTGGTACTTCCAGGGTGATTGGAGAGTGGTGAATTGTGAGCTTCTCTGAGGATTAGGTCCTTGATATCGGAGTTATTCGAGACATATTTGCTGTCTGTGCATAACTACTCCATTCGGGCTTTCAGAGAATTCTATTTTTCTACTATTCTGCATGTTGTGCTTGATTTAGGCAATAATTAGGTCTTTGAGCTGAGCAGCTCGAATCTGTGACTCAAGAGTAGGTTGCAGTACTAGAGTAGCAATATAACCTTCCTCAACCACTTCTAGGTTGAGCTTTTTGGAACTCTTCATGCAACATCGATTGATTTGCTTCAATTGATGCACTCATGTAGTGAAATTTTCAGTTGAAGGCATCAACTACAACATTGGCTTTACCAGGGTGGCCATGAATGCCTAAGTCATAATCTTTGATCAATTCAAGACATCTTCGATTGCCGAGGTTCAAATCTGGTTGTGTGAAGAAATACTTCAAGCTTTTATGATCGGAGTAGATCTCACACCGATTGACGATGAGGTAATGCCTCCAGATCTTGAGAGCATGAACCATGGCTGCCAATTTCAAGTAATGGGTTGGATAATTAGCTTCATGAGGTTGCAAGCGCCGTGAGGCGTAAGCCACTACTTTTCCTTTTGCATCAAGACACAACAGAGGTTGTGGCGGGATGCATCACAATACTGATGAAGTCCTTGTGTATGTCGAGCGGAGTAAGTACTAGGGCTGTTATGAGCCTTTTCCTTAACTCATGAAAGCTCTCATCACATGATGATGTCCATTCGAGCTCCTTCACCTTCTTTAGAAGTTGTGTCATGGGTATTGCAATCTTGGAGAAGTTCTCGATGAACCGACGGTAATATCCAGCTAGACCGAGAAAACTTTGAACTTCTGGAATGGTGTGGGACTGTTTCCAAGCTAAGACATCTTGCACCTTGCTCGAACCTACTACCACACCACCTTCAGATAAGACATGTCCTAGGAAACCGACTTCCTTGAGCCAAAACTCGTATTTGCTGAACTTGGCATATAGTCAATGCTCGCGCAGCTTGTTGAGCACCATCCTCAAGTGTTGCTCATGTTCTTCTGCGGTCTTGGAATAGATAAGAATATCGTCGATGAAGATCACCACAAACTGATCCAAATACTTCATAAATATCTTGTTCATAAGGTTCATGAAATTTGAAGGCGCATTGGTTAGTCCAAAAGACATTACGGTGTACTCATATAGACCGTAACGAGTGGTAAAAGCAGACTTCGGGTTATCTTCTGGTCTAATCTTGAGTCGAAAATATCTAAGCCTTAGGTCAATCTTGGAGAAGACACTTGCACCATTCATCTGATCAAACAAATTATCAATCCTCAAGAGAGGATATTTGTTCTTGATGGTGACTTCATTTAGAGAACGATAGTTAACACATCGTCCTTCTTCTTCACAAATAGCACGGGGCATCCCCATGGTGATGAGCTAGGACGAATGAATCCTTTGTCCAACTGCTCCTTGAGTTGTTGCTTTAATTCGGCCAACTCGTCGGATGCCATTCGATAGGGTCACTTGGACATAGGTGTTGCCCCTAGCATTAAATCGATGACGAATTCCATGTCGCAATCCGGTAGCATTCCTGGTAATTCATCCAGAAATACATATGGATATTCACAAACTACAAACACCTAGCTAAGCTATGGGATTGAAATGGAATTGAGCGAGGGCTGCTGCAATGGAGTGGCATATGTGGAGGTAAAAATGACGCGTTCCCTGTCAGAGTTGACAAGAGAGACGGTTGTTTTAGCACAATCGATTACTCCTTGGTGTTTGGCTAGCCAGTCCATCCCAAGAATTACATCTAACCCAGGTGTATCTATCATAATGAGGTTGGTTCTGAATCCTACCCCACTTATTTCAATTGGAACATCAAGACATCTAAGTTTTGCCCTCATGACCGACCCGGGTGAGTGAACTAGCATGATGCTTTCTAGAGATGTGGTTTCTAGTTTTTGTTGCATGACAAACCTCTTAGAAACAAAAGAATGGGTGGCTCCAAAATCAAATAATGCCAAGGTAGGTACGGAGTGAACGATAATCGTACCTATCACCACATCGGTGATCGTCAACCTCTTCGCGGTCGTATATTCAAATGGTCGCGTCCAAAACCTTGCGCCGGCTTGGGCGCTTGCTGTCCTCCTTGATCTCGTACGAGACCCTGGGGTCGTTGTTGTACACCGATGGGTTGAGGTTGTGGTATTGGAAATTCCCTCTTTGGTCACATATTCGCGAAATGCCCGCGCTCGCTGCAACCGTAGCAGGTGACATCTGCTGCTCGGTTTTGAACACAATATGGCTATACTCCACGGTTGTATTGCTGAACCGCGATTTGCTGAGGGCGAGGACCTTGAGCTTGGAATGTTGGAGGTGGCGGTTCAGGCAAGTGCAAGCAGTGTAGGGTAAATTGTGATGCTATATTCATGATAATTGCCATGGTTTACTTATGATAGTATATCTATGATATTGCCGATGATTATTATTCTTTCATGTTGAATTGAGAATATGAAGTTCTTTGCATCATGGCATTCATTCCTGAATATTGGACTACGTGGTAGCCAAGCATTGTTTCTTTTGAGGTCCTTGTCATACATCGGATGGGCATGAGATCCCCGTCATGTATTGGACGGGAATGGGTCCCCACACTCGTGGAGTGTGAGCTTAAGGTCCCTGTACTTGAGGGCACAGGCTTGAGTATGCATCGACGGATGCACTACTCCATATTACCGGTAATTGCAAAGAAGGAAGAAAGAACATTCTTGACATATGCATTGCATGCAAGCATAAGAGATTTATTTATGGTTCCTTGCTGATGTTCATATGAGATCTTCATTGGTTGGTCGTGAAGTTTTGTTTATTATCACTGTTGTACTTTGCTGAGTCGTGGACTCACGCTTGTTGTTGTTATCCTTTTTAGGTACCTCTCGAGGCAGCGACATGCATGGGAAGGGGTAGTTTTGATGCACTTCACACTTAACCACTCATGGCAAATAAATTAACTTATTTATCTAAAACCTCATGTTCATGCTATTTCCTTTAGTTTCAGACCGTGTCCATCCTTCGTGGTGGTTGATTCACTTGTAATCGTGGTAGCCAAGGTTTATCGTGTGTGTTTCTATTATGATTTTAAGACTCAGTTATTGATTCATTTAGTTCAATTTGATAGAATAAATTGAATGATTTGATTAGTCTTACATCTTCGAGATTTTGGATGAATATTGATGATTTAGACTTAATCATAAAGAACTGCTCTCATTGAGTAGCATAGTCATTTGTTTTGGTTGAGAAATAGCAAGATTCATGCTAGATTATTATTAATTGATAGGTAGTATTATTTAACTTGATTATACTGTAACTTGTGCTAGTTCCTGTTATTTGAATTAAATCATTCATTGTGTATGTCTTGCCGAATTTGTATTATTAAATTGAATAAAGTGCTCCTGTAAGGTGGTTTAGTAGCATCCTAGGCATTATGTTGGGCCGGAGTGTTACATTTCATAGGTACCATCCTATTTTTGTAGATTTATTCTAACCTGTACACAGATAAAATGATGTACTACATAAAACAATTAAAATTATGTAATCTATTGAATTCTATGTTGCTATTTTAATTTGCGAACCTACAAGGTTTTGAATTTTGGTACAAAGTTGTAAGAACATTTACCTACAAAATTGCCGACCAGATCTGCTACTTCGTCTCGCTCTCCTCCGCTACGAACTGGTAGGGCTTCGCTACGTCTTTTCACCCCCTCTCCTCCTCTCTCTACTCCCTCTCTTGTTTTTTTTTCTGGAATTAAAATGATATTTCCACCGATTTTTGGGGTTTAAATACCTGGACCATGAACTAGAGAGAGGAACCCGTAGCTTCCTGTCATCATTTCAACTGGCGACATGAACACTGTTTATTTCCAAACGTCAGTTCAAATGGTGATAGAAAGGTGGATTGGCGATAGGGTATGAAATAGGCCCCTATCACCAATTAGAATGGCGACAGGAGCCTGTCGCCATTTCATATGGTGACAGAGACATACTTTTGTAAATTTTTTACAGAATATTTAATTTTGTAATTATCTTTTAAATTAATATTATTTAAAATAATTCCTTGTTTGTTGTCCTCTGATTTGTTTGTCTCAATTGAGCAACTTTTTTCTCTCTCCGATTTGTTTGTTCTCCTTTGATTTCTCTCTGATTTATTGCTACTCTTGTCATTTTGTCGGATCTAATTTCTTGCAAGCCTCAATGCCTCGCGTAATCATTAAGTTGAATATGAAATCTGAAGCCAAACCTTATACTCAAGAAGATTTGAACTATGTATTTCTTTATTTTTGTCAGAAGAAAACCATGTCTGATGTTGTGAAATCGTTTGTTGTATTTTTGTCTTCTTGAATCTTGATGTACTGCTCTTTGATACAAGATTTGGCGGGCAGACAGGCATGCCCCACGGGTACAGGCGACGGGCATGGGCGGCGAACTTCGCCTGTCGCAGGTGGCGGGCCCGGGCACGGGCAGAAAAATCCTGGTGGCACCCGACTGCCACATCCCTACTGATGGTGCTCATTGTTGTACCCTCAGCTGAACCGACCGCTCATATTCAGATTCTTTTTTTAGACGAATGGAACACTGCATATTCTTTTATAGAGCAGTGCCCCGGTTTGAACTTTTCTTTATTGAAACTGCATGCTAGTCATATTCAGATTCTTGTATTGTCTATTATTTTCTCTCCGAAGATATACACTGACGGAAAATAATCCATATTTTGATGGTGCGTCTAGTACTTAACCCTTAAATTATAGAATCATGTATTCTACACCTAAACTTTTAATATCGGTGCAAATAAACTCCTAGTCTGGTTTTGATAGTGGTTTTGCAATTGTGGACCATGACGTGGAGTTGTTTTGCCACGTAGAACTTGACGTGGATTTTTTTCAAGCATAGTCAGCAATGATCTTTATTTTCCTATGACGTAGAACTCTTTCAGCTTTATTTTCCTCTCTTTTTGGCTAGTAAAAATGATTGCGATCATAGAAGGGCAGAAGCTTCCTTAGATTGGGGTAATATAAAATCGGAATCAAATTTAGCTTCTTTGATCCAAGAAACAAGACTCGGAGATTAAACCTCATGCGGCGGACGGCGGAGCTAGCAGAGGAGGGTTGCATTGCACGGTGCCGGAGTTGCAGCAGGGCGCGCGGGGGAGTCGTAGCAGGCAGCACACCACGGTGCTGCCTCTGCAGGTGGCAGTCACGGGCGGCCGGCGAGCCCGCATCCAGCACACAGGGCCACATGGAGAAGAATGAGGAGAGATGAGGAAGAAGAGATAATAGTTCTTTTTCTTTTTTCCTATGCGGAGTTAGTCACCATGGGTAAGCTTGTATGGGCCAACTAGGTGAAAATGGGCCACGTTATCGTCCAAAATTGCAAAACCATCTTCAAAACCAGGTTAGGTTAGGGGGTATTTGCATCGGTATTCGAAGTTGTTTTGTAGTTAAGGTGATTAAGTAGACACTCGTAGTTCACGGGATAATATAGACTTTAACCTACAGTGAATTGTGTGAAGCTGGAAACTACGTAAAGAAGAAGCTTACGTCGAAAATGAGCAATTGTATCGAGCACTTTGTGCAGTGCTCGAAGATTGTAACGTTGCCCTTGAGTAGTCATTGAAATCTCTCTTTTCCCTCGCAAAAAAATAGCTTATGTCAAAAAATGAATAACCTTTTTGTTGAGACTTTCCTAGGCAGTTTGGGCCAACCAAGTCCACAACCCAAAAACAAGGGCCAGACTGGCTGTTGAGGACTGGGCGCACTCCATCAAAACCGGCCGAGAAAAGTTGGGATTTGACACCGCTAAGCCCGTAAGATTTTGGACGCCTGACGTAGAGCCTGGGCCGTGCAGCCGTGGGCTGACCACCCATGTGGTTGGGGGCTACGTGAAACTGGGCTGTGGCCTGGAGCAAGGTCTGCGCGCGTCATTCGGCCGCGGGGGAACGGGGCGTCCTAGCCCTCAAGGCTAGAAGGCAACCTGTCGATGGCAAAATGGCCTCTATCGTGTGTTTTCGCGTGGGTTCGGCTCGCTCGCCTTGTCGGAGTTCGACCGCGGCGGACATAGACTTGACAAGGCCATATCAGGTCGACTCAGCCTGCCTCACTTGCACCATGGGCCCATGCCAGTGCCATTGTCAAAGGAACAGTGAACTCTTGTTGTTGTCGTTGGACGTGACAGGCGCATCAAAATCAGAGCAACGAAGCTGCCACGGCAAAACGTGCACCACCACACGCACATAAGCATGAGATACTGCTCGTCCACTCCTACTCGAACAACAAAGTCAAATCGAATCTTACGCACAAATCGAATCTAACTCATGATGCGACTTAAAAAACGATCTCTGCTGCCATAGGTTAGACTGTTCAAACGCCAGGCCGGTACGAAAAGTCCGATCTCAAACGGCAGATTCGGGTCGGTTTGGACGGGCCTGAAAATTGATTTTTCGATTTAAATATATTATTTTAGTGTTTGTTTGGAATAAAAAATAATATTAATTTATTTTCAGAATTAAAAAAAATAGTTTTTTATTTTTTTTATTATATTTACCGGGATTTTGGGCCGGGAATCGAATCCCAAGCCCGGCCTGTTTCCGCCCGTGAACAGGTCTAATCAGGGCCAGGCTGCTCTAGCTAGGCAACTGGTAACTACTAACTAGATGTTTTCTGCTTGCTGGCTAGCACGTACGCACACAGTTTTTCGCAGAGGAGACTGCAGAGAAAGGGAAAAGGGAATTAAAGCATGTCAAGAGATAGATTCTGATCATGTATCCAAACCATCCTCTGGATAGAAACCTTTCCTTGTACAAATCCTTTAGTGAATAACATGGTACAGTATCCATACGTGATTCGGATCGGTTATATTGTATACGACTTGGAGTGTTTACCGTCCGACAATAAGCAAGGGCAAGCACCAGACATTGGGCTATGCGAAGCTATTCAATCTTCTCTCTGTATCATCGTTTTACATGGTATCAGAGCCATCCTCTTCTACCTCATCATGTCTAGTTCAAGCTCCGCATCCCTCACGACCAGCTCTCCGCTAGCGATGATTTCTCCGACAATGGCGTCGATTTCAGCAGGCTTGCTCCAAGCGCCCTCCTTTGGCCATGTAGTCAATGTGAAGCTCGGAAGAGAGAATTTCCTGCTGTGGAAAGCACATCTACTACCGTTCCTACGAGGTCAACAATTGCTCGGTTATGTTGATGGATCTCTCCACACTCTAGCCCTGATGATCTCTAAGACTGTCAGCGATGAAGTTCGGGTGGTGCCAAATCCAACTTATCAGGTTTAGGTTCAACAAGATCAACTCGTATTGAGTTCACTTCTGTCATCTCTGTCACCTTAAGTTCTAGTGCAAGTGTTGTTCTTATCAACCTCAGCCAAAGTGTGGTCAGCTCTTGAGCGCATGTTCTCTTCCCAATCTCAAGCAAGGATCATGCAGGTTTGAATCCAACTGTCGAACACGCACAAGAAAGATATGTCTGGTGCAGAATATTTTGCCAAGATGAAGACCCTTGCAGACACAATGGCATCTACGGGACAACTCTTGAGAGATGAAGAACTCATTTCATATATCCTTGCAGGATTGGACACCGACTACAATCCTTTGGTGACATCAATCACCACCAGAGCTGATATGATGAGCCTCAATGACGTCTAGCACACCTTCTCACTTTTAGAGATGCGGCTTGATATCCAAAATTCGGTATTCGGTTCGGGCGCATCGCCCAACATCATCCCTCGTGGTGGTAGGAGTGGCGTGGTCGAGGACGCATTTGTCAAGGTCGTGGTCGTGACAACCGTGATCGACAAGGTGAAGTCTCAAGGAACAACAATTTCAACCGACCGAACAACGTTCCAATCAACCGACATGTCAAGTCCGTGGAAAATATGGTCATGTTATGCTCAAGTGTTACCATCATTTGATCAATCCTATCCGGCAGATGAAACACGCATGGCTACCGCCGCAACAACCACCTATAATGTTGATATTGATTGGTATATTGATACGGTAGCGCCATCGATCATATTACCAACGATCCGGACCGATTGACTATGCATCAAAAATACACGGCAAGGATAAAGTTCAAGCGGCAAATGGATCGGTATGTTCATTAGTCATGTTGGCCACTCAAAATTATAACTCCTAGTAAGGATTTGCATCTAAAGATTGTCCTTCATGTTCCTAGAACTTCGAAAAATCTCCTTTCAGTTCATGATCTTGCCTCTGACAATAATGCATTCCTTGAATTTCATCCGAATTGTTTTCTTATCAATGATCTGCAAACGAACACAACTCTTTTCCAAGGCACATGTGAGGGTGGTCTTTATCCTCTACATCCCAGTTCGACATCCACTAAGAAAGGGTTGACCGCCATCAGTACTACTCAAGAACATTGGCATGGTCATCTAGGGCATCCTTCCTTTTCAGTCGTTCAACAAGTCATTAGGTTAAATCAGTTACCTTGTCTAGATATTTCAAATAAAGTGTCCATTTGTGATGCTCGTCAACAAGCAAAAAATCATCAGTTACCCTATCCTAAGTCTACCAGTATGTTGTCATCTCCTTTAGAACCCATCTTCTCTGATGTTTGGGGGCCTGATCCCACTTCTGTTGAAGGGCATAAGTATTATGTGAGTTTTATTGATGAGTATAGCAAAATCACTTGGATATATCTTCTGAAAATTATAGCTGATGCCTTGAAAGTTTTTGTTCAATTTCAAAAACATGTTGAATGACTCCTTGATAAACGGATCATCAGTATGTGAACTGATTGTGAAGGAGAATATAAAAAACTCCATGGTTTTTTAATCAAATAGGTATAACCCATCAAGTTTCTTGTCCTTATGCGTATCAGCAGAATGGTGCTACTGAGCGAAAACATAAGCATGTCATTGAAGTTGGGTTATCTCTTTTGGTGCATGATTCCATGCCTGTGAAGTTTTGGGATGCTGCCTTCCAAACAACCACTTTTCTTATAAATTGTCTTCATAGTAAAGTCATTGATTTATCCACTCCTTTAAAACAACATTTTGGGACTAAGAAAAATTACTCCTTTCTTAGAACTTTTGGACATGCCTGTTGGCCAAATCTTCGACCATATAATCAACGAAAGCTTCAGTTTTCCACATGGCGTGTTTTCCTTGGGTATAGTCCTATTCATAAAATATACAAATGTTTGTGTATCTCCATTGGTCGTATCTACATCTCTAGAGATGTTTTTGATGAAGGCATATTCCCGTTTTCGTTAACTTCCAACTCAAACTTCCTTCTTCTGTAGCAGATCGGCTTGAAACATCATCTTTTCCTTTGGCTCCTTTTGTTTCAAATCCAAACTCTGAAGGTGACCATGTGACTAATGAGCTACCTACTGATCTGTCTAACTTGTCTTTTGAGTTATCTAATGATAATATGCAGTCTCAGGAATTGAATGTCCAGCCGCTGCAACCGATTGATGAAGTTCTAGTGCTACCACACGGTGCGGTAGTCTTCTTTGAGTCTTCTTTGCGGCAATTGATGTGGCGACATTGTCATGCGCCGATGCTACCGATGCTCTGCGCATGGTGTGAATTCCCTCTGATCTTGGCTTTGTGACATGATCATAGGATAGTCTTGCCACAACACGGTCATAGGATGGTGATGGTGGCGGCAATAGGGCAATAATTGGTGAAGTTCGGTGGAAATCTTACAGTGCGATGAGTACAAACTTGGCCTAGGACACGTCTTCAAAATTAAATACATACACCCAAGGAGCGTCTGAGATGGGACAATTAGTTATGCATACATTAGTACAATGGAACCAACATCCCTTGATGAAGCTTTTTCAAATCCAAATTATAGACATGCTATGGATGAGAAATAATAATGCCCTGATAAAAAAATAAAACATGGCATCTTGTTCCACCTCATCTTGGACAGAAGTTTATAGATTACAACTGGGTGTACAAGGTTACGCACAAAGTAGATGGGAGCATTGACAGATATAAAGCAAGGTTAGTAGCAAAAGGATTCAAACAAAGGTATGGAATTGGTTGTGAAGATACTTTTAGTCTTATGGTGAAAACTGCTACTATTCGTCTTATTCTGTCAATAGCAGTATCTCGAGGTTGGAGCTTGAGGCAGTTTGATGTTCAGAATGCGTTCTTACATGGTATTCTAGAAGAGGAGGTGTATATGAAACAACCACTAGGGTATGAAGACAAAGCATGTCCGAGACACATATGTATACTTGACAAGGATATGGTTTGAAACAGGCGCCGAGAGCTTGGTACTCCAGGTTGAGATCTAAGTTACAAGAATTAGGGTTTATACCTTTAATAGCAGATACATCGCTATTCATATATAATCATGAAGGCATAGTGATTTATATGTTAATTTATGTTGATGATATCATAGTGACAAGCTCTTCTAGTGAAGCCATTGTCAAGCTATTTCAAGACTTGCAGTCAAAATTTGCACTAAAGGATCTTGGAGATTTACACTTCTTTCTAGGAATTGAGGTAAAATAGGTGGCGGATGGTTTAGCAATGTCATAGTCTAAATACATTTCAGATCTTCTTGATCGATCGTGTATGACAAAGTGCAAACCAGTTTCAACACCTATGGCCTGGCCGAAAGCTTTCGATGTGAGATGGAGAAGCATTAGAGACTTTAGATGCTTCCGGATCTGAATCATTGTTGATGCACTTCAGTACTTAAACATTGACACATCTAGACATTGCTTTTGCGGTCAATAAGGTGTGTTAGTTCTTACATTCTCCAACAACAGTGCATTGGACTATGGTAAAAAGGATTTTGCGATACTTGAAGTTTTCCTCTTTGGTTTGTCTTTGAGTACACAAGTCTAGCTCTACTTTGGTAGGTGCTTTTCAGATGCAGATTGGGCAGGATGTCCTGATGATGAGAGATCTACAGAAGGGTTTGCTGTCTTCTTTGACTCAAATCTTATATCACAGAGTGCACATAAACAACTAACGGTTTCTAAGTCTAGTCTGAGAAGCTGAATACAAAGCACTCGCAAATGCAACAAGCTGAAATTGTTTGGGTTCAATCTTTGCTTGGAGAACTTGTTGTGTTCCAACCAAGAACGACATGTTTATGGTGTGACAATCTAGGAGCCACGTACTTGTCAAACAAATTTGGCATTTCATGGTGAACAAAGCATATAGAAGTTTATTTTCATTTTGTAAGAGAACGAGTTGCACACAAAGTTTTCGACATATGGTTTATACCGTCTCAGGATCAAATTGCAGATATTTTCACTAAAGCTTTAGCAATTTAGCCATTTGTGAATCTAAAGCACAATCTCAACCTTGAAGATGGTTTTGATTGAGAGGGAGTGTTGAGATAGATTCTGAACATGTATCCAAACCTTCCTCTGGATAGAATCCTTTCTTTGTACAAATCCTTTTCGTGTATAACATGTTGTCGTATCTATGCCTAATTCAAATCGGCTGTATTGTATACAACTCGGACTGTTTACCATCTGGCAATATAAGCAAGGGCAAGCGCCAAACATTGGGCTGTGCGAAGCTATTCAATCTTCTCTCTGTATCATCGTTTTACAAAGCATGTGTACAATGGATCACTCCGTGCATCAGCTGGCATGGCAAGTGCGTACATGATAGCTAGTAGAACGTCTACTGCACATAAGAGCATCTACAACAGTCCACGTCAGCTGTTACTAAGAGGTTGTCACATCAGCATTTAGGTGATGTGGAAGAGAGAAGGTGAGGAGAGAGGGTGATGTTGTTTCTACATGAAGAAACTATCAAATTGTTAATACCAAGACACAAGAAACAACCAAATACTCTATTGGAGACTTGTTACTTAAAAACGCGTTTGGTAGGTCCTACTGTCTTAAAGCAAAATATTCATCCGATCATTTGTGCAGTCCGACTTTGTTATTGATATGATAAATAAGCTAAAATATGTAGACTATAAAGTTGTACTTCATTATTGATCATCAAGAATCATACACATTTGTAGCAATTAAAATCTTAGACACAAGCTCAAAAAACAATCTATTAGAAGATTTGTTTCTTTTTATTAGATTGAGTACTCTCTTTCCTCTTAATAACAATCTAAAAAACAAACTATTATATAGACGCTCTAACTCAGAACGTGAGCACGGTGATCCCATGCGTGCATCCAGTCCGGTCATACTCTAGTCTATAGCACAAGCTCTAGCTAGCTAGTACGACAGTACGTACCGTAGCCCAGCTCAGACGGTACTAGTATGGATCATGCCGACTCCGTTGCCCAAAGGAGTAGGTCCACGAAAACATGCACATGTCGCACTGACGCATTGTTTGCAACTCCCCAACTGCACATGCATGCATATATAGTAGCACAAACTGACAAACGCAACCCTGAATCCAAAGAAACATGCCAGGGAGAACATGGCCCGCGTGCGTCGCACGCACGCGTGTCTCGAGTCTCGGCCAAGCTTACCGTCGCTTGGTTAATCTGCCGAAGAGGACACACGACACGGCAGATTGTACCTACGCCCATCCCATGGTGTCTTGACGCTTGGCGCACACGTGATTGATGACTAACGTCTAATTCGAGCTCGGAACGTGTGATTTTTGAAAACGCCTCGTAAATGCTCTCTGCTCGGTCGATACTCGAACTCTTGTCCTCGAGAAAAATAGTTCTCTCAGACATATTATACTAGCCATCTCAACCTTATAACCTCATATGTTGCAATATTTATATGTTATTTTTTAAACACATATCAAGTACCCAAAAAACGCCTCTAGTGAGTTAAAAAACGTCTCAAAATAGTGCCTTTACACAACATAACATTTAAACGAATTAGAGAGCGTCTCAAAAACATCTCCACAAGATAAAATTTTATATGTGTCTCGAAAATGTGTCAAAATCATCTCTAACATACAAAATTTTATGGCGATTTTTAAAGTATCTCTAAAAAGTGTCTATAGACTATATAACTCCTTATTTTAGAAACAAATTGAAAAACGTCTCTACAAAGGAGTTTTCTTGTACAAAGGAATTCCCGGCACCAACGCAGCGGCTCCTCCTTCGCTCGGCTATATATACCGAACTCTCGCAGTCACTCATCACTTATCTCAATTGTGTTCCGCTTCTCGTTCTCGCGCTCGTCGCTGAGAAATCAGAGAACGTAACATAATCAAATTTTTTTGGAGAGTAATTATTTGATTGCTTCTCGCCGCTCGACTTTTTTTTATTGCTTCCATTGAAGGGCAGGTAATTATTTGTCGGATGCCTTTGTCGTTATTACTGTAGTCGTAGTTAATCAGTCTTAGTCAGCTAGTCGTAAATAATGCAGCTTGTTTTGTAACCTTTATAATATAGTCGTAGTTACAGTATGCGTAATTTATTAGTGCATAATACTTTGTGGTGATTAATCAGTTGTAATGCTCATAGGCTTTGTTTTTTTTTCAGTTTGAACTAGTTAGTGGTTCAAAATGAGTTAAAATTAAATAGTCATAATTAATTAGCTGTAATTAGTTTAATGGTAATTAATAAGTCATAATTAGTTTAGTGGTTATCAGTCCGTCATATTAAATTAGTGAAAATTAACTACTCATAATTAATTTAGTAGTAATTAATCAGTCGTAATTAGTTTATTTGCAATTAGTTAGGCATAACTAATTTAGTGCAAATTAGTTAGTCATAACTAATTAAGTGGTAATGAACCTATGGTCTAATAGTGGTAAACACGGTAGTAATGAATTACACGTTATAAATTTTTGGAGGAGTAATCAAATTGTTGGCAATTAATTAATTATTCATATTTAATTACACATGCACAATCAAGCACTTGCATGCAATTTGTCGTCATTGTTTGTTATATCGCGTACCGCAGATTAGGTTGGTGTGGCTTTATGTAATTTCAAACTTGCAAGACTTGGTAGTGTTTTATGGTGATAGTTTAAATGCGAGCGGACACGATAGGTTGAACCTGTCGATATGCCAGTACAAGGTGGTCCGAGCGAAGGGGCTCGATGTGACGAATATTCACGAGCTTCGAAGCTACATCCAGAGGAAGTTCGTCACAGAGGCAATGACGAAGAAACTTGTGATCGAGGGGATCACCTCCACGAATGTAGTGTGGGAGCTCGTCAAGGTTAATGAAAGCGTAGCATGGAGCCAGTACATGCAGATTGCCTCCCAGCCCGAGGCGGCCATTTATGGGAGGCCGATGGTGTATGTGAATTTCGTACACAGAGCGTCGGGAAACCTTGATGATGCTGAGGTCTCTACAAGCGCTTAACCGCAGGCCGAGCTTGAAGATAGTAGCACACAATGTGCTGTCTCTGAGGGAAGACTCACGCATAATTTTGTGCAAAATAAGGGGGCGAAATTATGGTGGTCGACCCGCATTGACTGCCACGAGTATCTACTGAACCAACCTCTCAGGTTGGAGTTCGACGAGGACGTCTACGCAGGCTCGGATAGTAGCGACAAGGACGCACACCAAGCCGGTGGTCCAACTGGGGGAATTGTGTTATCAGAGGTGTCTTATGTGGCATCAAGACTTGATGATATCGCGGTGCGCTCGCTCATACTGCCACAAGAAGAAGGCTCCCAGTGGGGGTTTGATGCTGACACCGTGTTAGTTGGGCAGCGCTTCCCTAGCAAGGCAGCCATGCAACAAGCTATAGCACGATACGCCTTGTCCATCAATCGTGTGTACCAAGTGCACCGGTCCAACGCAGGACATTACGTAGTGAAGTGTGTAGTGGAAAGCTACCCTAGCAAGGTTAGCGCTCAACGAGGAAAGATCTTCGACTCGGTCTTCACGGTCAAGGCGGTGACCGACCACACTTGTGAGCTTAGCGAGCCCCTATGGCAGCATCGGAACATGACTTCCGCATATGTGGCAAACCTCATCAGCCACCTAGCTGCGGCCGACATGTTCGTCTCCCCCCAAGTACTGATGTCGGAAGTCGCCAATATGGTTGGTTATCCAGTCAGCTACAACAAAATCTGACGAGCCAAGCAGAAGGTCATCGAGTCTATGTACGGGACATACGAAGAGACGTACAACCTTGTGCCAAGATTGCTTGACCAGATTGCCGAATCAAACCCCAGCACGTACGTAAACAAGCTTGAAAGTGAAGATGCTAATGGAGGGACTGTAACATCCCAATTTTCAGAGCTTAAAAATCTTTTAATAGTTAGTAGGGAGAAAATTCACCATTTGGATTTTAATTGATTTTAATTTCAAAAGCTTAATATTGGACTTTACAATAAAAAACATTTAATGTGAATAATCCCAACATGAACAATAGCCAAAAGTATTTTATTTGGGTTCTATGTGCTCAGATATATTTTCTAGATTTTTCTAGAATTTTTCTGAGTTCATTTACTATTTTCTATTGCTTATTTGAATTTCGGTATTTTCTAAATTAGAAAAGGTATTTAAAATCTCGAGATATTTCCTTGGGCCTAAACCCATTCCTATTCCCTAACCCCGCTTTCCTTCGCTCATGCTGAGCCAGCCTTGACCCAACTCCATGCGCTGCCGCGCCTCAATCGACATGCGGGCCGCGCATGTCGATATATATATATATATCTCTCTCCCTCTCTCCGCGCCTCGCGTTTTCCGCGCCGATAGCGGATGGGCGGTCGAGATCTTGAGTCCGCCGTGGCCGCACCTTGCGCCGCGCCGCGCCCGAAGCATCGCCGACAGGTGGGCCCGACCGCCACATCACCGTCGTCTCCGAGACGGACTCCGCCCGCCGCCCGATTTTGCCACCGCCGAGCCGTGTCCTTCACGGACACGCCTCCCGGGGCTATTTAAGGCCCCGAGGACCCTCGTGCCCTGCACCCCGAGCCTCGCCGCCCCCGAAAACCCTAGCCGCCGCCACCGAAGCGCCGCCAACGCCCGGTGCCGTCGTCGTCTTCGCCACGCCGAAGGAGTTCGTCGCCCGCTGCCGCCGTTCCACCCTCCCGTCGCCGTTGGAGGCCACCCTCGGGATCGCGCGTCGCGCATCTCGGGCTGCCGCCGCCAGCCGGAGAACCTCCAACGCCGCCGCCATTGAGCCCGTACCTCTCGCGCTTCGCGGCCGCCACGACGCCCCCGACCACCGGTGAGCACCTCATCGGGATCGCCATCGCACCGTCTACCTCGGTACCACCCACCGCCGAAACGCCGCGGTCGCGGAACCTTTGTTCCCGCGCCGCCGCCGTCGGTCCGGCGTGGCCGTCCACGTCGGCGCCGGCAAAGATCGCCAGCGCTGCGTGTCATCCTACGTGGCGCGCGTCGGCGTCCTCGTCGCAAGCGCGTGGCTTGGTCCACGGACCCCGAGTCCCGAGGCTCGGTGGACCTAGTCCACCGTGAGCCTAACCTCTGACATGTGGGTCCCACATGTCAGAGATTTCTTTTTATTAATTCTTTTCCGGAAATCCTCGCTGACGTCAGCCTGCGCATTAAATCTGATTTTACTTTAGGAAAATAATTCGGTAAATTCATAAAATCTGATTTTCAGCATTTTATGTAATTTCAAACTTTCAAAGCTCATAACTTTTGCATCCTAACTCCGATTGAGCCCATTCAAATTTCTAAATTTGTCTAAATTCAAGCCCTATTTATCTGAGATTTTTATTTAATTTTTGGAGTTTGTTTTGCCTCTGTTATTTATTTCTTTTGTTTGTTGTTTGTTTCGTTTGCGAGTAGACGTCGATTCGTCGGGGAATTTTGTGGAAGAAGGAGCACCCCAAGATCAAGACCAGTACATAGACCTTTTCTAAGGCAAGTCATACCTTTGATCATCTTGAACCCAGTTTTCAAATTACTTTGTGTTGAATTATTGCATTCTACTTTAATTATTTATTTAAATACTTTGGGCATAGTTAATATCCAAATTGTTATCACACCTTGGCCTTGTATGTCATAATTCCTTGCACCCTAGATTGGTTATGAGTTGGTAATATTATAGCACCAACGTGGGTTGGTTAGATGTGAGTACAATTGCTTAGCCATGCCACGAGTCATCATCACATGTAGGTTGCAAATGCTAATTATGACTAACTGACTATGGAACCTCGTGTAAAACTGTGTGCTATGTGTTATTACTTCGTGATGGCATGTGTTGCACTAAAACCAACTGGGTGGTAAAGGATTTAGACTGAGGCAAGTGGTGGAGACTGTGTGACATGGTGGTCTATGTGATGGGAATGATGGTCTTTGTGACTTAGTTAGAAAATGGAAGTCTTGCCTTGGTCAATTAAGGACTTAACTTTGTGCGTGCGCCATTGAACTGAGCCTTACTGTACGACCACATGCCTGGTATGGGACGGGCCTAACTTAGTAAGTTATGGTTTCTCGGCATTGATGTTCAGGTGGATAGGTTAGGCTGTGTAACAGGGTGGAGGTGTGACTACTTGGTGGTTGCATCGCGGGACGATTCGTCTTCCCTGTCCAGCGGTGTGTGTTATACCAATTCTATGTGAGCTGGTATAGCGGTTTGTAAGCACACTGGGAATGTCAATGTTTGAGATGAAGTTTCCGAACTGTTTTGTTACGATTGGTGCTTGCTACACTAGTTGTATCTTGTGGGTAAAGTGTACAACCTCTGCAGAGTGTTAATTAATCTATTCGAATAGCGCATCATGATCATGGACATGCTCGGGGATTTCACACGAGGGGTAGTTTTCATAAAATGTTGGGATGGGAGCTGTGTGACCTCAATCATATGGCTATGTGAAATAATCTGTTTAGCTGTGTGTCTTTGTGGAAACAACTGTTAAATTAGTATTGTCTATTTGTTTTGAATTATGCTTTCAATCTATTATTGTATTCAATTGCAAATGTTGCTTTTACGCAAAAGAACCACAGAAGCCTTTTATTTGGAATAAGCCTGCATCTATACATTGCATTCTGTGGTATGATTTGCGATGCGGTTGTGTACTCACGCTTGTTGTAAAACTTGCGCCCAAACCTCTGTAAGAGGAGGAGTCTCACGCTTTGCTTTTGAGGAGGAGTTCGTTGAAGGTGATCGTTCGTTAAGGTGCGGATCCCGATCGGTTGCTGTGGTGAATTGAGTGCGATCTACGCTGGAGTTTTCCGTTCCGCTGCTGCTTTATTTCATGTTAGCCCTGCGTGGCTTAATAAGTGTAAACTCGACCATAAGGTCAAAACCCTTATTTGTTATCCAAACTAATCGTTTACTTTATTTATCGCTTGTGTGGATCGATATTTACGTGTTAACCTGTGTGCACTAGTGTGATCTGGACTAGTGCAAGTATACGAGGGTTCGAATCGTAATTCTAGGTCCCGACAGAGGTGGTATGAGCCATCCGATTGTAGGTCTTGAGCTTAGTTAGATTGGCCGTCTTTAGAGTGTCCAAATTATTTTCTAAAAAAAAATTAACTTGCAAGGTTAATTAATTTCTTAACTCTCCTCATATCTCTCTCGCCTCAACTTTTGCTATAATCCTTTCTCTCCTCGCTATTTTAAAGTTGCTCTTATCCTGTTAAATCTGTCTGACAGATGCCTGCATATGAGCTATGGTGAGCGCCTTTGGAGGTTATGCCGCCGAGCTTTGGAAGTCATTGCGGTGTTCTTGGAGGTTTTGATCGTCCGTCAGACGTTGGCAACAAGCTGGATTGTGAATGGACGAACCGTGGAGTGATTTGTCGCTGACGATCTACGCGGGAGGAACGACAAGGCAAGCCAACCTTCGCACGTCTCGTGAGGAAGATCACTTGGTGGAAGGTATCCAGAGTCGTCGCTTGGCCATGCCGTATTTGCAACATCTACGCACGGAGCTTCAGGACACCGTCTCGCTACCACCCAGAGCTGCAAGTGGACTTGCCAAAGACGCTACCCGTCCACGAAGGAGAGAGCGCAACGCTACGATCGTGCACCTCACACGGTTGTGGCGCCCAAGAGGAAGCTTTGGAAGGACCATCACGAGTGGATCATGTCCATGAAGCCTTGCGAGAGTCAAGAGAAGGTCGCCACTCTGCAAGAGATCCTCTATGACCAAGTCCCGAAGAAGAGGAAGACCCGGAGGAGGATTCTGAGAAGATCGGAGGAAGGCCAGTTGAGCCGAAGAAGATGCGAGCGGAGGAGCTGGGCGGAGCCTGGGTTGCACCGGGAACGCCTGTTCCTGCTGCACCAGTTCTAGGGCATCGGGATCAGTTTGCCAAGATGCCGGCTCACTTCCGAGTCTACAACCGTCAGGAGCGTCGCCGCGGTTGTGGAGGCTTTCTTGAGTAGTTCGTTTTAGTCTCGGTCTTTTGAGCTTAGCGATTTGGTTAGTAAGTCGCCCTTTAGGCGTAGTTTTGTGTGCTTAGGTCGTTATTTCTTTTTTGTGTGAGTATGAGTGCAAAGGCCCTTAGGCATCATTGCGATCATGCTAAGACCCTAAGTAATAAAGGTATTTCATTTGAGTTTCTTGATCTGTGTTTTGTTGGGTTTAACCTACCTCGCTAGTTCTCAACTTATCTTGTGCTTGCTACCTTATCTAACCCATGGAGCTTGCGGATGGTTCAAACTCGCGGCTAGCGCTAGTGGTTCCTGCACTCAAAGACCGAGAAGCAATGAGCAACCGGATCTGGAGCGAGTTCGCCACAAGCACCCCAATTGACTTGCGAACTTTGGAGCTTTCATGGCAGCCTGGACTGGTGATGAACACTATGATGACTCGGATGCAAGCTATGAACAACGTGCCAACAACAACAATCAACGATATGGAGCCCCGTGCTCATGGTCACCATGGACCATCCAAACTTGCAGAATTTATGAGGACTCGTCCACCAACATTTTCTGGACACGTCTCTCCAGTGGAAGCAGACGATTGGCTCAGAGTTATCGAAAGGAAGCTGCTGATCACCCAGTGCAGCGATCGTGAAAAGGTTCTGTATGCCACTCACCAGATGGAAGGCACCGCTGCTGAATGGTGGGAGAACTTCTGTGCCGCGCATGAAACACCACAGGATATCACCTGGGAAGAATTTTCTGCGAGATTCGCCAAAGATCACGCACGAGAAGGCATTATCGATCCAAGAAGGATGAGTTCGCGCTCTCAAGCAAGGAGCTATGTCGATGTCGACTACCTCAACAAGTTTTTCACTAGCTCGCTATGCAATGAAGATGTAGCCACGCACAAGGCTCGCCAGAGTCGCTTTTGAAGGACTAAACACTGGCTGCAAGTCGGTTTGATCGCCCATACTTTTCACGATTTTCAAGAGTGGTCAACAAAGCCTTTGTTCTAGAGGACAAACGCAAGGCGGAGGATAATCAGAACGCTGGATGGCTCGGCAAGGAACCATCAATCACAAGAGGGCAAGAACGATTGCTAGCACGCGATTCAACGAGTTTCCACCCTAGACATCGTTCAGAGCACCTGCACCAACTTCAACACCCCGCCCACCGCCGTAATTTCCGCAACCCTGCACCTATCAACCCCAATTCAGGAAGCAACCAACAGAGCGCACTAAAGGTGCATTCGCTGTCGTCGGCCAGACATTTTGCCAACCGTCCGCAAAGGGGAACAATCACTCCAAGACGCTTCAACCTTGGAGCTACGCCATCCAAGACACCGACACGTGCATCAACCAAGGAGCTTCACAAGTTGCGGTCAAGCGGGAGGAGCACCACATCCGTGATCGAGGCCGTGTCAACCGGTCACTCGGAAGGAGCCGGGAATCACCGGACGTCGATCTTGGGTAAGTTTCTCGTTAACTCGGTACTGCATCGCTTTGTTTGATTACGGAGCTTCGATTCGTTTGTTTTCGAATGTTTGCAACCAAAAATAAATTGGAAGTTATGCAACTTAAGCATACTCAGTAGTCCGATGCGCTGGAGCGAGCTAAGTACTAGAGTGGGATGTTTAGGAGCTAAGTTACTCATAGTGGAGTTGAGTTTCTAGCCAACTTAATTGTTCTAGACACCCAAACCCTAGATGTCATTCTTGGCATGGATTGGTTATCCAAGCACAAAGCGAGTGCTAGATTGTGGCCAGAAGAGCAGTAATAATCGAGGATGCCAAAGGAAACAAGGTAGAGTTTCTAGCCACCTCGTTCGTGATGGACATTTGCTAGTAAGCAGTTTGAAGACCCTTTCCTTGGAAGAAGTAACGATGGTCGGTGAATACCGGATGTGTTTCGGAGGAGTTACCAGAATGCCAGGATCGTGACATTGAGTTTGTCATCGACCTAGTGCCGAGGACAGCACCAATTTCAAAGAGACCTTATCGGATGCCGTAGATGAATTGGTAGAGATGAAGAAGCGATAGAAGAACTTCTTGAGAAAGGTTTCGTGAGACCTAGTTCGTCGCCATGGGGAGCGCCAGTGTTGTTTGTCAAGAAGAAGGATGGAAGTATGAGGATGTGTATTGATTACCGTTCTCTCAACGAAGTTACCATCAAGAACAAGTACCCACTACCCCGGATAGATGATCTGTTTGATCAGATGAAAGGAGCCGGATTATTCTCAAAGATCGACCTGCGATCAGGTTACCACCAGCTAAAGATTTGTCCTAAGGATATACCGAAAACCGCTTTCTCAACACGGTATGGACATTATGAGTTCTTAGTCATGTCCTTTGGTCTGACTAATGCCCCTGCATACTTCATGAACATGATGAATAAAGTATTCATGGAATATTTGGACAAGTTCGTAGTTGTGTTCATTGATGATATTCTAGTGTACTCCAAGTCGGAGGAAGAACACGCCGAGCATTTAAGGATAATATTGGAAAAACTCAGAGAGCATCAGTTGTATGCCAAGTTCAGTAAGTGTGATTTTTGGAAAAAGGAAGTGGATTTCCTTGGTCACGTGATGACAGCCGAGGGAGTAGCAGTTGACCCCGGTAAAGTTAAAGCAGTGTTACATTGGGAGCAGCCCAAAACTGTAACTCAGATTCGCAGTTTCTTGGGAATGGCAGGTTATTACCGCCGTTTCATCGAAGGATTCTCATCGATTGCTAAGCCTCTTACGCAATTGTTGAAGAAGGAGAAAAAGTTCACTTGGACTCCAGCCTGTGAGGAAAGTTTTCAAGAACTGAAGAAGCGTTTGACTTCAGCCCCAGTGCTGATTTTGCCAGATATTCGCAAGGATTTCGATATCTATTGTGATGCTTCGCGTCAAGGATTAGGATGCGTCCTGATGCAAGAAGGAAGAGCTGTCGCTTATGCATCAAGGCAATTGAGACCCCACAAAGATAATTACCCTACTCATGATCTGGAATTAGCTGCCGTAGTGCATGCTTTAAAGATTTGGCGTCATTACCTCATCGGTAATCGCTGTGAAGTCTACACAGATCATAAGAGTCTAAAGTATATCTTCACCCAGTCAGATTTGAATATGAGACAGAGAAGATGGTTAGAATTGATCAAGGATTATAACCTTGGGATCCACTACCATCCCGGAAAAGCCAACGTAGTTGCAGATGCTCTAAGTCGTAAGAGTTACTGCAATGCTTTGGAAGTAAAGGAAAGTTGCCCAGAACTTTATGAAGAATTTCAGAAGCTAAAGTTAGAAGTTGTGTCCGAAGGATTTATAGCCAATTTAGAAGTACAGTCTACCCTGGAGAAGCAAATTCGTGAAGCACAACCAAAGGATCTGTGTTGTCGGACATCAAGGTCAAAATGGCGTAAGGAAATTCAAAGATTTTACCAAAGATGATCGAGATATACTGGATTAATGGTCGTATTGTGTACGGATATCGATGGTTTAAAACGATTAATCTTAAAGGAGGCCCATGACTCAAAGTATTCGATTCACTGGAAGTACCAAGATGTACCAGATGTTAAGACTAAATTTTGGTGGCCAAATTTGAAGCGAAGTCGCAGAGTTCGTTGCCTTGTGTGACACCGCCGAAAGTAAAGGAGAACACGAGACCAGCGAGTTTCTGCAACCGTGAAGATTCCGAATGGAAGTGGGAAGAGATCGAATGGATTTTATCACCGTTTACCCAAGACCCGATCGAGTTACGATTCGATATGGGTAATAGTCGATCGTCTAACCAAGGTCGCCCATTTCTTGCGATCAAAACCACATACTCGGAGATCACCTTGCGGAGTTGTACATGGCCGTAATTGTCGGTTTGCAGTGTGCCCAAGAAGATAGTATCGATCGAGGGTCGCAGATTCACCTCGTTTTGGCGAGTTTGCATGAAGCCTTGGGTACTCATCTAAATTTCAAGACTGCGTATCACCCGCATGACGGATGGGCGCATGAAAGAGTCAATCGATATTGGAGGATATCCGAGAGCTTGTGCTCTAGCTAATGCTACCGATGGGATAAAAGTTTGCCGTATGCGAATTTTCGTACAACAATAGTTACAAGCTAGTCCGCAAATGTCACCATTTGAAGCTTTGTCTGGCGTGCAGTAGAACCCCGTTGAATTGGTCGAAACAGTGAGCGATCGGTTTCGGTCGGACATCATTCGAAGCGAGAAGAGCAAGTGGCCATGATCAGAGAAAGACTGAAGATAGCTCAGTCCAGGCAGAAGAGCTATGTTGATAATCGTCGCCGTGATCTCAGTTTTGAACCCGAGGATTTCGTTTATCTTCGAGTTACACCGCTCAGAGGTGTCAAAAGGTTTCATGCCAAAGGGAAGCTTGCCCCTAGGTATGTTGGTCCATTCAAGATTTTGGAACGCCGTGGAGAAGTTGCTTATCAGTTGGAGCTGCCGCAGTCGTTAGCAGGAGTACATGATGTCTTTCATGTCTCGCAGTTAAAGAAGTGCCTTCGTGTGCCAGAAGAGCAAGCCCCGTTGGAATCAATTGAGTTGAAAGAGGATCTTACCTACAAGGAACAGCCAGTTAAGATTTTGGATGTCGCAGAGAGCCTCACCAGAAGCAAGACTGTTCGTTTTTGCAAGGTTCAGTGGAGCAACCACTCAGAAGGAGAAGCAACGTGGGAACGTGAAGAAGAGTGGCAGAGTTTCCTAGCCTTTTCTCTAGCTTCTTTGAATCTAGGGTCGAGATTCCTTTAAGGGGAGGAGGTTTGTAACATCCCAATTTTCAGAGCTTAAAAATCTTTTAATAGTTAGTAGGGAGAAAATTCACCATTTGGATTTTATTTGATTTTAATTTCAAAAACATTTAATGTGAATAATACCAACATGAATAATAGCCAAAACTATTTTATTTGGGTTCTATGTGCTCAGATATATTTTCTAGATTTTTCTAGAATTTTTCTGAGTTCATTTGCTATTTTCTATTGCTTATTTGAATTTCTAGTATTTTCTAAATTAGAAAAGGTATTTAAAATCTCAGATATTTCCTTGGGCCTAAACCCATTCCTATTCCCTAACCCCGGCCCGCTTTCCTTCGCTCGCGGCCTGATCCAGGCACCAACTCCACGCTGCTGTATGCTGAGATCAAGCGACATGCGGGCCGCGTGTCGATATATATATATATATATATCTCTCTCGCGCGCCTCGCGTTTCCGCCGCCCGATAGCGGATGGACGGTCGATCTTGAGTCCGCCGTGATCGCACCGCTTCGCCGCGCGCGCGTCGAGCCCTCTGCCGACACGTGGGCCCGGCGCCACGTCACGCGTCGTCTCGAGGCGGACTCGCGCCGCCGATTTTGTCGCCGCGCATGCGTGTCCTTCACGGACCGCCTCCGAGGCTATTTAAGGCCCCGGGACCTCGTGCTCGCACCCGAGCATCGCCGCCCGAAACCCTAGCGCGCCGCCGGCGCGCCGCAACGCCCAGTGCCGTCGTCGTCTTGGCCGCCGGCGAAGGAGTTTCGCCGCTGCGCCGTTCACCCTCCCGTCGCCATTGGAGGCCACCCTCGGGATCGCCGCGTCGCGCATCTCGGGCTGCCGCCGCCGCCGAAGAACCTCCAACGCGTCGCCGTTGCGCGTACCTCTCCGCCGCTCTCCGCGCGCCGCCGCATACGACGTCCCCGACCCGGTGAGCACCTCATCGGGATCGCCATCGCACCCTCTACCTCGGTACCACCCACCGCCGGTGAAACGCCGCGTTCGCGGAACCTTTTGGTTCTCGAGCCGCCGCCGCCGTCGGTCGGCGTGGCCGTCCACGTCGGCGCCGGCCATCGACCCGCGCATGCGTGTCATCCTACGTGGCGCCGCGTCAGCGTCCTCGTCAGCGCCGCGTGGCTTGGTCCACGGACCCCGAGTCCCGAGGCTCGGTGGACCTAGTCCACCGTGAGCCTAACCTCTGACATGTGGGTCCCACATGTCGAGATTTCTTTATTAATTCTTTTCCGAAATCCTCGGCGTCGACTGCGCATTAAATCTGATTTTCCTTTAGGAAAATAATTCGATAAATTCATAAAATCTGATTTTCAGCATTTTATGTAATTTCAAACTTTCAAAGCTCATAACTTTTGCATCCTAACTCCGATTGAGCCCATTCAAATTTCTAAATTTGTCTAAATTCAAGCCCTATTTATCTGAGATTTTTATTTAATTTTTGGAGTTTGTTTTGCCTCTGTTATTTATTTCTTTTGTTTGTTGTTTGTTTCGTTTGCGAGTAGACGTCGATTCGTCGGGGAATTTTGTGGAAGAAGGAGCACCCCAAGATCAAGACCAGTACATAGACCTTTTCTAAGGCAAGTCATACCTTTGATCATCTTGAACCAGTTTTCAAATTACTTTGTGTTGAATTATTGCATTCTACTTTAATTATTTATTTAAATACTTTGGGCATAGTTAATATCCAAATTGTTATCACACCTTGGCCTTGTATGTCATAATTCCTTGCACCCTAGATTGGTTATGAGTTGGTAATATTATAGCACCAACGTGGGTTGGTTAGATGTGAGTACAATTGCTTAGCCATGCCACGAGTCATCATCACATGTAGGTTGCAAATGCTAATTATGACTAATCGACTATGGAACCTCGTGTAAAGCGTGTGCTATGTGTTATTACTTCGTGATGGCATGTGTTGCACTAAAACCAGCCCGGGTGGTAAAGGATTTAGGCGAGGCAAGTGGTGGAGACTGTGTGACATGGTGGTCTATGTGATGGGAATGATGGTCTTTGTGACTTAGTTAGAAAATGGAAGTCTTGCCTTGGTCAATTAAGGACTTAACTTTGTGCGTGCGCCATTGGAATCGAGCCTCATCATGACGACCACATGCCCGGTATGGGGCGGGCCTAACTTAGTAAGTTATGGTTTCTCGGCATTGATGTTCGGTGGATAGGTTAGGGTGTAACAGGTGGAGGTGTGACTACTTGGTGGTTGCATCGCGGGACGATTCGTCTTCCTGTCCCGGTGTGTGTTATACCAATTCTATGTGGTGGTATAGCGGTTTGTAAGCCAATCGGGAATGTCAATGTTTGAGATGAAGTTTCCGAACTGTTTTGTTACGATTGGTGCTTGCTACACTAGTTGTATCTTGTGGGTAAAGTGTACAACCTCTGCAGAGTGTTAATTAATCTATTCGAATAGCCGCATCATGATCATGGACATGCTCGGGATTTCACACGGTAGTTTTCATAAAATGTTGGGATGGGAGCGTGTGACCTCAATCATATGGCTATGTGAAATAATCTGTTTAGCTGTGTGTGTCTTTGTGGAAACAACTGTTAAATTAGTATTGTCTATTTGTTTTGAATTATGCTTTCAATCTATTATTGTATTCAATTGCAAATGTTGCTTTTACGCAAAAGAACCACAGAAGCCTTTTATTTGGAATAAGCCTGCATCTATACATTGCATTCGTGGTATGATTTGCGATGCGGTTGTGTACTCACGCTTGTTGTAAAACTTGCGCCAAACCTCTGTAAGAGGAGGAGTCTACGCTGCTTTTGAGGAGGAGTTCATTGAAGGTCGATCGTTCGTTAAGGTCGGATCGATCGGTTGCTGTGGTGAATTGGTGCGATCTACGCTGGAGTTTTCCGTTCATTCTTTGCTTTATTTCTGTTAGCCTGCGTGGCTTAATAAGTGTAAACTTCGACCATAAAGTCAAAACCCTTATTTGTTATCCAAACTAATCGTTTACTTTATTTATCGCTTGTGTGGATCGATATTTACTGTGTTAACCCTGTGTGCACTAGCGTGATCACGGACTAGTGCGGTATACACGAGGGTTCGAGATCGTGATGCAGGTCAGACGAGGACCAACTACTTCATCTTGCACTAGATGTTCAGGATTTCACCTAGGCTATTGAGGGCTTCAAGTTACGTAAATCTGTGCTCACGATGAATGGCACTTTCGTCATGGGTAGATACAAGGGCACCATTCTCACTGCGGTGGCGACCGACGCAAATGACCAGCTTCTCCCAATGGAAATTGTCATTATGGAGAGTGAGAACACATCCAGTTGGCTGTGGTTCCTTGCGAACATGAAGCAGGCAGTGGTGGGAGACGAGCACAATGTATGCCTTATCATAGACCACAATGCTGGGTTGTTGTCGGTCCTGAACACCGTGCAGCATGGGACAGAATGCCCTCACCAGTGGAATGACGTGCAAACCCGGTGGTGGATGAGGTATCTTGTATCTAACTTGTTCATGTGGTTCCGCAGTCAGGAAGTTATGAAGATGTTCAAGGCATTGTGTGTTCAGAATCAGAGGTGGAAGTTTGAGTCCATTTGGAGAGACCTCGAACACCAACTTGACATCTCATTCCTTATCATTTGCTTTCCAGGCTTACAACTTCTCACTTAACACAACAAAATATTACAAAAGAGTTTTGACGCTTTCTTTCTTAGAGGATATACACTAGACTTCAACACTCCAACTACTCCAAAAGAAATACGTAGAGTGAAAACTTTCTTCAATGGAGTTTGTAAGAGATAATTTTCCATTATCTCAAATACCAAACGAATAACTGGGTAACGTTTACCAACAAGAAAGGTAGAACACCCATAAGAGAGAACAAAATTGCCAATAACAATGTTTATAAAAAGCAAATATAGCTCAACGGTCGAAAATACCAATAATTGCTCTATAAAACAAATAGAGAATAATTAAAACCCATCAACTACCTTATAACCATGAACCAAAGAAATTCATCAACCGCCAGCGAGTAATCAAAATAACCAAATATAACACAAGGAAAACATCAACTTTTTAAAGAAACTCATCCCCAACCTTTGTAATTAAATTGCCCGAGAAAAACCCTTCACTATTCCCATACCATGAACGGTGGTATAACCTAGCCATGTTCATGGCCACAACACGATATCTACCTCTCGACCTCGACTATCACCACACATAGCAATCATATAATCATATCATAAGCATTCAATAATCAATTCATATTAGCAATCATCAATGCAACAAAACGGAATCGTAAATATAATGCTTTGCCCATACCTATCATACTGTACACCAGTGTGTCAAATTTTAAATTATTTAACCATTAGCAAATTTTAGCCAATTAAGTTTACCTAAGTTGTCAATCTATTCACCACAGATCTAAAGCCCGCCCTGATACCAACTGCAACACCCCGGCTTAGCAAAAGCCCAAGATGTCACCTACAACTATTATTACTACACTTTTCTATATCATACTCAAGTATTACTGCCTTCTATGCATCACGATTAAATATTATACAATGAGGTATTCATAAATTTTAGCAAGATAGTTAATCATTGTTCAATTATAATTCAATCTAATTAATTATCAAGGCCATTATAGATAAATTTCAATTAAGAGAAATACAACAACTAGCAATAATATCAACCATGAGGAACTAAGGGAACCACAACCTATTCAATTAATACAATTCCAAAATGATTGAATCATGAAATGGAATGAAGTGCTTCTCAAGTGCAACAGTCCAATATTCTACTTTCTTCCCAAAGTATGCCGTCATCAACGTTCACCTAAAACATTAAATAAACAAGTGTGAGTCCAAGACTCAGCAAGTACAAACAAGATAATAACCCAAATCTCATAAACATACTTTCAATTTAACACAATCAGACATCCACAATAATATGATAACTATTCTCTTTTATTGCCATGAAATGCATATGCCACAAATGCACATTTCTTTTCTTTGTGCATTTACCGGTAATGCGGAGTATGGATCCGTCGATGCATACCCATGCTGTGCCTTCAGCACAGGGACCTCAAGCCCACACTCCACGAGTGTGATGACCTAATGCCCATCTAATACATAATGGGGACCTCAAACTTTCATTACTTGGCTACAACGTAGACCAAGCCTCAAGAATCAAAGAATGATGCAATAATTAATTTAACTTTAACAACATTCCCATGTCGTCCCCATGGTATTTGCATCAATAAATCATAATCACATTTAAGCAATAAAAATCTCGCCATGTCATCCCCATGATAGTTGCATCAATAAATCATAATCACATTTAAGCAATAAAAATCTCACCATGTCATCCCCATGATAATTGCATCATCAACTCAATCTTACTCTTTTCATCAATAATACCATGACACTAAAATAACTTACCAACACATTATTTTATCTCATGGCAATAAATCAACAAAACAATGACAAACACACGTTATAACCCTTATACATGTACTCGCCTTAACCGTGAAGTTTGACGATGAGAAGAGGGCACTACCCCCGGATTCACACCACCACCTGACATTTCATAAACATCCTAAGGAGACATTTCAAGGCATACAAAAATATAAAATAGATAAATAAATCACATTGCTCCTAATCGCCACCCTAAACGACCCCGTTTCCCCTCGAATGTCGTTTTGTCCCAAAACAGGACAGTCTCTTTACAAAAATCGTATCTCTTATTTTGTTTATCGAAAAAATGCATGCTTGGTCTCTCTGGAAAGCTTACGAAAATGTCTACTAAAGTCTAGTTGGCCGGATTCTCAAATTTTGCGTTTAACAAATTTTAGCACACAGATCAAAACAACTCTCAGAATCTAACAGACATTTGGGACAATAAGATTGAAACATACATAACTTTTGTTCCGAAGATCCAAAAATGGTGTTCTTTAACAATACTGAACGCTAATTTAATTTCCTACAGAAGTCATTTTGGGCAACATCCCTGATTCGGCTGTTAACTATTTTCAATCTATTTAATACCACGATTGCTATAACCTGACAGAGGTTCTGGACAGCGGCAAAGAAAAATTCATATCTCAAGATCCATTCAACCAAACGAAGTGATATAGGATTCTATTGAAAGCTAAAGGCATTACCCACAAATCTCTAGGAGGTGACGAGACCTAATTTCACATTTACCAACCCTAAAACTACATCGCAACATAATCTGTCCACCCCCCGATCTGCTACATGATATCAACAAATCGCAATAGTGCTAAACGAAACAAGGGAGATCTGATCATACCCTTGGAACCACGACGGTATAGCAAAGAACACGGAGCAGACTCCTTGAGAACCCCTTTTTCTTCTCCTCCCCTCCCCTCTTCTCCTTCCCTTCCTCTCATTTGCTTTCGGCCGGCGCAATGAAGGCAGCAGGAGGAAGTGCTTGGGTGTGGATGGCAGCAAGGGGGATTAGAGGAAGGTATTGTAGCACGTTGGCACTGTAGCGTGGCGGTGGCACTATAGCACAATTTGGGTTTCCCCCACTCCTTTTATTGGTGGCCGGTTCCCCCATGGGCCATGGGCCAAAAGGGCTGATTCCCCCCTCCCTCACTTGACTTTGGGTTGGTAGCCCATTCCCCTCTATATTCTGAATTTTTTCACTCTTTTTATTCCTTTAATTCATTCTCTAATCTTATTGTACTCACTAATGATAATCGGGATATTACATTCTACCCCCCTTAAAAAGAATTCGACCCCGAATTCTACTCTCACCATTCTACTCGAAAGAACACCAAAACTGAAAAGAACAATAGTTAACACGTCTCCAACGTGAACAACTCTGGACAACGCTCGTGAATGCAAGACTCCAACTCCCAAGTCGCCTATCTCTCGGATTGACATGACCACAACACCACGACGTAAACCAAAATTTTGTGCCTCAGCACTCGCTCTGATCTCCCAGGAATACGCATCGGACGGGACTCGAATGTACGGTTTTACTCGTTGGTCAAAGGCTCTAACGAAACCTCAAGTTTTGGATATCCCAAGTGCTCCCTCAACTCCAGGTCTTACAAGGCATAGTGTACACCAAGCGTAGACCCGAGGCGGTCCTAGCGATACGCCAACCTCCAAATCCTCACAACTACCAGAAGCAATTAAATATACCTTGGGTTATCATTACCTTTGGTACCACACCACACAACCTGCACAACACACGAAACTCTTGTTCTATCTCTCAATTGAACTCTTCACGCAACAAGGATCACCTCCTTTAACGAGGAACACAACAAAGACTCAGTTTGAACAAACTCTATTATAAACAGAGTCATCACATTTGTCATCATGAATGTGATGTAAGCGCATATGTCATCATAACCATAGAAAATCGTGTAACAACAGAATATCATCATGAATGTCACATAAGTACATATGTCATCATGCACCATCATACTGTAGCACATGTACTATCACATCTGACCTAAAAAACTATAAAAGGAGGGGGTACCTCCTCCCATGTAACATGATGGAGTTGAATTTTTGGAAATAGAACACTTATTCCTCTTTGTGTGTGAGCCATTTCCACCACCAATTAGGATTGTGTGTTATTTCTGAGTTGTCATTCTGTTGTTCTTGTGATTCTTGGGGATTGCTTGAACGTGTCTGCTTCATGATAGCAAGCAGACGAAGGTCGTAGCGTGTGGTTAAGTAATTTGAGTGCCGCAGGTTGCTGTATAGAGACGGTGGTTGGCCGCATCAATTGCTAGGTTGTACGGGCTAGTTATCTATAATCCTACATCTTGAAGATCGGGACAACCTCCCCGCATTAGTTGGTATCAGAGCTCAAGGTTGATACGATAGGATTTGTATCCCTAGTATTTATATAGTTGTTGTTTTCTTTCCTATTCAGAAAAAGACCACAAAAAATATTGTTCTTTACCGTAGATTCAATTGAAATTTTTGGTGAGTATTGCTAGGTTTTAATCCTTTGGAATCTTTCTTGCTTGTTGATCCAAAAGTTTCATTTGCGTTGCTTTATTAGAGCTATAACCCTCAAGTTCCATATTTATTTTACTCTTCTGTTGGTATTCTGATTTTTTTCTTCTGAATTTCACTTATATCATTGATAGCCAATTATATCATTTTGCGAATACTTTGCACCTAAATTAAAGGCTAGCTTTTGAAGTATTGCTTGGGCTTTACACACTTGCTATCCTCTCCAAAGATTGGGTTAGAATATTGTCAAATTCTTGCATTCTATTTTAATCTTTTTTGGCCATAGTACCAAAAAAAAAGAGGAGCTAAGAATCAAAAGGAAAAAAAAAAACAAACAAAGAAAAAAGAGCAAAGAAAGAGAAGATAGCTTTGGCCAATAATATTTTCTATATATCAAATTCCATTGCAAGAAAGTATGAACAATTTGTGATACTAGTGTGCAAATCCATAGCCTATTTTAAAATTGCAATCAAGCTAGTGCTTTGTTACAACTTGTGCAAAACAGGCTATTTTATTCTTCATTTATATCTTGTAATATAGCTCATTCCTTTGGTTGCATTCAAGTTACAATATCTTTCCGTGTGACTTCTATAATCCTCACTTATATCTTGAGGTCACCAACGAAGTATTGGATTCTAGTTTGGATTATTACTTATCATTACAATATCTAGAATTTCAATTGCATAGGCTAACCCTCCAAGCTCTACATATAGCCATTATTAAATTACAACACTTGGAGCTTGATTTACTCAACTCATTACCTAAATGCATCTACTGCTACCAGAGTACATGCACTTTACCAATCCATCAAGTAATCATAATAACTTCGATAAGCAAGAGGTGAGGTTGAGTAATTCCACATGAATTTCACATATTCTTGCAGTTTTTGTTCGCTACTAATGTTGGCAGGTTATGAGTATGTGGAACTTCCATTCTATGGAAGTAATGATCTAGATGAGTACCTCAAATGGGAGAAACAAATAGAATTAGAATTCAAGCACCAACAATTTGTCAGTTTTAGAAAGGTGTTATGAGTCACTGTGGAATTCAAATATTACACAAATTATTGGTGGACACAATATCCAAAAAGGCGCTTTTATACTATAAGAATTCAAGAGGATCATGAGAAATGAATTTATACCATATGATTGGTGCAAAGTAAAGTCAAAAGTCATGTTTCATCTTAAACCGCCAATCGAAGACAACAAAGTAAATTCAAAGCCATGTTTACTCTTAAGTCGCCAATCCAAGAGAGCCAAGAGAAGTCTAAAGATAGGTTTAATCTTAAGCCATCAATTCATGAGAAGACGGTCAAGCATGGAACTTTCCCTTCAACCGAAGTGTTGAGTAGTGCTACCCTGTTGCTACCACAACACATGAGGAGGTCAAGGTTGATGGTGAGTCTTTGGACGATAAAATGTATCAGAACCCATGCAAGGATGAGAGCCTCATAGCCAAACTCACTGAGAGTGCTAAAAATAGTGAGCTGTGTCATTCCACCATATGTGAGTTTAAGTGCATCCGAACTGAGAATGAGAGAGATATAAAAAAGAAATAAGAGAAGTAGATGATAGCAAATGTGAGGTCATTTCTGAAACTAACAACTTTATCTCAACTTCTAGTTGTGTTTCTCTTAGTATGCAGGTTGACTATGAAGTTAATGAATTGAATGATAAAGAACCCGCACTAGTTGGAAAGAAGGACGAGGAGACAATCGTAGGATGATATAGAACACTTGCTGCCCCGTGGTTAGATCATATTGAAATGCAACCTATAGCACCTGCATCAGTCGACGATGTTGAAATAGGTAATAATGGTGTTGAATTAGTTATTCATCAAGATAAGGTGAGTAAATGTGATAATTATTGTGCTCAATTGGAAATTCCGTGTTCTGAATTTTATATCCTCAATTTACATAATGTGGAGTTGATCACTTATAAGGAAATTCTTAGTAGGATATTCACCAATGATTCATTATGTTATATCATGTTTAATAAACCTATTGAGCTAGATAGGATAATTGGGAATGTTTTGAAAATAATGTACTTGAAGTGTTTGCATGGAAATTACACCTACACATACAAATTTAATTTAATTGGAGATTACGGTATAGACAGCAAGATCTATGTGTATAGAATATATATTATATGTGATAATCTTGCCGAATTAACACTAGGAGTAATGGGCAAACAATGTTTTATGCCATGTTTTTTCCAGCTTGAATCAAATCCAAGAAATAATGCCTATTGTGTGGAACAATTTATATTGCCTACGTGTTCGTCCTTTGCATCGCACACGTATAAGCAATCAAAATAGCACAGTTGATGCATGGAAGGCACTAAAATTTTTCTCGTCTACATTAAATAATTTTGATGTTCGAATGGTGAAATATGATCATATGAGTCAATTGTGCAATTTAGAAGAAGTTATGGAGCTACCCATTAGTAACCTATTTACATGCTTCCAAAAGTTGAGGATGACTTTTTCTCATAAGAGGGAGAATGATAAGAATACCAATGCTAATTACACATGCACATTATATATGTCACATGACTCTTGTACTTATGGCTATTGTTCTACTAATAATGATATGCAAAACAAAGGGAGCACTAAAACGGATGATAAATACATTTACTATGCATATACGTTGTTCTCTTTGTTTAGTACACTTTTAGGCTATCAAAAGTCGATGTGACTTTTCTTGAAGGAGAGGATGATGAGGACATCACTAACAAGCACACTACATCATCTACTTCAAGTTACGAACCAACTATACAAGGCCATTGGACCAATGACAAGGGCTAGGGCAAGACAAATCGACAAGAGATTCGAGGAAGATAATGCAATGGATGGAAAAGAAGCATTGGAAACTTGGGAAGCTAGCCATAGAAGATCAACATAATGATGTCATCATAGCCCCAAAAGATCATGCAGCCACAGAAGATCGATGAATATAATGATGTCAACGCATTTGTCATCATGAATGTGATATAAGCGCGTATATCATCATAACCACAGAAGGTCATCATGAATGTGATGTAAGCGCATATGTCATCATGCACCGCCATACTGTAGCAACCGACCTAAAAAATTATATAAAGAGGGGTACCCCCTCCCATGTAACATAGAGTTGAATTTTCAGAAATAGAACACTTGTTCCTCTTTGTGTGTGAGCCATTTCCGCCACCAATTGGGATTGTGTGTTATTTCTAAGTTGCCACTCCATTGTTCTTATGATTCTTGGGGATTGCTTGAATGTGTCTGCTTCACGATAGCAGGCAGACAAAGGCTGTAGCGTGTGGTTGAGTAATTTGAGTGCTGTAGTTTGCCATATGGAGACGGTGGTTGGCCACATCAATTGCTAGGTTGCACGGGCTAGTCATCCACAATCCTACGTCGTGAAGATCGAGACAACCTCCCCGCATCAGTTATGTACAAAGAAACTTCTACGATAGCCAGATATGTCGGACTCATCGGCAAACTTCTACGTGAGGATGTCGCAGAAGCACAAGTGGCTTGCGAAGACGGCCAAACAACTACAATACCCAGATTTTTCAATGAAAGATGCTCTGGTACCACCATAGTTTTCGGTCCCATAGTGTGTGTGTGTGTGTGTGTGTGTGTGACAAGATCATGCAGTCGACACACCCAGACACCTTCACCTAGGCATACTACACGTGCGGGCACCACCTTGTAAATATTTTTTGTTTCACACACATTGATTTTGCAGTCTCTACGTTGATTTATATAATTTTTTAACTTCATCCCCATGTAATGGTAGCCCAAGATGCATTGTCACTTCTTCCAGTAGATCAATGGCCCGAAGATGTACGACAGAGCGTTCATCCAACAGAAGTACAAGCTGAACTACTCGATGCGGGTTGAGACCTTTGTGCGGTGGAAACCTTATGTACCGGACCCTGCTGAGGAGGCACTACAAGAGCCCAAGACTTGCCCAATGGACAAGGGGAAGGCTCCTATACACACCCTTTTACAAAACATTGCATTAATTCCATACAACACACAGAACCAAAGCTAAAGCTTTACAAGCAAAAGACATGCATAATAGTTATTACAAAAGAGAGGCCAACCGGCCAAGACAAGCTAAAAGAGTAAATCAACAGCGGAAGCAAAATGCCATAAGATGGCTATAAACAAAAGCTAACATGTTTGCCATACACCCACAAGGCAATCCGACCAGGCCGCCAAGCTAGTCGTCGTCCATACCGCAACAAAACTCACAAAAGTCGATCCCTTGGGGATCAACCTCCTCTGCAACAAATAAGCAATGCAAATGAGTACAAAAATGTACTCGCAAGACTTACGAGTAACAAACCTAGATACTACTACATGCAGACTTTAATTAAAGGAGAAGGCTCAAGGTTCATTTTCAGCATAAAGCAAGTTTTATTTGCAATAAGTAATAGTTTGAAGGCAGTTTTGACAATCTGAAATTTATTTGCATAAATAACAGCGAGACAATAAGTAATAACATAAAGACATCCTGGAGATGACTAACCCAATAGCCATCACAACAATAGCACGAGTTACCCACTCGTACCACCCACATCAAGTTTTAATTTAAAAGGTTGTAGTCTAGTTCTTGCACGACCTTACCAAGCATGTCCATAACATAGGACAAGGCTATTTGAATAGTTTTAACCCTACAGGGGTTTACCAATGTACCCACACTTCAAACCGCCTTTTTACCACATGATGAAGCACACTACCTTAGGTATGCCGACACGGCTAAGTCCTACGAGACATTTTCAATGAATGATGCTAATTAAGAGTCGCAACAACCCGAAGGGTAGGGTGTACCGGCCCAGCCGAAGCAACTGCGGGTGCTCTTCCCCTTATAAAAACAGTTTTAACCACCTGCGACCCCGAATTAACACCTCCCAAAGTACTTAGTCAAGAGAAGTCTCATATCCCCCTCGTGTGGTTAACACACAATAAGCGCTTGGCTTAGTGACACAAGTAACTCGGTCCTTGGGGACTTAGGCACCATTCCAATCACACCCAACAGATCACACCAACATACCATTGTGCCCAAGTCTAAAACATTTTATTTTCAATTTTGGTTTGCACAAATAACCAAAGCACAAAGGTATTGATCACAAGTAATAATAAGTTTTTGTGTGATCAAGGTCATCGACTAAGTCGATAACCGCCCAATTCTACCGGTAACTAAGCATTGTTAAGCATCATATCGCAAAGACAATAAAAAGACCATAATTCATTCACCGGGCTCTAATTCACCAGTGAGAATAATACCCTATGGCAGTGGCAGGGGTGAACAATTTTAAGGCAACAATGCAATAGGCTTAGCTACCTCTAATCGACAAAAAATAATTTTGACACAAAAAGCATGCATACTTAGTTTTTGCAATCAAGATATTAGACTTTAAAAATAATAGGAGCAATATGATCAAATGATGCTACATCTGTTTGCCTTGTTGGAGATCACTTGCTTGCTGTAGAGGATCACTCACGCAATCAACACAATCGTCGGAACCTATCGAAAGAACGGGGAAATCCAATAAAATCGAAGCACACCGAAAGAAACTGAAAAGCCAAAGTCATCCAAAATCCATGAAATTTGTAAAGCAGGTATAGCATGATTTTAAATGAATTTAGCAAAAAGAATCATTTGATTTGGATTAAGGATGCAAAATTTATAGCCTAATTATGTTCAGTCTGCCAGAAAAATCAAATTTAATTACTATCTATTACTGTTCATGGCATAAATTTCTAGAAATATCTAGATCTTGAAATTTTTATGGTTGGTAGATATTGACGTCCTAAGGTTAGCAAAACTAAGCTTACTTTATTTGGAGTTACAATGAATTTGTTATGATTTTTCTAAGTTGTAGAACCAGTGTAACATTAATTTCAGTGGCAAAGACCACATTAAAACCTATTCTACCCTAAAGTATATTACTAGAGGATTTTAACAAAGTTTAGTTTGCTCAGTTTGGAATTACAGAAGAAAAGTTATGCACCATTTCTAAGCACCATTTCATGTTAAGCACCATTTCATGTTAAGCACCATTTCTAAGCACCATTTCATGTTAAGCACAAATTTTGAAGTAATTTCTAAGCACCATTTCATGTTAAGCCTCTAATACAACATATATCATTTTCTAGTACAGAACAGTGCATAAATTCATTCTTAAGTTAAAGTTCATGTCATTATAGAGCTAACACAATTTGAATCACTCTAAAAGGAGTTAAAAAGAGATAGTTATGTACTTTTGAAATTTATGCAATTAACAGTTTGAAAATACAAACTCTCGGGCGGCTCCAACACGGCTAAGTAAAAGGAGAGGTCATGGCCGTAGAGATTGGATCCAGCGGCCCCGACGCCTTGAGAGAAATCGCACGGCGTGGCGCGCTAAAGGGAGGTCTTGGCCGTCGGATCAAAATCTGGCGGTCCCGAGCTCCACGAGGAGGTCTAAGGCTAACTCTAAGAGAGGAGTGCGGGACGGTGGAATCGAGGAGGAGGTCACGGCGGCTAAGATTTTTCGAAAGAGGTCTTAGCGCCAAGATCTCCATCGATGGATTTAGATCCAACGGCCCACGAGAGATGGGACATTTGGACTTCGAATGCCTCACCAAATCGGGCCATGGATCTCAAAGGCGGTTTAGATCAAGATCACATTCGAGGTGCGAATGTTCACGAGATCGGCCGTAGATCTAGAGATGAGCAACAAAGAGGGTCGAATGTTAGAGCTCCACTGCTTTGAGGAGGTCTGGCCGTTAGATCAGATCTAACGGTCCCCGGTGAGGAAGGTCCTAAGCGATTGAGATTTGCTCGGGAGGTCTTTAAGGAAGGCGTCTAACAGAGGAGGTCACGATGGCTAAGATCTCTGGGGTAGGTCTCAACGGTCAATATCTCCACAGGGAGGCCCGCAAAGATAAGGTCTTAAGAGGGAGGTCTTAACGGCTCAAATCTCCACTAGGAGGTCTGAGCGGTCAAGATGCGCCGGGGTGGTCTGTAAGGTTTAGATCTCTGCGGCGGGAGGTCTGAGGTTTTCTTTACAAAAGACCAAGGGTGGTCTTTTGCAAAGAGGAACACGGGAGGTCTCGAGGTGGCTTTTGCAAAAGCGACCACGGGGTGGTCTTTTCGCGTGGGTTGATCTAAGCGGCTAAGATCGAACCGGGGAGGTCCTAAGCGGCTAGGATCAAATCCGGGAGGAGGTCACGGCACTAAGGCTTTACAAAGGGAATCCTCGGCTAAGATTAACTTAGGAGGTTCTTAACGGCTAAGATTTGTCCTAGGAGGTCCTGGCGGCTTTTTTTTTACAACAAGCCTCAGGGGTAGTGGTCGGGATGGTCGGATCTACTCGGAGGAGATCATGGGCGGCCAAAATCAACCGAGGTGGTCTAAGGTTTGTCGAAGGGTGGTCTAAATGCGACAACGGCACAAGTGCCGTACTAAGCCCGCCGGCTCATCGCCGACGACGTGGACCACGCCGGCGCCGACCAGGGGCCAAAACGGGACCGTAATAGCACCGCGCACATGCTGGCGGTGGCGGCGACCACGGAGAAGGACCACATCGGCGGTTAGCCGGAAAGAGGCGGCGCGGCAACGCGCGACCACCGGCAGCAACGCAAAAGAGCTCGCGGCGATTACGAAGCGGTGCCATAGGCGCTAGGGACTACGGTAGGTTTACCTTAGCACGAGAGGCGCAGGGAGGTCGGAGCTACACCGACGGCAATGCTGCGCGAAGGCGAGCGAAGATGCGGAGAAGGCGGCTGAGCACGAAGAGCATGGCCGGTCATCCACTAGCTTCAATAGGACTCACAGAAGGTCATGAGCGAGCAATTGAAAAGCGAGGACTTCGCGAAGAAGAAGAAAGGGGGTGCTCGCGGCCAAAATGAACAAATCCCCAAATTTGACTTTCCTGTGAAGGTCAAATCGAAATAGGTTTGGGAAATACTCAAGGCGATTAGAGGCACAAGATGGCGTGAAAAGAATTTATAATGAACCACCGGAGTCACGAGAGCGAAGATGAAGCTCCACGGCCGACAATGGTGGTTTTAGGGTTTTGTGAATTGAGCTCGATTGATGAGAGAAAGCAGGCGAGCTATTGTGGTGTTAAAGGGAACACGAGAAGGAGCTCAAGGGCTACATATAGCCGGAAAGCTAGGGTTTTGAGCAAGGGCAGAGCTCAACCATGAGCTTGGTCCACGGCTACCGTGGACAAGCTAACGCGATGGGAGCAGTTGAAGACCATGACTTTGGGGGCAAAGCTGCCGAGCATTAAATGCTAAGAGCCGTTGCCGGACACCAAGGATGCGGAAGGGACAAGTCTTGCTCTCCCATGTCCTGGCCATGGCGCTCGTGCGCGGGACAGAGGAGGAAGGAGGTGACCAGGAGGCGCGGGCCAGTCAGCGAAAGAAAGTGGCTCGGGCTAAAGGGGTGCAATAGGTTGAGTCGCACCCAACCGATACGGCTCCAACCCCTGACGGTGCGATCAAGGATGGACGTTCATGATTTAAAGTAGAGTTTGGAGGCTCCACACGCTCCCACGCAAACTAGGTCATTCGATCAAAGATGAGCATTTGCGATTAAGCGACACAAATGCAAAAGCGAAAGGCTCACAAAATCTGGGCGTTAGATTCAGATCTAACGATTGGAAACACGCCTTGCATTGAAATGACCGGTACATTTAGTTGATTTGGTTCAACCACGCACCCAAGCGGCTCGGTCGTTTTGGCTCAAATGACCGGCGTAAGCGCACACGTTGGATTAAAATCAACGGCTCACTGATGGCGGGATCGGAGATCCGAAGGGCACTGTGGCGAGGGTGGCCGATGAAGATCAACGGCGGAGATCGATTGCACGCGTGGGAGGGCTCGGGGTGGCGCCGAATGGGTTGGGTTCCACAGAGAAGGTGTTGGGCTCAGTCGACTCGAGCCCAACAGACTTTGACTAGGGTTTGATTTTTGGTGAAAACTTTGAGTAATTTCTAGAGGTAGCAAACTAGCTCCAAAAATTATGAAATTTTAAATGGAGGTTACTAACTCTAGGATAAACCACATAAATTTTCAGAGGTTTTCATGCATTGCACTTTTACCCAGAAATTCTACAAGGATTTGCTTTAGGGTTTGACTGCCTCTTAAACTTTCCAAACAATTTCTAAAAATTGTGAATTTTTTCAGAGTGGTCACACAACATCCTTAGAACCCAGGAAAATTATTTCCAGAGAATGATCATCAGATTTGACAAGGGTGGGAAAAGAAGGGTCATGACTTTAGTCAATTTGGAGGCTTGAGTTTTTGATTTCCCACAATTCCTTTACAAGAATTGCAGAAAAGCTCAAAAACTTCAAGATGCAAGAAAAGTTTTAATTTCTACTCATTTTCTTACATTTGAAACACAAGTTGAGAATTGGGATGTTACATTCTAACAATATGCAATCGTCCAGCCCGTATCGCAGAACATGGGGGACTTCGACACATGAGACCAACGTGGGGAGTCCCGAGACAAGGGGAAGTGGAAGGCTCTTGCATATGAGCCCAGCCGCCATAGCGTATCCAGTCGCCCGGGTGCACTCCATATCGACGACGTGGGTAATGTACAATTTACATTCTTGTTACGTTTTTGAATGTACGGTGCACTTACATCATGGAATCACAGGATGTGAACGACTTTGACATACGACATCAACGTGGGGAGTCCCGAGACAAGGGAAAGGCTCATGCGACTGAGATCGGCCATCGTCATAGCGTATCTAGTTGCCCAGGCGCACTCCATATGGAAGACATGACTTATATACAATTCACATCCTTGTCATGTTTGTTATTATACGATCCACTTACATCATGGAAACGCGGGACATGGATGACTTCGACACTCGCCACCACCGCGGGCAGCCCCGAGACAAGGGGCAGAGGCTATGGCGCCGCGGAGACAAGTTGCAGACATAATGGCATAGATGATAGATCCAACTACCCTCATGAATAATATTTTTAAATGAGATATTCTTTGTTAATTTATTGGTTCAATGTAGATAATATTTTTTAACACTGTATTATACCACATGCTAAATAGGCTTGTACATGAACTAACTAAGGAAAATGAGTGCCATGCAGATCATATAACAACATACCGTAGCCTTCGAAATGCACACGAGTCGGAGGCTATGGTACATTGTTATATGATCTGTATGCCACACATTTTCCTCTATTGGTTCATGTACAAGCTTATCTAGCTTGTGGTACAATACAGTGTTAAGTAATATTATCCACATTAAATTGATAAATTAACAAAGAATGCCCTGTTTGATTGGGATACATGTGACAATACCTCCTCCTCCTTCATCCCGATTGCAATAAACCCGCGCGTGTATCATGTAATGCTTGTAACACTTGAAATGTTGTCAATTTTATGTATGAAAAGTTACATTGCAACTCCATTGGAAATGTCGACACTCCTTGTTCTTTTCATGTGGATATAGCGTAGCAGTACACACATAACATACAAAATATGCATACAAATATAGCAAAACAAAATCGCATAACATGGGATATAATATGGCTCACTCGTTTGAGCCACTACTCTCTCCTCATTGCGTCTGCGTCTACGTGCGCGTCCTTATTTTGCATCGAGCATGTCCGTGGAATATGTCAGCTAGTCAGAAAACGCGTGTCGGATGGGGAGAATGCGAGAGACCGTTGAGTCATTCGGTGGGCGGAGGTGCACCAAGCTAACTCGGAGGAAGCGAGTCTAGTAAGCATTGATGTCGGCTTATTGAGACATGTCGAGCCGAGGCTACGCAATGAAGTCATAAGCGAGGAACCGCATAAATCCACTCCCAAATTGTTCACCACCAAGGTGCGATGTCCGCAACCGATCGTGTGGAGGAGCTCGGCCTTGAACATACGATGTGGTTGCAACCTAGAAGCTCTACCCAGCGTCACGGTACTCGTGCGGGTCAATGTACAACGAGGGTGGGTGCCTCGTCCAAACCCTAGCGTGTCTTGCTCACTGGCGAGGAGCTAGGAGGCCCGTATCCTCATCAATGGATATAAAGCGTCCGTCACCCACGATCAATTGAAGGTTGTAAGATGGAATGATGTTAGTCAAAATAAACACTTGAGGCGTGGCGAGAATCTCGTACCTCCTAGATGTGCGATTCGGATAGTGAGGAAGCACTAGTCTTTGTACGGGATGCGAACGGTAGAAGTGATGCATCTCGACAGACCTGCGGTGGGAGAACGCCATGATGTTAGTGGAACGTAAGGAATAACCAAAAATAAAACGTAGATTTGTACACAACTTACCTCCCCGCCGATATGGCCCGCAGATGACCGATGGGGAGTGCTACAACACCAGTCGGTCTCACTGGGTCGTGATGACCTAGCAGGTGAGCATGGTTCCCCCACTTAGTGATCGATGCGCAGGACGTCGTTCGTCGAACGACCACAGCTCAGGTTATTTATTATTTTCTTCAATCCCGCGAAGATGTACTTCGAAGTGCTCAGCAGCCTAGTACTGTGTGTGGGCCATGGATGGTAGTCTCCAATGGGCTTGTGATGCGCTACGCTTGCTCCAACAGAAGTGACATACAAAACAGGTTAAGTAACGAAGAGTACAAATATCACCAACGAAACGACCAGAGGTTGTAAGTGTCTTATGGTGTCATCACACCGCGAAGCACTGTGATGATCGAACAAGTAGTGGAGGTTCTCGTGGTGCATCACCTTCTCTGGGAACTCCGGGTACGTACCACTCCAGGTACTCATTGTATGTCCGAACGTCGTACGAACGTACCTCCTGCAAGACCTCCAAGTGTGCCGTCTCCATCCATGCCATAATCCAATCATGATGGACTGCTTGCCAGTCCTCAGCATGCCGACTCATTCTCGATTACCTGCATTTTCAGAAGGATTGATGTTAGAAAAGAAGACATAAGAAGTGTAAACATTACTCGAATGAAATTTGACTCATATGTGTACGGCTCACTGCAGGACCCTACCGTCCAGAGGGGGCACGACCTGGTACAAATGAAAATATCGCATTACGCACTTGCGCGTAAAACACCACCATATGTGCAAACACTGGATGGTAGGTCGTCGCTCATAACTCGGCGTCCTGGGTGGATTGCACGGACAGCCCGTGTGGTGCTACCATGTGGACGAAATATGGAGTCTATTGAGGTCGGATGATGTCGTTCTCGTGCAACGACTCGAACTCGTTGTGGAACATCGAATAGCACCTCGCTGGTCTGTCCTTGGCCCTGCATAGACAGGCAGCAGTCCACCGTAAGCCCATAGTGGGCCCGTCTATTAGGTCATCCAACTCGGTGTACAGATCCACTTCTCTCTCGAAGGCCGGTCGCCCAATAGGGAAGTGCTCCTAACTTCATAGCTGCAGTAGCATGTAGCAGACGGTTAGGTTGGGGGTAGCACTAGTGCCACGCTGCGAAGCACACACAACCCCCGATATGTGGTGCAAAAGACGACTGATCCCCACCTATACTATGGCATCGCCCCAACCTCTACGTGAGCCAAAGACTCAGCAAGGTGGACGAAGCTGGGTAGCATCAATTGCCCAGTGTGGTTTGAAATAGGACTCAACTAAAGAGCTAGAGAAGGTCAGCAACGAGGTGCATCCTAACGACCCCGTTAGGTGCATCCCACAGGTATTGACTGAAATGCCTCAGCCAAGTCGGGGGACGCCACATGCACACCCCGGGACAGGTATGTCGAACTAATGCTCGGCGGCCTTCGATCCGCGATGAACGGCTTGGAACAAGTGGCTCACTTCAGATCGGGAGACCGGTCAAGAAGCGAGGCGTCTGCAGTGGATCGTCATCTCACCCCCACCAAAAGTGGAAGGTATGCGTCTTGTGGCTCCACACAGCCGACAAGTGCGGACAACGGACTCTTGTCTGGGTGAGCGGCATCGGCGGAGAGCATCCTCCGCGAGGGGCAACAAGCCCGTGCCTCGGAGGATTGGGACGTATCAAGCGTCCAGCTCCTAGTAATCCATGTCACCGACGATCCACAGCTTGCACCTATGGCTCTCATCGTAGAAGGGTTCCAGAAGCGCCGGTAAAGACATGGCTTACAACACATGGAATAGACGGTATATTAATGAAAAGATTGATAATGACGATAAAATACTCAAAATATCCTAAGATTTCTCGATTCTGAGAACAAAGCCAAGGTCGAACTCATTAGCCAAATATTCAACAACTGCAATGTAGTTTTGTGTTTACAATCTTGTTCATTCGACTAATTATTTGGTAACTAATTAACGGTGCCTCAAGAATTAAAACTAATTAATTACATAACATTAGTTCAACTGCGGCTAATTAAATACGATTAATAAAGTTAAACAAATTTTGCTACAAAAAATTCAGAATGACTACAATAGGAGCGTCGACAAAACTACAACTATTTAAATACACAAACTTTACTATGACTTATTTACCAACAATGCAGTTAATAAAGAATTTACAAACGATAAAAAATCGATAGATATAAAAACTACCTGCTAATATGGCTTCTAATGACGGCGGTTAATAACGCTAAAATGTCCCCGAAAATCAAATCGACAAAGCTAGAGAGCGATCGAAAGAGAGAGCAAGCGACGGCGAAACGAAATCACGCTCGCTAGCTCGCTAATTTATAGCCGCTGCGGGAGGGAATCCTCCCCCCCCCACCGAGCTGATTGAAATTTGCATGCATGTATCACACAACGATGTGACAACGACGGGACGGGAAATAAAGTGGCGACGGTGACCGATGGAAGTGACTGGAAGTGACGGGAGGGCAGGCCGAGCGGTGGAAAAGATGGCCACCGCACGGTGCCCGTGTGGATTTGGCGCCGCTGCACAGTGGCCGTATGGGAGCCAGCTCCACCGCACGGTGGTCGTGCGGTTTTGGCTAATCCGCACGGTCACTGTGCGGAATTGGGTACGTGTCGGCCCAATGGTTGTTCGCACGGTGGCCGTGCGGTCCAGGATGCCATTTTTGCAAATACGAGGAGAAGCTCACCATTTTTGCTAAAACGTGCCGAAACAGTGCCAATGCAGCCAAAACTCACATGCACACATACACAGACTATGCAAGCACGGAGAACTGTGCATAGCTCGGGTGGCCAATGCTACCGGGAGAGCATGCAGCCCACCAGTGTTCGATCGTCAGGCTCGGCGCTGGTGCTCACCCAATAATGCACGGTTAGGGGGCTTTTAGGATTAGTACACACACGTAAAATACTTTCAATGATCATAGTGTGTGCTCGCACTTTGTGGGTTTTTAACCTCTACTCTAGATTAGGTGTGTGTTAAGATTACACTCATATGTGTGTAGGCTGAGTGTGGACGTGTACTCTAGAAAAAGACTACGCAAGCACGCACTCTCGTAGACTAGTATACTAGAGCATTTACATATCATATCATGATGCTTTTTCTTTATCTGCATTTCCACGCACGTTTTAAAGACTCCGTTAGTTTCGCTAGCTGCTCCGTCGATCGTTTCTTTCGCAAAGGTCGTATTGTGCATCCTTTTGTTTGCTTTGGCGAAAGGAGGCGTGCTAATGCGTGGTTAGATGTGTCGGTTGGTTGTGACGGTACCGCAACATATATGTACTACTATATATTGATTGCGATGTATACAGTGTGCATGTCGGATGAACGTTGCGTCGTGATCGATCCAATTACTAATGGATTAGATTATATGCATGCCTGTCCGTCCCGTTTGGTCTCACGCAACGCATGAAAAAATAAAGCGCAGGATTTGATTCGTCTCCCGTCCATCTAGGAGGATTGACCGTATTGTCGCTTTTGCGTCATGTATTAGCAAGAATGGTCATCAGCGTGTGTTTTTTGCAAAAATGACAACCTATCACACGGCCACCGTGTGGCCAATGCTCTCCTCCCGACAGTTGTCACGTCCCACACGGCCACTGTGCAGTGGCACCCGCCACGTTAGTCCTCCCGCGCGGCCACCATACGGTGGTTTCCCTCCCGCACGGCCACCTCCACGCGGCAGCCCCAGCCCCCGAATCGCCCGGTTCTCTGAAAAAACAAAAAAACCGGTAGCATCAAATGCCATTTGTCCAAAGGACAAGCCATGCCCTCCTTCTTTCCTTTGTGCTGTGCTCACCCATGGATACTGCTTTTCCACCAAAAAACATGTCACCTCCTCCCGTCTAATCGGTGTCTCCTGCTACATGTGCATGCATTCATGCATGCGAAAGAGGAACGGCCGCCTCGCAGGTGCTATAAATAGCGAGCAAGAGCGATTAAGTTTCAGTGTCTCGCTCGCTTGCTCTAGCTCTTTCTCGATCTCGGTTCTCTGTCGATTTTATATTCGGGGATATTTTAGCATTATTAACCGTTGTCATTTGCAACCATATTAGCAGGTAATTTTGTCCTTGTCTCTAAATTATTTATTAACTGCGTTGTTAGTAGATTATTGTTATGTAATTAAGTAGTTCTAATTCCTTAGTGCAAATTTAAATAATTACACATTACTTAGTCATAATTAATTAGTTTTACTTAAATAATTCGTTGTAAACAATTAATTCAAATTACTTAGTGCCAGTTAATTAGTTGTAACAGTTTTAACAATCTGTTGGGCAAGTCGCAGTTTTTGGTTGCATAATGGCCATCTCCTCCTGTAACATCTGGTTGGCTTGTCTGATCCAAGTAATCAATATGAAGCATCGTGTTTTCATGTTATAAACACTTTTCCTAAATGGGAAAAGGTGAAGAATTATTTGTTGAGACCCATATGTAGTTGACTATGTGAATAGACCGATGATAGAGCTTTGGTCAAAAGTGAGCAATGTACCAGCCATGTATCACATCTTGCAAAGGTGAGATTCTATCTGTCTTTGCATGCATGGATCTATTAGTTTTAGCCCTATTTAATTTAGTCATAATTAATTTAGTCATAACTAATTTAGTCATGTTTAAATAGCCGTATTTAATTTTGTACTAGTAAATTAGTGTATATTAATTTGTTGTGTTAATTTGTTGCAAGGCATGTCTCTACCGGCGCTTCTGGAACACTTCTACGATGAGGACCACCGGTGCAAGCTGTGGATCGCCGGTGACATGAATGGCCCTCGCCCCTCTTTGCTTGGGGTTAATCGGAGTTGGACAATCGCTATGTCCCAATCCTCTAGGACACGGGCCTGTTGCCCCTTACGAGGATGGTCTCCATCGGACGCCGGTTCACCCTAGACACTAGTCTGCTGTCGGCACTTTCGGTGGGGTGAGATGATAGTCACTCTACAAGACGTCTTGTTCTTGATCGGTCTCCTAATCCGAGGTGAGGCACTTGTTCCAAGCCCTCTGCCAGCGGACTGGAAGGACAGGCTGGGGCATCGGTTTGGCGTACCTGTCCCGGAGCGTGCACATGGTGTCCCCCGAACATGGCTAAGGCACTTGATCGATTACTGCGGTGCACGACAAGATCGTTAGGACGCATCTCGTTGCTTACCTTCTTCAGCTCTTTGGTTGGGTCTTGTTTCCAACCACACAGGGCGATTGGTGCTACCACAACTTCGTCTGCGTCACCGAGTCGTTGGTTGATGCGGAGGCTGGGCTGATACCTTAGTATAGTTGGGGATCAACCGTCATTTGTGCCACATATCGTGGTTTGTGTGACGCTTCGCGGCACGACACTACTGCTACCCTTAACCTGACCATCTGCTACATGCTCCTGTAGCTGTGAAGTTGGGAGCACTTCCCTGTTGGGCGGCCAGTCTTTGAGAGAGCGGTGCACCCGTACGCCGAGTTGGATGACCCAATAGATGGGCCCCTCTGAGCTTACAATGGTGCTACCCATCTGTTGGGCCAAGGATAGACCGGCGAGTGCTACTCGTTATTCCACAACGAGTTTGAGTCATTATCGACAATGACATCTTACGGCTCCTGGACCCCGATTTTGTGCGACGGTGGCACCACACGGGTTGTCCGTGCAATGTAGCCAGGACATCGGGTTATGGGTGACGACCTACCATCTGGTGTTCGCACATATGGTGGTGCCCCCGGACAGTAGGCTCCTGCAGCGAGCCGTATACCAGTGAGTCAAACATCATCCGAGTAATGTTTACACTTCTTACATCTTCTTTTCTAACATCAATCCTTCCAGAAATGTAGGCAATCGAGGGTGGGTCAGCATAATCAGGACTAGCAACCAGTCCAACACGAGTGGATTACGGCATGGACGGAGAGGGCGCACTTGGAGGTCTTGCAGGAGCAGCGTCCGTACGACGTTCGGACGTACAATGAGTACCTGGAGTGATACATGCCACGGTCACGCGCAAGACTCACCCTTCCTCCACCGGAGTGCCCAGAGCAGGTGACGCACCATGAGAGCCTCCACCACCCATTTGATCATCATAGCGCTCCGCGGAGTTGAAGAAGATAATAAAGAACTTAAGCTGTGGTTGTTCGATGAACGACGTCCTACGCATCAGGCACCAAGTGGGGGGTCATGCTCACCCACTAGGTCATCACGACCTAGCAAGTCTGGCCGGCATTGCAGTGCTTCCCGTCGGTCATTCATGTGCCCCATCGGCGGGGAGGTAAGTCATGTACAAATCTATGTTCTATTTTTTGGTTTTGTCTTACGTTCCGCTAACATCATGTTGTTCTCCCACCGTCGCTTCTACAGTCCACGTTCAGTACACAGACTAGCGCTCCCTGTCGGTCATCTGCACTACACATCCGGGAGGTATGAGTGTAACACCCCGTTTTTTGAGCTTTTTAAAAAAATTTAAAATAAAAATAACCATTTGGTTTTGTTGAAGTTCTAAAGCTTAACTTGAGATTTTTGAAATTAAAAATAATTTAAATAACTAAATCTAACTTCAACTAATTCAAAAAATTTGTTTGGAGTTTGCTGGAGTTCTCTAGTGTTTAAAATCCCCTTTCTCTGTTCGTTCCGTTCTCCTCTTGGCCCAGCCTCCTCCTCAAGACCTCCTCGGGACCTCCCCCTTGGTCACGACCACCCTTTTGGTCATGACCACCCTTTTGGTCACGACCACCCTTCAATCATGACCACCCTCTCAGTCACCACCACCCATCAGTCACGACCACCCTTTTGGTTACGACCACCCTTTCGGTCACGGTCATCCTTCAATCATGACCACCCTTTTAGTTACGACCACCCTTTTGGTCACGACCATCCTTCAGTCACGACCACCCTTTTGTTCACGACCACCCTTCAGTCACAACCCCCTTTTGGTTACTACCACCCTCTTGGTCACGACCACCCTTTCGGTTTCGACCAGCCTCTCTATTTTGACCAGCCCCGCCCTGGTCATCTTCCACCTCCGCTCGGGTCAGTACCATGCGCGTGTTTCGCGCCGAATGACCTACCCCCATCGTGCGCATTAAATGCGCTTGTCACCATTGCTCTGCATCATGCCTCTACTCCGTCTCGTCACCTCAGCTCACCTGCTCCCATCCCATCGCTCTGCGCTGGCTAGAGCTCTGCTTGTGTGCCCCTGCTGCGTCATCGCAAATCCCACCGCCCCATCACGTCACCCCGTCCCCTTCCTTCTGCTATAAATAGCGCACCAGGGATCCCTTTTGCCCTTTTTCACTCCTTTTGTTTCCCCTCAACTTTCGCTTCTCTCTCGCCTTCGTTCCGCAGCATTCCGTCGTTCAACCTCATCGCCCCAAGCTTGGTTCTTCCTCGTGTCCAGCATAGATGTTCACCACTCGCCGTCCTTCCCCAGCCTCCTCTGGCCTCTCTCTCCGTCTTGGAGAGTTTCTCTATGCCCTGTTACCTTTTTTGTATTCTTTCAACGATCACGTTGAGTAGTCGTATCCCTCTTTGGACCTAGTAGTCAAAACATTCATTCGACTTCCTTTCAACCCGTCGAACCTCTTTCGACCAGGTCATTCGACCACCTTCTGACCCGTCGAACCTCTTTCGACCAGGTCATTCGACCTCCTTCTGACCCGTCGAACTTCTTTCGACCAAGTCATTCAACCTCCTTCCGACCCGTCGATTCTCCTTCCGACCTTGTAATTCTCAAACTTCCGAGAGCCCGTTCTCCTTCGCTCGAACTCTGATTTGAGCGACTCAAATTCCTAAATCCATCTTAATTCAAGATCTAGTTTTCCGCTCTAAAGTTGTTTGAGTTGGTTTTCATTTGGACCTTATTTGGGCTTTATTTGAACTTGCTTTGTTCTCATGTGAGATTTTGACGACTCTGGGGAACCCGAGTACTCCAAAGAAGTAGATCCACAAGCATTCGAGCAAGGCAAGTTATACTTTTGATTATGTTGAATCCCAAATACTTTAAATTATCTAAATTCTATTTTAAACTAGTACTGCATATGTATTTAAATTCAAGTAATTTAAATCCTTGTTTTAACTTTATAGTTATTCCTAACCCCTTTGTACACCCAAACTTGAACGTTGTTTGGACCACCCTTGATATCCTAGTAAAAGCTAGTTGGTACATTAGTATGAACTAAAACATATTGCAAAACTCTATGCTTAGTCGAAGCTTAGCTCAAAAATCTTTAATTCGAGGAAGTTGGCCAAAAGTTCAACTTTGATTTAAAATGTTGCTATGGTATTGTCTATACCATATGGATTTATGAAATGTTTTGATGTGGTAAATAAAATAAAAACTGGTTTGGACTTGGGCAAAATGGATGTTTGGATGGCTGCATGTTCATGCACGGGATTGATTCATTTATATGGTCGAGGCCCAGGATTATTTTGGAAGTCGCCTAAGTCAGTTAAGGACCAGTCTTCGAGCGTTCCTTTGCTACGCCACATCATACTACCACATGTCCTAAATAGGCAGGATCTGGCTAACTAATTTGCAATGTTTCACCGTGGTTTTTCCATCTGGTTGTGTGGGTGTCTGTACGACCTACTTTTATGTATTCCCACCTGGCGCAAGAGGGGGCCTAAACCCTATAGGTTTCTATCCAAAGGGGGTGAAACCTTAGCGAGGGGGGACTGCGGTGGAAGGGCGCTTTGTAAAGGCCTTGTCACGAGCTCTAGACTGCTCACCTAAGATAGTGAGCGGTGGTATCAATGGATGCCAAACAAACTAGCGAGGTCATGTCGTGTGGGTAAAGCTGTACAACCTCTACAAAGTGTAAAACTATTCGAATAGCTGTGTTCACGGTCATGGACATGCTGGTAAAGCTACTCCAAGTTAGATCTTTAGTTTTGTTTTCAAAAGACTTTATTAAATGGTTTTGGATTTCTATCCAATCGGAAAATTGGGCGGGTAGCCCTGTGATAGGAGGGTATCCTTCACCACTTATTGATGAATGTTATCTGACTATAAAACTTGAGAATTAGCAAATAAATTTTAGTTATAGAATAAATTACTTTAGAAACTTAGTATAAATATTTAAATGAAAAATGTTGCTTTTCGCAAATTGAGCCATATATGCCTCCCCTTTGTTAATTCCATGCATGTATTATAATCTGATACTTACGGGTGTGACTTATGAGCACGTTTGTTTGTGCTCACTCTTGCTTAATTCAAATATTGAGCAGGAGAAGAATTCTACAAAGAGAATGAGGTTACCTGTGGCGAATCGTGTGGTTTACCTTACTTCTTTTGATTCCGCTATAATTTGCTTTTGGCTGCATGCCCCTTTTGTAATCAACTCTAATTATTTCAATGAATACGTGGTATGGTTATGTTATCCACTCTTGTTGGCTTTGTACACTAGCTACTGATCATGGGACTAGTGTGAAATACACGGAGGACCCGGGATCCTTCGCTCCCGGGCCCGCAACGAGATTCTTAGTCTACGTCTAGAGTGTTCATTTCTACTAACATCATTCCGTCTTGCAGCCTTGATTGGTGTGGGGTGGCGGCGATTCACATCCACTCATGATGAGATCTGAGCCTCCCAGCTCCTACCAGGGAGTAGTACACAGTGTCAGGGTTTGGACCATGGTAGCCAGGGTTTGCAGCGTACGCAGGGCAAAGCTCCTCCGAGTTCACTGTCCCACCGTACGTTCAAGGCCAGAGCTCCTCCAAGTTGGTTGGCACACCATACGAACAAGGCGAGCTCATCGCACAAATGGAGTTATAGGCATCATACCTTGGGCGGACAACCCGAGTGCATTTATAGATTCAGTCATTCATGAATTCATTGGAGGTGGCCCCCAGTTTGGCATGCCTCAACAGGACGACAAATACGCTTACCAAACTCTACTGGGTTAGAGTCAGCTTACTGGTGTACCTCCGCCCACTCAACGGTCTCCATTCCCCCACTGATCCAACACACACTCTCCAGACCGACTCATGTACCCCACGGGACATGCATCAGCGCAGCGTGGTAGACACAATGAGTAGATAGTAGTGGCTCAAGCGAGTAAGTCATATTATATCTGTGTTATGCGATTATGTTTTGGTATATTTGTATTCATATTTTGTTTTGCTATATTTGTATGCATATTTTGATTGTTATGTGTGTACTGCTGCGCCTAATTGTATATCAACATCTCCGATGGAGTTGTAGTGTAGTTTTTTTATTCATTCTGAGTCACATGAAATTATGAAACCCTAATTTCTGAAACCGAAAATCTAAATTTTCGAGACCTAAATCCTTAATTTTTGAGATAATTTCATAATATATATAAAATTGTCAAAATATTACACAATCAAGTCCACTACGTGAGGAGCCTTTAAAACAAAATTCATAATTTTTGGAGCTCATTTTCTACAATTACAAATTCCTACAAATAGTAAATTTATATGAAATTGCGAGAAAAATTCAGAACTAATAAAATCTCAGAAAAATTACCCAGGCAAGTAAGCTCTGTCGAGAGGCTCCACATAAAATTTAATAATTTTTTTTAACTCATTTTCTATATTTTCTACGAACACCATTGAAACCCGCTGAAACCCTAATTTCGGGAGGAGAGAGAAGAGGACCCACCGCACGGTGGCTGTGTGGCAGGCAAGCCACCACACGGTGGCCATGTAGTAGGCAAGTGGCGGCCATGCAGGAGGCGCCACCGCACGGTGGCCGTGCGGCAGCGGGGCAGGTGTCGAGAGGGGAGGACGTGCCGTACGTGGGCCATGTGAAAGGGGGTCATTTTTGAAAAAAAAAATGGCGACGGTCATTCTTGTAAATACAAGGAAAAAATGCATCAATATGGCCAAAAATTCATCTGCCTAGACATGTACTAAGAAGATATGCTAGTGTGTGTTGTGGTGTACGCGCACATCTTCCTTTTGATCGAGAAAAAAGTACATCATGTGTGTTGTTGTGCCCAAGCTTACACCTAGACATCTCATTATACTTGGGAAGTACACTGTTGTTGGTTCGCACATATACCATACGACACAGTGCGTGCCAACATGTGTGCGTCGCCCAATCAGCAGGGACGTTTTGGATGTCTTATGCTTTTGATCGATTGAGTACTAAGGAAGGAAATTTGCTGCCCCATCAACCTTTGATTCCGCTTGATATCATGCGAATCAACGGCTGATGGGGATGGCCTCATCACATTTTATTTCAAGTACCAACCTAGATAACAACGATATAGCTCTTGTTTGTCCGATCCGAGCCATCCAATGCACCTGATTTACCTCTATCTCCCCCTTATCCCTTCGTTTTCCCCTTCCTATCATTTCACTCATCCCGATCCAGATCCCTCCACCTTATCCCTCTCTCTCTCTCTCCCTCCTGTCGCTCAGATCCAAGGTCACCGCGGCGCTCCTCCTCCATGTCGCTCTTCCTCCCCGGTAGCTTCATTCCCAACGACCCTCGTCCTAGACAACACCATCCCTATCGTCCCTCACCCCAGCCCCCATAAGCAGCACCGAGTTTCCCATTGGTCCACCCCAATGCCCCCTTCCCAAGCTACTACAGGTTTGTTCAGATCCGTTTCCTCCCAGATTTTTATTGTCGTGCTTGATTGTTGAATTTTTTAAAATAATATTAATTTAAAAGATAATTACAAAAAATAGTTGTTTTTACAAAAAAATATGCGTTGTCGCCATTTAGAATGGTGACAAGCTCTTATCGCCATTTCAAATTGTAACAGGAACCTGTTTACTGCTAATTATCGTTCCAACTGCCTATCACCATTTCAACTCGCAATTTACATTGAAGAGTGTGCAAATCGCCATTTGAAATTGCGACAGGAACCTGTGGGTTCCTGTCGCCAATTTATAAACCCCAAAAATTCGGTGAAAAAGTCATTTTAATTTTGAAAAAAATAGAAGAGGGAGAAAAGAGACAAGGAGAGGGGAGAATAGACATAGCGAAGCCCTATCGGTTCCTAGCGGAAGAGAGAAATGGAGAAGCTGATCTGGTTGTCTATTTTGCTGGTAAATATTCTTGCAACTTTGTACATAAATTTGAAACCTTGTAGGTTAACAAATAAAAATTAGGACATAGAATTCAATGGATTAGATAATTTCAGTTGTATAGATTAGTTCATCGTATAGATATTATTTATGTTGTAGTACTTGAACGATTTAGAATAAATATGGCAAAATATACTAAGAAAACTTTGTAGGTTTTCATTTTTATACTGATAAATATTTTGTTAATCTGAAAATACTTTTAAACCAGAAAAATAGGAAGACAACTCTAAAAATAACAAGATACCTATTAAAAATATGTAAAAATTGTAGAGTAGTTAAATAGGGTATGTAGAGCTTAATAAAAATAATTCCAACTTAATTTTGGTTTCCATTTATGCACAATAAATATTTTGTTAATGCCAAAAATACTTTCTAAACTAGGAAAATAGCAAGACACCTTTAAAAATTATCTAAGAAATCCAGAGTAGGTACATAGGGTATGTAGAGTTGAATAAAAATATTGTTAACTTAATTTTTGTTTTTATTTGTACATGGTAAATATTTCATAAATGTTGGAGACACTTTAAACAAGGAAAGTAGCAAGATACCTATGAAAAATCTGTAAAAATTGCAGAGTAGCTAAATAGGGTATGTAGAACTTAATCAAAATAATTGAACTTAATTTTGGCTTCCATTTGTGCATGGTAAATATTATATTAATGTGGAAAATACTTTTTAAACTAGAAAAATAATAAGACACCTGTAAAAATTCTCTAAGAAATCCAGAGTAGCTAAATAGGGAATGTAGATGTTAACTAAAATGTTGTGACCTTAGTTTTACTTTCTATCTGTACACAGCAAGATACCTCTAAAAATTTATATGTTGAGACAATTGTGTGCAGATCGGTTTCCTATGTGTCGCTAATTGTGCAATAATTGAATTAATTAGATATGTCACTTCTTATTACTTTTTGTATATGTTCCATAGTATTTACAATGTATGCATTGAATTTTCAAGTATGGCGGCCAATGGTTGTACGAGTTACTTGACCCGGCCATTGACGCGTATCACCGTAGTCGTCTCGGTACCATCCTCCTCCACGAGGGTGAGGCGGCGATTGAGCTTGGCGTGTCACAGCTGCACACACACATGAGGGCATGGAGGGTCAACCCACGTTGGGTTCCGAGGCACGTGTAGTTGTGACCTTCGTGTAATCAATTCCAGTCTAACTACTTTCGGTGGACTCACGTTTATCTTTAATCCTTTTGACACAGGAGGTTGAGAGTGGCAGACCTCCTTCCACTAGCGAGGATGGTGGAGGTGACGTGGGAGGATGACTAGGACTGTCTAAGCGGTGGTCGTACATCGAGGCGCTTTCCGTACGAGTGGTGCCTCCTAGCGGCACTGGTTGACCGATGGAGGACGAAGACACGCATGTTTCACCTCTCATCTTTGGGAGATGGTGTCGATGCTTTAGGATGTGACCTTCCTGTCCAGTTTGCCTGTGCGCCTTTCCCTAGGCGGCGCCACGATGTCGACCACGTGGCGCCTGAGTTCCTCACGAGGTTCGAGTCTTGTTGTCCAACGACTCTTGGGAGTTCAGCGAGACCACGGACCGTCGCTTAAGTGGATCTGCCAATTCTACTAAAGTTTTTCTAACTCTTGTCCTTCTACTTCAATTGCTTTGTGCAACTTAGTGATGTGTATATGTCTTCTTGCAGTTGGAGCATATGGCAGAGGACACACCGAGTACACCGTGATCATGAGGAGGCACTTCGAGGTCTACTTGTGGTTGTTCGGGTGAGTCATGTTCCTAGGGTCCCATGGCAACAGCGTCGATAAGCACATGATTCGGTACAAACGCGAGCTAGCGAACTGGGAGGTGGAGGAGATCCAAGCCTATGCCTGGGGCCCGACGATGATGTGTGTGACATACCGCTCCCTGTGTGACGCGTCCCACTGGGTTCAGGATAGCTCCATCCTCTCTGAATGCCCACTGCTTCTTCATCGTGGTCCGCCGAGTATTTCTAGATCGAACAACCACAGCTAGACACGAGGAGCCTACAAAGTCACCTTATGCGCCACGAAACAACGATGTGGACCGGCCGACCAAAGTGCGGTGTGGTGTCACCGATGGGAAAGTTTTACGAACATTTATTCTTTTTCGTAATGTAACTCAATTTCTTGTGCTAACTTTTCATTGTTCTATTCCACAGGTCACCTTCACTTCGATCACTATGCACACGTACTACCCGAACTACATTATGATGTTCGATCAGTTGATGAATGACCGTGCTATCTGGACACCATACACTCCCGATAGGGTGTGCAGACGCGCACCTCGAGGCCTGTCGAGCCTATGCACACGAGACCACGCGTATTGATACACTAGGAGGTGCTTGGTGCACGATGTCTGGAGGAGTACCACGCGTATGTCATGGAGGAGTACCACATGCACCAGGTGATAAGCCAGTTCGGTTTGCGACAGGAGGCCCCAACCCTTAGAGAGCGATGGGTGGCTCGAGCGTCCAAGGGTAAGTTCACCTTTTACTTCTATTGTACCATTTGCTACCCCCAAGGGGTTGCTTTAAGTACCTATGAAACAATCGTTTTGCCTTCCACAGGTGCACTAGGAAGGGAGTACCTGCTATGACTTCCTGGACGGACAGGATGTTCCCTTGAGGTTTAGGCTAGCTGCGTGCTTTGGGCGGCGTCATCGGGGAGGATGTTCCTACAACCTGGGGCGTCGAGAGTACTCTAGTCGGACGAGGGTTCACTACGTCAGGGTCATGGATGACCCACCACGACATGAGGTCGTGGCGTTCGGCACGTACCCTACCTAGCCAAACTCTACATTCCATCGTGTGGTACGTATTGAATGGTCTGTACATCTTATTTGCTTTGCAAGTTTCGGTTTCTAACTTGTTAATTTTGTTTACAAGTCAATCTATAGTGGGAGATGCATGAGTTGGTGACCTTCGTGCATCGTATGACGCTCGGGGAGCGCTTCAGTATGACGACAAAGGAGATTAGAGAGATCATGGACTAGTTCGTTGAGAAGACAAGGTGAGGCATCCAGTTAGTGTCTTGTCGTAGGCCGAGGGAGGTGGTGGACCCACCTATGCGTGGACAGGGGTGAGCCACAGTGCGTCACGCCCCACGGCTCCTTAACCGAACATGGCGGGCGGGTCCTCATAGCATCGTGTTGGGAGTACCCGACATAGTCGTGAGGTCGACATGAAACACTCATGTGCCTTGTATATTTGAATCCCACTAGTTACTATCGGCAATTTTCTCTTATAGGTCACGAGTTACACCGTACAGGCGGGAGTACGTAAGCGATGCTGCTACAGCCGTGTGACGAGGTGTGTATATTTTGTTTGCATGCACAATGTACTATTTCATCGTTTTCGCCATGTTTACATGCATAACGTACTGTTTCACAGCTCATACACCCCTTTTGGGATGAGGAGCTGGTGTTGCACGATGAGTCACACTCTGAGGACTTTGATTTTGACCTTGGTGGCGGTGGGCCTTTGCGGCGAGAGCAGCCAGGTCTTTGTGGAGCCTTCATAGGCGCAGTGCGCCCGAGCGGGCGGCCAGCGCAACACCCTCTAGCGACACCCCCTTAGGCTACTCGCACTGGTAGGCTGCCTCAGCCGCCTAAGACTATGACCTACTCGTACCCAGCGGACCTGACTTCCCGGATGAGACCAGGAACCATACGTGGGGAAAGCGCCAAGAGGGCGCGTGAGTAGATATTTGTTCTTGTAAATATCAGTCATGTCATGTAAATATAAATTTATGTACAACTTACATTATGCTAGTCTCAAGTTTCAATACTATTTGTTCTTGTGTCTACGGGTAACCATGTGAGGCAGTTAGCATCACGACACCCCATCTTTTTAGACCTTAAAGCGCCCGGTCACGGACACTTGCCACTTTGCAGACCGAGATGACAATACCCTTCGATGCTACCTTTCCGCACTGAAAAGACCACAATCTGTCACGCCTTTTTTTAGACCGAAAAGACTATACCTTGTCACACCAAACACTGCCACTTTTGCAGGCCGAGATGAAACCACACTTCGTTGCTACCTTTCCACACCGAAAAGACCACACTCCGCCATGCCCCCTTTTCAGATCGAAATGACCGCACCCTATTAAGCCACACGCTGCCACTTTTGCAGACCGAGTTGACAACACACTATGGCGCTACCTTTTCAGACCAAAAAGGCAACACTCTACCACACCACCTTTTCAAATCGAAAATAACGCACCACAACACGCCTCAAACTGTCACTTTTGTAGATTGAGATGACAACACACTACAACGCTACCTTTGTAGACCAAAAAATATCACACTCCGTCATGCCACCTTGTAATACTCCGATTTTCGGTTTGGAGAGAATTTAATCGGGAAAGGTCTTTTAGTGAAAAATCCAGAGTTTTAGGGGGTATTAAGGAGCTGGGCCTCTGGCCCATGCTTGCAGCCTTGTGGGCGACCTAGTGGGCCAAGAGGGGGAAGCGCCCAAGGGCCCAAGGCCCATGCTGCCCACCCCTCTTAACCCTAGCCAAGGGGGCGCCCCCTTCTCCCCTTACCTTGGCCACCTCCTATTCTCCCAAGTAGCCGCCCCTGCTGTCCCTAAGATGCCCCTCCCTCTTGGAGCCGCTCCCCTGCCTTGGTGCCGACCCTCCTGCTGCCGACCATTGGTGAAGGAAGGTAAGGGTCCTTGCGGGGTTGACGATCAAGAAGGAGAGGGAGGAGAAGGGACCGAGAGGAGCTTCTTGAGGATAGATCATCATCTTCCATGGGTCTTCAAGGGTAATGAGGTGTTTTCCCCGCTGTTTGACGATGATTAGCTGCGAATTCTATTAGTTGGATTGGATTGAATTGCTGCCGTTAGAATTTTAGATCTGTCCAGATTGTTGCGTGGACAATTTCAGATTCTTAGAGGCCGAATTGGAGATTTCCATCTCCTAGAGATTTATATATATTGTTGTTAGCTTTCGATAGCCGCCAAGAACACTTAATTCTGACATACGGATCAAAAGTTATGGTATGATCTTCCCTGCTATTCTGGTTTCCTGTCAAGAATGAACTGTCAAGTTGTCTTTTAAAATATGATTAAGTTAATGGTAGATTCAGGGTTTTTACCCAACTAGGATGTTGTAGAAATTTTTATAACCTTTCTAGAATGATAAAGAATGCCCTAATCAGAGTTGTAGATAGAAAGTTGTGATTGTTCTTTACTGCTGTCTTTTTCGTCTAGACAGAATCTGTTTTATACTTTCATCTACCTGATAGCATATTCTTTTGGCCGAATTGGGAGATCTCACCAACTAGACTTTTGTAGATATGTTCGTTAAGTTTCCTTAGGATCTGGGCTCACCTCGTTCCAAGTCACAGATCAATAGTTATGATTTATTCTGTGCTGCTGACCAGATTCGTTTTCTGTGATTGTGTTGTCTGTTTTCAGAATAGGTCAATTAGTTCATTCTTGGGTTACTGGGAAAGTGTTGTAGGATGTTGCTGGTAGTGTCATGTACCATGTTGTTCTTATTTTGAGTACTTACTTGTGTAGGCGGTGAGGCTTTGGGTTTAGGAGCACCTTCGTTGCCTACTAACGCGTCGCAACGCGGAAGGCAAGTACTTTGATACTTTTAAGATTTGTGAATGTTGGATGCTTGATGTTCGTATTATGTTTTTATATAATACATGAGAAGATTCAATGTTTATGTTCCTTTCATATGTGAAATTCCCATGATTATAAATAATGTCATTCATTATTCATAACTTCATTACATGCATCCATTGTCATGTTCCATCCACGGGAGTGGATTATAAAGACCCATCAATTCCAGTGTGGGCATGTGAGTCCCACCATTCTAATGTGGGCAGATTTGGACACCCATATGAAACGTTCTTCATACGGAATTTGGATCCCCGTATTTTGTTAAATGCGGGCCTAAGTGAACACCGACGGGTGTGTCCCTAGCTATCTGGTATAGCGAGTGCAATCCTTTTATTTCACTAAATCCATTCATTCCATTCATTCATATAAACATTCGGTGTTATGTTCATATTCTTTGACGTTGTTGTCTTGTTCATATTTGTTGTATGTCCAATTATTCACTGTACTTACTGAGTCTCGGACTTACTTTTGCTTTGTTGGTTTATTTTAGGTTATCGTTGATGATGACTCTATTGGGAGGAAGTAGACACACACTATTCATTCATTTCACCGCACTCCAGTTTCAATAATAGGACTTGATTCTGTCTTTCATTCGTTAAGTGATGAACTGTAATAAATAAAGTTAGATGTGGTTGATAACTTCCTCTATGTTATGGTTGAATATTTCTGCTTGTGTTACATGATATGCTTATTTGGATTCAGAAAATATATATGCCTATCATTGTTCTATTAAATTTTAATCTCTTTATGTCAATAGGGGTGATATTGTTTAAATCCTTCCACTTTATGGTTGTTTGTTAGATTATTTAGGTGACATCTTGGCTTCCGACTAGCTAGGGTGTTACAATTGGTATCAGAGCAGGCTTTATGTCCATGGTTAATAGGTATATACTAAAATGACACACTTTGTACAATAGGTGGGGTTAGGTAATTCTTTGCTTCCGTATTTCCATTGATATGTCTCATGTAATGAGCAGTTGTTAAATTGTTTCTGTGCTTCTATTAGCCTGTTAAGCTAAACGATTAGTTTTATTTGCTATGGTGTTCTTAGATGGCGAGAGGTGCAGGTGGTAGTGCGTGGGCGGGTCGTGGCGTGGTCGTGGGCGTGGTGCGGTGTGTCTTCACCTTGCCGAGGAGTCTGGCTGGTGTTGCCCGACGAGGTTGCCTCAGCTGCTCACCCGGCTGTAGAAGCTCAAGCCGCATCAGCCATTATCATTCAGAATCTTCAGAGGGAGGTTCGGCAACTCCGTCAGCAAGTGCAGGCAGCCCCTACCGTGGCAAATGCACTTGTTACGAAGTCGGTTGTTGCATTAGTTCCACCCAAGGCTAGGATGAGCCTCCGCGAGTGGATGACGCTTCGTTTGGACACCTTTGTGAGGCGGTACTGCCGGTTCAGTGCGATTGGTTACGATACATGGGAGGCGATTCGATGCTTAGAGATGACACGCAGAAGCGCAATTGTGGCCTTTCAAGCGAAGGCTAGGCGATATCGGTAGGAAGGGTTACATGCGCTAGGACCCGGTGCAGGACGATCACTTGGGAAGTATTCGTGGGTATTGTTTAGGCAAAATTCTATCTGGATTCCTTCCATGAGAGGATGGGCGATCCTTTGCGACATTTGTTCAGGAAAGATGTCGGTGTCGGAGTATGGCTGGATTCAACAATCGGTACACTTTGTACCAATGGTGGCCAATGATGATTGGGGAAGGCCAAGAGGTTCGCGAGGGCCTCAATATGGAGTACCGCCATGTTCTAGGGGTGGTAGCTTGCGTGACTTGAGCTCCGTGGTCGAATAGGCCGGGAATGGAGCTGGAGAGGGACCTTTCTTCGCAGAGGCAAGCTGCTAGTGGCCCTGTCCCTGCTGGTGGTTCTGGCGGTGGCCAAAAGCGGAGTTTTGGTGGGGGAGGTGGGTCTTCTCAGCGACCTACTTCCAGAGGTTTTGAAGTCATCACATTCAACTTTGTCAAGATGGCGTCTTCTTCATCGGCGCCACGTTCTTCGTCATCCACACCATAGATGTGTCCTGCTCCAGGTCAAGGTATGAAATGCTTCAGGTGTGGTGAGGGGCACTGGGCTTCAATGTCTTCTTTCAAAGGGACATGTCGTTAGTGTGGTCGGAAAGGCCACAAGTTGTCTGTATGCAAACAAAACCCAGCGAGCATCATCAAGTGGGAGACAGTTCCAGCAGCGTCTTTTTCCAGTGTTCCTAGGGGTTCAGTTCAGACCCTAGCTATTGTTCCTGCGCCTTAGTTTTCTTCAGGATGGATTCCTCCTACAGCGTCTATTCCTGCACCTCCTGCGGGGTTCTACTGGAACCCCGTTCCATCTGCACCGCCGTCGTTCACTTCACCTGCAGCAGTTCCTGTTCACCCTTCGCAGAGTGTCGGTGCGTCCTCTACTCTGGCACCACCGGAAGTCTACGCCATGCCCACCCTTGAGACTACGGGCTGTCCTGACGTGGTGACAAGTACTTTGCTAGTCGATTCACATGAAGCTTTCGTTCTTTTTTATTTAGGGCTACTTATTCTTTTGTGTCTCTGGAGTTTGCTAGAAGGGCGGGTTTGTGTTTGTAGAGTATTTCTGAGTCTGTGGTAGTCAGCTCTCCGGGGGGTCTTATTTCTAGCTCTACAGCATGTCCGGGCTGTTCTATCACTATTGATGATGAGAACTTCACTGCTAACGTTATGGTAATTCAGTTGTCACCTTTTGATGTTATTCTGGGCATGGACTGGTTATTCAATTACTGTGCCAAGATTTGTTGTTTCTGGAAGATGGTGACTTTGCAAGCCCCGTCCGGTGAAGAACTGGTGTTCCAGGGCAGTGCACCGTCTGATTCCTTGTTCGTGTTAGCTAATCTGTTTCCCAGTCGTCGAGCCTCAACCATTGGGTTGCTTTGGTCTCTCAACGAGAAGACTGATTCTTCACTACGTATTGGGGTGATTCCTGTGGTGAATGAGTTTCCTGATGTCTTTCCTGTGGAGCTTCCTGGGATGCCTCCAGAGCGGAAAGTGGAATTCTGGATTGATCTTATTCCGGGAACTCGGCCTATTTCAATGTCTCCATACCGTTTGGCACGACCCTTCCAGGAGAAGTTGAAGAAGCAATTGGATGATCTGCTGTCCAAAGATATGATTTGGCGTAGTGTTTCGCCATGGGGAGCACCTGTTCTATTCACTAAGAAGAAATATGGCAGTTGGCGTATATGTGTGGACTACTGGGCTCTTAATCAGGCTACTGTGAAGAATAAATATCCCTTGCCCTGCATTGAGGATCTCTTTGATCAACTGAAGAGAGCTAAAATATTCTCCAAGATTGACCTTCAGTCAGGTTATAACAAAATTCGAGTTCGAGAGCAAGATATCGAGAAGACGGCTTTCTCTACGAGGTATGGCCATTTTGAGTATAAGGTTATGTCTTTTGGACTAACAAATGCTCCTGTAGTTTTCATGGAAGCAATGAACAGTATGCTGCACCGATACCTTGATGATTTCGTTGTGGTATTCATTGATGATATCCTGATTTATTCCAAGACGGAAGAGGATCATGTCCAACATCTGAGGATGGTTCTTGAGACTTTAAGAAAGAACCAATTTTATGCCAAGCTGAAGAAGTGTGAATTATAAATTTCTGAGGTTGGATTTCTAGGGCCATGTAATCAATCAAGAGGGCATTTTGGTTGATCCTAGCAAGATCTCAAACAGTGGTGGAATGGAAAAGGCCAACCAATGTCAAGGAAGTGAATAGTTTCCTGGGTTTAGCTAGCTATTACCGGCGCTTCGTGGAGGGTTTTTCAACCATAGCTAGACCGATGTCTCAATTGACACAGAAAGGTAGCTGCCAAGAACACCTTATTCCGACGTACGGATCAAAAGTTATGGTATGATCTTCCCTGCTGTTCTGGTTTCCTAACGAGAATGAAATGTCAAGTTGTCTTTTAAAATATGATTAAGTTAATGGCAGATTCAGGGTTTTCACCCAACTAGGATGTTGTAGCAATTTTTATAACCTTTCTAGAATGATAAAGAACGCCCTAATCGGAGCTGTAGATAGAAAGTTGTGATCTGTTCTTTACTACTGTCTTTTTCGTCTAGACAGAATTTATTTTATACTTTCATCTACCTGATAGCATATTCTTTTGGCTGAATTGGGAGATCCCGCCAACTAGACTTTTGTAGATATATTCGTTAAGTTTCCTTAGGATCTGGAATCACCTCGTTCTGAGTCTCAAATCAATAATTATGATTTATTCCGTGCTGCTGACCAGATTCGTTTTCTATGATTGTGTTGTCTGTTTTCAGAATAGGTCAATTAGTTGATTCTTGGGTTACCGGAAAAGTGTTGTAGGATGTTGCTGGTAGTGTCCTACACCATGTTGTTCTTATTTTGAGTCCTTACTTGTGTAGGCGTGTGAGGACCCCAATTTATTTGGCTTGTAATGCTTAACCAACCACCTGGTCCTAGCATCACAAATCAAATAAACTGATCCTCGATATGTATACTTCCGAAACGATATATACACCTCGGTACAAAATTAGACATCAACTCCATTCCAAACATAGAGTCCAAACACTACACTACCAAGCGGAAGATAAACAAATAGTAGAGTTATTACGGACAAAGGCGGCGGGCCACAAGATACACCAATAAATAAGATGGACAAGTGAAGCAAAAAGTGCCATAAGATGGCTATAAACAAAGCCAATCGGTGTGCCTCCAACCCACAAGGCATCGGCCAGGACCGCCAAATCTAGTCGAGTCACGAAGCGGCAACCTGACTCACGAAGTGAGGCCCTAGGGGCTCACCTTCTTTCTGCAACAAAACATTAAGCAAAGCATCGAGTACAAAGATTGTTTTGTACACTTAAGGTGACGTGTGAACTAGCGAACTGTTCATATGCTACATGCGCTTGTTTGGTGGAGGCCATATGTTTCATTTGCATAAAGCCAATTTTCATTTGCAATAATATAATCTGAGAAGAAGGCAAGTTTGCAATTCGTTTTTAATGTTCAAATAACGGTAAAGATAATAATAACAAAGAGAAAGATAAACAACCTAGAAGTGACTATCCCAAAAGTCACTCCAACAATATACGAATCCAGTTAGTACCACCCATCAAGTTTTAATTTAAATGTTGTAGTCTAACTCTTGAAAAGCTTACCCAAGCGTGTCCATAACCTAGGGCGAGGCTATTGAATAGTTTTAACCTGCGAGGTGTACCATGTACCACACCTCGGACAGCCTTTAAGCGAAACACACACTAGAAGGTATGCCTGACTAAGTCCTACGAGACTTTTTCCAATATTGTGTATTAACTACGAGCGCTCGTATGGATAGAAATCCATACGCTTACATGGTAAAGCCGAAAAGACAACTACCCACTCAGGATAAAGCTTTTGGACAACTACCATGCTCCCAACACCATCCCTCCTGCGACCTCCTGCGACCGGGCCAATACACGCCAAAGTACTAGGTCAGAGAGGTCCCATACCCTCTAGTGTGGTTAGCATAAAAATGCCTGGATAACAATCCACTCACAAGATGTTCGGTCCTTAATTGACTCGGGCACCATTCGATCACACACCAAGAGATCACACCAACATACCGTTGTGCCCAAGTCTAAATCATTTTGTTTTTCATTTTTAGTTTTCACAATTAAACATAGCAAAATGCTGAAATATAAGGTTATAGCAAATTTTGTGTGATCAAGGTTCTGACTAAAGTCGATAACCTTGATTCTACTGATAGCTAAGCAAGTCTAAGCGATTGACCGGATCTACTAAGTGACAAGAGATCATCCAGCGATCTCTAATCACGCAAATAACCTAGGCTCAGGTAGTAGAGATCAATATTTCTCCTACGGGATATGCATTCTGGATTTAACTAATCAATTTAACACAAATTAAGCAATGCATACATACAATTGAAACAAAATATTAGATTTTGAAATCTGGGATAAACATGATCAAAGCGCTTGCACTGCTTTGTTGCTCGAATACTCAACTGTTGCGGAGGATCGCTCTCGGGGTTACCGCAAATGTCGAAGCCTAACGATTGAACAAACAACGGCGAATAAGAGCGAATAACAAACAAAACTCGGACATACAACAACAACAAAACATACCAAACTCACACGGCAACCTAAGCAAGATATAACAAAATTTTAGAAACAGAGAACAAAACATTTTAAGTTATTAAGAATTTTCTATGAATTTTCTAAGCTAAAAACACATCAAAACACTAGTTAATTGCTTAACAAATTTTCATGAACAGAAACAGTATCTAAAACCTATCACGATAACTAGTATACTAAAAATGAAATTTTCTGAGAATCGGTTTCACTGGATTTGGACAATTATTGAAAGAGATAAATATTTTCTAATTTAGAAGATACATAAAACATCCTTTAATTAATTAACAGATTTTTACTACAGATACAAGGTTGAAACTAATTTTAGTAAATACTACATTTAAAATGAAAATTATCAGCACTGGTTTCACATAAATTGAATAAAAATTGAATTAGTTATGCATTTTACAATTTAAGTGCAAGTTTGAGCATTTTAATTAAACCTATTTCTAAACAAATTTTAAAATTCCAACTTCTGGAGCTGAACTAAACCTCTACCCAATTTTAGATTAAACTTTAGACAATACTAAAGCTATCAAAATTGGAAACAAGCTGAAAAGGACTTACAACCAACTAGATATGACTTTCTAAAGTTAACACGATTTCTAGATGACAAATAAATCCTCTGGAATAATCAAAACCAAACTCAAAGGGAAATTACGTGGCTCCATCTAGACCGCTGATCCGGCATCGAACAGCACCAGCGATCGCGATTCAAGCGCTCGCGTCGGGATATGAGCCGTGAGCTCGACCTTGCGGCGTGTCGCGGCGAGCCGAGCCCCATGATGTCGGCAAAGGGCCAAAATGGGTTCCTGATGCTATCGCGCGCCAACCATGGCGGAACATCACGGAGGTGGACCACGCGTGACGACGCGACGGCGGAGCGGAGAGGAACCTACGGCAAAAGCGGCACGCGAGTTTGGCCGGACTCGCGACTTAAGCGTGCGCATGAGCACGATGGGTTACGAGAACTCACCGGGATGTCGCGGAGGAGAGGAGGTTGCGGAGATGGTAGCGGCGATGAACGAGAAGCGGCGGTCAAGGCGACACCGAGGAGAGCAGCACGGGCAAGAGCGGGGAAAGAGAGATGGAAATAGCTCGGTTGAGTGAACTAGATGGTGCTGAAGCAAGCAATCGATCATGGGGCCAGCTCACCGGTGATGAGGACGAAGACTCGAGCTTCGGCGAAGAAGAGGAACTCAAAATTCAACGGTCCTGCGGATGAAACTCAAAATTAGTTGAGGGGAAATCATGATGAAGTGCGGAACACGATATGACGCGCAAAGAAGGATGATCTTCACTAGTTGCGAAGATGACACGGCGGTGGTGACACGGCCGTGAACCAGAGCTTGCGCACTCCTCGGTTCGAGCTCGAGGAGGAGCAATGGAAGGTAGGAAGTGGTCTTATGGTGTCCAAGGAGGATAAGAGAGCTTCGTGAGGGCTTAAGTAGGGAAGAGGCGGGAGGAAACAAGAGGCGGAGCTTCGGCGGCACGAGGCGCAAGGAAGAAAAAGCGGTGGCGAGAGAGGTAGATGACGGCGATTAATGCCGCACGAGGGTATGGGCTAGCGGATGATGCGGCCGGTGAAGCGCGAGGAAACCAGAATGGACGGCGGCGAGGTGCGCGCATGCATCTGCGCCCGGCATTTCGACTCTCGGCGAGGTAGGTGGCGACGACAAATGGGGCCCTTTGTCGGCGAGAAAAGAAGTGCGACTCGAGTCGGAGTGCAGTGCGGCGCGACGAGTGGGTTTAACTCGATCAATATCGCATTGGCGTTGGATGCGAGATGGGCGGTCGAGATCTCTGTATGCATTCGGACCGGTCGATTGCGCGCGCGGCGTGGACCGTCGCGATGCACTGGACGGTCACGATCGATTGGACTCACGTGTGCGATTGGCGGTGCGACCGAGCCATTTAGGTGCGGTCGGTTGAGTCGGGCTCGAGTTGAGCGAGACAAACGATGATTTCTGATTTTAAGTTTTAAAAAGCTGAGAGAGTTTGGGGAATTTGTAGAGGTAGCTCCTGAGCTCCAAAAATTCTGAAATTTTTATGGGAGCTTACTGGAAAAGAGGGAAACCTTGTGTAATTTTTCCAGGAGTTTTCATGCAATAGATTTCTCCCAATAAAATTCACAAGCCGCTGACCAGAGGTTTGACCAGATTTCTAAACTGGTTTGACTTGGGCATTTGAAATAGCAAATAAAATCTAAAAATTATGAAATAATTCAGGGAGGTATATAGGATGATCAAGATGATAGGAAAAATAATTTCAGAGGATGATCACAAGTTTGAAAGCTAAGAATTTGCTGACAACAATTTCCATTCACAAGAATTTAATTCTAGAAAATGGAAATTGCTAGGGAAAATTTGGAAAACTTCCAAATGATTTGATGAGACAACAAAAGTTTTTATTTCTCCTCAAAATTTTACATTTGAAATACAAACCCTAAGTCGAGTACATTACAAATCTCCCCTTACAGGAATCTCGCAGAGATTACGATCACTGAGGGAAGAAGGGCGGAGTGTCTGCTCGGAGGCGATCTTCCGCTCCCGGTGGCTTCATCCTCGGGTGGTTCGACCACTGAAATTTAAGGAACTTGATCACACGGTTCCTTGTTACTGCGTTCGACTTCTTGAGGATACGAATGGGGCGCTCACGATAGGATAGATCTTCACGCACATCGATATTTTCCAATGGCGTTTCCTCCACGGGAACACGAGGCACTTCTTCAATTGCGATACATGGAAAGCGTCATGCACCCCCTCAAGTGTAGCCGGCAACTCAAGCGGTATGCGCGGCTCCTACTTTCTTGATGACGCGATAAGGCCGAGCATCCGAGAGCCAACGCCCTTGACACCAAAGCGCCGATGACCCTTCAAGGTGAGACTTTGAGATACACAAAGTCATTGTCTTTGAAACTCGACTCACGGCGACGACGATCTGCATAGCTCTTCGCTCGGGTGAGCTCGGCGCGAAGTGCTCACGAATCAAGCGCACTTGGTTCTCGGCCTCATTGATGGAATAGGACCAAGAAGCGCCTTTCGGTTTACGACCGGTTCAACGGTGTTCTGCAGCGCCGTCCATACAAAGCTTCAAATGGTGCCATACCGAGACTAGCTCGAAGCCGTTGTTGTAGGAGAAGTGCAGCGGCAAACTCTTCTCGATTCTTCCCATAGGAAAGAACACGTGCACGGAGCATATCTTCAAGCACACGATTGATTTCGCTCCGTTTGACCATCGGTCTAAGGATGATAAGTGGCCGGCCCGAAGAAAAGCGGGTCCCTATGGCCTCCTGTAAAGCGTGCCAAAAGCGAAGTGAGCAGAGAACCACGATCGACCACGATGGTTCGTGGCACGCCGTGCAAGCTCTGTCACGGGATATGTAGAGTCCGTGATCGTGACATTGAGAGTGGTACTCGCTGGCGAAAGTGTGCTACCTTAGTCGGCCGATCGATAACCACCCGGATAGCATCCTTTCGAAGAAATACAGGGCAAACGGTAATGAAATCCATACCTGTGAATCCCACATCCACTCTGGTATAGGCAAGGGTTGGAGAGACCTCTTTGGGCGATGCTCGGCCTTCACGCGACAACATCGTCGCATCCGCAACGAACCCGGCAATCTCGCTTCATGCGAGTCCACGAACCTCATCGCGAGATCTTGGTACATCTTGGTAGCCCGGGGTGAATAGACAAGGGAGAATCATGAGCTTCGGAGAATCAAATCCGCAGTCGGAACCTTTGGAACCACGGTATTGCCCAAACCACACAACACCATGCTCATCTTACGAGAAACACGGCTATCCATCCTTGATATTACGCTTGATCTGGTTCACTGCGTCATCATTCTTTGCTACCTTGACTTGATCCACCAAGGTTGGTTGCACAACCAGGCGACAAGGGAACCATGCTCAACCAAACCCAAGTTGAGACGATGAAACTCTGCAAGAAGTGCAGGTTCCTTGCTCTTGGATCATCAAAGTATTGCAATACACCTTTCGGCTAAGTGCATCAGCAACCACATTGGCCTTGCCAGGATGATACTGAATACCCATGTCATAATCTTTGATCAATTCTAGCCATCTCCTCTGCCTGAGGTTCAGATCTGGCTGAGTGAACAAGTACTTTAAGCTCTTGTGATCAGAATACACCTCACAGCGGTTACCGATCAGATAATGCCGCCAAATCTTGAGTGCATGAACCACAGCAGCAAGCTCTAAATCATGGGTGGGATAGTTGAGCTCATGAGGTCTCAACTGCCTAGATGCATAGGCAACTGCCTTGCCTTCTTGCATAAGCACACACCCGAGTCCCTGCCGAGAGGCATCGCGATGAATATCAAGCCCTTGTGGACATCGGAAGAGTAGGCGGGTGAAGTCAATCGCCGTTTGAGCTCAAAGCTCTCATCTGCAGAGGTCCACACAAACTTCTTGTCCTTCTTGAGCAATTCGGTCATTGGCTGCGATCTTGGAGAAGTTTCGATAAAGCGGTAATAGCCCGCTAAATCGAAAACTCCGCTTATCGATGGCCGACTTGGGCTGCCCCAGATAGAACATCACCGACCTTCTTTGGGATCACGGCTATGCCTCGGTGAAAGAACATGGCCCAGAATGCCACTTCCTTCAACGAACTCGCATTTCTTGAACTTCGCATATAGTGGTGCTCCCGCAATTTGCCCAAGACAATCTTGGATGCTCGGCATGCTCTTCTTGATCTTGGAATAAATAAGAATATCATCAATGAGACCACCACAAATTTGTCCAAAAACTCCATGAATCTGAATTCATTAAGTTCATGAACAAAGTGGAGCATTGGTTAAGCCAAAGGACATGGCGGTGTACTCGCATGGACCATAGAGTAGTGAAAGTTGTTTTGAATATCTTGGATCGATCGACGATGATACCCCATTCTCAAATCAATCTTTGAGAACACAGGCTCCGATTAGCGATCAAAGCAGATCATCAATGCGGGCGAGAGGATATTTGTTCTTCACCGTCACCTCATTGAGAGGGCGGTAATCAACACACATGCGCAAAGTCTTGTCCTTCTTCTTCACAAAGATCACCGGACAACCCAAGGAGATGGCGGGACGGATGAAACCCTTTACTTGGAGCTCACCAAGCTGCTTCTTCAATTCTTCTAGCTCATTGGGAGGCATCCGTCGGCGCCTTGAGATAGAGGCGTGCACGGCAGACAACTTCGATGACAAACTCGGATCTCGAATCGAGGCATCGGAGTAAATCATCGGAAAAACATCCTCAAAGTCGGATACTATGGGAACATCACGAATCTGTAAGGTCAAGCCGCCTCTAATGCACATAGATGTGGCCCTCAGTTGCGGCGAAAATCCGACCTGCTACTTTGAAGAAGTGGTGAGATAGACAATCTTCACCGCACAATCGATTTGCCCCAAGTGTTGGGACAACCAATCCATGCCAAGAATCACATCGGACTCGCTGGCGAAAGCGAATAAGATTTGCCAAAAATCCCCTCCTTTGACTATGATAGGAACATCCCGGCATGTAAATCGGCTCTCATTTCCGACCCGGAGGCGGATGAGCAAAGGAACTCCCAAAGGAACACGGTGAAGACCACTAGCAGCAGCAAATGATCTTGAAATAAAAGAATGCGATGCTCGAGAATCAAATATCTGCGGCGGGACGAGAATTAACAAGAAGTGTACCCATCACGACATCGGCGCCTCTGAGCCTCCTCGGTGAAAGGTGGTTGACTCGACCATTGCTCGCACCACAGGTCTTACGGATAACCTTACGTCGGTGGGTGACCACTCCCCGCGCGTCCTCCACTAGGGCGGCGGCTGCAACACTCGAGGGCAAGTGTTGGCGTAGTGGCCCTTGTTGTGGCGGCGAAAACAAGTAACCTCGGCGCCGGATTGCGGGCCGCCTGGCTGGATCGCGGCGCGCGTGGGCTGGAAAACCACGGCTGCGGTGGGGCGAGCGAGTCTTGATGGCCTCGCGCTGGTGGAGCAAAAGCGGGCCCAGTGCTGCCCACCGAGGACGAGCGGTGGTGAGTAGGCGATCGCGCTCCCATTTGCGCAGGACTCACCAGCGCCTTTGCCTTGTGCTCGGCAACAATGGCCTTATCAACCAAGGCAAAGTCGGGAAGTCCACAATAGCGACTGTCCTGCGACTCCTCGGACAAACCATCCATAAACTTCTCACCTTAGCCTCATCTGAGGCCCCTCCCGGAGCATAACGAGCGGATGATTAAACTCGTATAGATACTCGTCACGATTTGCGCCCTTGCTTGGCGCGAGAATTCTTTCTTCTTGACTTCATCAGGCCATCGGGGATGTGGGCCCGACGTAAACCGCGACGAACTCCTCCCATGCGACCACATGGCCGCGGGCTGCATGGCTAGATAGTTCTCCCACCATGAGAGTGCCGCCCTCAAGGCGGTGGGGCGGCGCCTTATCGTGCACGGCGCGAGCTATGTTGAGCTTTCGCTCAACCATGCGCAGCCAATCATCCGCGCTCGAGAGGTCCTCGGAGCGGGAGAAAGTCGGTGGGTGCGTGCGGAGGAACTCTGCAAGTCCCAGCAGTGCGGTGGCCACCACCACCGGCGGAGTGGAGGTATTCTAGCAATAACCTCCAAGATACGCGTGCGGTCCATGCGGTTTCGCTCGATCCGGCGAGCACCTCACCATGGTCGGAGAAGCTCCTCATCATGACCGGACTGCTGACTACACGCGTTCTCCGGCCATCTGTTTCACTAAGACAAGTTAACAATAGCGGAAAACACAAAGTCGACAACCCACTGCAAATAACTTACTAACAAAGACAAAACAAACACAAGACTTTTAAGTTACAAAACCAATTGACAAAAATCAGACACTTAGCAAACTCATACATATCTTACCCTTATGCCCCCACAAATTTTAATTAGACTAATTCTCTATGGTTCTCCCAAAGACCGATTCTACCGGTAGTAACTATCTTTTGAAAGGAAAGAGAGAAACCAAGTTTTAAACTCAAATTAGAGTAAAATGAGAGTAGAAGGCTAAGATAGGTAAGGAGTAAATCTGAGAATCTGCCTAGGTTTTCTTAAACCCTTTTTATACTTTGAAATTAAGCTTTTTCAAAATATCCTAAAGACGACTAAGCTTGGGTTGCTACGGTCGAATGGCTCGATACCAACTTTGTGAGGACCCCAATTTATTTGGCTTGTAATGTAACCAACCACACGGTCCTAGCATCACAAATCAAATAGCGATCCTCGAATATGTATACTTCGAGCGATATACACACCTCGGTACAAAATTAGACATCAACTCCATTCCAAACATAGAGTCCAAACACTACACTACCAAGCGGAAGATAAACAAATAGTAGAGTTATTACGGACAAAGGCGACGAGCCACAAGATACACCAATAAATAAGATGGACAATGAAGCAAAAGTGCCATAAGATGGCTATAAACAAAGCCAATCGGTGTGCCTCCAACCCACAAGGCATCGGCGTGGGACCGCCAAATCTAGTAGATCCACGAAGCAGCAACACGACTCACAGTGAGGCCCTAGGGGCTCACCTTCTTTCTCTGCAACAAAACATTAAGCAAAGCATCTGAGTACAAAGATTGTTTTGTACACTTAAGGCAGCGTGTGAACTAGCGGACTGTTCATATGCTACATGCACGCTTGTTTGGTGGAGGCCATATGTTTCATTTGCATAAAGCCAATTTTCATTTGCAATAATATATCTGAGAAGAAGGCAAGTTTGCAATTCGTTTTAATGTTCAAATAACGGTAAAGATAATAATAACAAAAGAGAAAGATAAACAACCTAGAAGTGACTATCCCAAAAGTCACTCAACAATAGCACGAATCCCAGTTCGCACCACCCATCAAGTTTTAATTTAAATGTTGTAGTCTAACTCTTGAAAAGCTTACCCAGCGTGTCCATAACCTAGGACGAGGCTATTCGAATAGTTTTAACCTGAGGGGTGTACCCTTTGTGCCCACACCTCGGACCGCCTTTAGCGAAACACACTACCGAAGGTATGCGGCACAGACTAAGTCCTCTGAGACTTTTTCCAATATTGTGTATTAACTACGAGCGCTCGTATGGATAGAAATCCATGCGCTTACATGTAAAGCCGAGAAAAGACAACTACCCACTCGGGATAAAGCTTTTGGACAACTACCATGCTCCCAACACCATCCCTCCTGCGACCTCCTGCGACCGGAGCCAATACACGTAAAGTACTAGGTCAAGAGAGGTCCCATACCCTCTAGTGTGGTTAGCACAAAAATGCACGATAACAATCCACTCACAAGATGTTCGGTCCTTAATTGACTGGGCACCATTCGATCACACCCAACAGATCACACCAACATACGGTTGTGCCCAAGTCTAAATCATTTTGTTTTTCATTTTAGTTTTCACAATTAAACATAGCAAAATGCTGAAATATAAGGTTATAGCAAATTTTGTGTGATCAAGGTTACCGACTAAAGTCGATAACCGCTTGATTCACCGATAGCTAAGCAAGTCTAAGCGAATTGACCGGATCTACTAAGTGACAAGAGATCATCAGCGATCTCTAATCACGACAAATAACCTAGGCTCGGTAGTAGAGATCAATATTTCTCCTCGGGATATGCGACTACTGGATTTAACTAATCAATTTAACACAAATTAAGCAATGCATACATACAAATTGAAACAAAATATTAGATTTTGAAATCTTGGGATAAACATGATCAAGCGCATTTTTTTGGCTTTGTTGCTCAGAATGCTCAACACATTGGAGGATCGCTCTCGAGTTACCGCAAATGTCGAAGCCTAACGATTGAACAAACAACGAATAAGAGCGAATAACACCGACAAAACTCGGACATACAACAACAACAAAACATACCAAACTCACAGCAACCTAAGCAAGATATAACAAAATTTTAGAAACAGAGAACAAAACATTTTAAGTTATTAAGAATTTTCTATGAATTTTCTAAGCTAAAAACACATCAAAACACTAGTTAATTGCTTAACAAATTTTCATGAACAGAAACGATTATCTAAAACCTATTACGATAACTAGTATACTAAAAATGAAATTTTACAGAATCGGTTTCTTGGATTTGGACAATTATTGAAAGAGATAAATATTTTCTAATTTAGAAGATACATAAAACATCCTTTAATTAATTAACAGATTTTTACTACAGATACAAGGTTGAGACTAATTTTAGTAAATACTACATTTAAAATGAAAATTATCAGCACTGGTTTCACGCAAATTGAATAAAAATTGAATTAGTTATGCATTTTACAATTTAAGTGCAAGTTTGAGCATTTTAATTAAACCTATTTCTAAACAAATTTTAAAATTCCAACTTCTGGAGCTGAACTAAACCTCTACCCAATTTTAGATTAAACTTTAGACAATACTAAAGCTATCAAAATTGGAAACAACTGAAAAGGACTTACAACCAACTAGATATGACTTTCTAAAGTTAACACGATTTCTAGATGACAAATAAATCTTTGGAATAATCAAAACCAAACTCAAAGGGAAATGGCGTGGCTCCATCTAGACCGCTGATCAGGCATCGAAACGGCACCAACGATCGCGATTCAAAGCGCTCGCGTCGGACAACAGAGCATGGCAGAGCTCGACCTTGCGGCGTGTCGGCCGTGAGCGAGCCCCATGATGTCGACAAAGGGCCAAAAATGGGTTCCGATGCTATCGCGCGCCCAACCATGGCGGAACATCACGGAGGTGGACCCAGCCGTGACGCGGCGGCGGCGGAGCGGAGAGGAACCTACGGCAAAAATGACACGCGAGTTTGGCCGGACTCTAAGCGACTTAGCGTGCGCATGAGCACCGATGGGTTACGAGAACTCACCGGGATGTCGCGAGGAGAGGAGGTTGGGAGATGGCGCGACGATGAGCAGAAGGCGGCGGTCAAGCGACACGAGGAGAGCAACACGGAAATGCGAGGAGGAAGAGAGATGGAAATAGCTCGGTTGAGTGAACTAGATGGTGCTGAAGCAAGCAATCGATCATGGGGCCAGCTCACCGGTGATGAGGACGAAGACTCGAGCTTTCGGCCGAAGAAGAGGGAACTCAAAATTCAACGGTCCCTGCGGATGAAACTCAAAATTAGTTGAGGGGAAATCATGATGGGGGTCTAGAACACGATATGACGCGCAAAAGAAGGGATGATCTTCACTAGTTGCGAAGATGACACGGCGGTGGTGACACGGCCGTGAACCAGAGCTTGCGCACTCCCTCGGTTCGAGCTCAGAGGGAGCAATGGAAGGTAGGAAGTGGTCTTATGGTGTCCAAAGGAGGATAAGAGAGCTTCATGAGGGCTTAAGTAGGGAAGAGGGCGGAGGAAACAAGAGGCGGAGCTTCTCGGCACCGAGACGCAAGGAAGAAAAAGCGGTGAGGCAGAGAGGTAGATGACGGGCGATTAATGCCGCACCAGGGTATGGGCTAGCAGCGGATGATGCGTAGAGGTGAAGCGAGAAGCGAGAATGGGCGGCGGTGGTGGCGCGCATGCATCTTTGCGCGGCTTTCGGCTCTCGGCGAGGTAGTGCGACGACAAATGGGGCCCGTCGTCGGCCGAGAAAAAGAAGTGCGACTCGAGTCAGTGCAGTGCGGCGCGGCGAGTGGGTTTAACTTTCGATCAATATCGCATTGGCGGTTGGATGCGAGATGGGCGGTCGAGATCTCGTATGCATTCGGACGGTCGATTGCGCGCGTGACGTGGACCGTGCGATGCAGTGACGGTCACGATCGATTGGACTCGCTGTGCGATTGGCGGTGCGACCGAGCCATTTAGTGCGGTCGGTTGAGTCGGGCTCGGGTTGAGCGACAAGCGATGATATCTCGATTTTAAGTTTTAAAAAGCTGAGAGAGTTTGGGGAATTTGTAGAGGTAGCTCCTGAGCTCCAAAAATTCTGAAATTTTATAGGAGCTTACTGGAAAGAGGGCAACCTTGTGTAATTTTCCAGGAGTTTTCATGCAATAGATTTCTCCCAATAAAATTCACAAGCCATGACCAAAGGTTTGACCAGATTTCTAAACTGGTTTGACTTGGGCATTTGAAATAGCAAATAAAATCTAAAATTGTGAAATAATTCAGGGAGGTAGATAGGATGATCAAGATGATAGGAAAAATAATTTCAGAGGATGATCACAAGTTTGAAAGCTAAGAATTTCTTGACAACAATTTCCATTCACAAGAATTTAATTCTAGAAAATGGAAATTGCTAGGAAAAATTGGAAAACTTCCAAATGATTTGATGAGACAACAAAAGTTTTTATTTCTCCTCAAAATTTTACATTTGAAATACAAACACTAAGTCAGGGCTGTTACAAGGCGGCGAGGCTTCGGGTTTAGGAGCACCTTTGTTGCCTACTAACGCGTCGCAACACGGAAGGCAAGTACTTTGATACTTTTAAGATTTGTGAATGCTGGATGCTTGATGTTCATATTGTGTTTTTATATAATACATGAGAAGATTCAATGTTTATGTTCCTTTCATATGTGAAATTCCCATGATTAGAGATGATGTCATTCATTATTCATAAGTTCATTACATGCATTCATTGTCATGTTCCATCCACGGGAGTGGATTATAAAGACCCATCAATTCCAGTATGGGCATGTGAGTCCCACCATTCCAATGTAGGCAGATTTGGACACCCGTATAAAACGTTCTTCATCGAGATTTGGATCCCGTATTTTGTTAAATACGGTCGAAGTGAACACCAACGGGTGTGTCACTAGCTATCTGGTATAAGCAGGAGTGCAGTCCTTTCATTTCACTAAATCCATTCATTCCATTCATTCATATAAACATTCAGTGTTATGTTCATGTTCTTTGACGTTGTTGTCTTGTTCATATTTGTTGTATGTCCAATTATTCACTGTACTTCTTTAGTCTCAGACTCACTTTTGCTTTGTTGGTTTATTTTAGTTGATCATTGATGATGACTCTATTGAGAGGGAGTAGACATGCACTATTCATTCATTTCACCGCATTCCAGTTTCAATAATAGGACTTGATTCTGTCTTTCATTCGTTAAGTGATAAATTGTAATAAATAAAGTTAGATGTGGTTGATAACTTCCTCTATGTTATGGTTGAATATTTCTGCTTGTGTTACTTGACCATCCCTATTGATATGCTTATTTGGATTCAGAAAATATATATTCCTGTCATTGTTCTATTAAATTTTGATCTATTTATGTCAATAGGGGTGATATTGTTTTAATTCTTCCACTTTATGGTTGTTTGTTAGATTATTTAAGTGACATCTTGGCTTCCGACTAGCCAGGATGTTACACACCTTTTCAGCCGAAAAGGACCCATTTTAAAAGGAGAGAGAGGAAGGAGAAATCGGACTCGCCAGTGAACTTCTACACAAAGATGATGCGGAAGCGCAAGTACCTTGCTAAGAGGGCTAAACCCTACCCGGATTATTCTATGAAGGATGCACCGGTACAACCTAAGTTCTCACTCCCGCAATGTGTGTACGAAGAACCGGTTAAGATCATCCAGTCCACACACCTAGCGACGGTCGCCCGGGCGTACTACATGTGCAGGAATACCCTTATAAGTGAGTCTTGCACACACATAAATTTTTCACATCTTACCTTCCATTCCACATATCCCTAACTACAGCCAAGCATAATGGCAGCCAGAGATGCGATGCAACTTCTTCCAATGGATCGACGGCCCGCACATGTACAATAGGGCATTTTTCGAGCAAAAGTACATGTTGAACTATGTGATGCGAGCGAGACCTTCAAAGCTGGAAACCTTACGTACCCAACCATGCGAAAAGGCACCGAAGGAGCCTAGAAAAGCAGGGTGGTGGTGGACTCCCAAACAGGAAGCTGAGTATGACCAGGCCGAGCAAGCGACGCACAAGAGGAAGGCTACTGCTAGTGAGGCGGTGGCGTCCTAGCGCTCCCCATCGCCGGCGCGATCGGATCAAAGAGTAAGTTCATTCGTTTGCATCGATTATTAATTTGGCCATACGTTGTGCTATCCTAACATCATTCAAGCTGTCTCGCGAACATGGTGACTTGAGAACAAGGGGAGGACCGATGGGCTGCTAGTACTGATCGATTTTATTCCAATCAACCTTTTTTGGATTCCAAAAAGGCACACATATGTCATAGGTGTATTTCGGTTGGTTGATTCGCGCATGTTAGCGTTTCTAATGTATGTAACCAAACCCAGCGCGCCATGTATTTCGCGATTAAATTATGAAGTCTTTCAAACTTAAATTTCTTTTTCCAAATATTTTGACTATTAAATATTATGTAATCTTTCCCGAATGAATTGGTTCCACGAACAATACAATCGGAACAATAGCGCGCATGGCAACCCTAAACCAAAATATTTTTTCATTTCCCTTCGAAGGGGGCTATTTGTGTTATTGTGCCACTAAATTCGTGTTCCAAATTGCGTCGCCGATCTCGCATTCTCTACTTCACATTTCATTATCTCCTCCAATTTTGGATTCTGAACTACGTAGACACTTCAAGGTATTACCAAAAAACTTCGTGAAATACACTAAATCTTTAGGCTGAATTCTCTAGATATAAATTAAAAAAATTAAATATAGAGCCCCGTTGCCATTCCAGTTGGTGGTAGTATCTCTGTCGCCATTTGAACTCACAAAATTGTCCTCTCACCAAGTTCAATTAGTGACAAGAACCTCTCCGCACTATTTCAATTGGCGACAGGGATACTATTGCCAATTGGAATGGCGATGGAAAATTTTTGCCTTTCTAAATGGCGACATGCACCTATTTTTGTTTTTTTACTTTTTTATAATTATATTTTAAATTAATATTATTTAAAAACCTTGATTGTTGAGGCAACAGATGGAGAATATTTATTAAATTGAGATTTTTGTTCCCAATTCACTTTCTGATCAACCAAAAGTATAGATTAGCTTTGTAGTTTGTTGTTTATTTTAGAATATCGGAATATTTGTTCAATGAAAGCATTCAATTGCATGTGTTGTTGGATAAATATGCTTGCTTTTAGTTTAACCAATGTTTGAGCACTCTATAAAGTAGAGCTACAATGTGAAAAAAATCAAGTTTTGTGCTTGATTGATGATTTTTGTATTTTCTTACAATACACTCCATCATTATACACTCTTTTTAATGGGTGAGGCGAGGCAAAGCGAGTGAGGCGCGTGCGGTGGCATATGGGAGTTGGCGGTCATAGTGCGAGACCACGGCGACCTTGGTGGTAGGCAAGAAGGCCAGCGACGCGACATCCCGTGAGCACGGGTCGTGGCGTGGCGATCTGACCACAGTGAGCACGTTGGGATTTTTTGTTCTTGTTTGATTTTTGATGAAACTTGTTGAAACTTCTCAAAACATGTTGAAACTTGAAACTTTTTTGTCTAAAACTTGTTGAAACTTGAGTTCCAAAATCTAAAACTTGTTGAAACATGTTGAAACTTGCTGAAACTTTTTTGTTTGAAACTTGTTGAAACCTGAGTTCCAAACTTTTCAAACATGTTGAAACTTACTAAAACTTCTTAAACTCTTTTGTCTGGAACTTGTTGAAACTTGAGTTCCAAAATCCAAAACTTGTTGAAACTTGGGCTTGAAACTTTCTTTGAATCTTTTGGTAACTTCTAGAAATACACGAAACTCACTAAAACCTAGAACTTTTAAAATATTTTCACGAGACTTCCTGAAACTTGCTGAAACTTCTTAAACTCTTTTTTCTGAAACTTGTTGAAACGTGAGTTCCAAAATCTAAAACTTGTTGAAACTTTGGCTTCAAACTTTTTTGGAATCTTCTGGAAACTTCTATAAATCTGAAACGCGTTGAAACCTAGTCGAAACTTCAAACTCGAAATTTGAAACTTTTAAGCAATTGAAACTTCACGAAACTGCATGAAAGTGCTATACCGTTAGAAATGCGTGGGCTAGCACCTCCCTCCAAGATATCATGGATCGAATATGGGTCGTATCGTTACATACACATGCATCCCTGATGCTTTTTGGACAATTGCTCGATTCGATCGATCTCGCCTCCACCGAACCGACACATACATAGCATAGATAGCTAGCTTAGGGATGGGAGTGGTTTAGGCGGCCCAATGGATCACTGATCCGACCTAAAAAATAACCAAGATGGGCCAAATCTAAGACCCCAAAAAATAGGGGCAAAAGGTCCAAAATCCTTTTGCTCTGTTGGATCAAGTGAGTCGACCCCTAACCGTTTGATCGGTTCCACCACAGGCCCACCCCGAGTCCCCTCGATCACCCACCTAAACGTTGCACTCGACCGCGATGCCAAGTGGTGCCTTGAGTAGTGGAAGAACTACCGTCGGCCGGGGATCAAGAAGGGCTCGCTCATTGAGGAGGAGCAGCTGCTTGTGATCAGGTTGCAGGGCAAGCACGACATCTAGTGGAAGAAATTGCCACCGAGGTGCCGAGGTGCACGGCGAAGCGACTCGGCAAGTGCTGGGAGGTGTTCAAGGAGAAGTAGCAGCGGAAGCTCAGGGACAGCCAGGGGCCGCCGCCATAGCCTAACCCCAACGAGATGGGCAGGTATGAGTGGCTGCTCGAGAACTTTACGAAGAAGCTCGTCAAGGAGTAACAGGTCATGCCTCTGCTCATGGCCACATCCACAGTGGCGTTCGAGTTCGCAAGCCCGCAGGCACTGCCACCATCGGGCATGGGTGTCGACGTGTAGGCACTGGCAGAGTGCTGTCAGGAGCTGGACGAGGGGCACCGTGTAACATCCCAAATCATGGCTTGTGTTTCAAATGTAAAAAAATGAGTAGAAATTAAAAGTTTTCTTACATCTTACTGTAATTGAGTTATTCTGTAATTCTTGTTCTAGGAATTGTGGGATTGGAAAATCACAAGCTTCTAAAACCTTAGCCTTGACCCTTTGAAAACTTTCTTGGTCAATCTTGTGAGCAACCTCTGGAAATAATTTTTCTGTTTGCTTGGGATGCTCTGGGACTCGTCTGAAAAATTTCTTAATTTTTAGAAATTATTTGACAATTTTAGGAAGTCAGTCAAATCAGGTTGACTGTGGTCAAACCTTAGCTCAGGAACTTGTTGAAATTTTGGAGAAAAATGCAAGGCATAAAAGTCTCTAGAAATTTTACTCAAGGTCAACCTTGGAGTTAGCAATCTTCTGTAAAAATTTCAGAATTTTTGGAGTTGGTTTGCTATCTCCAAAAATCCCTCCAAGTTCTAGCTCAAAATTCAAACCCTAAGTCAAACTTCGGTCGGGTTGAGTCGAACTCGAGTCAAACCTAAGTCACATAGCTCAACCCAGCCCTCTAGCGCGTGTGGGTCGGTCCGTGATGGCGCGTGGATTGTGGGCCGTCCGATTGTGATCGCGCCGTTCGCGCTCGTGGTGACATTCGGACCTCCGAATCCCGCGTTTCTTTTCAGCTGTTGATCTACGTTTCAACCGTCCAGATCCTTTTAACCTTTCGAAACGCCTGAGTTTGTCTTTAAATCGTGACCGTCCATTTCTAATCTGACGATCGTGAATCTACGACCCTTACCCTTTGGGACTCAGCTCAACCCACTTGTTTCTTTGACCCGAGCCACTTTGGGGGTGTCACTGACTGTTGGCCTTTGACCAGTCCTGGTCATCTTCTTCCTCGCGCGCGTGGGAGAGCTGAGCATGGCAGAGAGTTGCTGTGCTAGGTCGTGTCCTGTGCGTCCTCTCAACCACTCTTTGATCTTGCATTAATTGCGGTCGATCCTTTCGCACTCAAAGTCCTCATCTCAGCTGCTCCCATCGCTTCAAGTCCTTGCACGGCCGAGCTCAACCCTAGCTCACCGTGGAGCTCCTCTCCTGCCTGTGACCGTTGCTCACCAGCTATAAATATCCCCGAGCTCCTCTTTGTTCGTTTTCCAACACCATCTTTGCTTCCTCCACTCACTTGAGCTCCTAAAATCACATAGTCCCCAAATCGCCATTATTGGTCATGGCAGCTCTGTTGGCGACTTCGAAGCTCCAGTGGTTCTTTACCCATTCCTTCCGCATCTTTTGGCGCCCCTCATCACCTCGAGCTGGTCTCCTAACTCAATTTTGGATCACCTTCGCAAGGTCGACCTAATTTTGAGTTTGCGCGATTGCGGCCGAAGGTGGTCTCTTTCGTCCCCAACTCCAGTAAGGTGCCTCCCTCTTCGATTCCTTGCTCTTGGACCTTCCTTGAGCCTTAGCGAAGCTAACCCTATGGCCTGGTTGCGCTCATTTTGCTCAGGGCTTCTTCTCAGCGTCGTCTTCCTCCGCACCAGCGGCGGTCGTCGTCGCCAGGGCACCTCCGACCTCCTTCAGACCTCCCCTGTGCCCAGGTACCTTCACAATAGTCCTTTAGTGCTTGGGCACCCGCTACCTTGAGCTGCGGCAGAGCTTTTCGCTGTTTTCGTTTTGGCTGTACTTGCACCTCCGCCTCTTTCTGGCTCGCCGACGTTTTAGGCCAGCTCCGCCGTCAAAAGAGTTCCCATCGTGTGCGCAATTGTATTGTGACCCTTTTACTACCCTTGGGCTACGCCGCCATGACCAGAGTCGCCGGCGGCAAGCCAGCGAGCAAAACCGGGAGGTACTTGTCCTGTTGTCGTAAGTTAGACAAACTTCAGGACCTCTTAGGTTAGATCTCAGTCGTTAAAGACCTCTTTGGATTTAATCTTGACCGTTAGGATCACCCTCTGTGTTTCCGCAAAAGACCTCACGTAGTCATTTTTGCAAAAACCACCCTCGGGACCACCCTTGGGGTCCTCTTTGCAAAAGACCACCCCTTTGGTGTTTTGCAAAGAAAACCTCAGGACCTCCCTCCTCGCAGATCTAAACCTCTAGGACCACCCCATGGAGATCTGAACCGTTCGAGACCTAGACCTTATCATTAAGGACCTCCTCGTGGAGATCTTGACCGTCAAGACCTCCTCCTGTGAGATCTTAGCCGTTAGGACCTCCCTCCGTTTAGATCTCGACCATTAGGACCTCCCTCAGTTAGATCTTGACCGTTAAGACCTCCCCTGTGAGATCTTAGCCGTCAGGACCTCCTTCAATTTTGATCTTGACCGTTAAACCTCCCGCTGTGAAGATCTTAGCTGTTAGGACCTCCTCAATCTAGATCTTGGCCGTCCAGAACCTCCTCTGATAGATCTTGGCCGTTCCAGACCTCCTCTCTTAGACCTACCCCTTATGACCTCCCCTTGTAGATCTGGACCGTCAAATCTAGATCTAACGATCTAGACCTCCTCAGAGCGTGCGTCTTGCGAGTGTTGTGCTCCGTCTTGTTGGGCCGTGCGATTTCAGATCTCGACCCCAACCTCTCGGATGAGTTAGTTTAAAAGAAAAGCCAAAGCTTTTATTTACAAACTACTAAGTGTTTTAAATTTTAAAAGTGCATAACTAATTTATTTTAACTCCTTTTAGAGTGATTCAAATTTTGTTATTGTCCTGTTAAACTGAACTCTCATCTAAAAATATGTGTGAACCTTTTTTTTGTATCAGAAATTTGTGCAGAGTTATTATCTTGTCTTAATATTAAATTGTTACTCTAAAAATGCATTAAACTTGAAAAATACATAAGTTGTTCCTTGTAACTCCAAACTTAGTAAACTAAACTGTGTTAGATTCCTTTGTTAGTATGCGTTGGTGTATAGTAGGTTTTAATCTTGTATTTGCCTCTGAAATTGACTTTGTGCTACTTTCACCACTTAGTAAAATCATAAGAAATTCAATTTAACTCCAAATGAGGTGAACCCCCATTTTGTTGTTCTTAGAATGACATGTTCTACCTACCTTAAAAATTTCAGGTTCAAAAACTTTCTGGAAATTTGTACAAATGAATAGTAATAGAAAATAATTTAATTTGAATTATCCAGCAGACTAAAATTGTTTAGGCCATAGCTTTTGCATGCTTAGTCCAAATTGGATGATTCTTGTTGCTAAATTCATTTAAAATCATGATCTTTCTGTTGTGTCAATTTCATGAATTTTGGATGACTTTGGATCTTGAGTCTTTTTCGGTGTTCTTCGTTCTTATTAGATTTTCGCGTTCTTGCGTTAGGTTCCGAAGAATTTGTTGAGCCCGAGAGTGATCATCTACAGCAAGATAACTACCAGCAAGGCAAGCAGATGTAGCATCATTTGATCATATTGCTCCTATTATTTTCAAAGTCTAATATCTTATTTGCAAAGTCTATGTATGCATTGCTATTTTACTGTTAAACTATTGTCAATTAGTTGACCCTTTAAATATATAATCTATAGGCAAATGTTTATCCTCTACTACTGAGCTTAGGATTATCTTGCTGTGATTTAGGGTTCGTTGGATGAGCCCTTGTCACTTAGTAGTTCACGTGTTATTATTGCTTAGTCATGCTTAGCTACCGGTAGAATTGGGCGGTTGTCGACTTAGTCGATAACTTTGATCACACAAAAACTTATATGACTTTATGTTCAGCACCTTGTGCTATGTTTAATTGAGAAAACTAAAACTGAAAATAAAATGATGGTGTGCTTTCGGGTGTGAATGGTTGGTGTCCGAGTCAACAAGGTCCGAACATCTTGTTACACTAAACCAAGTATTTTTGTGTGCTAACCACGCTAGAGGAAATGGGACCTCTCTTGACTTAGTACTTTAACGTGTGTTAGCTCAAGTCGAGGAGGTTGTAGAAGGCAAATGTTGGGAGTATTGTAGTTGTCAGAAAGCCTTCACTGATGGGATTTGTTGACTTTCGGCTTTGCAATGTAGTGTATGGGTTTCTATCCATACGAGTGGTTCGTAGTTAATACACAAATTGGAAACATCTCGTAGGAGTTAGCCGTGCTGGCATACCTTCAAAAGTGTGCTTAATCTTGTGGCAAAAGCGGTGCAAGTGTGGGTACATTGGTACACCACTGCGGGTTCAAACTATTCGAATAGCCTCATCCTAGGTTATGGACACGCTTGGGGAGGTCTTTCAAGAGTTAGACTATAACATTTTCACTAAAACTTGATTGGGTGGTACAAATTGGGAATTCGTGATATGTTGTGGTGGTTATTGGGTTAGTCACCTCTAGTTGTTAATTATTGTTACCTCACTGTTATTTCAACATTTAAAAACAGATTTGACAAATTACCTTCAATCTATTACATTATTGCAAATGAAAATTGCTTTATGCGTCCAATTAACCATATAATCATCTCCTTTGTTTCAGCTTGCATGTAGCTATGTATAGGCTTGTTACTCGTAAGTCTTGCGAGTACATTTTTGTACTCAACTGCATTGCTTTGTTGTTGCAGAGGAGGAAGTGGATCCCCAAGAGATCGACTTTTGTGAGTTTTGCTGCGGTGGGTGCGACTAGCTTGGCGGCCCGGTCGGTTACCTTGTGGGTTATTGGCTAACCGGTTGGATTTTGTTATTGCCATCTTATGGTGCTTTTGCTTCCGCTGTCATTTATATTAGTTTGTTATCATTTGACCGGTCAGCTCTTTTGTAATAACTCTATATTATGTATGTCTTTTGGCTAGACTTGGTATTGTAAGTTGTATGAAAATGATGCATGATTTTGTAAAGATGTATGTGTGCTGTAATTCTAGCAAGCACATGTCCATCGAGGCTTAGGATATTTAATTGGTAATACTAGAACCATTTGGAGGTTAAGTATTACGAGTTAAATACCCCAGGCCCTCACACCGCGCGTGGGCAACGCATCGGAGGGAGGCGGCGTGGCGGTTGAAGCACGTGGAGCTGCAGCTGGAGTCAGAGCGCGCGTGCCAGCACCACGAGGTAGCGAAGGAGTTCAAGGCAAAGATGTGCAAGCTACGAGGGGAGCAGGTCGTGGCGGTGGAGCACGTGGAAGCGGAGTACTAGGAGAAGGTGGCCGACCTCCGCCGTGACGCCGAACTCAAGGAGTAGAAGATGGCGAGGTAGTGGGCCACCAAGCACGCTCGCCTCACCAAGTTCCTCGAGCAGGTCGGCTCATGCCGCCGCTAGCCCCCTATCGAGATGAACGGCGCTAATTGCCACCATCGCCATTGCCGTCGATGCTGCTAGGATGACCACCAATTGCTTTCTTGGACATGACGTGTAAAACCTGGAAACAACGATGCTATGCTCATGCATGCATGCAAGCTTGTTCGTTCGTTGCACTTCTTCCCCTAGCAAGCAATAGCAAGGCCCAACCACGTGATCCAAAGGTTCCCATGGATTAGGGGAAGGATGCCAAAGGGGCCGAACCATTAACGAATCGAACTCTAGGCACAAGGATCAGTTTCCAGGGTCAAACTGATCTGCTCCATTCCCACCCCTAAGCTAGCTCCAAAAGTACATTGCAAAGATCAACGGGAAAAAACTGGTTGCTAGCTTCCTTCACTTACATTAGGATGCCTTCGAGTTGGGACAATCCTGTTCGACTAGCTAGTCTTCAAGTAAAGCTAGATCCTGTCTGGAACATGGCAACTTCATTGGATTCCCTAGGAGAATTATATTGCTTCGTGTAAATTCTCTACGCGTCCAAAAGGATTTCAAAAGAAAATTTGATGGCATAGTTGTGTACACTTTGTGGAGCATTTGGAAGCGAAACAACCACAATTTTTTAGCAGAATTATCACACGGTTAAACAGGACTTTGGCCGCATCGTGAGAATGTTGAATGGTGAAATAGAGCTTCACAGGTCACACACAGTTAGGGATGGCAAATTCCCGCGGGGGTGGGCACCTACGAAGATTTTCCTCACGTTGGTGGTTGCCGGTGGCGAACTCTCCTCGTGGGGTGGCCGGGTCGTGGCCCATGATCCTAATGGGGCGGGGCAGGAGACGAACTTCCGCGGGGACGAACATCCCCTATGGGGCCGTGGGACCCGCTAAGATTTAAAATATATTATTTTTATTTACATATTATAGTTTTGAATATAAAATGGGTATTCTTTTTTATATGTTTAGACTGAACATGTATCTATATATATTAATTTATGTTTTGAAGCTACAATTTAGAGAGAAAAAAAAAGGTACACTTAAATACTTATAAATTAATGAATATAGCCATATTAATATTTTAAATATGCATATAAACTATTTGACAATCCCCATGGGCATCCCCACGGTGGACGGGGGCACATTCTCCCTTTTACCCTTCGTGGGAGCGGGACGGGGAAGGTTAGCGGGGATCAGGGTGGGGACACGGAGTAATTCAATAAATGCAACGCTAAACTTGAGCCACTACTTGATTATGATCGGGTATGATTGTGATATACATGATATGGGATGGCATGAGCAGGACATTGGCAAAGCATATGCATATATATAGCACACGTATTTGTGTATTTTTACTTGAAAAATCGTTTGACTTAGCGCGTCTCTTGGCGCATCAATCCACCTTTTATTTTGGTGAGTCGTGCCTTTATCTCTCTCTTGATTACATTTGAATGCGATTTCAAATGTCTATTTTAATTTAATTTAATATGTTAATTACATCAGTTATAATGGGAGTAATTGTCGTGTCCATGTAAGGACACAGAGATGTCAGACTTCTATACGAATTCCTCCCCATTCTTCTTTTTTCTCTAGAAAGTTGTGCTAGTGTGTTGAGCCACTGAATCTCGCCAGCCTTCTTTCTCGGCGTGCATAGAGAAGGAGGGACAATGGCCTTCTTCGAACTGTTGCCGCGGAGAGTAACTAACTGTACGGGGCAACAATAAGGTTTCATAGCAGCGTATCCGCGCGACTGCTCGCTTCTTCCTCGATGTCGATAACGTCTTCTACAATCGTCTCGCGCTGCTTCCTATTCCTCATCAAGCCCTATTTTAAGTTATTCGTGCGACCGTTCAATTTTGTTATAATTATATTCTTGTGTATATTTTAAGTACAAAAATGATTTGCCTACTGCTGTTAGCTATGAGTTTTGCATCACTAGAATTTTGTGATATATATACCTCCTATTAATATTTGAAATTAAAATATTGTCAACATTTTCAATAGATTCTTCCGTCTCTATGAGGGCGTATCGACGTATGATGAGGACATCAACTCTAAGGATGCATCCATTGCTTCGACTGCATCTCCTACTTCGACTGCACCCACTGCTTCGACTCGCTACGCTACATCCACATCTTCGATCGAACTTTGTATTGACCGCCATATTTTCCAGTTGGACCGAGCTGCCTCTACACATATATGCCGGGCTACATCTACTGCTCCTACTCATACATGTCGGGCTACGTTTACATGCCATGGTGTAACATCCCAATTTTCTGAGTTTAAAAATCTTTTAAATAGTTAGTAGGGAAAAAGTCACCATTTGGATTTTATTTGAAATTAATTCAAAAAGCTTTATATTGGACTTTACAATCAAAAACATTTAATATGAATAATCCCAATATGAACAATAGCCAAAACTATTTTATTTGGGTTCTATGTGCTCAGATATATTTTCTAGAATTTTCTAGAATTTTTCTGAGTTCATTTGCTATTTTCTATTGCTTATTTGAATTTCCGGTATTTTCTAAAATAGAAAATCTATTTAAAATCTCAGAAAACCCTTCGGGCCGAATTCTCTAAACCCAGCCCATTTCCCTCGCGTGCCGCCCAATCCCGCGCACGACCAGCCGCTCGCGCATGCGCATCGCCTCCGACTGACATGTGGACCCCACCTGTCAGCCTCTCCGCCTCTTCTCTTTCCTTCCGAACGCCCCGCTCACCCTCCACCGTTCGATCAAGGATGAATGGCTGGATGCGCGTGATGTAATCGGAGGTTCCGATCGTCCCTTTAATTGTGGACCGTTGGATCGTGGACGAACGGTCAGATCCTTTGAGTCTGTTTCGCAGCCGTGCCGTTTCGCACGCGCCCGCGTCCGAGCCCTAGCCGCTGACGTGTGGGTCCCACCCCGCCACATCATCGTCATCTCCGAATCTGTTAGGGATTCGCCGCTGCCGCGCTATCCCGTTTTGGGCGTTCGTGCCCTAGACTCTCCCGAGCCGCCTATGGGAGAGGTAGCCCTCGGCGTCGCATCTCAACCTAGCGACCACCGCCTCGCGCGAACCCTAGTCGCGCGCAGAGCTCGAAGCTTCTCTGCGCGCCAACTCCGATGAGCCGCACGCGCGCGTCGATACCGCCCGAGCCGTGGTGCGCGCCCGCCGGATCGCCGCGAGCCGCTACCCGTGGTGGCGCCGTTTCGCGGGCGTCGCCCTAGCCCGGTCCGTCGAGCCGTGAACCCTCGCCGCCTAAATCGCCGCGGTGCGCCACGATGCGCCCTCGTGCACCGGTGAGCCCTTGTCGTGATCGCGTCGCACCTCTTCACGCTGGTACCACCCTTGGTTCCCGGCCGCCGCCGCCGTTGGGTGTGCGCGTCGGCGCTACCTCAGCGCCGGCCACGACCACCGCCGGCGTGTCGCATGCGTGGCGCCATGTCGGCGACGCGTGTGCACCGCGTGCACCGTCCACCGGACCCAGTCCGAGGCTCGGTGAGACACGGTCTCACGTGAGCCATCTCAGCGACATGTGGGTCCACATGTCGGTGTTTTCTTTTATTTATCTCTTTTCCGAAATCTTGAGGGTTGACGTCAGCATTGTGCAATAATCCGATTTTTCTGCTAAGAAATAATTCAGAAATTCCAGAAAATCCAATTTAGGGTTTTTCTTTTAGATTCAAACTTCGAGAGCTCATAACTTTTGCATCCGAACTCCGATTGAGCCCATTCAAATTCCTAAATTTATCTAAATTCGAGCTCTATTTATCTGAGATTTTTATTTAATTTTTGGAGTTGTTTTGCCTCTGTTATTTATTTGTTTTGTTTATTTATCTCGTTTGCGAGTAGACGTCGATTCCTCGGGAAATTTTGGAGAAGAAGGAGCACCCCAAGATCAAGACCAGTACATAAACCTTTTCCAAGGCAAGTCATACCTTTGATCATCTTGAACCCAGTTTTCAAATTACTTTGTTTCAAAGTACAACATTCTATTTTAATTATGTATTTAAATGCTTTTGGGCATAGTTATTATCCAAATTGTTATCATCACCTTGACTTTGTATGCCATAACTCCTTGTCACCCTAGATTGGTTTATTAGTTGGTAATATTGTAGCACCAACGTGGGTTGGTTAGTACGAGTAGATTGCTTAGCCATGCAACGAGTCATCATCATCACCTGAGTTGCAATTATAAATTTGACTAAGTGATTATGGAACTTTGTGATAAAACTATGTGTGCTATGTGTTATTGCTTCGTGATAGTATGTGTTGCACTAAAACCAACTGGGTGGGAAAGGATTTAGACTGAGGCAAGTGGTGGATACTTTGTGATATGGTGGACTTTGTGAACAGGCTTGTTAATATTTGTGACTTAGTTAGAAAATAGAAGTCTTGCCTTGGTTAGTTAAGAACTTAACTTTGTGCGCCATTGGCGAGAGCCTTCATGCGACCACATGCCTGATGGGACGGGCCTAACTTAGTAAGTTATGGATTCTCGGCATTGATGTTCAGGTGGATAGGTTAGGCTTTGTGACAGGGTGGAGGTGTGACTACTTGGTGGTTGTATCGCGGGACGGTTCGCCGCATCCCTGTCCAGCGGTGTGTGTTAGACTAGTATTCTTTGTGAGCTGGTCTAGCGGGAAAGCACATCGGGGATGTCAATGTTTGAGATGAAGTTTCCGAACCGTTTTGTTACGACTGGTGCTAGCTACACTAGTTGTATCTTGTGGGTAAAGTGTACAAACTCTGCATAGTGTTAAATCAATCTATTCGAATAGCGCGTCCGCGGCCATGGACATGCTCGGGGATTTCACACGAGGGGTAGTTTTCATAAAATGTTTGGGATGGGAGCTATGTGATCTAAGTCATGTGGCTATGTGAAATAATCTATTTAGCTTTGTGTCTTCGTGGAAAATAACTGTTAAATTGATATTGTCTATTTGTTTTGAATTATGCTTTCAATCTATTATTCGTATTCAATTGCAAATGTTGCTTTTATGCAAAAGAACCACAGAAGCCTTTTCTTTTGGAATAAGCCTGCATATATACATTGCATTCTATGGTGATTTGCGAGTACGGTTGTGTACTCACACTTGTTGTAAAACTTGCGCCCAAACCTACAGAAGAAGAGGAGTCTACGCTTGCTTTCGAGGAGGAGTTCGCCGAAGGTTGCTGGTCGTTAAGGTTTGGATCTCAGTCGGTTGCCTGTGGTGAATTGATGGGATCTACGCTGAAGTTATTTCTGTTCCACTGCTGTTTATTCTCTGTTAGCCTTGCGTGGCTTAATAAGTGTAAACTCGACCATAAGGTCAAAACCCTTATTTGTTATTCAAACTAATCGTTTACTTTATTTATCGCTTGTGTGGATCGATATTTACCTATGTTAACACTGTGTGCACTAGCGTGATCCTGGACTAGTGCAGTATACACGAGGTTCCGAATCGTAATTTTGGATCCCGACACATGGTCTTTCGTCACCAATTGTTGGCCCATAGGTTATGTAACGAATGGGCTGTTTTGGCCACATTGGCCCATATAGCCCATATAGCTGCCCCTAGGGTTTCATGGTACTATTCATGTGGTACTATTTATGTATGAACAGTACCACCGCCCCCTCCCTCTTCCTCCTATAGATAGTGGCCACCGCCCCTTTTGTTCGGCGGGTTTTGTTGATTAAAGTTTAGCTTTGCTACTTTCTACTTTGTTCTCTTGGTCGGCGAGATCAACAGCGACATCGTTCTTCGGAACCCCACCTATCAATACATTCAATTCCTATTCGCAATTTCAGATTGCTTATTTACCTTGTTCTTGTGTGCTTCTTCGGTGTATGCAGGAATCGATCTTCGTGATCAGGTCAACCGGGTATTCGTGCACGGTTGATAACGACTTGTCGAGCAGTTCAGCGATTGCGTGGTTTCGAGCCTTGCGTGTTCGTAGCCAGGATCGTGAGAGTTGAGCGACGCCTACCGAATTTATCGTTCTCATCGAAAGATCGGGCCAACAATCGGACCTTCGGATTCATCAACGTATGCATAGCTAACCTAAATTTGGCCTACCCTGCGGCCCTACTGTGTCCACCGATCAAGCTAGCATCCATCAAATCTGTGATAGGAATCTGCTATGGCTAGTGAACTTTGCTAATCCAACTGGTAAGACAACCAACATCTATTGTGAAGGTTGTGGGCTCAGAATATGGTGTCTAGGAGTGGACAACGAGCAGGCTCGGCTCGATCAAACTCTTTAAGCAACGTGACTCGGCTTGATTTGTTAAGCAAATGAGCAAAAAATGGTGCTCAGTTCGGCTTGGCTTGGTCAAAGGGCTTGAACTGGCTAGTTAGGCTCGTTAAGAAATCCATAAGAAACAATTAGTTACTAGTAGTGACATATACACAAATCAATATCATGCCATCATTCACCAATCACGACAAAACAAAGGAGATCGTGAGTTCATGACACTCACCACGGAGGAGGCAGCCGCAAGGGGTCAACACTGGTTGGCTGGAGTGAGGTGGCTTTGTAGCGGAGAAACGAGCGATGGGGTTGCACAATTGAATTTGGTGTCAAGGTATGGGTAATGGGCCTAAGGTCTGTTTGGTAGAGCTCTAAATTCTGTTTTTTCATCTTCTGCTTCTGATTCTTTTAGAATCCACTCTTCTGAGAATCTGGAGATGGCTGAGGTAAGTGTTTGGCATGAAGTTGGCTCCAAAAACCCTGAAAGAAAGTATTGGAGGAAAAAATACCATTGTACCCCTGATTTTAGCACTTAAGTCTATTTGATTCCTACTCCTTTCTACCTATACATAAATTTCTAAAAATTTTGTACACAATTTTCGGCACCACTGTATAGTCTATTTGAATGGGATACCATACAAATGTAATGAGAGAAATGTATTTCATATCAATAATAAAACTGATTAATTATGAGTTTGTCTGAAGCACCACTAACATGGAATTGTCCATAGGACAAAGAGACTTACCACATGAATATATATATATATATATATATATATATATATATATATATATATATAGTGTTCATAGTAATTGGGTGTTAACAAAAAACCGCATATTCATATTCCCTACAAAAAAAAAAACTGCATAATGTTGTATCAACCGGTTCTATCATGAGATTCTCATCACTCTATTCACCATTTCCTCCCATCTGAAATTGTTTTGTACTAGGCATCATTCATATCTGGGATACTAGGCATCATTCATATCTGGGACTGGCAGCAACACAATTGAATAGCAAGAACATCATGCAGAGAAGGTACATAAACAACACGCACACACTAGTTTGACTAATTGAACAACAACAACAGCACTAATTCCAAATCTTGGAACCAACAAACACATATACTTGTATTCATAGCTATGGACATGAACTGCTGGTACAAAAAAAAAGCAAGCTAATTTGTACAATGATCATCACAGACGGCGAGTTTAACAAATGCTGCTACTAATGACGACCTATGATACATGGACACGGATACGTTGACACAACAGGACACTGACACAGGGATTTGTCATTTTCCTAGAAATGCCGATACGGTGACACTGCTATATATATTTAAATAATAAGAATAATATACATATGTGTATTATTTTTTATTTTTCTATATGCTTGTCAAACTGAAATAATGTAAAGTGTAAAGTAAACTAGGAATATACACCTCTCAAAGATAACCCTCACCTCTTCATTCTTCTTTCAGTCAGTTCATCATATGTGCAATTGTTCATATTAATATCGTTACCAAAAATTCAGAATTCCATTAACTTGAGAGCCGGCGAGAGATGGTATGATGTTGCCTAATCATATGTGCAATTGTTCATATTAATATCGTTACCAAAAATTCAGAATTCCATTAACTTGAGAGCCGGCGAGAGATGGTATGATGTTGCCTACTGGTCATATTAATATCGTTACCAAAAATTCAGAATTCCATTAACTTGAGAGCCGGTGAGAGATGGTATGATGTTGCCTAATCATATGTGCAATTGTTCATATTAATATCGTTACCAAAATTCAGAATTCCATTAACTTGAGGCCGGCGAGAGATGGTATGATGTTGCCTCGGTCACCGAAGAGGAGGAGGTGCGAGCGGTGGCGCGACGAGGCGAGGGGCACATGAAGGGGCTAAGGTGGCGTGCGATGAGGTGAGGGGGTATTGGGATCGAGAAGAGCTAGGGCTATGTGCTAAGGTGGCTGAGGTGGGCGGCTGGGCCGTGTCGGATACATGTCCAAGCTATATCCAACACGTGTCAGAAATTTTAAAAATTAAAATATGTTGTTTAATTGACCGAAACGGCGCCGACACGTGTTCGTGGCATGTCTGTGTCGTATCATACGGCAACAAAGTGAAGAGTTCGTGCTTCAGAGATGATGGCATGCTTTCAAGCAAAGGAGTCTTCCCCCAACATCCAGTTTACTCAGGTGTAACGAGACTTGGGATGCAAATTCGAGTCCGAACATTCAGAAAAAAAACACAGTCAATGATGGTAATACGTTTCAGGGATTGGGACCAGATCATGTCAGCTTTAATGAAGCAACCGCTCATCCATAGTTCCTCCAGTGTTGTGTTGGGCAACTCGAAAAATTGAGTCTCATCTTTTAACACTACACTGCAAAGCTCCAACCTCGTCAAGTGCCAAGAGATGAGAGGCAGGTCGTCCAACTTAAAGCAATCGTTAACACATACCAAATGAACCCCTAGTATTCTAGCTTGGCACAGCAGAGCATGCCGGATTCATAAGTTGATCTGTGGTTCATGCTGTCTCCGGAAAGTATCGAGCTCTATCTCACACACATGCAGAGAGTTACACTGCGGTCATGGAGGAGCATCACGTGGTTCACAAACCTGTTCAACTTCTTGACACCCCGCCGGTTGAGCGTCCTCCCCTCGTCGGTGAAGCGCAGAACGGGCATGGACTTCCACAGGTGGCACCAGCGCCTAGTGAGCACGTAGGCCTGCACGGCCTTCGACAATGGCAGAAACAACAACACGTGTTGCAGGACCTCATCCGGAAGGACGTCGGTCCCACCATCACCGCCCATCATAGGCATCTCCTTGCACCCGCAGCAAACCGTTGCGTGTTTCTGAGGCATTGCATCGAACAGGTGGTGAGCACCGGCGCTGGACCAAGGAATGGGAAAAGTTTAGGAAGATCAAAAAAGGATTCCTCGCTGCATCACCTGAGAACTTAAATCTTGGGATCATGTATTGTTCACCTGTGGAGTTTGGGGTTGGAGGACGGGACGGAGAAACGTAGCAGTCTAGCTAGCCTTAGCCGCCGTGGCGTAGTTCTTGAGGCAGACCTCCCTCCCTGGCGTGCCGTCCACCTCTGGCCATCGCTGGCTGGTAAGCAAACAGTGCTCAATGACTTGTACTGCGTGGCTCCTTGGGTTCTAGAAGCTTTTGGAGGCTAGAGTGGTTGAAGAGAGGATCCGGGGGTGAGGGTGTCTGCGGCTGGCGGCGAGATCGAGTGCGACCGTCGAACAGGGAGTTGGGGCCAGTGATGAGGGGCTTTCGGCCAGCAATGATTTGCTCCGGAGGCGGTGCCTCTATGGTTCCATGATGCCGAGAGAGACCGTCGTTTGGATTATTATTATTTTTTCAAAAATGACTCCGTGCCACACGTTACCGTGCGGCGAGCCCTTTCCGCCTGCCACTTGTCCTTCCCACTTGCCCTCCTACCATACGGTGGTGCCCCTGCCGCGCAGCCACTGTGTGGTGGGTCCTCTGCCCTACCACGCGTCATCCCCTCCCTCCCCCGACAAATTAGGGTTTCTTCCCGGAATTAGGGTTTTAGCTCTGTTTGTAGAAATTTTATAATTTAGCAAATGAGTACAAAAAATTATAAAATTTTATGTGGAGCCTCCCGATACAGTGTAATTGCTTGTGTAAATTTTCTATAATTTTATTCATTCTGAATTTTTCTCGCAATTTCATATAAGTATACTTGTTTGTACGAATTTGTAAATGTAGAAAATGAGCTCCAAAAATTATGAATTTTGTTTTGAAGGCTCCTCGCGCAGTGGAATTGATTGTGTAATATTTCAACAATTTTAAATGTGTTCTAAAATTGTCTCAAAAATTAAGGAATTAGGTCTCGAAAGTTTGCATTTTAGGTTTCAGAAATTAGGGTTTCATCCCGATTACAATAAACCCGCGCATGTATCATGTAATGCTTGTAACACTTCAAATGCCATCAATTTTATGTATGAAAACGTACATTGCAACTCCATTGGAAACCCTAATTTTTGAAACCTTAATTCTGTTACGAGTACTTTGTGTGGAAATTCATGAAACCCTGATTTTTTTTAAACCTAAAATCCAAATTTTCAAGATCTAATTTCTTAATTTTCGAGATGGACATATGGTAGACACCGCTGATGAAAGATGCATAGTTGTGAAAGGCGTGAAGGCTGCTGTCGAGCATCAAACTTTTGAGGTAAGGTAACAGATGTGCATCTGTGGATAAATATTTTTGTATCATTCATTTTCACATCGTTATGTTTGGATCATTCATTTTTACATCGTCAAAAAGTCTAATTTTGGTACGAGGCTTGGAGATTACAAATGTACTCGTGTCGATGAAATCTTTCGACCAAACGTAAAGTACGAGGCACGGAACCAGAAATACATTAGAGTCCGCAAACAGAAGCATATTACACGTGGTCATATGGCATGATGGTTCGGCTAATTGCTTTAGTCATCCTCGCTACTACTACGGTACACTGTGACACAAGCATCCGGACCATGTAAGTATACATACCTTCAGGAGATAGGATTAACATGGTGAGTAGGACGGGGGACTACTACGGAATGGCCCTACCTACTGTATGGACCGGAGCCATTTGCCCTTCCTTACGAGCTCGGCGTTGTACTCCTCGACAGCCGCCTTGGCCTTTGCAGCCATTTCTCCATTTCTCTCGCGCTCCCCCCCGCAAGCCTTGCGCTCCCTGCGCCTGCACGCCTTGAGATAAGCTTGCGTCTCTCACCGGATACACTCACTGTGCTCTTCATTGCGGTGCTCCTCCTCGCTCTTCTCGCAGTCCCTCTTGGTATTCCACTCCTCGCAGTCGAGACGCCACTAGTCATGTGGGTGGATCCCTTGGTCAATCCACTTGCGGTAGCCATATAGCGGATCTGAGGACTATAGGTAAATGGGAGAGGTTGTTAGTACGTCTTTGAAAGAGAAATGGTAGGAAAACATACTATAACCGATACTTACCGGCTGCCGATCGTGGGCCGAGTCCCAACGGCGGTCGGAATAGTCCCAGGAGTAGTTCGCGCAACCCTAGTAACGCATGCCCAGGCTGAGCCGCTCCTTGGACTTGAAGAACTTGCATGTGTCCCTACACCAACAGAGAGACTGTGTCCCCTTGGGCGGGTGTTGTGATGAATGCTCGATTAGAATGTTTAGGTAGGGGTTGCTACTACGGGAGGCGTCATTGCGGGGAGGTGTCCTCCTAGCACGCTCCATTTGCTCATCCTGGGTTGTAGCACCCTTTGCGAGTTCACGGATCTTGTCCCATTGGTTCTCCATCTGAGCGAGATTGTGTTGAAGTCATGATGCAGGAGAACCCGACGTTGAAGGGGTAGTACTTGTGTTGAAGTCATGATGCAGGAGAACCCGACGTTGAAGGGGTAGTACTTATATGCTGAGCTGGCCCTACAAATGAACCTGAATTGTAATTCAGTTGAAGGAAAATTGCATCCGCGAGGCAGTGGCCCTGAGGAGGAATCGTGTGGTAGCGTTGTGTCATGTCTCTACGGGAAGCAGACTCGTTGGGTCACATCGTTGTGCAAAGCTATCTCATCGGGTCACGTCGTCCTGACGTGTGGGACTACCCTGACATCTACAAATTGTTGTTACTTTTGGATATTGCGGTGTTGTTTTTCTATTATCGTACGAGTTACTGTGATGCAATGTCGTTGAAGCGGCAGTAATAACTTGCAACCGTCTATTATGGTAAAGGCATGGACATGCATTGTACGGACACATATCATACGTAGTACTTTGTGTGGGAATTCAAGAAACCATAATTTCTAAAATCTAAAATCTAAATTTTTGAGACTTAATTCCTTAATTTTTTAGATAATTTTAGAACACATATAAAATTGTCAAAATATTACACAATCAATTCCACTGCGTGAGGAGCCTTCAAAACAAAATTCATAATTTTTTGAGCACATTTTCTACATTTACAAATTCATACAAACAATACACTTATGTGAAATTATGAGAAAAATTCGAAATGAATAAAATTATGAAAAAATTACACAAGCAAGTACACTGTGTCGGGAGGCTCCAAATAAAATTTCACAATTTTTTGTACTCATTTGCTAAATTTTAAAATTCCTACAAGCATAATGAACCCTAATTCCAAGAGAAACCCTAATTTGTCAAGCGGGAGGGACGGCACGTGGCGGGTAGAGGACCCACCGCACGGTGGCCGTGCGGGCCGGGGAAGGTGGCGGCGGGAAGGCACGTGGCGGTGGTCATTTTGCCAAAAATCGACGATGGTCATTCTTGTAAATACGGGGCGAAAATGCGTCAATACGGCCAAAAGTTCGCCGAGAGTGAGTCGTATGGGAGAGCGAAGAGATGAACGGGAAGGGGCGCCTATACGCAGTGGCAAAAGGTGGGTAAATACATCTTAATTTGAGGGGTATTTTTGAAATAGGTGTGCTGATTCTTGCGGGGAACGGCTCAAAGGTCGCTCTGAGTTTTCTAATACAATCCCACTATGTTTCTCAGGTGATCCAGATTCAAAAAAAAGGAGGAGCTGAGGCGTTTGGCTGGGCTCCTGCCACTTTGATTGAGAATTTGGGAGCTGGAGTCCTACCAAACAGGCCCTAAATGTTGTTGTTGGTCTGGGCTTGTTGCTGCTTGCTGGTTTGAGTATTGATTTAATCGAGCCTAATGAGCAACACTCAAGCTGGCTTGGGCTCGGCTCGCTATGCAAACAAGCAGAAATGACTACTCGACTCAACTTGTTTATGGCACGAGTTCGAGCTAAGCCGCCTTGTGAGTTTCGAGCTTTCTTTTCACCATATTAGTGTCTGAAGCGAACACATTGTAAGTTACACATTGCAGAGCTGCAGACTATACATAGTTGAGTTCAAAAATGGAAAAATATTTGTGTGAAACTGACTTACTTTTGGCGAGTATTTGGCTAACATAACCCGAATGCTCGATCAATAGCAATTCTAGCCCTCTTGCCCAATCAAAGTCCAAAATGACACAACGAAACCACGTGGACGCGATACATGTCCTAGTGTGTGTCCTAGGGGCCCGGAACCTATCATCCGTGCCCTGAGAGCACGGACAAGGCAAGTCCAGCCCCAAGGGGCATGATGTTTATTTAGGTTTGAAAATTTGTCAACATTGTTTTGATACTATTTAACACTGTTTAGCACTATTTAAATTCTATTCGAATACTATTTTAACACTATATTTCAAACACTATTTAACACTTCAAAAATTCAATCGAGAGCACTTTTTTCTTTGTATTTTCTTCTTGTTGTTTTTTTATCTCGTACTCGTAGCTTCAAATGTATTATCACATGTACCACTAAAAAAATTCTACAATTTTTTTACATAAAATCACGGCGTAGCACAACACATAATGTCAAACTTAGGTGTCAACCGTCACCATCACCACCTTTCACTGCCCTTAGTGGCTCGATGAGTCAATGGACGGTGGTGGCCTTGTTCCCTTGCTGCTAGGGTTAGGTTGTCGCCTACTTGCTCGCGTCGCCGTCACAATCTCGCTCTCGCACATGGGCACACGAGTCGAAGGGTATGGTTACGGTATTATATGATCTGCATGCCAAATATTTCTCTCAGTTGGTTCATAGACGAGTTTATCTAATCTGTGGTACAATACAATATTAAAAAATATCATCCGCATTAAACTAACAAATTAACAAAGAATATCATCTCTAGCAATGTCTACATAAATACGTTCATAGAACATATCGCATTCCAAACAGACCACATGAAATCATGTGTTTTCCTTTTATGCCTAATTTTCTATGTACTATCACATGTAACAAATCTAACATCAAGCATGAGAATGGATGCTTGCGCTCCTAAACCAAGCATGGGTGCACATGCACCCTCCTGCACCTGCACCTGAGGGCGGTGAAGAGTGGCAACGGCAACGGTTGACACCCAAGTTTGACGCTATGTGTGCTGTGTTGCGTAGTGATTTTATGTAAAAATTTGTCTAATTTTTTTGTAATACATGTGATAATATATCTGAAGCTGTGAGTGCGAGGTAAAAAAAATACAAAAAAGGTGCTATGGACTGAATTTTTAAAGTGTTAAATCGTATTTTAAATAGTATTAAAATAGTGACAAACCACTGTTCACAATTTTGAAACATAAACACCGTGCCCTGGGGCTGGGGGCTAGACTTGGTTTGTCCTAGCCCTTGGGCCAGATTTGTCTTATCCGTGCCCCCCATGACTTCAAAGCACTGGGGTATGGATAGGACACGTGGCGTGTCCGTGTAGCTTCACAGCGTTATTTTCAGTTTTGATTAGACGAGGGGTCTAAATTGCTATTGACCGCGGTATTCGGGCTATATTAGAAAAAAAAAATCGAGGCTCTCTAACTACAAGCCCGTTGAAAAGTGCACACATTAGAAAAACCACGCATACATACGTTGCTGTCAAGCCAGATTTTGCAAAATACTTTCGATTTAGTGATCTTTTACTTTTGCTTTTCTTTGCTGTCTCTATCTTTCCCTGCAACCCTGATTAGCCACCAAACTAATACGTGCTTACTTTTTAAAACGAGGCAGTACCGATTAACGACATGGAAGCATGTAGCGTAGCTTTGTCGTCGATTCCTCTGGTAATTAATTAGTTAATTAAAAACTTGCTGCCCTCTCACTGCCCTAAAGTCCTGAAAATTTTCTAATCACCGATGGGCTTAAGATGAAATTTAAAACAAAAATCCTACAAATCTTCTTCAATATATAGTACAATTCCCTTCTTTGTTTTTAATTAAAAATGTGATGTTGAGGCATTAATTTGGTGTTGTCCCATGATTGCAATGTTGATGCGTGCCTTCCATCGGAATCAAATCCTACTAGTTGACAAACATGAGCATAATGTTTTCCATTTGATGGAGTTATCTTTAACCACTCTTCTATTGTATAAACTTTGAATATTAGCGTACGTGTGGACCTCAAGTATAAAAATTTAGCTTGGAGGTTAGAGAAGAATCTAAAACGGCACTGTTGGACGCCTCTGTTAATCATTGAGCAGGGAGAGATAGGTAGCTAGGCAGGGGAAGAAAAAGATATAGAGCATGTTTGGTTTATCACTCCAGTTAGTTATGCTAAAATTTTGGTAATACCAAAATCTGGGTAATGCCAAAACTTAGGAAAAAAAATAGTGTTTAGATCATAGCCTTATCAATTCACAGGCAATGCCAAAATTGATGTGTTTGGATTACAGTTATACCAAAATTTGCCAAAATTATAAATATAACACGTGGGTCCCGGTGTGATATCTATTTTTTTGCCCTAAAATATGTCAACATGGGTCTTGTTTTGTTGATAAAATGATAAAAAATACAACAGTTCAAACAGATGACAAATCGGATACTCGATTTAGAAAGTATGATAATTTGAAACTGATTAATCAAACTAATGAAGCAATTAACACTTTAGCCACATGCGATCACCATTTGACACCTATCCGAGTGCATGCTGCCTGCCATACCAAAATTCGGGTGAGCGCAAAGCCCTGTGCAGCATTAGCTCTGCCAAAAAAAAATTGGTGCCAATCTAAATGCTAGCCAAATTCCTTTGATATTATCAAAATTTTGGTTTAGTAACTTAGGATCTAAACCAAACAGCCCCCATAATATGGCCACAAAGTAAAGTGGTGCCATTTTGTTGCTTCCTTTGGCCATTCAGAGCTCTTGTCCCTTAATTCTTGCAAGGAGATCAAATGATTACTTGCTTGATTAATTAAAACAGAAGAAGACTGATGCATGCATTCATGTAATGTGGCAGTGTGGCACGTTCTATTTTATTTGCACTTTGGCAAACCACTGAACTGAATTGGGTGTGTCGTACCTGTTGTGCAGCAAAAAAAAAAAAGGGCGGTTGGTCCTTGAAAAGAATATTTGGACTTTGGACTTTGGACTTTTGGAGTTTACAATCAAGTTAGAAGCCAACAACCGTAGAGGCTTTGGGACAGCTGGGAAGCTAATGCGACGCCCCATCGTACGTGTGCCACAAATTAGTTCCTGGTTTTGTACAAATTATATTTAGTAGCACAATTGGAGGCCAAAACTCTGTGTGTTGCATAGGACAGAGTAGTGATTAGGAGCTGGACGACGTGCACATGCATTACGCAATCTGAAAACCTTAAATGGCGCAATTCGGTACGTAGCGTGACTGATGACGTTGGACAGATACATGGTATACGACTTTATCTATATGCGCTAATTTGGCAAATGGACGGCAAAGAGAAACAGATGTTGCAGCAGAACACTGCACCAGTATCAAACTACAGAGATTTTCAATCAGATATTGACATGCAGTGTACAATAAAAGGCTGGAACAGCATCACTTTGTAATTGCTTGAATACTTATTTCTGAATTTGGCCACTGTTTTAATGTACTAGTATCATGGAAATGCCACATCAGTGCATGCTGGTTGATTGTTCCAATCAAGTCCAATCCCATCAGTCTACCAATCAGCTCCACTGTATTGCCGTTAACCTCTATACTCAACTTCACGGCCAAGCAGCTAGTCCGATATGTGCAACCTCACGAGTCACAGGCATGTTTAAGGCCAGTTTGGAACATGGAATTTTTCATGAGTGAAATCGGGTAGTCCGATATGCTCACAGACAAGTTTAAAGTCATTTGGGAACGATAGAATATTACAGGATTACTGCAGGAATTATAATGTTTTTCACAAAATTCTTATGAAACTAGCGGAATTTTTCATACAATTGTGCGGCTAGATATTACAATATATTGTATTTGTTATATCACTCTATTATCTTTTAAAAATATAGTTGTATTTGTTATACAATTTTTTTTTTTTTTTGCAAGGCATATAATTGTAATAGATATAACATCTATACATGATTAATCTACAACGTTATAATCTAGTGCCACCAAAATAAGTGGTGTAGATATCTATACATGATTAATCTGCACTATTATAACCTGGTCCCACCAAAATAACTGGCGTAGATCTTCTCTTTCTCTCTTGATTAATAGTTATAATATCTATACATGATTAATCTGCACCGTTATAATATGGTCCCACCAAAATAACTGGCGTAGATCTTCTCTTTTTCTCTCGATTAATAAGAGAATTTCTTGAAAAAAATCTGATTTAAAGATTATTGTGAGATTTTCTAGACCTCCAAAGCAAAGAAGGTACCTTGAATATTCCCAGTTGTTTGTAAAAACTAGCATAATTTTCAGCACAATTGCGTGGCTAGATATTGTAATATTGTGTTTGTTATATAACTCTATCGTCATTCAAAAATGTATTTGCATTTGTCGTACAATTGTAATAGTTATAATATATATAAATCATTAATGTGCACCATTCTAATCTGGTCACAACAAAATAAGTGATGTAGATCTTATCTTTTTCTCTAAATTAATGAGAGAATTTATTATCTATATATGATCAATCTACACCGTTATAATCTAGTTCCACCAAAATAAGTGGGGTATATATTCTCTTTTCCTCTATTAATAAGCTAATTTCTAGGAATTTTTTCTCTTTTTTCTGATTTAATGATTATTGTAGAATTTTTTAGACATCCAAAACAAAGGAGGTACGTTAAATATCACTGGCTGTTTGTAGATATATATATATTCATGCGTTCTAAATGGGACAGTATTGCCTTCTAAGTAAGAACTGAAAACAGAGAGCTGTTTACCAGCCCAAAGACAGAACAATTCAGCTAATTCCATATTGTTCACCTGTGTAGCGCTTGATTAATTAAGCACTTTCTTAATTAAGCAACCACGGAATCTGCCGATCGAAATCACTAATACAATCTTGCGCCACAAGGGCAGATATCCCCAAGCGATTCCCATGATCACCTCACATCAATCTACATTAGCTACAGTACAAGGAAGAGCGCATCCGCATCAAATCTCCTAGCTCCGGCGGATCAAACAGGGCATGCTTAACAACAAAACTAATCCACTTCATTAATCGGAACCTGAGCACCAGGGTATATATCTTTACTCAATTAACACTATACCAGGGGATTTGGCCAGGGATGGGGACCCTCGCCCAACTTCCATGCACATGTCTATCACTTTCAGCGATCTTATTTCTTCGTTTGATCAATCACAAATGGAATAGGAATTGTATTGTATTTATATGCCTTGGAATTTTGGAGACCTATAGGGGCTCTGTTTGTGTGGTTGGTGCTCAGAATAGAATTGACTATAGCAATTGTGAATAGTGCATATATCAGTCCTCACAAATATATAATGCGTACACCGCGTTTCTCCTTTGATGTGGACTTTGGTCTGCATCACTGAACAGCCCCCAGAATTCAACTGATCGGTGATGTTGTGTTGCATGCAGCTATTAAAATTCCCAACATTTTTTTTATTGCTGATCTCTTCAATCTCAACCATTCTTGCAGTTATATGTGAATTTCTTATGTTTGCGAAATATCGTAATTCTTTAGGGCTAGTTGAAAACAGTAGATCGGGGATAGAAACGAAAGAAATTGCCGCAGATATGCTGAGGAAGAACATCAATGCAATCTGTTGTATGAAGATTATGTTTGTAAATACTAGATTACTAGTATTCCGACCAAAAATACAAGATTACTAGTATATGAGCATAATAAATGCATTCATAGCGTTTGTAACATCCTAATTTTCTGAGTTAAAAATCTTTTAATAGTTAGTAGAGAAAAAAGTCACTATTTAGATTTATTTGGGTTTAAATTCAAAAGCTTAATATTGGACTTTGCAATCAAAAACCTTAAATGTGAATAATCCCAACTTGAACATTAGTCAAAACTATTTTAGTTGTGTTCTTTGTGCTTAGATATATTTTCTAGATTTTTCTAGAATTTTTCTAAGTTCATTTGCTATTTTCTATTGCTTACTTGAATTTCTGGTATTTTCTAAAATAGAAAACTAATTAAAAATCTCAGAAATCAATCGAGCCGAATACCCTAACCTCGGCCCGATCCTGCTTCGCGCGGCCCAACTCCGTGCCCAGCCGCCGCCACATGTATCGCCTCGCCACGACAGTGGACCCCACATATCAGCCTCTCTGCCTCTCTCTCTCCGAATGCCCCGCTCACCCTCCGCCGTTTGATCAAGGATGAACGGCTGGATGCGCACGATATAACCGGAGGTTCCGATCGTCCCTTTGATTGTGGACCGTTCGATCTTAGATGGACGGTCAGATCTTGAGTCCGTTTCGCAGCCACGCCGTTTCACACGCGCCCGCGCCCGAGCCGCCGTCGCTGACGTGTGGGGACCCACCTTGGGTTACTGTTCATCGTCCCCGACTCGGACTCTCCCCCTTTCCATCGCCGCCGTTGCGCCGTGTTCTTCGCGAACTCGCCTCCCGGGCCTATTTAAGGCCCCGAGGACCCTCGTATCCCACACCCCGAGCCTCGCCACCCCTGAAAACCCTAGCCGCCGCGAGCACAGCGCCGCCAGAAGCCCTAGGCGCCGCCTTCGTCTTCATCTCCGGCCGAAGGACTTCTTCGCCACCGTCGCCGATCCAGACCACCTCGTCGTCAGTGGAGGCCATCTCCGGGATCGCCACGTCGTCCGCATCCCCGAACCACCACCGCCTTCGCCGGAGGACCTCTCCAGCACCGTCGTCGTCGAGCCCGAAGCCCCTCCGCCGCTCATCACTCGCCGTCGGCCACTCTCGTCACCCCCGAGCACCAGTGAGCACCTCAGCAAGATCGTCGTCGCACTCTCTACCTCCCAGTACCACTCACCGTCGGTGAATCGCCGCCGTTCGCCAGGACGCTCGGTCCCCGAGCCTCCGCCGCTTGCCGAGCTGACATGGTCGTCCACGTCGGCAGCCACCTTAGCGGCCGCGCCTGCGTGTCATCCCGCGTGGCGCCGCGTCGCGTCTCGTCGGCCGCGTGGCTCGATCCACCGGACCCAAGTCGAGGCTCGGTGAGACTGGCTCACCGTGAGCCATCTCATTGACATGTGGGTCCCACATGTTAGGATTTTTCTTTTAAATTCTTTTATTCCCGAAATTCCTTGCTGACGTTAGCATTGCGCATTAATCCGATCTTTCTGTTAAGAAATAATTCGGAATTCTAGAAAATCCAAATTAGAGTTTCTTTTAGATTTAAAACTTCGAGAGGCCATAACTTTTGCATCCTAACTCCGATTGAGCCCATTCAAATTTCTAAATTTATCTAAATTCGAGCTCTATTTATCTGAGATTTTTATTTAATTTTTGGAGCTTGTTTTGCCTCTGTTATTTATTTATTTTGTTTATTTATCTCGTTTGCGAGTAGACGTCGATTCGTCGGGGAATTTTGGAGAAGAAGGAGCACCCCAAGATCAAGACCAGTACATAGACCTTTTCCAAGGCAAGTCATACCTTTGATCATCTTGAACCCAGTTTTCAAAGTACTTTATTTCAAAGTATTGCATTCTATTTTAATTATGTATTTAAATGTTTTGGGTATAGTTATTATCCAATTTGTTATCACACCTTGGCCTTGTATGTCATATTTCCTTGTCACCCTAGATTGGTTATTAGTTGGTAATATTATAGCACCAACGTGGGTTGGTTAGATGCGAGTACAATTGCTTAGTCATGCTACGAGTCTCACATCTCATGAAAGTTGCAATTATTAAATGTGACTAAATGACTATGGAACTTTGTGTAAAACTGTGTGCTATGTGTTATTACTTCGTGATGGCATGTGTTGCACTAAAACCTACTGGGTGGTAAAGGATTTAGACTGAGGCAAGTGGTGGAAGCTGTGTGATATGGTGGAAGCTTTGTGCATGGGTTTGATAATCTTTGTGATCTAGTTAGAAAATGGAAGTCTTACCTTGGTCAATAAAAGACTTAACTTTGTGCGTAATTGAACTGAGTCTTACTGTACGACCACATGCCTGGTATGGGACGGGCCTAACTTAGTAAGTTATGGATTCTCGGTATTGATGTTCAGGTGGGTAAGTTAGGCTGTGTGACAGGGTGGAGGTGTGACTACTTGGTGGTTGCATCGTGGGACGGTTCGCCGCTTCCCTGTCCAGCGGTGTGTGTTATGCTAGTTCTATGTGAGCTGGTATAGCGGGAAAGCACACCGGGAATGTCAATGTTTGAGATGAAGTTTCCGAACTGTTTTATTATGATTAGTGCTTGTTACACTAGTTGTATCTTGTGGGTAAAGTGTACAACCTCTGCAGAGTGTTAAATCAATCTATTTGAATAGCCGCGTCCGCGGTCATGGACATGCTCGGGAATTTCACACGAGGAGTAGTTTTCATAAAATGTTGGGATGGGAGCTATGTGACCTCAATCATATGGCTATGTGAAGTAATCTGTTTAGCTTTGTGTCTTTGTGGAAACAATTGTTAAATTACTATTGTCTATTTGTTTTGAACTATTGTTTTCAATCTATTACTTGTATTCAATTGCAAATGTTGCTTTTATGCAAAAGAACCACAGAAACCTTTTCTTTGGAATAAGCCTGCATCTATAAATTGCATTCTGTGGTATGATTTGCGAGTACGGTTGTGTACTCACGCTTGTTGTAACACTTGCGCTCAAACCTACAGAAGCGGAGGAGTCTACACCTGCTTTCGAGGAGGAGTTCGCCGAAGGTTGTTGATCGTTAAAGTCTGGATCCCAGTCGGTTGCCTGTGGTAAATTGGTGGGATCTACGCTGGAGTTATTTCCATTCCGCTGCTGCTTTATTCTCTGTTAACCCTGCGTGGCGTAATAAATGTTAACTCGACCATAAGGTCAAAACCCCTATTTGTTATTCAAACTAATCGTTTACTTTATTTATCGCTTGTGTGGATCGATATTTACCTATGTTAACACTGTGTGCACTAGCGTGATCCTGGACTAGTGCAGTATACACAGAGGGTTCCAGAATCGTAATTTTGGGTCCCGACAGCATTGTCATGGCCTCCGTGTAACATCCCAAATTTCGTCTTTGTAAAAAAAATTAAAATAATCAATTCAAAGATTTGGATTTTAAATTGGAGTTCTTGTTAAATCAATTCAAATTCTCAATTCAACTTCAAACCAATTTCCTTTGTCAAATCGCAAATAAATTTTCAAAATCACTTCTTGGCCAAATTTTGAATTCAAATTCTCATTTTGAATTCATGTCTCCTTAAATTCAAACCTCAGCCGAAAATTCAAATTCAAATTTCTATTTGAATTTTCTCTGAATTGTAATCTCAGTATTTCATTTCATTTTTCTTGGGCCAAAAACCTTTCCCATTTCTTTTCCCTTTTCCCTTTTCCCCTTTTTTCCTCTTTATTCCTCTTCCTTCTTTTTCCTTTGCTCTGCTCTGTCTTGCTGCTTCTACTCTTTGGCCGCCAGTGCATTGTCGTGCCGCCCTTCGGACTCAGCCGTGGCCGTGCTTGTGCCTTGCTGCGCCCGCACCTAGTCGCCCCCTTGCCCTCGCCTGCGCTGCCTCTTGGCCTAGCCAAGCGCCCGACCGTGCCAACCCAAGCCGCGCTCTGGCCACGCCATACATGCCCCATGTTTACGCGCCGCCCGTGACTGTTTCGGCCACGTCATCTACATCATCAAGTCTCAACCATCAACGTGCCATGAATTTTCCGTTTCCAATGTCATTCATTGTGCCGCTCCGACCATTTCCAAACCGGGCATTGACGTCGCCGGTGTTCCCGTTCGCATTCTCGATGATTCAAGTATTATCCTAGCCTATAAATGGAAGCATCAACACCGCTATCACCTCTTTCCACTTCCCTCAAAGTCTCACTACCAACCGAGCTCCGACAACAAAGAATTTCCCGTTTTCCCGAATGCCGGCCATTTCACCCAATTGTGTTCCTATCAATCCGGTGAGTTTCTTGATGTCCTAATCATGTGACATCGTGTTCCTAAGCATGGTGATCATTTCTCCTCAATCAATTTTATCTTTCGTGCAATGTGTCATCGGAATTTTGCCGTTTCTCTCTTTTACGCCGAAATTGCCTCCAGCGATCGATCTCCTTCTCCGATGAGTTTTTCGTCGAATGAAGTGTGTCACCACATGTTCCCGGACATCATCTTCCTATACCTCCCCTCAATTTGGTTAAACCATCGCCGTGGAGTGCCGCTACCGTGGCCATCCTTTTTGCACCGCCGGCCACCGTCGCGCCACCTCTGCAGACCTTCTCTAGCCTCCCCTATTGGCGTTGCTCCTTCCTCGTGCCTGGGCGCCACCCATGCTCGCTCTATCTCTGCTGCCACACCACCGTACTTCCAGCGCCCCTGCCCGCCTGTGCGGCACCGCCGCCTTTTCGAGTCGCCTCCGGTGCTGCCATCGCCACCCCCATGGGGCTCTATTTTGGTGGCCGGCCGCCCTGCCGCCTGCCTCACCGACGCTGCCACCATTCTCGAGCAACTCGAGCCATGCTATGTTTCCTTTGTTCTTTGTGATCCTTGTGAGATGAAGTGAGTCAATGACACCAATGTCCCACATGTCATTCTTTCTCTGTTGTTTCTCTAGCCAGTGGCACATACGTGGTCAATGTGTTGAATAGTCAGTCAAAAATTGAAACAGTAAATTCAAGAAGTATTCTTCCCTTTCCAATTTCCAGGAATTTTTCTTTCCTACAAATCTTCAAGGTGTTCGTTCTCCTTCATACGAACTCTGATTCCATCAATTCTTGTTCCTAAATTCATCTAAATTTAAATATCTCTCTTTTAGCACTAATTTTATATTTTTTAGATTTTATTTGATTTTCTGTTATTTATTTTGTCTCGTTTATGCGTGTAGAATCCGACGCCGACGACACCAGTTTGGACCAACCGGACACGTTAACCTTCAACTTCGACGACGGCGAGTCTCCTTTGAACATTCTGTACCCATGATTTTTTAAAATTATGTTTTCAGTTTAAAAGTATTATACATTGTTATTTCATATAAAATGATAAGTTCAAAGTGTAGTTTGTTAGTTAAACCTAAAATTTGCTAATGCCTTCCTTGATAATTGTTACCCTATACCTTTGTAACCCTAGCATAGTAACTCTGCAATATTGATTACAACATTGTGGAATAGTTAAACACGGTAGAATTGCTTAGACATGCTTTTCAGTCTTGATCAACCTTTGTGGGGGAAACCATTATCACCATTTATGCTATAGTTTCGAAAATGTATGACATTAGGTAATGTCAGTAATTGGAAAATAAAATAAAATGATGGGAAATTATTTTAGACTAGGGCGAGTGGTATGAGTTTTGATTGTCTCGCCCTCGTCGATTAAGGGCCTACGTTTGTGACTATTCAAACTGAGCACTACCATACAACCACATGTCCTAAATGGGAATGACTTGGCCAACTAATTTACCGAGTCCAAGCATTAAGCTCGCAGGCTGTATTTGATAGGTGTTCTCTTTATTATGGTAAATGTACTTTTATATTTTGAGATGTGCAGAATATGGTAAATGTACTTCCATATTTTCGGTCGTGCATACGATGGTAAATGACTTCCATGTCTATCGGGGCTTGTGTCAGGCGATTGTAATTGATGTCCATGTCCGGGCAGGTTATTCCCTACAACGATGAGCTCCAGATCGATGGTAAATGACATCCATAACTTGGGGTTAAGCTCATCGAGCAAGCTGATGTAAGGATGAGGTTAAAGGTCTTCTGATAATCACTTAGTTGCACACCTTCGAAAGTGTGTGAAGCGGATATTATAAGCTAATTACCTCATGTGGGTCAAGCTGTACAACCTCTGCAAAGTGTAAAACTATTCGAATAGCCGTGCCCACGGTCAAGGGTGGGCAAGGTGCATTTTTCACATGGTAGATTTTGGTTCTGATTTTAAAAGAGTAAATTTTGAGAACCCGGGAGTATTTGGGACTCTCGGGTAGATATTCTGACAGCTAGAGCTAGTTGGGCAGCTAGAGCCCTACTCATGAAAACTTGACAGTTAGAGCCTCTATACTAGTGACTGGTAGGTAGAACCTTCACTAGAGAATTAATTTTTTTTAATTATTTAATCTTCGTTTGTCAAATGTGCTTTATGAAAAATATTTAAACTTAAAATATTGCTTTCTGCAAAAGAACCCTATAAGCCCAATTTTAAAGCTGTGCATATGCATATTTTCCCAAGACTCAAGGAGTACTTTATGTACTCACATGCTACATTAAAAACAAATCTCAGAAGTCTTCAATGATGTCGAGGACGACTACGACTTCTGCGCCTGCAGGTTTGACAAAGGACACCTGGAGTACTAGACTGCGCTCCCCAGTTGAATGCCAGTGGGCGATTCCATGGGCCACCTCAGAGTTCATTTGTTGTTTCCGTTGTTGTTAGACTTAAGGTCATGTGACCTTTATTGTAATAAGCGGCCTTAAGGGTGGTACTTTGTTATTACTTTTTATGTGATTCATGATTCGATCTTGTTATCAACGTTGTATCCACTGTGTGCACTAGCTACTAATCAGGAACTGATGTAGAAATACACAGAGGGTCCGAATTCAGAAATCCGATCTTGACACTTCGCTGATTATGACGTCCATTGATGGAGATCAAAATGGTGCCCATGATTTTCAACTAATTGTGGAGTAGTCTGGCTCGATCACTTCGTTGCATGGATTGGGAGCAGAAGAGGTACGGCTTAGTGTGTAGCCAAGTGGGAGGGTAAATGGGTCATTTCATAGTGGATTTCATGGCAAAAAAAAACAAAAAACAGGAATACGCAGGGAGTGGCAAATAACAGGTATATGTGATTTAGTGTGGCAAATCACCATGAAAAAACTTAAAAGTGGAAAATGCTAAATCAAAGTACAAGTTGTAAATCCTCAATTTTCCTTTTTTTTAAAAAAGGAAACTAGCAAGGTTTCTCGCTCTTGCTTGGCATCATCATTATAGATTGGAAAGGTGTAGTTCATTGTGCATAAATATTATTAATTTCCAATCACACTAATGTAGATGTATTTCACATATTTGTTTTCTATTTAACTCTAGATATCTTCTCTACATTGTTTCGTATTGCCAATATAATTGAAAATCAAGCAAAAAGACAATATTTTTCCCTACAAATTCTTTTCTTCTTGACGATTGAGCAATTGCTTAGTTGTGGAGACGTGGAGGGGAATGTCCCACCCGCCTGGGTTCGATCCCTGGATCGACCCAGTGCGTCTCGTCTAAATAATTTGGGTACACGCGTGTGTAAGCACCCATCTTTCCGTGACGCCTTAGAGCTTCCAAATTTTCTTGCGTGTGTAGGAGACACACACGTGCGTGTGTGTGGTATGAGTGTAGTGTGTGTCCCCTTATATCCTCTTATAAAAATTATTTCCTTTATTTCTATTTATGTTTTCGTTACAAAAACTTTTCCTTATTTGCGCTCGAAAAAATGGCCAGGTGAGACGTACGTGGGTCAAGGTTCCCCGTTTTGTGTTCACGTGTGCTCTATTTAGGCTAAGCCTTTTTTTTTACTTTAATTTTCTTCTTATCTTTTAATCTTAAAACCCATCCATTATCTCTTATCTTTTGAGTTTAAATAGCTTGCCTGATAACATCTAATGTGTTGATGTTTTACTATAAATGGTGGGAACACAGTACTCGAGATCATGCAAGAGGAGACAGTAGCTTTTTAGACAAGTTCAGGCCTTCCATGGAGAGAATAACAACTCTACTTTTATGTTCTTGTATTGAATGTGTTTACAGAGTTAAATAAGCCACAGAAACTAAGACTAATGGCTTCTGAATTGGTCACTTGATCCTCCTCTCTCTCTATCCACTGGCGTCACTCCTTATATAGTTCTTGAAAGGGTGGCAGTTACTGTGCATCAAGAGACGTTTTGACGGTTGGTCGATTGCGCACGTTGGTAACGGTTACTGTCAGAGAGACACTCTTCTGCACGTTCGCCATGCGGTTACACCAGAGCGATTACACCAGAGACAGAGAGAACTACGTGCGGTTATGTTAGAGAAAAATAACATGTGTATTAACTACCACACGTGAATGAGTGCAGTGTACAGAGTCCCTTGTTGATTAGGTCCACATGTTTGTGGGTTCTATCAACTATAGGATGGTCGTAGTTGACCTAGTCGTAGCAAACCTTATGACCATAAGATGGTCGTAGTAGATCTTACGACCATAAGGTGGTCAGGATAGACCTTACGACCATAAGGTGGTCAGGATAGACCTTACGACCATGAAGTGGTCGTAATTTTCCCTTGTCATTGTAGACTAATGACAAGGGGTACCTCTAGTAGTAGTTAAAGATACCATTATCCATAATAAGTATTACAGATAAATAGTTTCATTAATTGAGAAATATTATATCCTCGTCATAATGGTTGTGAATTTTAATCATAAGTAGGGTTCACAAATTAATGGCCAGAATTCTCTTTTGAGAATTTCTAGTATGTGTTTATTTTTCATGTAGCATCTAGTGGTTGTGAGCTATCAATCATAATTAGGATCCATCAAACTAAGGGCTGGGTATTTTTTGTGAGAATTTGTAGGCTATTTACCTTTTTTTCTTAGCAGTTGTAAACCATGCGTCATCGACTTTTAGTATATAATAGATCTGAACCGTTGTAACTTGAGTCTGCGAGATAGATGACTAGATCTTTCTGATTAGCATGGGAGCTTTATCAGAGTGCCTAATCAGTATAGGTTTAAAAATTGTAATATTTTTGGAATTTAGGTTTCAAATTCATTTACAAATCAAATCTTTAATCATCATTTAATTTTTATTCCGAATTTGCATGTTTTTGGATCGTACTTGCCCATGGATTTATTTTTTGTTTTAAGTTAGAATTCATGTAAAAATTCAATTTCTAATTTATTTAAATTATTATTCCAAAATTTAGTTTTTAGGGTTTACTTTGGAATTGTATGGAAATCAAATTGCTATTTTTATTTTCATTCGGGTTTTAGTTCATCTGGATTGTACTTGATATGAACTCTTTCTTTTAATTCCATAATTTTCATTTATTTATTATTCTGAATTTTAGTTGTTTATGGATGTTATTTGGAAGTCGTATGGAAATCAAATAGCTAATTATTAATTATTTTTATCCCAAATTTCTCTTAGTTTTGATTGTGTTTGATATGGACTCTTTCTTTTAACCTAAGCCGTTATAACTCGGATCCGCCAGACAAACGGCTAGATCTTTTTTTTTTCTCTAAGGGGAATGTATCTAGTGCTAATGGGTAATTGAGTGCTAAGGTGCTAATGCCAACTAGGAGCATCGGATCTAGTCCAAACGGCTCAGATCAAGGCAGGTGGGAAGCCCCAGCCACTTATGCAGTTTTGCGATAACGCCTCCCCCCCTCCCCGATTCTCTCATCTCCTTTCTATTCCCCATTTCCTTCTCCCCCTTTCCTCTCTCCTCTTGGTGATTTGCCCAGCCGAAGCTCCCATGGTGCCGCCTTCTTTGGCTCGGGCTTCCCCCATGGTGCTACCGCCACCGGCTGCTCCCAGCTTCCTGTGCCGCCGCCGCTCCCGGCTCGGCTCCCTCGTGTTCCGACCCATGCCCCTGCCCCTTGGCCCATCACCCCACTGCGCCATGGGGGAAGCCGCCCTCCTTCTGGTCCCAAGCGCAGCCCTCCTTCCCCCTCTCGGCCAGCCCCGCACCGATCTCCTCTCCAGCGCAGCCCCCTTCGGCTGTGGCTCGCGGTGGTTGTGCCACATGCCGCTCCTTCGGCAGCAGCCCCCTCGGGCCTCTTAGTCGGCTTTCACTGATCTCACTCTGCATACTGCCAGTTGGCCTGCTCTCAGATCAGAAAATCGAGACATTGGTTCAGATTACTTACCGGTTCAGCGTGATATTACTAGTATTATCACCCCAGTCCAGAGGAGAGAATCAGCAGGCGCCAGCCGCAGCCAGCCTACCCTGCTCTGCTCGCTGCAGCCCACTGGATGGAGGAGGCGGAGGTCGAGGAGGAGGAGGATACATGAACAAGGGAATACAGCCCATCCGCTCCGGACAAAACGCTCCAGTTGCCTCTGCTCTGTTGCCAGTTTTTAGTGTTGTTTACTGCTCGCCGACATGCGGCCCCCACCTCCTCCTCTCCTTCAGCTCCGTTCCACCCTCCTTATATAAGCCACCCCCTCGCCTCCCCTGCCTTCCCAATCATCATCGCCTCCTCAATTCTCTCTCGCTCTCTCTATAGAACCTCTCCCCTCTCTCTCTCTCTCGCTCTCTCTCTCTCTCTCTCTTTCTCTCTCTCTCTACTTCTTGAATTGTGGTGCTCTGCTTGCTGCGTCCCGGAGTAGGTGGAGGAGGCGGCAATGGCGAAGGGCGGGCTGAGCAAGCTCAGGTGCATGATCAAGAGGTGGCACTCGTCGAGCCGCATCTCCCGGGGGCCGTCGGCCGGCTACGACGACATCGTCGGCTCGTCGCGCGTCGCCCACGGCGACGGCGCGCGGCGCGGCGCGTCGTTCCACGGCGCGGACGATGTGCCCAAGGGCCTACACCCGGTGTACGTCGGCAAGTCGCGCCGCCGGTACCTCGTCGCCGAGGAGCTCCTCGGCCACCCGCTGTTCCAGAACCTCGTCGACCGCTCCGGCGGCAGCGGCGGGGACGCCGGCACCGTCGTCGGCTGCGAGGTCGTACTGTTCGAGCACCTGCTCTGGATGCTGGAGAACGCCGACCCGCAGCCGGAGTCCCTCGACGAGCTCGTCGAGTACTACGCGTGCTGAAGCCCACACCCCGGCCGTGACGGCGGAGGCGCGCCGGAGTTGGAAGCTTCCAGAAGCTGCGTTAATTGTTCGGCTATTCTTTGTGTTTGGTAGGGGTAGAATCGCGACGAACGCCAAACGCCAGGGGCCAAGTTAAGAAACCATGGGATCGATTTGCTTAATATAACCCCGGTGTCGGTGCTAATCTGGGAGCTGTTAATTCTCTCTAATGGCTTCATGTAATAGATATTGGCTTTTTATTTTTTTTCCCCAATAAGGTCTATGGACAAGTTCATCCATGTACATTCCAATGTATAAATCGTCCGTTTCTTCTCCAAACCAATTTACCACCGTTGCCGCCATGTATATACCATCGTAAAATCGAATCGCAATTCGGCAAAACAGCGTGCGTTGTGACAATGACAAGTGTTCCAATTCGGCACGCAGTACGGCGGCGCACGTCGGGGCGTGGGCTCGCGAGTCCTGGCTGGCACGGGCTTAATCTGCTGCCCCCGTTCGGTAGTTGGGTTGATTGGCCGGGCCTGCAGGTTGATCATATCCAGTCCGCTTAATCACGTCGTTTGACTGGGTGATGACATCTTTCGGACACCCGGGCCCGGCTAAGCAGCTGGTGCGCGTAGGGAAAGAGAGCATCTGGTCCCCGGCTCCGAGAGAGATGGGCCACGCTTGCAGGCGCAGTCCATCGACTTGACTCGTGCGTGCGCCCGTCCACGCGCGGCTGAAATAGAGTCGAAGTCGAAGGTTGCGCTGCGCGCTGCTGGTTTCTGCGGACCATAGCCAGAACTAGGATGATAGCGTGCGTTACGCCGCGCCGATGTTCAAGGCGTGTTTTGTTTTGAGCGACGGTACATTTCGTATGTATTAAACAGTCATATTACATAGCTGGAATATATAATTAACCTAGTGATACATAATTGAATGGCTTACAATACTACTATTGCATTCCATTTCAGACATAGTAATAGGCATGGCATGCTGCATTAGTGAAATAGATAATACGTGGTAACCTTATCTAAGCAATACTAAAACTCCGTAAGTTCACGGCACTGAAAATACTATTTCAAAAGACCATACTGATCAGACAATTATGGAAAATATGATATTCTAGTAGGTAGTAGCAAAAAATAATTAGGCTTGTCCGCTCAAGACGGAGGATGAGATTATCATGAACGATACTCATTAAGCTCGCTGCTAATTTTCCCAGTACTTTCTGTGTGGACGAAGTTGAACGCCAAACCCCACGCTTGATCTAGGCTTCCAAACCGTATTCACGGAATACACTGTGTAAACACCCTAGTCCTAGTAGAGGCACTTTGATGTCCAGTGGTCACCCTTCTTCACACAGGTCTTGTGAATTATGTGAACAGCAGTTCCCTTGCTTGACATTGGTAATCACCTGAAGCAATTGTTCATCAGCTTTGCTCCCTACAGTTGAGTGGGTTGTTAGCAAATAAGAGCACAAAGGCATAAAGATTACATGAATATAACAAAGCCAGCAAGTAAAATGAAGAGATTAAAGAACAATAGCTCTAACATGGCCATTCCACTTAAATATTTTTCTTTGAGGAAACGGAAGGTGAGCCCCATAGAAATATCTAAAGGTGTGATTGGCAAACACTTTGTAAGAATGGTGCAACCACCTTTTACTTGAGAATAGGTAAATATATATGCACTGATGGGATAGCAACAATACCGATCCTTTTGACAAATGTGAAATTCTTCAGCACCAATCAACAGATAGAGAGAAACCTCATGTGCGCCCCACAGAGGAAAAAAACCAAGAGTGATAAAGATTGCATGTAGGTACCCAATGCCACGCTAACAATGCAACATAGGTAAAAAAAGGAAGCGGGCAATGAGAAAATAAATATATAAACTAATTGCACTACAAAATCTGCACAAGACAGATTACACGCATGTACATCCCAATAGATTGTAGTATCTTTCAAGAGTTGAATTTCGGCGTGAATTACAAAATATTATAAATCGAAGCAAACATGCGAGCTCCACTGCACAATTTATTAGGCATCAATTAATATGATATCTAAATTGAAAGTACTTGTGCTAACCTGAAGTATGCAACTGAAAGATGCAAACAACTTGGTAATAATCCTAGAGGAGAGATCAACAAGTATCAAGTAAGCAGAGAGAGAGAGAGAAAGAGAGAGAGAGAGAGCAGTGCTAACAATAAACGAATTTGGTGGTTTATAAAAAGAGCATGGCTATAGGGGGAAAAGTCTCTAGATGTTATTACTTACTATATAAATCGAAAGGTATTATATAGTAGTAATGATCTCCCCCGTTTGCCATACAACAATAAATATGAACTGCTCAATATCTTCTAACAGGCATTGCAGCAATAGAAAACTATTGAATTTGTGCACATAGGTTTAGGAGAAGAAAGTGGAGCATAAATCTTTGTATTGATCAGGATAAGACTCCCTGCTCTTGCAACAATGAACTCTTTTATACAAATAGGGAAAAACATTAAAATCATTTCTCAATTAATAACTTTAGATAACAACCATAAGTCTACCATGATCTATGACACCATAAACACTGCAATACGAAATTTCATTCTACCAAGCTGATAATCCTCAGAAACTCCAATCTAAACTCCGTTATACCAACCTAATGGAGGACAACACTTCATAAATATTGAGCATCCAATAATAGATAAATTTAAGCCATATGAGTGTCGCAAACTCCTGCGTAATGGTTTACTATAGTAAGGCTACATTTTCACATTTCTTTATAAACATAAAACACCCAACATCACAAATCTGATCAATTACATATCAGAAATAAACATGTTACTTGTTCTCCAACATTTTACGTGGAATTGTGCCAACATGAAATCTCCCACTTGTACATGGAATTGAAGTTCTCTCATTCAAACCTTCCATATATGACGTGTATACAGATTTTTGAATTCCAATCTACCAAGGCCATGTTGGAGTAGCACATGCATTTCTCATTTTAGGGACATAAAATATACATTTTAGGGATAACTTGCACGTATCGTAAATGGAGCACTAATAAAAAAACTAGATTGGAACAATCATTACAAAACTCGTTGAACCAATCAAGAAGTAAACACAAAGCGAATGGAGAGAAGAACTAACTTGCATGTGGGAGGACATGACAATTAATGGAATCTCCCTCTCCACTGATACATCTAACCTACATTTCCTTTTAAATCTCCATCGTACGAACCATGTATTCCCAAAAAACTGAAAAAAAGAAGGGGGTAGAAGCGTAAAGTCAACTAAACCATTGTATGCCTTGATTGAAGTAGCAATAAAAATCATAACTACAAGGCATTGGTTCTTTTCATGAGAATTGAGTACACAAATGGACAAATTGCATATGGTTTTGGTGAGCATTGAGTACGTAAATGAGCAAATTGCAAGCGCTTTTCATTTTAGTTGAGTACATAAACCAGTAAATCATAAGAACAACCTACATGTACATGAAGGACCTTTTTTGTAAAGAGTAATGTATCCAAACCTTCATAGGAAGCACTTCAGTCTCTTTCCATCTTATAATTAAAAAGAGCTCCGCTATGGTGTTAATTGTAAGGACCCATTGCCAGCCGTTTTATCAGACTGAGAGCAATAGATGAAAAAGAATACTTTATTTTTCTAAAAAATAATGGGTTGGCATTGAGAAGGTTGGGTGCAATGGAAATGGTTAAAACGTACTATGATACAATCAGATAGTAAATGCACATAATCAAATGGTAAAGCAACCTAAGTACTTGCCATTTTATGCAATATACATGCATATTATATAAGGGGAATATACCCTAAGAAAGTAAGCAACAAATATGAATTCAAGGTCACTTCACATATATATAAGCAACAAATATGAATTCAAGGTCACTTCACATATATCATACGAAAAATAAACCAATAGCAACAAGTAGCGCCAAGGTATTAAATAACTATGTATGCGAATAGTCTTGCAACAAGCTGTAGTTGAGAACTCTATTTGCTAGTTTGCATAACATTTTTTTTTCCATGAACATAACCTAAAGTGATAGTAAATAGATACAAATCAAATGCGAAACACAAATGTTACTCAATAGTGCAACCAGACAATGGGTAAAAGAAACAGTAATCAAACAAAGTAATAGTAAATTAACCAATGGTGCTAGTGATCAATGATCTAACATGAAATTTACATCCAACTCAACCTTTTGGTAAATGCACAAGCCCAAGAAAAGAAAAGAGAGCATACCATGGTCGCCAAAGTCCTTTTCATGACCATTTCGTTGGTGGGCATCTAGACCAATGATCATCACTCTGCAAATATTTTGAAAGATAGGTTAACTCATGGAGCTAAAATAGCTATGTTATCTTGTATCAATAGTTTTCGTCCTAGATTATTATTCCCAGCATATTCACTTTTAGAGTGTGATTACGAAATTGTTATGTTTAGCACTTTATGTTTATTTCCGCATAAACTACCCATCCGTTTGCAATTTTCCCATGAAGAAAGAGGTAGAGTAGGGTTGGCTGCTTACCAGCACAAAAAGCTAGCGTAAGATATATCGTAGATGAAAAGGAAAGTATATACTTTTGTTGGAGCTACACAAATAGTATTATAAATTAAATAAATAGTTTATCTAACTATAGTGGACATGCCAATGACAGTTATCCTACGTTAAGATACCTAAACGGACAAAAGCAAAATTGATGCACTGAGATATATCAGCATATGCACAAAATCCACCTCAATCCTCCGCCGAACAATGGTGAACCATTATGATCAGAACCATTTTTGAGGTAATCTTACACGCAATATGAAGATTAATATTTTTTTTAAACTTTGTTGAATGATCAAACATACAGAGCAGAGAGCCACTAACAACATATAAATAGCACAAAATAAATCACACCTACAAATTTCTACTCTTGTCCCACTTCCCACAGAAGGGAAAGCTAAAGGGCGCCCAATTAGGAGCAGATTAGATAGGTGTGTGTAACATCACTTTATATTTAATCCTTTGTTCATGGAGTCCTCCAAGCGAATAGATCCTTATTTACTTCTAAGACATGCACTACAAATCAAAGTCAGAAGAAAAGAACGATGGATTGTCAAAACTTTACGTGATTTGCAAATACATCTCGCACCTAAAATATTGAAATAAGTACAAATTTGTTGTCGTATACCTTCCAGGTTGTTGGAGATCTCATCATCAATCTCACGGTCGAACCCAAAGTATTCTTTGGCGGGACACATTGTAGATCCTCTTATTCGTCTCCTGCTTGCATGCATGTATGCTTTGGATAGCTCAATTGAGCTAGATGCATACGAATTACCTCCCAATGACCTTGGTGACGGTCTGGATATAGCAACGGATCATCTGTTGGTTGGTGTCGCCGTTGCCGCTGGGCTTGTCCACGACGATGAGGCGGTACTCGTAGTCGTAGCCAGGGAACAACATATCCATCTCCATCGGTGCGTATTTGCTAGCATGCGTCATCCGGTTCAGTGGAGGAGGTGGCCACGAGCGTGAGGATGACGGCGACGCGGGGCTCGTGATGACCATGGATATAGCGACGGTGAGATAGAAAGGGAGATAGGGGACGACGCGAGGGCGAGGGCGAGGGGATGAGACGCTGACCTTTGCAAGGGGATTGGGAGAGGAGGAGAACACGGCTAGGGGAGGCGGGGTTGGAGAGGGCGTCACGGGCGTAGGGAAGGAGGTGGGCGGCGAGGGAGGGCAGCACGGGCAAAGGTGAGGAGGGGGGCAGGAGAGGCGACACGGGCAAGGGAGGAGGTGGGCATCGAGGAGGCAACACAGGCAAAGGTGAGAGGGCACCGGAGGTGATGCGGGTGAAGGAGAGAAGGCAGGCATGACCAGGAGGGAATGAGACATCGACCTAGGGCTGAAAGAAGGGAAGGAGAGGTTGGCGGAGGCGTCACAGGCGAATGGGAGGAGGGGAGCGGTGAGGACGGCACGAGCAAAGAAGAGGAGGAGGCGCGAGGGCGGAAGGGGAGGAGGGGGCAATGGGGCGAGGCGACCCAAGGGGAGGAGGAGGCGGCGAGGGTAGCGTGGCTGAAGGGGATGAGCAGCGTGCGAGGAAGAGGGCGTAGCGGGACTGGAGCGGAGGCTGAGATGGCTAGGGTTTTCATGCGGTGGAGCGTGTGTGGGCTGATCTGGGCCGCCCATTGCGATCATTGACATCCAACGGACCTGGATGGCTGTGGATAGGGCTGCACGTGTCACTGCCTATTTGGCCTAAAATCGGTCTGGAAAACTAAGAGGCCAACGATTCTACGCGCTATAAGAAGTTTATAATTGTCTAAATTGTGAGGTGGACGCTCATGCATACATGACGTTAGTGGGTAGGGTGGAGGCAGGAATTAGGCATGAGGGGTCAAGCAGATAACCAAACACATACACGTTCAGTTAATACAAAAGAAGTCACATGTCTTCTATTTATTATCTTACATTTAGCTCTACAACTACAAAGCTATCATACAAAATAATGATTTTATTATAACCGAGCTTCATCACAATTTATTCTCAAAACCAGTACCTCGATTCTTGCTTAATCGTTCCTTTGTTTTATTGTCTCACCATAGCGACATGATGTGGATCGTCTTCTGGTTTGTTGAGTAGCTTTGTCCAATTTACTATGATTCCATGAAGGAGGTGAGAAAGAGGACAATTTAGAAGAATACGAGTAGCTGAAATGCCGTGTTTCTCTTTAATATGTGTTCTATCTCAAATTTAAATAAAATATGAAAGAGTTTTTTTTTCTAGAACAATTGTTTAGTTATCAATGCATTGGCGTCAAAGTTACTTGACTTGAATGCTTGTCGGTTGTAACTACGAAATATCTCTATAATCATTAGTACTTGCTAGCTTAGCTTTTGCATGCTTGCTTGATCCAGGAGGGTCAGGCCCCCTTCTCTGTCAGGGGTTGTTTAGATACATTGTGATCTGATTTAATCTCTTCAGATTGTTCGAAATTTGAGCTAAAATTTCTTTCAGTCCGAATGGATCGGTTCTAATCCTTCATTATCTAAACAAGCCCTCAGTCGGGTGGGATGTACGTCCCCTTGTGCCTCTTAGAAAAGGTCGAGGCTTCATTTGGAATGGATGGAGATAGTTCTGAAGGATTCCTGCCGTTCTCTACGGAATTCACGTGGAATGCTACCTGTACTTCAAGCACATCCCCAAGTATGTATCAATTAACTCTTGTCATTCTTGTGGATTGTACTACTTTGTGTAGGGTACTAGGGTGTATATGGTACGGAGTACTACTGCTATTTGCATTGTCCGCGTATGTATATCTGTGACTTCACCGCCGACAAACGGGAGTAGAAGGAACACACGCCGGCCGACACGACTCTCAACACTGGCTCGTGGCCAACACGCCGGCCAAGATGGTTCCGCCACAACAGCGGCAAAACAAGGAGTGCTGCCAAGTGAGCTCACACCCAGTACGGCAACACGAAAAGCGTGCAGGCCCATGCATGTAGAACTTGTATTCCAGCGTAATATCTCAATTTTCGTGTCTTGTTGAAAATTTTGAAATAAAAGGAATCAGTTGAATTTAATTGATTTGTTTAAAGTTTAATTCAAAATTTTAAAAATTAAAATAATTTATTATGAATAAATCAAACTTCAATTAAATTCAAAACCGGTTTATTTAATTTTCTAGATTTTCCAAGTTCTTTTGTTATTTCTTGTAGTTCAATTTATTTTATTTCTTTTCTGTTTTCCAAAAAAATTCTTTCTTTTGCTGTAAAATTTAATTTAAATTAGTTATTTCAAAGACTTAGATTTTATTTGGAGTTCTTGCTTATATCAATTCAAATCTCAAATCAAATTCCAAAAATCATATCTTTTCTCGGCCAATATTGAATTCAAATTCTCGATTTGAATTCACCTCTCCTCAATTTCAACCCTCAACCGAAATTCAAATTCAAATTTCTATTTTAATTTTCTCTGAAATACAAATCTCATAATTTTATTGCATTTTTTCGGCATCGAATCTCTGTTTCTTTTTCCTTTTTCCTTTTTTTTCCTCTTTCTTTTCCCTCTTTTCTTTTTTCCTTTCCCTTGTTGTGCTTCGGCCAACTGCTTCTCTGGCCGCCAGCGCCAAGTAGTGATTGGTAGCTAGAACATTCACTAGTAAAGGAATTAATTTATTTATCGAAACTACGTTGGTCAAATGTGCTTTATAAAAATTATTGAAACATAAAATATTACTTATGGAAAAGAACCATATATAAGCTCCATTTGTTAAAGCTATGCATATGCATATTTTTCTAGATTTGCGGAGTACTTTATGTACTCACATGCTACACTCAAATTAAATCTCAGAAACCTTCAACAACACGGAGGAGGATTACGACTACTTCGTATGTGGCTTTGATGAAGGACACCCGGAGTAGTAGGCTACGCTCCCCAGTCGAATGCCGGTGGGCAATTTGATGTGTCACCGCTCGGAGTTTATCATTTGTTGTTTCCGCTGCTGCAAGACTTGAGGTCATGTGACGTTTATTGTAATAAGTAGTCTTAAGGCTGGTACTTTGTTATTACTTTTATGTTGAATCGTAATTCGAACTTGTTACCAATGTTGTATCCACTGTATACACTAGCTACTGATCAGGAACTGATGCAGAAATATACAGATGGTTCGGATTCAGAAATTTGGTCCGACATCTAGTCTATGCTGCAACTGCAAATGTGCAAGCTCATTTCGACCTGAATGCTGTCTTCTCCTTTTTGTTAGTTTGACTCATCTGTTCATCATCCATTGCAATGATATAGTAGCAACTAATAACAAGCACCGGAATTGGCATTTGCTTGGCCCTCTTCTCAGGACCACGGCCACCAATCTGTAAGTTCCTTCAATCTTGACAACTCGGTTTGCCTCTAAAAAATATGGCAATGGCAGGCACGATAAAAAGACGGTTTTGGCCATCCGGCGATTAAAGAATTGAACTGCATACTTGCTAGGATGGTTCCTAACTTGCACTGAAGCTAGCTGACCGAGCCGAAGGATTGGTTAAATACTTAAATTATGATCAAATTGGTTGGTTAGTTGAGCTTTTGAGCCAAATTAGACGGCGCTCCCTGCTTCTTCGTAGGGGGGAGGAGAATATTTTGACGATTTGGTTTTAATTTAGGTGCCGGCCGGCTGATCGAGTTAGCTGGCTGTTGGTAGTAGGTGGGCTGTCTAGTGCCTAATCCAACCAATCAAGTGTTTGTTTGGGAGGCTAGCTAGGTGAACATAAACAATCCATGCAATGTAAATTAGAATCTATTCACACTAAAACCCTTCCATCCAAAATCTACGTACAAATGTCAAGAAAGATAGCGTGCAAATTAACGTTTACGTGCTCTGCTAACCGAGGTGCCACGCCGTTTAGAGTACTATGCAACGGCTCTGAGCCAGCCGTGAACTGCGATACTCTGTAAGTACGTACGCACAACAGCGACGCTCCTCAATTAAAGGGACGAAACCGTTGTGCATTGGCGGCTAATAACTAATAATTCGTGGCCTAATCAATACCTGTACGTACGGCGGCCACCTGTACGCAATAAGAACAAGTGCACTGTGTTGATTCTTTCTTTCTTTCTTTTGAGCCAGCATATGTAGCCTTTGTGGGTACGAACAAGGAACATTAAACTTGAATTAATTGGCTGTTTTGATCATGCACATCTTTGAATTGCCTGGGTCGTGACACACTGTAGTACAGTGGTCGGCCCAACTCACACTCTTGGTCGATATCTTTGAGGATTTTTATTTTATTTTTTGGCTGCATTGAGAGCATCGGACGCGGCATTGCAATGGCACTCTACTTGTTAGCTTGTAATAGCAGCACATCTATATGATAATGAAACTAGCCACTGTTCTTCATAAGACAAGGGGGAAAGCGTACTACTCGGTATTGCAAGTTAGTAGCTAGAAACGTTGTTGTGGTTTGTGGTCTCAAAACTCTTAAGGCTGCACTTGAAGCACAAGAACTCGTACCGATTTCAGCAAATGGTATAATTCCGTTCCAAGAAAACTGGGAAAAAATTTCTATTGCACCGGTGCTACGTGACACCGACTTAGATGCACGACAGATGACACCGATGCTATATAACACTCGCTACATATCATGTATCCAAAGTCGATGCCACGTAGTACCGCTGTCCTAGAAAAAATCTCGAAGAAACGGGGCCTAGGGATAGGAAATCCTGTAGACAGCATGGGTTTCGATTAGCCCTCTGGTTTTCTGAAACAATTAATGTGGGCAAATCCTATGGGTCCGAAACTAGCTTGTATCCACAGTACCCGATTCGGTGCTACCTAGAACCTAGAAACATAAGGTACAAGTTTGCACGCGCGATTGTCAAATCGTACACACATCCATGAGCAGTAGCAGGGTCTTTTATTTGATTCTCTCTTTCTTTCCCGCGAACACGCTGAAATTAAAGCTGCCCTACCACAGATGGGTCACTCCGTAATGCTTCTTTGCTGTGCAAAAATAATAGTAGTAGTAGTAGGCTGTGCGCTCGCGCGCGTGTACTGCGAAAGATCGCCCAGTTGTGTGACAGTTGGCGTAATGATCTCATCGCCATAACTTGTAAAGGAGAGGATAGCTCCTGTTCCCCATGATTAGTTGTTCGTTCGTCCATAGTTTTCTGAAATTGCATGCTTAAAGGAGATTGATTGGCAGCATGATAACGCCGGGCCTACGCGCCAAAGTGCACGCAGGCCCTGCCTTCCTTTCAGGAACGGCTAGCGTTGCATTGCATGCAAGAAAAATATACTATAATTAACGAACAATGTCATAGTAGTGCATAGTATATGCAAAACAAGAGAGGAAAAATACTTTATTGCTTTTGTTTCCTGGCTTCTTTAATTTTGCTAAAAGAACAGCCATGTTTCATTTTTGGATCGAGTTTGCAGGATTTTTATTGTGGAGTACGTATCACATGAGTTTATGTCTGTTTTGATTTATTTTTATTTTTTTGAAGTTTTTGACAATCTCTTCTGAACTGTAACCGGAGGCTGATCTGAGCTGAAAGAAGGAAAACTGAGACCGGTCTCTTCTTCGAACGGTACATACTCAGGCCCAAACTGCATATAGGCCCGTAACATAATCTGGCCCGTTTATTTCCAAACGTTCTACTACTATGATTTTGCCAACAAACCCATGCTCCATGAGAATCCAGACCAAGAAGAAGCCCACATATTGTTTGGGCCGCCCCAGTAAATTTGCAATCCACGCATCTGAAAAGATCCATTCCGGTTTCGACGTGACCGCGACGTACCTCAACCAAGTTTTACGTTGCTTCAGCAGCAACAGTTTAAAAATCCTGGCTCTTCTAAAAAACAGTTTTTTTTAGAATCATGGCGAAAAAAAGAAAAGGGAATGTCTATACAACATGCGATTGATTTTTTTCTTGAAAATCAGTCACTTTTTTAGCCATTAGATGAAGATCCAATCAGGGCCGTTCCTGAGTTTTTTTGGGCCTAGGTCGAGTCCTAATACGGAGGCCTAATCCACTCTCTCAAAATATCTATATATATTTCTATATACGTATATATAGTCTTATAAATACACATCAATTAAGAAGATAATATTCAATGCACTAAAATAACTTATATAGAATATCTCAAAGTTCATAAAGTGGACAAATGTAATAATAAATTACTTACTTGGCGCTTGACATTATTTTAAACAATTTCTTCTAACATTTCGAGATGCAAAGTCATTGATTATACTATTGATATCGATCTCATCCAATAACTTCTTCTCGATGCATAAAGTCGTCAAACCATTTAACCTTTCTTGAGACATTGTTGACCTCAAATAGTTCTTCAATAATTTCAACTTTGAAAAGCTTCTTTCGGTGATCATGATACCACGAGCACGATAAATAAGATCCGTAAGCAATGGAAACATTTGGATAACAATCCACCTCTCGACATGCTCGAAAATCTCCATAGCGCACAATGCACCATCCGCAATGTGAATTTCATAATCTTCAAATCGTAAATAAGATCATGTACCTCAACATCGATGATCCATTAACAGAGAAAGTTTACGCAAATTTAGTGCAAGACTCTTCAAGTTCAATATTATCTAATGACTTTAGGGTGCTTGAGCTCATTAAGAAACCAAATATGTCTTTAAACACCATGAGTTCTTCAAATCGTTCTTCAAAGAAGTGATTGCCATATCAACCGAACAAAAAATATTTAACTTCAAAAGCCTTCTAGTTCTCTACGTTGTCGCACTTGATGTCTTGATTGGGCCATACTCCATAGGAGCCCACATACATTACTAAGTATACTAGTACTAGTACTAATGTACTATATGGGGTGGGGCCTATGTAAATTTTAGGCCTAGGGCGATGGCACACCCTGCCCACCCCCAGGGCCGGCCCTGGATCCAATGCTCCAGATATCACCCCACCTCTATATCCCTAATCTAATATCACTTCTCACCCTCTCTCTCACCAATCACATAGCACTAAAATTGAAAGATGTATAGCAGTTCTCAAAAGAAAATGCAACAACAATCTGAGAAGACGAACTGGATGCAACAACAATCTGAAAAAAAAAAATGCAACAACAATATTCGTAAATCATAAATCTTGAGGATCCCGTATTCGTAGTTGCCGGGGCAAGTTGGCATCGTCACGATTCAATCCTGAGTCATGAGCAACTTGCATCAAAGATTATTGGTTGGACGGCGATGTGAAAAGATTAACGAATATATGACAAGATACCCTATGCTAGCTAAAGCTTAGCTCCATGCATGGATTAGATTGACGCCACGGTCCCTATTTGGGGTACTGGAATACCGTGACGCTGAATCGCATCCAAGTTACTCGCATCTGAAAGCTGGGAATCACCAAGTTACTGTCTACTAGCACATGTCGGCAACTGTCAAAGTGTCAAGAACAGGTTGGTTGGAGCACATACGGCTCACCCATCCATCCAGAGGTAGATACTGTAGATCCATAGAAAATAGGTCGCATATACATGTGGTCTCTATGGCAGCAGAGGAAATATTACAAGCACCTCGGAGAACGTACAGGCAATTCACTGAACTTGAGCACTTTTTTGAGACGACTGTACACACTGCACCTTTTATCTCCGTACCCGCACTAGCCTTCTCGTTGACTCGTATGCCCTTCAAAAAAAAAAAAAAATACGGTACATTCTATTGATAATATATAATAGTAAGTATAAATCAAATCTAATTACTGATTTGTTAAATATATAATAAAAAAAATTATATTTATAATTGTTCGTGAGGGTATTATAAATTTTTTTAACTAAGGTTGAAAATATTACTTTTGTTTCATGTAATCCCTACATTGTCAATTACAATTTTACTCTATTTAAAATTCTACTACTAATAGTAATAATTGTAGTATAATAAATTCCTAACTAATTTCAACCATTCTATTTTAAAAAATAGATGGTTCATATTAAATTTAATGTACCGAGAATCGGGCACCCGTACGGCCCCAATGGAACAGCTTAAGTCACCTGGCTGAATGACTGAACTTGATGAGCTGCAAGCAGGTGACAGCGACAAACGCAGTACGAATACAGAGAGGCAACCACATGCACCAGCGCCCGTGCCTTTTAGCTGGACGCAGTGACCACATGCTGCTGCTGATGCCGACGCCGGTGCAGCACAGCAAAAATGTCGCGGCCTGTTGCAAGTTGCGCCGCGCTACTGGCCGCCTTGGGCTGCCCGATTCCTGGTGCAGGTGCAGCGAACGGTCAAATGCAATCACCCCCGATCGATCGACGGCGAGCCCCCCGCGCGGTTATAAGTAGCTAGCCCACATGCACCGCGCACTTCATACACTGGGCACGCACACCGGCTCACGCTCATTTCACTGGCCCGAGAAGTGTTGGGTAGGCTGCGATGGCCGGCGGCGGAGGGAAGAACGGGGGCAGCCTCTACGCGGTGCTCGGCGTCGCCAGCGACTGCTCCGACGCCGAGCTGCGCAGCGCCTACAGGAAGCTCGCCATGGTCCGTGGCTTGACTGCTCGGTTCCTTCTCTGTTTGCTCTGCTCGATTCCTCTGTTTCTTGGATCGGCCTCAGCTCCGGGGCGCTCACTGGTTATTTACGACGCGTTCTTCGGCAGAAATGGCACCCGGACAAGTGCGCCGCCGCGGGGAGCTCCGGGGGCGCGGAGGCGGCGAAAGCGAGGTTTCAGAAGATCCAGGGGGCCTACGCCGGTAAATCAAACCATCTGTTTCGCCTTCTTGTGATTTTTAATGAGTGCACACTGTACATATGCTATTGCTGAGCCTTACCGCCATTATTTTGGATGCTGGAATTCTTCTTACTCGTGATTTGAACTGAACAGTTCTCTCCGACCCCAACAAGAGGATCCTCTATGACGTCGGAGCCTACGACAGCGACGGCGACGATGACGTATACCTTGTCACTTTTGTTTATTCTTTTCTATATACGTGAGATTTTCCGTGGTCGGCCTCTTTGCTGACTGCTCTGCTGTCTATGTCAATCTGTCCACAGGGTGCAGAAGAAATACTTGGAGACATCCTCGAGGCAATGAAACAAACAGGCCCGCACGTATGATTCATGAACTTGCTTTTACTATTTGGAACTACCATCGCTTCTTGAGAAATTATACTCCGTCAATTCAAGTCGATTTTAAATTTCGACATGTATTTGGACAGGAGAATGGCAAGGGGGAGAGTTTGGAGGATCTGCAGAGGCAGTTCGAGGAGCTGTTCCTGAGACCGGACGCCTACCCGCGGTCGTCCAAGCCGTCGTCTTCGTTCTGCTCCGGGGTACGTACGTTCATGGGCCCACTCAGATTAGCTTCTTTCTCTGTGATGCGATGAGACCAGTAACCCAATTGTGTCCCTTCTGAGCTAGCTGCGCATGACTTGTAGTAACATTGGCCTAGGACTAGCCATTTCTGCACATATAGATGCTACTGGACTGGACCATGCGTCATCAGGCGATGAGAAAATAGTGAATTTGTGCTTTCAACTTTTTGCGTCGCTTTCCGACAAGTGGTGCATGTCGAGCAGTACAAACTGTCGTATATGTGATCACATAGCCAATTGTTAGTTGGGTTTTTGCTTACTGAATTAGGTTTTCGCGGCTTGAAATTAAGGAACCGGGCCAATCAGGACCATGTACGGTTTCCTTTCTCGGCCTCAACCTCCTCGAGCCCTCCAATATTTAGAGAACATATGCTCACCTATTATGCACACGTAAATACGTTTCAATAAGAACTTTGTGGAATCGTGAATTTATTCTCGGCGTTCATCTATCTAGACGTATGCTAAGAAAATATACTTGTATACGTGTGTGGTGGTGTGTGCGCGTTCGTCTTCCTTGTAATCACGACAAATATATATGCATGTATATGTTTACTCACTTGCAGCAAGATGAATCTGGGAAGTCGTCCAAGATCAGAAGGGCTGGAAGAAAGCAGCAGTAGAAGAGGACGCTGGGGAAGAGGATGCAAGATGTTTCGTGCTTAATTAAGCCACATGCACGACCGAGGATGCCGAGAACTGTTTTCAGATAAGCTATGACGTACTACTCTGGTGAGCAGTAACCTGTAACCTCAATAACCACGGCACCATCCTGCATGTAGATGGCTGTCTATAAGCTAGAAATATTCTCTCAAATTAATTAATACGGCCTAGAAATGTTCCAAATTAAGATGGCCGCGCCCATTGTTGTATGCACGCACGCTCCCAATCTGAGTGGTTATCGTGCTGGAAAAGGCTTCTCTCTCTATATATATATGCATATGTGCTAGCTCAATATTTTTGAGAGACCAATTTTCTGCAATTTCAATTGCCTGCAGTAGTTCGTCCTACAGTTTCAGAATCATGTGAGCATACATATTTTGAACTCGCATTTCGGTGTAACTTTCTTAACTCTCTCTCTCCGGTTGGGCCGTACGCTTGATCAACACGACAAAAATTACCATGTTAACGAGTGATACTAGCACCGGATGTCCGATCCGGGGCTAGGATCGGACGCCCGGTTGCACCTGTCTCCTAATGTTGTGTATCTACGTATGTTAGAAGGTGTTTTTTAATGGATGATAGCTGATCAAGTAGTACACATGACATGATATGTCTCCACGTTTCTCCATGACATATGGAACAATACAAAAGGATTTGGAATTTGGATGGAGGTTACAGGTTTCAGTTTGTGTAATCTTTAGAAGTAAAAGGTTGGTGATTTCGTATCATTTGCATGCAGTCCATGACCCCATTTTGCAGCTATCGTAGTACTTCGAACGTGGATCGATTGATCGACGATCCTAGCTAGTAGTGGAGTCACTTCAGCGATTGCAACGTATCATCGTGCGGACAGAGTGACGAAAGATTTGATGTTTGGCACGATGAAAAAGGTCACAAGGCAACGTGGCTCGTGAAGCTCGAGAGGTACTTAATTGATGGGAAATAGTTAGGTCAATGCACTGCTACAGAAAACGTCATCACAGACGGTTCAGACCATCATCACAAACGGTTCGGAACCGTCTGTGTTTTTGTACGTCTGTGATATGTGATAAGTCACAACACAGACGGTTCTAGTTACCAACCGTCTGTGATATGTGAGATATCACAGACGGATCATAATTAGAACCGTCTGTGATAGCTTTTTTTTGTTGCAAAAAAAAATACTGTCATTTCATGAATACACTCATACACATACACTGTCATTTCTCAAGCCTCCCAAACATGAATTCATTGATATACATACATGGATTCTAAGTCCCAAGTCTCCCAATAAATTTCTCAAGCCATGGATTCATGGATACACTTATACACTCGATCATATACAAGTACCAACATAAGTAGAATCTGGAGGAGAATCTAACATAAATCTGGATATGAATCTAACACAAGTACTACAAGCACATACATACAAATCTGGATCTGAATCTAACAGAAGCTCATATACAATAGTACCAACAGAACCTCATATACCAGAGACGTCGACGTCGGAAGAGGACTGGATGAGGTCGGCGTCGGAGGAGGACTAGAGGAGGTCGGCGTTGGTGTCAGCGTCAACTCTTAGCTGTTGGGGAGGAAGACCACGTCGGAGGTTGGGGACTGCGAGAGCAAGGGAGTAAGAAAAATTTGAAGCCATGGTAAAATCAGAGAATTACAGAGTAAGAAAAATTTGAAGCCATGGTAAAATCAGATAGTAAGAAAAATTTCAAGTCATAGTAAAATTACAGAGTAAGGAAAATTTCAAGCTATAGTAAAATCTAAGTCATAGACGGTTCTTAATACCAACTGTCTGTGATGAGGTCATTATCACATACGGTTCGTACTAAGAACCGTCTGTGAAGTATCATAGACGGTTCGTATCACGAAAATTTCAAGCTATAGTAAAATCTAAGTCATAGAAGAACCGCTCGTGATGAGGTCATTATCACATACGGTTCGTACTAAGAACCGTCTGTGAAGTATCATAGACGGTTCGTATCACGAACTGTCTAATCCAAACGAACCGTCTGTGATGAGGCGTCTACTATGACCTGTTTTGTAGTAGTGATGGTTGCAACACCCCCCAGACAACGGTTGCAACATCATAAATCAAAAAATTAAATATTTGAAAAAAATATGTTGAAAAAAATTACAACATCGTCATGAACAGTATGCAACATTTTTTTCTATAGATGCAATATCCCCGAACAATGGTTGCAACATCTCCGGACAACGGTTGCAACATCCCCGGACAACGGTTACAACATCTTAGGACCATGGTTGCAACATCTTAGGAAAACGGTTGCAACATCCCCAGATAACGGTTGTAACATCTTAGGACAATGGTTGCAACATCCCCCGACAACGGTTGCAACATCTCCGGATAATGGTTGCAACATCACAAATCAAACACAAAACATCTGGAGAGAAAAAACACGTTGAAAAAATTTACAACATCGTCATGAACAGTATACTACAATTTTTTTCTATAGATGTAATATTTTTTCTACAAATGCAACACTTACAACATCCCCGGACAATGGTTGCAACATCCTAGGATAATGGTTACAACATCACAAATGTTGCATACCGTCCGATCACGTTTCGCTCACTTCTCGGCCGCCCGATCTGCCTCTGCCTTCGGCCTACCTTTTTGCTTGTGCGTTCGCGCGAGGCACGTGCACGTGCAGCAGTCGGAAGACGCCAGCGCCCCCACGTCGATCTTTCTCCCTTCGTCTCCCTCCGTCCCACGCCGTGGGCTCCACCGGCCGCGTTTCTTGATTGGTGCGTGTGAGGCTGGCGGTCGCGGGTCGCTCTCCATGCGCAGGCCCCACGCACGGGCGTGGCTCGCGCGCCCAAGGGAGGCTACTAGTAGTAGTCATTAAGTGGAGGGTAGTCGAGAAAGTCAAAGAAGCGTCTGATTTTTTGGTTTCGTGTCGGACGTATGGGTCCAATCTTTTCCCAAAATTTAAAACGGGATAAAATTAAACCCGATTTGCAAGCAGCTACTGCTACTCTGCTACTAAAAACATTGCTTCAAAATTTGTGCATTTTAGTTTTTGAGAGGGCATAGAGGCACGTACTACCCATGACACGCAGATATATGGATGTTGGATTACCGACTCCTCCAATGCTCACACATGTTGCTGCCTGGGCCATAGAGTACTAAAAAAGATAGCATTTCCAGACTAATTAAAAGCTGTCGTGTTCTTACCCTTGATTGATGTAATACCTTTCTGTAATACTACATGTTTCAGCGGATAGAATTATATATCTGCACGCAAAACGCGTGAAACTGCATTGAGAACTACTACTCCTATATAATATTGTTATCTGCATAAAGAGCACACCTATATGGTAGCTAATTGGAAAACTGGCCCTGTTTTTGTTTGGGTTACGTCTGAACTAAATTCCGACCAAATGCTCCTCCAAACAGCAGGCCCTAAAGACGAAAAGTACACCAATGTCGTAGCACAGGTACAATACAACTCAGAATCCCCAACGTATATGACGATTGAAACGTTCTCGCAAAACAACACAATAGCAGTACGTAAAGTATCTGTCAGCCTGTCGATCTGCATATGCCTATCTATTTCGATCTCGTAGTACCACTTGTATAGTTGTATATGACAGAAGGCAAAAGAACACGCGCGAACAACATGGACGCCTCAGGTACGCCGACGAAAACAAGCCGGCATCTTTTTTTGCATTAATGAGTAATGACGCCGGGGACCAACAGATCAGGTTTCAGAAAGGAGTGATGGGCATGCATCGACCTAAAAACGGCAAAAACCTGCAAATAAAACACAATGTGCTCCATATCAGCTAGTAATCCCGGCGGTCGATCCGGTCCGATTGTCTGCATCTTCGTAGCCTATCAGCTGGCCCGGCCGGCAGACTCCATAGAATGTAAAATATTCGCCTCCCGGGCGCGATCCAACGGCCGCCGCCTCCTCGCGCCGCGCCCTTGTGGACGCACGTGGAGCGAACACGTCGCCCGAATTCCTGTGGTGGCAGCTAGGGGTGAAAACGGATCGAATAAAGACGGATAATAGCTCTGTCATATTTTTTTCCCGGATTCGAATACGAATACGGTCACAGATATTTTTCGGAACATGAAAATTTCTTAAATTGTATGCCAGAAATTAACGAAAACATATAACTAGTTTATTTGATGCAAACATTCTTGAATTGTTCATATTTTGGACAACCACACATAATGTTGGCACTAGCAAGCTGCATTAACTAGTTCATCACAAAAATAACACTTAGTTTACCATATTTAGCTCATAAGTTATAACTCACAAAGTCATAAATCATCATGCATTCAAACTTAGTTCATCACATACATAAAACTTAATTCACACTAACATGGATCAGGCTGGATGGTTAATCTATACGAAAATAACTGTAACATCCCAAAAATATGTTACCAAAAATAAAATTAATAAAGTTATTATTTTATTGAATTTTCTTAGATTTAAAAGAGTTTTGTTGGTTAAAAAGAAAAAAAAATAATAAAATAAAGTCAATTATTTAATTTCCTAGTTTTTAATGTTAAAAATAATATTTATTGAGTTTTCTGGAATTTTATTGGATTTAAAGTGAAAAATTGATTAATTTCTTGAATTTTTTGGATTTTAAAGAGGTTTTTACTATTTTTTAGAAATTAAAAATAATTTATGTGCCAAAATAAAAATCAACTTTAAGTTGAAATTAATTTATTAAGTTCAAAATAATTCAAGTAATTTCTATATATATTTTTTAGAATTTTTGAACTCTATTTGCTATTTTCTAAAAGGCTATTTGATTTGTTGCATTTTCTGAAATTTAGAAATCAATTAACATCTCCTTTTCTCTTTTGGGCCGAAATCCTCTTTTAAGCTAAAATCCGGATATCCGGCCTTTGTCTTATCTGGATAATTCGTATTTGTATCCGCCAGATAGCATGCCTACCGTATTTGTTTCTGTTTTCGGCAAAAAAAACCCGAATCCGTTTCCGATCTGAGACAATCCGTTTCCGTCCGGATCGATCGGAAACTATCTAATCCGTTTTCACCCCTAGTTGCGGCACTTTGGATGGGGAATCTGTCAAGTTTAATTCTGCACACCAGCTTTGGAAATCCAATGGCAATATGGCAAAGATTCCAGATTATTACAGAGACAAGTGATTACACGCGAAACAGTACATTCCCATTCTGCTGATATGTTAAAGTGTGATCTGAATTAGTCATGGACACTGCGCTAAACGTGGCGCCAAGCCGTGTCAAACGTGAACGGCTGGCGCATCAAACTCTGATTCGGTTTCCTTCTCTGGTAGTGATTTTGATCCATAGTCTATATATGTACCCCTATAATCCTATAGTTAGATACGTTGAAGCTCCCTATGCTTAATTTCTCATCACATGATGAATGCCGTCTTTGTGTGTTCATGGTTTTTCCCGCAAAATTTTTTCACATTAAATCTGTGTCTTATGTACTTTTGTTCATGCTATTTTGCCGTGTATTTTCTAACGAGTGCCCATGATTTTCTCCAAAATAATTTTTTATATAAAATTCGTGCCTTACATTTTTTGTGTGTATTATTTACAACACGATACACAACCCAACGCAAGAGCTTAATTAATTACATTGGACTGGACGAGGATCAATCCGGTAGCTAGCTAGCTAGCGAGCATCTAGGTAAAGCGGAGACTTTCGTTAGTCGACCCGACCGCGTACGCAGTGGCGCAAGTTGCTCAGTGCACGCATACGGCGCTATGTCTGCGTGAGAGCGAGATCGATGTACCGCGCAACAATTGAGCAGGTGTCGGCAGCTTTCCGGGGGCAACTTGGGCCCTGGACCGGCTCAGGAAAGGCAGAAATAATGCTGGTTCCCGCAGCGTATCGAATGCTCTCGACCGAGCTCACGAGGTGATGGATTAGTTTGCGCTACCGGCTAGCAGCATTGTCTGCATCTCGCAACAAATTGCAGCCGTCCTAATCCAAAAATCGACAGCAACAGTAAATTAAATGGAAAAAGGAGCTACCTACTTGAGCAACTTGGGCGATGTAATAGTGTCTAGCTAGCTTAGTTCTTGGATAGATCTAATACATCCTTACCTTATAGACGGATCGATCGATCTTGGTCGAGTCTACGCTTCAACAGTACAGCATCGAGTGATCAAGGAAGAATATTTCTTTCGAGGAAATTCCTTCTGTATCATTTACCTTGTTTCTCTCTATGCGACTAAAAAATTGTGTTTTCTTTTATGCCACCGAGTTTCTTTTTTGTTCTTCCATGCCACTCCCACTAGCTTCATTAGTGCGACTCGTTGACCGCCTTGAGACGACAGCTTTTTTTTCATAAATGGCCATATTGCCCCCATCACTTGTCAATTTATCGAGCCCACATGTAATTGCCTTCCTCTTTCTCTCCGTCCTCCTCCCCCCACTCTCTCCTCTCTCCATCAACTATCCACCACCTCCCCTGCCAACTCGGGTCGCCAGCCTGCCTCTTCCCATCTGCATTTTGGGTCGCTGGCCCGCTACACCACACCATAGCTCTGGTAGCTGGGCCGCCACCAAGCACGCCACCGCAACCTGCAGCATGGCTTCTCGGCCGCCCTCACCAAGCAAATCTAGGAGGTGGTGGTGTGCCAAAATCTTTCAATTTTGTTGCAATTTCCTTTTTGTCGTTCCCAATTGTGTTTGCAATTTGTTGCAATTCCTTTTTTCCTTTGCTTGAATCAGGTACCTCACTCCAACTTGTGTTCCAATCAAGAGCTATGTCCCGTGTGGCGTTGGTAGAGGCAAGCCGGATAGGGAAGATCTGAGGCCTATGGCCGAGTAGCAAGGGATGGGGAGATAGCTCTGTGTCTCGCAAACAAACAAAGCAGCCCGAAGGAAGATCTCTCCTCCCTTCCTCCTCCTCCTCCTAAAAACCCTAGCCACCACCAAACAAGCCCCCCTCTCCTCCTCCCTTCCTCCGCGCTGCCGTCGTTGGTGGCCACCGGCCGGCGATGGCGCGCGAGGCTTCTTCTGGTGGTGGCGTCGACCGCATTGCTTGATGCCCGACGTCGTCCTCCGATTTCCAACGGTATGGACTTTCGTCGGGGTTGGATCTGGGGCCCTTCTCCGCCGGCTCGTCTTCGGGCATGAGGATCCAGGACCCTTCTCCGTCGGCTTTTTTCGGCGGCACGGTTTCATCGATGGCATAATAATGAAGGTGGCACGGTGTAGATCTAGATTTGGCGCATTTGATAGAGATCGCGACGGCTCGATGGCGGTGGCTTGTGCGGCGCTCGACTCCTCCCCGGTGGACGGTTGTTAATTGGCCGACGCGTGGGCTACGGTGGACGTCTTCTTCCTTTGGTGCTGGCGGCGGTTGGCCGTTGAGGATGTTGCGGACGTTGTCTTGGCGATTTGGCCTTCGTTGGTTGGATCCAGCGACGAGATCATACTATAGCGTAGTCTTGGAGCGCTGGTACCTTCGATCTGGGGTGAAAACTCTTGATCTGGCCTTCGCTGGTTGGATCCGCAACAACGTCGACCTGAGCGGCGTTACCTTCTTGAAGGCATTGCTTTGGAGAACCGGTACCTAAGCTCCGGAGTGAAAACTCCTGATCTGATCTTCGCTGGTTGGATCCGGCAACGACGACGTGAGTCGTATCCCTTCTTGGAGGCGTTGCTATGGAGACTGGCTTATCATCACTTCTTTGTTGTGCAGTTGCTGTTCGCGTGTGGAAGATCTCCTGGTTGGTCTTGGAGACGGGGCTAGGTGGTTTTTTTAAGGTTAGCCTTTGCACGACAATTTGTTTGTCATTGTTGGCTTTTGGTCTTTTTTTGTTTTAAGTTTTTAGCTGATGGTGGTGTAATGGCTGTGTGCATCTCTAGTTAGTGTAGAAACCGGGAGTTGTACTTCTATTATCTAAAAAGAGTAGCAAGGGATGAGGACGGCGCGGTGACCAGAGAGAGAAGTGGGGAATTTGTTTTGGGTTCCTTGGTGACTTCTTGCATCTCTTGTTTGTCAACTTGGGTGTTTCCTTTTTTTTAACGGATACATGATTTTGTGTTCAGTGCTTGAATTCAATTCATTCTCGTGTCGATCTGTGATTCATGGCGTCGGATACTGATAGATGTTGACGAGGAAGAAGAAAAGAGGAAAAAAGGGTATGATTGTCTTTGCGCAGCCCACTTAACGGCACATTGACCGAAGAGGGACAGAAGTGGCATAAAAGGAAACATGATAGAAACTCGGTGGCGTAGAAAGAAATGTATTTTTCTAGTGGCATATCTAGGATGAGTGAATTTTAGTGGTATAGAAGGAATTTTCTCATTTCTTTTTCGGCAAGTCGGACTACCGGCGGGAGGGAGCTATTTCGGGAAAGGTGGCCAATTGGCCTAGCTAGCTAGCTCAGCCGACCAGTACTGGTCTACTGGATGTTGGCTAGTGTATTAATCTAATCAGGTTTTGTACGTGTGCCAACAGGTGAAGTGACTGGCTGGCACGCACGCACGGTGCATCCCATCTGTACCTAAAAAGTGCTGACAGAGACCTACGGGCTACGGCTACTATGTACGTCAATCAAGCGTGTTGCGGCCGGGCTGGGCCAGGCTAGCTTATATTTGTAGGATCAAATGGTATATTTGTAGTAAATACTTCGTCCATTTTCAGAATACTTACGCTCTTGACTTTAACGAGTCAAACCTTATAATCTTTGACCAATTTTTTCTTCTAAATATTTAGTTTGATTGTATTAAAATGATATTGTTAGAATTGTGATAATAAATATTTTTTATAATATTATACTTTTATAACATTTTGTAAATGTATTAATGCAAAATTAACACTCAAATTATGACTATAGAGACCGTGAAAAGTCAAGAATGGCAAGTATTCTAAACCGGAGGTAGTAAGAGCTAGGTTGGAAGGTCTAAGGATTTGATTGGAATGTTAGATTTTTATCTAGATTTCTACGGGAATTGAGTTGTTTTCTGTAAAATTCTAGCATTCTAGGTAGACAAGGGTACTGAAACTTGGAGTACAGTACATTTGAAAGTGAGTGTGCTCATTTCACTTTGCACTTGCAGCACTTACTAAGTTACGACAATCCCACCGAATATGATCACCCAATACAAAAACGGCTACTTGGAATGGAAATTCGGCCAGCCCATGTAGATGGAGTGACAAATGTCCTCTCCGTAATTTCCTCTTTTTGATCATGTAAAGCCCAAACCCATAACTCTCATAAACTCCCAATGCAATTGAGTTCCCATAACGCACGTTCTCAAGAGTCAAGATGCAGTTAATAATTTAGAACAGCTGATGCGAATGTATAACTACAGTGTCGTAACATACTATATATCGTTTAGAACAAAGTAACTCTCATAAACTCCCAATGCAATTGAGTTCCCAGCGTAACGCATGCTAACTCATGCAATTCGCGTATACCTCCTTCCACCTCCCCCTATAAAACAAGGAATTTTTCTTTTCATGCCACTCCTACGATTGCACTTTCAGTTTGTGCAATTGTTTTTTTTTGCTTATTCTTTCCATACATTGCTTCACAAAATTTCTTCAAAATTACCACCGTCGTCACCCTCGGCATCCTAGAGCCGAACGGTGTCAAGTCAAACCATTTGACTCGGTCTCTCTGTATGAAACATGTCAATTTTCCATCATGCCCCTACCCTTCTTTTACTCCCTCCTCTTTACTCACTTAATTCCTAATTAGCTTAATTTGTTGCTAGCGACATACTACTTTTAATTAGCCTCCAACACTAATTGATTTTACCGCCCTTTAATTCACTAACCAACTTACCTATGGGTCCACTGTTAGTGGCTTATTTACACTACACTAACTGCTACCTAGCTACTTACAGGTAGATCCCCACTTCAGTCTATCGTATACAACACAGAGAGAGAGAGAGAGAGAACACCAAGTAGGGGAGCAGTCATGGCGCCCAAGGTGGGTCTTGACGCTGGCGATGGCAAGCGAAGGCGATGGCGAGAGCGCTAAAATGGAACCGAGGATAGGAGGGGACCCTATGGGTGGTGATGTCTCGGCCCGAGGTGCTCGGTGGCAGTCAAGCGGCAGTGCATGGCGGCCAGGATGGGGGAAGGAGAGTGGTGACGGTGCATGGGTGGAAGAGGGGTGGATTTTGAGGGAGCATGAGCACCAGGGGGCTGAGGGTAGCTTACTGGGGCAATCAGTGGTGGTGGGGAGTAACCGGGGAGGTCCGGTGACGTACACCAGAGGCGACACGGTGAGGTCGACGTGGAGGCGACGACCTAGGGGAGGAGAGGAAGAATGAGTGGTGGGAGGAGATAGAGGGGAGCACATGGATGCTTCGGGTAAAGGGAATTGCACAGGAGCTCACCCGAGCTAGAATGCCAATGGTGGTGGCAGAGTTCTGCTAGAACTGAGGAAGTAGGCAGCGCACGGTGCTCCCGAGGAGGAGGGAGAAATTCATTGAGGGGTTTTGCAGAGGATGGCCGGGAACACAATGTGACACGTGCGGTTTTGGGCGGAGCTCACCGAGACGGCCGGAACGAGGAGACCGTAGGGGAGGAAGACGGGGCCGATCCTAGTCGCGCGTCGCCAAGGGAGGAGCGTATGGGCGCGGGGATGCGGGCGCCGAGGCGGTGGTGATGCGCATAGTGGGGCGGCCAGAGCTCGTTGGGGTGGCGGCGCAAGGCAGACGGGGCGTGGCGGCTCGACTCGGTTCTACGAGAGAGGGAGGGGAAGATGGAGGGGGTGGCGAATGTGGCAAACTTGACACCGTTACAACTCTAGGTAGCGGAGGATGACGGTAGTGGCAATTTTCAAAGAAATTTTGCGAAGCAGTGGCATGAAAAAGAATAAACCAATAAACAAAAGCACAAACTGAAAGTGCAATTGAAGTAGTGGCATTAAACGAATTTTTCCTTAAAAAAAACTTCCATGCACCTCAACAACACAAGCACAGGCTGCACAGCACATGACATTGTTTTCCTGTAGACATAAGCTTGAGTGCAGGGGCGGATCTACAGTGATCTACCAGGGTGCACAGACACGAGGTCAAAAAATCATTTTTTTTTAGATATAGTCATGTATATATAGTATGGACACCCCTGGTCCAAGATAAAAGAATATCTCAAACCAAAAAATTAAATATATATAATATATATGAGAAGTAGAGAACCCGATCATTAAATATATGTGATATGTATAAGAAATAGAGACCCCGATCATTTTCGTTGAGTGCAACGACGCTACGCAACAATGGCCACCAAGATCACGTCCACGATGGTCTCCTCCTAGCCCAACTCCTCGTTGCACCCACCGCAACAGCGGCGATATCGATCCCCGCCACCACCGCCGCACCGGCAGCCGCCGTGGACGATGACGGCCCCGTGCCCCCCTTGTTCCCCGGGGGCTCAGGCGCGCCCGCGGCCGCCGGATGCTGGAAGGCGGTGATGAAGGCAGAGAGCTTTGCCGGCGACATCCTCCGGTCGCTCGCGTCCCCCGACGTTGGCGCCCGCGTCGGCGCGGCCTGCTGCGGCGTGCTCCAGACGATCGGCGACAGGTACCTCAACGACGTCTTCCCCAAGTCCCCGTTCAGCCCGCTCTACGCTCCCCTCGTCAAGCACGCGCGCGGCTTTCCCACAAGCTTCACCCCCGGCCGCCGCCAGTAAGTGCCAGCCGGCCATATATCCACCGTCTTCATGCACCAGCTGGTGCCTGCGTCCCGCATTCCCGATCGAGAATAAGTGAATAATGCAGGCTCAGCCGCTCGGGCTCTCGCCTTAATTAATTCCTGCCGACAAGGCACAACAAGTCAGAGATGATACTATTTCGGTAGATCATTACTACTAGACGATGATCAATCATTTGTTAAGGTTCCTTTGTGCTTTACTTGTAGAGAAGATTCATTTGTTGTTTCTTCCTTTGAGATGTAATGCGCCAGGAATTAATTTTCTTCTACACGGTCTAATGAAAGAAACATACTATGAGTCTATGACAACAAGGTGACTCTTAATCGATTTGCCTGACTTCTGAGGTATAACAATGAAGTGGGCTGTCGATTCTCCCAGGAGCAGCCGTTGAGACATTAGATCACGCGCGAGATCTGCGGCCCGTTTAGAAATTGGATCAGCAGGAGCGTTGAGAGATTGGGTAATCAGTTAAAGATTCGCGGCCCGTGATGGGCGACCAATTGGATGGCGACCTGTGGTACCTTAACGGGCCGTGAGTCGATTGCCTCACGCATCCATGGGCCTCTTTTACTTGGGCTTACACACGGAGTTCAGCGGGTGCGCGTCCCAGGTTCGAGCCCACTACCTCTCCGAAAAGTAAAAGCTTCGAGGCCACATCTCACGTCCACGGAAAGATTCCATTTCCATGTCAAAGTCACTGCTGTTACTTGGCCAACCTCCCTATCTCCCATCCCAGTGTTAATCTGTCAGGCACGTGAAGTAGACAGGAGTTGACGCTAAAATAGGAGAGGCAAATTCTAGCCAGGCAAGCTCTCTGTAATTAAACAGCTTGCTAGTGCTCCCCGACTGTGTGAGCTATCATGTCAGCCTATCGTGCTCGAGCAGATGGAAACTATTGAGGAACCGTCGCTGGCGAGTTCAATTCGAGCGATTACCTCGTAGACAAGCGTAGAATCGTAAGAACAATGCATGAACAACACGAACAGAATAAGAGATAGAACACAGAGATGTAGGGGGACTTCTTGCTTTCTTTATTCCTTCATCCATCGATCAATCTTTTACAATGAATAGCACCTCTATTTATAGGCTACGACCGCTAGGTTTGGGATGGCGCCCACTAATGGGCCGATCGCAGGTCGGCCCATGATTTCCCAACACTCCCCTTGGGCACCCATCCTTCATGTCCATGTCTCGTCAAACTCCATAAAAACCCAAATGGGAAAAATTTAGAGAAAGAGTACATGAATCATGTTTCGCTATACCGCACTAATTGCCTCATTAAAAACCTTAACCGAGAAACTTCAGAAAACTCGTCAAGGGAAAAAGAGTACAATCCACCCAATTTCATTTAATCTCTGGATTTATTCTTTGGGTACTCGATCTTCATAATCAAGCTTTAATAATGAGTTCGTGAAGGTTCTCCCCGACTTCGACTTCTCTTAAGTCTCATCATTCCAATTCACATATGCATCTTTCAAAGTTAGATGCTGGAAGTGACTTAGTGAATAAATCTGCAAGATTCTCACATGACTTAGTATGCAGTACTTTAAAAACGTTCATCTTTTGCAATTCATGAGCATAGAAGAACTTGGGGTTGATATGCTTTGTGAGAGGATTCTTCACATAACCCATCCAGCATTTGTGCAACACAAGCTGCATTTATCTTCATAGATAATAGTGGGGGTTAGTGCGGCATTCAATCCACATGACTGCTGGATGTGGTGAATCATCCGCCGAAGCCAAGCACATTCTCGTGAGGCCTCGTACAATGCTATTATTTTCGAGTGGTTCGTCGAAGTCGATACAAGACTCTGCTTAGATGATTTTCATGGAATTGCAGTTCCACCACATAGGAATACATAGCCTGTTTGCTATTTGGCTGTATGCGGGTCCTACAAGTACCCGTTATCTGCATTGTCATTCATAGTTAAGTCTTAGTTCTTTCTGTAGAACAGACCAAGTTCTTTGCTTCCTTGGAGGTATCGGAAGATGTCCTTCATTCCCTGCCAATGCCTTTGGTAGGTTCTGTACTATACCTTGCTAATAGGTTCACGACAAATGCAATGCCCTGTCTAGTATGCTTTGTTCAATACATTAGTGCTTCTATTGCACTTCAAGGTGGGAATTCGGTCCCGTGACTTCCTCCCCTCTTCTTTAGGTCTGCGGGTCTTTGTCTTGTCGCAAAGATCTCCGACCATTGGCACTTTCAAAGGGTATGCCATTGCAAAGTCAAACCTTTCTAATACCTTCCGAGTGTAGGTTGACTGATGTACTAATATTCCTTCGAGGACATGCTCAAGCTCCAAGCCTAGGCAATATTTGGTTTTACCCAAATCTTTCATTTCAACTCCGACTCTGTAAGAGCTTGTTTTCTTAATGTCCTTCGTGGTTCGATGATATTCAGATCATCTTCATACTCGAGATTATACAAAATGCATTCAGGATCGTCGATAAATACACGAGATTATTCTCATTTTTCGTAGCCTTTCTTGCATAGAAAGTCGCCTAGCGATTATACCATATTTCGCTCGATTGCTTAAGTTCGCATAATGACTTTCGAGTTTCACACTGTACATATTTCTATTTGCTCTGTTTTGATTCGGGACGATGATACATTCGAGTATCTTCATATAAATGTTCGAATCCAATATTTCATAAAGGTATCTTTGGTACATCATCCATCAATTTCACTTCTAACTTCAAGTTCATCGTCATTGAGATAAATATTTAAAAGGAGTTCCGCCCATGACCGGGAATAGGTTTCTTCATAATCATCTTCTCGATATCCAGTGAAACCTTGTTCAACGAGCCTTGCTTCTTTTCATTTCTCTTCGAACAAATACCCACTTATGCCCTACTGTGGTGTACAAGGGAGGCGTGCGACTATGTGCCCAAACACCTTTCTTTTATTCGGAGAGAATAATTCAATTTCTATTGCCTTCTTCCAATCTGATCTTTTCTTTCATTTATCGAGCGATGTGCTCGGATCAAGATTGATGATTGTGGCAAGTTTCTTTGCAAAGTAAGTGTCGACATTGGTCGTTGTAATATTCAAAGGTTCTCCCGAGGTCATAAAGTTTTATAACTTATTTCTTCAAGGGCGATTCTTTTAATGCTTCTACTTGCTCACACGCTTCATTGCGGGGCAAGTCCTTTAGTTTTTCAGCTCGATGTGTGCGCACACATCCATGCCGATGTCTCCCTTCATGGGGATGTTCAATTCTAGTATGCCTTTTCGAAGGTTCCATACGATGCCGTGTCTCAAGCGGCTACCCTTCCGTTCGGCACTTTGGTGATCGGTGTGTCAAGTCCTTCTTATCCTTTTTCACCAAGCGCCCCCTACATTTCACTTGATTCGAGGGACCGGAGTTCTCGCCCTTTTATTCCGAGGCCTCGGACGGGATTAGGATACCTTCAATGGTATTTCAACCTCTCCTGCATTGGTTGCGAGCAAATGCTACTTATTCACGCTCTACAAATCACTAAAGTAGTCCGCGCTTGATTCGCTAATACTTGCAAATCAATTATCTTCGGACTTCAATTGTTTTCTAGACTTCAATTCAATTATCTTCGGATCGCAAATATCTTCGGACTTCTATTTGCTTCACTAGTGCGCGGTCATATGCATAGATTTGATTGTCTTCTAGACTTCAATTATTTCCGACATTATCATCAAGGGTTGATTTCTCCCCTAATGACGGAAACTATCCTCATCTAATGTACTATCAATGAATCGGGCATTATACAAATCTCCAAATATATGGTCCAAATACTTGATTATGGATCTTGTCTCATAACCAACGATATCCTGGACTTTCGAGAAGACCCATTTCGGGCCACTGCGGTGGTGGTATAGGTATATAACCCTTGCAACCAAACTGCGAAGATGAGGAGTTTTCGATCGACCCTTGCGCTAGTTGCATAATTGGATGGATGTTATAGTCGACGGTCTAAAATTGATGAGAGTTGCTACGAGCAGATCGCGTGTCCCCAACATATAGTTGGTAAATTACAATTCTTCAAAGTTTCGCTAGTCCATTCAGGTGTGGATATGCGTGCATGTAATGCTCAACTTTTAATTCCCATTTTCATGCAATAATCATCAAATGCTTTCGAAGTAAATTCCCCGGCGTTGTCCATTCAGGTGGACTTCATATGATGATCAGGGAAAATATTTCTAATTTAATTATCTACGAGATTGGCTTTGCAAAAGCATGGTTTCTCGTAGACAATAAACATACGTGCGACCATTCCGAGGAAGCATTAATGAGCACTATAAAATGTCTAATTGACCCTTACAGGGGCTGTATAGGACCGCAAAAAATCTCCCTGGATACGGTCCAGGAATACAGGGACTTCATCATTCGCTTTCAGAGCAAAAGTCTAATAATTAATTTCCCGGTGGCACATGCGGGGCACACGAAATCTTCCAGATTCGGGAAATTCTTTATATTCATATTATGTCCTCGTGAATTGTTAATTATATCTCTCATTATCCTAAGACCTAGACGGCATAATCTATCATGCCGTAGATAGATAAGTTCGAGCTTCTAAATACGGTTTTCGTAGCAAGATAGGCCGCAGTGCTTAATATTAGTGTAGTATAGCCCGTTTCATATGAAGGAAGACATTCTAATGCTATTTTTCACTTTCTTCACGCTTTGTAGTGAGCAGGTATTCATACCATACTCTTCTTCGTCTCTACATGGAAACCGTAGCTAAATATCCTTGAGAGTTCTAGTCGATTCGGGTACAACAAGTCTTCTTCAATGACCAAAGTTGTACCCATTGGGAGTATAATTATGACCCTTCCCGAGCCTATTATACGTATCGCGTCTCTGCGATTGTCGTAAGACTACCAACATTCTGGCCGATCGACCGAAAATTCCGCTTCTCTCAGATGGTATTCGTTGTGCCGCTACCTGCTAAGCACACTTCCTCTATAGGGCGCCACACGCGTTCTAATATAATGTACTTTATTAATATGTAGCAGAAAGCAAGCAACACATAAATAAAATATTTCAAATATCAGAACATAACTTGCTATTATAAAGACGGGAAAATAAGTCTTGCAGACTCATAATAAGAATTTAATGCTTTGCTCTCCTAGAGCTTGCAACCATTATTCAATAATTCAAAATTCTGCTTCAATTACAAACTGCAAGTTTATATAAAAGATCCGATTGCAATGTGTGCACTAGATCTAATAGGCGAAGTATTCAGAACTTCGCCTCAATCGGCTTCATGCGCGATCTTCTCCTCGGCGCCTACAATCGCGCACGCGATGTCCAAAGGAGGGATGATGGGGCGCATCGGGCTGTCCACATTCATAAGTGTAACTAATGGATGTGAATCCTCAGGCTCGCAATGGCGAGGTGTGCCTCATGCTATCATTTGCCTTTTTTTGACCGAAAAGCATCAATAACGTGCGATGCACTACCTTACCTTCCGCTCCTCTCATTCGTGAGAGGCTTCATCACCTTGTAGTCGCTAGTAGTGGCTTCATGGCCAACATTGCTATTAGGTGGTCGAGATGTAGTTCTTTCTTAGAACATCATCTTGAGTTTTCGCAACTTGCATGATGTCAATTAATTCGGATACTACTTGTAACCGTATTGACGATAGTTGCGCGCGGATTGCAGCGTTTGGGTGAAAGGTAGAGAGTCTTCTCGATCTTCTGCTCATCCGTGGTTGCATTACCACAAAATTGGAGACTGATATAAATTCTATACAAATTCTGGCCATACTGGGTCAGTTCTTCGAACTACTGGTTCGTGATGCCAGTCATATTCATATTCATGCAAAAGTTCAAAGGATTACTGCTAGTAATCTGCATAAAATAGTTGCAAAATTCTCATAATGCTCATCGAACTCGTGTTCAGTATTCCGTATTTTCTATGCATTTTTCATGATTTATCGCTATTTTCGTGATTAAAAGCAATATAAACAATCACGATAATCAAAACAAGAAATACAATAAATAAATTGCATAGAAACAACAATAACAAAGTTAAACATGCTTCAAAGTTCAAAAATATACAAAACAATGAATTCGAGGCCCTTTTCTACTCGAAAATGATTTTTCGCGAACTCGCAATTTCGTGGGTTAACACGTAAAATTTGATTACGAGAAAATTCGTAATTTTCCAATTTTGTGGGGTTTGCATGAAAATTCCTTATTCGCAAAGAAATTCTCGTAATTTTTGAATGTCGAGGGTCCTTTGCAAATTTGCCCGCCTCTTTTTCTGGTTTTATCCCTTTTTTCTTCTTCTCAAATCCTTAGCCTGCTCCCTTTTTTCCAGATTTCCTTTGCCGTGCCTTTCTTTGGGTTACCCTTCCTGGCCCATTTATTCGGCCATGTCCTTACTGACCATCTCGCCCATGTGGCCCGATCAAAGGGTGGGAATTTTAGGTTCCCAACCTCGTTTTCGTAGCGCGGCGCGAGGTCGGCGGGACCGGCGGCGCATACCGCTGCGCGGCGAGGCGGCGACGACGCAGCGGGCGGAGCGCGGCCATGGGGCGGCCATGCGGGCGGCCATGCGGCCGGCACGCGGCTTGCCGCGAGGCGCGGCTCGTGTGGGCGGCCGTGCCATGGTATGCGGGGTGGCGGCCGCGAGGCGCTTCAAGCGGCGGGAGGCGATCGCTTTAGGCGGTTAGGCGCGGCGGCGCTTGCCGACGCGATCTGGCGAGCGAGCGATACGGCGCAACCCGAGCGCGCGGCGGTGCCCGGCGACGCGGCGGCGGCTTCAAGCACAAGCGGCGGCGCGGGGTTTCTCCGGCGCCATGTGGGGAGGCGGCCGGTGGCGGCGCAGGTGCCACCGGCGCCATGCGGGAAGCGGCCGGCTAGCGGCGGCGTCTTTGGCTGGGTGCGCGCGGGTGGCGCGAGCACATCTCTCCCGCTTTTTTTCTTTCTATTTCTTTGGCCGGACGGCGGTGGCTTGCCGGTTCCAGCCGTGTGGGGCTGCTCCGGTGGTGGTGCGATGGCCGTGCGGGGCCGGTCGCGAGCAGAGGCGGCGCCCCTTTCCTCTTCCCTGGAGGTGTGTGGCCGGCTTCTAGCGGCGCGAGGTGGTCGTCCGTGCAGCGGGCGCTGCGAGGCGGAGGCGCCGTGCGGTGGCGCGGGCTCCCGTGTGCAGGCACGACGCGAGTTGGCCGGCGGCGGCTTGCCCATTGCCCGTGCAGGGGCCGATGCTGACAGGATCGGTGGCGGCTCCAAGCCAGCATGAGACACCATGATTGGTGATGCCCCAGCTTCAGGCTGGCGACAGCGGGGGAAAGGGGTAAGCCCGTGCGGGGGCGTCGACAGGCCGTTCGGGGCCGTCGGTTTTACTGTTTATGTATTCGATGTACTGTTCATGCGAAGCGATGCAACGTAATGCTTAGACATGCAACGATCTACCATGCAATCAACATCCGCTCTTTCATGCGATCTACCGATCAGCTTGGCTGGCGACTTCAAGTCGGCTCGCGGTAAATCAGAGTGAATTTGCACCGTAGAAAATAATCTAGAAAGCCAAATTTGCAGAATTGAAAGCGATCTAGAAAAACGATTCAATCTACGAGTGTCGTTCATCGACGGTTACCTTTTCGATGCGAGGAGAGTCGATCGTCGCCGATAACGTGTTGAGGAACCGTCGGCGAGTCCATCGAGCGACACTCGTGACAAGCGAGAATCGTAAGAACAATGCATGAACAACACGAACGAATAAGAGATAGAACACGAGAGATGTAGGGGACTTCTTGCTTCTCTTTATTCCTTCATCCATCGATCAATCTTTTACAATGAATAGCACCCTCTATTTATAGGCTACGACCATGCTAGGGTTTGGGATGGGGCGCCCACTAATGGGCCGATCGCAGGTCGAGCCCATGATTTCCCAACGTAAACGTCCATCAATGCAAAGAACGCACCGTCGGGCTCATTTTCGCCGCTAGAATGTACTCACTAGTACTACCCGTGGTGTCCTTGGCTTCAAGAGTCTACATGCAAGCGGTAAAAATAAGTATTTGTAATCAATGTAATAATACAAACTAGCATCGTGGACTAGATTTATTCAATATTGGTATTTATGCTGTTTTTTTTTCTAATTATAAGTCGATTTTAATGACTAATTCTATTTTATCTGCTCCAACCTCCAACAGCAAGTCCAATTATTATCGATCTCTTTCAGTTGCTACCCATTACAATGCAATACTCTACCATATAGTTATCTTCTACTTCTCTTCAATTATTGATTAATGTTGACTGTTGTGACATCAAACACATATACACGTGCAACTGTCACCGATTCCTATCGGGGACACCTGTTACGCGCTCTCCGGTGATCCCAAGCCTATTCCCTATGGTTGCGCAATCTTTGCTCCGAATTCTTTACTCATCTGCCTCTGTATACACATGCTTCTATTCGTACAGATGCATACATGGATATACACATACATAATGTTATACATGCTCGATGTCCTCTTCTCCTCTGTGCCGTGTCGTCCGCTGCTCTTCCTCGACGTTGGCCAACTCAACGTTCTGCGATAACCTCCCATCTTCACTGATGTCAACATATTTGTCTTAATCACTGTCTAACGATATGGAGAATCTTCTCAGCATCGTCGGTGATGTCATGCCCCTTACCAGCAATGGCATACTCATGTTTACCCGTGGGTAAATGTCTTCTTGCCGGACAAATCGACGTCATTGCACTCTTTCGTGGTCTCCTTCGACACCATTCATGCTATCATCATTATAACTTTTATTTTTATTTAAAAATTTAGTTATTTTTTATTATCGTTAGTATACAAATCAAATTCCTATTTTTTTCGAATTTTAGTTATTTAAGGATTTTATTTTGGAATTTGTATGCAAATAAAATTGCAAATTTTTATTTTATTTTTATTCTGAATTTCAACTATTTTTTTGTTGGAGTTCATATACCAATCCAAGTGCTAATGTTTCTTTAATTTTTACTCTGAATTACTGTTATTTACTGATTTTACATTGGAATTCGTATCGAAATTAAATTGCTATTTTAGTTTTAATTTGTATTCTGAATTCCAGTTATTTTTTGTTTGAATTTGTATACAAATCCAACTGGTGTTTTTTTTTTAAAAAAAACTTCTGTTTCGAATTATATTTATTTATGGATTAACTTAGGAATTTGTATGGAAATTGAATCGCTAATTTTTTTATTTTTTATTTCAATTCTCAATTTTTTGGTTGGAGTTTGTATACAAATCCAATTGCTAATTTTTATTTAAATTTTATTCTGAATTTCAATTATTTGGGATTTTACTTTGGAATTTGTATCAAAATCAAATTACTAATTTATTTATTTTTTATTCCAAATTTCATTTATTTTGGATTTCGTATACAAATCCAAATGCTAGTTTTTATTTATTTATTTACTACGAATTATATTTATTTAGGGATTTTTATTAGGAATTTATATGGACATCAAATTGCTAATTTTGTTTTAATTTTTTATTTCTAATTTCAATTATTATTATATTGCACTTGACATGAACTATTTTTTTAATCTAGACCGTCGTAATCTAGACTCACCACAATAGATGGTGTAGATATTTCTCTTTTTTCACATATTAACGTGGGAATTTTTAGCCATCGAGAACGAACGTGGTGGCTTTATCTAATTGCTAACTTTTGTTCATTTTTTCTTTGAATTATATTTATTTATGGATTTTACTTAGGAATTCGTATAGAAACCAAATTTTTTATTTTATTTTATTTTTATTCCGAATTTTTTCTATTATTCTTGACATAAATTTTTTCTTATAATCTAAACTGTTATAATATAAACCCACCAATTAATAGTTTAGATGCTTTTCTTTTTCTACCGCAAACCCAGTGTTAATTGTAGTCATAATCAAAGCTGAAGGATCTTACGTAACCTCAGCTAGCTAGCGTCCACAGAAATATCAACCAATCAGCAGAGCTCAAATTCTAAATCCTTGTGACAAACGCAGACATCTTGCTTTTGACATCACACCAGACCATACACCTTGCATACAATTTCTGCTCTCATCCAATCATCCTGCTCTTAAATAAAAAAAAAACTCCCGAGCAAGCAAACACACGCACTCGTACGATCAAGCTAGCAAAAACGAAATTCGTTGCTGAGATACGAATGCGTTAAATAATAATAGGATCAGTGGATTCTTTTGAAAGAAAAATATAGTATACACTAGTATATGAACTGTGACGTCAGGTCCTTGATCGGTGAACTGAAACTGGCCAATCCGCCGCGCCATCTCGCTGACCCCACCGTCGCTTCCCACCCAAAAATATCCCAATCATGAACGCCTTTGCCTGTCCCTACAGTAAAGGTGACAGCACCAGCTGCAGAAGCAGCAGCAGCCTCGATCCCAATTTTCTCCAACGACTCTTTTGGCTCCTTGTCTCACACCACTTATCAGTAAATATGGGTATTAGTTAGGGTGAAAACGACGAGGATAATTCTCATATGATCCAACGTCGTATCTGAAAAAAATAGTTACTATTTTTTAGTTTCGATCTATATTTAATATTATTCGTATCCAAAAAATCTTATACAATATGTGTTAGGATATAGAAAGAGCAATATTCGATCTGTATTCGTATTTTATGGGATATCCGATAAATCAACAAAATAGATATCTGATAAACATCAACATCCTTTAATATCCTCTATGGTTTTCTAGTCATTAACTAATATATAATATGAATTTACATTTGAATATGCTTATGTCGTTAAGTAGGATAAATAATTCTCTAATAGATAGTATAATTTGATATTTTTGTTGGTAAAGTTATATCTTTTCATTATGTGTACATTATCCGTCAAGTTATCGGTGACCGATTTGAATTTGATCCGTATTCGTATCCTGAAAAATCTGTATTCGTATATGTATCCAGGGTATCTGTACCCGACTCCAAATCTGAGGTAAAAATATGAGTTATGATATGGAAGAGCAATATCCGCTCGTATCCGCCACATTTTCGCCCTAGTATTACAGTAGTAATTTGTAAGAGTATCTACAATAGTCCACGTCATTTGTTACTAAGATATGGACACACCAGTATGAAGAAACAAGCAAGTTATTGATATCAGACACAAGAAACAACAAAATAGCTATTGGAGACTTGCTTTTTACCTAAAAATTTGTTTTGTGTGTAGAAATTAAAGTAGTAATTAAAGTGTTAGATACAAACTCAAGAAATAATTTATTAAAATATTTTTTTATTAATTTAAGTACCTTATCTCCTTTTTAATTACAAGCTAAAAAACAAACTACCGTAGATTCTCTAAGGCCAGTCTCAATGCCAAGTTTTATCTCCCGCCAACACATGAAACTTTGATATGAAAGGGCTCTCTCTCAATGTAAGTTTCATTGTACGGTTTCATAGCTTATTTTAGTATTTGTGGGTCCCATCGCCCCAATCACATTTTAGTATGGTCTTTGTGATGAAGCGAATTGAGTCCTCAATGGAGTTTCACACGATTACCAACGTTTTGGAAACAACGATAAGTTTCATCCCCATGAAACTTTCTCCTCTCTCTCCTCCTAGTTTCATGCAATCTCTTTTTCACGACGCAAGTGGCGCTTAATAAACGCGCGATGACACCCATAAACTCCATTGAGACTGGCCTAAGTAAATTAAGCCGGTAGACACGAGGAGGGGAAGAAACGCCAGGGGCGGTTAGTCGGTCCAGATGTTGAGTCGGCACTGCCCAGACACTGACACTGATGGGGCGGTTGCTGCTGCTTTGCTACGCCTGGCAAGTTCGATCGTCGCAGCACCAATAATTGCGTCTTGTAGGGTGGGTCCTCTGATGATAATGACCTACTTGGCTTGATATATTAACTGCGTGCATCGAAGTTAGTTCATTGGAGTAATCTGTGTTTGCGGCCATAAACTTTGGCATTCGAGTATCACTGCATCGCTAGCTTCTGAGTTATATCCAGCGTATGACAATTGGGCCATCGCTGTTCATAGATCAGTCATCACCGTGGACATTATTTGCAGGCAGAGTTGTAGCGTGTCTCAAATCTGATCATAAACGAAACATTAGATCACCAACAATATGTGTTTAGCTTGAACGCGTCCACGTTGAAGGAAATGAGTTTTTTTTTTCTTAATTGGCACGGTTTCACGATAGAATAGCACAAATAGTCAATCCACGGATCAATTGGTAAAAATAACACTGTAGATATGCTAGCAGACGACACGTGCCCTCGTCGTGCCTCCACCGCCTAGATCCCCCTTGTTGCGCCCCCTCTGCGTGGCAACCGGCCTCTCCACGCTACCTGCCGCTTGGTAGGCGCGTGGCAGGCTGACTGTCGTGCGGGGGAGGGGATCCGGGCAATGGGAGGCCTCCGTGTGGTCTACCATGCGGTAAGTGTGCGATAGGCCCCTGTCGTGACAATTGAGCGCGGAATCGGTGTTATTTTTATCAATTCGTTTGCGAAAAACTATTTTTTCTATTTTGTTACTAAACAGTATCATTTTAGCAACAACTCAAAGGAAATATACCTATCTACACCTTGAAGCTGCTTTGCCGTTGAAGGTAAGATAACTGTCACTTCACTATGCATGTTTGCTTATCTTAAATCCTTAATTAATTGGTTGTGCTTTTCATCTTACTATAAGCTCCGATGGCTCCTCAAGAGAGGCGCGCATGCAATATTTTTTTTTATAATATTAATTTTAAAATTACAAAATTAAATAGTCGAAAAAACCAATTGCAGTTATAGGCTATGACCGCCATTTGAACTGACGACGTGGCTTCTGTGGCGATTGAGGTCATCACACCGTTCAACAGGAGATAGGAGGCTTGTCACCACTTCAACTGGTGGCATGAGGCTGATTTTTTTTATTTTTTGTGTGCATAATTGGGGATAAACGTTAGTAATTTTTAGAGATTTTTTTAATTTTTTTTTGAAGTGTCCGGGTAGTTTAGAAACCGAAATAGGAGAAGATTAGGGTTTCCATGCTTGCTGTTGACCTAATTGTATTATTCATGGAACCGATTCCTTTGATAAAAGATTACATAATATTTAATAGTCAAAATATTTGAAAAAATATATTTAAGTATGAAAGACTTCATAATTTAATTGCGACTTACATGGTGTGCCGAGTTTGGTTACGTGCATTAGAAACGATAACATGTACGAATTAACAAACTGAAACACATCTATGATATATGTGCACCTTTTTGGAATCGAAAAAAAGGTTGATTGGAACGAGGTCGATTAGTCCTGGCGGCCCATCGATCCCTTCCCCTTGACTAACTGCGATAGTGGCCAATCTCAAAGTCACCATGTTACGCTGTTTGGATCGATATTTGAATGATGTTAGGATAGCAGAACATATGGCCAAATCAATAATCAGGATGCAAATTGAACCTAACTTACGTCTTCGATATGGAGTGCGCCCGGGCGACGGGGAGCACTAGGACAGCTGCCAATATTACTAGCAGGAGCCTTCCCCTTTTCCGTCGCGCGCTCGGCCGGTTATACTTAGCTTCCTCTTCGGGAGTCCTCCACCACCACCCAGCTTTCCTGGGCTCCTCTAGTACCTTTTCAACAGGGTCGGGTACGTAAGGTTTTCAGCGTTCGAAAGTCTCGGCTCGCTTCACGTAGTTGAACATGTACTTCTACTCGATGAACACCCTATCGTATATGTCTGGGTTGTCGATCCATTGGAAGAAGTTGCATTGTATCTCCGATTGCCATTATGCTCCCAGGAAGTTAGGGATATGTGAAATGCAACGTAACATGTGAAAAATCTATAAGATTCGCTACGAGGATGTTCTTGCACGTATAGTATGCGGGTGGCGCCGTCGGTGTGGTGGATGAATGATCTTCACCGGTTCTTCACGCATTTGCGGGCATGAGAACTCACTGTACCGACACATTCTTCATAGAACAACCGGGTAGCGTTTAGCCTCTCAAGAAGCCACTTGCGCCGGCAAAGATCTTTGTGTAGAAGTTCGATGACGAGTCCGACATCTCATTCCTCTCTGTTGTGTGAACCAAATTGGAGTGAAGTATTGGGAATGGTGGTGTAGTGTTGTCCTCCAACTTCCTTCTCCCTCCTTTTATGAGTGGGTAGGGTGTAGTACTGAGGGTGGAAGGAGAAGTGCGAAGATATCGATCTGAAAAGGTGGGGTGATAGAGTATGGTCATTTCAACACAAAAAGGTGGCATCGCAGTGTGTTCTTTTTTGGTCTAAAAAGTTGGCGTGGTGGAATGTGGTCATTTTGGTGCAAAAAGGTAGCGTCACAGTGTGTTGTCTTTTCGTTTTGTAAAGTTGTCATGGCAAAATGTGGTCATTTCTATCTGAAAATGTAGTGTTGCAGTGTGTTGTCCTCTAGGTCTGCAAAGGTGGTAGTGTGTGCCCTAACAGTGTGCGGTCACTTCTATCTGCAAAGGTGAAAGTCCATTGCCTGACAATGTGCGATCTTTTCGGTCTGAAAAGGTGACGTGGCCTAGTGTTGTCTTTCTAATATAAAAAGGTGTCATAGCAGAATGTGGTCATTTCGGTATGAAAAGGTAGCGTCACGGTGTGATGTCCTCTAGGTCCACAAAGGTGGCAGTGTGTGCCCTAATAGTGTGGAATCATTTCTGTCTACAAAGGTGTAAGTGCGTGGCCTGACAGTGTGTGGTCCTTTTGGTTTGAAAAGGTTGCGTGGCATAGTATTGTCTTTTCCATTCTGAAAAGGTGTCGTGACAGAGTGTTGTCATTTTGGTCTGAAAAGGTAGCATCGTAGTGTGTTGTCCTCTCAGTCTGCAAAGATGGTAGTGTGTGCCCTAACAATGCACGATCATTTCTGTCTACAAAGGTAGCGTACGACCTTTCCGATTTTAGAAGCTAGCGTCACAAGTGTAATACTAAAGTTAATATGTGAATCATTTGTCATGTTACGCTAAATGCACTCCGATTACCAAAAGTTAAAGACTTCTTGTAATTCATAAAAAGCATACAACATCGTTCACACATGAATCCTTGATGCAGATAACCACCACTACTTGATACATATTGAACACACTACCAGAAGGATACACACATATAAGTTTCTCGAGCCACTTCAAGCTGTGAAGAATCTTATCAAAGCGCTCTTCTACAGGTGGCATGTTCACTATTGGACCATATGGAACTACATGCGGACGTTGAACTGCTCTTTCGACCACGACACCAATAGAGTCCGCTCACTGAAAGTACTGACAACCGCCAGCCTGAGAACCACATCGAATAGTGAAAAATAAGTGACAAACAAACCCTAAAACCAAATACAACATTCGCAGAAGTCGGACTCATCGAGAAATACGGACACTTGTAGAACACATGCCCCCTGTACTCTTCTGTGTTGGAGTACAGGACATTTGCCTCGGCACCACAGTTCGGGCAATTCACACGCCTTGCACTCACCAGTGCCACCGCTCTTCAACTCATTGAACTAGACGACTGAGAGAGACATGGCGCCGAGTAGAGTCGTGAGGCAAGTGTAAGTAAATTAGAAGAGAATATGTTAGAATAGAGGCCTAGAGTTAAGTTTTTTGGGTGGGCTTTTGTAGTGGTGGGGTTCAGGATGCCGGGTGATTTTTTTAATATTAAAATTTAGGCAAATCACCATTCGAAATAGGGATAGGGATCCTGGAACCTACAAAGTCCCTATTGCCGTTCCAAATGGCGACACAAGAGCCCCTATAAAAGACCTCCAAAACCCTAAAATTCGGGGAAAACTCACTTTTAATCAGAAAAAGAGAAAGAGTGAAGGGAAGGGAGAGGATTAGAGAGGAGTAGAGGGGAGGATTGGAGCTAGCAAAGCACTGCCCGTTCGGTCGTCCGCCTTTGAGGTATTTTTTTAACTTAATAGATTACGTAGTTTTAGATCTATGGTTACATAGTGTAGTACATTGTAGATAGTCTTTTTCGGTGAGTAGTTTAGTCTAAGATATTTTGTTAATTGTGGAAATCTTATTTATGGTATAGTACATCAAATATATTGGACACAACCAATTTCAAAGTTTAGTACGGTCATGGCACTATTCTAGAGGGTCGCTAGGGGATTGATTTGTGTTATTTCTAATCGACGACCGTAACCCTAGCAAGACTAGAGCAACGTATATGGGGCGTTGTGATGCAATGGATGTACCACAAATTCGACTTGGACAATGTTGTGTATGATCTACAATTGAGTTGCCTTGTGAACCGAGCACAACTTGGCACATATTGACAGTCAATGCAACTCAAGAGAACTAGGTCATGATAGTCTTATGTAGGCCTGGCGAAGGAGGAAGGATGAGATTTGGTCCTTCTGTCCTAGGCATATGTCAAGGCCATTCCTGCATTGACGGATGAACAAGCAGGTGGTGGTGATGCCAAATAAGAAGTTGGGCACTCCAGCATGGCAAGAGGCCAAGGAGTTGCTGATCTGGCCGATGAAGACCGTGAAGAAGGGGCTCCTTCTGTCAAGCAAGCTAGTGGGATTGTTGATAAAGATGAGGAGATCGAAGGCCTACTTGAAAGGATGGACCTTGAATACCATGACTACCAAGCATTCTTAGAAGATGAAAGATCTGATGAGGAGGATGGTGTGGCACAGCAGATGGTTCCATCCGAGTGGAACACATACTAGTCCGACAGCCTTGCCGTTAACGAAGGCTCCCGTGTACCATGGGAGTATGACCAGAACGAGGTCAAGTAAGGGGCTGTGTACAAATGCATGGAGGCCGTGCAGGAGGCTGTCAAATCCTAGGCCTTATCGAAGCGACGTACATTCACAGTAGTGAAGTCCAACCTCAGATACTATGACATGAAGTGCGAGATAGAGGATGCCCTTAGTGAGTGCATGCATTCGGCCTAAGTAGAACACCTACTGGAAATACTCTATAGTAGTCCCTCACACATATGTCGTTGCTAAATCAATGTAGTACCACAAGAACCTATCATCAACATTCATCGCAAACATCATGTATGGTGAGATTGTGGATAATATAGATTTCAAGCCATGATATATCATTCGAGCAATAGAGGCAATGTTCCAATACATAATCAGCTATGTAGAGGCATGCAGGGCAAAACATAAGGCACTGGAATCAAGGTTCAGTACGTTCGAGGACTCTTACAACAACCTCCCCAACCAACTTTGAGTCATACAAGATAGAAATCCAGCACTCATGTCGACATTCAAGATGGACTACATCCGCGGTGGGAACAGAAGAGGGTACTGGAGCGAGCATTCTTCGCTTTTGGTCCATGCATTAATGCATTCCAAAGATTGCCAGTCAATCTTGTGTGTGGATGACATATTTGTGACTGTGAAGTACAAGAGCCAGATACTAACTGCAATAGCGACGAACGGGAACAATCAGATTCTTCTTGTGGCCTTCGCATTCATTGAGAGTGAGACCACAGACAATTGGTCGTGGTTTATGAGGAATGTGATCTCTGTTGTACAGGGCCATCCTAACGTATGCGTCATACATGATCGACATACGGGCCTGTTGAGTGCAATAATCCAGCTACAACAAGGGGGAGAACAACACACTTCCATGGGTGGATCTGTAGAGCCGAAAGTGCATGAGGCACTTGGGTGCAAACTTTTATAAGCAGTTCCGAAACAAAGACTTGATGAACCTGTTTAAGCGTCTGTGCAATCAAAACCATAAGAGAAAGTTTGATGCCCTCTGAAAGATTCTGGATGAGCGTACCAGGGTGCACAGTAGGGAGACAACAAAAAGGCCATCTGCAAGCGTTGACCAGAACCCTGAGGCATTGCCACAAGTACCAATAGATGCTCCTGGTGTGACAAGGAAGACGGGAGCGCAGGTGAAATACTTCTAAGATTGGATTGAGCACAAGCCTAAGGAGAAGTGGTAGCTTCTACATGACAAGGACGGTGTTCGATATGGTGTCATAACAAACAATCTAGTCGAGGTGTACAATTAGGTCATGCGTGGTGCCAGGTGTATCCCTTTGGTTGCTATTGTGGAGGCAATTCTCCGGGGTACCACAAAGTATTTCATCGACCGAAGCAACAACGCTCCGCTCTCCATGGCAAATGACAGAGTTCTATACTCCGCCATTATCACGAAGTAAATGGAGAAGAATGATGAGATGCACCGGGCATTCAAGATAGGCACAAGGAAGCTTCGCTTTGAGATCATGTGCAGGAAGAAAGGACGCCGCAGGATGAACCACGAGAGGATGATTCACGAGTGCACGCTACACTGGACTAGTTGCGTATGCACCTGCAACAAGCCTCTTCTTCTGTATAGGCCATACTCACATGTCATGGCCGCATGTTCGACAGTGGCGTAACATCTCGGCCAGTACCTTTTCGTATATTTCACCAAGGAAGAGGTGATGCAGACCTGGAATACATAGATGTATGGCTAAAGCGTGGTTAGCTATTTCACTAGCCATCTGACCTGAAAGCAACTCATCTGGGCCGCGGACATCGCTAGGCTGAAGGGAAAGGTTGGCCGACAGTAGGTACGACGTATCAGGAACGACATAGACGAATCAGAAGCAGGGCATCGCACGAAGAAGTGCTCAATTTGCAGGGCGTCCGGGCATACCTACAAGAAATACCCTACGATAAGTGCACGAGATGAAGGAGATATCGGCAGTCCGGACGACAACTACTAGAATTGTTTATCTTCTCGAAATATGTTGTGCTAATGTTTTGTATTGTCATTGTAATTTGTTGAAAAAACTATGTGACGACGTCTTGCTAGAATGTGTTGTAACAACATTGTGATTTATTGAAAAATTATGTGATGACATCTTGTTGGAATGTGTTTAACATCATTGTGATTTATCGACAAACTATGTGATGATGTTGTGCAGAAAAGTTATGTAACATCTTTGTGATTTATTAAAAAACTATGCGACGACGTTTTGCTTTCAAATATGTTGTGCTAATATTGTTTTTCTTATTATTGTCTGATTCTATTTTTTATTATGCCGTCCTGAAACCACCACCATTGTCTTTGCTGGCAGAGCCATTGGTGGCAGTAGTTTAGTGGGTGGGTGTTGTGTGGCGGTTCGGACGCTGGAATAATGGTAGAAATTAAATTAAAACAGTAATAAATGTTTAGCCCTAATTTTGCAAAAATAAATAAATAAATAAAATAATTCCATCCTCCTGCTGCGAGTTGAAGTGGTGGCATGCCTAGAACTGAAATTATGTTTTTACTGTTTAATTTTGTAATTTTTTTTTAAAATAATATTATTTAAAAAACATCCAACAGACAAAAACCATGAGAGCGGCACGAGAAATTTGGTAGCTAATCCGCCACGTTGGTTCAAATAATATGGCGCATCGACGCTTGAAAAGTCATTTGGTAGTATTTGTTTGGTTCTCTGATTAGAAATCATTCATTTCTTTTCCTAAATTTATACTTCAAGAAAGCGCCCGGACCTATGAGAAAAGAAAGGCATGCACTGCGCTGGCACACATCGTCGGCAGATAAATTAAGCTTTAAAAAGTCGCCCTTCCGATTAATTAACAGAAAATGAAGGCAATTAGAACTCATCAACATGATTGCCGTTTTTGTTTTTGTTTTTGTCAGAGAAACAGAATCTAGCGTCAAGATGTGGACGATGCGCTCGAGTGCGATTCGTCGCCGACTTCGTAGGAGTTAATAAAATATTATTTAATAAAAAAACAAAAGTCTACGATAGCAAAAATAAAAATATAAAATTTTCATATTTGAGATAACACCTCAAAGAATTTAGAAAAAAAAATAAAAATAATTACCAAAAAATTGTTGAATTGAGAATTTGGGATTTAAGACTAAGGAATTAAGGAATGACGATGCACTTTGCTGCTATCGACGTGTGTAGACGATGCAGGCTGTGATTCGTATTCCTTCCTGAGGGCCACGGCTCCTAGGAGGCCCAATTATGTCTCGCTTGTCACCCACATTCTTGACGCTTGCTATATTGCTCCTACCTCCTAGACAACGTACTCCGCTCTTCACACGCCGCCGAGTCCGACCAAAGCACAGGAGCCGCCCGCCGCTTGCACCAAATTGCCTTGCCGACATCTAGTTGCCTCATGGACTTGTGCGCCGCTGCTAATGATCTAGAGAAAGAAAGAGATGTTATGACTTGGTTTGAGGGGGTGTCTCCAAATGGGTTGAAAGCTATTCAGTTGGTGAGCTGAGCCAAACTATTTGAGGTGGATTGGGAAGGGGAAGATGTGGGAGTGGGACTAAATATATTGGTGGTATAAATGTGTGAAGTATTTAGCCTAATTACCAATATATATGCATAATATACCTACTAAATACAGGGTATTTCGCAAAAAAAAGGGTGTTCGGCTAAACATTCATGATCCATATTAGGACCGCCCATGGTTGCACCCCTATATTATTTTTTAAATAAACCGGTATATACTTGGTATAGTATGTATATGTATATATACATGGCCACATACAACGTATTTTCACCCCTAATTAATATTTCAACACATAATTTGTAATTTGAGTTATGTGACTTTTGTTAATATGTACTTTGAATTGTTCTACCAAACAATTTTTTTTAACTCCGCACCTCTATCCCAAAAATCCTGGCTGCGCCGCCTAGTGCACTCATCCGCAAATGGAGTATTTGCTGTAACGCTAGGAAGAGAACATTTGGGGAAATTGGCTACAGGGCACTGCAGATTGTTCACCTTTGCCAATGGACATCCAAAAATCGTGGCTATACCAGAACACATTGTAAAAACATGTAATTTTACTACAGGACACTAAGCCGATTATTATATTATTTTTGGCTGGAAGAGGAGAGAGAGAGGTAGTGAAAAGTCAATTTTACCCTCATCTTCTTCAATCCCGCGTTGCTCCTTCTCCTCCTTGGCTCGGGTGCCGTGAGTGAAGCCGGCGGAGGGAGCGATGGCGGCGGCCGAGATTAGTCAAAATGGAACGGCTTAGAGATGGCGAGCCCAGGGACGGTGGCAGTGCAACTCAAAGGCGATGGCGGCCGTGCGGCGAGCTAAGCGGCCCGCCGTGGGGGAGATAAGAGGCGGTGGCGGCGGGTGTGGGAGGAGAGAGTTAGCGCGCATGGGCTCCGGCGAGTGTGGGAACCATTTGGCGTGGTCGCCGGTGACGAGGAGGGCGGGATGGCTGGTGGCCTTGACTGGCGGCGACACGGTGAGGCGCCGTGGTGGAAAGGTTGAGGAGAGGAGAGCTCGAATGGATGACGGGGAGGTTGGGGGAGGCGTGGAGGTGCTCCGCGGGTTTAAGTGGGTAGAGGATCACCGGATAGGGCGCGGAGGCGCCGGCGGCGAAGCGGTGAAGATGATCGTCGCGGCGTGCTCACGGTGGAGAAACTCCCAATTTCTTAGGGGCTTTTGCTCATGAGTCGTGTGGCGCGGCGTGACGCGGTCGTCGGCAGAGCTCGTCGGGCGGCGGGAAGGCGAGGTGGCGCGCGACGGCTTGCGCGGCGAACGGCGTTGCTCTCGGGCTCTAGAACTTCGGCAGAGGGGCGGCAAAACCGGGGTAGGGGGTGCTCTCGGTTGGCCTTTTGTAGTAGAGGGTGGAGGGAGCGAGGTGGAGGCGGCATGGGCGGCGAGATGACCGACGGCATGGCGTCGGCCAAAAAGTGCGTGGAGGAGGTCTTTGCCATGTGAGGCCGTGTCGGTGGAGAGTGAGTGGCATTGAGGGCATTGAGGGTATTTTACAAAATTTCTCCCTCCTAGTCACTCAGAAATGATAAAATATGGGGCTTAGTGTCATATGGTAAAATTACATATTTTTACAATGTGTTCTGGTATAACCACGATTTTTAGATGTCCATTGGCAAAAGTGACCAATCTACAGTGACCTATAGCCAATTTTCCCTTTTATTTTAAGATGGAAAGAGAAACATTTGCTCTGTATCTGTAGTTTCATTATTCATAGGTTCATAGCATTCTCATTTGTTTTCTCTTATTCTGTTTAGAAGGCAATTACCGTCTCTCAGTACTCATCTCAGGTTGAACCAAAGCTGGGGTGGTGATTAGCTTAACTGGGGTCGTGATAATTAAGTAGGACCCACCAGGTGGCGTGTTACAGCTGTCCTGAGAGGTGATGGATCTTATCCGTTACGTGGACGCTCCTGTGGTGGGGCACAGGAATGGACGGGTCAAACGCCCTCCAATTATCCCGTTCCGGTCGAAGCTCACGGGAGCCTCGCTCTGAGCCCAGCTCGGCTGATGGGCTCGGCTCGATTGCTAAGCTGAAGCCGAGTCTTTGATGAAGCATCAATCCATGATTGCGTATATTAAAAGTAAAACTGAGAACGTCCATAAGGCGAGCGAGAAGCTAACGAAGGCAATATCTTAAGATGCCAACTAGACAAATGCCTGCTCCACAGTTATATTTTTTCTTGACAGTTGTTTTTTATTTTATTTTTCACGATCTTCGAGATACAACTTATAAATATACTAAAAAATTATAATATTACAAAAGTATTTTTAATGATAAAGCTAATGATATAATTTTCATATAGCTATATAAATATTAAGAAAGTAAAAAAGAACCGAGGGAGTAAATTTGAAGCAGTGTTGTGAAAAACGAAATACGGTCGTCGGACGAACAAGTTATCGTCAAGTGATTAATCTGAATACGGACGATTAATCGGAATTATGTAGACAATTTGGCGTTCTGCTTACATACATATGTATGTGATGATACTACTAGCTCTACAGGTATTTAAACACATAATATTACCAGAATTACTAAACATACATGTACCACACTCCAGTTATGACATGATTTTATTCTGAAAATTCAAGTTTGTAGTTGGCCTAGTTCTTCTTCTTGACAATGTAGGAAACTCAACAACAACAAAGTATCGATATAAAGTCATAAAATTGTTGTGTGAAATAATTCAAGTACCTAATTTATTTAACTTTCTTTTGTGGTGTAAAATACAAGAAACTAAATTACTCAAGGACATAGTTTGCATTTGCTTGGAATAAAGACTCATACCAGTAAATCCAACAAAAAGAAACTACCGATTTCGTCATCTTGTTTAGAGAAAAGCTTCAAGTCTACATATCTTACTATTTGACAGAGAATGAATCCTAAATTGCAGTAACGAGAAGGCCAAGAGTCTGCTGAGGGCAACACAAGAGATCATCGGCACATGTGCTCCATTTGGGGCTGCTGGAGACAGTGGCGAATCTAGAATGAAAATAGAGGGGGAGCTCTAGTGTTGAGGCTATAACACAGTATAAGCATACCAAAACTACATCTACTGGTCTTTTGTAATTGGAATATCAATTTCATACATAAATAGGAAGGGAACAAGTGGCATCAAGAGCAACATTGAAAATATCAATACGATAATAGTGAAGGGGAGTAACCTTATGCTTATGATGTGCAGATTTACCCTTTACTCCAATATGATCAGCCATACTTGGCACATCAATCTTAGTTGACTTAAAAGCTTTTCTGTGTTGAGCAGTGGCTCCGCCTATTATCCCTCATGTCTTGCAAGCGCGTTTTCCACATCAATTAAACCCATAGCTTCATAATATCTTGATCCATTCTTTGTAAATCTAAGAATAATTAAACAACAACGAGTCAACCTCTGGGCTTGGCCTCCCCTCCACGACCGCCTCCTCGCGCTGAGGCACATAAGTCGACCTCGGCGGTGAGTCTCAAAGACCTTATCGGCTTATCATTGGCTTGTTCGGCATCTGTTTACTGAAAGCTTGTTCCTCTTCCTCATTCTCTAAATCTCTAGCTTTGATTTGGGCAGTTCGCCACGATTTGGGCTTGCTAGGCCGTTGGTCTTTGGGCCTTAAGCCACCGACTGGGGTCTTCTTCAACCTCAGGAGCTTGGCTCTTCTTCAACCTCCAGTCCTCCATGGCTCCATGCCTCAGTCTCAGTGAGAGGAGGGAATACTAGGGGTACCATGGTGGGAGGAGGGGGTGCTTGAGCACCCACAAGCACCCACCTTGGATCCGCCCCTGGCTGGAGATACACGCTAATGGGCTGACATGGCTAATTAAACGAATTATACGTTCGATTAGTCGGAAACAACCGATTAATCAGTATAAGCGGCTGATTAAGCACTTGTAAGCGTTAACGTCACTCCGTATGAGCTAGTTGTGATGATTTGGTTGCCGATTCTGTTTAGTCGGCCGAATAATCGACCATTTTGACCGATTTTTACACCACTGATTTGATCAGACCGTTTTGACCGATTTTTATGACACTGATTCGAAGAGTACTCCAAGCTCCGATGGATGAACAACGCTAGAAGACAACCAAATAGTCATCTATTACTAATGTGTCGTAATTGGCACTTCGTACACGTAATTTGATGATCGGGGACAACCAAATAGGATGGTAAATTACAACATAGATTCTAGGCATCTGGTATAATCTTATACAACAGCTTTACGAGAAGTTAGCAGGATAAAATGCAGCATACATTTTGCCTGATGCTTATGCATTACCTTGAGAAATTTGTAGATTGTTGTTCACACCAGTCTAGCCGAGCCGAGCCGAGCCAAGCCTGGAGAAGGTGGAAAGCGGTGAAGTCCACAGCACCGGTTATTCCTTATCCAAAATTACACCAACGCCCCTAATATCTCGCCTAAATCCTCTCTCCCTCCCCTGAGTCCCCCACCTCTCTTCTATAAAAACCTCCCCGAAGGAACGAACAAAGGATCACACACTCCTGGGCTCAAGGCGAACTCTCTCTCTCTCTCTCGCGTCCAAGAACGACGACGCCTGCACGCATACGGGACGCATACGCCTAATTTACGTATACGAAACCAATCATATACCATGGGCCTCCTCGACCAGCTGTGGGACGAGACGGTGGCCGGCCCGCGGCCGGACTCCGGCCTCGGCAAGCTCCGCAAGTACTCATCCTTCTCCCCTTCCTCCTCCTCCGCTGCCGCGGCGGTGGCCGCGGCCCACGCGCCGGCGGTGACGCGCAGCATCACCATCGGCCGCCCGCCGTCGCTGTCAGTCCCGTCGCCGCGCGGCGAGTCGAGCTCCGTGCCGTCCTCCCCGGCCAGCGCCCCGGACTCCCCGTTCGCATCAGGTGGGCTCGCTCGCCTCTGTTTCTTGGCATCCTCTTCCTCCTGACAAAAAAAAAAAGAGAAAAAAAGAAAAATCGTCTCTTTCTTTATGATAGGTGTGTGCTGTGCAGTGTAGATCCGTCATCCGTGTGGTTGGGGATTGGATCCCGATGCTTACTTCTATAGGATCTGCAGTGAGCAGAGATACTCAGATAGTTGTATCAATCCGTGGGCCTTCCAAGAAAATGGGAGAAGAAAATATATAATTTGTTGCTTTTTATCCCTTGTGCCTTGAGTGCGATGCAGTCACAGATCTACGACTAGTATTGTAAAGCGGGTAGACATATCGAGAAATTGGTCATTTACCTGAAATTTCTCTCGTGTCGAATCGATGTTATCTCTGAAACTTTATTAGTAGGAAAGAGTGGGATGTGATGATCTAGTCCAAGATTGATAGCACTCTACGTAGTTTGGTTCAGAAAGTAATGAGAATTTGTGCATGCATCTGTGATTAATATCCCTGACCTGTTGGTGTGTTGGGGGATTCGGCGCAGCTACCACGCCCAAGGGGGACAGCTGGAGGAGGCTTCGCCGGAAACCCAAGACGGCGGACGTCGGGGCGGAGGCGGCCGTCGGGCCGAGAAGCCCCACCGTGTACGATTGGTGTGTCTATCTGTTGCCTTCATTCTCACTTCAAGATTCTTGTACCATGCCAAATGGTCAATTGTACCTACCGGGGTACTTCATGACTTGGCAAATAAGGTCACCATGGTAGGTTCTGATTATCTAACTTTGGACCTGATGCGCTTGCAGGGTGGTGATCAGTTCATTGGACCGATGAACTAGCGCGATCCGTCGCGACAAGAAAGCGCGAAATAAGCCACCGTGCAGAGGACATAACAAAGGAAGCTAGCTAGCTAGTGTGTTTGTGTTCGTTGTGTTTTTATGTATAGATGTTCTTGTGAATAAATCCGTGTGTGATGGTGCAGTATTTTCTCTGTAGCTATGCGCCTATGCCGATCATTGAATGTGTGTGGCACTAGAGTGAGTCCTAGTAGGACGATCTATGAGTTCGTGGGGATTTCAAGTAGGCGGCGATCTAGCTATGTTTGGCCTAACGAGGGGTGTGTTCTTCTGGATAAAAACACTGAACTGATCAAGTATGTAATATGCAAGCGTGCCTCCTTTTTTTCCCTACGCTCCTCTGTAATTAAGTAACTACCACTGTACGTAATGCAAAGCATGGCTGTGCTTTCTGCTGCCCGTGTGAATCTTTTAATGCATTGGCAACTCATGTTTCCTTCATCGCCTAGCTCAAGTTTAAGTAACTACAAAGTTCAGAGTTGTGTTCTATCAGATCCCGACCATATTCAGATTTGCCGGGGTAACCAGATTCTTCATTTGTAAAGTGGGATTCCATTTGCCTTCATGAATCTGAAGTCCTAACCCTAGTCCTTTTAGCTCGCTCTGGATACCTGAATCCAGTGATTCCCAAGAAGGAACACCGACTCAGGTATAAGCCTGCACATGCTATTCTGCTTGTCCATTGTCATGTTCCCAGTCATGAAACCGCCTTTTTGGACAAAACAAGTCCAAGATCTAGTGTGGGTTGTACGACTCAGAGTCCCTTTATACTGCTTGGATAAAGGATGCCGCACGATCTTTTCAATCCCTCTCACGAGAATTCATTGGCGCATGGGAGTCTCGAGAACACAAGAAAAGAAACAGAGCTTATTCGTTGATCGTATCCATGTGGGTAGACCTCAAATCAATAGGGACGAGGAGGACGTCTGATCTGAAAGCGTTGTGCGCTCTTGTTTCAAAATCAACAGAGGATTAGTATCAGGGTTAGATTGGTCCTGGCAACAACCAATCAGGTCAAAATGATGGCACCATTGACAAATTAAAAGGCCTCGTCGCAATCTGATGAGCTGGAGACCTGATCCCCCGTTTGGGATTATCCCAGAGGCCATTGAATCCACTCATTGATCTCGTCCATTTTGCCTTATTCATTCATTCCTCTCCTTCGATTGGCCATGGAACATTCCATCCATGTGAGAAACAGGCTCGTACCGTCATGCTCCTGCAGAAAAAAGGTTGGTGCCCGATCCTTGTAAGCAACCTGGCGTGCCTGCGTCTCAGCCGTGCCATCCTTGTCCGGGATCGATAACCTCTTCTTGATGTTCTCTCATCTGTACGTGCAGATCATTTCAGGACCAGATGCTGAGTCCCGAGGCCACAGATGTATCTACTAAGGCTGCGAGCAGCGAGACTGCAACCAACCTTGCTTCTTTTAGATTTTGCTTGCATGATGCATCAGACATACGGATATGTCTATCAGTAATGTTGTGGTGTTGCCGTTACTTGTTGGTTAGTTCCTCACTTCCTCTTCCATACTACGGGCATCTGGCATGTTATGGGCAATGCGTGGTACTTAGGATATTTGGCATGGAGAGATCGAGTTTTTTTTTTTTTGGGGGGGGGGGGTGTGTGTGTGTTTAAAACAGAGAAATCTCCGATCGATCTATCGATGATCCCTCTGTGTATCTATCTATTATCTTATGAGACTGCTTATTCATAAGGTGACTGAATTTTTTTTAAGCATAAGTCATCTTTTTTATCCGTTGAATCAATATCCAATCATACGACACATCAATCTCTGCACAAATCTAATTGTCACAACAAGTGACTTAAATTTAAGAAAATTTCAGGCGACTTAAAAGTAGCAAGACTGTTATCTTATTCAATCAAAGTCAGAAGAAACCAAACCAACACGTTTGCTCTTAAGTGCTAGAAATTTTCATGTTAATCGGAGGAAAAATAGAAAAATCTAAACCGTTAATCGCGATGGGTCCAGATTATAACAATCTAGATTAAAGAAATAGTCCATTTCAAATGCAATAAAAACTAAATTTGGAATAAACAAATTTGATTTCCATACAAATTGCTAAGTAAAATATCTAAATAATTATAATTCGGCATAAAAATTAAACCAAATTAAGCAATTAGATCTTTATACAAAATTCAACAAAACAAATTGAAATTCGGAATAAAAAATAAAATAAAAACACCAAATTCACTCTCAAAGGCTAGAAATTCCCATGTTAATCGGAGGAAAAAGACAAAGATATAAACCGTTGATTGTGGTGGATCCATATTATAATAGTCTAATTAAAAGAAAGAGTCCATATAAATACAATAAAACTAAAATTGGGAATAAAAAATAAAATAAAATAATTAATTTGATTTCCATACGAATTCCTAAGTCAAATCCCTACAGACAATAACATGGAATAAAAATTCAACAAAAAATAGAAATTGGGTTTGTATACAAATTTCAAACAAAAATAAGTGAAATTCAGAATAAAAAATTAAATTAAATTAGAATTTTTATTTCAATACGAATTCCAAACTAAAATACCTAAATAGTTGTAATTCAAAATAAAAATAAAAGGAAAAAATAGCAATTGCATTTGTATATGAGTTCCAAAAATACTTGAAATTTAGAATACATATATAAATAAAAATTTACAATTTGATTTCCATATGAATTCCAAAGTAAAATACATAAATAAATAAAACTACGAATAAAATAAAAATTTAGCAATTTTATTTGCATATGAACTCCAAGAAAGAGTTAATGTCAAATACAATCCAAAAATAAGAGAATTTCGGAATAATAAAATAAAATAAAATCTGCAATTTGATTTCCATATGAATTCCTTAGCAATAATAAAAATTAAAGAAAATTAGAACTTGGATTTGTATACGAATACCAACGAAAAATAGTTGAAATTCAGAATATAAAAAAGCGAAAATTTACAATTTGATTTCCATACAAATTCCAAAGTAAAAGTCCTAAATAACTAACATTAGGAATAAATTAAAAAATTACCAATTTGATTTGCATACGAACTCTGCTAAAAAATAACTAAATTTTTGAATAACAATAAAAATTATAATAAGGATAGTACAAATGGTGTTGGGAGAGACCACAAAGGAGTGGAATTGCAAAAAGACATTGACCCATGGGGAAGCGAAGAACCGAGGTCCTCGGTGGGCGGAGATGAGGAAAATATCGTTCTGCTCACCTTAGCTATTCGATGAGGATAATGTCATGTTGCTTGTCGGAGAAGTTAAAGAGAAAGGCCAAAGTCGATAGAGCCAAGGGTCGTTACGACGATTTGTGAGTGTCAGCATTGTTGAAGAAGTCGATGGCCAAAGAAGCTCGATGATGGAGAAACTCTGGCATGTAGGAGATGAAGCTTTGCATTGAAGACGAGCTATGGATGATATGGAGCTATCGGGTAGCTAGGAGTGTGTCATCACATGTGAGGGGCACGACATCACCGACGATGGCAAGAAGATTCTCCATATCGTTAGACAGCGACAAAAGTAGGCATGCCAACATCAGTTAAGATGAGAGGTCACCGTGGTTAGTGAGAAAGACGCAACGTTGAGTTGGCCAACGTCGAAGAATGTGAGCGATCAACACGGGAGAAGAGAACATCGAGAACACATAATATCATGCATCCATACAAATAAAAGCACAAGCCTACAGAAGCAGATGAGAAATAGCTCTGAGTAGAGATGGTGCACTGTAGGGATTAGGCTCAGGGCCAGCAGAGAGAGCATGATGGGTGTTCCTGATAGGGATCGACGACAATTGCATATGTATGTGTGTTGATGTTGCAACGATCAACATTAAGTAATAATTGGAGAGAAGTAGAAGATTACTATGTGCTAGAGTATTTTATTGGAAGGGATAGCAACTGAGAGGGGTCAATAAAAAATTAGGCTTACAATTGAAGGTCGAAGAAGAAAAGCTGTAGCAGCAAGAAGAGATAGAAGACACATGGTTTAGTAGGATAGCAGACGTGTGAGGGAAGATAAGTTCAAGCTAGGCCAACTATAGTGCCTCAATGTATGTGTGAGCAAGGTACTCTAATACTATGTAAACTAATAAGATAATCTACCACATACACAATCAACATATTGCTTGAGACTAAATAGAGGTACATATGCAAGCATATATTTTGGAAAAGAGTAACTAATGGAGGATGAATAAGAGTATGGAACTACATGATCCATGTATGATGGAGAGTGGTTACCTTTCTAAGAATACCAACAACTTATTATGCTCAATGATTTTCTTCTATCAAAGCCCATACTTCAAGTACGTTCCTCAGGCTGTATTTTCCTCAAGCTTCAATTGACATTTCCAATGTTTATGATGTCTTAAAAATCTAAATAGCCTATAAGATACATAAATATATTCTAAAACATCTAAACTACATCATTTGATACTACAAACTTCGAAAAAAATCTAATCACGCAAATGTGTAGGCCACCCTATTAGTAGGGATGGAAATGGATCGAAGTTAGATCGAATAGTCTTGAATACGAATCCATATTTTTAAAACGAATACGAATTCGAACATTCTCAAATACGAATATGAATCAAATGCTGTAACAAATTCGAATTAGAATCGAATATGTACTCAATTAGGTCGAATGTGAATATCCTATAACTTTTGCAATAAATCTCGGTAGAACACCCAACAACCATAGATTGATCACTGAATCAAGACCCCGTCGAAACAGAAACGCTCTGGGGAAAAACAAATAGTATTTGTATTCGCATCTAGGAAAAAATGGATAGTATTTGTATTCGAATTCATATCGGGAAAAAAATGATAGTATTCGTATCCAGGGGAAAACGAATAAGTTTTTCCCCCGGATACGAATAACACCGAATACAAATACGGATACTAGCCATTTCTCCTGGATAGTTACCGGATACGAATAACGCCGAATACAGATACTATCCATTTTTCCCGGATAGTATTCGTTTTTCATTCGAATGCGAATTTTACTTACCGTATTTTCATTTTCTCAGATACAAATATTGGATAAAATGGATTATCCTTTACCATTTCCCATCCCTACCTGTTAGTTATCTTATTAAAGCAAAGTCAAAAGAAATCATCATGTTCGCTCTCAAGGGCTAAAAAATTCCCACGTTAATCGAAGAAAAAGGAGAAACATCTACAACATTGATCGTGGTTGGTCCAGATTATAATAGTCTAGATTAAAAGAAAAATCCATGTCAAGTACAATAAAACTAAAAAATAGAATAAAAATAAAATAAAAATAGCAATTTGATTACCATATGAATTGCTAAGTAAAATATCTAAATAATTATAATTCAGAATGCAAATTAAACAAAAATTGGCAAGTAAATTTGTACACAAAACCCAAGCAAAAATTATTGAAATTCGTAATAAAATAAATGACATTTGTAATTTGATTTACATACAATTCCTAAATAAAATCCATAATAAAAATAATTATGAATAAAATTGGTAATTAGATTTGTACACATATTAAAAACAGAAATTGAATAAGAAATAAAATAAAATTAGAATTTAATTTGATACGAATTCCAAAGTAAATTCCTAAATAATTGTAATTTGGGATAAAAAGTGAAGAAAATTAGCAATTCTATTTATATATGAATTTTAGTGAACAATATATGAAATTTGGAAAAATAATATAAAATTAGTAATTTGATTTCCATATTAAATCCTAAGTAAGTTTCTAAAATAAATGTAATTCAGAATAAAAACTAAACATCTTTTTTAAGCAAAGACAAAAAAAATGCACCATGTTTGCTCTCAAGAGCTAAAAATTTCAACATTAATCAAAGGAAAAAAGAAAGATCTACACCGTTGATTGTAGCGGGTCCAAATTATTACAATCTTGATTAAAGGAAAGAGTTAGTGTCAAGTACAATCCATAAATAACAGAAATTCAGAATAAAAATAAAATAAAATTAGTATTGATTGACATACAAATTACTAAGTAAAATACCTAAATAAATATAATTAAGACTAAAATTAAATAAAATTAGAAATTTGATTGGTATATGAACTAAAAAAACTAAAATTTTAAATGAAACTGGAAGTTATAACGAGGATAGCACGAATGGTATCGGAGGAGACCGCGAATGAGTATAATGGTGTTAATTTGTCCTACAAGAAAATATTGATCCATGGAGAAGCGAAGTGCCAAGGTGACAGTGATGGAGATGAGGACAATATCGAGCTGCTCACCTTAGCCGTTCGACGAGGACAATGTTGTGCTGCTTGTCGAAGTCATTGAATAGAAAGTCTAGAGTCAAAGGAGCCAAGGGTCACGACGATGAGTTGTGAGCATCGACATTGTTGAAGATCAATGATGGGGAAGCCCTAATCGAGAGGAGATGAAGCTTTGCAGTGAAGACGAGCTATGATTGATATGGGGCCATTGGGTAGCTGGTGAGGCGCATGATGTCACCGGCGATGGCAAGAAGATTCTCTGTATTGTTAGATAGCGAATAAAGCACACATGTCAGTATTAGTGAAGATGGGAGGTCGCTATGGTTAGTGAGGAAGGCACAACATTGACTTAACAAACATCGAACAAGTGGAGCGATCAATACGGGAGAAGAGGACATCAAGCAGGTATAACATCATTCATGTCTTTATACATGCATGCATCAGTAAGAATAGAAGCGCATGCGTATAGAAGCAAAGGAGCAAATAGTTTAGAGTAGAAATGACGTGGTCTTTGGAAATAGGCTCAGGGCCACCAGAGAGAGTGTGACGGTGTCCCTGGCTGGGATCGGTGATGGTTGCACATATATGCGTGTTAATGTTACAATGATTAGCAGTAAATAATAATTAGAGAGAAGTAGAAGATAGCTATGTGGCAGAGTATTGCGTTGGAAGGGGTAGCAGTTGAGAGGGATCAAACAAAAATAAAGATTGATGTTGGAGGTTGAAGCAGAAAATATGTGGCGGTGAGAAGAGATACAAGACATATGGTTCGGTGAAGCAGCTAGCGTATGAGGGAAGGTAGATCATCCATAGTGCATCGGTGTATACGTGAGTAAAGTACTCTAATACCATGTAAATGTAGATCGTTACGACATTCAGAGGGGGGAGGTGAATGACTCCGACAACTTTCCCTCTAGGTATTCAACAATCTTTTCACTCCAGCAGCTACGAACAACTGTGAAGATTGAGATTGAACTTGCTAACATTGAGAAATAACACCAATAAGCAAATGCCAGACAATCAACCTGTCAGACTGGTCTGACTGAGAACTACCAACCGGTCTCACTGGTGGGCAGTATGATCAGTAGGCCCTGGCGGTCTGACGACTCCCCTGCAGATAGTCTAAAAATAGCACGGTTTTCAAACAGGGGTTTCACCTAACTTTTGATCTACTTGATCAAATCACACCAAATTTGAAACACAGCTACCATAGGATGTTTGGCATCTATTCCAACCAACAATTTCAAGAAATGTTATCAAGGTTTCCACCTTTATCCATCATAGGAAAGAGTGCTCAAGAGCCAGACAAAAGAGGGAAAACTTGATCTGCTCAAGGTCGTGAGGTCTAGGCAACCAAGATGATTCTAGATAGGTTCCTACAAGCCCTATCAAGCTATATATCAGCACGAATCATACTAGAATAAGATAAAACTAAGAATCACCAAGAACACCTCAAGAAGGCAAGAGAATCAAGCAAGAATACAAATAAGACATGGTGAATTAAGTTTGATCTTCTATTACCACTTGGAGATGAAGGGTTACAACCACTCCACCTGGAGGAAAAAGCCCTAAGAACAACACTTAGCTCTCTTAACCAAAACCTAATTTCTCTCTTAGCGGCTGAAGTGCAAAACCTAATCCCTCTCTCTCTCTAACCACCAAGGTGTGGTCGGCCTGACCGCTCCACTACACCTAAAAACACCCTGTCTGGACTTTCAAGAAAGCGCTATCTAGTTTTAGATCGATGCTCAATCTGCCATGACACCTAGTGCAAATGCATCCCTACATGTGCATGCTTAAGTGTTTGTTATCCAAACTCCAGAAATCCATAGGGCCTACAGGGCTGGTCTGACCGCTTGGTACATGGCGGTCAGACCGCCAGGCCATGGCCGGTCTGATGGCCTGGCCACGCCCACTCAAACTGTCACCATGGCCGGTCTGACTGCTTACCTCATGATAACAGCATTGACATCTTTTCAATGTCAAAATCAAGCTCAAATTTTGATAACACACGCAAAGCACAGTCAATTACTCATCACAAGCCATGGGACGACCTCCACATGGTCTCACAGTAAACTAATAAGATAATTTGCCGCACACATGATCAACATATTTCTTGAGATTAATTAAATAGAGGGAGATGTGCATGCATACATTTTGAAAAAGAGTAACTAATGGAGGAAGAATAGGGGCATGCATCTACATGATCCACACATGACAGAGAGTGGTTATGTTTCTAAGAAGCCCCCAACAACTTATTATACTCAATGGTTTTCTTCCATCAAAGCTCGTACTTCCATTACGTTCCCCATGTTGCATTTTCTTTCAAGTTTGTATTGTTGTTTCCAATATTTACGATGTCTAAAAAAATCTAAATGGCTTACAAGATATATTCTCAAGTATCTAAGTTATATCATTTGATATTACAAACTTTGAAATAAATCTAGCCACGCAAATACGTGGGTCACCCTGCTAGTTTCTATTATTAGAAACCAACTGAGTACATAGGGTTTTCTACTGAAACAAAATGGAAACAAAAAAGAGAAAATAACTAGGCCCCCAAAATTTCCTCTACTCCTGCAAATAGGGATGGGACTCATTCATCAATTCTGGCAGCTAAGCTCCTACCAGACGTCTTCCACACAAGGAAACTAGAACTAGCACCAGCTAACTCACATAATATCTACTATATTTTCAAGAATGTACGATGTTTTGGACATCGACACTGTCTCCAATATCTAACTTTGACCATTGCTTTCATATGCTTATGTTAGTGGAAAAATACAAAATTATTATATTATGAAAATATTTATTATGACAAATCTAATGATACTATTCTCTCATGATCAATCTAAGTAATTTTTTCACATATTATTAAACAAAGGAAGATAAGTTTGACTGCACGCATTCTAAAACATCATATATTTATGAACAGAGAGAGTTTTACATCTGCAGTTTTCTGGGCATCAAATAGAACAACCAATTGCCCACCATTACAAACATCTTTGTCTGCAATGTCGCCCAGGATACCAACAAATGACAAATGAGATGTATGAAGTAGCAGGATCACTAGGCAACTTGTTTTCAAAGCAAGGTTTATTTCATGTTTTCCATTCCGACCACAAGATTGCTACATCACTAATTGTGATCAGTAGTCTCGTTTTCTTGTTAAAGCTTTTCAGCCACACCAAGAACAGAGTCTCAACATCATTAGGTATATTATAAAAGCTAAAAGCCACCTTCACTGCATTGCATATGAATTTAGCTACAAGACACAAAAAGAATAAATGATTAATGTCAAAAAGAATAAATGATTAATGTCTTCTTCTGCCCCACAAAATTGGCATTTCGTGGAATCTTTCCAACCTCTCTTCTTCAAATTTTCTAAAGTCAAAATGCTTTTCTTTAGAATTAACCAGAAGAAAACCTTTATTTTGAAGGGATTTTTTGTTTTCCATATAAATTTAAAGGGATGCCCTAGACTCTCAATGCCAGGTAAAAGGATCTAACACTGAACAATCCATTGGAGGTTAACTTCCAGCTAACTTTGTCCTCTTGACTATTGAGAGAAATGCCACCACAAATTTGTTGTACTTCAATCCACATGTTTCTAGTTTCACCCGTAGGGTCCTTATGAATTTGATACCATGACCTCAGAAACAAAGATATTTCTATTATAAGTAATGCCATAGAGTCTAGGGAATCTTTGGGGCCAGAGAAGAGTTACCCAACAAGCAATCCCTCCAAAATCTAGTTCTTTCACCATTCCCAACATGTTTCCTGCAAAAGTTGTAAAAACATATTAAATTTTCATGAGACTAGACCAGAAATGTGAGTCACCGCTTTTATGAGAAACTTGTGACATTGTTTGCTTATTTAATTATTTCTTTCTCCGAATGTCCTACCACAACCCTTCTTCATTTTCAGTCTCCACATCCATTTTCCCAAGAGAGCTAAGTTCATTGTATCCGAATCCAAAACACCCAGCCCCCCTTATCTTTAGGTAGGCATACAATAGGCCATTGAACCAAGTGGTATTTTCTAGGATTAATTCCTTATATATCACTAGAATTTTGCGAAATCCTTGATTGTGTCACTTGTATATGAGCTACATGTCAGTGACACAATAAATGACATATAAGAGATAAGATAAACTTTCAGTAACATATAAGGAACTCACCCTATTTTCTAAGCCTTGTCCTCCTGTCATAGTAGCCTTGATTTAAACAAATCCATTCTTTTTCTCACTCCAGTTAGCAATCTATAGGATGACATCATGTATAGGGGTACCCTAGTCAAACATGCATTCAATAAAATCAAGAAGAGGTCGAGTTTGTATGCAGATGCATCATGCACCCACAGAGTTCTTATCTAGACCATTCTTTTTTACTTACGTTTTAGACATTGATACGGTATTCAATACACGTCTTTGACCACTACTTTTTCTAACTATAGGCAACAAAAATTATAAAAAATATAATGATGTCGAGGTAATTTCAATGATAAATCTACCCATATAATTTTTTTGACAAATCTACAAAATTTTTTTTTTTTGGCAAATCTAAAATTTTTTAGGAATTAATAATCAAAATTTAAAAATATTGATTGTACGGATTCTAAAACGATATCTATTTGAATAATTTCGATGACAAATCTACCCATACATGTTTTTTTTTTACAAATCTACATATAATTCTTTCTGACAAATCTAAATATTTTTCTAGGAATTAATAGTAAACATTTAAAAATATTGATTGTACGGATTCTAAAACGACATCTATTTGAGAACGGAGGTACGACAACACGAAGAGCAGCTCCAAATAAACTAAATATGGGATAGGAAAGAGGCGTCTCTAAATAAATAAATATGTAGGCTGAGCATCACTAAGGGACGTAGCTCATAAGTACGGGTTCGATTCCCGTGTCTCCTACGTTTGAATGCATGTTTTTGCGACTTCATGTATCGTGACTGGGCTCATTCTCAAAATCAAACACTTGGGTCCATGCCGTTACTCGACGGTCCCACTATGGGCACCGGTGGATCAGCCGCTCAATTACTCTGGGCCGAAGACAAACCGGCGAGGTGCTACCCCATGTTCCACAACAAGTTCGAGTGGTTTCACGATGGCAGCATCATACAAACTCCATGGAGGCCTTATTTCATGAACACGATAGCACCGCACGGACTGTCCCTGCAATGCACGCAAGACACCGGACTATGGGTGATGACCTGCCACTTGGTGTTTTCCCATATGGTGGAGCCTTACATGCTGCAGCGCATAATGCGACAATTCAATTTATACCAGGTTGTTCCCCCTCCAGACAGGAGGATGCTTGAGCAAGCTGTCCACTTGTGAGTGTAACTTTATCCAAGTAATGTTTACAGTTCATAGCTATATTCGCTCTTCTCACATAAATACTTCTTGAATGTAGGTAATCGAGGGCGGGCCGGCATGCTGAGGACTGGCAGATAGTCCAACATCAGTGGACTATGGCCTGGAAGGTGTTGGCGCACATTGAGATCCTACAAGAGCAGCGGCCATATGACGTCCATACTTATCGTGAGTATATTGAGTGGTACGTACCACACTCGTGGACCAAACTCACCCATCCTCCGCCAGAGCGTCTGAAGCAGGTCACACACACAAGGAGAGGCTTCGTCATTCCTTCGATTGATACAATGCTTTGTGGTGTGACAACACTGTAAAACACTCACAACCTATGTTGCTGCATTCTCGATATTTCTCTTGTTTGCTACTAAACAACTGTTGTCTGTCACTTAAGTTCGACCAGATCCAGCGTATCTCATGCACATTGGATTCTGCCATCCTTAGCCTTGATCACACCATTCTAGGGCTCCTAAGTACTCTTGACGAGGATTAAAATCTCTATATATTATCTTTAATACATAATAAAGGACCATACGTCTTCATGGTTGTAACCCCTAAGATTCACGACCTCACTGGTCGTAAGGATTTTAGAGGTTACACAATGGGTACCCTGGTCGGATGTCGAACCCGGGAGCGAAGGATCCCGAATTCTCTGTGTTTATACACTAGTCCAGGATTTCTAGTGTGCACAGTCAAACAAAAGTGATAGTACAATCATATCACATATTTTATTAATAACTTAGAGTTTATTACAAAAGGGGCCTGAGGCCAACTAAATAAAGAACACAGCGGAAAGTAAAATAGTAGTAGACCACATGACTTGCCACGCCAATCGTGCGGGGCATAGCCTAGTCGCCAAGATCCTCACCGTCCGATAGAGGTCTCCTCCGAATAAAGATTATTCAAAGAAGAGTAAGCACAACTTCCGTGCTTGCAAGTTACACCCAATATTGAAAGTTAATGCATACGAAGGTAAACAAAGGATAATGGTGGTTATTTTGCATAAACAACATTTTGAGTTAAAATACCAAGAATAATTTCTAAGGCCGTTTTTATATTATAACTAAAATCGGTGTTTAAAATGACAATTAATAGTGGATAACCTCCATTGATTGATTGGTGAAGGATACCTTCCTATCACTTGGCTAACCGCTTAATTTTACCATAGGATTATTCATCCTAAAATCATCTGTTGAAATCATTTTATAAACCAAAAACAAGTCTAACTTAGAGTGGCTTTGCTAGCATGTCCATGACCGCGGACACGGCTATTCGAATAGTTTCTACTCTGCAGAGTTTGTACAGCTTTACCCACACGAGATAATTTGCTTTTAATGTCGGCCAATGCACGCTTCCGAAGGCGTGTGACTAAGCAATTATCATGAGGCCTTTACAATGCAACGTCTTAATGTATTCATGTCCGCTAAGGTTTCGCTACCATTGGACTAACCATCCTCCGAGAGCCCCCTCTTGCGCCAGGTGGGACTAATGTCTAATCGACACCCACACATACAACATAGCACAAATAACACCAAAACACCACAAATTATTTATCCAAATCTGTCCCATTCCAGACATGTGGTGGTACGGTAAGGCGTAGCAAAATACGCTCAAAGACCGGTCCTTAACTGACCAGGGCGACTTCCAATTAAACCATGGGCCTTAATCCTAACCAGATTAAGCCCGTGCATGAACCTGCACCCACCATCCATCCATCTCGCCCAAGTCCAAACCCAGTTTATTTTATTTAGAGTAAAATCCTCTTTATAAACCTTCTGTGGCAAGACAATACCACCAAAATCAAATTTGTAAAAGATTTGGCTAAAATCCTCCCAAATTTGTAAGTGTGATCTAAGCATGGCTAAGCGTAAGACAAATTTTAGTAGCATTTTACCTAAGGGTGACAAGGCATTCATGTTCGACGCTCAAATTGGCCATACAATGAAGATTGGAATAACTATATACGAAAACAAGGCATTTAAACAATTATATAAACATATGCATGAAATAGTAATTTAAAAACAGAATTAAATACGTTAAAATACTGGGAACAATATGATCAATGGTGTAACTTGCCTTCGTTGAAGTCTTGAAACTCTAAATCGTCAGAAGGATCTAACTCTCCGGAGTTGTCGAGGTCTATACGCGAGAATACGATAAATTAACTTCAAATCAAATAAATTCAAAAAGACAATTCAAATTAACTCCAAATTGAAATATTTTGGTTTATACAGCTAGTTTATAATTTTATACAAATTTTGCAACTTGAACCACCCAATTTGGAGTTCAGATGCAAAAGATATGGATTTTTGAAGCTTAAACCTAAATCTGAAATGCTGATGTCAGCGAGGGATTTACGGGATTTAAAAGAAATGAATTGAATTTCTGACATGCGGGCCCCACTTGTAAGTGGCTCGGTGCTCATGGACTGAGTCTACCAAGGGTTTAGGCCTGGGTTGGGTGGTGAGGTGGCATGCGCGTGCTAACCCGGACGTGACCGAGTCGACACGTAGGCGGCACAGGGCAAAAAGGGCTACGTGGTGCTGAGGTGGCAAAGCCACGGTGGCTGCCATGAGGGCTTGACGGCGGCAAGGCTCGGGTTCGCCCGACAACGGCGAACGGCGGCCCGCCAGCGAGGGTGAGTGATCCCATCGTGTAGAGGAGGTTAATGCGCACCTAATGATACCGACCTGGGCACGAGAGGATGTCGGAGTTGGCCGGCGGCGAGCTTTTGGCGGTGAAGTAGATCGGTTGTTGTCGGTCAGGAGCTCCGACTACCTTTTGGCGACGTGGGTGATCGCCTGGGGTAGAGTGGGGCACGACGATGACGATGGTGTGGTCGACGGGGAAGGGGCATCGCTAGGGATGGCAATTGTGCCCGATTACCCGTGTACCCGCAGGCGAATACCCTAATAGAGGCGGGTATGGGCGTCTTTCTTTGCCCACGGGTGTAAAAACGGGCACAATTTCTTACCCATCGGGTAAACGGGTGCGGGCATGGGTAAGCTCCACCTGTGTCCGCTTCACCCGATTACCCGCCATCTACACTGACAGGTGGGACCCTCAGTAGTCAATCCTCAGTCCTCACTGAGTAAAAACTGAAACCCTAGCATCCCTGATTCCCTTCCCAGTTTCCACACTTCCCGTTCCAGCCGCCAGAGCCAAAACCCGATCTCCCTGTCTCCCATCGCTCTTCCTCTTCCTCCCAGGGCCAAAACCCGATCTCTCGGCCGCCCACGCCTCCCGGCCGCCGCCCTCCTCCCAATCCACCGCCTCCTCCCGGCCGCCACCCTCCTCCCGGTCCACCGCGTCCTCCTCCCGGCCGTCCTCCACTCCTCCCGGTCGCCGCCCTACTCCCGGTCCACCGCGTCCTCCTCCCGGCCGTCCTCCACTCCTCCCGGTCCACCGCCTCCTCCAGGCCGCCGCCCTCCTCTCGGCTATCCTCCTCCCAGTCCACCGCCTCCTCCCGGTCTACCGCGTCCTCCTCCCGGCCAATGCCCTCCTCCCCTGCCGCCCTCCTCCCGGCCGCCCTCTCCGTCCACCGCCTCCTCCCGGCTGCCGCCCTCCTCCCGGTCCACCGCGTCCTCCTCCCGGCCGTCCTCCACTCCTCCCGGTCGCCGCCCTCCTCCCAATCCACCGCGTCCTCCTCCCGGCCGTCCTCCACTCCTCCCGGTCCACCGCCTCCTCCCGGCCGCCGCCCTCCTCCCGGCTGTCCTCCTCCCAGTCCACCGCCTCCTCCCGGTCCACCGCGTCCTCCTCCCGACCAGCGCCCTCCTCCCGGCCGTCCTCTCCCAGTCTACCGCCTCCTCCCGGCCGCCGCCCTCCTCCCGGCTCCGGCCGTCAGGTTACTCAGGTGAGCAGGTGGTTTCCTTGCGCATGGATCATTGTCAAAATGGAGGGAGCAGGTGGTTTCCTTGACCATGGGTATATCCTACAGTGCATACGAATTTTTTTAGGATGATAGCATATGTGTTGGGATGACTTGTTAAAAATGCCATCATCCTGTAAATGCATGTCTATGTATAGCATAGCATCATCGTCTCACTCACTGGCATTGGCAATCAGTCAGTGTTGCTTCTAAAATCTGAATGCTGCTTTCATTGCTGCATGTGTCCATGTCTTCGCCGCTTATTTGTTACTAGAAGGAAGCAGGCAAGCTTGCTATTGCTAGCAGTATGTATCACTGTATTTACTATATGTGTGCTGCGATGACTTGAATAATTAAACATTCAGTGATGTGTGCGTACGTGTGTGTGTATATACCATGCAGACTACCATCACCCTGATGCCAAACCAGAAGGAGCATAAACAAACCTGTTTCTTTCTAATCCAATGAGAAATGCAGTTTCAGCTAGAGCAGCTACTAGTGTTCCTCGGCCAGCATCATTCGTGGGTAAACGGGCGTGCCCGCGGGCGACAGGCATGGGCGAGATTCTTCACCCGTCGTCCTTTGCGGGCATGCCCGTAGGGGGGAATCAGGGTCGCGGGCATGGGTATGGGCGAGCACTACCCGTGCCCGTCGCATCCGATTGCCATCCCTAGGTGTCGCTGACGGCGAGGCAATCGGCGGCGAGAGCTTCGGCGGCCGACGAACTAAAACTCGAGTTCCGGCGGCTAGGAGCGGCTAGAGGCTATGAGAGTTGAGGGGATGGAATGAGTGAGTGAAGGCGCACCCAGGGTGGCCTTTTATAGGGTGCAGGTGTGGCCGAGCCGTCGTGGAGAGCACGAAGACCCGAGGGGTTTCCCAGCAAGAATTAGGGGATTTTGGGCAGAGAAAGGAAGGGGACAAGGCCGAGATGAATGGGACGTGATACGGTGTCCTTAATGCGCGGGAAATCAAGGAAGATCCAAACGAATTTGGACGAGTTTGGAAGGTTTCCAAATCACAGCAATGGCGGGCTCAGCTGGGTTTCCACGGGGAAGAAGAATGGAAAGAGACGAAGCACTGTTCATGGTGACCCCACCCGTCAGCGAGAGAAAAGAAAATAGGAAAGAAATAGGTGGTGTTCTGGGCCGTTAGATTTTTGATCTAACGGTTGATTGAGGTTTATAACCACACAAGCGAGCGAGCCGTTGGATTCAAATCAGACGGTCCCCATTGAGTGGGGCGTTCGGTCGTCCGAACATCCCATTGAATCCAACGGCTGATGAGCGTTGGTGCGGCGCGAGTGAGAGGAAGAGGGAGAGAGGCGGACCGCCCCGCCGCTGAGAGAGGAGGTGGCGGGGTTACTGGGTCAAGGCTGGAAAAACGAATGGGCCGGCTAGGTTTCGGCCCATTGGCTGTTTGATGTTTTCTTTTTCTTTTTCTAATTAATTAAATGCTGACAATTCAATTAGGCTTTAGAATATAGCATATTAAGTCCAAAATTTTTGAGAAAATTCACAGAAATTCTCTAGAGCATTTAGGACTTACATAAAATATTTCCAACTATTACTTGGTATTATCTTTTGCAAATAAATTGGTTTTAGCTTTATGTTAATTAAGTGAAAGCTTTTAAAAATTCAGAAAAATCCACAAAAATAATTAAACTTTATTTTGAATTGGAATTTGAAATTTGGACTGTTACATCGGACAAGGTCCTGTGCCTAGCCTCCGACTGGTTAAAATGCTCGTAAAAGGTATGAACTGATATTCGAAACTGATTTCAGGTATATTCCCTACCGTGTGACGAATGGAACACATGCGTATATTCTATACCACATGACGTCTCTTTATCCTAAGACACTGATGAACAACCACCATACGGTTAAGTGTCTCACAGACATATAACCGCTGAATGATTGATACTCCATCAACCATCACCTCGCTCTGACTAGTCGCGACGCTTCACAATAGATGTCTTCTCCAGAAGCAACGGCCACCTCTTCAAAGTCTATTTAAAGATGGAGCATGAACGCAGCAGGGGGGATCAAGCTGCATCAGATTGAAGCATAGACATTAGCATCAGATTCATGTTTTGAACCCGATATTGTAGCATAGCAAGCATTGTTCTCAGTGTAAACAGGATTAGTCCACCACCTAATCATAAGGCATCCTCTGTAAAACCCAGTTTATATTAATAAAAGAGCAGTCCCATTCTCTTCCTAGAAATTCCATGTTATTCTCCTCTATTCATTTCGTAAGATCGACGTCTCGATCGTCGACAGCTAGCGCCGACCGTGGGGATCAAGGTGCGGATTTCTCGAAGAAGTTCTTTGCTCATCAAGTCCTTGTCCATTTCTCACTTGTAATCGCTCATGCGGTTATGGTAGGAAGTTGGGACGAGGAAAACTGGTTCGACCTGGCAGACTACCCCAACCTCGACATGGACGCGTGCATCCGCGCCATGCAAGAAAACGGAGTCCCATCATCATCCTCCTCCTCCACCGGTTCGCCCATCACAGATATTAGCTAAATCAACTGAATGGATGAGGATACACCGCTACGACCAGTGGCGGTTTCAGAGGAAGTGCTTCGACCAGTTTGGAACACCCAAAGACCTCTGCAAGCCCGATCTTTTCGACCGACGAAAAAGGTGATGAAAACTCATCACCGCAACTTGAGGATCAATGTACCCTTGATGCGATCATGGTTGACAGGTACTCACCGACGACTTTTGGCAATTCCAGGAGCCAACCGACATCTGGTGACGGTGTCGATGAAACCCCCACTGGTCATAAACCAAGTGGGGATGATAAGGCTCAGTATACGATCGGCAACCCGTCGAATCAGGCTGAGACCATTACAAAAACCTTAGGAAGTACTGATTACCGACCATTCTCCATCATAGAAGCTTCTCACAGAAGCGCTGAAAGGCTCTCCATCGATTACGATGGAAGCTCATCAGAAGATCACTGCTGGAGGCACGAGGTCAATGCGATCGGAGATACAGATCAAAATTCCATGTACGGTCCTCCATACTTTGCCTCGTCACCACATAATGATAGGAGATGGTACGAGCAGTCAAGCACCAAATGGCAGAGGTAACAGAACTGATGAACGTCTATCAGTTAATTCGCCTGGTTCTGCCCCAGCCCATGTAAGGGACCAGGCAAGACCAACTAGGAGGTCGGGGGGAAGTTCAAGGCATCAGACACCTTCTTCTGGCAGAAATCCTCTCAGACCTTCGGTAACGGTACAAAACCTGCAGTGAGTTCGAGATATTTTAAATACTTCTGACCCTGTTTTAGCAGAGACTCCGGGTTTTGTCCAACTTGTAGGTCAGGTATCAGAAATTATCTAACAGACTATGCAGTGCACAAAAGCATATCGGGAACGAAGGCATTCGCAAAGTCAGTTCATGACTTCATCCCAACATTCCTCCCGCAGTAGAGGCCAACATGGTCGTGTTGAAGACCAGTTGATACCAAGACCATCTCGACGATTCTGACCAAGAAGTCATGAGGGAAGAAGGCTATTTCAATAAACCTCACCTTCACTTCGTCGAGAGGAGCAATCGCTTGGACCTGATGATCTTCGACATCATCTAAATCAAGCAAGTGGTCAGAGGCGTCCTATTAACATCCACGACCGAATCGGGACACCGGAGCACCGGCAATCCAATTAAAAAAACCGGTCTCCGATCGATTATAATCCGGCACCTTTTTAAAGAAAGTGTCATGAAATTATCACAGGTTGTCGAGCCTTCTTCGCAGGGCTCCAAGCTGTGCGTTGGCCAAATAGGTTCTGATCGGCCAATTTGGATAAGTTCAATGTGACTCAAAATCCTTTAGAATTTCTGCAGATATACACCGCTGCCATCAGAGCCGCTGGTGGTGACGAAAATGTAATGACTAACTATCTTCCCACGATATTAGAAGGATTAGTCTGGTCGTGGTTACTCAACCTGCCGGTCGGATTAATGTATACTTGGGAGCAACTTTGCGACCTTCTGATTGCAAATTTTCAGGGTACGTACGACTGCCCTGGGAAGGAGGACGATCTTCACCGAATCCGACAAAAATCCAATGAGACTCTCCGACAGTATATCAAAAGATTAGCCAGGTTCGTAATTTAATACCAGAAATTGCTGAATCTTCTGTCATTCAAGCCTTCAAAGCAGGATTAAGAAATCGTAGGTTTACTGAGGATTTAGCAATACATTCTCCATGAACAACCATCGAACTCTTCGATATGGCCGACAAGTACGCAACCGCAAGCGAAGCGGTTGAGTGGAACGAGGCCATTGATCGAAAAGACAAATTCCCCCAACCTGGCTTAGATAAGACAGAAAAGAAGCAAAGGAAAGATCTCAAGAAAAAGAGACACCGCAAACCCGACGATAAGGAGGTTCTTGCGGTTCCTGAAAAATTCACCAAGGGGAAGAAAGATTATGCCGGTCGTGGCAAGGCAAAGGTCCTGACCAATGAATACAAGAAAAATAAGAAGTGGTGTCCACTTCACCAGCAAGCAGGACATGACTTGCGCAACTGCCGTGCCTGGCAAAAGAAGTTGGAAGATTATTATACAGGTAAAGGTCCACTTCCCTCGATACAGGAACTAGGAAAGACAAGCTCTAAGAAGGACAAAGACGGTGACAAAGAAATGGAGTACCAAGAGCCTCAACACACTGTCGACGTAATCTTTGGTGGATCTTCTTCGTACGAGTCCAGACGTCATATGAAAGCCATGGAGCAGGAGGTCAACCTTACCGAACCTTCGATCGCCGTTAAACCATCAAGGTGGTCGGAAACGATAATCTCCTTCAGCAAAGAAGACTGCCCCATTCTTTCGACTCGACCAGGTAGGTTCCCTATTGTCGTTGAGCCTACTATTAATAACTGCAAGGTTAATCGGGTCTTGATAGATGGAGGTAGTTATTTAAATATTTTATTTGCGGGCACATTGGAAGACATGCAAATTCCCAAATCCAAGGTAAAACCTGTGAAATATGCCTTCCATGACATAGTTCCTGGATCTACCGCTAAGCCGATAGGGCACCTGTCCCTACCAGTTACGTTCGGAAGGCCTGACAACTTTCGAACAGAAAAGATTTCATTTGATGTGGTGGATTTCGAAACCGCATATAATGCAATCCTTGGTCGTCCGGCCTTAGCAAAATTCCTGATAGCCACGCATTACGGTTATCAGAGTTTGAAAATGCCGAGACCAAAGGATGTCATCACAGTTCAAGGCGATCAAAAAATAGCTTACGCATATGATCAGAAATGCTTAGAACTGGTCGACGAACTTCCGACCAGGGAAACTAACACCACTACCATGCAGGTCAAGCACTCGAGGCCAAAGATGGCACCAAAACCTTCCGACCAGACAAAAGAAGTACTACTCAACAAAAGCGCTTCTCCAAAGGGCGCCAAAATACTAGTCGGAGTAGGACTCAACCTTAAATAGGAAGAGTCGCTCGTCTCCTTCCTCCGAGCAAACCAGGATGTATTCGCCTGGCAGGCGTCCGATATGCCCGGAGTCCCCAGGGAGGTGATCGAGCACAGGCTAGCTTTGCAGCCTGACAAGAAACTAGTCAAGCAGAAGCTGAGGCGTTTTGCACTTGATCGGAAGGAAGTAATCCAGTCGGAGATTGATAAGCTCCTCAAGGCTAGGTTCATTCGTGAGGTCGACCACCCATAGTGGCTCGCCAATCCTGTAATGGTTAGAAAAGCCAATGGAAAATGACGAATGTGTATTGACTTTACAGATCTTAATAAAGCTTGTACGAAGGATGACTTTCCCCTTCCTCGCATTGATCAACTTATAGACTCAACCTCCGGGTGTGAGTTGTTAAGTTTTTTAGATGCTTACTCAGGGTACCACCAGATTAATATGAGTAAAGAAGATAAAGAGAAAACTTCCTTCATTACTCCCAATGGCACTTACTGTTATGTAAAGATGCCATTTGGTCTCAAAAATGCTGGTGCAATATTCCAAAGGTTGATGAAAAAAATCTTTAGTCCGTAGATAGGTCGAAATCTAGAAGCCTACATTGATGATCTGGTTGTAAAAAGCATCAACACTGGTGATCACATTCCAGATTTACATGAGACTTTCAATAACTTAAGACGCCACAACCTTAAGTTAAATTCAGAGAAGTATGTGTTCAGAGTTTCTTCTGGTAAGCTTCTTGGATTCCTAGTTTCGGCCAGAGGCATTGAAGCAAACCCAGCAAAAATCTCGGCCATCGATCAGATGGGCCCTTCGACCACAAAGAAGGAAGTTCAAAAACTAATCGGCTGTATGGCAGCGCTCAGTCGTTTCATAGCACGGTTAGGTGAAAAAGGACTACATTTCTTTAAGCTTCTCCGGAAGCATGTATGTTTCGAATGGACTAAAGAGGCAAACGACGCATTCGAAGAACTTAAAAAGTATCTTACGAGTCCCCCAATCTTAGTTTCTCCAAGATCGGGAGAGACATTGCTGATTTACGTGACTGCAACGCCACAAACAATCAGTGGTGTGCTGGTCGTAGAACGTGACAACATCCAACGATCGATATATTACGTAAGCGAAGTCTTACATGGACCAAAGAAAAGATATCCACATGTACAAAAATTGCTCTATGGTCTCCTTATGGCTTCAACTAAGGTATTATTTTAAGGTCCATAAAGTGGTCGTACCAACTGGGTATCCCATTGGTCAAGTCCTTAGAAACAGGGAGTTATCAGGACGAATAGCAAAATGGGCGGTTGAGCTTGGGGCATTTGACCTCTATTTCATCTCACGAACAGCAAGCAAGTCCCAGGCAATAACAGAATTCATTGCCGAATGAACAAACCCTGAACCCACCCAAGGGCCCGAGTACGAACACCACGACGAGTGGACAATTGTAACACCCTGGCTATTCGGAAGCCAAAATGTTACCTAAAGAATCTAACATACAACCACATTACGAGAGACTGTTGACAATGTTTGAACCATATAAGCATATCAAAAGAGATGACCAAGTTGCACAGGCAGAAATAACCATCCGTAACCTAGAGTTAGTCATCAACCACATTTAACTTCATTTATTACAGTTCATCACTAAATAAAAGAAAGGTAGAATCAAATCTTATTATTGAAACTGAAATATGGTGAATGAGTGGATAGTGCGTGTCTACTCCCACCCAAAAGAGTCATCCTCAACGATCACCTAAAATAAACAAACAAAGCAAGAGTGAGTCCGAGACTCAGCAAGTACAATAGATAAATAAACATACAGCAAAAATGAACAAGACCACAACGTTAAAGAATATGAACATAACACTGGATGCTTAATGAATGAATGGAATGAAAGGATCTTCTGAATTGAATGGACTGCACTCCTGCTTATACCGGTACAGCTAGTGACACACCCGTCGGTGTTCACTTAAGCCCGTATTTAACGAAATACGATGATCCAAAATACCGTATGAAGAACGTTTCATACGGGTGTCCAAAACTGTCCACATTGAAATGGTGGGACTTCACATGCCCATACTGGAATTGATGGGACTTTAGACTCTACTCCTATGGAGCTCCACTCCCGTGGACGGAACATGAACATGGATGCATGAATAACTCATGTACTATAACTAACATCATCTCCACACGTATGAAAAGAACATATCATTGAAGCTTGTCACACATCAAATGAAAATACAATATGAACAACAAGCATCCAGTATTCACAAAATATATACTTGTCGATGTACTTGCCTTTAGCGTTGGGAGACAACAATGATGCCGCTAACCTCGGCGCCTCACCCCCTACACCAATAAGTTACTCAATAAGAACCAAGACATCATAACACTACTCGCATCGCTCCTAATTCATACCCCAACCCCAACATTTAATTGTACAGGTTGCTCAAATTAAACTACATTCTAGCAAGAAACCTTATCGGACAGCAGCAGTAAAAGTAACATAACTTTTGCTATGAAACTCAAAAAGAGGTGATCTCAGGCTTGTTTTAAAGGTAACAAGATTATCTACAACAACCTAGTTGAGTGAAAGCCTTGAATCTGCCATTAACTTGATCATATATTAAAAGACAATTTGACATTTCATTCTTTTAATATATGAAATGATAAGCACAAATTTGATTACATTCATTCATTTCATCCTTGATTTTGGACAGTCAAATTAAAACGTGCATAACTTTTGAACCGTACGTCAGAATTAAGCAATATTTACGTCCACTGAAAGATAAGAACGAACCCCACATAACTCTAGGAGATGGGATCCTCTGATTCGGCCTCTAAGATTGCCAAATTGGCCACGCAACAATCTGGACAGAACTGACTTTCTAATCGTAGCAATTCGATTCAATCAATTCTAAGCAATTTCACATCTACTACTAATCAAACAACAAAGATCGACATCCGTTACCCTTGCATCACCCAGGAGGATGATGAAGAAATCCCGCGAAGACCATCTCTCCTCTTCTCCTCCTCTTCCTCCTCTTTTCTCCTTGGTTGGCGGCACCCGAAGGGTTTTTCTCCCTCCCCCTTCTTCTTGGACAGCAGCAATGGAGGGGTGTGTACACTGTAGCGCCAGAGTTACTGTAGTAGTGGCGGTGGAACTGTAGCATGAGGGTGCTACAATACATCTAGGGTTATAGGGTGCCTCTAATGAGCCAAGGCTATGGGCCTTTGGCTCATTTAATCCCCCTTTTACAGAAATTCTGAAATTCTATTTTAAATCCCGATAAAATGGTTTGAAATTCAATTTTAATTCTTAGGATTGAACGGGGTATTGCAACAATGTACTTTGATGGTTCCATGATGCTCAAAGGCTCGGGGGGCTGGGGTCGTCTTAATTTCCCCTACTGGCGAACACATAAAATACGTCATTCAGTTAAACTTTCCTGCTACTAACAATGTGACAGAATATGAAGGTTTGCTGGCAGAACTTCGAGCAGCTCGTTCGCTCGGGATTCACATATTACTAGTGAAAAGCGATTCTCAACTAGTAGCAAATCAAGTAAGGAAAGAGTATCAGTGCTCTAGTACCAAGATGTCATCATATCCATGGAATACGAAACTCAAAAGCATTTCTTCGGTTTTCAGATCCAACATATTCCTAGAAAGGAAAACTTTCTGGCAGACCAGTTGGCATGGATGGCTTCTACTAGGACATCCATCCCACCCGGAGTTTTTCTCGAGCAACTCGATTCATCCTCGGTGGTCGAGCCTTCCGTTGACATAGATGTTCGAAAGGAGATCACACACATCGATTCTACGAACATGGATGCTCACAGGTCGATGATGGTTGGCGCCATCACGATCACGGTAGAGATTGGATGACATCGATCTACAATTATCTTTAGCATGACCTCATTCCAGAAGATGATGTAGAGGTTGATCGTATAGCTCGAAAAGCCAAATCATACACAATTATTGAAAGTACCTTGTATAAACGAGGATCTCACGGAGTGTTGATGAGATGCATATCTCAACCGGATAGCATTAAGTTGCTAACCAAAATTCATGGAGGAGTCTGTGGAGCACATCATTCCTACAGAACGCTAGTCGGTAAAGCCTTCAGGCAAGGATACTACTGGCAAACTGCCCTTCATGAAGCAAAAGAGCTCGTGGACGGCGCGATAATGTCGGGCCATAGCCGACAAGTACATCAGCCGTCCCAAGCTTTGCAAACAATTCCTCTTTCTTGCCCTTTTGCAACCTGGGGACTAGACATTTTGGGACCTTTCCCAAGAGCACCCGGGGGCTTTGAGTTCCTTTTCGTCATGATTGACACGTTCACTAAATGGATCGAAGCCAAGCCAATTGTCAAAACAACAACTAAGGCTGCCAAGAGGTTTCTCACAAAAAATGTGATCACACAATTTGGTGTGCCCAATCGTATAATCACGGATAATGGTACCCAGTTCTCAAGCGGTAATTTTCAGGAATTCTGTGACGACCTAGGTATCAAGATACATTACGCTTCTGTTGCTCATCCGCAGAGCAATGGAGCAGTTGAGTGCGCCAATGGTATCATAATGTAAGGAATCAAACAATGAGTTTTCGGCCAGTTAATTAAACGGTCAGGGGCTTGGGTTCAAGAACTTCCTTCTGTGTTATGGGCCGTTCATACCACGACTAGTCATGCGACCGGTGAAACACCATTCTTTTTGGTTTATGGGGCTGAAGCCATGCTTCCTCCAGAACTAAAAATTGGTTCTGCTCGGACTGATTGTTTTAACGAAAACGATCAGCATGAACGACGACTTGATGACATCAATTTCCTTGAAGAGCGACAAAATCAAGCCTTGATACGATCAGTAATCTACCAACAAACCATGCGTAGGTACCACAGTCGTAAGGTGCAACCTCGCAGTCTCGCTGTAGGTGATCTGGTTCTCAAAAAAATTCAAACCCAAGCAAATCGCAACAAGCTTTCACCCAAGTGGGAAGGTCCATACACTGTGGTCGAAGTCACCCGACCAGGTTCAGTACGATTAGCTATGCCGGACGGGCAAAATTTGTCTAATTCTTGGAATATTGATCAATTGCATAAGTTCTTTGTATAATTTCTTATATTCATTTCATTTCATATTTCAATAAAGATACATTTCCTTTTCAAGATAATTGTAATTGTTTATAATTATTATCTGTTGCTTGTGGTCACATATCATTATTGTTTATCTTGGTCGGAGAAGACACTCATTCTCTCCGATATCCCTTTACACAACAAGGGAGGGGTCTCCATTACTCATTGGTTGTGACTTGATTGTCAAACACCAAACCGGTCCTAGTCGTGATCATTACTTCAACGATTCCCACGCACGACCACATACTCTTTTCTCAAAGAAACATACGAGTAATAGGAGCACCATCATGCATAATTTATATGGTTTTGTCTTTTCTCAAGAGTTTGAAGATTACCTTTCTTTATTTCAACATTCTGTTACACTCTTGTTTGGCTACTGGTCGACACGGAAAGCCTCCTACTCGAGGTCTCTCCTCTCTGCACGTGGTCCTGCCCATTGGAAGGAGTTTCCTAACGACAGCCCTTTTCTTACGATCCTCCGCCACTGACTGAGCATGAGCACGTTTTGCTAAATATTTTACAAATCTTCAATTCTTGGAATTCATTACGGCCAGTTTCGGATAATTTATATAAACAAAGATACTTATCATTTTTTCTTTGCATACATTTTTTGCATTCTTTCTTATCATCAAAGCAAGTCTTGTTATATCTTTCGACTATATATGGTATCTCACAGTGATCCGATAATGGATAAGATCTAAACTAGTCGAAATCATATACTGGTTCCGACCACATGATTTCTTAGTGTCCATTAGATCATTTTTTTTACAAACATTATCAGCACATATACCATGGTCATAGTTATTACTCATTTTCTTGGTCTACTGTTTCTTTACTAAAGTTCATCTACTAATATAAGCAGTCGGGGGCTAGGAAATATATGAGTATTTAATGACATTAATAAGACAACACAAGAACTTCATTTGATGATAAAAGGTAAGTTTTATTTACAAAGTCTAAATATTACATCCATCTACTTGTTAGAACCACCAGTCTGGTCACTGCGTAACGGAGATCCGACTTCCATCTCCTCTGTAACTTTCTCTCTTAGAGGCCTTACTTCCTCGAGAAACTTGGTTGCTTCATCACCGTGGCAATAAGTCTTCTTCAAAAGCTCTAAGGTGAATAGAGGGGTTGGAAGCCTTCAATTTTGCTAAGGCAACACTCACTCCAGCCGTGATGGCTTCTCTCATTGTGTGGGCATGGTTTTCCCTCATAGTTTTGAGCAGGCCTTTGAGATCTTCCAAAAGTTGGCCAAAATAGTTCATCTTTTCCGTTGGATCTCTTAAAGTAGGCAAGCTTGATCCTGATCCCATATCAAAGATCATTTTGTTAAGAGCTAAGATTTTTTCATCAAGGCTATGCACAAGGCTGCCCCTTGGCCACGCTCAAACTCAAGAGTTTTTTCTGCTCTTTCAAGTGCTTGAGTTTTCTCTGCACGAGTGGATAAAAAAAGTTAACATACACATTAAATTGGAGATATGGAATACTAGTCAAGTCTACGACTAGTTACCTTTGATTTTCTTCTCACAAGAGTCAAAAGCCTCCTTTTACCTGGTCATCACATGCGCGATCGACTGGTCTTTGTTTTGATTCTCTTCTTTAAGCTTTATTATCATGGCTTCTTTAGCCACAATCTCTTCTTTAATTTTCTCCAAATCTATCAAATGCGATAAGGAGAGAAAATTGATTTACAAAAGAGGAACATGATAACAAAGTGTAAGAAGACAGGTTAAAGAGAAAAGTTTTTACTTTTCAATTCGGAGTGTCTCTGCTCCAGGGTTTTTATTCTTTGGGTTAGCCCTCCGACCACATCGTAATTTTCGACCATATGCTACAAAAGTAAGTTACTTTCTTTATTAAGTTTTCAAACAAACTTTAGAGAAAGAGTTATGGAGATGGTTGTAAAGTACTCACTGGAATTGCCATGTCATTGTATTCGGCAAAAATCGTATCAGGACCCATCTCGATTTGATGGCCCGATATCTTTCCCCAGGCCTCGTCAAGTTCCTTATCCTCGATAAATCAGGGAGAAAACGGGAACTTGTTAGCCTGAGAAGTGTTACCAATGGGAGGTGGAACCTGTTGAGGATCTCTGGGGATGACTACCTTCGAAGACGGAGTGAGAATTACTAGTGGATCCTGAGCAGATGTTGGCACTGATACGTGCTCGGGGGCTTCCTTAGCCATTTCGTTCTTAGCGGCTTTAGTCTGAGGAATGTTCTGGTCAGGAACCTCCACGACCATTTCGTCCCCAGGAACCTTCTCCTGAGGAATGTTTTGGTCGGAGACGACCGGAACACCAGAAGATCTACACAAGAAGAAAGTAAGGAAGTTTAATGTAACATCCCAATTTTGGACTTGTGTTTTAAATGTAAGAAAATAAGTAGAAATTAAAACCTTTTCTTACATCTTGTATTTCTCTGTGTGCTTTGAACAATTGTTGTAAGAAGTTATGGAAATACAAAGTCACAAGTCTTTTGATCCAAACCTTGTCTTCCAAAAACGTTCATCTCAAATCTTGTAATCATCCTTTGGTAATATTTTTCCTAAGTTCCTGGGATGGTATGTGAGCTCTCTGAAAAATTTCATAATTTTTAGAAATTGTTTGAGTATTTTTAGAGGGTAGTAAAACCTGTTTGACTGTCAGTCAAACCTTAAACCAGAGCCTTGCATTATTTTTGGAGGAAAATGCACAGCATAAAAACCTCTGAAAATTTTATACAAGGTTGATATCTGAGTTAGCAAGCTCCAGTAAAATTTTTATAATTTTTGGAGTTGTTTTGCTATCTCAAATAAATCCCCAAAGCCCTAGTCTGTTTAAAACTCAAAACCTAGTTTCACTGTTCCTCGGGTTGAGTCGACTGGCTCGAGCCTCTTGTCTTGGTCCACCAACTAATCGCACCGAGCCTCCTTTCAAAGCGCGTTGAATCTCCACCGTTGATCCTTATCGCACGCGCCACTTCGTGCAAACATTCGGACCGTGCGGATGCTTTATTCCTTTTGAACCGCTCGATCTTCATCCAACCGCCCGCATTCTCCAAAGTATTCGAATCCTCCGGAGGACATATTTGATCGGAGCCGTTCATTTCTAATCCTAGGGCTCGCGTTCTCCTCTTTCGAATTAAACATCAGAGGCGTGGCGCAATATCAGCCGCCCGATCAAAATCGTAGGGTTCAAAATCGCCGAGCCTTTTTCTCTGGTCATCTTCAACCTCCCGCCGTGCGTGAACAGAGAGAGGTATGGCGCTGTCAAAACTTGTTTCTCTGGCAACATCTCCCTGGTCGGCATTAAGTGCTTGCAGGTGCTTTCGGCCGAGAGGCATGTCCTACTCCTACATCTCCATCATTTTTCTTTTTCGGTCCATGTTTGTGTCATGGACTTAGCTCACCCGAGAGGCTCCTTTTTTCCAAACCTTAATCCTTTAGCTATAAAAGGTTCCAAAACTCTTTCCTGGTGTTCCTTTACACCATCCTAAGCTCCTTCTTCATTTTTGGGGCTTAACACACCTAAAACACCTCAGTCACCATTGTTGACCCGTGGGGCTCCATTGTGGATTATGAAGCCCCAGTGGATTTTCTTCAACTATTATTGTACCCTTTTAATCTCCTCTCTATCCTAATCATTTCCCCTCACTCAATTTTGGGTTTCATTCACAGGAGTTGACGAATTTGGGGTTTGTTCAAATTCGGCCGAAGCCATTCCTTTTTCTTCCTCAGCTCCGGTGAGTGCTCCTTTTCTCAATTAATTGCTCATGAAGCTTATATGGGCAATTGTGTAGCTATTTTGACCACCAGCGGTGTTCATTTTGGCTCAGTCTTTAATCTCTTATCGTCTCCTCGGTCCCAAGCTCCACCGTGGTCGACCTTCTCCACCATCTTTGAAGCTCATCTCGGCCAAGGTAGCTCCTTATTAGTCCCTAGAGGTTGTGGCACTCGCTTTTGGACCGCAATGGAGCATTTCGCTATTTTCACGCTTAGCAAGAAAGCCTCCATCCTTGTTTTCCCGCTCGTCGGCGTTACGGCCACCACGGTGAGGTCACCACCTTTGGGTCCGTAAGCCTATTACGAATCCATTTTAATCTTAAGGTTGCGACGCCATGGCCAGAGTCGTCGGCGACAAGCCGTAGTTTCCGCTCGGGTTTTTGTCGGGCGTTATCCCCCTGTTTTCGGTGGTCATTAGGACACCATTAATGATATGATCATTGTTAATCACTGGGTTAATTAATGTGTCCTAATCTGGTTCGTTGTGTCACTGCCTGGTGGGCCCCCATCTCTCGAATCCACCTCTGTGCAAGATCTGTAACACCCTGACTATTCGGAAGCCAAGATGTCACCTAATTAATCTAACAATCTACACAATGAAGAAGAACAAGAAATAGAGTATCAACTAATAGCAGTATCAAAACATCCAGGACATGATGAAGGTATCCTTCCTTCACCATCTAGGTTTTTTATTTCAGATCATCGATAATGACAGTTCACATGCAATAATAAATCAACATCATTATGGAGAAGGTATCCTTCCTTCACCAATTATAATTTAATTATTACAGTTTATCATTAACGAATGAAAGATAGAACTAAAATTTAATCTTGAACATGAATTGGATGATGTGAACAAGTAGTGCGTGTCTACTCCCTCCCAAGTGAGCCAGCATCAGGGTTTACCTAAAATAAACAAACAACGCAAGAGTGAGTCCACGACTCAGCAAGTATAGTGAAAGAGACAGAACACATATACAAACATGACATCACCATTTAAGAATGCGAACATTGCATCGAATGAGCGCTTAGGAAATACATGAAATGAATGAATGTAATCAAGGATGGACTGCACACATGCTTATACCGGTATAGCGAGTGACACACCCGTCGGTGTTCACTTAAGCCCGCACCTTAACAAAAGTGCGGGGATCCAAGTCCTATATGAAGAACGTTTCATATAGGTCTGGAATTGATGGGTCTTACATGCCCATACTGGAATTGATGGGTCTTTCAATCCACTCCCGTGGAGGGGACATGACAATGTCCAAACCTGCCCACATTGGAATGGTGGGACTTACAATCCACTCCCGTGGACATAACATGAATAAAAGGATGCATGATATGAACATGAACAATGCTAATATCATCTTTCAAAGATATACTCCACATATTGAAAGAACATAACCCATTAAAGATTCCGTATCACAAAATGTCACAACATATTCATGTAAACATTCACAATCACAACACTTAAAATCAACAAAGTACTTGTCTTCCGCTATGACGGCGTAGCGTGCAACGAAGGTGCTCCCAATACCGTAGCCTCGCCGCCTAAACAATTCAATAAACGAAATAAGAACCACATGGTACACAACACGACTTAATACTCTACAATACTCTCTTGAATACCCAAGCAAAGCCGTAGTCCCAAATCTGAAAAAACAGACAACACCACGGAATCGGATCTCGACATCAGCACGGTATTGGCTATAATTATTTACCTCGACTCAAACGAGGTGAGCCCAGCTCCTACATAAACTTAACGATCATACCTACAACACTCTAGTTGATGAGGTAACCCAAATCGGCCAAATTATTAAATTAACAGGTAATTGAAAAAGCAGTACAGAGTCTGTTCGAACAGTTAAAATAGCAAGATTAAAACATCCATAACTTTTAATCTACAACTCCGAATTGAGCGTTCTTTAACAATCTGAAAAGGTTATGAAATTATCTACATTAACCTAGTTGGGATGAAACCCTGATTCGTCCATTAACATACACCTATTTTAAAAGACAACTTAAAAGGTAATTCTCGTCAGAATTCTGGACAGCAGATATTAAATCTATCATAACTTTTGACTCGTTCGTCGGATTTCAGTGTTCTTGGCGGCCACCGAAAGCTAAGAACAAGACCTACAATACTCCAGGTGATGAACATCTCAAATTCGGCATCTAAAATACCGAAACAGACCACGCAACATACTAGACAGAATTGATTCTATAACTGACATCACTTACTTTAATCACTCCTACCCAAAACGCATTCTAAAGTCAACCCAAACGACATAAACAACAACCGTTACCCTTGGAATACCAGGAAGAAGGTGAGGGCTCCTTGAGAGGCCTCCTTTCCTTCTTGAACAGCGATCCCGCAAAGATCCTCTCTTTCTTCGTGCACTAGCAAGCAGGAACGAATCGGCACCAAAAGAATGGTAGCTCGCTTAGGGGAAGGTGCAGCACAGGGCTGGGGCGCTCTAGGGAGGAGGAGAAAGGGCGCAAGGGGGAGGAGGATGGAGGTGGCGCCACAAGGGGGAAAAGGTGGGGAGGTGGGAGGAAAATTAGGTTAACCACCCTCCCAAAGCCACTTGGCCGGCCCCAATAGGCCTCACGGCTGCCCATGGGCTTCACGGCAGCCCCCAATGGGCCCACAATGTCCCCACTAGGTCTTCGCCCAAAAACTCAGGCCAAAACCGAAGAACAGACGCAAACGCAGAAATTTCTCTTTCGAACTCGAATTCGAACAAATTTCTTCCTAAACAAGTACGGGATATCACATTCTACCCCCCTTAACAGGATTCGACCCCGAATCCAAACGCTGATCCTCACGAGAGAAAAACGGTGACTGAAAATTAACAACGGTAAACGGATATTCGTTGCGAACAAATCCGAATAACGCTCACACCAGCGAATCTCCAACCCCCAAGTGACCTCACTCTCGGACTGAGAATCACAACAGAAAGACGTGAAAAGACGTAAGCCGTGACACTCAACCCTACATCTCCAGGTACACTCATTGGACAAGACTCAGGTAAGATCTTACTCGGCGGTCACGTTGTTAACGAATACTCAAACTTTAAATCTCACAGGTACTCACTCGGCAACAAACATGCCAAACGTTGCGTACACCGCGTACGGACCCGAGATGGTCCTACCAATACACCAACTTTTGAATTCCTGTAGCTATCGAAACAACCCAATGTACCTTGGGCTAACTTTCCCAATGATACCGAACCACACAACATGCACATAGAACACGAAACTCTTGTTCCACCTCTCAATTGAACTCCTCAGTGAAACAAGGATCACCTCCTTTAACCAGAAACACACAACAGAACTCTCTTTAAGTAAACACTTTTACCAACAAAACCCATCCAAAAAAGAAAGACTCACATCGCAACTATGCGTTACCAGCTCGGTACTAAAGAGTCAAATCTAGAAATAGGAATTTCATCACGAAAATCTTTCCACTTTCCAAGTGGCAAATTGCGAATAAACGTCACGAAAGCCAAAGGAGAGATCACTTGAATGCTCAAACCATAAATTTCTTTTATTCTTTCTGAACTGATAAGAACCACACATGTCAACATAAATCAAAACTCAATTTCTGAAGACACAACCATAAGCACATAGCTCAAACAAGAATCAAGAAAACGTGTCACTACTTGAGGTAGCATCAATTCTCTCGCTCTCTTTTAGGAATAAAATTTCTCTCAAACCTTGGAATTCAACTCATCGCATACCACACGAGCTCAATCCTCTTAATTTAACCTCATCAAGTCAGGCTTAATCTGAAATACATCATCCACACCTTTGTGGAGAGACTCTATTGATTCGACTAAACATACTCTAGCCAATGGAAATACTTTGACAGATGACTCCCAATGCATCTCAAAATAGATCTCACACGTAATCCCATCACCTCAATCTTTTATTTATAAACAACTCGAATCCTCAAAGACACATATTCATATAGTTCATCAAGGGTCCTATCAATGAACATCCTTCTATTCGTAATCCACCTTTATTCTACTTCCTCTATACACAAATCATTGGGCGACCAAAGTTCTAGCATAAAGATGCAAATCCCAGATTTTAACCTCTAAGACCCCTACAACAAACTTCTCATATAGAAGATAGGAAAACCTCGCTTAAAATCCCTAAAATTATCACAATCCAAACATACTGCGCATTAACATCACCACGAAAATATTTCCTCGACTCAATTATCTTTATAAAGATTCAAGCTATTAGAGAGTTACTTACTATGTCCAAGTCATTTTTGACAATAACCCAACAATCTCGGCTACCTCATTAATCGCTTTATCGATCGACATTTCGCTAATAACACTCTCATTACAATGCCATCATATTTCATCCTGGTGTGCAAGGTACTCAATCGCGACACTCTAATACGTTGATCGTGATTCCCATCCTTTCAAAAATTCTAATATTCCACTGAATTGGACAAAGGATCTTGGATCACAAATCTCCTTAGGTTCTAATGGTTGCAACAATGCAATCGCTTTAGCCTCAAAGGCGCATATTCGAATAAATAAAATTTTCTCCAAGAATTATACACGAAATTAGTTCATCCTTAAATGCTCCTCGACTAACTTTCAATCCAAGGTCTCACAACCACAATGAATAAACACTTCGAAAAAACCACTGTGAAACGAACCGGTGGATCCTTCCTCAAAAGAAAAAAGTAAATGAAGACATTTACTGCTCGAAGTAAACATAGGACCAAGGGAAATAGTCACTTAGGCAAAGAATTCAGAAAACATAGAGGAAGTCAACAGTTGAGGGCTCACGTCCTGCTATAAGCGAATACCAAACCACCAATGGGAAGAAAGTATTGCCCTTTGAAAATTGGTAAACTCTTATGGAACAAATGCATAAGATCTAAGCACACTCAAATAACTAAAAGTTGCGAACCGCGACTTAAATCTCAATTACTTTTACTTCACTCCTTCCTTTAACCAGGAAAGTTATTTTTCGTGACTCATGATCACTTCGCTAGCTTAAACAAGATAAGCTCTAAGACCAAATCACAGAACCACTTAAGAACCAATAAAATCTTTCAACACGCCTCTTTGCTCAAAAATGACTTAATTACCACATAACTCATGAGGTCCAAAGATAACAACCGCAAAACTCAAAACACTTTCACAAAAATAGTATCATGCGAATGATCAATTTGTTTTCTTATAATTAGTTCAACATTATCATCACAACCACAGTCTGACAATCATACTAATCAACGGGATAATGCGCTATTAGCAAGAATCATCATAGTCTCTTATCACTTCATGAACTTTTGAAAATAAACTCAATGAACTACTTCATCATGTCTCTAAAATCTAAAAAAAAGATTGCATCTACTTGATCTAGGGGAAACCTAGTGCACGAGCCTCAAAATTGAAACAAGTTCTTTCAACAAGATGATAATAGAACATGACAATCTCACCAATGTACACCAACAGAAATCTCTTATTAGTTTTCATCCATTTAACTCTTACTGACACTTGACGCCAAGATAGAACACAATAAATGCTCTCTAACCACACATAGCACAATCATGATCCTACCTCTGTTTGCAAACTCAACAACAGTTAAAAGGATATAATCAACGTTCTAACTTATGCTCAGCAATTAGAATGAAATGTCTTAAACTTCAATATTATAGGATGCATAAGACAAGGTTTCACAAGGCGATACATCATCGCTCATCTAGACATTTAAACAAGTTTCAATAAATTTTTTTTCCATGGCAAGAATTAGGTGAAGCTATCATTCGAATAAGATCATCAGTATCCAAATAGAAGACAGATTCAAGATGAATATTTATCAAGACAACATTCGAATATATCCTTAACTTAACCATCACTAGCGGTTAGAATAACCGAAAAAGGGTCTAGATTCCAATCCGTCTAACAAATTTAACAGGTTACTTGATCGTAAGGATCAAACCAAATCATCAACATTTCCATACTTCTTAATAACAATAGGTACTTGAACAGAATGAACAAACTCTTATCTAAAATTCATCATGTACCAAATATAACATCATTTCACATTAAGAAATTCACCTCCATGGATACTAGTTAAGAATAAATCGCTTGCACAAAGCTAATAACCCAAATATGATAAATCATACCATGACGATTAATTCATTTAATTTAACACCTCTTACCTAAGCATGACAAGACATCGCTTAGGATTTTAACCCAATCCTTCAAGAAGAGGTATTAAATTTCAACACTAAATAATCCAAAAGAAATACATAAAGTCAAGCTTTCACATGATAAAGAACTTGCAATGTAAAACTTTCAAAGATCCACAATACCAAGCGAATAATTGAATCACATTTCCAATAAGAAGAGTAGAACTCCCAAGAAAAGATAAATCTTGCCGATAACCAACGCTCCTAAGAAACAACATTAGACCAAGAATGAGAATAAGTAGTCGATTTATGAAACCAAGAAAGTCCAATGAAAACTCATCGAAGGAATGTAAAGCACTAACTCAAGAAAACTTCATCAATCGCAACTATTACCGTAATTCCAAATTCAAGATCAAGGAAGAGAATAACTTTTCTAAAGAAACTCGCCCTCAACACCCATAACTATGGTATTCGGGGTAGATACTACTCTATTCTTTTACCACGAACAGTGGTGTAACCTGGCAAAGCCCAGGGCCATAACCACAACCTCAACCTGTCAACATCACCCATAGCCAAAAATCACAGTGAGTATAGAATATCATCTCGTAACAATCACAGAATAATTTCATAGGTATAGAAGATCATATCATATCATATAGTACAAGGCAACATAACGGCAACGGAAACGCATTGCTTGAACCATCCCATCCTACTATGCACCAGTGTGTCAAGTTTTAGGTTAATAACCATTAACAAATTTTAACAAATTCAGCTACCTAAGTTGCTAACTTATTCACCACGGACCTAAAGCCCGCTCTGATACCAACTGTAACACCCTGGCTATTCGGAAGCCAAGATGCCACCTAATTAATCTAACAATCTACACAATGAAGAAGAACAAGAAATAGAGTATCAACTAATAGCAATATCAAAACATCCAGGACATGATGAAGGTATCCTTCCTTCACCATCTAGGTTTTTTATTTCAGATCATCGATAATGACAGTTCACATGCAATAATAAATCACCATCATTATGGAGAAGGTATCCTTCCTTCACCAATTATAATTTAATTATTACGTTTATCATTAACGAATGAAAGATAGAACTAAAATTTAATCTTGAACATGAATTGATGATGTGAACAAGTAGTGCGTGTCTACTCCTCCCAAGTGAGCCAACATCGTGGTTTACCTAAAATAAACAAACAACGCAAGAGTGAGTCCACGACTCGCAAGTACAATGAAAGAGACAGAACACATATACAAACAGACATCACCATTTAAGAATGCGAACATTGCATCGAATGAGCGCTTAGGAAATACATGAAATGAATGAATGTAATCAAGGATGGATCGCACACATGCTTATACCTGTATAGCGAGTGACACTCCGTCGGTGTTCACTTAAGCCCGCACCTTAACAAAAGTGCGGGGATCCAAGTCCTATATGAAGAACGTTTCATATAGGTGTCCAAAGCTGCCCATACCGAATTGATGGGTCTTACATGCCCATACCGAATTGATGGGTCTTTCAATCCACTCCCGTGGACTCGACATGACAATGTCCAAACCTGCCCACATTGGAATGGTGGGACTTACAATCCACTCGTGGACATAACATGAATAAAAGGATGCATGATATGAACATGAACAATGCTAATATCATCTTTCAAAGATATACTCCACATATTGAAAGAACATAACCAGCTTCAAGATTCCGTATCACAAAATGTCACAACATATTCATGTAAACATTCACAATCACAAAGACTTAAAATCAACAAAGTACTTGCCTTCCGCTATGCGACGCGTTAGCGTGCAACGAAGGTGCTCCCAAACCCGTAGCCTCGCGCCTAAACAATTCAATAAACGAAATAAGAACCACATGGTACACAACACTACTTAATACTCTACAATACTCTCTTGAATACCCAAGCAAAAGCCGTAGTCCCAAATCTGAAAATGCAGACAACACTCGAATCGGATCCGACATCAAGACGGTATTGGCTATAATTATTTACCGGACTCAAAACGAGGTGAGCCCAGCTCCTACATAAACTTAACGATCATACCTACAACACTCTAGTTGATGAGGTAACCCAAATCGCCAAATTATTAAACTAACAGTAATTGAAATAGCAGCATGTAGTCTGTTCGAACAGCTTAAAATAGCAAGATTAAAACATCCATAACATTTAATCTACAACCCGAATTGAGCGTTCTTTAACAATATGAAAATGTTATGAAATTATCTACATTAACCTAGTTGGGATGAAACCCTGATTCGTCCATTAACATACACCTATTTTAAAAGACAACTTAAAAGGTAATTCTCGTCAGAATTCTGGACAGCAGATATTAAATCTATCATAACTTTTGACTCGTTCGTCGGATTTTAGTGTTCTTGGCGGCCACCGAAAGCTAAGAACAAGACCTACAATACTCCAGGTGATGAACATCTCAAATTCGGCATATAAAATACCGAAACAGACCACGCAACATACTGGACAGAATTGATTCTATAACTGACATCACTTACTTTAATCACTCCTACCCAAAACGCATTCTAAAATCAACCCAAACGACATAAACAACAACCGTTACCCTTGGAATACCAGGAAGAAGGTGAGGGCTCCTTGGAGAGGCCTCCTTTCCTTCTTGAACAGCGATCCCCGCAAAGATCCCCCTCCTTTCTTCGTGCACTAGCAGCAGGAACGAATCGGCACCAAAAGAACGGTAGCTCGCTTAGGGGAAGGTGCAGCACTAGGGCTGGGGCGCCTCTAGGGGAGGAGGAGAAAGGGCGCAAGGGGGAGAGGAGGATGGAGGTGGCGGCCACAAGGGGGAAAAGGTGGGGGAGGTGGGGAGGAAAATTAGGGTTAACCACCCCTCCCCCAAAGCCACTTGGCCGCCCCCCCCAATGGGCCTCACGGCTGCCCATGGGCTTCACGGCAGCCCCCCCAATGGGCCCACAATGTCCCCACTAGGTCTTCTGGCCCAAAGACTCGCCAAAACCGAAGAACAGACGCAAACGCCGAAATTTCTCTTTCGAACTCGAATTCGAACAAATTTCTTCCTAAACATGTACGGGATATCACAAGATCGTTAGGACACGTTTAATTACTGATCATCACTAATTATTGGTCTTTAGTAATTAAATTGTTGTCCTAATTGACCTCTGTCTCACTGACATGTGGGCCCTCGCCCACTTAAACCCTCTCTGTGCACGTGTGTTAAACTCCCGTGCGTGTCTTGAGGTCACCGACAATGGTCCCCGCTTGTCGCCGCTTCTTTTCGCGTTGCGATCGATAGCCACCGCCGATCTCGTGATCAACGCCCGCATCTAGAGAACATTTGGACCCTCCGCTCCCTAATCATTTCGATCGCCTATCGCCAGACCGCGGTCGCGATCGTGAGTGCAATCGGACTCCGGCGGAGATGCGCCCGAGCCGCTCATCTCGCGATCCGCGGTGTGGATGGTCGCGCAACCACACCGTCCGAATGTTTCTTTTCTTGTAGGCCATTGGATCTTGATCCAACGGTGGGTTCCGTTTGGGATCGCGCGCGCGCTCCCGCGTGGGTCGTAGGATTTTAGATCGAAGGCCCGCAAGCGTCCACGTCATTGTATTGCGGTTAAGTTTGATTTTATTTTTGTAAGCATTTATTTACCAACTAAAAATTGTATTTAAACTTTGAAAACTCATAACTAATTTTTGTTAACTCCTTTTTACATGTTTCCAACTGTAATAAATTCATTTGCCCCTTAAGTTTAATATAAAAATGCATTTAGGCATATTTCAGTAGCAGAAAATAATGTAACAAAAATAACTTGATTACTGCCAATGTTGATTATTCCAGTAATAGCATTAAAACTTGTAAAATGCATATATTTTTCTGTATAATTCTAATCTGAGCCGAATTAAGCTTATAAATTTCCTCTGTTAGCATACTTTAATCTGAAATAGGTTTTGCTCATGTTCATATTCCTGAAAGGTGATATGTGCTAATTTTACAACTTAGAAAAATCATAAGTAAATCATTTTAACTCCAAATTGTGTAGACCCAACTTTGCTGATCTTAGGATGTCATAACCTACCTATCATAAAAATTTCAGACCGTAGACCATTCTAGAAATTTTCGCCATGAACAGTACCAGTAATTAATTTAGTGAATTAAAAGGCTGAGAAATCGTATTTTGGCTATATCTTTATCATACTAAATCCAAATTGCATGATTTTTATTCCTGAAATTGTCTAAAATCATTCCGTAGCTGCTGTACAAATTTCTTTAGATTTGAATGTCTTTTGCTGTTGGAGTTTATTTTGTGTTCTTCGTTCTTATTGGTTTTATCGCCTTTTGCGTTAGGTTCCGAAGGTAATCTTAATATTGAATCGAGCCACGACCATCGATCCTCGCACTCAAAGAAGGCAAGCGGATGTAGCATCATTTGATCATGTTGCTCCTACTATTTTCAAATTCTAATATATTGTTTGCAAATTCTATGTATGCATTGCTATGTTGTTTTAACTATTGTCGATAGTTCACCTAGTAGATGCATTATTAGTAGGCAAATGTTAATCCTCTACTACTGAGCCTAGGTTTACCTTGCTGTGATTTTGGGTTCGTTGGATGAATCCTTGTCACTTAGTAGTTTACGAGTTATGCTTAGACATGCTTAGCTATCGGTAGAAATGGGTGGTTATCGACTTGTCGATAACCTTGATCACACAAACTTATTATGATATATATGTTTCAACCTTGTGCTATGTCTAAATTGCAAAACTAAAGCTGAAAAACAAAATAATTTAGATTTGGGCACAATGGTAAGATGGTGTGATCTTTTGGGTGTGATTGGAATGGTGGCCGGGTCAATTAAGGACTGAACATCTTGTGAGTACCTGTTATCCAAGCAATTTTTGTGTGCTAACCACACTAGAGGGAATGGGACCTCTCTTGACTTAGTACTTTGGCGTGTGTTGGCTACGAGTCGCAGGAGGGCGTGTGTATGTTGCGTTGTGGTAAAATGAAATGATTGTGTATGGGAGCATTGTAGTTGTCCAAAGAGCTTTACCCCGAGGGATAGTTGTCTTTTTGGCTTTACAATGTAAGCGTATGGGTTTCTATCCATACGAGCGGCTCGTAGTTGATACACAATATTGGAAATATCTCAGAGGACTTAGCCGCGTATGCATACCTTGGAAGTGTGCTTAATCATGTGGCTTAAAGGCGGTCTGAGGTGTGGGTACATTGGTACACCCCTGCAGGTTTTAAAACTATTCGAATAGCCTCGTCCTAGGTTATGGACACGCTTGGGTAAGCTTTTCAAGAGTTAGACTACAACGTTTTTAAATTAAAACTTGATGGGTGGTATGAATCAGAGATTCATGCTATGTGTGGTGGCTATTGGGTTAGTCACTTCTAGGTGGTTACTTGGTAATTATTGTTATTCGCTGCTATTTCAATGATTAAAAACTAAATTGTCAAATTGCTTTCAATCTATTACATTATTGCAAATGAAACTGGCTTTATGCGTACAAACAACCATATAACCAACATCCTTTGATACATCTTTCATGTAGCTATGTATAGGCTTGTTACTCGTAAGTCTTGCGAGTACATTATTGTACTCACCTGCATTGCTTGTTGTGTACAGAGGAAGAGGGTGAGCCTGATGGGCCTCACTTTTGTGAGTTGTGCTGTGGCAGTGTGTGGGGCGATTAGCTTGGCGGCCCGGTCGGTTGTCCTGTGGCGTTATGTGGCTAACCGGTCGTCTTTTGGTTTAAGCCATCTTATGGCAACTTTGCTTCCGCCGTTATTTCTTTATACTGCCTTCCGGCGGTCGGCTGCTCAGAATAACTCAATATTTATGTATGTCTTTTGGTAGACTTGTTATCTTATGTTGTATGGAAATGATGCATGCTTTTGTATGATGAATGTGTGCTGCAATTTCTGGGAAGCACATGTCCATCGAGGCACGGATTATTCTGTTTGTGATACTAGGACCAGTGGAAGGTTAAGTATTACAAGCTTAATAAACCAGGGTCTCACATTTAAGGTTCCAACATATCAAAAATATTCAAGGTATGTATTTACATGACTTCTTCATTTGCATATACCTGGTCGATTTTTTTGTTTTAACCTTGTAACGTATCGGAGCAAAATCCGTTGCGCTGACTTTCCTCTTCTTCTCAACCAATTTCACCAGTTCTGAACCGGCAGGGTTGATTAGATCCCTCACATCCACTGATTAAAAATCAAAAGCAATATCCTCAACCAGTTGGTCGAGGATAAGATTCCTGGTCGCCAGATCAGTGGATGTAGATTCGTCGACCTCCAAAACAAGAGCTTCAAAGAGCAACCGCGTGTCCTTAGCGACCTTATCGCAAGGTACCGACAACCGCCTAAAGAAACCATCAAAGTTAGTTAGGCGATGAAAATCATTCATCACAAATATACATTCATGTTCGGTTACCTACCTCTGAAAGGCTAATATCCTGTGTGGTCGTAGGGATGGTCGGATCATCAATCAGCTCACAACTTTCAGTGGCCTCATTGATACTCAACCCAACCGACTACACATCAAAGAGGATTTATGGTACACCGATCAGAAAAAGTATATATAGCAAAAGAAAAAAAACATAGTTGACAGTCTTACTTTAAGCCTCTCAGCCCTCTCTTTGGCGAAAACAACCGCTAGGATCCGAGAGAAACTAGCCTTGTCGCCAGGCTCTCCGGCACAGATCATTTTGATCCGGCTTCTAATCTCATCAGAAGATAAAGCTGTAAAGGTAAACAAGAGATTTAAGGATACAAAAGTAATCAACTAATGTAGGCAAACTGATCAGAATCATTCAGAACTTACCCTCTTTGGAATCTTTGGTCGTATCATCACGACCAATATACCAGAGCATCGGGTATGCTCGGGCCTTCAAATGACTAATCTGGCGCATGAAAAAAATCCTTCACTACGTGCCAAGATGTTAAACCCTTGACACTAAGAAGCTTGATGGCTTCGGCCCATCTTTCTAATTTTCCCTTCTTCTCCACGGAGGAGCGCCATCTCGGATTCTCGACCGCCTTCTTACCGTAATAATAAAGGCTATCCTTTTTAGTGACCGTCATGTAGAACTAACTTTTCTTCCATGACGACCACGAAGATTTTGAGTACATGGGAATGTACTCATCAGCTTTTCCGTCATGGAGGCGCAAGGTGCACTCTCTAGGTGTCCCGGTTGTCTTTCCAAACTTTGCCATCCTGTAGAAGTAGTTGAACAAATCCAGATCTGCGGGAATTTCCAAGTATGCTTCGGAGAGATAGATGAAGATGCTGAGATTAGCGATAGCATTGGAAGCAAGATTCACCAATTCAACTCCGTAATACTCCAAAACTATAGGAAGGAAGGAGTGAATTGGCAATCTGAATCCGCATTCGATATATGCGAGGAAAACAGGAATTTCCCCATCTTCGTTGCTCGGAGAATGTTCTCCAGCCGCTGACCTCTAAGAAATCAGATTCTTGTCGGGAAGCAACCCGATCTTCTCCAAGCTCTCAAGTTTCTTCTCGCTTAAATCAGAAGCCGAACAGTTAGTAATTTGGTCTGACATGGTCAGGTCTTTGGATAAGAAAAGAAAGGAGGGTTGAAGAATAAGAGGTTGAAGGCAGTTTTCCACTCAGGAGATGAAGAGGAAAAGCAGGAAGTGTAAAAACCCGAAGCCTACAAAGGGGTTTTTATAGCTTTAGAATTTTTAACTGCAATCGGGAGTTATCCAAGAGTCCAACGGACAAAAACTTTTCTCCAACGGACATGTAACTCTTTGGTTCCCAAGGAAAGTTATCAACTTTAAAGTGAATACAGACCGCTTCAAAAGTCACAACACTAAATGAGGGTCTGCCCGATACGACTTCGTCGAAAGAAAGGTGTTCACACGACCTATTCATTTAAAGTTCGGAGGCTAGCTGACGAGAATTAAAATCTCTATGTATTATCTTTAATACATAATAAAGGACCATACGTCTTCATGGTCGTAACCCCTAAGATTCACGACCTCACTGTCGTAAGGATTTCAGAGGTTACACAATGGGTACCCTGGCCGGACAAGGTCCTATGCCTAGCCTCCGACCAATTAAACTGCTCGTAAAAGGTATAAACTGATATTTGGAACTGATTCTAGGTATATTCCCTACAGTGTGACGAATGGAACACATGCATATATTCCATACCACATGACATCTCTTTATCCTAAGACACCGATGAACAACCACCATACGGTTAAGTGTCTCACAGACATACAACCGCTGAACGGTTGATACTCCAACTGTCACCTCGCTCCGACCAGTCGCAACGCTTCACAACAGACGTCTTCTCCAGAAGCAACTGCCACCTCTTCAAAGGCTATTTAAAGATGGAGCATGGACAGAGCAGGGGGGATCAAGCCGCATCGGATTGAAGCATAGACATTAGCATCAGATTCATGTTTTGAGCCCGATATTGTAGCATAGCAAGCATTGTTCTCAGTGTAAACAGGATTAGTCCACCACCTAATCATAAGGCATCCTCTGTAAAATCTAGTTCATATTAATAAAAGAGCAGTCCCATTCTCTCCCCAGAAATTTCGTGTTATTCTCCTCTATTCATTTCGTAAGATCGACGTCTCGATCGTCGACAACTCTCAAGTCCATCTTGGCGGAGTCCAAGCAAACTATCAAGAACTTGAGCCACGGTCAGTCAAGAGACGACGCCCATCAAGCTGCGCACTAAGTGGGCTGAGCGTGCTCACCTACTAGGTTGGCACGGCCTAGCGAGACTGGCTCACGTCTTAGTGCTCCACGTCGGTTAGCCACACTTCAGCTACTACCAGGGAGGAGTACATGTCGCTAGGAGTGTACCACCTAGGGTGCCCACCCTGGTCTACACTCAACCCAACCTTGAGAAGTGTGGAGTACTATACCAGGGCCAGAGCCCCTCTGGGGTCGTTGATACATTGTACGATCAAGGCTAGAGCTCCTCCACACCGAGGGTCGTCCAGACATCGTACCTGGGGGCCGTGGTTCCAGGGGTGGATTCATGCAGTCGTTTATTAGGGATATGATAGCAGGTGGTAGCTAGTTTGGCATGACTCAGCTGGATAATATTGATGTTGGACAGACTCAACTGGGCCATAGTTAGCTTGCTGAAGCATCTCCGCCCACTCAATGGTCTCCATACGCCCTCCGAACCGATACACGCTCTTCGGACCAGTTCAAGTATCCCATGGGACATGCTAAACGCAAGGCCAGGATGCGCACACACACGTAGTGAGCAGAGAGTGGCTCAGACAAGTGAGCCATATTGTAGCCTGTATATAATTACATTGCATAGATGTTATGTGCTTATATTGTGCTATATTTGTATGCATATTTTGTATGTTATGTGTGTATTGTCGGAGTAGATCGGTTCTGGATTCACATGAAATCATAAAACCCTAAACCGGGGGGGGGGGGAGGGAAGTCACATGAGTTTCGACATTTCGTGTGAAGTTGGTTCGTCTCCGTTGTCATTTCATTGTGGAGTTGCAAACTAAAATTTAATAAATAAATTTGATGAAATTTCAGAATAAACAATGTAATTTGTGAATTACATGCCGCACATAGTTTGGTTAGGTGCATTACAAACGACAGCATGCACGAATCAACAAACCGGAAAACATCTAAGATACACGTGCGGCTTTTTTGGAATCGAAAAAAGAAGGATCGAAATTAGTCTTGATTACTCATTAGCCCCTTCTCCTTATCTCGGGACTGCCCACAGCGGCGGCGAGTATCAAAGTCATCCATATTCTGTGAGACAGGCTAGACTATTGCATGATGTTAGCAGAATGAAAGGCGAAATCAATAATCAAGATGCGAATTGAGCACCACTTACCTCATCGATTCGGAGTTTGCCAAGGTGACGGGGAGCTTTAGGATGACCGCTGGTCTCACTAGCAGGAACCTTCCCCTTGTCGACGGGTACCACTTCAATAGGGTTGAATACGTAAGATTTCCATCGCTGGAAAGTCTCGGCTCGCATCGTGTAGTTCAACATGTACTTATACCGGATGAACGCCCCATCGTACATCTCCACGCCGTCGATCTTTTTGAAGAAGTTGCAACGTATCTTGGGCTACCATTATGCGCAGATGAAGTCAGGAATATGTGGAATGCAACATAAGGTGTGAAAAAAATCGATGTGTGCATAAGATTCTCTTACGAGGATGTTCCCGCACGTGTAGTACGCCTGGGTGGTGGCGGCTGGGTGTGGACTAAATGATCTTCGCCGGTTCTTCGCACACACATTGCGGGTGTGAAAACTCTGTGGTACCAACGCATCCTTCATAGAAAAATCTAGGTAGGGTTTAGTGTAAGATTGAGGAGGCCAACTAGAGGGGGTGAATAGATGGTTTTAAAAATTCTTTTGGCTAAAATCGAGTTTTATACGGAATTGTAAATTAATTCGGTTTTCCTCAATTAAAACATAAATCAACTAGGCTTGACTAAGTGCACCAACAAGCTAATACTAAGATAAAGATATCAATCCTATGGAGACGAGCAAGCAATTTAATTCTATAAAAGTGAATTGCAAGAAAGTAAAAACTCAAGAAAGCAAACCACAAGAACACTTGAACTTTTCTCATGGTAATCGGAAACTTGCCGATTTCCCCTAGTCCATGTTGAGGTAAACCCAAACAAATTAGACCGGCTCCACAAATTAAGCCTACACCTCAAATCCACTCGGGGTTGCTCTTCCTCTACTTCGGAGATGGTGAGCACCAAACCACTCACAACCGCCTAGGTCTTCTCACAACCTTCTTTAAGAAGATCACCGGCGTAACTCCTCCAAGCCGTCTAGATCTCAGCAAACACCAAGAGAAACAAGTTGGAGATGCTCACTTGAATGAATCAAGTGTGTAAGCTCAATGGATACAAAATCCAACACCTAATGCAACACATGCACAAATGAGATGAGAGGGCTTGCTCTTTGCTCAATGGGGATGAAAATAATACCAGCACATCTCCCCCAACCGACCACAAGGGGTATGTATACACCCACGCACAAAAACTAGCGATTGAAAGAGAATTTGTCCAAAAATAGGAAGGCTGGTCAGACCGTAGGTATAGGGCCGGTCAGACCGAACTACAGAGTAACGATAAACTTTGCAGTAATCATTGCTATAGAATCTAGCCATTATGCAAGTGTGGTCGATCACCGCCTTGATTGTGAAGACTGAGTTGAAGAACTTTGCTCGGTGAGCGCTGACCTTGCCAGGGCAACCTTCCACTAGGCACTTCACTACGTAATGTCTTGGGCTGGACCGGTGCATCTGGTACATATGGCTGATGGACAAGTCGTACCGTGCTATATTTTGTTGCACAATCACCTTGCTAGGGGAGTGCTGCCCAACTAAAAGGGTGTGAGCATCAAACCCCCAATATGACCCTTCTTCTTGTGGCAGTACAAGCGACCGCACTACGATATTATCAAGTCTGGATGCCACATAAGGTACCTCCGATGACACAATTATGTCGGTCAGACCACCACCCTGGAGCGTGTCCTCCTTGCTACCATCCGAGGCTGGGTCAGCGTCCTCGTCGGACTCCAACCCGAGAGGCTGCTCTAGTAGATACTCGTGGTAGTCAATGCGGGCCGACCACCATAGTCTTGCCCCTTATTTTGCACAAAATTATGCACAAGTCTTCACTCGTAGACTTCCTCCAAAACAACACATTATGTGCTACCGTCTTCAAGCTCCGCCCGCGGTTGCTCGCTTCTCGAGACACCAGCATCATCAAGGTTTCTCGACGCTCTGCGTACGAAATTCACGTACACCGTCGCCTTCCCGTATATCGTCGCCTCGGGCTGGGAAGCAATCTGCATGTACTAGCCCTATGCTACGCTTCTATTCACCTTGACTAGCTCTCATATGCCCTGCCCTCCCCTATTCGTGCAGGTGATCCCCTTAATGATAAGTTTTTTTGTCGTTGTCTCGTGTTGAACTCCCTCCGGATGCAGCTCCTAATCTCATGAATATTCATCGCATCGAGCCCCTCTGCCCAGACCACCTTGTACTGGCATCTCGACAGTCCAACCCATCGGATCTACCCCGTACGAGACCGTCGCCATATAACACTAGCAACTCTGCATGTTTGAAATTACATAAGGTCACAACAACCCGATTTACGGTACACAATATAAGAAACAAAGCGCCTTACGTAGTCTGTATTTCAATTAACGTACTGTACATGACTATTTAAAAATGATTATTTCATCAATTACCACTAATTAAGTAGGACTAAAGTAATTAAGACTAATTAATTATGACTAATTTATTTGCCACTAATTAACTATGACAGAAATAATTACGACATATTAAATACAAGTAATTAGGAATTAAATACGAGTAATTAAGTACAAATAATTAATTATTTAGCAATAAATTGATTAATTACCAATAAATTACTTAAGAATAATTCATTATGTCTAACTAATTACCACTAAATTAATTATGATTAATTAATTACCACTAATTAACTATGCATCATTAATTAATCATAATTAATTATCACTAATTAACTATGCGTCATTACGTACCACTAATTAACTATGAGTCATTACTTACCAATAAATTAATTACGGCTACATAAGTATGACCGCTTAATTACGACTAATTTAATTACCACCAATAAAATATGATTAAATTAATTACGATTTATCAGTTACGAGTAATTAATTAATTAATACTTAATTACCACTGATTACTTATGAATAATTAATTAAGACTAATTAACTATGAGTATTAAATTACGACTACTTTATTACCACTAACGGATGTGGACACGTGTCGAACACCGACATATCCGTTGTGCCATGTTTGGTATTACGACGCGTGAATGGTTAGTTTTGTTAATAACAGCGCCATCAGTGCCATTTAGAACAAAAACTCAATTGTAACCACCCTCGTTGATGTGTAAAAAAGATCCCCTCTGCTGCTGTGCCCTACGGTATAAAAAATTTCCGCATTCCATGAGCCAATCAATTCGTCCTTGCCAAAGGTTTCATGGATGGCCGGACCGGTCTCTTCTTCCTTCCGTTGTTAAGGTCGCACGTTCCTTAATTCGTCGGCTGGGCTGCGAAGCCTACCAGGCCCATGATTATTTGCAGAAGGGGCTACGTGCACGACACAAGGAGATTAGGGGTGACGAACAAGGTGACAAACCAAGTTGGTTGCGGTATCAAACGGAGGCGTAAGGGACTGCGTAGGGGTGACGAACAAGGTGACAAACCAAGTTGGTTTCGGTATCAAACGGAGGCGGTTGTTCAGTCCACTTGAGTCTCAGACCAAGAGATGTACAGCATGGCCGACCTGTGTTGGAAGCCCGCCCTAGAAGGCCGATGCCCACCACTACCGTCCAGTTGCCCATGACTACTGGCTGAAGAAACCCAGGCCAGTCGGGCGCCCCCCTCGGCCCACCACCGCTGCCCAGCTGCCCTCGGCCCCTCCTTGCGTCCTGCCGCCTTCCAGGCAGTCTCAACTCGGCTTGCTCAGTCGCTCTACCCACACCACGCGCACGGCCAACGACGCCCGCACCGCCTCGCATGGACCGCGCCGCATAGCCCACTCCCTCCCTGCACAGCTGCACCCGCCCGACGGCCCGAGATGACGCGCGGTTTGCTGTACTATCCCCACCAGCCAACACTTCACTCCCGCAACGAACACGGCCCACGCTGCCGCGCAGTATTCGTTCACGCTTGCGGGCGGCTTTGCCCAGCACACTCACCCACGCCACGGCCGCCTCGCCTCCCTCGCGCGGCAGCCCCTCCGTGGTTGGCAGTGCGGTGCGGCCGTACGTCCGAACGACCAAGGCGAACCAAGGCAGGTGAATTACTTCTTCCCGCGATCAACGCTCCCAAGTCCCAACCCAACCTAAACCCAGCTTGACACGCAGAATACCTGTAGTACATGGTTCTTTGTGTTGGGAAACCATGGGCCTGACTCTGCAGTCGGCCCATTAGTGGGCGCCCCATCCCAAACCCTAGCAGGGTCGTAACCTATAAATAGGGGGTGCTATTCATTGTAAAAGATTGATCGATGGATGAAGGAATAAAGAGAAGCAAGAAGTCCCCCTACATCTCTGTGTTCTATCTCTTATTCTCGCTCTTGTGTTCATGCATTGTTCTTACGATTCTACGCTTGTCACGAGGTAATCGCCGGACCGACTCGCCACGACGGTTCCTTAACACGTTATCGCGACGATCGACTCTCCTCGTGATCGAAAAGGTAATCGTCGATGAACGACACTCGTAGATTGAATCGTTTTTCTAGATTGCTTTCACCGCAAATTTGGCTTTCTAGATTGGTTTCACGGTGCAAATCCGCCTAATCTACCGCGAGCCGACTTGAAGTCGCCGCCAAGCCGATCGGTGGATTGCATGAAAGAGTAGATGATGATTGTACCGTATGGTAATATATGCAATCGTATGGAAGGAACCATGTGCACGCACCACCGCAAGCGGCCAGCATTACCTCCGCGACACGCACGGCGGCATAGTCCGCCATCATGTATCGCCACGAGGCAACGACAGAGCCACGCCGCCAAAGACGCTGCAAGCATGCACATGTCGGCATGAAGCCGCGCCGCTGCAATCTCAGATACACCTCTTTGCATCGCATACATACATAGATGAACGCGAATGTTGATGAACGAAGAATCGCGCGGAACAGTAATTACGATAAACGATTTGCGCATGAACAAGAATCACGGATGAACAAGACTGACGCGTGAACAAGAATCACGATGAACAGTGTTTCATGCGTGAACAAGAATTGCGCGTGGAACAAGCATCACAAGTGAACAGCGATTACATATATGAACAAGACAAAAATCTCGCGGTGCGCGATGCGCGTGTAATGTCGGCCCGGCCCGCGCTGCCGAGCCGCTGCCGCCACCTCGTAAAGGCACCGCCGCCTCAGTCGCCGCTGCAGGCGCCGCCCATGGCTCTGTAGCCACCTTGCACCGCACCGCCACATTGCGCCATGGCATGAAGTAAAGGAAGGAGGAAGAAGGCTCCGCCGCGCCTGCCGCCGAACCGCGCCGCCTGCTGCGGCCGCACTGCCGCGCGCGCGCGCTGCCGCACTCCGCACCGCCGAACCGCCGCCGCCGCCGCTCAGAGCAGCCCCACTCACCGGCGCCGCCGCTCGTGCGCCGGCCGCCGCGCGCGCTCCCGGCGCCGCTGCTCGCGAACTGCCGCGCCGCCGCCGCAGCTGCTCGCCTCGCGCACCGCGCGGCTGCACGGCCGCAGCAGCATGAAGCCGGGCTTAAAGCGCCGCGCCCCCGCCCGCATGGCGCCACGCCGCCTCGCCGCCGGCGGCGCCGCTGCCTCCCGCCTCGCACCGCCTCCGCGGCCGCCGCGGCGCGCCGGCCCACGAGCGCCGCTCCTCGCGGCTCGCGCGCCGCTCCGTCGCCGGCCGCCTACCTGCAGTGATGTCTCCGGCGCAGCGGTAGCCGCGCGCCGAAAGCCGCCGGTAGGCTTGAGCACAATCGCGCTGATGAGAAAAGAAAAAGGCGCAATGAGCGAAAAAGACAGAAGCGGCAAATGGAAAAAGAAAAGAAAGGGGGCGCGGTGAAAATTCGATTTTTGCAAAAAGGGCCTCGGAAGTCTTGAAATTACGCGCAAATTGTCTCTAATCGATATTTTGCGTGTTAACCCTGAAACTTGCGTTATTTAAAAGTCATTTTTCCAACAGAAAGGGCTTAGGAACCCAAATTTTTGCATATTTTTGAACTTTGAAGCATATTTATCCTTGTTATTATTATTTCTATATAATTTATGTATCGCATTTATCGTTTTGATTATCCGTGATTGTTTATATTGCTTTAATCACCGAAATAGCAGAAATCATGAAAAATGCATAGAAAATACGAACACGAACTCGAGTTCAAGAGCATTGTGAGAATTTTGCAACCATTTTATGCTGATTACACGCAGAATCCTTTGAACTTTTGCATGAATATGAAGATGATCGCATCACGAATCGAATTTGAGAATCGACCCAAGATGGTCGAATTTGTGCAATTTATACGATCTTCAATTTCGTGGTAATGTAATCACGGACATTAATGTAACATCCCAAACTTTGATTTATGTTCTAAATGTAATTTGTGAGGATAATTTAAAACTTTTGTTGCCTCATGAGTCATTTGGAAAGTTTCTAGAATTATTCCCAATAATTTCCTAATTAAAAGAACCATATTTCTTTAATGGAAATTGTTGTCGCTAAAAATTTTCAAACCAAATTTTGTGATTATCCTCTGGGAGTATTTTTCCTAAGTTCTTGGGTTGATGGGTGACCCTCCAAAAGTTTCACCATTTTTAGAAGTTGTTGGAATATTTTTGGAGACAAGTCAAACATAAAGAGCATACACTTAAAATAATTTTTGGGAAGAATTTACTTCAAGTGAAACTCTGGGAAATAATTTATTTACATCTTATAATAATTATCATGAATAAATATAATTGTTCCAAAATTTTTGGAGCTAAACTCATCCACATAAAATTCAAACTTGCTTCAATAACCTATTGTAAGTTTGAATTTAAAATTAGGCAAAAAAATCATGAACAGTGAGGTTTCAAAATTTTTATGGGTTCTAGACCATCCCAGAACCTCTGTGAATTATTTCACAATTTTATGAAATTTATTTCTATTTTCTAAGCTTTGGTCAATCTAGAAATCAAGAAAATCAATTTCGTCAAACCTAACCCTAACCCTGACTCATCATCGCTTCTGCTCTGGCCTGCTCTCGGCGAAACGACTCACCTAACCCACTAAGCGCGCGCCGCGAGCCGTCCGATCGTGTGTCAACGATCCCGATCGCGCATCGCTCGACGGAGTTTAAAATCCCACGCGTGTTTGTCGCCTTTGATCTCGATCCAACGGTCCCTAGTGTTTCACTTAAACCGACTCACGCCGCCGCGGTGTTCTCGACTACTGGGCCCGCCTGTCAAGATCATCGTTTACTCGCCGACTTCGCGCAGAGCTCGCCACGCGCCCGAGCCGCTCGCCACCCGCTAACGCCACAATCCACCGCCTCCGAACCAATCTCTCGAGCATCTCCGCCTTCCCCTGCAACTCCGCTACTCGCAGATAACACCCCTCGGCCCTCCATTTCACTCATTCTTCCTCTGGCCGAGGAAGAAGAGGCCGGTCCGAGCTCCTTTTCTGTAAGCCTTCCCGGTGCTCCTTATCGGTGTTGTGGTTTATGCCGCTTCCACTTTTGCTTATGCGGAGCTCCTTTTGCCCGTAGCCCGGTCCATCTTCGTGCCTCGCCGCAGCCCGCAGCGCGGATCGCTGGCATTCCCGAGCTCTTTCGCCTCCACAGGTATGGACCTCTGGCCGCTCAAGGCCCTACTGTGCCTTGGTTTCTCGAGCATTAACCTCAATCCATTTCGGTAATGCACGCGTAAGCTTGGTGATTCGAGGTTTTGCTCATTTCCGCCGTGTTGCAAACTGCTCATTCCCACTTGATTCTCGTAAGCATCTTGCCGATTTTCGCTCTTGTAGCTTCCTATCTCGGTTCTTGCGCTCCGATGACCCTCGTGGTTGGTTTCGCCAGTCCTTCGTCCCCATTGGAGCTCTTTTCGCCTCATCGCCGCCCCCGGCTCGCGAGACTCTCGCCCCGACCTCCCGCCACCGTAGGCCTCGTGACTCTCTAGTAGCATAAGCACGCGTTAGTTAACTCGAAACGAACCAGTCGCGAGTGCACGCTTGCCGATGAGGCGCCGCCGCTTAGCTCTAGCTCGCCGGCGCACGGCCGACCTAACCTCATGACCTCTTGCTTCGTACGCCGCACTATTGCGAGTCATCCCAAACCTTAGTTCACGCGCCGGACTTCATCGCCGCGAACCGCCGGAAGCTCGCCGCCTCGCTCGTTGTCGCGCGCCCGCAAGGGTATCGAGCAGGTCATTAGGTTAGCGGTAATGCCGTGTTTAATCGCTAATGAGTCTATTACATGTGGGCCTAGACGCTTAAGTGATAGTGTATTTTGTAGGTTTACGCTTTTGTTTTGAAAACGATTCTCGCCGCACGCTGCCCCGCTATGGCCGAGCTAAGCCCGCGTGGACCGAGTCAAAGTGACGCCGCCCCGCCGCCACCACCGTGGCTAGGTAGTGCTCGTGAGAATAGGTGTTATGGCTTTAGAATTTCGTAAATGGTTTATAGTCGAACTAAAAATCTTGTTTAACTTCAAAATGCATAACTAAATCATTATAACTCCAAAATGATTGAATCCACTTCTGTAATTTTGTTTTCTTGATCTTGCTGCTAAAAATAGTTTCGAGTATGTATCTGTTTCAGAAAATATTGTTTTAGGAATTAAACTTTAACTCCTTTTCTTTGCAAAAGAAAAAGGTTGACATGTTGTACAATGTGTAACTAATTCATTTTAGCTCCAAATTTGTTGAATCAAATTTTGTTAGCTTCTACAGTAGGTGTACTTTAATCTAAAATTGGTTGGAATCATGATACTGTTACATGTAAATCACTTTTATCGAAATGTCTTTAGGACTAGTTTAATTAAGGTTCTAACAAATTCTTTATATTGAAAATGCATAAGTATTTCTCTGTAACTCAAAAACAGTAAACCCAATTTTGTTAGAAACTTTGGTTAGTGTAGTTTTATGGAAAATTAGATGTATGCATGTTGTCGTTTCTAAAAATCATGTTTTGCATGTAACTTGTGTACTACTTTTATGACTTAGAAAGGTCATAAGTAATGCATTTTAACTCCAAATTGTGCAAACTCAATTTTGCTAACTTTAGGATGTTATTATCTATCTACTATAAAAATTCCAAGTTCATAATGTTTCTGGAAATTCGTGATATGGACAGTAGCATCAATTAATTAGTTTTTGAATTTTAAAAGCTTAAGAAAATGGTTTAGGCTATATCTTTGCATGCCTAGTCCAAATGGAATGATTTTTGTTGGTAAGTTTATCTAAAATCATACCCTTGCTTCTGTATGAATTTCAAGTGATTTGGATGATTTTGGTTTTTGAGGTTCTTTCGTGATCTTCGCCTTATTGGTTTTTGTCGGTTGTTTTCGCTTCTTCGCTTAGGTTTCGACATTTATGTGACCCGAGAACGACCCTCCACAACAGGTTGAGCAACAGCAGCAAGGCAAGCAGCTTGATCATTTTAATCCCATTTATTTTAAGTATTTATTTTGTTTGCAACTACTATGTATGCATTGCTACCTTGTGTTAAACTATTGTCGTTAGTTTACCTAGTAGATGCATTTCCTTACAAATGTCTATCCTCTACTACCATGAGCCTAGGTTATTGCTGTGATTAAAGTTCGTGGATGAGCTCTTGTCACTTAGTAGTTGCTAATTAAATGCTTAGCCATGCTTAGTTCCTAGAATGGGCTGTTATCGACTTGTCGATAACCTTGATCACATGAAACTTATTATGGTTATTGATTTTCAGCCTTGTGCCATGTCTACTTATGAAAACTAAAACTGAAAATAAAAATGATTTAGACTTGGGCACAATGGTATGATGGTGTGATTGTGGGGTGTGACCGAATGGTGCCCGAGTCAATTAAGGACCGAACATCTTGGGAGTATCTCATATCCGAGTAATTTGTGCGTATAACCACACTAGAGGGTATGGGACCTCTCTTGACTTAGTACTTTGGCGGGTATTGGCCACGGTCGCAGGAGTCGCAGGAGGGATGGCGTTGGGAGACAGAGTGCCCGAAAGACTTCACCCGTGATGGGATTTGTTGTCTTTCGCTTGCAATGTAAGCGTATGGGTTTTCATCCATACGAGCTGCTCGTAGTTAATACACAATATTGGAAAACGCCTCAGAGGACTTAGCCGTGCGGCATACCTTCTAAGTGTGCTTTGTGGCTTAAAGGCGGTCCAAGTGTGGGTACATTGGTACACCCCGCAGGTTAAAACTATTCGAATAGCCTCGCCCTAGGTTATGGACACGCTTGGGTAAGCTTTCAAGAGTTAGACTAAAACCTTTAATTAAAAATTGATGGGTGGCACGAATCGGGATTCGTGCTATGTTGTGGTGGCTATTGGGATAGTCACCTGTGTGGTTACTTGTATGTATCGTTATTACGCTTTATGTTGACAACAAAATAGATTTGCAAACTTGCTTTCAAATGTATTACATTATTGCAAATAAAGTTGGCTTTGTGCAAAATGAGACATACAACCTCCACCTAAATAAGCTTGCATGTAGTTTATGAATAGGTCCGTTATTCCACACGCTGCCTTAAGTGTACAAAGACAATCTTTGTACTGCTGCTATGCTTGATGGTTTTGTTGCAGAGGAAGAAGGTGAGCTTGAGGGCCTCACTTTTGTGAGTCTGTGTTGTGGTAGCTATGGGCGACTAGCTTGATGCCTGGCCGGTTGCCTTGTGGTTGTGTGGCTAACCTGGCCGACTTTTGTTCTAGCCATCTTATGGCGCATTTTGCTTCCACTGTCATTCTTGTATATTGATCTATTTGGCCGGTCGGCTCTCTTTGTAATAACTTTACTTTATGTCGTTGTTGAACTTAGTGATATATGTTGTATGGAAATGATGTGTAATTTTGTGATGATGTGCATATGTTGCAATTGGGAAACATATGTCCATCGAGGCTTAGAATGTTTAATTAGTAATGCTAGAACCATTTGGAGGTTAAGTGTTACTAGTTAAATATTCCGGTCCTCACAAAGTTGGTATCGAGCCATATCGACTGTGAGAAACCACTAGCTCTACGCTTTAGGATGTTTTGAAAACCTATTTTCAAATAGTTCATGAAAATTTAAGTAGGTTCTCTAATTTTACTCCTTACCTATCTTAGCGTGCTCACCACCTTACTCTCACTTAAGTTTTGAAAAGTTGTTCTCTCTTCCTTTCAAAAGTTAGCCACTATCGATTAAATTGGTTTTGGGGAACCATCGAGCTTGGAGAAAGAAATGTGACAGCTAACTAGTGGTTAGTAAATAAGGTAGGGAAGGAGAGGTAAATTCAACTAAAACTTGTGGGAATAAAAGGGTAAGAGGTGATATGAAATTAGCTAAATGCCTATACTCTATTAGGTGGTTATATCTTGATTTTTGGGATGTTTGAGCTAGAAGTGAGTTCTGAAATTTTGGGTCTTTCAAACGACACTGCTCTTCCATACGAGTTAGTCGCTTTGGAAAGTCGATTTGGTGACTTATGGCCTTATGCTCTTTGGTGGTTACTTCGAGCCTCTTAAATTGAGTTTGGATTTCTTTGTTTCTTTAACTCGGATTGTAACTAATTTGTCTAAGTGAAACAGATGGTCGAGGGACCCGAGCGGCCGGAATCACCGTAGTCCCGATGAGGAGCTTCCTCCTCCGACCATGGCGGAAGTCTCATGCGATCGAACGCAACCGCTCGAGGACCGCAGAGTGTTGGAGGTCATCGCGAGGAACACCTCCACTCACTCGTGCCTCGATCCGGAGGGGTGGCCATCGCTCGTGGGGCTTGCGGAGTTTCTCCGCATCGCCTCCTACTTTCTCCCGGCCCGAGGACCCTTGACGCCGACGATCGGCCGCGCCTCGTTGAGCGGAAGCTCAACGCTGCTCGCGCCGTGAGCAGGAGAGCGCACTTTTCGCATCCCATCGCTGGAGGGTGCAGACTCTCATGGTGGGAGAATTTCTCGCCATGCACCGCGGACACGTGGTCTCGTGGGAGGAGTTCCGCCGCCTTTCCGTCGCCCATGTCCCCGCCTACCGATGAAGTCAAGAAGAAGGAGTTCTTGCGCCAAACAGGGCGCAAATGCGGATCGAGTACCTCCATGAGTTCAACCATTTGGCGAGGTACGCTCGCCGAGGTGGCCACCGATGAGGCCAAGCAGAGAAGTTCATGGAGGGCTTGTCTCGAGGAGCTACAGACAAGCTCTCTATTGTGGACTTCGACTTCCGCACCTTGGTGGACAAGGCCATCGCCGCCGAGCACAAGGCGAGAGCGCGGGGCAGTCGCAAGCGCAAATGGGAGGTCTATCACCGCCGGGCCGCCCCGCTGCTCTCGTGTTGGGCCAGCACCAGGCCCACTCAAGCTTCACTGGGCCGAGGCTTTCGCACCAGCCCACGCCCTCCGCAGCCGTGACTCGCCACGCGGCGTCGCGATCAGCAGAAAGTTGCTCATCGCAACCCCGCGCCGACGCCACCGCTTTATCGCCACAACAAGGGCCACTACGCGAGTAGTTGCCCTAAGAAGATCGGAGCGCCCTCGCCCCAATGGAGGACGCGGCAAGGGAGTGGTCACCCGCTCACCGTAAGACCCCGGCTTGGGGAGCGCCGAGTCAATCATATCTCGCCGAGGAGGCACAGAGGCGCCCGACGTGGTGTTGGGTACGCTTCTTGTCAATTTACATCCCGCTACGCTTTATTTGACTCGAGCCTCGCACTCGCTTATTTCGAGGTCGCTTGTCGTTGATTGTGGGCTTCATTGTGTTCCTTTGGGGATTCCACTACTTATTCGCCTCCGGTTCGAAATGAGAGTCGACTGTGTCCGCCAGATGTTCCTATCCACATTGAAGGAGTGGGATTCTTGGCAGTCTTATTCTACTCAATTCGCGCGCCGATGTGATCCTTGGCATGGATTGGTTGTCCCGACACTTGGGGCAAATCGATTGTGCCAGAGGATTGTCTACCTCACCGCTTCTTCAGTGAACAAGTTGGGTTTTCTCAGCTATGTAGAACCCTTTCTGCACTTGAAGTGGAGCCACCTGAGATCCAAGATGTTCCTACCGCTTGTGATTATGTGGATGTATTTCAAGACTTGCCGGGATGCCTCCTGCTCGAGGCTTGGAGTTCGTGATCGAGTTGCTGCCCAGACGCCCGATTTCTAAGGCGCTGCATCGAATGCCTCCGAATGAGTTGGCGGAGTTGAAGAAGCAACTAGGTGAGCTGCAAGAGAAGGGTTTCATTCGCCCTAGCTCATCTCCTTGGGGTTGTCCACTATTTTTGTAAAGAAGAAGGACAAGACATCACAGATGTGTGTTGATTACCGTCCGCTTAATGAGGTGACGGAAAGAACAAGTATCCTTTGCCTCGTATTGATGATCTCTTTGATCGCTGGTCGGAGCCTGTGTTCTCGAAGATTGATTTGAGATTGGGCTATCATCGTGTCCGAATCAGATCGAAGATATCCCAAGACGCTTTCACTACTCGTTATGGTCTTTACGAGTACACCGCCATGTCTTTTGGCTTAACTAATGCTCCCGCTTTATTCATGAACCTTATGAATTCAATATTCATGGAGTATTTGGATAAGTTTGTGGTGGTTTTCATTGATGATATTCTTATCTACCCAAGAGCAATGAAGAGCATGTCGAGCATCTTAAGCTTGTGTTGGGCAAGTCGCGTGAGCACCAGTTGTATGCGCGGTTCAAAGAAGTGCGAGTTCGTTGAAGCAAGTGGCATTCTTGGGCCATGTTCTTTCAAAGCAGGTGTAGTCGTGGATCCTAGCAAAGTCGTGATGTGTCGCCTTGGGGTCACCAAGTCGGTCATCGATGTGCGGAGTTTTCTTGGTTTGGCCGCTACTATCGCCGATTTATCGAGAATTTCTCCAAGATTGCGGCCGATGACCGAATTGCTCAAGAAAGACAAAAGTTTGAGTGGTCCATCGCTTGTGATGTGAGCTTTCAGAACTCAAGAAGCGGTTGACCTCACCCTGCTTGTTCTCCCGATATTCACAAGAGTTTTGATATCTATTGTGATGCTTCTCGTCGTGGTCTTGGTTGTGTTCTCATGCAGAGGGCAAGGTTGTGGCCTATGCATCACGGCAGCTTGAGGCCTCATGAACTCAACTATCCTACTCATGATTTGGAGTTAGTCGTGGTTCATGCACTCAAGATTTGGCGGCATTATCCGATTGGTAACCGCTGTGAGGTGTATTCTCACCACAAGAGCTTGAAGTACTTGTTCACCCAAACAGATCTGAACCTCGTGCAAAGAAGATGGTTGGAATTGATCAAGGACTATGATATGGGCATTCAAGATCATCCGGCAAGGCCAATGTTGTTGCGGATGCACTCACCGGAAGGTGTATTGCAACATGTTGATGCTCCAAGAGCAACAAAGCCTACCCTCATTTCGTAATTTCAGCGCTCAATTTGGGTTTGGTTGAGCACGGTTCTCTTGCTACCTTGGTCGTGGCACCAACCTCGTGGACCAAATCAAGGCGCACAAGATACGATGTGGGTGTGAGCCGATCAAGCGTAACATCAAGGATGGATAGCCAAGTGCTTTTCAGAGGATGAACATGGCGTTGTATGGTTTGGGGCGCCTTGTGGTTCCTAAGGTCATGGAGTTGCGGGACTTGATTCTCCGCAAGCCCATTATTCTCCTTTGTCTATCCATCCCGGGCTACCAAGATGTATCAGACCTTCGCCGAGATTTTGGTGGACCCGTATGAAGCGGAGATTGCCGTGTTCGCTGTCGAGCGCGACGGTGTCGCCGTCGGTGAAGGCCGAGCATCACGACCAGCAGGTCTTCTTCGCCTTTGCCTCGTGCTGTAATGGAAGTGGATTCGCTGGTATGGATTTCATCACCGTCCGCCTGCATTTCATCCGGGAAGGACGCCATCCGGTTGTCATTGATCGGCTGACGAAGGTGGCCCATTTTCTCGCCAAAGGCGCATCAACCTCGATGTCGCCGCTTAGCGGATCTCTATGTATCCCACATTGTGTGCCTGCATGGTGTGCCACGAACGATTGTGTCGGACCGTGGTTCTCTTTTTACTTCTCGGTTTTGGCATCAGTTGCAGGAGGCCATGGGGACACGTCTTTCTTTCAGTTCAGCTTACCATCCTCGATCGATGGTCGACGAGAGAGTCAACCAGTGCCGGAGGACATGCTTCGAGCTTGTGTCCTTTCTTATGGGAAGAATTGGGAGAAGTGCCCTCCGCTTGCCGAAGTTCTCCTACACAATGTTTTTCAGCTAGTCTTGGCATGGCACCATTTGAGGCTTTATATGGGAGGAGGTGCAGAACCCCATTGAACTGGTCAGAAACTGGTGAGCGGCAGTTTTTCGGTCCAGACTTGATCAACGAGGCCGAAAGTCAGGTTCAGCTGATTCATGAGCATCCGCGCACGCCCACCCCAGCAGTAAGAGCTATGCGATCGCCGCCGCCGTGAGTTGAGATTTGAGCCCAATGACTTTGTGTATCTCAAAGTCTCACCATTGAAGGGCCATCGCTTTCGCATCAAGGGCAAGTTGGCTCCCGATATGTTGGGCCTTATCGCGCCATCGAGAGAGTGGAGCTGTTGCTTATAGGCTTGAGTTGCCGTGACACTTGAGGGGGTACATGATGTGTTCCATGTGTCCCAATCAAGAAGTGTCTCCGTCCCGAATGAGGAAGCCTTTGGAAGGTCTCGATGTACAAGAAGACTTGACCTACCGCGAGCAGCCCTTTTCGCATCCTTGAGGAAGTGAACGGAGAACAAGAAACCGCTCCATCAAATTTCTTAAAGTCCAGTGGGCAAATCATTCTCAAGATGAAGCAACTTGGGAGCGAGAAGATCGCCTCCGCAGATTACCCTTCCTTCTTTTCCGAGTGAACTAAATCTCGGACGAGATTCTTGTAAGGGGGAGATTTGTAACATCCCAAACTTTGATTTATGTTCTAAATGTAATTTGTGAGGATAATTTAAAACTTTTGTTGCCTCATGAGTCATTTGGAAAGTTTCTAGAATTATTCCCAATAATTTCCTAATTAAAAAGAACCATATTTCTTTAATGGAAATTGTTGTCGCTAAAAATTTTCAAACCAAATTTTGTGATTATCCTCGGGAGTATTTTTCCTAAGTTCTTGGGTTGATGGGTGACCCTCCAAAAGTTTCACCATTTTTAGAAGTTGTTGGAATATTTTTGGAGACAAGTCAAACATAAAGAGCATACACTTAAAATAATTTTTGGGAAGAATTTACTTCAAGTGAAACTCGGGAAATAATTTATTTACATCTTATAATAATTATCATGAATAAATATAATTGTTCCAAAATTTTGGAGCTAAACTCATTCACATAAAATTCAAACTTGCTTCAATAACCTATTGTAAGTTTGAATTTAAAATTAGGCAAAAAAATCATGAACAGTGAGGTTTCAAAATTTTTATGGGTTCTAGACCATCCCAGAACCTCTGTGAATTATTTCACAATTTTATGAAATTTATTTCTATTTTCTAAGCTTTGGTCAATCTAGAAATCAAGAAAATCAATTCGTCAAACCTAACCCTAACCCTGACTCATCATCGCTCTGCTCGGTCCGCTCTCGCCAAACGACTCACCTAACCCACTAAGCGCACGCGCGCGCAGCCGTCCGATCGGTGTCAACGATCCCGATCGCGCATCGCTTCGGCGGAGTTTAAAATCCCACGCTGTTTGTCACCTTTGATCTCGATCCAACGGCCCTAGTGTTTCACTTAAACCGACTCACGCCCGCCCCGTGTCTCGACTACCGGGCCCGCTCACAAGATCATCGTTTACTCGCCGACTCGCGCCGAGCTCGCCGCCACGCGCCCGAGCCGCTCGCCAGCCCGCTAACGCCACAATCCACCGCCTCCGAACCAATCTCGAGCATCTCCGCCTTCCCCGCCAACTCCGCTACTCGCAGATAACACCCCTCGGCCCTCCATTTCACTCATTCTTCCTCTCGGGCCGAGGAAGAAGAGGCCGGTCCGAGCTCCTTTCTGTAAGCCTTCCCGGTGCTCCTTATCTGTTGTGGTTTATGCCGCTTCCACTTTTGCTTATGCGGAGCTCCTTTGCCTGTAGCCCGGTCCATCTTCGTGCCCTCGCCGCAGCCCGCAGCGCGGATCGCTGGCATTCCCGAGCTCTTTCGCCTCCACAGGTATGGACCTCTGGCTGCTCGCTCAAGGCCCTACTGCGTGCCTTGGTTTTTCGAGCATTAACCTCAATCCATTTCTGTAATGCACGCATAAGCTTGGTGATTCGAGGTTTTGCTCATTTCCGCCGTGTTGCAAACTGCTCATTCCCACTTGATTCTCGTAAGCATCTTGCCGATTTCGCTCTTGTAGCTTCCTATCTCGCTTCTTGCGCCTCCGATGACCCTCTCGTGGTTGGTTTCGCCAGTCCTTCGTCCCCATTGGAGCTCTTTTCGCCTCATCGCCGCCCCCGGCTCGCGAGACTCTCGCTCCCGACCTCCCCCGCCACCGTAGGCCTCGTGACTCTCTAGTAGCATAAGCACGCGTTAGTTAACTCGAAACGAACCAGGTCGCGTGAGTGCACGCTTGTCGATGGGGCGCCGCCGCTTAGCTCTAGCTCGCCGCCGGCATCGCCGACCTAACCTCATGACCTCTTGCTTCGTACGCCGCATTATTGCGAGTCATCCCAAACCTTAGTTCACGCGCCGCGGACTTCATCGCCGCGAACCGCCGGAAGCTCGCCGCTCGCTCGTTGTCGCGCGCCCGGCAAGGGTATCGAGCAGGTCATTAGGTTAGCGGTAATGCCGTGTTTAATCGCTAATGAGTCTATTACATGTGGGCCTAGACGCTAAGTGATAGTGTATTTTGTAGGTTTACGCTTTTGTTTTGAAAACGATTCTCGCCGCACGCTGCCCCGCTATGCCGAGCCAAGCCCGCGTGGACCGAGTCAGTGACGCCGCCTCGCTGCCACCACCGTGGCTAGGTAGTGCTCGTGAGAATAGGTGTTATGGCTTTAGAATTTCGTAAATGGTTTATAGTCGAACTAAAAATCTTGTTTAACTTCAAAATGCATAACTAAATCATTATAACTCCAAAATGATTGAATCCACTTCTGTAATTTTGTTTTCTTGATCTTGCTGCTAAAAATAGTTTCAGTATGTATCTGTTTCAGAAAATATTGTTTTAGGAATTAAACCTTTAACTCCTTTTCTTTGCAAAAGAAAAAGGTTGACATGTTGTACAATGTGTAACTAATTCATTTTAGCTCCAAATTTGTTGAATCAAATTTTGTTAGCTTCTACAGTAGGTGTACTTTAATCTAAAATTGGTTGGAATCATGATACTGTTACAGAAATCACTTTTATCGAAATGTCTTTAGGACTAGTTTAATTAAGGTTCTAACAAATTCTTTATATTGAAAATGCATAAGTATTTCTCTGTAACTCCAAAACAGTAAACCCAATTTTGTTAGAAACTTTGGTTAGTGTAGTTTTATGGAAAATTAGATGTATGCATGTTGCTGTTTCTAAAAATCATGTTTTGCATGTAACTTGTGTACTACTTTTATGACTTAGAACGGTCATAAGTAATGCATTTTAACTCCAAATTGTGCAAACTCAATTTTGCTAACTTTAGGATGTTATTATCTATCTACTATAAAAATTCCAAGTTCATAATGTTTCTGGAAATTCGTGATATGGACAGTAGCATCAATTAATTAGTTTTTGAATTTTAAAAGCTTAAGAAAATGGTTTAGGCTATATCTTTTGCATGCCTAGTCCAAATGGAATGATTTTTGTTGGTAAGTTTATCTAAAATCATACCCTTGCTTCTGTATGAATTTCAAGTGATTTGGATGATTTTGGTTTTGAGGTTCTTTCGTGACCTTCGCCTTATTGGTTTTTGTCGGTTGTTTTCGCTTCTTTCGCTTAGGTTTCACATTTATGTGACCCCGAGAACGACCCTCCACAACAGGTTGAGCAAACAGCAGCAAGGCAAGCAGTTTGATCATTTTAATCCCATTTATTTTAAGTATTTATTTTGTTTGCAACTACTATGTATGCATTGCTACCTTGTGTTAAACTATTGTCGTTAGTTTACCTAGTAGATGCATTTCCTTAAGCAAATGTCTATCCTCTACTACCATGAGCCTAGGTTATTGCTGTGATTAAAGTTCGTGGATGAGCTCTTGTCACTTAGTAGTTGCGAATTAAATGCTTAGCCATGCTTAGTTCCTAGAATGGGCGGTTATCGACTTGTCGATAACCTTGATCACATGAAACTTATTATGGTTATTGATTTTCAGCCTTGTGCCATGTCTACTTATGAAAACTAAAACTGAAAATAAAAATGATTTAGACTTGGGCACAATGGTATGATGGTGTGATTGTGGGGTGTGACCGAATGGTGCCCGAGTCAATTAAGGACCGAACATCTTGGGAGTATCTCATATCCGAGTAATTTGTGCGTATAACCACACTAGAGGGTATGGGACCTCTCTTGACTTAGTACTTTGGCGGTATTGGCTACGGTCGCAGGAGTCGCAGGAGGGATGGCGTTGGGAGACAGTAGTGCCCGAAAGACTTCACCCGTGATGGGATTTGTTGTCTTCGGCTTGCAATGTAAGCGTATGGGTTTTCATCCATACGAGCGGCTCGTAGTTAATACACAATATTGGAAAACGCCTCAGAGGACTTAGCCGCGCCGCATACCTTCTAAGTGTGCTTTGTGGCTTAAAGGCGGTCCAAGTGTGGGTACATTGGTACACCCCGCAGGTTAAAACTATTCGAATAGCCTCGCCCTAGGTTATGGACACGCTTGGGTAAGCTTTCAAGAGTTAGACTAAAACCTTTTAATTAAAAATTGATGGGTGGCACGAATCGGGATTCGTGCTATGTTGTGGTGGCTATTGGGATAGTCACTTCCAGGTGGTTACTTGTATGTATCGTTATTACGCTTTTATGTTGACAACAAAATAGATTTGCAAACTTGCTTTCAAATGTATTACATTATTGCAAATAAAGTTGGCTTTGTGCAAAATGAGACATACAACCTCCACCTAAATAAGCTTGCATGTAGTTTATGAATAGGTCCGTTATTCCACACGTCCGCCTTAATGTACAAAGACAATCTTGTACTCGGCTGCTATGCTTGATTATTTTGTTGCAGAGGAAGAAGGTGAGCTTGAGGGGCCTCACTTTTGTGAGTCGTGTTGTGGTAGCTTATGGGCGACTAGCTTGGATGCCCTGGCCGGTTGCCTTGTGGTTGTGTGGCTAACCTGGTCGACTTTTGTTCTAGCCATCTTATGACACATTTTGCTTCCGCTGTCATTCTTGTATATTATTCTATTTGGCCGGTCGGCTCTCTTTTGTAATAACTTTACTTTATGTCGTTGTTGAACTTAGTGATATATGTTGTATGGAAATGATGTATAATTTTGTGATGATGTGCATATGTTGCACTGGGAAACATATGTCCATCGAGGCTTAGAATGTTTAATTAGTAATGCTAGAACCATTTGGAGGTTAAGTGTTACTAGTTAAATATTCCGGTCCTCACAATTAAAGATTTCATCATCCCTCCTTTGGACATCGCAATGTCGCAAACATAGCTAACCAAGAGGAGAAGATCGCGCATGGAGCCGATTTAGCGTAAGTTCCCAATACTTCGCCTATTAGATCCAAAGGCACACATTGCATTCGAACCTTTATAGAAACTTGCGCTTGTAATTGAAGCGTAATTTTGAATTATTGAATAATGGTTGCAAGCTCTAGAAGAGCAAAGCATTAAATTCTTATTATGAGTCCCGCAAGGCTTATTTTCCGCCTTTATAATAGCAAGTTACGCTCGATATCTCAAGTATTTTATTTATGTGTTGCTTGTTTTCGCTACATATTAATAAAGTACATTATATTAGAACGCGTGTGGCGCCTTATGGAGGAAGTGTGCTTAGCATGTAGCGGCACAACGAATATCATCCTCGAGATAAATGTAAATTTTTCCATCGATCGCAAGAATGTCGTAGTCTTACGACGATGCAGCAAAGTGATACTTGTATAACAGGCTCAGGAAGAGTTATAATTATACTCCCAACGGGCACAACTTTGGTCATTAAGGAAGACTTGTTGTACCCATAATCGACTAGAACTCTCACGATATTTGCGCTAACAGTTTCCATGTAGAGACTGAAGAAGAGTATGGTACAGAATACCTGCTCATTACAAAGCGTGAAGAAAATGAAAAATAGCATTAGAATATCTTCCTTCATATGAAATTGGGCTATACTACACTAATATTAAGGCACCTACAGCCTATTCTTTCCTGAAAACCGTATTTAGAAGCTCTGAACTTTTCTATCTCTGGTATGAGAGATATGATAGATTGTGTCGTCTAGGTCTTAGGATGATGAGAAATATAATTAACAATTCACAGGGACATGATATAAATGTTAATAATTTCTCGAATCAGGAAGATTTTGTGTGCCCCGCATGTGTCACCGGGAAATTAATTACTAGACCTTTTTGCTCTGAAAGCAAAGGATGAAGTCCCTGCTTTCCTGGATCGTATCCAGGGAGACCTTTTGCGGTCCTATATAGCCCCTGTAAGGGTAATTTGAGGTATTTTATAGTGCTCATCGATGCTTCCTCGGAATGGTCGACGATGATTATTGTCTACAGAAATCAAGCTTCGCATAGCTAAATCTCGCAGATAATTAAATTAGAAATATTTTCCGATCATCATGAGAAGTCCACCAATGGACAACGCTGGAGAACTTACTCCAAAGCATTTGATGATTATTGCATGAAAATGGGAATTAAAGTTGAGCATTTTGTACCACTTGTCCGCACCTGAATGGACTAGCGTAACTTTGAAGAATTGTAATTTGCCAACTACATGTTGGGGACACGCAGATCCGCCGCAGCAACCCTCATCAATTTTAGACCGCCGCCTATAGCATCCATCCACCTATGCAACTAGCGCAAGGGTCAAGACCGAAAACTTCTCATCTCTCAAGGTTTGGTTGCAAGGTTTATGTACCTATACCACCACCACAGAGGACTGCAATGGGCCCTCTCCGAAAGTCTGGGATATACGTTGGTTATGAGACAACATCCATAATCACGTATTTGGACCATATGACTAGAGATTTGAATAATGTTCATTCACGATGGTACATCGATGAGGTTATTTTCCGTCATTAGGGAGGAAATCAACCCTTGATAATAATGTCGGAAATAATTGAAGTCTAGAAGACAATTGAAATCCGTAAGATAATTGAAATCTATGCATATGACCGCGCACTAGTGAAGCAAATAGAGAAGTCCGTAAGATAATTGCAGTCCGTAAGATAATTGAATTGAAGTCTAGAAGACAATTGAAGTCCGTAAGATAATAGATTTGCAAATATTAGCAAATCAACCGTCGACTCACTTTAGTGATTTGAAGAGCGTGACCAAGTAGCATTTGCTCGCACACAATGCACCGAGAGGGTTGAAATACCAATGAAGGTATCCTAATCTCGCCCAGAGGCCTCGTAATAAAAGGACGAGAACTCGGCCCTCGAATCCGGCAACCGGGACGCTGGTGAAAAAGGATAAGAAGGACTTGACACACCGATCACCAAGTGCCCGTAACCAAAAGGGGAGCCGGTTGAGACTGTATCGTGATGGAACCTTCTAAAAGGCATACTAGAATTGAACATCCCCATGAAGGAGACATTAGTATGGATGTGTGCGCACACATCGAATCGAAAACTAAAGGGACTTGCCCGTAATAGAAAGCAACGGTGAGCAAGTAAAAGCATTAGAAGAATCGCCTTGAAGAAATAGCTATAAAATTTATGACCTCGGAGAATCTTTGAATACGACAACAGCCAATGTCGACATATACTTTGCAAAGAAACTTGTCACAATCATCAATCTTGATTCAGAACTTGTATCGCTCGCTGAATGAAAAAAAAATCAGATTGAAAGAAGGCAAGAGAAACCGAATTATTCTCTTCGAATAAAAGAAGGGTGTTTGGGCTCAAAGCCGCACGCCTTCCCTTGTGCACCCTCGTAGGGCATAAGTGGATATTTGTTCAAAGAGAAATGAAAGAAGCAAGGCTCGTTGCATAAGGTTTCATTGAACATCCGTGAGATGATTATGAAGAAACCTATTCCCGATCATGGGCGTGCACTCCCTTTAGACATTTATCTCAAAGTGGCAATGAACTTGAAGTTAGAATTGAAATTGATGGATGGGGTACCAAAGATACCTTTATGAAATATTGATTTGGACATTGAAGATACCAATGTATCAAGGTCCAGAGCCAAGATAGAGAAAATAGAAATATGTACAATGTGAAACTCATAAAGTCATTGTACGAACTAAAGCAATCAAAGGTAATGTGGTATAATCACTTGAAGTGACTTTCTATGCAAGAAAGGCTACACGAAAAATGAGAATAATCTCGTGTATTTATATGACGATCCCGTAATGGATTTTGTATAATCTTAGAGTATGAAGATGATCTGAATATCATCTGAACTCAAGGATATTAGGAAAACAAGCTCTACCGAGTCTGAGTTCAAATGAAAGATTTGGGTGAAAACCAAATATTGCCTAAGCTTGCGCTTGGGCATGCCCTCAAGGGATATTAGTACATCACCAACCTACACTGTAAGGTGTTAGAAAGGTTTGATTTTGAAAAGACATACCCTTTGAAAGTGCCAATGGTCGGAGATCTTTGCAAAGCAAGACAAGGACCCGTGCGCACCTAGAAAAGAGGGGGAGGAAGTCTCGTGACCGAAATTCCCATACTTAAGTGTGATAGAAACACTCATGTATTGAACAAATCGTACTACACCGGTCATTGTATTTGCAGGAACCTACTAGCAAGGTATAGTGCGTAACCTACCAAAGGCATTGGCAGGAATGAAGGACATCTTCCGATACCTCTAAGGAAGCAAAGAACTTGGTCTGTTTCTATAAAAAGAACCAAGACCTAACTATGAATGGCAATGCGATGACTGCACTGTAGGACCCGTGATATAGCCAAATTGCAAACATGCTATGAATTCATATGTGGTGGAACTGCAATTCCATGGAAATCGCCTAAGTAGAGTCTTGTATCGACTTGACTAACCACCCAAAATAATAGCATTATACGAGGCCTCACGAGAATGTACTTGGCTTCGCGGATGATTCACTACATCCAAGAAGCTATGTGGATTGAATACCGCACCAACCCCCACTATTATCAATGAAGATAATGTAGCTTGTGTTGCACAAGTGCAGATGGGTTATTGTGAAGAATCCTCTTACAAAAGCATATAAACCCCAAGTTCTTCTATGCTCATGAATTGCAAAAGATGAACGTAATCAAAGCACTGCATACTAGGTCATGTGAGAATCTGGCAGATTTATTCAGTAAGTCACTTCCAGCGTCTAGCTTTGAAAGATGCATATGTGGAATTGGAATGATGAGACTTAGAGAAGTGCAGAATTCAGGGGGAGAACCTTCACGAACTCATTACTAAAGCTTGATCACGAAGATCAAGTACCCAAAAGGTAAATCCCGGAGATTAAACGAAATTGGGTGGATTGTACTCTTTTCCCTTGACGAGTTTTCCTGAAGTTTCTCGGCTAAGGTTTTTTTAATGAGGCAATTCGTGCAGCATAGCAGAACATGATTCATGTACTCTTTCTCCAAATTTTTCCCACTGGGTTTTTATGGAGTTTTGACGAGACATGGATATGAAGGATGGGTGCCCAAGGGGGAGTGTTGGGAAACCATGGGCCTGACTCTGCAGTCGGCCCATTAGTGAGCGCCTCATCCCAAACCCTAGCAGGGTCGTAGCCTATAAATAGGGGGTGCTATTCATTGTAAAAGATTGATCGATGGATGAAGGAATAAAGAGAAGCAAGAAGTCCCCCTACATCTCTCGTGTTCTATCTCTTATTCTGCTCTTGTGTTCATGCATTGTTCTTACGATTCTACGCTTGTTCACGAGGTAATCGCCGGATCGACTCGCCAAATGACTGCTCCTCAACACTTTGGTTCGTGCGACAATTACTTTGTGCGTTGATCCAACGGCACTCTTATTTGACCTCGGTAAGGCTCTTTGTGCGGACGGATCAAGACGAGTGACATTGCGCGGACGGATCGGGTATATTTGCACCGTGATCAACGCTCCCAACCCGACCTAAACCCAGCTTGACAAGCAGAATCCCTGTAGTACACGGTTCTTTGGTTCGTGAGACAAGTACTTTGTGCGTTGATCCAATGGCACTCTTATTTGACCTCGGTAAGACTCTTTGTGCGGACGGATCAAGACGAGTGACATTGCGCGGACTGATCGGGTATATATGAACGGTAGTGCCTAACTCATCCAATTTGTCCCTGTCAGAGGTTTCTTGGATTTGATTAAGAAGGAGACGGTTCAGTATAAGTTATATACTATTTATAAACAAAAGATGAGTAGAAAGGTCATAAGCCTATGCTCCCGGTACGATGAACGCTAGACACATCACTCCCGCCATGCGCCATGCTCTTGCCTAGTCTTTTATCTTGAATATTAGGGTTTGTAGTATGATGCATATTTGTTTTTAAAGACTATCTCATTGCACTCTTTCCATATTTTTCATGTAACTAGGATGAGCAAGCTTGATATGGCATTCTCCTGCACCCCTTGTGCGTTAATCACTTTTTCCCGCCATTCGTGAGTTGTGGATGTCGGCGGCCATTGAGATGGTTGTAGGCCCGCCAGGCTTAGCCAAGTGAAGATCATATTCCAAACACGTAGGGAATACCTGCATGTAGCAAAGATGTGCGCCGCCATTTTTGGGTGGTGGCGACATAGCGCAAAACCTTCGCGTTGCAGCCGGTCCAATATCCAAAGCCTATTTCGGATGGCAAGTCACGCGAAGTGTTTGCATTTCGGTGGTGCCCAAATTTTTCATATTATGGATTGGAAGTTTGTGCTAGCTGAGCCGAAGAATCTTTAGTTTTTTTCTAATCCACGACGCAATAAATCAATATGTAATTCTTGGTAATAGTCCTCAACAGATTTACTACCTTGTTTGGAGCGTTGCAATTTATTTAACAAATCACGTGTATAATAAGAAGGAACAAATCTAGCTCTCATCATTCATTTCATAGCATCCCAAGTCCTAAGTATAATATTTTCATTCCTACAAGCTTCTCTCCACCAAACTGATGCAAAGTCAGTAAAGTCACCAGTAGTAGCCCTAATCTTTCTATTTTTAGGAAACTCATAGCATGCAATTTTTTTGTCTACTGTTAACTCCCAAGTGAGATATGCATCAGGGTCGTATTTACTAGCAAAAGAAGGTATTGTAAACTTGATTTTGGAAAGTGGGTCGTCATGATCACGTACCTCTCGCTGATTTCTTCCCATACCTTGACGATTACGACGAAGTCGACGATGGTCACGATTATTGTGAACATTGAATTCATATGTTTCCGTATCAGTAGTGTAGTTGTTTGCGTCTTCTTCTTCTGCCTCATCTGCCCAAGAGCGAGCAACAGGTGGTGTGCGGCGAGCAGGAGGGTCCTCCACCCTTGGCTCATCATAGATCGTGGTTGCAGTAAGTGGCCAATGTTCGAGGTGCTCAACGTGTGTGTAGAGCGCTGCGAGATTGTTGTTGATTTGATCCAATTAATTTGTGAACGCTCTCACTGAGTAAGTGCTCAAAGCACTGCACAATCCCTCTCGTGCGAGGTGTGAGAGAACCTTCGCTCTCATGCTCTAAAGAGTGGTCGTTGTTGTTCCTACCATGTGTAGATCCGCGTGACCCTGTCATTGTTAGTATCAACAAAAAAAATACAAAAATGTATAAAATTCCCTATCAACTACTAGGTTCTAGAGGTTACAAATCACACACGCTCAAGCTCTTCAGATTCTTGGTGGTGCAATTGGTGGTTGGTTCATGATAATCTGACTTGAGTGATGAGTATAGCGGTTGCCGGTAGAATGCGACCTGTTCGATTAGTAGTAGGTAGAGCTTGGACAGGCACTATATAAGTAGCAAAGGAATGGCAATATTCAATTTCAGAATTACACTAGTTGAAGAATAGTCCAAAGTACTCACCTAATAATGGCCCAAACTAGTACTCGACCCTAGCTCAAGCAAGCAATACTAGATGACACTAGATCTTTAAAAGGGACAATGCTACCAAAATCTTATATATATATATATATATATATATATATATATATATATATATATATATATATATATATATATATAACTTGTGCGGCTCTTTCTTTTCTTTTTCTTTTTTTGCACTTGCCTCTATTTTTTTCAATTCAGAGCAGCACGCACACTAAAATATGGCCTAGAAACAAAGATTACACAATCTAGAATGAAAGAAAACTCAAACTGGACGGCGGACGAACAATGAAAATAGGTGCTGAAACTTCAGAGGTCGTTTTGAGGCCCTAAACAACCCTTCTTTTTTTTTTACTTTTCACCTTTTCTAGAGCCTTGTGAAGTACATCAAAGTTGGAGTTTATGGATTTTTGGATGTAACTTTTCGTTAGCTTTCCAACGAGCTAAAGAATGTCGCAATCCGAGTTCGTATGCAGAAGTTAGGGCTGTTTTGGTGAACACTACGCAAAACTGTCCTAAACTCGGCCCTAAAATTCGGTAGCTAAGAGCAACCGCAGCAGAGGGCGCAAACCCTAGACCAACTGCCAACCCCAAAACAGATCTAACCATTTAAAAAAAAATAGACGCAATACCCGAAACTAAAAATCAAGGCACTAGACTCAGACTAGCAACTAGAACTTGACGATGGATGAAAATTCAACACGGTAAAACGGAAACTGAAATTGCAAAGGCACAACTAGGGTTCGGTTTTTGGTCATTTTCGACGAATGAATTATTTTTGTGGGGCAATTTTCTAGTTAAAGGTATGAAAAACAAATCTAAAACTGAAATCTCACCAGGCAATCTGTGCTCTGATACCACTTGATGTAGGATTGGTCCCGATCTTCTGGTGGATGGTAATTCGATTTGCAGAGAGTGACTTTGATGACAAGGCTACTTGGCCAAAACTTGATCAAACCATCCAACAATCGCTAAACCACGCTCTTGTCGTTATCAACTTTGCCAAGAACGACGATTGACCAGATCACGAAGATCAATTCCTGCAAGCAATTGAAGAACAAACAAGAACGAGATAATAAGTAATCTGAATTGAAGATATATGATTGCGTACAAAAGGTGAGATTCCACAGAGGGTTCTTTACGGTTGGTCTAGCCGACACAAGCGAAGAACAATAGTTTTCACGGTGGGAAAACCAAGCAAATGAAATCCAAAAGACTAAAAGTGGCAGCAACAAAGGTTATAAGGAGGTGGTGGCCAGGGGTCAGCCTAGGGTTTGTGTGCCAACAGGGGGAGCGCACACAACCAGGGCTAGGATCCCAACACTATTACAAGGTCCAAGTTGGCTCAATAGGTGACGCATCTCCTCTCTTTGACGATTGTGATGTGTAGACAGTGAATCGGAAGGTGGAGCCAGATCCGTTGGAAAGGTCTCGTCGTAAGCTTTCCATCAAGTACTCGAACACCTCCAATGGACTCCGTATGTGAAAGTTATAATCGTTTAAGTAGGTGCTGTCATACTAACTCCGAATTGGTTTGGGATTGAAATATGGTCGACCTGGCCTTGCTGTGGTAGTAGTGCTGCTCCTCTCACCTTGGTTCCTGAGTAGAATAAAATCACATGATTTAGGTAGCAATCCATCATTAATAGGAAAATTATGAAGTCCTAGAAACGAAGTTACCTGATAGTTCAATTGATGTACATGAGCTCTTGTCATTGGACCTTGCAAGGGCATAGGTTCAGATCCATTGTGAGGAGTGTTGGTTGTATGCATGGAAGTGATGTACTCGTCAGGCACCCCTCGATCCAGTCGAAGGGTACAAGGTACCCCTTCATACGGAGCAAATGGTACAGAAAGGTCGACACTATAGCCTTGACCGAAGGGTATAACAGTATCCCTCGCTTAGAGTGAAGGGGTACAACATATCATGAAGCGAAGGGGATCCAGGAAGTCGGCACAACGCTACCCCCACCTCAAGGCCTGATATCTCGACCCCAACAAAGGGGGATTCGTTCCAGCCCCACCTCATACCACTACTACAGAAAAGGTCTTTACAGACGGTTCAAAGACATCATCACAGACGGTTTTGTGAGCCGTCTGAGTTTATGGGTCAGTAATAATATGAGGTCATCACAGACGGTTTTTGAACCGTCTATGAAAAGAGCTATCATATACGGTTCTGAACAAGAACCGTCTGTGATAAGTACTTATCACGGACAGTTCTTGTTCAGAACCGTCTCTGATAGTTTTTTCTATTGCAAAAAAAAAATCAGATTTTGAGCTAAACCAATCAATTGCTGGACAGTAGTTTTCATATACAATTAACCTCTAGCAAGACAACTAAAATTCAAATAAAATTCTGATGGCAAACACATTGTAGGAGAGACCTATCTAGCAAAAGGGAAACAAAAAGGTTTCACAATGTCCCCTCCGAATGGGGAAAAAAGAATAAAATTACAAAATTAAACTAACTAGAAACCATTTGTGCCTCTAAGCTCCTGAAGAACTCATCGGCTTCTTAGATTGGTCTTGTGAGCTCCTCTATGTACCTCACCAGCATATCACAAATTGTTCTTGCCTATCGTTCGAATTCGACTCAAGCTCGTCGGCAAGGAAAAGGAGAGACGACCAAAAACCTCCGGGGGCGCTCCGGCATTAGGTACAAATAAAATAAGAACCATCAAACAACCAACAAATCATATATGTTTTAGGGATATACACGTACCTTCCAGCAGTCTACCTCCTGCAGTAGACATGGAGTTCCTGCGTGTCCCTCCTCCTCCTCGTTGTCGGCTGCGTCTCCTCGCCGAACCACGTCGGGGAATCGAGGGCGGTCGCCAGAGCTCAGCGTGGGGAGGAGAGAGGGAGAGGCTGATGGAAGACAAGGCGAGGGTGGGTATAATATATCAGGACAGCGCTAAAACATTTCACCTCCCGCGCAAACGTTCAAAAATTTCCGTGAATCACAGACGATTTCAAACAAAAACGTTTGTGATGAGCTAGTATCACAGACAGTTCCAAACAAAAACCATCTGTGATGAGCTAGTAAAATCAGAGTGTTAGTGATTCCAAGCCATGGTAACTAAATCACTAACACTCTGATTTTAGTGATTTCAAGCCACCGTCTGTGCACTGTGCTGAGCGTACGGTGTGCGATATTCCTCTACTACCTACGCAACATCGGTCACCGCTTCCTCTTCTGCCTCCGCAACAATGATCATTTCATCCTCTTCTGCCTCGGCAACATTGGCCATCACGTCTTCTTCATGAACCACGCGCTGCGCACCTGAGCTGCTCCCACCAACCCGACAATAGCCGTCGGTAGGGCCTCCGACGACTCCCTTCGGACATGCTTGCATGAGTAGCACGCACTCGTAGCCACGGCGCCGGCAACTTTCCAGAAAGCCCTTCCATGCAACCATGCGCTTCAGTCTGGTCAACTCCCACCGAATGTGCGTGGCAGACCGACTCGCTGGAAACCACTTAGGTCAACACCGTATGGACCTTCACGAACCGTACCAACACCGTAATGCACTTTCAATCTTGTGGGCTCCGACATGACTGATTTATCACTGCAAATATTTCAAACATTGCAACCAGCGATTTCTCAACATACATTCACCAAATACGTGCTAAACCAACAAGTAGCTACACGTCGCCTACATTGGGCCGAGAACAAGAATAGACAAGACTATTACCTTCACGTGGAGTCCTTCTCTTCTTATCAATGAGCTTTCTTCGTCTTTCTCTTTCACGTCCCGAGCTCCTCTCCTCCCCTTATCCCCCTCTCCCAAGCTCCTCTCCTCCCCTTCTCTCCCTCTCTCGAGCTCCTCTTCTTCTCCCACTCCCTACCTACTTCTCCTCTTCACTACCCCTATCCTTCTATCCCTCATCTTTTCTCCTCTCCTGATCTGCTCTCGTTGTCTGCCGAGAGGAATGGCGAAAGAAACCGTGACGGGGCCAGGTTTGGCTTTCTATACGACCGTCTAGTTGCTCAACCGTTGGACGACTTAGCAGCAAGTAGTGGGCCAATGGTTGAGCGACACATAGACTAGTCGCTCAACTGTTGGATGACTTGGCAGCAAGTACTGATCCAATGGTTTAGCGACACGTCGACTAGTCGCTAAACCGTTGAACGACTTGGCAGCTAGTAATTTTGTTGCGAAGTCGTCCAACGGTTCAGCGACTAGGGCACGAACGATTGGTAAGTAATACCATAAGTTATAGTACAACGCAAGAGGGAATGCATAGACAACTATGCTATAGTAACTACAAAGTAGAATATGTAAACACATAATACAAGTACACAGAGCACAATGAATACCCCCTACTGGCCACCCGCCGCGCCACCCGCAGCACCTCCTCCGTCGTCACCATGTCCAACACCCGGTTCGCACCCACCAGTATGCCCCCGCTTGGGCTTCTGAAGCGCGGGGTGCCAGGGCTGGGGCTGAGACAGGGAAAGGCGCCCAAGAGCCCTCCTGACCTGAGCTCCCAAGGCCTCGGAGGTCGACTCCACCTGTGCCTGCGTGCCCACTGGGGGCTCGCTGAGCTGTGACCAGGAAAGAACCTCGACGGGTGCTAGCTCAACTGCTCCCCTGATCTCCCCAGGGTAATCCACGAAGAAGGCATCCACGGACTCGTGGGCGTCATCGTGCGGGGAGAGCTCAACTCCCATCTACAGCGCGAAATCTGTAGGACAAATAATGTTAATCCCTATAATATATCAACGATCACAAACCTGAAGAGAGGAAATGTACCTTCGTCATGGGCCATGCCATGCAACAAAGGGTCATACCCGTCGTACTGTCCATATAGGTCGGGGAAGAAAGGATACTGCCCTGACGCTGTCGGGTAGGTGTCCAGGAACGACGATGGTGGTAGTGGCGGTGCGTACCTACGTGCCCACCCAGACCCTCTAGCCTGCGGAGGCGGGGGTAGGTAGCCACATGTCCAGCCTGACCCTCTAGCCTGCGCATGCGGAGGCGGGGGTGGGTAGCCACGTGTCGATCTATCCTCCACCTCGTGGCGCGAGGTGGGCACGTGTCGATCCGCCTCTAGCTCGCCTAGGCACAAAGCGGGCGCATGAACGTGCCCTTCCAGAGCCTCCTGACTGGGTTGCAGGACATGTCGGCCTCAGCGTATGCATAGATGTGGCAACCTCTTAGACCGTCCTGCACGACGTCAGGGTCACTGCACGCCTCGCAGCATTGTAGACCCGACGAGCAAACTGCGCCATCTCGTCCCGCGTCACCTCCTGATCGTGGGCGAGCCTATCAAAGATCGACCGGGAGTCCCTGGCCATCTCGAGGTTGATGTCTGTCTGCAAGGAGTGCATGAAAGCGTCAAACTTGTAATTGAGGTAACCATACTCAGACATTTTGAAAAACGATAGTACGTACCACAATGTGCATGTTCCATGCGAAGTGTACGGGGTACATGTCGATCGGTGCTGGTACATGAGCGGGGGGAGGGTCGACGACACACACCATCATAATGCATGTCTGCAGGGCGTACCAGCATAGGTACTCATTGTACGCACTGGGGTCGTATGGGGCATCCTCCTACACGCAGTCCTCAAGGGCGTTCGCCCACTACGCCACCCACAGCGCCATCTTTGCCGGCCACTGCGTCCTAGTGCCACCCCTCCTACTATGCCTGCGAAATGTACCACTGCAATTAGAAGCCGTCGTAATAGAACTGGCAAAAAAATATACGAACATGTGTTGTGTGTAACTCATGTGTGGGCCGAGTCAGGGACCCTCGTCCCAACGGGAACTGGAACAATCTGGCAGAGGCCGAACTGGTGCATCACCCTGTGCATCGCATAGTACTGCAAGGTGGAGTGTTGGGTGTGGGGAGTTTGGCCCAACCAACATTATGGGAACTCGGCGGAGGATTGGGTGAGCGCCCCAGGACACCGACGAAAAATAATGGGTAGAGACTTAATCACGTAACTTGAAAAACGTTATGTATTCTAAACTCGAAACCGCATCAAAGAAAATACGGGAGACCTGGCGTAAAGAGGGCTCAGAGTAGCTATGGATAAAGTGGTACAAAGCCTGTGTAGTGCTAAATAAAACCATGAATTCATGCCTGCCTCCTGGATTGAAGTCTAAGGTGACCACTAGGGGTTTATCTTCTTACCGAGTGACAAGTAGTCTTTTCAGAATTAAAACTTGTCACGTAAATCTTGGTAAATTATTTTTCAGAAAAAGAGATGAACTAAAGATGAGTCATACAGTGCATATTTGCTAATACATGCTTGTTGAGTACACTAGTACTCATTCTTGCTATTATTCTCCTTTGTTAGATCCTAGTCCGGCCGAAAACTATCCCAAGTGGGATGAATGATACGCAGGTGCCAAGGAGGCCTCAAGAGGTGAGGGTGCTGACTACGAGGAGCAAGGCGAGGTGGACACCCTATTCGGCGAGTGGGACGAGTAGACGACCAGTAGAGCAGGTAGGCAAGCAAGAGGACTTAGTCCCATTTTGCAGTTGTAATTTATTACTTATAATAAAGATCATAGCCTTGCGTGGCTAAATGCTAAAATAGAGTACAATTTATATCTTATTGTTCTGCTATGTTAACTCTGGTAAAACTTACTATTCGTCAAAGTAGTGTCCTACTAAGCAGACGAATACTAATATGTATGCTTAAGTGTGATTACCCTCTGAAGTAATGACACGGGGCGCCGCACCTGCCCTTCCATCTACTCATTCAGTCAGCCTTGCTCCTAGTTTCTACTTTCTTGTACAGTAATCACTGGCATTTCTGCTTTGTTTCCCCCCTTTGCCTCAGGCACCCTTTCTCCATCACTTCAGCTCCTGGAGATAACTACATCAGTGTTCATATCCCAGACCAGGGGGAACTGGACACAAGAGCTCAAGCGCATCTTCGTCGAGAACTACTACTCGCCATGCGTGCCCGGAAGAGCTTCATTTGGAGAGCTAGGCGTGACAGAACAGAAGAGGTCCCTGCGTCTCCTCGTCATAGCTGCTCCTGTGCTGTTCATTCGTTGCCTGCCTGATGGATATGAAACTGAGAAATGTCTTTCTCTGCTGCAGTCCACCAAGGTTGCTTGTCGACGGCCCTTACGGAACTCCAGCGCAGGATTTCAGGAACTACGATGTTCTCCTTCTCGTCGGCCTTGGAATCGGCGCGACGCCTTTCATAAGCATTCTGAGAGATCTACTGAACAACATTAAGCTGGCTGACGAGCTGATGGTACTGTTTCTTTCATCTATAGCTGATCCCATTTGTCAGTTTTCTGTAAGATACCTTGCCTAACTGTGGCTCTCGTTTGAATCTTTCAGGACCTGGCAATGGAGACGAGCAGGTCTGAGGACAGCACCAACAGCTTCAGTGTCGACGGCGAGCAGCAACAAGAGGAGAGCGTACCGGACGAACCGCGCGCACTTCTACTGGGTTACAAGGGAGCCAGGACCATTCGAACGGTTCAAGGGGTGATGAATTGAGGTTGCTGAAATTGACAAGGAGGTGATGTCTCTGCTCCGTGTGTACTGCTGCTGCTCTTCTTGCATTGTTCATGTGCTGATGATGCATGATGCTGTTCTCATGGTTGCAACCAGGGTGTCATAGAGCTGCACAACTATCTGACAAGTGTGTACGAGGAGCGTGATGCAAGGACCACTGTGCTCTCAATGGTGCAAGACCTGAACCATGACAAGCATGGTGTAGACATATAGTATCAGGCACCAGGGTAAACACTTTCCTCAATATGATAAATTCATAGTGAACAAACAAATTTTGCATAGTGAAGTACTATTCTCACAATTGAACAAGAATCAGAGCTAACTGTTCAAGGGATGAACATTGAAAATCAGTTGAAGAAGTTGATTGCGATTTGAATGTGCTCTGTGCTCTTGACAGGTCAGAACACATTTTGCAAGGCCTGACTGGAAGGAAGTCTACACAAGAATCGCTTCCAAGCACCCCAATTCTACAGTTGGTAATATTTTGCTTCAATTTGTTGTTTTTTTTTAATGGATCCAACTTGTTGTATTTCTTTCTCAAGCATGACAAATAGTGGGCATTTAAAAACCCAATGTTGAGCACTGATAAATTTATATCATTTTGATCACAAGTTTTTTTTAATGCATGCAGGGGTCTTTTACTGTGGGAAACCCACGCTAGCCAAAGAATTGAATAATCTATCACTTGACATGAGCCACAAAACGGCGACTCACTTCCATTTCCACAAGTTCTTCTGATGGAATAGAGAACATTCCTGATAGCCATAGTAGTAGATATCGATAAAAGAAATTTTTTTCTGCGTAGAAGCAAACTGGCCCTCTTCGCCGTTTGTAAATGTACATGTATAAGGCAGAGGGTAGTTAGAAGAATCTTTATTAACAAAATGGGAGGGCAAAATCTTCTGTGTTCTAAGCTATTGGTTACCATTGATATACATGCAGAGATATAAAGACTGGAACAGGGCAATTTCCCGGTCGCTGGTTGGAAACGGTAACCGGCCGGTTACCGGAATTCTCAGAAAAAATCCGGAAAAAATTCGCTTGAATTTGCTTAAAAATCAGCCAAAATTCGAAAACTGAAATTTGAATTTGCTAAACAAGGAAAAATCAGCCGGTTTTTCCGTTCCCGGATCCCACCGGTAAGACCGGTTATAACCGGTGGTAACCGGCCGGTTTTTTTATCCCTGTATACATGTATAACTTATAGCTACTCATCGAAATATCAAATGTTAAGCATACAAGAGACCGAGGCCACCAATCTGAATGTACATCATTCAATTCAATGTTCATGGTTACCCGCCCAATCACTAACAGTGGCATTGTGCAGTGATCCTATATGGATCTTCACCTGCGCCTGGACTAATCCTTACGAAAAGGTGATTCATATAACGTGATGGCATGATCCCCTGTGCAAGCATACTACTCTGTATTTCTTAAAACAACTAGCATGCTGGTCAGAGCATACAGGTCACGGAGCTGCTAAGAGCAAGATTTTGTAGTTCGAAAGTACTTCATATAAACGTTGTTTACCATATCAAAATAGAACAAGAAGAATTACTTGTCATGAATTAATAATCAAATAAAGTCTGCTGCAATTAATAATGTACATCACATCCGCATATATATATTTAAAGCTAGAAAAGACCAAGAAAAAAAATCAAATGTTCGCTAGCCCTATCCAAGGTCAGCAGGAGAAACAAGACTTTAGTCTTCAGATAGTACTTACACCTATGTGATCCCCAGATGCCAGTCTGTCAAGGTCAATGAGCTTAATCCATCGCAAAGAACAGCAATCTAGGTTTCTTCCCCATAGAAGGGAGACTACAGTTTAGTGGATGAAGTATGCCGCACTAAGAGCACCCTGCGCAGAAATTCTCTGCAGAATAAAGGAAGGTGCTAAAGTATTAGATAGTTTCAAGACCTCTTAAAATAATCTTAAAAATTTCTGATTTACAGACTACAGAGTATGTCAATTGATTCTACTAATCACATATATTTTTAAAAATTGATATGAAGTTTATATTAGTTGGCCCCCTTCATATTGGAAATTTAATCAGACACACATTTTATCAGACTTTCGAATTTTAATTTTAATTTTTCATGGCAGCTAAAGACAGAACCTTTATTGGATTATTCTTTTATAAATGTGCTGTAGATGTAACAGCTCAATATCTTTCAAATAATTATAGAGTATCTAGAGAAAAATATAGGTATCTGGTTGGCATTCAATGCTTAATTGCTTTTAATGGTTTGGTTTAGTTTGAATATTGTAAACTTCAAAATAGAATCTACTTTTCACAAATCTGGCCAACTTATACCTCCACGGTATACCAACTAATCTCCCAAAACAGAACGACGGAAAATTTCCATTGCACCAAATTGAACCTAACTTTTTAGAATCATGAATCTAATTTCCATTTCACCATATTAAATTTTCCAGACACATTTGTTTGCTAGCTGTGAGCACCAGTTACCAAGTCTTGGAGCAATGATATTTGTGAGGTCCAACAAGTAGTTCTTGGTCTTTATAAATGGCAAAGTTTAGTTTTACATCTCATATGGTAATAAGTAACCATAAATTGAGTTGACTCTCAGGTCGCAACATCAAAATCCTAAAGAATTTATAGTGCAGTGATACATAAGAAAGGACAACATACCTGAGTAGGATTAAGGATCAGCATGCGATCAATTAATTCCACAGCATGACAGTCAAAGCTGGAGAGGAAAGTTTTTTGCCACATTATATTCAATCTTAATAGGAAAATAGTCACTACACAGGTGATAAGTGATAGCAGGTGGATTACTTCTGAAATATATCTCTCAGGCGTCGTTTAGTTGGTGTCACAGGATGGATAGTCTTGTACAATGGTAGCTTTGATACTCCTGGCCAGTTTTCTTCATTTGGAAATCCACAGAGTTCGAATATTTTTGATAGCTGCTCTTGCTAAAACAACATACAAGCTTCTGTCAAGGTTTTATGTGAAAGAATAAAATTTGAGCATGGTAAATATTTGCAAAATTGACTCTACGACACCGTAAAAGTGTGGCATTTGCTATAGGACACCGGAAAATTGATAACACGCTGATGGACACTACAAAATCGTGGCCATTTGCCAGAACACACCACACCTATTAAAATATGACTTCTTTGCAAATTTAGGATACATAAGGGGCATGAAAAGTTCCATTGTCAAAGAAATCTTTAAAACTTGGCCATGTAGAGTCCGGACTTGATAATTTGACGATCGATAATTTAACCAACAAAACTTTGTTTTAAAAATTGTTCAGAAAATAGGACTTCTCATGCCCCTTATCTCTCCTGTATTTCAAAATAGTATTATTTTAATGGACTTGATGTGTTCTAGTAAATTACCATAATTTTGTAGTGTCCATTAGCGAATTATCAATTTTCCGGTGCCCTTCAGCAAACACCATACTTCTGTGATGTCCTAGAGCCAATTTTGAATTTTGCCTAAATATTTTAAAGGAAGTAATAAAGCCATATCCAAGGACATATTATCAACAAATATGTTGGTGTGTTTAGTGCTAAGGAGGGGAGGAAAAGTTATAGCCTTATAGGAACCAAGGAGTACATGCAAAAGAACGACAAGCGATATTAGTGACATGACATGTCATTCCACTAGGAAGAAACATAACAAAAATGGGAAGCACTAGGGAGATGGAAACAAAAATACAATAGTCAGTTAATTGACACAAATTTAAGACACAACTTACAAGTAAAAGATGGTAAATAAAGCCAGATTATCAATATCACATGTATAAATAACATTGGTCCAAAGAAAATATCTAATTTAGATGGTCCAAAGAAATAAATCTATCTTTCCGATCTCTGTCAGTCTGTAATTATTTGCACATTCAACTACAACAAATATTCTACAGCTTTTGAAATGGACAACATCAGAACAGTAAGAAATAGCATAATTGAATGAAGTTGGACAGATAGACATCATCACAGTAGAGACTACATATACATAGGAACAAAGGTTGAGTTTGTACATGAAACCAAAACCTGTCGTGTTTGAAGTTCAAGATGAAATAAGAGCAACAGGAAAGCAAGGAAAAGAAAAGGAATGGACATCATACCTCGGTTCTGCCTGGGAATAATGGTTTCCTTAGTAAAAATTCTGCAAATATGCAACCAACAGACCAAATATCCACAGCTTCAGCATAATTTGTGGCACCGAGAAGCAACTCTGGGGGTCTATGAGCAATTTGTAGAGTTGAGCAAGTTGCAGTGATGCCCACATCAGCACATGGAGATGGGAAAAATACAATGGTGTAAGTCTGTAAGGAGGTTGGGCAAGAGAATATATAATGAGTATTTCCTTGATTCTTTACTCCACTTACCGGTACCATAAAGTGATAACATGATTTGTGAAACTTCCATCTCTAGTAAATGGTCTTGCAAGGCCAAAATCGGCAATCTTTAACAGATTACCACCACTTATTAGAAGATTAGCTCCTACAAATGGTTCCATAAACAAGAAATTGTGAGGGCAGAATACAAATTGATCAAAGAGGTGAAAGTTGAAGTTAGATCCAAATTGAAGAAACCTTTGATATCACGATGAAGTACATTGTTGACATGGCAGTAGTGCAATCCTTCTAGCAGCTGCTTCATATAAAACTAAAAGAAATTGAAATTAGACAAAAAGAATGAATAGACCATTATTCTTAAGAAGTGCACCAACAACGTGTGCCTTGCTTGGAGTGTTATGTGGGGAATACCTTACCATCGACGTGGGCCACGGCGTGCACAAGCCGAGGGCGTCGGCCAGCAGTAACACACAGCAGTATTGCCTTGTGCGGCAATTTAGAGTTAAGAGAGTTTGAGTTAGTTAAGAGATTGAGTTAGATACGTTAAGATTAGTAGTGTCCTTCTTTGATACGTATTAGTTCCTAATTTAGATATGCTTGTTAGGGGATGTCTCTATTTAAAGGGGATAGCTGAATCAGTTTAAAGCAATCAATCAAGAAATCTCAATTTCCCTATCTCCCTTCTCCTGCCATGCCGCCGGCCGGTAGCCACCACAACTCCAGGACGCCGGAACTACCGTCCCAGACCCCACACTACCACAATTACAATCTTCACAATTCGAGTTATACCAATTTGGTATTTCCAATTGGAGCGTGACATGGGCATCCCTTATTGGTCTCACCTCAAGGATCTTTGTCACTTGTAGTTTGGACCACCTATCCGAAGCAATCCCCTCAGCGCTTTGGCCTGACTGACCATTACCAACTCTGTCCAGGAATACATCGACCACTTCCTGGCACTCCTATGCCGCACGGAAGCCCTATCGCCGATGCACCAGATGCAACTTTTCACCGTCAGCCTTCATGATCAACTGCGCATTGATGTTGAGTTGCAGAACCCAGCTGATCTTTAGGTCGCCATCAGTTTGGCTCGCGCATACGAACTCCGGACGAACACAGCTCCTATGGCGCCACTGCCCAGCGGTGGCCGAACGGGGGTCCGCCCATCAGGGTGGCAGCGGTCGACTGGGCCCTTCCTGCCGGCCCACAGCCGCCAGCATTGGGAGGCGCACCCGATCCTCCCGAGCCCACGACGACACCAACAAGCCGTCCTCTTTGTCGACTCAACCCAGCTGAGATGGCCGAGCGACGCAAGGACTTAGCTTCAATTGCGACAGGCAGTACGTCCGCGGACATCATTGTCCGTGCCTCTTCTATATCGAGGTCGACGATTACGCAGACGGTCTCTGCTAGGGGTGAAAACGGATCGGATAGTTTCCGACCGATCCGGATGAAAACGGATTCATAATGTCCCGAATCGGATTTTTCTCGGATAGTTTTCAGCTCGGAAACGAATTCGGATTTTTTTGTCGGAAACGGAAACGAATACGGTAGGCATGCTATCCGGTGGATACGAATACGGATTATCCGGATAAGACCTAATCCGGATATCCAGCATTTCCCAACATCCCATTCCCAGCCCAGCCCAGCCTAGCCCACTTAACTTAGCAACTTAGGGTAGGGAGTTAGGGCAGGGGAGGGCTCGTTCTTCAGTTCTTCACGCCGCCGGCTACTCTCAGCGCGCGCGCCGTCCACGCTTCAAGCCGCCGCCGCCATCGCCACCTCGCCGCCTCCGCCGCCATCTCACCGCCCTGCGCGCTTCGGTTGCCTCATGGCCCAGCGCCTCGCGGATCCCTCGTGGCGCATCTCGCTGCCGCCGCCACCTCGCGCCCGATTGTCATTCGCGCGCCTCCGCCGGCTACCTCGCGCTGCGTCGGCTCCTCACGGCCACAGCGCCTCGCGGATCCTCGTGGCGGCTTGCCTCGCTGCCGGCCACTCACCGGCTTCGCCTCATTGGTCATCTCGCCCGCTCCCCTTGCCCTGAGGCCCTGACGGCCGCGCCGGATCCCTCTCGTCGGCCGCCCGCCCCTCCCTGTTGGCTGTTCCCCACCAAGGCACCAAAGGTAAGGATCTTGACTCTTGAGTCTTGAGCAATGGCCAATGAATCAATGGATTGACCGATTGAGCAACTCTGTGGGCTCCTAGTGCTAGCATTTCCATGACGAATTGACGATCCTCAGATTTGTTATGTGGTAAATGAATCAGTGTTAGATAAATGAATCAGTGTTAGTTGTTATGTGGTAAATGAATTAGTGTTGGACAAAATTAAATGAATCAGTGTTAGTTGTGAAATGGAATTGTGCAACATGTAGAACAGTAGATGGGATGTTTTCATGTTTATGCTGCACCATAATGTTTTCATGTTTATGCTGCAAACAGAGATGTGCATGCCCTCCTCAGTGCCATCAAAAAACATAAATCTAGTTATGCAAAGAACTCAAGTTCAATCACACCTGCATGGCTGCATGCCCTCCGTGGCTCAGTCATTCTTATTTTCCTTTTATGATGCTAGTCCTTCTATGATTAAATGTTCTATTGTTGATTAATACACATATTTAGATTATCTTTGTTGTTTGTAGAATATGCATACCTCATTGATATCTTATGTATTCCCTCCACTATCTTGCGCTAGATTTGTGACGGAATCTACAACTGGAAGTAACAGTGCAAGTGTAAGCAATACATCTCCTGCTTTGCCGGTGCCACAACCACAACCACCTTCCACTGCAACTACAAATGATCCTGTTGCTGGTGCATTGGTGCTAAGGAATGAAGTTGATTTGACTGGTGAGACTGGTGTCGAGACCGACATTCCTGCTCCTGCTGCAAAGAGAGCAAAGAAGTGCAGCTCTGATGTTTGGGAGTACTACACAAAATATGAGAAAAAGAAGAAAGGATCAGATGGCAAGATGATTACGGAGTATTGGGCTAAATGCAACAAGTGCAAGTACGAATCTCGTTGTGAGAGTTCGAGAGGCACATCAGTATTTTGGAATAACTTGGGTAGCAAGCATCAAATCAAGAGAGGCCAACAGCTTCTAAAATTGATGAAGAGTGGAGATGACAGCAGCACTGCATCTATTGAGACTTATAGGTATGATGAGGCTGGCAGTTTGAAAAAATTATATTTGGCAATTATCATGCATGAATATCCATTTAATATTGTTGAGCACTAGTTTTCCAATTAAGAGTTGCATTACTGCCAGAAAAGATATATTGAATATCTTTGTAGAGGAAAAGAAGAAGTTGTATGATTACTTCAAAACACTTGCATGTCGTTTTAGTACAACTATGGACATGTGGACATCAAACCAAAATAAAGGTTACATGTGTATCACTGTGCATTGGATAGATGACAATTGGAACATGTAGAAAAGAATTGTTAAGTTTATGCATGTAGAAGGACACCATTCGGGAAGAAACTTGTGCGCACAATTTCATGATAGTGTAGTGGACTAGAATCTTGATAGGAAATTGCTTGCCCTTACTTTGGATAATGCACCGGCCAATGATGTATGTGATGGATAAGTCTCTGTGTTGGCTTTTGCCGCCCTTCAAGGACAACATCCTTGACTGGCGGTTAGCATCTCTTTTGGACAGAGCATCTTGGACTAGCTTTAGGACTAGCTTTAGAGGACAGAGCATCTAAGACAGAGCATCTAGGACAGAGCATCTAGGACAGAGCATCTTAGACTAGCATATGCTTGGCATATGCTTGGCTGGTTAGCCCTATAAATATGTATCCCCAACCCTCAAAGTTGGCATGGCATTGTGAAGAGAAATATACAAGAAAAATTGCCCCATCTCCAAGTGTCATCCTCTCCATGAGAGTAAGGATCTTGCTATCACCTCAAGCAAGAGTCCGCGTGTAACAAGTGGTATCGAGCCTTGCTATCTCAGAGCTGAGCATCTCTCGCTCATCTCCTTCTCGGCCTCGCAGAAGAAATTTCACCAGAGTGCAGCAGCAGCTCGGCCGCCCACGCCACTCTTCCGAGACCGGCAAAGCCTGCCGAAGCGCCCTCTCCACGCAACACCCTGCAGCGCGCCATGTCCGCAGGCGCTCGCCTTCGGCCGCTCGAGCACGCGGCGTCGCCGGACGGCCGAGCTCGCCGCGGCAAGCAGCCAGCGAGCGAAGCGGTGGCAGAGACTGCCGCAGCGCGCAAAGGGCGCCGAGGCCGGCACGCGAGCCGGCAAAGAGCTGTGGCGAGGCGGAAGAAGAAGCGGCGGCGCAGATGCAAAGACGCGCGCCGCAGCAGGTCAAGGTCTCGCGGCAGCAGCAGCAGCCCATCTCGCGATGATGCGCGACGCGGACCTTGAGCCACGGAGAGAGGAGGCGAGGCGAAGGCGCGCAATGGCGCCGCGCGCCCACGAGCTTAGCGGCAATCCAGACAGCGCGGCTCGCTGATGGCGCTCCGAGGAGCGCGCGACGGTGGTGGCGCTCGAGGAGGCGCGCGACGCGCGTGGCGCTCGAGGAGGCGACTCGGCGTGGCGCCTCGGAGGAGGCGCGGCGGTGGCGCCCGAAGAGGCGCCGACGACAACGGCGGCAGACGGTCGATAGAGCGCGCCTTCACGAGCGCGGGGCTCTCCCGACCGGCACGTGGTTACCACGGGTTCGTGTCGTTGTCGAGGACGCCGCCCGGCGCTGGTGGCCTACTCACCAAGGCCAACTACGCCGAGCGGCCGCGGTGATGAAGGTGAGGCTGTGCACGGCACATGCGGGAGGCGCCCGTGACGGCGACGCCGACTACGACCAGATCGACGGCGCTGGATGCCTCATCGCCGCAGCCCCGCCGAGATGCGATTCGCTCCAACAAGCAGATCGCCAAGGAGGCTTGGGACGCCATCGCGCGCACGACGGCGGCGATCGCGCGCGCAAGTCCACACCGCAGCACTTCGACGGAGCGGAGACCCGCCTTCAAGCCGGTGAGGACGTTGATGACTTTGCTCCGCCTCAACACTCTGCTGCAGGTTGGTAAAGTTCGCGACGACACCTACTGGCGAGAGAGAGCGCCGAGAAGCTCTTTTCGCGGCCCCCGAGAAGTACAAGCGATGGCTCACCGATCCATCTCTGCTGGACCTCTCCACGATGTCGATCGAGGAGGCGATAGGTCGCCTCAAGGTCGCAAGCGATGATGAGCCACGCCTTCTCGGGACCCGCCACCATTGGCGGAAGCTCCTCCTCACTCGGGAGGAGCGGGTCTGCCGGCCAAGGTGACAGAAGAAGGAGACTTCTTCCACGACAGCGGCCGCATGCGTGATAAGCGCGGCAAGCGGCGCAAAGACGCCGTGCACGGGCGCGAGGACGCGCCGAGGGTGATGACCGTGAGGCGCCAGTATGCGCGGCGCCGGGCAAACAAGAGCCGCGCGAGACGACTCTTGCTACAACCGCGCAAGCTCGTCATCGGGCCAAGGATTGTCGATACCACGACGCGCCGAGCCCACGTCGCGCAGCGGAGGAGGAGGAGCATCCGGCCGTTTCATTGCTCAGCGAGCATCGAACCACCTCGGCGGCACCGGCCGCGCCGCTTCTCTCCACCTTGACGAGCCAAAAGCACACGCTCTTGGCGAAAGTTCAAGAACAAAGAAGACCGACGGGCGGTGCTCGACACCGCGACACCCACCACATGACCGGCGGCGGAGTTCTTCTCCGAGCGTGACTCAGCGCTCGAGGCTCATCAAGTTGGGGACGCCCCGCGTTGAAATCAAGGACGACGCTCGCTCACAGGATCGGATGGCTCGATTCCTCACAAGGAGACACACAAGACTTAAGGGAGATTGATGGATAAGTCTCTGTGTTGGCTTTTGCCGCCCTTCAAGGACAACATCCTTGACTGGCGGTTAGCATCTCTTTTGGACAGAGCATCTTGGACTAGCTTTAGGACTAGCTTTAGAGGACAGAGCATCTAGGACAGAGCATCTAGGACAGAGCATCTTAGACTAGCATATGCTTGGCATATCCTTGGCTGGTTAGCCCTATAAATATGTATCCCCAACCCCTCAGGTTGGCATGGCATTGTGAAGAGAAATATACAAGAAAAATTGCCCCATCTCCAAGTGTCATCCTCTCCATGAGAGTAAGGATCTTGCTATCACCTCAAGCAAGAGTCCAGCGTGTAACAGTATGTGCTAAGGGGGTAGTACTAAAACTCAATAAGTCAGCTCCATTGATCTGTGATGGTATCTTTTTTTCATGTGAGATGCTTGAATGATATTTTGAACCTTGTTGCCCAAGATGGTTTGAAGCAAATTGCATCAGCTATTGCAAATATCATAAATACAATTACAATTGTGAAGAACTCTCCATTGCAGTATGAGAAATTTATGAAGTGTGCATCAGAATGTGACTTAGATGTGACAAATGGTCTCCCATTGGATGTTCCAACAAGGTGAAACTCCACATATCTCATGTTGAAGCAAGTTATTTACTATAGGCATGCTTTTGGTAAGCTTTTCCTTCGACATAGAAGCAAATATGTGAGATGTGCACCGACTACTGAAAATTGGACTATGGCAAAATCTATATCTACATGTTTGAAGAGATTTTATGATGCTACTGAGATCTTCTCTGGCACTAAATATCCAACAACAAATCTATTTGTCAATACTTTTTGCAAGATTAAGCTTGCCATTGCAGACTGGTGTGATAGCCCTGATCCTATTATATCTTCTATGGCTCATTCCATGAAAATTAAGTATGATAAGTATTGGGAAAAGTCTAACATAACTTTAGCTGTAGCATGTTTTTTTAATCCTTGATACAAGACAAAGTCGATACACTATTTTGCAGATAAGATTTACCATGACAATGCTCCAGCAGAAGTTGATAGATTCATGAGTGTTATTAACCAGTGGTTCCAGGCTTATGTATCTAGTCCACTTGTAACTTCGAAGAAGACAGCAACCGTAAATGTGCAAACAGTTGATTCTCAACCATTAGACCAAGAGGTTGAGGATGAAGGGAGTGATGATGATCTTGATGCAGATCTTGAAAGGTTCTTGCATGGCGGTAGTGCTGTAGGTCAAGGTACCAAAACTGAGTTGGAAGTGTACATGGAACAACCACTAGTGGAATGGAAAGCAAAAGGCAAAATCTTATTTGATGTTTTGTCATGGTGGAAGCTCAAGCAACGTGAGCTCCCTATTCTCTCCCGACTTGCACATGGTGTTTTATATATTCAAGTGTCGACTGTTGCTTTGGAGTCAGCTTTTAGTGCTGGCGGACGTGTTGTCGATCCATTTCGCAGTCGCCTTGATCCTGAAGTCGTGCAAGCTTTGGTTTGTACCAAAGATTGGACTGCAGCGTCTCGAAAAGATAATATTGAGTTCTACACTTGTGTTTAATTGGTTTATGTGTAGTATGTGAAGAAATTTTTGAGCATAATTAATCTTTTGACATGAAGGTGGAGATATTGGTGGATCTATCCTCACTGAGATGGACATGGAGGGCATTGAGCGATACTTTGCAAGCTTGGCATTGGTTTGCTGTTTTTTACCTAACTATCTAGCTCATTGGCTTAATTTAATGTCACCTTGATAAATGATACTCATTGAATTACAACTTGTTGTTGCAGGAGCACGAGGATATGGATGATTTGGAGGAGGACGTGTTGGAGGACATGGATGAATGACCAATCACTAGGTAAATCTCCATATCACTTACTTTAGAATTGTAGAATCATGGTTAGTGTGGAAATTCCATTCACTTGTTGGAGTACTTGATGTTCTGTATTAACAATGGAGATAGGTTTTTGTATGGTTAGTGTGGAAAAGATGACATCAGATACTTCTCATGCATTTTCTAGGGTCGAAGTTGGAGGCTTGTAAAGACATGGCGAGATGCTACTGGCCTGCTGCTTGTTAAGTCATGATATATTGGATTCTTGGCATTATTGAACTATGTATGTCATGAATGAACTAGGTGTGATGAGTTAAGTGTGAACTAAGCTTTATGTATGTGATGAACTAAGTTTTATGTATGTTGACTTGTGAGTTATGACTTATGAGCTAAATGTGGTACACTAAGTGTTATGTTTTTGATGAACTAAATAATGCATCTTGCTAGTGCCAATGTTATGTGTGGTTGATGAAAATATGAACAATTCATGAATACTTGCATCAAACAAACTAGTTATATGTTTTTGTTAATTTATGGCATACAATTTAAGGGGTTTTTATGTTCCAAAAAAATATCCGTGATCGTATTCGTTTCGATTCGTATTCGCTCCGTATTTGTATTCGATATTATTTGCATCCGTATTTGTATCCGGGGTATCCGTATTCGTATTCGCATCCAGGAAAAAATATGAAAACAAATATGGCAGAGCCATTATCCGTCCGTATTCGATCCATTTTCACCCCTAGTCTCTGCATGCACTAATCGGGCTATGGAGTATTTGCGCCAACGAGACCATGTAGCTCCACATTACTGTCGGCACCACTGACCTCATTGCGCTCCCTAATTCTAGCTCCACCCATAATTTCATTAGCGAGAGCACCGTCACTCGTGCGAGCTTGCTGCTTGAGCCGCGTCTTGGAGTCCACATCGAGGACGCCAACGGCGATCAAGTCACAAGCAGGGGTCTCTATCGTGGCTTGCCACTAGACATCATCGGCGAACGCTTCCAGGTGGATGGCCTCGCTATACCTCTCGGTGGCTTTGATATTGTTCTGGGGATACAATGTCTCTGCACCCTCGGACCCATACTTTGGGACTTCAACCACCTTCGCATGACGTTCTGGCGCGAAGGTCACCGGATTACTTGGCACGACATCGTCGCCCTGCGCGCGGCCGCCCGTGTAACCACTTGTACCAATGAGGAGCTTCTGGACACCTTGCTCTTGGAGATTGAAGGCCTCTTTGAGGAACTTGTCGGCTTCCCTCCGGCGCGTCACTTGGACCATCAAATTCATTTCCTACCCAGATCGGCCCTAGTGACCGTAAGGCCCTATCGCTACACACATCTCCAGAAGGATGAGCTTGAACGCCAATGTTCGGCCAGGTTACAACAAAGCACCATCCGCTCCAGCAGCTCTGCTTTTTCGTCACCGATCCTCCTTGTCAAGAAGCACGATGGTACATGGCATTTGTGCGTTGACTACTTGACCGTTAAGGACAAATTTTCGATACCAGTTGCTGACAAACTCATCGACGAGTTACGTGGTGCATGTTTCTTCTCCAAACTTGATCTTCGCTTAGGCTATCATCAGGTGCGCATGCACCCTGCGGATGTGGAGAATACTGCCTTTTGGACACATCATAGCCACTTCGAGTTCTTGGTGATGCCGTTTGGACTTACCAATGTCGACCACCTTCCAGGCGTTGATGAACGAGATTCTGCTACCATATCTCCACCATTTTGCTCTTTTTTATGATATTTTGATCTACAGTTCCTCGTGGTCTGAGCATCTGCGACACCTACGGACAGTCTTATTGCTCATGCGCCAACACCAACTCTATCTCCAACGTTCCAAGTGTCTTTGGGGATCCATCTGTGGCATACCTCGGGCATGTCATCTCAGCCACCGGGGTTGCTATGGACGAAGACAAGGTGGAAGCCGTGAAGACTTGGCCCACTCCTCTTTCGGTCAGGGGAGTCCGCGGATTTCTCGGGCTCGCAGGCTACTACCGCATGTTCATTCACGATTTCGGCCTCATCGCAACATCGCTCACTAAACTCCTCAAAAAGGAGTCATTCACATGGTCTGCCGAGCCGAACGTGCCTTTCACGCCCTTAAAAGGGCTCTCCACTGCTTGATTCTTCAATTGCCAGAATTTTCAGTGGGGTTCATTGTGGAATGTGACGCCTCTGGCATAGGTTTCAGTGTCGTGCTTCACTAAGGCGCTGGTCCTGTCGCATTCTACAGTAAACATATTGCGGCGCATCATGCTAAACTCGCCGCATACGAACGGGAGCTTATTAGTTTGGTTCACGCAGTCCAACATTGGAGCCCATACCTTTGGGGTCGTATTTTCATTGTCCGCACCGACCACTACAGTCTGAAGTTTCTCTTGGTTCAACGTCTATCCACGATACCTCAGCATCAATGGGTGAGCAAATTATTCGGCTACAATTTTATGGTGGAATATTGGCCTGGTTGCCTCAACATAGTAGCCGACACACTCTCTTGGCGCAACGCCGAGCATGCCTCAGTATGTGTCCTATCCGGACCATCCTTCTCCTTATTCAATGATCTGCGTCTCAAAGTGGCTTCCCCCACCAAACTCCAGGACATCTACACCAAGCTCCAGTCCGGCAACTTAGGTGCGCCATGGTCCATGGTCGACGGTCTTCTACTACGCAATGGGCGCATTTTCGTCTTGGCTTCATCGCCATCCCTGCCGACCATCATGGCAGCCGCTCATGTCGGCCATGAAGGGATACAAAATACTCCACATGTTGTGTTCTGATTTTATGTCCCTCGCACACGCCAAGAAGTCCAGGATTTTGTCCAAGCTTGTGTGACATGCCAGCGTAACAAGACTGAACATCTTCATCCCGTCGGACTACTCCAACCCCTCGAGGTGCCGACTACTATATGGACTAATATTTCCATGGACTTCGTTGAAGGACTGCCCTGCATACATGGGACATCGGTCATTCTCTCCGTCATTGACCATTTCTCCAAATACACCCACTTCATTCCATAAGGCCACCCGTATACAGCAACTTCAGTGGCTCGGGCTTTCTTTCACGATATTGTTCGTCTGCATGGGATCCCCCGCTCCATCGTCAGTGTCCACGACCTTGTCTTCACCAATAATTTTTGGCAAGACTTATTCCGTTTGTCTGGTGTTCGTCTTCACCTCAGCTCAGCTTTTCACCCACAGTCTGACAATCAGACCGAAGAAGTTAATAAGACAATCGCCATGTACCTTCGCTATCTCACCGACGATCATCCAAGTAAGTGGTTAGAATGGCTACCTTGGGCCGAATATTGTTATAACATGGCCTATCATACTGCTCTTCGTGATACGCCATTCAAGTGGTTTATGGCCGATCTCCTTCATCCTTGGCATCATATGAGGCAGGGGCGGAACTAGAATGAAAATGACCGGGGTTCACCACTTCACCATACATATAACAACATATATAATTTTGAAGTAACAATATACTAAATAGTAATTTATGCGGCAAACAATGGCAAATGCATCATCTGACCGAAGATACGGCTGAACCGGGGCGCACAACTTTTGGAGCAAGGGGTACACACATAGTATATATGGGCTAATCTCTGCTAAAAATTTTTTTTGACCCGGTGTCCTATGACACCGGGTCGTCCCATTGAGTTCCGCCCCTGATATGAGGAGGGTGCTGGCAAGGTGGTGGTTGTGGAAGCTCAGTTGCGTGACCGCGAGCGGTTTCTTAGCGACATACGCAAAACAACTTCTCCAAACTCAACAATATGTTAATAATTACTATGATAAACATCATCGTGAGGTCACATTTGAGGTTGACGACTGGGTCTGGCTCCGGCTTCTTCATCGTCAAGCTACTCTCCCCGGCCGAACAACAGGGAATCTTGGTCTTCGTTTCTACGGACCATACCAGATCAATGAGCGCATTGGTTCTGTCGCCTACCGACTCCACTTACCTGAGAGCACCCGTCTCCATGTCGTCTTTCACATTGGTCTTTTGAAGAAGTTTCATGGTGATATTCCTACTACGACACCTACGCTTTCACCCATTGAGCATGGTCACGCCCTTCCTGTTCTGGCCAAGTTGTTGAAGGCTAGCCTTTGCCATGACATATGGCATGTTTTGGTTCAATGAATTGGTCTCGATGCGGCTGAAGCAACTTGGGAACCATTGAATGAATTCATAGCAGCTTATCCTGAAATTCAGCTCGAGGATGAGCTGTTTGTCGAGGCAGGGAGAGATGTTATGTGGGGAATACCCTACCATCAACATGGGCCACGGTGTGCGCAAGCCGACGGCATGCGCAAGCCGAGGGCGTCGGCCAGCAGTAACACATGACAGTATTGCCTTGTGCGGCAATTTAGAGTTAGGAGAGTTTGAGTTAGTTAAGAGATTGAGTTAGATACCTTAAGATTAGTAGTGTCCTTTTTCGATACGTATTTGTTCCTAATTTAGATATGCTTGTTAGGGGATGTTTCTATTTAAAGGGGGCAGCTGAATCAGTTTCTATTTAAAGGGGGCAGCTGAATCAGTTTAAAGCAATCAATCAATAAATCTCAATTTCCCAGTCTCCCTTCTCCTGCCTCCTGCATCCCCTTCTCCTGCCCTGCCACCGGCCGGTAGCCACCACGGCTCCAGGACGCCAGAACTACCGTCCCAGACCCCCAGTCTACCACAATTACAATATTCGCAATTCAAGTTATACCATGGAGGAGCATTGCTTCTTCCACAAAGCTGGCATATAAGAGAAACTGGTGGAGAGGAGCTTCTTGTTTTGGTAAGCTTACATTTCGATCTTAATTGTAATAGCAAGTTGATAGAACTTTGTAAGAGAAACCGTGGACTCATATTTCTTCAGTAAGTATATTAGAGTACCTTGACTTGGGATGGGGTACTATGGTGCAAGACTTTCTTTAAATCATGGTCCATGTATTCAAAAACCATGTAGATATCTCCCCTGTACATGTGATCATCTGCATATGTTCAGCATAAGTTAATCAAGGATTTCTATACACAAGACAATAGCACCAGAAAAGAATAATTAAAATATGACAATAAATATATTAGCATGCGCCACATCAATGAAGGGTATAAGCAACAAACATAAGCCAACTAACCTGATCCTCCTGTTCCATGTGCAGGACCTGAAAATATTCAACGTGATTGGAATGTGTGGTTTTGGTACTCTTGGATATCTAGAAATGACTAGATGAACATTTGTTACCAGGAGATACTACAATCTCTTTCAATCTGATGATGTTCTCATGATCCAGCTTTTTTAATAGTTTAATCTCACGCAAGATTTGGCGTGGAAACTACAGAGGTACTGAACAGTTCAGAGGGGTGTATACAATGTCCATCAAAGAATGTGTTTGTGCATCAATCATCATAAAAGAGTAGCATTTGCTTTGTTGAGATCGTAAAGCTTACCCCTTCTTTGCCATCATCCAACTTGATTTTCTTAAGTGCTGCTCTTTCCCCAGTTATAATATCCATAGCCTCAAAGACCTCACTGAGATTTGTAGGAAAAAGAACAATAATGACCACTTAAGCACTCAGAACAGAATATAAAATTAATGTAGTGGTAAAATGTATCGCTAGCTTGGAGTTTGACAGTGAAAAAGTGAAGTCTATTACAAAGTGATACCCCCTTTATTCCATTTTCTTGTTAGGGATTAACCCTAAGGGCAGGAAAGAACATACAGACTGCATAGCATTTATTTTAGACTTTGAAGAGCTTAGAGCTAAACACCCATTAGAAGCCCATTACAGGCCACCTGATTTGGTGAGATTAGAACAAGTGTCCAGAAGGAAATATTAATGATAGTGCAAACAAAATCCAAGAACATCATGTTCACAAACTTTACTCCAAAATTTTTGCATTTGCATCCACCTTGTGATGCAACTCACAGTTTGCAATTGAAGCATTTGGATTTGTTTATTTAAATACAGAAAAAATAAGGAGTTCACAATTTTTATTGCTCTACAGAGAATATAACCAGCCCTTGCCATAAAGAGGACTTTATATGAATCAAAAGAAAAGGAAAAGAAAGTTGCACGCTGTGACTACAATGCGAGTTTGCATGTAAAGTCAAACATTAACAATATCTTGCAATTATTTTAGAATTCAGTATGAATGCTTGAAATTCTTTCCTGTTCAGTGAACTGAGGTAATTCCAGAGTACAGTGGACGAAAGACAAACATTGAAAGAACTACTGTGATGTTACTAAAAAACTTGCACTTGAATAGTTATTTTTCTTTTGGCCAAAAGGGAGCCCATTCAACTGTGATCCTCAGCAAAACAAAGATAAACAACCAAGTAAAGGGACAGAAAATAAATCATACAAATGTTGCATAATCTCGACTGTTGCCCAAACAAGTGAAACCTCATTTTTTATGTACACTCCAAAAGCTATATCGGGCTCTTTCTTCCCCAAAAATGGAGTTGCAAAGCCATGGACCTAGTAATACAGTATTCCAATGTCTCCAATTCTCCATCAAAATTTAATGTCTTGCAAGCATTGGCTGAACAGGGGTTTTTGATCGTAAAACATACCTAACAATATTCTTTAGCTGCACCTAATGTGCTCCAGCATATTGAGACATGGATTTAGGAAACCTACTTTGTACAGACAATTATGCTGCAGAAGACAGCATTTGTCCAAAAGATGCAAGATGACTTAGCTGCCAAGAGTTGATTTGCATGAATAGGTGAGGGTTTTGGTAAAAAAAACATCTAATTTTGATATCAAACGTTAAGATTTTTGTTGTTTCTTTCGTCACGATGAAAAGAGCAATTAGCTAGCAGCAGTGGATATATGCAACTTTTCATAGGTGTGGTGAATCAGAAGTCGAGCAACATATCTGTCAAATAACTAGGGAGTTTTCGATGCATTCTTATGGAAATGCCTAGTGTGCAACACTACCTAACGAAACCTAATGAGCTTAAATGGATCGCTACATCTAAGAAGAAGCAGCCAGAGCATAGCTGCCTCGCACAAAAAGCAAACTAGTCGGCAAGAATTGACACAAAGCGTGCATTGATTTGATGAAGAACCGATCTGTGTGAAACCACTGACCAAAGGGGGTGATACGTCCATGGACCCGCAAGTAACACACTCCACCACCGCCGTACAATCTCACGGCCACACCGCTACACTACATCACGACTCAATTGCAACGCGAAAGCTAACAATTCGCAACAAATTGGCCAGAATGCGATACAAAGATCAAGGGGAGGGGGGTTTCTTCGTAGATTGCTTACCCGTAGGTGCCCTCGCCGATCTTGCGGATGCGCCTGAAGCAGTCGACGGTGCGCGCGCCGGCGAGAGCGTACTCGGCCAGGTTGAGTGCCCCCGGCGGCGCCTCCTCCCCGGCCATCGCCGCTCGATTAGGCAGAAGCCGCGCGGCGGCGTGGCGAGATCAGCAGTCGCTCGGCGCTTCGCTTCGGCAGGGCGGCGAGGCGACGGCACGACACGACGCCAAGGCAGCGGAACCCGAGGACGCGAGTCAAAAGCGACCCACTTTTCTTTTTCGCGATTTATTTCTTCCGTTTTGGGCTTGGGCTGCCGCCGCAAGCCAATCCCGCAGTTCTCGAGGGGAATAAAAGATGGACCGGGCCGAGAATGGCCTCGATCCCGAGCTCCCAGGCCTAAATAGTAAGAAACAGCTGCGGATTCAGGATTTTCAAAATAAATGTTCGAAGTTACAAAAATATTATTCAATATAAAATATAAAGGTACATAGTAGCAAAACCAGAATACAAATTATTCATACTAATGACAATATCTCAAATAATTTAGTGAAATTACAAAATAATCAAGAAAAGACAAGATTTACCAATCACAATTCAAACTAACACAAACAAAATTATTGATTTTGGCATTTGAGTTTGCTCTTTGCTGATTTGGGAATTGAGGATATAGTAATTCGGATTGAACTCACATCTGCACTGTCTTCTTGTCAAGAGCTGCGCGAGGTGTTGGGTCGCTACCGTCGGCTGCAGATGACTCACAGGGCTACCCGGTCGCCCTCCCCGCTCAGTGCCCCAACGGCAACGGCCCGGCCGGTGGCGGTGGCCAGTGCCCGACCTTGCTCCTCTGACCTAGGACCTGTCGCCCGGTTTGGCTTCGTCGTGGCCACGCTACTGCATCAAGAGAGACAGAGGGAGAGATATGAGAGCCGACTATTGTCTGTTGATTGATAGGGTTAGAGAGAAATGAGAGGGAATGGTCTCGTTGTGGTTGGACCGAATGGTCCAATGCCCAAAGGGCAAAAGCCGAATGGTGTGTGACCATGGGCTGGCTATCACATATGCTAGTTCGAGGTTGTAGGACGCCGGAGGGAGACATGGTTTGATGAGTCATGAGGAGTTATGGTTTAGTGACTCAATTAAAAGTATATATATATATATATATATATATATATATATATATATATATATATATATATATATATATATATATATTTATATTTATATATATTGATTTTTTTTTGTAAAAAAATAATAGGTGTTCAAGTGAACACCATGAACTTAATATCCGCCCCTGGTAAGAAAGAACCAGGGTACTAACAAAAAATTAAGGGCCTGTGTGGTTGCGGACCATCCACGGTGGCCGGAGCCAGAGTCGCAGGACATCATCTTTAGCCGGAGTGACCGAGTGAGACTTTATCAGCATGTGAATTTTAAAGCAAGTTCGAGGGTGAAAAATTTCAATGATTTCAAAAAGGAAATTAGATAGCAAATGGAGAACCGAAAACCATATAAATCTATCCAGGAGAAATTATTTACTTATATCATGTATACTGAAAGTTAGCTGGTACAAGAAACTAGAATAGATACATGCCAAGTGAATCGTTCAAGTATGTTGAAAATATAACCCCGCTTTGCTAATATAATTCTTCGTACCTTGTTCAGTACCTTTTATTTCAGTACACATTTCTGTTCACAACCATTAACAATATAGTTCAGAAACTGCACATTGTTGTAACAATATCACAATAATAACTGTATAATAGCTGCTACTAGGAACTAGTAAGAGTTCGATACACCTGCTGCATTGTTGGCCTATCTTGAGGGAAAGCTTGCACACAACGCTTGGCAATGGAAACCAGCCGAATAATGTCTCGTTCTTCATTGCCTATCGGTGTCGAAGGGCGTTTGTCCATGATATCCTCCAGCAAGACATCTTGTTCTTCAAGTGAAGTAAGGTGGCCTATAAGATCACCTGGGTGCTTCCCCATCACCACCTCCATTGTCACCACACCAAAACTATAGACATCACATTTTTCTGTGACCACAGGATTGTAGGAAAGCTCTGCAACAAATTTCACAGATAATGTTGTAAGACTGTTAGATTGGTAATGATCTTTGTCGAAAACAAGTTGTCAGACCCGGATTTCTTAATCCAAAATCCTCTGTGAAAACACCATGCTATTCTCTGGATCAGTAGATAGCATTCACAGATACATCACTGAGTCAATTCATACATAGCGTAAAATCATATCATTCATTATTTAACACATCAAAATTTACATAGACCACGTCAGGTCAGGTATTACAATACGGGCCAAACAGGACAATACTGATTACATTATAAAAGCGGAAGCGATAACGGAAGCAAAAGGGGTGAGAGCACATCTCTCCACAGGCAAGCGACTGGGGAAACTCGTGTGCGTCCGATATTACCCAAAGACTCAGATAATATAGGATGCATGCAAGCACCAACAGAGTCGCTGGATTGAGGCGAGACTAGAACATCTAAAGACTATACTACGCTTCATTATCTCCTGGACCTCCAACTTCTGGATCCTCGTAGTAGTCGTAATCTCCAGGATTTCCTGCTTCTGAGGGTTTTGAGGGAGAGAGCGAGGATGAGCACAACTTCTGTGCTCACGAGCCAACACACAATGCAATAATATACATGCAAGGCTAAACAAGGATGGCTCGGGTTCTTTTATTTGCTAAATCAATGTTTTCAATTATTATAATTACAAATTCCTATTACTTAGCATTTTAATCAAATTACATTTTGTTAAAGAGAGTAATTATGCAATATTTAATAACAGCAAAGGTTCCCTCCACCTTATGCTTAATTTGATTGGGGTTACCCCCACATATTAACATCACTGAGTTTGAAAACTCAGGGAAAATCCAACCCAGGGTTAGGTGACCCCACAACATTTTCATACCACCTACAAAGGTTTTTGAAATATAACTAACTCAAGTTAAGTTCTCATGTCCGCATTTGACCATAGGCACGGCTGTTTAAACAGTTTATAACTCTGCAGAGATTGTACACTTTACCCACAAGAAATAATCGTCTTGATATGTACACACGTTTCCGTAGACATGTGAATCAAGGGGAGATCATCACAAGGCCTTTACAATGCATCCCTCGGTATTAGTTACATTTCGCTAAGGTTTCGTCTGCGAAGGGTTACACTCTTTTTTTTAGATCCGTTAACCCTTACTCAGACCCCCTCTTGCGCCATCTAACGACTTACATCATGCACCCCGACACCCTTCGCCACAAAGGCTTACGGCGTCGCGGATCATCTATCTGATGCAATTCGTACTAATGGATACAAATTATTTAGTCAGGTTGTACTTTACAGACTTGTGGTTGCACTTGTTTTACACGGGAGATCGTGACAAGATTAAGTCCTTAGGGTTGTATAGGTGGTTCATTCCACATTCCAATCCACAAAACAACAGTCCTTAGGTTACATTAGCACCCATTGTCATACCATCCATCTTACCGTCCACCCAGACAGGGTAATAGTAATTTAGGGTTTTGAGGAGAAAAACCAACTTATCTCATTTTCTTCGGTCATGGACCACCAATGACTACCCAAAATCGTTTCATGTTTGAAGAGATGATGATAGAGATATTTTAATGTCCCGACACTTAAGCAAGACTAGCATGTTGTTTAAGTATAATCTATAACTAGTATTTACCATATAGTTACTAGGGTGACAAGGAGTAATAGATTCAAATGTCAAGGATGGCATATTAAATAGTTAATCAACAAATGTGTATTTAACTACCTTAAGCTTTTAACATACATTTGCTTAAAGGATTAAAGCATGCAATTTGTTATTTTAAAATAATATAATTTGCATAAAATGTAGGCTCAATATGATCAAAGTATTGACTCGCCTAGGTTAAAGGCAAGAGGGTCTTGATATTCCTGTGCTTGATCGAAGTGGAGATCCTCCGCGTCTTCGAATCCTATTCGGACGAACGCACCGGAAAAATGCACAAACAAGCAAATAGAAGAAATAAATACAAATGAACTACAAATTGAACAAGACCTATGCCATTAGTAAGATCTTGAATTTACAAAATTTTAGAAATTTAATTCATAATTTTAGGAGTTACCACGAGGGAGAACGGGACTTTCGAAGTTCGGGTTTGAAATAAATCAAAAGAGGAGAGAGGATTGGTGCACCCAACAATTCATGGACCAAGTCCACGCGCAAGGGTTCATGGGTGCACCGGAGGGGCTATTGTGGTCGGGCCCACTTGGCAGTCAAGGAGGGGGGTTAAGGCCAATGGCAGGTGGGCCCTGGGAGCAAAACGAATCAATCCCCATTCGATTTCAGATGGCCACAGAGAGAGGGAGGTAGAGGTGGGCTCGGCGGCTTGGAGCGGTGGTGGCGCCGGCGAGCGGCGACACAAGGCGGCGGGTGAGCCAGTGAAATGGACTCCCGAGAGGGTGGGGATCCTACTGGAGGCGGTGGCGGCGCCGGAGAGGGGCGGGTGCGGCGATGGCGAGGCAAGAAGGCGGCGGTGGCGCACGGGCGTGGAGGCGCCGGCGGTGGGGTGGCACGGAGGGGCAGGTGGCGTGCGCACCAGTCGCGCATGGCCACGAGGGAGGCGTGGAGCCGGGCGGGGAGGTCGGAGGCGGCTCGAGGCGATCCAGCGGTGGCGGGCGGGGGGTGAAGAAGGGGTCGGCGATGGTGGAGGTCTCCGGCGGCGGAGAGGTCCAAGGGAGGTGGGGTGAACTTCCTCGGGCCTTGGGACACGTGGTGACGAGGGCGGCGCGGGGAGGGAGGCGCCGGAGTAGCCGAACGGCGGGGAGGCGATGCGGCCGGTGCTTGGGGCACGGCGCAAGCGGCTTGAGGTAAATCCCTTCGGCTCGGTCTTCTTTTTGCTCTGGGAGGGAGTGAACCAGGTAGGGGAGGGGAAGAAGGGAGGTGACCGGGGTCCTCTTATAGCCGGAGGTGGAGGGGAGGAGCTGGAGGAGGTCCAACCGGGGGTGGCTATGGTCGTGCGGTCGCGCGTGCGCTGCGTATGGCTTGGACCGACCAAAGACAGTGTGGGGGCGGTGGCGGTACGAGGTGACGACTCTGGACGTCCGCGCTGGCGCGAGTGGGGGCGGAAGCACGACTCGGACCGGGGCTCCAGAGTAGCGAGGACAGCGAGGACGCGGGCGCGGTGCTTGGATCGGGCAAACGAGGGCAGCGAGGAGGACGGTGTGCTTGGCGCAGGCGCTGACCGGCGGCGTGGGCGACGCAGCGTGGCGACGCAGGTGCACGGGAGCGCTGCAGCGGCACAAGCGTGCGAGGACGACGTGGGCATGGCAATGTTCCATGCTTGGACCAGATGGGGCCTGGGCGCTGTTGGCCGGGTGGCCTCAGGGAGGAAGAAGCAGGGGAAGGGGGGAGCTGGGTGGAGGAGGAGGGGCAAAAGTGAAAAGGGCCCAAATCCGAAAAGAGAGAATTCAAACTCAAATTTGAATTGGGAATTGCGAAAAGGGTTTGAAACACAAACCCGAGCAGAGAAGCTAGAGATATTTTTGAAATTAGCTGATAATTTGACGAATGAGCGAAGAACGAAACCAAATAAGTATTTACTAATCGCCGTCCGAAAATGGGACGTTACACAAGTATATAGTAAGCTATGACAGATGGATATATTGCGCATACCAGGTGCTATGTAGCCAAAAGTTCCGGCTAGCTCGCTCCAATTCGATGAATCTGGCTTTATGATTCTAGCTGCACCAAAATCTGATACATAGGCCTTGTACTCGGCATCCAACAAGATGTTACCGCTTGTGATGTCCCGATGAATAATAGGTGGATCACACTCATGATGTAAATAATATATGGCTTGAGCCACATCATTAACGAGGGATATTCTCCTTTGCCAATGAAACTCATTTGTTAGTTCCTCATTACATATGATGGTGGCCAGGCTTCCTCTCTCAATATAATCATAAATGAAAATTTTGAATAGCCCATGTGAACAAAAACCATGGAGTTTGACGATGTTGCGGTGGCGTATCTTCATCAGTACTTCAATTTCGCGGTGAAATCTAGCATCATCCGCTCCTTCTCCAATTGAGTGTAGCTTCTTTACGGCAAACACTCTTCCTATCTGTAGTTGTGCTTTGTAGACGTTACCATAACCTCCTGCTCCCACACAATATTTATCATCAAAGTTCTCAGTGGCATCAATGATATCTTCGAATGCTAATCTTCCATCAAAGTTCCAGATGGAGAATACATCCCTGCCACTCTTGGTAGTCACATCTTTAGGTTTTTTCTTCTGTCGAATGAAGAAAATTGTGATTACAGAAACTATACTAATAAGTAGAAGAATCCCAATTGCTAGTATCAAGTTTCGCCATTTTTTCCAATGCTTGTGCCCCGGAGGTGAATAACACGGTGGTAAACCAAAATAGTCACCACAGAGACCCTTGTTGTGGAGAAACCAGTTCACTGAAGCATTGCGGATCTCTTTTGGAACAGGGCCTTCCAAATTGTTGTATGATACATCAAATATTGACAAGCTTTGCATACTTGTCACAGAGGATGGAATGCCTCCACTGAATTGATTGTGAGAGAGGTTCAAGAATTCCAGCATGTTTAGATTTCCTAGTTCTTGGGGTATTGTCCCATTGAGATTATTATTGCTCAGATCTAGCAGAGTCTGCAAGTTCATCATACTCCCAATTACTGTTGGAAGATTCCCAGTTAAGTTGTTCTTGTTTAACTTAACTGAAATCAGCTTTTGACAGTCCGTAAGTTCCTTTGGTATTGTTCCATCCAATTGGTTGCTAGACAAATCAAGTAGCATGAGATTGTTGAGTTGGCCAATCTGTGAAGGGATCCTCCCAAACAGTTGATTTTTACTTAAATCCAGCCAATAGAGGTTTACCATACCACCGATCTCTGGTGAAATCTCACCAATTAATCTGTTTGAGCGGAGTAATAATTCTCTAAGATTTGTTAGTTTGGAGAACTCAATAGGTATGGTTCCACTGATCATATTAGAAAACATCCACAAAGTTGTCAAATTGTGACATGAACCCCAATTTGGTAAGAGGCGTCCATGAAATTTGTTCCGGCTTATATCAAGGACAGTAAGGTGTGGGTATATTCCAAAATACTGAGACAAATCTCCCTCTAGTTGGTTGTTTGAGAAGCTAAGAAATTCTAAGCTTGTGCAGTGTCTGAAGCTATCTGGAATGCGACCATGAAACATGTTACTGAAAATATTGAGGTGTCGCAAAATTTTCCCTTGACATAGGTTTGGCAACTGACCTGAGAAGTTATTCTTGGACAAATCAGCAACAACCAAATTAGTAAGGTTTGTAAGTCCTTGAGGCAGATGCCCAGAGAGATCATTAGCAAATAGCCTCATATCCATCATGTTTCCCAGATTGCTAAAACTCTTAGGGACAGAGCCAAATATTTGATTCAAGTAGATCCAACTGTACTCCAAGTTTGTCAGGTTCCCAAGTTCCGGAGGAATGGTACCAGAAAGTTGATTTTTGGCAAATCCAAGAAAAATAAGAAAAGAAAGATCTCCCACACTAGGAGGAATTACACCACTGAAATTATTATATCCAAGATTAATTTCCTGAAGACTAGAAAGATTCCTGATACTGGAAGGTATCGAGCCAATGAATTTATTGTGTCGGATGTTCAAAACTTGAAGTTTGAAAAGATGTTCAATTTTGTCAAGGGCGGTGCCACCTATGCTATTTACCTGAAGCATCATAATCTGCAAACCAGTCAAGTTCACAATGGTGGAAGGGATAAAACCTGTTAGGAGATTGTGTGAAACATCAAGCCAGACAAGTTGTCCAAGGCTTCCAATCTCTTTGGGAATGGAATAAGTAAGCTTATTGCTTGAGAGAGCCAAATAGGTTAGCCTAGTAAGATTTCCAATGCTAGGTGGAATGGTACCGGTCAAGTTATTGCTAGAAAAATCCAAAAGCTGCAAATGACAAAGCATTCCCAACTCTTCAGGGATTGAATCAGATAGAAAGTTATTGTTCAAATATATAGATCTAAGAATGGTGACGTTACTAAAGGAGTGAGGGATTCTGCCAGTAAGCTCATTGTGATGCAGGGCGAGATGTTGCAAGCCCAGAATGTGGCCGAGCACTGGGGTTATATGACCAGAAATGTAATTCCAAGTCAGAGATAATGTAGTCAGTTTGGTCAAGTTTCCAAAGGAGGCAGGTATATGACCAAAAAGGGTATTGTTATCCAACTCCAAATCATTCATGTTCTGGAGCAATCCCAATTGCCATGGAATATGGCCAGAGAACATATTATTGTTGAGCCTAATAGTAGTGAGCTGAGTGAGATTACCCAAGCTTGCAGGGAGATGGCCTCTAAGACTGTTGTTTGAGAGGTCCAACACAGCTAGCCTCCCCAGTTCACCGATTGTTGGAGGTATGCTTCCGCCAAGATGACCACCGGAGAGGTTGAGCTTGGACAACATTTGGAGGGAGCCAATGGTCGGCGGAATTGGACCTGAGAGATCAGTGTTGTTGATAAAGTCAAGGCTGGTGATGTCCGGTAAGGAGGGAAGGTCAAGTGTGTCCAGCCGCCCGACAAGCCCAGCGCCTTGGAGGGAGATTTCGGTGATGGCCAATGCTCTAGTTGCACGGTGTCGTCTGACGTCGCCACACATTACGCCAGTCCAGTTGCATGGATGAATGTGGGGACTCCAAGAACTGAGTAGAGCCGTTGTGGTGCCCTTCATGGTGGATTTCCACCGAAGTAGCGCTGCTGCTTGAGATCCGAGGGAAGCATGATGATGGGGTGCTGCCTCGGTGGTCACCGTGAAGGCAAGAACAAGAAGTGGTAGTACAAGTGACGTAATGTGTGCAAGGGTTGGTGAGGTCTGTGGAACTTGAGAAGTTGCCATGGATGACAGGAAATGCAGTTGTGTTTGCGAATCATGAACACTTATAAGCTGGTCGAATATTCTGCATTGTCCCATCTAGCTAGTTGGCCAACACAACACGGTGTTGTGTTGTCAACACGCGGTCCTTACGGCATCATATCTAATAATTTTTGCTGGTCGAATATTCTGCATAGTCCCTTCTAGCTAGTTGGCTAACACAACACGGTGTTCTGTTGTCAACACCCAGGTCCTTACGGCAGAAAACATGGTCATGTCTAATAATTTTTGCTTGTACCATGTATGGACTGTGGCCATGTGTAATTATTTGACCAGTTGTTATATGCACTGTTCTTTCTACTCTACGCATCTACCGGGTACTATCGATTTTTTTTAATAATATATTTTTCAAAAAGAAATGCAAAAATAAATAGTTATTTTTTTTCTATTAAACTAGACCTACGTTACCAATTCAATTAACGACAGAAAGTCGTCGCCAATTCGATTGACGACGGTAACTCTGTCGCCAACAGAAAAGGAAGTCAGACTCTGTTGCCAATTGAAATGACGGCGTGAACTTCTCGAGTGGCATGCGCCCCCTCCACACAAGGGCGGCAAGGTCGCTGTCGCCAATTAAAATGGCGGAAGCTTTATGTCATTAATTCAATTGGCGACAAAGGTGGTGTAGTTTTGTAATTTTTTTGACTATTTATTTATATAATTATTTTTTAAAATGTACTATTTAAAAATTCAATTCCTATCAGTCACATGCTACCTAGTCCCTTGTAGGATGTAGCTAGTTGACCAACACAGTACTCGGTCTTTACGCCACAACATAGGCCACATCTAACAATTTTTGCTTTTACTATGCACGCATCAAGAAATATTAGCTCCGCTTACACTATATAATTATTTGGGGAAAAGGGTGGACTACTACTTTTGGTTTCATGACATAATTAATTAGGTTACAATAATATAGATAACTATTGTCTATATTATCTCTCCATATTATCTATAGACAGCACTAAAGACAGCTTCTATAATATAATGCCTTTTACATGCATGTCTCTACAGATAGCTACTTCATGTACAATATGTCTTGTTTCTCGTGTTACAATCGACTACTGCATGAGAGACGGTCTAATTCTCTATGATCCACATCTCTCCTCCGCATCATCTCATGTCCTACGTGTTAAGGCCTATAGTTAACAGCGTATCAACCGTTCAACGGTTGATGTCCACCGTGACAATAACCATATAGTGGTTATTATCAGCGTCTTAAGGCTGTGAATGTCGCATGGTTTGGAGCAATTAAAGTACATGTTCCATTCATCACACGGAAGGACATCTGGTCGGGGATAGAGTACAGGACCTCGTCCGACCAGGGTTCCCGTGATGTAATCTCTGGAATCCTTATGACCACAGGGGTCGTTAGCCTTAGGGGTTACGACCATGAAGTCGTGCAGTCTTTAATTAAATAAAGTAATATTTAGATATTTTAATCCTCGTCACTAGCGTACATGGCGACAGTGTAGGCTCACAGGTCCAACTGTGGTCATCCGATCTGAAAACGCTCGAAAGACCAGAGCTGAAGAAGCAACAAGCATCCGAAGAGGATGGAGCTATCCCAAACCCAGTGGGACGCATCACAAAGGGCGCGGTACATCACGCTCAGCACCGCCGGGCCCCAAGCATATGGCTGGATCGCCTCCACCTCAACGTCCGCCAGCTCACGTGCGTACCGGATCGTGTGCTTGTCGATGCTGTCGCCGTGGGACCCTAGGAATATCACCCACTCAAACAGCCACAGCAAGTAACCCACGAAGTGCCTCCTCACCATGTACTCGGGTACGTCCTCTGCCATACGCTTCGGCTGTAAGAAGACAGAGACACATCACTAGGTCCGCTATACCTGAAAATTCAGTACATACATTGTGATATTATGAAACATATACAAAAAATAATAAGAAGCGACATTCAATTATTGCACGATTAGCGTGTAGGGATACGGGTAGGGTACGCTAGCAATAATTCAAAATTTCTACCACGTAAACTAGGATGCCAAGCAAAATAGATGATCACAGATCATTACCACCAGACTTTTAGTGCAGTGGAAGTAGAGTCGGAGCAGCCTAGTCCGACGAAGAACGCGCTGATGTAGTGGTCGTAGAAGATCGTCCAACGTCCTCGTAGTCGATCGTCTCCTCCAGCAACCTCTGCAGTTCCTTGTGAAGATTATGAATCGTCCTTAGCGCAACAGCGACCGCAGTAGCGCCTCTACAGTATCCACACGCCCAGAGAAGGTACAACCGTACGTCGGTGTGCTAGCACCAAGTCGCACGGGAAGGCTCTCTCAAGAAGATGGCGGCTAGGGTTTCGGTGGAAACAACTCACGTGTTTGTCTCTCATCACCCACACTAGCCTCAAGCATCTCCTTATATAGTGCCCTGTGTCGGATCCTATCCGAACACGTTTGACGAATCGTATTCGTACTGGTTTGTTTCATCTCATTAAGTGTGTGACCCGTTAGGTTTATGTGTAATCGGTTGTGACTTAGAAACCTTTTCCGACCACGAGTCGTAGCGGTCCCTAGCAGGGCATAACGATTCCCGAATACACACAAATTATATCGAACGAACCTTAATGCAATATGATCTACGACTAGGTCCTCATCACTTACTACCAGGTCCTATCTTTATACGATCAGTTCGCACTCGGTCACGACCAGTTCGTAACTCCTTATGACCAGGTTTCAACCACTCTGTGATTTCGTTCGATCAGTCTACGACTTGCTCGTATCACCATACAACTTGTCTGGATCTGATCGAACTAAGTGACTTACTCTAGTATTCTCCCTTTGCCTCACGATATCTGGTTTGAACTCCAGGTGAGATAATGTGTCATCCATGGACTATTCAATACTTTCTCGATCGAATTGTCGGTAACCTTATGTGGTCGAACACTTCGACCACTAGTGGCATGGCCATGCACTTTCTTTATCCGACCACTTCGAGGGGCTCAGAGACATCTCTCCCATTATGTTAGGAGGGACAAATCTCATATCCGACCAGTCACATCCCTCCGTATGTTTCATAGCATACCCGAAAGCTACCTTTATAACTACCCAGTTACGAGTAGCGTTTGACAACCCCCTAAGAGTGCTATTACACATGTAGGGAACCATGCTAATCTCAGGTCTAAGGATTATACATCATCATTGCTTGAGACCAACTAATGACACATAGAATCATAACAATCTCATTAGTGTCTCAAGGTGGGTCAATCCAACCCCATGTTCTCTAACATGTGTTCACACTGTTGATTCGATATCCCTATATCCATGACCGGTGAAACATGGTCATCAATCAATACATGTGCTGGTCGTAGAGTCACTGTGTTCCGATCAGTGACATTCGACCAGGGATACTTTTAGAACGACATCATACAAGTCGAAGAGTTTCACCACCAAGTCACATACTCGTTGATCTTCAGAACTAACGATTCATTCAAGGAACAAAATAACATTTATTCAAGAACTCATAAACATAGACATGATACAATCATCTCTATGATTACCTCTAGGGCATATCACCAACATAGCGACACATAGGAAATTGATCTACTCACAACTGTATCAACATATAAATTTTTAAAGGTATCTTACTGTGTACAGATGGAAAGTAAAATTAAGTTCATAATGTTTTAATTAACGTCTACATTCCCTATTTAGCTACTCTATAATTTTCATAGAATTTTTATAGGTACCTTACTATTTTTCTTGTTTGTAAATTATTTACCGTGCATGAATAGAAACCAAAATTAAGTTAGGATACATACCCTATTTAGGTGTCGGACCCTGGCCTTTGAATACCCAAAGCCCTCGTGTATGTACCGTACTAGTCCTATGATCAGTGGCTAGTACACACATTCACAACATTGATAATCACATCCATATATCCATACATACAGAATAAAACAAAATATGGTACATAACTTAAGCGATTACATTATTTACAACACAAGGACCGACCGACCAAATAAAAGCTTAAGTATGAGAAATAACAAATGTATCAGCGGAAGAAATTGAGGTAATAAGTCCAAAGTTCCAACGGCATGCCCATCCGACCCCTCAGGCAACCGACTAGAGACAAGTCCTAGAAAGACCCATCATCGAACCCCACCGGTTCTAGGTGCAAAGAAGACGTCGTCCGACGTAGGATCATCATCTAACTCTGAATAACAATTTAAGCAAGATTGAGTACATTGTGTATTCAACAAGACTTGTAGTGTATCACAAAATTTGTATAAATACAAGGCTAACAAGAGATGGGGCTCTATACTACAAGTTGTTTTCAGCATTAAGCAAATTTTATTCGCAATATCAATACATAGTATGTTGCAACGAAAATTTAAAGAGCAGTTAAATACATAAAGAGAAAGTAAGTAATTGAATAAATAACAACTCGCAACCCTCCTCGGCTACGAGCAACATCTTATTTTTAGCCATATAAATGGTACTCAACTCAATTATAAACCAACAAATCATTTCCCATATTTTCCAACAAAACTATTTTTTATGAAAACCAATACTATACCCATAAGGCTGCACTGAGCATGCTCATAACCGTGACCGGTTTGGGCTCGTACTCACTAGAGCGACGGGAACACGGTGGCGAGCTTGAATGCTCGCCGGAGATGAGGACGAAGGCGAATGCGACTGAGCTACAAAGCTTCCGGGGCTGCATTAAGCACAGAAGAGGAATGAGTGATGCATGAGGAAGCTCACCAGAGCGGGAATGGTGCGGAGGCGCGCTCACCGACGTCGAGAATGACACAAACATTCCCGCGAAGCCAAGGAGCTATGAAGCTTGGGTTTGTGTGAAATGGAACGTGGGTGAGCTAAGGATCCCAATGCGCGTGCTAGGGCTTAAATAGCTAGGACATTCGCATGAGAAAAATGACGAGATGCCGGTGGCAGTGCGAGAAACTCGCGGTCGGCTCTGGGTAAGGCGCAATGAATGGGGTAGATAGCATGGGTGGGGGCCGGCGGAGGTGACAAGGTAGTTGGGCACAAAGCGTGAGCGCGATTGAAATCGCAGAGCGGCCAGCGACGAGGCGCGCCTTGTGGCGCGCAGAGCGCGCGAGGTGAGGAGTGAGGTGGACGAAGGGTGCTGACAAGCGGGGCCCACATGTCAGCGAGAAAGTGAGCACACGTTGGTGTGGGCTAGGACTGGCGAAGGATTCCGGACCGTCTCATATTCGGCTCAAAAGGGTGAGCGGGAATTCAAAACAGTTTTATGAATTTACAGAACTGGCTGAGCATTTTATGAATTTTTTACTAAGCAAACGGAGTCCAAAATTTACGAAAAATTTTGTGAGGGTTCCTGACATAGTATAATTTCTTGTGTAAATATTTCAGGATTTTATATGCTCTGAGTTTTTCTCAACAATTCTTACAATTTTCAGCTTGGAGGAAATTTCATTATTTGCTTTATACAAAAATTTCAAAAAATCATGCATAAATAGTTTCCCACATAGAATATGCTCAAAATTATTTTCCTATTTATTTTTATTATATCTTCCTAAAAATAATTTCTTTGGGTTGTTACATTAGGTACTCTGCAATTTTTATAGATTTTCAATAGGTATCTTGCAACTTACCTTGTTTAAAAAGTGTCTATAGTATTTATAAAATATTTAATAGGTACAAATAGAAATAAAAAATTAAGTTCACAATATTTTAATTTAGCTCTACATACCCGATGTACCTACTCTGGATTTCTTAGGGAATTTTTAGAGGTGTCTTGCTATTTTTCTAGTTTAAAAAGTATTTTTGGCAGTAACAGAATATTTATCGTACATAAATGTAAACCAAAATTAAGTTGGGATTATTTTAATTAAGCTCTAGGTACCCTATTTAGCTACTCTGTAATTTTTATAGATTTTTAATAGGAATCTTGCTACTTTCCTTGTTTAAAAAGTATCTCTAGCATTTTAGAAATATTTACCGTGTACAAATAGAAACAAAAATTAAGTTCACAATATTTTTATTCATCTCTACATATCCTATGCACCTACTCTTGATTTCTTAGAGAATTTTTAGAGGTGTCTTGCTTTTTTTTCTAGTTTAAAAAGTATTTTTGGCATTAACAAAATATTTACCATGCACAAATAGAAACCATAGTTAAGTTGGGATTATTTTTATTAAGCTCTACATACTCTATTTAGCTAATATGCAATTTTTATAGGTTTTTAATAGGTATCTTGCTACTTTTCTTGTTTAAAAAGCGTCTCTAGCATTTATGATATATTTACTTTGTACAAATAAAAATAAAAATTAAGTTAATATTTTAATTCATCCCTACATCCCCTATGTACTTACTTTAGATTTCTTAGAGATTTTTTAGAGGTGTCTTGCTATTTTTTAGTTTAAAAAATACTTTTTAGCATTAACAGAATATTTACTGTGCACAAATAAAAACCAAAATTAAGTTGGGATTATTTTGATTAAGCTTTACATACCCTATTTAGCTACTTTGTAATTTTTACAGATTTTCAATAGGTATCTTGCTAATTTTGGAGGTGTCTTCCTATTTTCCTCGTTTAAAAAGTATTTTCGGTATTAACAAAATACTTACCATGTAAAAATGATGACCTACAAAGTTTTCTTAGTATTTTGACGGATTTATTTTAAATCGTTTGAGCGTTGCAACATAAATAATATCTATACGATGAACTAAACTATATACAGCTAAAATGATGTACTGCATCAAACAACAATACAACTAAAATTATCTAATTCATTGAATTCTATGTCGATATTTTTATTTGCTAACCTACACGTTTTCGAATTTATGTACACAGTTGCAAAAACATTTATTTGTAAAATGGATGACCAAATCTGCTGCTATGTCTCTCTCTCCTCCGCTAGGAACCGATAACAAACTCATCTTGGATGTACTTACTTGATGATTTGATTACCTAGGAATTTTTAGATAAAGGAGGTATCTTGCTATTGCGTTTTTAGATGATTTAAAAGATCCTACAATAGCATTATATAAAAGATTGATAGTAATTTATTGATTGCACAAATAAAAACAAAAATTAAGTTAGGGACATATTTTGATTAATCTTGCATACATACCCTATTTATTTACTTTAGGAAAATTTCGAAACAACAATTACAGATTTTGATAGTAGGTGTCTTGCTAAATTTGGAGCCTTGGAATCCCGCTTTTAGCGCCATTAATTGGGAGTTATATTGAGATACCCTATGTAGAAATTTACCTACCAATAATGGAATATGTGATTTATTTTGGTGATTTCACTTAGGATTATAGTGATCACGATAATTTAATCAAGATTGGAGTTAAACCATGATTTATATTTGGGATCGATTAATAGATGCTTGTCCTCACTTATGCATTGTGAAAATTTAGAAGTAGTCAACTCATTATAAATCAAATCAAACCTATAAATTTTTAGTGGTTTGAAGAATACATCAAGTAAGTGATTTTGAGGTTAACATACACATTGTGGAACAATATATTAAAATGATGTTTGCCTTAAACCACAATACAATTGATGGATTTTAATTCATTGAATGTTATGTCGATATTTTTATTTGCTAACCTACACGTTGAATTGGTTACAGATGCAAAATCATTTATTTGTAAAATGGATGACCAAATCACTAAGCTATGTCTCTCTCCTCCGCTAGGAACAAGATTAGGGGTTGGCTAGGTATTGTAACATCCCGATTTTCGGGATCGGATATTAATATTTAAGTAGGCGATCTAATAAAAATTTGACAATATTTTAAAAATTTTCCCATGTTTAATTCAAATGTTGCCTTTAAAATCGAATTGAGTTGTCTAAAAGTTGTATAAAGATAATAATAATAATAGCAAACAATATTAAATTGAATTGGTCGAGAGACTACAAATGAAAGAAAATTATTTTGGTCTCTTGCTTTCACATGCATTTCAAAAATCATACCGTGGTGCATACATTAGACCGCCGCTCTTTTTCATCCGACCACCGCAGCGTAGACGTGCTGTATCCATCTCTTTTCCTAACTTCCTCCTCGCAAACACAACCGAAAACCAAAAATCATGCGACGCATGTTATAGCGCTATGATCGTCGCCTCGAGGGCGTTCTGTTTCTCCAATCGGTTTTCGAGTGCGAGCCCTTTTGCGTGGCATGCAAGAAGGAGGAAGAATTGCTGCTATTTATTTCACTGTCCATCAATTTTCCCCACGCCATTCTCTCTCCCCCAACAGGAACACCACTTCTAGTCATCAAGCTAGCACTTTTGTACATATTCATCTCACCATCCTTCTCTCCTTCAAATCTCCATAAAAAATGAAGAACTAAGCTTTGCATGTCACACCGCGGCATTCATCGTAGCGAGAGCAATCCATTCCTACCTCTAGTTCTCGCATGCAAGATAGTTTGAGTAAATTAGAGAAGAGAGAAGGAAATGATACACTGTTCATTGCAGCTATTTTTTTTTCCTTCCACAAAGACATGTACCAACCACCTCTCTTCCCATCGCCTTTTCTTTTCCCATCTCCTAATGAAGTCATTTCCTTTTCAAGCCACCACCAAAAGTTACATGCCCTCTCCTTTTCTTTGCCCAGTCGAACAGCCCCCTCAACATGCCACTAGAGAGCATGCGCTGCCATCTTTTGTCCCAGCCGAAACACACACTGCACTCTTTCATTTCTTTATTTAGCTGTCAAAGCAATAGCTCCCTCCTGTCATCCCGTTGCTTTTCCCAAGCAAACATCATAGCCTGCCATTCCTTCTTCCCAACCAAAGTACTCCTTGCCATCTTTTTCTTTTTCCCAACCGAGAGGCATCACACCCAGCCATTTCTTCTCCACGCAGCTTTTCCCCCTCCCAACAGAACACACCTCCATTTCTTCTCCCTCCTTGAGGTCATCTCCCACACTTCTCTCCTCACAATCCAAATCAAAAGACTGAAAAATCTCAATGCATGTCACACCTTCATGTTCCTCATCTCATTAGCTTTCCATTTATCCAAGTATTTTTCACATGCATCACCATTTGAGCGATTTCATGAGAAGAGGAGAAGTGACAGTGGTGCTGCTCGGTTTCGACCTGTGCGAGGGCGAGCACGGCGAGGCCATTGTGGCACACGTCTCGGCGGAGCTGTGGGCTGTGGCAACCCTGCCATGGCACTGTCCAGCGACAATGCGTCGCGACGTCGACAAGAGGCGGCGCGGCGGTCCCATGCTCGGCAGCCCAACACATGCAGCGGCATGACGGCCGAGGGCGAGACCGACGCTGTGCATGCATGCAGCTGGGCATGGCAACTCGGTGTGCGATGGCAGCACACATGCACGTGGCGCGAGACACGGATCAAGGCAACGCGCGCGCACGACATGTATGATGAGCGAGTGGCGTGGTGGAGCGCGAGGCTCGGCCCAGCACGGTGGCCCGAGGCGCGGCGGCCGACTGTCCAGCGAGCAGGGAGAGGAGGCGCTGCAGCGGCGCGGCCCAGCCCGGGCGGCACTTGTCGAGGCGAGCCGAGGGTCGTGGCGCCGCAAAGAAGCAGCCCGGCGGTGCGTAGCCGGCACCAAGACGGAGGATGACGAGGCGCGGCACGGCGGTGAGGGCACGACGTCAGCCCAAGGCGAGGGCGCAAGGCGGCGCAGTGGAGGCAGCGGTGCGACAATGCCAAGGTGCTGCAGCGGCAACCCGACGTGAAGACGAGGGCGCTGAGGACGCGGCCGACCGGGAGCAGCGACGGCGGCCAGCGGTGTCAGCACGGCGGTGGTCGGCCTGAGGCACTGGGACGGCTCCGAGGAGCGGCATCGAGGCCGGAGCCATGCATGCGGGCGCGCGCATGGCGTGGTGGCTCGGTGAGGCGCACGCAGCATGGCACGGCGCCCGGTGCACGACGACATCGAGGGCGAGCGAGGCAAGGCGGTGTCGGCGCGACGGCGTGGGCGATGCGCGCACTAGGATGATGGACGTGGACTAGAAGGCCGAGTGGACGCGGACGAACTCGGCGACGACTACGACAGACGCGGACCCGAGAAGACGTCCGGTGAGATTTTGCACGCCTATTGCCATGGTAGAAATCTTTAGTATCATATCACGTTTACGATATTTACTTGTGCATGTTGCATCTTAGTCATGTGCATGTCATCTATTTATGCATGTTTAATTGCAAAAATGATTTAGTAATTTAAGACCGGTATAATTCTCCGGTTACGTTTTATTTGTGCGTAGGCGTGATTATCTGTTGATATATCGGTGAATGCGAATAATTAGATTATTGAGGCGAAATGTGTGTATTGTCGATCGGTGGATGCTAGATTAAGTATATTTTTGGATTGTTTGATCGGATGCCTTAACTGATTGTTATGCGAATCTTATATGCTAGAATTTGGGAGATGGTAGAATAAATTATTTGATTGTGGATAAATATTCGGATTGCCATGTAATTAATAGAAAAGTCCTACATACCGAGTCGATGGAATTGTGCCTCTATTGGATTAGTGGATGAATGATTATTAGTTGATCGTAGAGGCGCATATATGTGATTGGATTAGTAGTTGTCGTACATACACGACTAGTCTGATGAAATGGATGTAAGTTGATTTATTAGTAAACTATTAGACGTGGGATGTGTTATTAAAATTGTTAAGCTCATTAAGTATCGGTTGGCCAAATAAACCTCGGTTGGTGGAAATTTTAGTGTATAGGAATGTGATTTGCCGAGGCAAGACTAGTTGGGCTAGATAGTTAGTATTAGGTTAAATATATATCGGAGAACGATTGATGGATTTAATCATGGTCTTATGCCCACGAGTCGGTGGATTTCGTGCAATTATCGGATGGGTTGTTTATTTGGAAGATCGTGAGTTCGGGCATCACTCGATGGATTAACTACTTTGATAATGTGTTAGTGGAGGTTAGTACGGGGTTTAGATCAAGATATGAGAATATGATTGGAGAGTGTTATGCATGTGATTGGGTTCAACACCAGATAATCGGTTAAGTATATGAGTATGAGAAGGTTAGTTTCGTCGGTAGATGTTTTCCTTTAGGAAATAAATGGAAAAGAAAAGAAAATATGTAGGCCTCACTTGACATGGCAGAGGCTAGGTCAGCCTGTGTTCAAAAAGGATTCAATTCTATTTAAAATTCAGAAAAGAATTATTTTTACACTAGAAATTGAATTAACTTGGAAAATTCATAGAAAATTCATATGAACCCCAAATGAGATGAATCCAATTGGGTTATTCGTAAAATATTATTATCTAGCTAACCATGTAATTTTTATCTCCACTAGTATTCTGCAAATTTTCACGAAATAAATAAAATAGGATGAACAAGAATGTATGAATTTTTCAAAGATGGAACTATTATAGTGAGGTAAGCTTGCTGCAAGTGATCTTGGATTTATATGAAATATGCGAGTAGAACTCATAGAAAACGTGTAGTAGGCTTGAATAATTAATTTATGGGTTCACTGGAGGTTTAGATTAAATATATGCCTTAGTCATTATGGCAATAAGATTGTCATCCTTTGGTTTAGTATGATAAAGTTATAATTTGAAACAGTTGATGATATTATAAATTTTGGTGGATACTTAAGATTATAATTGAGATTTGTGAAATCGTAATACTTTTAGAGATGAGTAATGATTAGTTGATTGAATAGTCATATAGTGGATGACTATGAAGATTGAATGGAGATTTATCTTTTGGGAATAGTTGTCCCAAGGATGATATAATAGATCGATTAGGATGATTAAATATGGCGGTTGGGACTAACTAATACTTGAGCATAAGTAGATTGTGGAAGACATCGAGTTAATCTTGTTTAATTGAACTAAGATTATCGTGGATAACTTGATTTGTACAAAGTTAGCGATTACTATTTGGATTATGGATGGATTACAAACTCATCTTGGATGGATGATCTTTTGATGATTTGATATACCTAGGTCGAATTGATTCTAGATAAAGGAGGTATACCTTGGATAATTGCGTTGGTTTTGATGATTGATTAGATCCTACAATAGGGACAAGTGGATTATACTTTAAAAGATTGATTTGAAGTAATTGGTGGATTGATTAGTGCAAGTAGATTGACCACGCTAACAAAAGGATTGATAAACAAAAATATAGAGACATTTCTTGAAGTACGATTGATCTTGCATAGATATCTTTTAGAAATTTAATTGTTGTGAGGAAAATTTCGGAAACAACAATTAGTTGATAAATGGTTGATAGTATATGTCAATTGGTAAATTGTTGGCCTTGGAATACTTGCTTAGCGCTCATGAATTGGGAGTTATATTGGAGATACCCTATGGTAGAAATTTATAAAGCCAACAGAATGGAATATGTGAGCAATATGGTGATTTCACTTAGGATTATAGTGATCACGATAATGTAATCAAGATTGGAGTTAAACCATGATTTATATTGTGGGACTGGATTAATAGATGCTTGTCCTCACTTATGCATTGTGAAAATTTAGAAGTAAGTCAAGACCTCATTATAAATCAAATCAAACCAATAAATTTTTAGTGGTTTGGAAGAATACATTAGTGATTTCGGAGGCCTTAGACCAAATATGATTGATGGATTTTAATTAGATGTTACCGAACCAAAATGCCGAGATAGAGAGTGGTATTGTGTTGAAGATCGAATCATTTGGTCTTTGAAAAAAATGGGATTTTAACAAAGTCTAAGTTTTGCCCTATCCTTTTCTATCTCCTCAATCTCGGGACAAGATTCTTTCTAGGGGAGGTTTGTAGATTTTCGTGATCAGGATATTAATATTTAAGTAGGCGATCTAATAAAAATTTGACAATATTTTAAAATTTTTCCCATGATGTTGCCTTTAAAATCGAATTGAGTTGTCTAAAAGTTGTATAAAGATAATAATAATAATAGCAAACAATATTAAATTGAATTGGTCGAGAGACTACAAATGAAAGAAAATTATTTTGGTCTCTTGCTTTCACATGCATTTCAAAAATCATACTGTAGTATACATTAGACCGCCGCTCTTTTCATCCGACCGACCCATGGTAGACGGATGGTATCCATCTCTTTCCCTAACTTCTCCTCATAAACACAACCGAAAACCAAAAATCATAGCGTTGCGATCGTCGCCTCGAGGGCTCTGTTTCTCCAATCGGTTTTAGTGCGAGCCCTTTGCGTGGCATGCAAGAAGGAGGGGAAGAATTGCTGCTATTTATTTCATCTTCCATCAATTTTCCCCACGCCATTCTCTCTCCCAACAGAACACCACTTCTAGTCATCAAGCTAGCACTTTTGTACATATTCATCTCACCATCCTTCTCTCCTTCAAATCTCCATAAAAATGAAGAACTAAGCTTTGCATGTCACATCGCGGCATTCATCGTGGCGAGAGCAATCCATTCCTACCTCTAGTTTCATGCAAGATAGTTTGAGTAAATTAGAGAAAAGAGAAGGAAATGATACACTGCTCATTGCATATATTTTTTCCTTCCACAAAGACACACGAACCACCTCTCTTCCCATCGCTTTTCTTTTCCCATCTCCTAATGAAGTCATTTCCTTTTCAAGCCACCACCAAAAGTTACATGCCCTCTCTTTTCTTTGCCCAATGAACAGCCCCCTCAACATGCCACTAGAGAGCATGCTGCCATCTTTTGTCCTACCAAACACACACCTGCACTCTTTCATTTCTTTATTTAGTGTCAAAGCAATAGCTCCCTCTGTCATCCGTTGCTTTTCCCAAGCAAACATCATAGCCTGCCATTCCTTCTTCCCAACCAAAGTACTCCTTGCCATCTTTTCTTTTTCCCAACCGAGAGGCATCACACCTGACCATTTCTTCTCACTGTGACTTTCCCCTCCCAGCGAACACACCTCCATTTCTTCTCCCTCCTTGAGGTCATCTCCACACTTCTCTCCTCACAATCCAAATCAAAAGACCGAAAATCTCAATGCATGTCACACCTTCATGTTCCTCATCTCATTAGCTTTCCATTTATCCAAGTATTTTCACATGCATCACCATTTGAGCGATTTCATGAGAAGAGGAGAAGTGACAAGTGGTCTTGATCGGTTTCGACTGCGGCGAGGCGAGCACGCGGAGAGCCATTGTGGCACACGTCTGCGGAGTTGTGGGTCGTGGCAACCCTGCCATGGCACCGTCCCGGTGACAATGCGTCGCGACGTCGATGGCAGTATACATGCAATGGCGCGGAGACACGGCGCTAAGGCAACGGGCGCCACGACATGTCAGATGAGTGGCGTGGTAGCGCGAGAGCTCGCGAAGACGGCGGCCCGAGGCGCGCGTCGATCGTCCAGTGGCGGAGAGGAGGCGCTGCTGGCGCGGCCGGCCCGGCGCACTTGTCGCCGGCGAGCGGGTGTCGGGCGCTGGCAGCAGCCTCGTGCCGCGTAGCCGGCACCAAGACGGAGAGATGGCGGCGCGGCACGGCGGTTTTTCATGAATCAATTTCAAACTACTATAACTCTCACATAAACTCCAAATGGAATAATTTTTGTACCTAAATTCATATAAAATCATGATCTAGCTACTATATAAATTTCATTCATTTTTAGTACTTTGAGTTTTTGGCTATTTCTGCGCTAGAATTTGGGAGATGGTAGAATAGATTATTTGATTGTGGATTATTCAGATCGTCTTTTCTATAGTTTTCATATATGTGATTGGATTAGTAGGGCTGACCGATGAAATGGATGTAAGTTGAAAGTAAGCGTGGGATGTGTTATTAGCACGTAACCAAGAGTGAGAAAGTGGACTCTGAAAGGCAAGCATCATTTGAACTTTCTTTGCATCATATTTGATCCCGCTTTGGTTAAGTTAGTGCAATGATAATTGCTTGCATGCTATTTTGATTATGTCAATATTTTTGTGATGTGTAGTTTAGTTATGTCCTATGCTTGAGGTTAGTCTTGAATTATGCCAACTCCTATATGCTTAAGATAGGATGTGGATTATGGGTTATAGAATTGCTTAGCAATATTTTTGTGATGTGTAGTTTAGTTATGTGCAAGTCTAGATACTTAAGATAGGATGTGTGGATTATGGGTTATAGAATTGCTTAGCCAGACAAGTTCGATCGTCGGGAATAACCCGATGGTTTTTGCATTGTGAAAATTTAGAAGTAAGTCAGCACCTCATTATAAATCAAATCAAACCAATAAATTTTTAGTGGTTTGGAAGAATACCATAGGAAGTATGCTATATAGACCAAATATGATTGATGGAGGCATCCGAGATAGAAGTGGTATTGGTTGAAGATCGAGGCTTACTAAGTTTTTCCGCCTATCCTTTTCTACCCAATCTCGGGACAAGCTAAGGGGAGGTTTGTAACATCGAGTCGATATTAATATTTAAGTAGGGATCTAATAAAAAGTAGTACATCGAATTGAGTTGTCTAAAAGTTGTATAAAGATAATAATAATAATAGCCAATATTAAATTGAATTGGTCGAGAGACTACAAATGGTATTTTGGTCTCTTGCTTTAATCTATTCGAATAGCTCTTTTCGTGTCCATGGAAGTAGACGCCCGTGTTATGGACGATCGCTGCCTCGAGGGCGCTCGCTTGTGGTTCGCTATGTCTATTCTCCCCTCTCCTCCCCTCTCTTCTCTTTTGTCTGGAATTAAAATGACTTTTCCACCGAATTGGGGGGAGGGGGGTGTATAGCCAGTTCTGTCGTCATTTGAAATGGTGATAGGAACCTGTCGCCAGGTCAAATGGCGATATGCATATATTTTTGTAATTTTTTAACTATTTTTTGTAATTATATTTTAAATTAATATTATTTTTTACAAAATTCTAAAAATGAATGTATTTGCAAGTAATTGGTCTCAAAGGAAAAGAAAAAAGGCTGCAAGTATGCGTACGAAACATGGGGTTTTGTACACATGGAATGAAATGCTTTACTTGAGTTAAGCTCGAGAATATATGGGTATGAACACAAGATACCACAAATATAATATGTCTCTACGAGTTTGCGTAGTGTTGAAGTCTCGTGTCTTGACTCATGAGATGTAATTATACAATCGGCTTGACGTTGAAAGCATAAAATTCAAGGTCAAGATGGGTAGATAGCGAGCATCAGCGCGCTTCTGCTGTCGCGCATGACCCCTGCAGCTAGCCGTGTAGCCGGTGTGGTGTCGATCTCATTGACTGGATTTTTCTTTGCACCCGACATATGTTGCTAATGCTTGATTTGAATTGGTCTCCAAACAACTGCTCCCACTGAAATTAAATTAGTAGTACTTAACCGTTAGGTCAACGGCCTCCCACTCAGTAATTTCTATAAGAGCATATACAACCTAATATGCTTATACATGAGTGCTTAAAGAGAGATAATATAGCCATGTCGTCAAGTACTTATGTAAAATTTATTTTTTCTAATGCAAACATCTTTTTTATAGGTGCTTAGATATTGTGCATCTATTAATTAGGTATAGCTATATACATAATCACTTGTTAAACACCGGTGTCTAATTAAACATCAATACTACAAAATAAGGACTTATCTATTCTACATAGCTGAACAAATCAGTTTTTATTTACTAAGCATCTATCTAAGCACATGTATTGTACATGCTAGATCTAAGACTGCCATTTTTCTTGATTGGTAAATGGCAATTGTCAATTGGTTGTTTTCTCCTTTTTTTTCATCATTCAATTGCTAAGTAATCACAACTATCTTCGCAAATGGGAATCACCTCTCGGTGAATGTTGAAGTTGTGGGTGTATAAGTCTAACCACCGGAGCTCAAATCCTAGTACCCACCTATTATACGCACGCGAATGCGCTTCAGTAGTAATTTTGTGAGATCGCGGATTTATCATTAACCTCCGTTTGTTTAGGTATGTGCTAAGAGAGTGCACTCGCATGTGTATAATGTACGTGCGTGTGCGTCTTTCTTATAATTAAGAAAAAACTATTTTTGCAGGCCAGACGTAAAAGGAGACCTGAAAACTTACCTGTATACCGTATCAGATCTCAAGTAAGAAGTAACCTTCATCCTTTTTGTTCTTTCCATTTGCCGATCGGAGGGACTCTGTTGTTTCCATGTTTCCACCGAAAAAGCCGTTCCCACCTTATATGCCATTACGCACGATGTTCATAATGAGCTCAAGATTTCAAGCTAATCATGACACTAAGTTTGGGAAACCTAAATAGTTAAGACTCCATTTGATTTTTTGGAAAGAAAAGAGTGTCAATTTGATCCAATAGCTGGACTTCTATTTCTAAGGCAGTAATAATCAAAGGTTAGGTTAAAAACCACAAGAGCACGTCATTCCCACTCCATTACATTTCACAATTAATGTATTGTACAGGGCCTAGCTAGCTGCAGGTGTCTATATTCTGTAGAACGGAAGACGAAAATGACTTATGCTATTAAAAAGGGATGTACATTGTACTTTCCTTAATTAGGTGCTCTTGATCTGATTTCAAATATAAATAGTTTTGGATATTGATACGATTTTCAAGGTGACACTTTAACTATTAATTTCTATAAAAATATGTTGCTTCAAATAAAAATAATTATACATTATGGAAGTATATTTGATCTAGTAATACCAGCTTCATGATGTCAAGCTTGGTAATTCTTTATATATTGATATTGTTTGACCAACACAGATTATAAAACGATTTTTACCAACACAGATTCTAAAACGACTTTTATTTGAAATCAGAAGTAGTATGAAACATGCCCATGGCGATGTTTTTCTCCTGAGATGACCAATTAACTAGACGTATGGCCACACGTTGCCGCGTGTTGCCTAGCAGCTAATTTAAAAACTATTTATGCAAATATATATTGGCTAGTTGTTTTTTGAAAATCTAGCTAGAGCCTAGTGTAATACCCGATTATTCGATATCGAATGCTGTAAGATTAGAGAGGAAATAAGTTAAAATTCAGAATTTTAGGAGAAGTATGGGCCGCCAACCCATATTCGAGAAGAGGAGCCACCATAGTGGCCCAAGGCCCATGAGTGGGCCGCAGCCCATTAGAAGGCAAGGGGAGGAGGGGACCAAACCCTAGCCCCATTTGCTACAGTAGCCGCCGTGCTACAGAGCCTGTGCTACAGAGCGGCGTGCTCTGTGCCTCGCCGCTGCTGCTCCTCCTCTCCCGGCGCCATCTTTCCTGCTGTTTGTGGCCGGCCGTGGAAGAAGAAGAAGAGGAAGGAAGAGAGGATTGAAGGAGAATTTCTTCGTGGGATTTGATCAGCGATCTCCGATGGTTCTACAAGGGTAATGATCGATTTCCTCGCTGTTTAGGTTGTTTCAGATGCGAATTCGATTAGTTTGATTGGATTGAATTGCTCCGTTAGAATTTCAGTTCTGTCCTGAATGTTGCGTGGCCTGTTTCGTGATCTTAGAGGCCGAATTTGGGTTGTCCATCTCCTAGAGTTTTGTAGATATTGATCTTAGCTTTCGGTGGCCGCCAAGAACACTGAATTCGACTTTCGAGTCAAAAGTTATGATAGATTTACTATCTGCTGTCCAGAATCCTGACGAGAATTAGCAGTCTCTGTATAGGTTGATTTATGGCCTAGTTAGAGGGTGATTCAGAGGTCTTGCCCATAACAAATTTTGAAGGTGATATCACTAGCTTTCAGGATTGATAAAGAACACTTCATTTGGAGTTATAGATCAAAAGTTATGCACTTTTCTTTGTGACTGTCCAGATTGTATGTCAGTCTGTCCAGATTGTATGTCGTTTCTATCTTTAATTTTGACCCGTGTGCCGTTTTTGTTAAAGGCAAAATTTGAATGTTGTGCCAACTAGTTTATTGTAGGTAATTTCATAACCTTTTCAGATTGTTAAAGAACGTCCAATTTGGAGTTGTACAACAAAAGTTATGGATATTTTAATTTAGCCGATATTTCTGTCTATTAATTCGGTTAACAGATTTGAGCCGTGGGCCAAATTTTATTAGAGGCAAAATCTGAACTTTTGCCCAACTAGAGTATTGTAGATATGTCAGTTAAGAATCCATGGAAATTGGTCTCACCTCATTCCGAGTTCCAGACCAGTAGATATGTCAATTACCGTGCTGCTGTCCAGAATTAAGTTATGTCAGAAATTGTTGATTTCATTTTAAGTTTTGTATTAATGACTAGAGTCATCGTAGAAGAGTGTTTAGCATCGATTAGTAGTGTTGGGTTTATTATGTCCTTATTGAAATTATTTTACTTGTTTAGGAGGTGAAGCCTCGGGTTTAGGAGTATCACCTTTGCCGACTAACGCGTCAGATCGTGGAAGGCAAGTACATTGCCACCCTTAATGATTGTGATTGATGAATGTTTATATGGTCATGCTGTGATTTGGTATGATACGAGAGAGGATGGATTGTCTATGTTCTTTCATATGTGTTGAATCCATGTTTTGTTATCATGTCTTTCAATATTCAGTATTTCATTCTATGCATTCATTATGCATGTTTCATCCACGAAAGTGGATTGCAAGTCCCACCATTCCAATGTGGGCGTGTTGACATTGTCATGTCCCGCCCACGGAGTGGATTTGAAAGACCCATTAATTCCAGAATGGGCATGTAAGACCCATTAATTCCAAGATGGGCAATGTTGGACACCCGTATGAAACGTTCTTCATACGGAAGTGGATCCCGCATTTTTGTTAAGATGCGGGCTTGAGTGAACACCGACGGGTGTTTCATCGCTATACCAGTATATGCATGTGTGCAGTCCATTCCTTTGATTTTGAGCATTCATATCATGTTTTCATTTGTAATCGATTGTGATGTGATCGAACTGATGATGAGTTTGTCTTATTCATATTGAATGATTATCTTATTGATAATCGTACTTGCCGAGTCATGGACTCACTCTTGCGTTGTTTGTTTATTTTAGGTAACCCCGATGTTGGCTCTGGGAGGAGTAGACACGCACTACTTGTTCACAACATCAAATTCATGTTCAAGTCTAAATTTTAGTTCCATATTTCATTCGTTAACGATGAACTGTAATAATTAATTATAATTGGAGAAGGAAGGATACCTTCTCCACCGGATGTTGATTTATTACTGCGTGTGAACCTTCTTTATTGATGTTCAGATTAAATAACTTAGAAGGTGAAGGAAGGATACCTTCACCATGTCTCGCTTATCTTAATGCTGTCTTTAGTTGATATACTTGTCTCAAGTTCTTCCGCATTATGGATGTATGTTAGATGTTTTAGGTGACATCTTGGCTTCCGGATAGCCAGGGTGTTACACCTAGGAACAGAATTGTTGTGCTAGATGGACACAATATATATACCATCTCTCTCTCAAAAAAAGATGGAATGAAAAGTTACACCAATCAATTAATATTACCTTGGCAAGTGTAATAGACTGTTTTAATTGGATTCAAGATAAAGCCTCGGTTTGATGTAGTATAGTATAACTTTATGCAATTCCATATCTTAAAATTTACAGTCTACAATTTGAATTTGAATTTGGGATATTTGATTTCATATTTAGTTGGCAAAATTTATTTTGAGATCTCTCTTCTTATGTGTGAATGAGAGGATTGGGAGGTGTGTCATTCGAGCAAATTTACACTCTCAACCTTTTAATTAGACATAGTGCTACATGTTTTTTTTTCTATTTATATATATCTAAACCAACTATTGAATCTAACCCTTTAAAATTATGGTCCACTAACTTAAGGGTTTGATATTTTTTTATTAAATTAATATATCTCTAAGATAACTATCGAATATAAGCCTTTAAAATTATGGTGCAATTTAAAGGCTGGATGTTTTTCTTTTTTTTTTTTGGTGAGAATTTCTAGCATATTTATCTTTTTTTCTTAGCAGTTTTGAAAGGTATGTCATCGACTTTTAATATTTGATAGATAGGAAGTTAGCCTTTTCTTTTCTCCACCGTGAGACCCGTAGGACCAAAAAACTCAGCTTCATAGAAGCTTAGCGAGTCGTAGGCCATGTTTGGAGCTTAGCGAGTCGTAGGCCCTGTTTGGAACGACATCTGTTGCAGCTTTTCTCTTCGAAAAGTCATAAGCTGTCCCAAACAACAGGCTTCCTGACGCTGCTTTTGGAGAAGCTAAAAGCCCCTCATAACTAGGAGAAGCCAAAAGCAAGCAGCCGCCCTCGACTAGCTTTTTGTGGCTTTTGCAGGTTGAAATTAACCTCTGTGCCCTTGAAAGTTTGAGTTATTTACGCACCCTATACTAGATATAAAACCGCAACTCACACCTCTCCCCACCCCCAATCGGTTCCCCCACCCCCACCCGTTTGCCCCCACCCCCCCCACCACACCCCTGAGAAGGCAGGAGGCAACCAGGTGTCAAGACTGTAGTGCATCCAGCCTTCGTATTGTAGCAAATCAGGGAGAAGTGATGAGGAGTTAATGAGGATCCAACGCTCCAGATCTCTGCATACCGTTTCACTTTTCATCGGACGATCGAGATCTTCAACGTTCAGTTGGTTGTTGAAGCTACTGTGAGGACATTTCAGTTTTTACTGTTACCCCTGTTTTCGGTTTTATCTCTGTAATTTCTATATCACTTTGGCAATTCATTCTAGAACTCAAGTGTATTAAACCAAATTCATTCTAGAACTCAAGTGTATTAAACCAGTTAATGATGGAAAGAAAAAGCAGCATCATTGATGCCATATTATCTGTTCTTAGCTAGGCTTAGTTCTGGTAGCTCAGTTTCCATTCTCGATCGTGTTTTTCAGATTGATCTTTTCCCTAGTTCGTGACAAATTGGTATCAAAGCATCCTTTCCTTGGAGGCGGCGACATAGATCGATAGCGTGTATAGGAAGGGTTCTAGACATAGTATGTGGTAAAATCCCCAAACTGGTCGCTTAGATCTCAGATGATGACTCAAGGAGGTAAGAGAGATGGAGCGAGTGATGGAGCTAAAGGTTTGGAATTGGCAACGGTAAGGCAAGAGATGGCAGATCTAAAGCTTCAGGTGGAAGCTCAGATCGAAGCGCTCCACAATGACATGAATGGATTGCGAGGTGAGATGGGCGAGATTAAAGAACTCCTGCGTTCTTTGGTGAAGCCAGCGACAGCAGATAATGATCCTTGGGTGATCGATGATGAAGTTGAAGCAGAGGAAGAAATGAGGAGGAGAGTTCGAGCTTTGGCTGACTTGGATCTGAATAGGATGGGGATCCCAAATCAAACGCAACAAGGAGGCATTCATGCGAGCAACTCTCCTTTTGGGCATTCAGCAGCGCCGAAGTTCAGAGGAAATTTTTAGGTACCTAACACTGGATCTCCTACTCTGAATCTATTTGGAGGTTTGGGTGATAGAAGAGAGTTCAGTGAGCAAATGAATAGGACTGTGAACCAAGACGACAAAAGCATGGAATTTTTAAAAGGTCCTAGACTAGAATTTTCTGTTTTCGATAATAGAAACCCTTTGGGCTGGATTAGGTAGTGTGACAAATATTTTGAGCTTGATAATGTTCCAAAAGAAAATAGGTGTGATTTGGCTACTTCTTACATGATAGGAAAAGCTGATAATTGGTTGAGGGGTTCTGGAATCATGAATACTCCAATCACTTGGTCCATATTGAAGCTAAGATTATGTGTCCGGTTTGCAACTCACAGCATTTATGATATCATTGAGGAATTCTATGTAGTATAACAACAATAATCTTTGTGGCTCAATACATTGAGAAGTTATGAAGAGTGAAAATCCCATGTTAAGAGATGATTACTTTTTAAGATATTTTGTTAAAGGGTTAAGAGAAGATATCAAGTGTTACATCAAGCCACATAGGCCTCAGAGCCTTTGTGAGGCATATTAGATGTCTAAAGACTTGGAAAAAGGAGCTAATTTTGCAAAGAGGACTGGTTCATCATCCAGTACTGGTTACCAGAGAGGAGGTTTTGCTAGGGGAGGATTTCAGAGGCAAAACTACAAGAATGTGATGAATAGACAGAGAAGTAACAATGATGTTGGGAAAAGACTAATAGGTATGTACATCCTGTTGTAATCACCAGAGAGCGGAGAAAGTGTTGGTATTGTGCTAAAAAGTGGATTCCTGGACACTCCTACAAACAATCAAAAGTGTTGAACATCATAGTTATGGACTCTGATGAGACAGGAGAATCGAATTTGGTGCTAGATGATGGTAAAGATGATGAGAATGAAAAGGAGGAGGAACCACCAGTAGAAGAGGAGCTATTGCAGATTTCTCTGTCAGCCTTAAAAGGGGTTCCTACTGTGGCTACATTTTCAGTAATTATCAAACTAAAGGGAAGAAGTAGAGTGGCACTGGTTGATAGTGGCAACTCACATATTTTTATTGACTTGAAATGTGCTACTAGTGCTCAACGTATAACACATAACAATGAATTGCAGAAGGTGACAGTAGCTGGAGGTGGAGTCCTATACACTGGAGCACACTTAGCCAATTGTGAGTATAACATACAAGGGGAAAAGTTTGTGGGAACTTTCAAGGTTCTAAATTTACAATCTTATGATGTTATTCTTGGATGTGATTGGATTTATACTCATAGCCCCATAAAGTTAAATTCCAAGACCAGAGAGATGATTATTAGAAAAGATGGACAACACGATGTAACCCTCTATGATTTCACTACAGCTCACCCAAAAAGGCTCATTAATGCTATCCAGCTGAACAAGCTATGCAATAAAGAAGTCATGGGTTTTATGATTCAACATAATGAAGAGAAGAAGGAAAAACTGGATTGCTCAGTTCTTGCTGAAGTATTTCTGCTGTTGGAAAAGTATGAAGCAATATTCTGTGAATCTACTGAACTTCCCCTAAGTAGGCCTTGTGATCATTCTATTCCTCTTAAGCCAAACTCTACTCCACCTAATGGGAGACCATATAGAGTACCATATCATCAGAAATGTGAGTTGGAAAAATAGATCAAGCAGCTGCTAGAATCTGCTATAATCAGGCCAAGTGAAAGCCCTTATACCTCCCTGGCCATTTTGGTAAGAAAGAAAGATGGGAGTTGGAGAATGTGTATTGATTACATTGAAACTCAATGCTCAAACAGTGAAAAATAAGTTTGCAATACCAGTGATAGAGGATCTGCTTGATGAACTATATGGTGCACAATATTTCTCAAAGTTAGACCTAAGATCAGGTTATCATGAAGTGAGAATGAAAGAAGAGGACATTTTCAAGACAGCCTTCAGAACATATTTTGGACATTTTGAATATTTAGTTATGCATTTTGGCCTCACAAATGCCCCTGCTACGTTCCAATCTCTAATGAACACCATATTCAGTGAGTATCTCAGAAAATTTCTCTTGGTTTTCTTTGATGACAAATTAATCTATAGCAAGAACTTGGATGAACATCTCATCCACTTGGAAGCTATGCTGAAATTGCTGCAGAAAGAACAATTATTTGCAAAGTTCAGCAAATGTGCATTTACTGTTAAACAGATTGACTACTTGGGACACATCATCAATGGTGAAGGGGTATCAACTGATCCTTCCAAAATTGAAGCAGTAAGAGACTAGCCTAGACCTGAAAATATAATGTAACTCAAGTGAGAAGCTTTCTAGGGCTTACTGGGTATTACAGACAATTTGTGAAGGGCTATATGGGTTAATCTGTAGACCATTACATGATGTATTGAAGAAAGGGGCATTTTAGTGGGAAGAACAACAAGAGAAGGCTTTCCAGGAGCTTAAGAAATGTATGACCACTACTCCTATATTAGCATTACCAGATTTCTCTGAGCCTTTCATTCTTGAAATAGATGCTTGTGGTACTAGAATAAGAGCAGTGTTAATGCAAAAAAAGGAAGACCAATTGCTTACTATAGCAAGGCCTTGGGGATCAAATCTGTTGCATTCTCTACCTATGAAAAAGATGTCATGGTAATTCTTGAAGCATTGAAGAAATGAAGGCACTATTTCCTTGTAGTTTGCTCACCATTAAGACTGATAAAAAAAGTCTGAAGTTTATAACTGAGCAAAAGAATTCTGTGGGAATCCAACACAAGCTCATGTTGAAACTATTGGAATTCAATTATGTGATTGAGTATAATAAAGGGAAAGAAAACAAGGTAGCAGATGCACTATCTAGAAGGGGTCAATGTAATGTTGTAACTACAGTTACCCCTTTGTGGATGGAAGAAATTGGAAGGATTTATGAAAATGATCCACACTGTCAAGAGTTACTGAGTCAGCTGGTAATTAAATCTGGTCCTGATGGTCAGTACACACTACACTCAGGAGCGACAAGATACCAAGGCAGGATTTATGTGGGAGAAGAATTAGTACTAAAGAGAAAAATCTTGGATTCTCTGCATGCAGCAACAATTGGGGGACACTCTGGAATTGCTACAACATATCAAAGAGTAAAGAGACTATTCTTTTGGCCAGTGCTGAAAAAGGAGGTATAGAAATTTGTGAATGAATGTGCTGTTTGTTAGAGATCCAAGAGTGAACATTGTCACTCTCCTGGACTGCTTGAGCCTCTTCCAATTCCTGACATGGCTTGGCCACATATATCCATGGACTTTGTAGAGGGACTTCCACAATCCAATGGGAAAGAGGTAATTCTAGTGGTCATAGACAGACTCACCAAGTATGGTCATTTCATACCCCTAGTGCATCCTTATACTGCTCAGACAGTAGCTCAAGTATTCCTGGAAAATGTATTCAAGTTACATGGTCTGCCGAAGGCAATAGTTACTGATCGAGACCGCATTTTTACTAGCAAATTTTGGCAAGAGATCTTCAAAGCTTGGAAAGTATCATTGAGGTTTAGCACGACCTACCATTCTGCGGCAGATGGTCAGACCGAGAGACTAAACCAATGCCTTGAGTCATATCTGAGTTGCATGGCATTCTCTGAACCAAGAAGATGGTTTTATTGGCTAGCATTAGCCGAGTGGTGGTACAATACTACATATCATTCATCTATCAAAACTACTCCATATCAAGCACTCTATGGTAATGCTCCTCCAATTATCTGTGATGTTTCAGTTCCTGGTCCTGAAAACGAAGAGGCTAGAGATTTGTTAGCAGAGAAGGAAGGAATGCTCAAATAGATCAAGGAAAATCTGGCACAAGCCCAAGCAAGAATGAAGAAATATGTAGATCAAAACAGAAGCGAGAGAACTTATGAAGTGGGAGATATGATATATCTAAAGATGCAACCTTATAGACTAGCTGCATTTGGGTTATGACAATCGCTGAAGTTCACCAGTAAGTTCTATGGTCTGTTTATAATTCTACAAAAAGTGGGAATGGTGGCTTATCGTTTCTAGCTACCTGAGGGAGTAGGGATTCATTCGGTATTTCATATCAGTCAGCTCAAGAAACACCTGGGTCCTAGAGCAGTTCCTGATCCGCAGTTACCTCTGTTGGATAGAGAAGGGAGGATTAAAACTGAACCGACGATAGTCCTGGAGATGCGAGCCATGCCCAGACCCCCTCAACTAGTTACACAGTGGTTGATTCAGTGGATTAACTTACTACCTGAAGATTCGACATGGGAAGATGTTGATTTTATCAAAGGAACCTTTTTAGATTTCTACATCAGCACCATCCGCAGCTGGTTCCCACCTAATGAACATTGAGATAAGGTTTCAGTCAGGGGAAAGCATTGTGAAGACTGTAGCGCATCCATCCTTCGTACTGTAGCAAATCAGGGAGAAGTGATGCGGAGTTAATGAGGATCCGACGCTCTAGATCTCTGCATACCGTTTTGCTTTTCATTGGACGATCGAGATCTTCGACGTTTAGTTGGTTGTTGGAGCTACGATGAGGACATTTCAGTTTTTACTGTTACCCCTGTTTTCGGTTTCATCTTTGTAATTTCTATTTCAATTTGGTAATTCATTCCGGAACTCAAGTGTATTAAACCAGTTAATGATAGAAAGAAAAGGCAATGTCATTGATGCCATATTATCTGTTCTTAGCTAGGGTTAGTTCTGATAGCTCAGTTTCCATTCCCGATCGTGTTTTTTAGATTGATCTTTTCCCAAATCGATCTACCAAATTCCCTAGTTCATGACACCAAGGTTTCTTGGCCGCCCCACGCTCCGCCTATCGCCTCCTGACGCTGCCTTCCGCTGGCACCGTCCTCCTCCGCGTGCTGCCTCCGACTGCTTCATCGCCCCCCCAAGCACCACCTCTGTCGATTGGCATCCCCGCCTCCTCCCCGAGCGCTACCCACTCCTACTGGGCTACCTCCGGTGTCGGGTGCTCTATGCGACCACACTCCGGCGAGGTAAACTTCCACCTTCTCCCCTCAAGAATTTTCAAATTTGAATTTTTTTTGCATCCTTGCTGTTGAATGAAGGAATGAGTGTAGTAGTTGTTGTTTTCCCTGTGTTGATTTGGATTTTGGCAGGGAGGGAAGTCATTTTGTGAGGATGTGATGCTTGTGTAGTACATGAAGCAAGCACTTGTGTGAAGTAGTTGCGCGGCCTCCGGATCAACACCGCCGCCCTTCTCCCTCAACTCCACAGGCTGTAGACTGGTTGCCCTTTCTTCCTTGGCTGCAGATCTGGCAGGCTACTGCGCGGCCTTGCAGAAACAGTGGCCCTGCCACGGCGCCCGACCAGGCGGAGGCGGCGGTCCACCTCGAGTGCCGACGTTGACATTGGATGTATTAGTCCACCTTGTAATTTCTACTTGATTTTGTCTTTGTTCAGATGTTGTCCTTGTGAAAAATTAAGTCTAGATGTATCACTGATGTGCCTCCATGAACAAATAGCTAGTGTCATGTGAAAATCCTTTGGAGTGAATCCTTAGTACATAAATTTCTTCGATGGTTAAATTCTGAAGTATCTGAATGTTCAAAGATTGATCTATGTTATGCTTATTGCATCGTGTATCATTTATTGATATACCCGATTGCTAAAATTCTGAATTATCTGAATGTTCAGGAAACTATAGTCGATTATAAAATAAATTGTTAGGGGAAATGCGATGTTGATTTATTGAATGAATGGTCTTTGAGTACTAGTAGTACAAAAAAATATATACATGTTTATGTTCAGATTTATGAGTACCGATAGTACTGTCCGCACATTGGTTATTTTAGTAGCAATCATATCGCAATTTGGTTATGTTAGTACTAGTAGCAATCGATCCCATATAGGTGATATTTTGTATTTCATACTTGGAAATTGACAATATAGTACGTTTAAAGCTTAAATCTACATGTCGATGATTGGAACACGGGGCTCCCTATTGAGCTTATCCAGAAAAATGATATGAGAATGCTATAAATAATGAAGACATTTTATTGTTGTAAACACGTCGAGTGTATGTACAAGAATACAATGGGGATGTCACAGAATCGATGAATTTGAATTTGAATAATGAATGATATCATGATATGAATATAGATTATTTTTACAGAGTTCGTGAGCTATTCATTTATAGCTATTAAAGGGGTGATAGTTAATACCGCTAAAGACGCCTCTAATCTTCACGCACGTTCTTCAGTAGAGTCTTGAACTGTCATGTCTTTTAGCTAATTGTCGTTAGTTGTCAGATGTGCCAATAACCGCTTTCCCGTTAGTCACATGGGAAACTGTCACTACTACAAAACAGGCTATAGTAGACGCCTCATCACAGACGGTTAAAATGAAACCGTCTATATTGGGTATGTCGGGCCTATCACAGACGGTTTGTATTACAAACCGTCTGTGATACTCAGTATCACAGACGGTTCTATTAAAGAACCGTCTGTGATAGTATCATAGACGGTTCTATTAAAAAACCGTCTATGATAATCTCCAGTATCATAGACGGTTCTATTAAAGAACCGTCTGTGATAGTATCACAGAAGGTTCTATTAAAAAACCGTCTATGATAATCTCTAGTATCACAGACGGTTCTTTAATAGAACCGTCTGTGATACTATCACAGATGGTTCGATACTATCACAGATGGTTCGTATCACGAACCGTCTGTGATAAGTACCTCATCACAGACGGTTGGTGATACGAACCGTCTGTGATATGTGATTCACAACGCTGGAGTTCGAAAATTTTGAACGTGTGTGCGGGAGTAGTAGGAGTCCTTATATATAGCCGGTCCTCCAACCTCCCGCAGTCCTCCTCCTCCTCCTCTAGTCCTCCTCCTCCCTATGTCGGCGTCCTCCCTCTGCACTGGCCTCCTCCCCACGCCGGTCCTCCCAGGCGCGCATTGCCGTCTTCGGCCCCAACAAGCTCGAAGAAAAGAAGGTTAGTAGTGAGTTTTGACTAATTAGATTAGCTGCGAGCTTTGCTTTTGCGTAATGTTGTAACAATGGTGGCATGGTGCTTGCGTGCGTGCACAGGAGAGCGAGATCCTCAAGTTCTTGGGGTTCATGTGGAACCCTCTGTTGTGGGTGATGGAGGTGGCAGCAGTCATGGCCATCGTGATGGCCAACGACGACCACCGCCCGCTGGACTGGCAGCACTTCGTCGGCATCATCGTGCTCCTCCTTATCAACTCCACCATCTCCTACATTGAGGAGCGCAACACCGGGAGCTCGGCCAAGGCAGTGGAGGCAGCGAAGAGGCGGAGAGGCGGACGGCCAAGGGGAAGGCCGCTGTGGCCACTTGCAAGCTATACATTTAGTATTTTTTTTGCAGTTGAAAAAACTATCACAGACGGTTCTTAACAAGAACCGTATGTGATAATTACTATCACAGACGGTTCTTGTTCGTAAATGCTCGCGAAAATATACTATCACAGATGGTTGAAAGTAGAACCGCTTGTGATAGTAGTTATCAGAGACGGTTCTACTTTCGAACCGTCTGTGATATTCGTATCACAGACGGTTTTTGAACCATCTGTGATAACGCATGTTATCACAGACGAGTTTTTTCAGACGGTTCGGAAAACCGTCTGTGATGACAGTTCCGAACCTTTTGTGATGAGGCTGTGTGTAGTAGTTATGTCTTCCGAACAGTTTGTTGTTCAAGGATTACCCCAAACCGTATAGCTGGTCGGACGGTGTTAATAGCTGGTCTCGACCAGTTTGGCCGCAGTATACCTAAAGAGTATTAGACTTCATTTAAGTACTGGTTATAGGTTCATAACCATTATAGATATAACCTCTAATATGTGGGCCTACTTTAACAGAGATTCTGACTTTGATTGAAAAGTTTGACCTGGTCAAGAATCATCGTCACTACATTTCTACGTGAAAGAGGAAAAAAAATCAAATCTACTCATAATACCCTTCAAACAACATCAAACAACCCAACATTTTCCTCAAGGGCATTCCAGATATTTCTCAACTCAAAACAACCGGTCGGTCTAACTAAAATGCAAACTGTCAAATACCAAACATCTACAACTCAACCGTTTAGCCTTTTAGCCATACAACATATATAACCGAAAACTTTCAGAAAAACCAAAGCCATGCCTAAACAGGGACCTATATTGCAGAGATGCCTCGAAAGATCGTCGAGGCTTCACTCCCCGGCAGCGACAAAGAGCAAAAGGCATAAACATATATTGATTGCATGTACCGTACGCATTTTCATCACAACGTGTTATCCATCCATCCATCCATCAACCTCTCCCTTCTCTCCCATGAAGGTTGACCATTACCATCACGTTGTTATCCATCGTATAGCTGAATATTATTAAATAGGTTTTGCTAGTTTTAAATCATCCCACATGTCTTCCATGTACTATAAATCTCTCCCTGGTCCAAGCTTCTTCAACTCGATCAACGACTGCAATCTGAATGATCACTAACTAAAGCAGAGAGTGTACGTGGCTAATCCCTCCATACATAACAACCCATGGATGGCGCCGGTGCAAGCCGCGGCGAGGCCTCCGCGCCGCCGGAGCCGCCGGAGCGGCGGTATAAGGGCGTGCGGCTGCGGAAGTGGGGGCGCTGGGTGTCGGAGATCCGCATGCCCAACAGCCGCGAGAGGATATGGCTCGGCTCCTACGAGTCCGCCGAGAAGGCGGCGCGGGCGTTTGACGCGGCCGCCGTCTGCCTCCGCGGTTCCCGCGCCGGGTCGCTCAACTTCCCGGAGTCCCCGCCCGACGTTCGATACCTCCCCGGAGCGCTCCTGACGCCTGAGCAGATCCAGGCCGAGGCCGTGAGGCACGCGAACCGGGAGTGTCTGGCAGCGGTTGTGGCGACCACTGCAGGGTGGTCGCAGGAAGCGACGGCCGCCACGGCACGGACGAGCACTGACACGGCTGTGTCAGTCCCGTCAACTGACAGTACTGCGGCTGCCTTCCACGATGTGCTTGACTGGTCGTTCATGGACGCGTTGCCGTCTATGCCAGCGTCGTCGGTGCCGGGGACCAATGTCGAGCTCGTTCCAGCCATGGATGATTTCATGTACGGGTTCTCGCACCCGGTGACCGTGATACCCCCGTGTGAAGAGGCGGCGGAGGATGTGATCGACGATGATGACGGTGACCATGCGTTTATGTCAGACCTTTGGAGGTTCTGAGGCTAACACAACGGAATGCAAGAACAGGAACGTGACGGATATACGATTATTTATCACGTCTGTCATTAATTGTTAGTTACCTGTATAAATACAGTACATAGAAAAATACTGAGATACTTAGCATTGTGTAGTCGGGTTGCATCGTTGCAAGTCCTCAGGTATAGTCGTGTTTAAGAAATTAAATGGAGTACCCGTCTAACCTGATGCATGCATGTGCCATGGTTCGCCTTTTATTTTGAGACTGGCATCTATCACCACATGTGATGAGACGAAGAGTCGAAGACCCGGCCGTCTTGAATCCTGATAGCTTGTTTCCTAATAAAAAGCGTAATATAATCGCAGACATACAGTGCGCATGCAGCGCGTGCTCCTTTGTGGTTTCAAATTGTTTACGCGAGTACACCTCGTGGCTGTACGTGTATCTGAATATATATACAAGGAAGTACTGGACAATGTACATATATAGTTTATTAAACACATCAGCATGGAAACTGACCTAGCTTGTGCGTTCAATAACGCAGGCTGCGCCAACAATGTCAGTGACTGAACTCCTGCATCGATCCAATACCCATTGAGTTCGTGAAAGATGAAAAAGGGCAAATTAAAGATGCAAAGTAGCGAGGCACGCATGCACGCTAACCTGCAGAAAGCTAGCTGCAACTGCTCCGGTCATGGAGTTCTTTAGGGTTTGTTAAAACAAAAGGCGCCCACTGATGGATCTGACAGAATAAACTAAACAAACAGTGCACACCGCATCAGCTTAATTCCCAATAATGCTCTAGATCCATCCCTAGCTATGTGCCTATGTCAAAGGCTATGACCCTATATCGCATGTGGAACATCTGGAAACAAAGAAATAGGGGAATCTTCGAGGATCGTATAGCCACGGCACAGAGGGTGACGAGCAAGATGGATGATAGGACAACATACAAGGGCTTTCCACCGGTGATACATTTCCGAGCGCATGCGTTGCTTTCTTACTTCCATGTAATGTAGCCTCCAGTTTTGTTCTGAAGGTTAGTCATGTTGTAAACTTCTTCCCCCTTTTTAATTGAACGCATAGCTCCTATCTTATCCTTCAAAAAAGTATGTATATATTATTAATAGTTCTCCGAGATGCTAATTGAGAAGAAATTTAGGTGGTAGCAACAGACTAGTACTACTTAGTTCTCTAAGTACTAATACTAAGAGACTAGTGCCCAATTTGATATATAGTCTTATTAAGTAAGTCCATATATATACATCCAAACCCATTGGAGTATTGACATGTGCAGTGATAAATAAACTAAATCTTTTTGGATTTTATTTTAAACTGGAGATACCACCGTAGATTAAAAGATAAGTACGACGTTTTGACTACTCATATTCCTCTAAACCATTCCCCTTTATCATCTCTTTCATGGTCAGCAATTCAAACCTATCTATGTAGCATACAAAAGGTAGAAAGTGTCATGCCATGATCGACACCTTGGCGAGAAACTAGATGCGGAGCTAAATTTATGCAAATAAATATGCAAGAGAAAATTGTACTGTAGGTCACTGAACTTGTGAGGTTGTGTTACTTAACTTGTATTTTATTTTCTCAATCCCCTGAACTTGCGAGGTTATACCACTTAGCTCCCTGAACTTGCATTGAAGTGAAGTTCGTCGAATGCGATGTCGGAGACTTCATCCCCTCCGAGTCTGGTGGACTCATCGCCATCCCGTTACGGTCGTGTTGCATCATCTTCATCACCTCACACTAACAAAAACAGATTCTTCAGGCCTAGGAATGCACCGTGCTCGCGTCTTCCCCGGAGCTCCACCGTTGCAGTTTACCGCCGCCCTCGCCCTTGCTCCTCTGAGTCGGCCATGAGAGAAGTATATTTCCAGTGCCAGAGCAGGAGCTACTCACCTTGCATGAAGTCTATTTAGCCATTTGCTAACATAAAAGGCTGAGCTGGCAAATCACCGTGCTCGTGAGAGAGGCAATACTTCTCTCTCACAAACAGTGATTCGCCAGCTCATCTTTTTCTGTTAGCAAACAACCAAATGGACTTTTTGCAGGATGAGTAGCTTCTGCTCTGGCACTGGAAATGTACTTCTCTCTCACGGTCGACTCAGAAGAGGCAAGGGCGAGGGCGGTGCCAAGCTGCGATGGTGGAACTCCGACAAAGACGCGAGCACGGTGCGTTTCCAGGCCCGAAGAATCCGTTTTTGTCGATGTAAGGTAACAATGACGATAAACACAGACAGAACGGGGCAGCGATGAGTCTACCGGGCTCGGAGGGGACGAAATCGCCGATATCACATCCGACGAACTTCGCTTCAATGCAAGTTCAGGGAGTTAAGTGACACAACCTTGCAAGTTCAGTGGGCTGAGAGAGTAAAATACAAGTTCCGGGAGTTAAGTGGCACAACCTTACAAGTTCAGAGGGTTGAGAAAGTAAAAATACAAATTCAGAGAGCTAAGTGACATAATCTCATAAGTTGAAGGATGTACAGTGCAATTTTCTCTATATGTAATTTTCTTTCAAATTGGCCAAACATATGTTTCTGTGTTGACTAGAGAAATTGTGATGTTTATTTTTTTTTCCTGCATTGCTGCCTACTTGAAAACAGTATTTAGCGCAATTGCAAATGAAAAAAATTTCTATGAATATTGATCTCGCATGACATGAGCACAGGGTTGTAGCTAATTTCCGATCGTGATCAATGAAGTACATGCATGGATGGCTCTCGGCCCTATCGCTGAGGGCTTGTTTGGCATGCAGGGGAAATTATGGACAGGAAAAACTCTTCAAGAGGGGATTGGGTTGATTCCCTTCCCACCACCCAATCCACCATGGGAACAAATCCATGCAGGGATTAGTTTAGGATAAGCGAGCTAGGGAGGGATGGCCACCGACCCACATACCCGACGATTGCAGCAATGGCGCTTGCGGCCTGTGTGAGCGGCAGTTGCAGCGGCTACACCCTCACACAGGTGCACGGTGTGAGATGGAGGAGGTGCCATGGTATGCAAGACGCACGCGCACGAAGACGACGGCCCAGCGATGACGTCATGGACGATGGTCCAGAGACGAAGTCAGATCCCCCACGCGTCATCTCCCTCCCCAATGCGGCATGGACGACGGCCCATCCAACAAAAATTCGGGACAAATTAGAAAAACGAGAAGCATCTTGCCGACCAATCTCCTTGTCGCCATTAGGCCATCACCGCCCAACCACTTCGTCGCCGGCGCGCCACCTTCCGCGTGGAGTAACGCCACCATGCTCCTCCTGGTGTAGAACCATCATCGATGCTTGTCTGTCTTCCCCGACCTGTCCGCTTGGCACGTCACTGTCTGCCGGCCGCAGAGCACATCGCGCCACCGGTCCGCGAGATCGAGGGAGGAGACGAGTGTCATCGTGCGAGAGAGAGGAGTTGCGTGATTTGCGTCGCGAACGGCATGCGGGAAGAAGAATCGAGTCTGGTGCGCGTGGACCATTTCCCCCGTGGAATGTGTTGGATCGGCCCTGGAAATTACAATCCCTGTGCACACCCAAACGCGACTTTGGGCTAGTTGGGAATGTTCACCGCCGGGATTTTCCCCGTTGATTGGGCCTGGATCCCGTATCATCCAAACAAACCCTTAGGAGAACAGTATCTGACAGTAATAGAAGTTCTTTGCGATTGTAGCAGCGATAAGCGTTTTGCACCATAACCATTGGTGGGAAGGGAAAATAATTCTATAGGACCTGGTCCACAACTCAATTGATGTGGATCAATTTTATCATATGACACATGTCCTTTTACGAATCTCAAATCTCAAAGCGTGCAGTCTCATAAATTACTGATGCGAATTTTCACGAATTGAATAATGAAGGCTATTACGTCACGCTTTGAGATTCGCGAAAGGACACGTGTCATGCAGTGGAGTTGGTCCACATCAATGAAGTTGTGGACCAGGTCCTATAGAATTATTTTCGGGTGGGAAGCTGGCAAGCTGCACTCGGCTCAACGCTCAATTAACAAGAGAATTCATCTTTCCTCTACACCATATCACGTCACTACAAGTACCTCCTCTGTTCTATATTCACTTTCTACTAATTCTCCCGCATTTGAAAACTTTGGCCACCACTAATTTATATATTTTTAAGTTACCAAATGAAAATGATACTAGTAGATGTGCTATCAAACTAATGTACTTCCACATGGTTCTAAATATTTTTGTATAATTTTTACTAACATATAATTATAATAAATAAATAGTGAAATATGTATATTTGAGATTGTGACAATGTCTAAAACGATATCTACCTTAGGATAGGGCTACAATAATGAGAAACACTACCGATCCGTCCCTCACGAATCATAAAGCTACGTCTCCTTCGTACCCATATCTCTCATTTATCTCCCTCTCTCGTATCCCTCCCTCCTCGACTCTATATGTCCTGCGTCTGGCCGAGGAGTGCAGCCGACGAGCCGACGGAGGCAAGCAGCCATCCCCTCCTTCTTCACTTCTAGCACCACCCCTCCACCTGTTCCTTCAACTTCGGCTTCGGATTTGGTGCGGACGGCGACACAGTGCTTCACCTCCAGCTCCGGTTCCATCGACGTACAGTGGTGGTCAGGTTCGGGACGACCAGATCCAACAGCAGCGTGGTGCGGAGCTCAAGTTGGAGCTGAAGAAGAAAGAGATGGATGCTTGACACGGAGCTCGAGCACGGATTCAGCGGCAGTCAACATCGGTCTGCATTGTGGCGGCCGTGTTTGTTGGGGGTGGAGCCGGAGAAGAGGGTGCATCGGTGGCAGACAGTGTCAGGCGGCTCCGTGGTGACGCAGTAGTGTCGTCGTAGTCAGGTGAGTTAGCCAAAACTAGTTGAAACTTTGATTTAAACTCATTAAAACTTTGGGACTGTCTATTCATAAGTTGTCTGAATTTTTTTAAGTTTAAGTCACTTGTTGTGACCATTAGATCAATATCCAATCATATGACACACTAATCTCTACATAAATCCAATGGTCACAACAAGTGACTTAAACTTAAGAAAATTTCAGGCAACTTAAAACTAGCAAAACCGTAAAACTTTTTGAAACTTTTGTTTTGAAACATGTTGAAACTTCTTGTCGGTGTTTTAGAACCGATCTTACGTAAAGATTGTTTGATTCGGAGGGTCTCCACAATTGATCACGCAGACAAAAGAGACACGAGGATTTTTATACAGGTTCGGGCCTTCTCAGGTGAGAATAACAACCCTACTCCTGTGTATCTTGTATTGGGTATATGGATTACAATCAGTAGAGGGTCTTGCTATCATGCTACTACTGACTGAACTCAACTGTCTCCCAAAAAGCCTCCTCCTATCTCTAAAAGACACCTTATTTATACTACGCAGTGGTGGCTATTGTCGTTCTAGGCTAATTAGTCACCCATTATTATGTAATAATGAGAGTAATTGCTGGAGTAGTAACCTCCCCATGCTGTCAAACGGTTATCAGTCAGAGATAGTGGAGAATTATCTTTAGTTATGTCAGGCATAACTATGTATTTTGACTACTAGGATTCTCACCATTAAATGGGCCTTCTGACGAGTGGACCCAGTTAGTCGTGAGGAAGTCGTAGCAGAGCTGGTCATAGCAGAACTTACGACTAGGGGGGTAGTCGTAGAAGAGCTTACGACTGGGTACTGGTCGTAGAAAGACTTACGACCGGACATAATCGTAGCAGGACTTACGATTACACTATAATCATAGAAATGCTTAAGACTAGGGGGTAGTCGTAGAAGAACTTACGACTACCTGACTTGCTCTTCCCTTATAATATTAAGGGGTATGCAATGTGACGTCATATTACATGATTATGGAATAATAAAATGAGGATTATTATATCATCGTCATCTAGCCCCCCCCCCCCCCCGCTTCAAGTGAAAATAGCTTACTTGACCGAAGGGTCGTAGATGATCTTTTGACCACTAGGAGGTTGTAGGAAGAACGTTGAAGGAAAACTCTTCAACATACGTTTCTCTCACGTAAATATGCTTGATCGAGGTAATTTGTTAAGAATATTACGATTGCAAGATAGTCGTAGAATAACTTACGACTTCGGAGCAATCGTGGCCTTACGATCGGAAGCAACACTTTTTCGGTTGGCTTTTCATTTGACCCGGGGGTCAAGATGGTAATTTCACTTGAGGTGTGAAAAGAGTGTCTTGGGACTTTCGAACGGGCAGGTTAAAAGTCCGTCCGTCGAGCAATTCAGCGGTGGAAAGCGCTGGGATTCCACGGCGTTTGTTCAGTGTGTGGTTATAAAACGGGCCGTGGAGGTAAAACTTAGGGTTCTTACCTTTTCACCCAACAGTTTGTTGCTTTCTCGTCTCTTCCACCGCCGGTGATTCCGTACACTTGCTTGGAGCTTTCCCAAATCCAAATCTTCCCGCCCTTGAGAGAAAATGGCTAGGATTGTCTCTGAGTGGGCTGAGTCGGAGATGGATGATGCAAAGATGACCGCTCTATCCCCGAGGGACTTCTCGTAAAGTGGATTGTGGCGAATGAGCAGCATTGGCCGTCGGGAGAGGAAGGTCAGATTCCAGTTTTCCAGGCGTACTGTGAGTGCGGCCTCCGATTTCCTGTTCACCCCTTCCTCACACTCGTGTTCGAGCACTTCGGGGTGGAATTAGTGAACCTTGGTCCTAATTCCATCACAATGCTGAGTGTGTTCGTGTACTTGTGTGAGGCCTACCTGGGGATTCCAGCGGATCTCGAGCTTTTCCAGTATTACTATGGAATGACTCGTCAAGCCGGGATTGCCGGTAGCTGTGGTATGAAGCTCCACGACGGTAAGTCGAAGGAGTACATTCAGATGTTTACCCGGTCGTCATGGCCGGGGTGGAAGAATAAATGGTTTTACTAGGAGGTTACCAAGGAAGATAGCCTCTCATTCGCCGGAAGGCCGCGAGCGATCTTCTTCCGGGACTCGACTCGAGAATCTCGACCGGATAGCCCCCTATATTCAAGCTGTCAAAGACTTGAAGTCGGGCTCACCGGTTGGCACGTGGTGAAGTACTTCGTCATGCGCCGAATCAGCCCTTTGAAGGCACGAGTTCCTCCCATGTGGAGGTACTCGGGAAAGGATGACCCAACCAGGGACTAAAAGGATGGTGAGTAGAAAAACTTACTCTTTTGGCTTTATCCTTGATTAATCCTGATTTGGTATGCTAATCGTGTTGTCCATGCGTTCAGATCTTCCACTGGCGGAGGTTGACGAGCGTGTCAGGCTCATCTGCGAGAAGCATCCGGCCAACATGGTGGCTCCTCAAATCCTTGCGGTTTTGACCGCAGAAGAGAAAGAGGGGCGCCTAAAGGTAATCAAATGATTTTGTCTTTAGGCGTTTTGTAGTCGTAAAACGAGATACGACTAATAGGTTTGTCGTAGAAAATCTTACGACTAGTTACTGATCGTAGAAAAACTTACGACCGGACGTAATCGTAACAGGACTACGATTACACAATGTCGTAGAAACACTTACGACTTTTGTGCTGGTCGTACTTATAACCAGCTAGTGACCGTAGAAGAACTTACATTCACTCTTTTTATGTTTCTTAACAAAAAGTAGGCATGGAGAACCGCCAAGACAACGAGGACGTCGATTTGGTGGTTGTTGGGGCGACCGCACAAGCGGAGTTGGCGAAGTCCCCTTCAACCAAGAAACGTTGACTGGTAAAAGTCGGCGACAAGGGGGGTTCAAGTTCGGCTACTCCTGCTCCTTTTGCTAAATTTGTTGCGGGCATGGCTGCGGCGAAGAAGAAAGCAGAAGAAGAGGCCTTTGCCCTTAAGCGTAAGGTCCCCAGGGTTAAGGTACCCTTCTATTACGACAACAAGTCATTCGCAGTTTCAGCTTCTCGTGGCTTCATAAGACAGCTAGAAAAGGAGAACTAGAAGAACTTCATGTCTTTGTGAAGGAAACCGCGCTCGGTGGGATTCGAGGCCGAGGGGAGCGCTCTTAGGGTGGTCGAGACTGATCTCGACCACCCGGGAAGTCGGGAGGAGATGACTCCTGTTGTCCCGAGTGCTTCTCGACCAGCAGTGGTTGAGAAGAAATCGAAGAAATCTTCCGTTGGAAAGGTTGCTCCCAAGTTTCGAGTTAGGTCCAGTAAGATGCAGGTGCGTAAAAATATAAGTGTAATAACTACTTATTGCTTGTTTTTACGAGTTGACTTACTGCGCTTTATGATTTTAGCCCGACGTCTTCAAACCCGTGGATGCTCCCATGGAGAATCCATTGTCACCCTTCACCGGCGAGGGTGTGATCTGCGGTAGTAGTTGAAGATCCCGCTACCATTCCGCGCGGAAGAAGTTGCGGTTCTTGAGGTCGCTCGACCGCCGAGGATGTCGAAGTCGCACGACAACCGAGGTCGTCGAGAGACCAAGAGGAGGCGACGAAGCCTGGGGAGACACCGGAGGTCGGTGGCAGCGAGAGTGCCGACCGCCGTGTTGGTAAGGAGGTTGTCGAGGACGTTCCTTCCGGCCCTCCAGGTGGTGTTCCCGTCACCGAGTCAGAGGAAGAAGAGTACTTCAACTTTTGCTCTGATTTCTTTGGCCCTAACTGTATCGTAGGATCTTCTGCCTACCGATCTCGCGACCGAGTTCCACACCCCAGCAGCATTCCCAATTGTGGGGATGTTTTTGACAATGAACGACTCGAGGGGGTATGGTGGAAACGAGTCGAGGAGATGGATGGGTTGAAGGATCCATCATGAATAGTCTCCATGTTTGCTTGGTCAAACATGAATGTAAGTATTCATCGATACTCACTTACGGTTTTATCTCTTTCTCTTATCGTTTTTCTCCCTTGTAGAGAGTCGTGGAGCAAGTCGCTACGATTTGCGAATACAATCGGCAACTTGTCAAACTTCGACAAGAGAAGGCAGTACTCTGCGAACAAGCAGAGAGGTGGTGAGTAACTGATTCTAGTAATCGTTCTAATTACTTATTCGATACTCGTAGAGGGTTTTCATAGAAAACTTATGACTTGGTACTAGTCGTAGAAAAACTTACGACTAGGGGGTAGTCATAGAATAACTTACGACCACTCATTGGCCATAGAGATACTTATGACCGCTTGTTTAAGTGTGTTCATGTCTTGCCTTTACCCTTTCAGGTTTAAGAGTGACGAAAAGACCTTGGCTGATTCACTCGACTTTGAAAAAGCCGAGTCGAAAAAGCTAAGGGATAAAGTCGCCGACCTCCTGAAGACACTTCAGGAGGCTAACTCTGCAACTAAGCGGTTGCAGGAAAAAATAAATAGTACGTGTGGCTACGACTGGTTTTGATCTTGATCTCCGTCTTCTTAACTTCTCATTCTTTTGCAGAAAAAGAAGTCAAAAATAAGGCCCTTCAGGCCGAGGTGGGGTCTCTCCGGGTTGAGGTCCAGGAGAAGTCCTTAGTTGTCCATGAGACCTCCCGCATTGCGAAGGAGAAAGATCAAGAAATCGAGAACTTGGGTTCTCAATTAGCTGGTAAGTATAACTTTTACCTACTATTGATTTGTTTTATCTTCTCATAGAGTTGTTTTATCTAATCAATCCTTACTCTTTCCAGATCGATTGATTGAAATAAAACAACTCCACGAGGCTTTGACTCATTCCCAGGAGGAGACGAAATCAATGAAGATTAATCTTCAAGATAACATCTCACTTCTGAACAATATACTCGATGGGCTTCGTGCCGGGAGGGTTGCTCCTTGCGACGACATGATGGCTGCTCATACGAGTGCCATTGGGGAACAGGTCGGTACTCTGCAAGAGTTGGTGTCTACTCTGAAGACCAACCAGAATGATTCGATAAGGGAAGCGGTCAAAGGAGCTGTGAGCTTTGTTTTAGCAAAACTCAAGGTCCGTGATCCTAACCTTAATCCTCATTCCGTTGAAGCCGACTTCGACTACACCGAATCTGAAACAAAGAAGCTGATCGAAGAGATGCAGTCGGTTGGTGAGAATGTCGCAGAGAAGATGCAAATAGAATCTCCTTTAACAGAGTAGTCTTGTAATATATTCCTGTAAAGACAAGTCTTTTTGGTAGTGATGCATAAATATATGATCCTTTCTTTTTTCCTGCAAATTATTTCGTAGAGTAGTTAGTAACTCGTAAGATAATGAAAAAGGAAGAAATAATCAGACCAGATATAAGCGATTCCACCTTTCTCCTTCATTTTGCCTGCGAATCATCTCGTAGAGTAGTTAATAACTCGTAAGATGATAATTCAGAAAAACTAAAACTAAGAAATGAAGTCATATTTATAACTTTATCCTAGCCCCCGACTACTTACGTAGTTTATTAGGAATAAACTAAGAAAGTAGTAAAGAAAGGGTTCCTGAAAACAGAGAGGTTTGTTCGACTTATAGTTCTCGAGTATCGACTATCTTGCACTAGTCGAAAGAGTGGAAACAGATCGACGCTAGAAAGTTCCCTCTAGTGGGCAGGACCACGTACAGAGAAAAAAGACTTCGACTAGGTGATGTTACCATCTCCGACCAGATTAATATAATCAATAACGACAACTTGAGCAAAACAAACATGTAGATGACCTTAAGAATTCATTCGACTGTTTTCGTTTTTCCTGACGAAGTTGTCCTGGCAGCAAAAGTAGGAAACGGAACGACGCTAGGAAGTTCCTTCTAGTGGGCAAGACCACGTGCAGAAAGGAGAAGCTTCGACTAGGTGTGTTTCTTCTTTCGGCTAGTAAAAACCAATCAAGTTAATTGAAAAGTAGTCGAACGCATCTCAAAAAGTGCACTCTTCTTAGATTATTTTTCAAAATAAATAAACTAAGGTTTCTGAGCCATGTTTCTGAGCCCAATAAGCTTTGTACTGGTTGTTAATGTAAAGAACAAAGCGACATTAGGAAGCTCCTTCCAGCGGGCAGGACCACATGCAGAGAGGAGAGACTTCGACTAGATGTGTTGTCCTTTTTCCGACCAGTGTACAGGAGGAATGAGCATATAAAAATGGTCAAAAATAAAAGAAAAATTCAAAAAAGGCCAAGACAAGGGAATTGTTTGCAATGCCTGAGCCGGTTGGTGTATTTGCCACTATGAAGCTGCATCTTGTACACACTTTTAACGGCTCTTTGGCATTGTGGAGGTCATAATAATAAAAATCTTGTCGAAAGGCTTTTCTGACCAACGTTTTGTAGGAAGTATGGGTTCCACAGATCCCTCCGTGTATGTCGTGAAGGAGTTTTAATCCTTCGCTCCGCGGAATACATCGCATGAGCACCTCTTGGGTTCTTTTTTTATAAAGGACACCTTCGACCAAAGTATACATTTTGGTCTTTCGGGATAATCGATTTGCTTCTAGATCGTCATCGGGTAGGAAACCCGTCTGAAGGTACTCGTAGATGGGTGTCATCCATGTATCTTAAATCAGAGAGGTTTGTTTTATAGGAGGCGTCTCTAGTTCTTCGGCTATAGACGGCTTTTGAAGCTGTTCCAGAAACACCCCTTTCGGTACCAAAGATCGAGAAGAAGCTAGACGAGCTAGTTGGTCTGCGAGGAAATTATCCTTTCGAGGGATAAATTGTACCTCAAAGCCCAAAAAGTGCTTTTGTAACTTTCGAACTTCCGATAAGTACCGGGACATGGTCGGATTAGAGCACTGGTACTCTTTTCCGACTTGATTCACGACTAGCTGAGAGTCTCCTCTTACGTGTAGTCGTCGAATCAATAGCGCTTTTGTGGCTCGTATACCAGCTAGCAAACCTTCATACTCTGCCACGTTATTAGTGGCCTGAAAGTTTAATTGTATGGCATACTTTAAGGTTTCTCCGGTAGGAGATTCCAGGACCACCCCAGCCCCGAGCCACTTATCGTAAGCGACCCGTCAAAGTACATCGTCCACTGGTCGTGGGAATCGGACTGGGGATCCTAAACAGGTTCAGGATTTGTCCATTCGGCGACAAAGCCTGTCAAGATCTGGGATTTAACGGCCGTTCGGGACACGGAATGGATGTCGAATGCCCCAAGTTCAACTGACCATTTTGCCATGCGTCCCGCTGTTTCCCTATTCTGGAGGATCGCTCCCAAGGGAAACTCGGACGCATGACTAGTTTGTGCTTTGAAAATAATGCCGCAGTTTCTTCGAAAACATGAGGAGGGCATATAGAAGTTTTTGAACCTAAGGGTAACGCTCCTTAGGTCCGTGTAAAACCTCACTGGCGTAGTAGACTGGTCGTTGAATGTTCTCACGTTCTACGACCATCACTGCGCTCACTGCCTGTGGCGTGACAGCTAGGTAAATTAAGAGCGTCTCTCCTGGTTTCGGGGAAACCAGAACAGGAGCACTCGTAAGATACCTCTTGATGTCCTCGAAGGCTAGGTTAGCCTCTTCCGACCACTCGAAGCCCTCGTGTTTCCTTAGAAGTTTGAAGAAAGGCAGTCCTTTTTCCCCCAGACGTGCTATGAAATGACTTAACACCGCCATGCATCCTGTGAGTTTTTGGACTTCTTTCTTCGTGGTCGGGGGGTGCATCTGAGTGATGGCTTTTATCTTTTCAGGATTTGCTTTGATTCCTCGTGCAGAGACCAGGAATTCAAGTAATTTTTCTGAAGAGACCCCGAACACACACTTCTCGGGATTAAGTTTCAAGTGGTGTTTTCTGAGGTTGTCGAAAGTCTCCTGCAAGTCTGTGATATGGCTGAGCCGTTAGCTGCTTTTTACGACTAGATCATCAACGTAGGCTTCCAAGTTTCGGCCTGATTGAGGAGCGAAAGTCGTTTGCATCAAACGCTGAAAAAAAGCTCCAACATTTTTTAAGCCGAATGACATTTTGACATAGAAAAATATCCCAAACGGTGTAATAAATGCGGTCTTCTCCTCATCTTCTCGACATACCGATCCGTGGTAACGAGTATGCATCTAGAAAACTCAAGATCTCACATCCCGCAGAGAGTCAACCGGTGATCGTACGAGGTAAAGGGAAATCATCTTTTGGACAAGCTTTCTTAAGATCAGTAAAGTCTACGCACATACGCCATTTGCCGTTCGACTTTCTAACCATTACAGTGTTGGCCAACCACTCGGGGTGGTTGACTTCTCTTATGAAGCCTGCTTTAAGCAACTTGTCTAATTCTGACCTAATAGCATCTCGTCGATCAGGGGTAAATCTCTGTAACTTTTGTTTTACGGGTAGTTTATCAGGCCGTAAAGCTAGCCTGTGCTCGATCACTTCCCTAGGGACTCCGGGCATGTCGGATGCTTGCCACGCGAAGACATCAGCGTTTTCCTGGAGGAAAGTGATGAGGGCGTCTTCCTATTTGGGGTCGGAAGAATCCTCAATGCGAGCAATCTTCGAGGGCTCCCCCGCGTCCAGAGGAACCTCTTTGATCTGGTCGTTCGGCTTAGGTGCAGCTTTAAGCTTCGACTTGCTAGTCGAAGGCTGACTTTCATCTCGAGTTGGTAGTTGCCCAACCATCTCGAGGGAGCAACGGTCGTAGGAGTGCGCCATCTTCTTGTCACAGTATATCGTGATCACTCCTTTGGGACCTGGCATCTTAAGACATTGATACCCATAATGAGTAGCTATTAAGAATCTTGCCAAAGTTGGTCGTCCGAGTACGACATTATATGCCGTATCGAAATCGACCACATCAAATGAGACCTTCTCTGTCCTGAAATTGCTTGGTGATCCAAACGTTAAAGGAAGAGAAAGTTAGCCAATTGGTTTGGCCGAAGACCCCGGTACGATTCCATGAAATGAATATCGTACCGGCCTCACCTTTGTCCTAGGTACCTGCATCTCATCCAGGGTACTCGTAAACAGTATGTTTAGCGAGCTTCCACCATCAACTAAAACTCGATTGACTCGACAATTGTTGATGGTGGGTTCGACCACTATCGAAAATCGACCTGGTCTAGTCGAAGGGATCGGACAATCACCTTTCTCGAAAGTAATGGTGACTTCCGACCACTTCGGTAATTTATTGACGAGAGGGGAGTCGATTGTGTTTACCTCATGCTCGACAGCTTTTAGCTGTCACCGCGATTCGTATGCCGAAGATCCCCCATAGATGTGATCAATGGTGTGTTGTGGATCCTAGAACGACATCTCCTCATCATCCGACTCGTTCTGTCCACTTGTTTGGCCTACCTGTTCAAGAGTAGGAAGTGGCCCCTTGCTAGAGTAATAGTCTTCGAGTTTCTGTAGGAAAACTCGGCAGTTACGAAGATCATGCCCTTCTTTTTTATGAAAGGGACACCACCTGAGTTTGCTGTTTCTTCGATCTTGGCGCTTACCTTTGCCTCGATCGGAATTTTGCTTGGGGTTGCGTGGCTCTTTGTCGCTTACGACCAGGACCTCCTTAGAACCGGCAACTGGAGATTTGTGTCTATTTGCCTTGTTCTTAGATTTCCTAGCATTTTTATCTTTTTTCTTACCACTTTTGCCTGCCTCCTGAGGGATGTTGTCTTCACAATCGATAGTATTGTTCCACTCGACTGCTTCAGCAGCAGTCGCATATCTATCGGCCATCTCAAAGAGTTCGGCGACGGTGCCAGGTGGATGTAAAACGATATCCTCGGTTAGCCTTCTGCTACGGACTCCCTGCATGAAAGCCCTGATCACAGATGAGTCAGAAACTTCCGGAATAGAATTTCGAACCTGACTGAAGCGCCTAATGAATTGGCGTAGTGTTTCATGGTCGTTTTGCCTTATCCGGTGCAGATCATCCTCCTTTCCAGGGCGATTGTAAGTGCCCTAGAAATTTGCCAGCAAAAGATCAGAGAGGTGTTGCCACGAGTAGATCGATTCGAATGGCTGGTTTAAAAGCCATGATCGTGCCGATCCTTCGAGCACAGTCGGAAGGTAATTCACCATGACGTGCTCTCCTCCTCCTGCAGCTCGGATAGCTGTAGTATAAATCTGGAGGAACTCGATGGGATTCTGAGTTCCATCGATTTTCTCCATATTCGCCGGTCGAAAACGAGGCGGCCAGTGAACTGCTCGAAGGTCGGGTGAAAACGCCCGACACCCCGAGATAACCTCTTGCCTCCTTTGCAGAAAAGAAGGGTTAGTATCGCCGGGTGATCGTACTCGTCGATACCCAGCCACAGGAGGGCTGGACCTATGATAGGTCTCAGCTTTACGAGGAAAATACTCCTCGTACTCCGTTTGCCACCGTGCATCCCGTCGCCGAAGTGGTGAAAGATCACCTCTCCTGGGGGCTTGTTGTGTCTTCCTCAGGTCAGGAGAACGACGTGAGTGAAGGTCATGCCGCCTTCCATGCGACGAGTTATCTGAACAGCTAGCAGAAGAAGGAGTCATACTACTACAACTTCCTGGTTGTGGTCGACGAAGACGCTCGAGTTTGGCCATCGTGTCCTGAAGCCTTTGTGTGATCTCTTCTGCAAAGAGATCATATCCTAGCGCTCGAGCGAGTTCTTGAGTCGGGTTTTCCAGCAAGTCGTTGATGCGCTGGAGTTCTTGAGCTTCCTCCGACTGGAAATAAGCACGCTCAGGAAGGTTCCTTTGAGCCGCTATTTTCCTCCGTCGGGTTGTCTCAGAATGGTCTATTTCAGACCCCCTGAGTTGGTTTTTATGGAGTGCGAGAAGGTTGAGGATGTCCCGCGCGTTCATTAAAGTGTTCGTCTCGTTCACCAGCACTGGTGTCCTTGCCATTGCGACGAGGTGGTGTAGAGTATGCCCGTCGGGTAGCATCGTCAATCCTTTTTCTAGGAGAACGATCCTTATCAGAGGGAAGGACAAAGACCTCCCTTCCATGACCTCCACTTACGCTCGAGACCTCCTCACTTGAGGAGTAGTCGAGCGACACCATCTGGTGACTTAGAGTAAACCCCTCCAAGTAGGGGAACTCCGGATTATAACCGTCTCGTCTGCGGTGGGTCTGCGCGCCGACGATTGGATTTGGATGAACAGCGTGTTCGATCCTCTTCCCTGCGGAAGTACTCGAAGAGAGAGGACCATCAGATGCCGATGGAGTTCCGGAATGATGGCTTCCAGAACCTGTCTTGCTAAGTCGTACTGCCTTGGGGGGACTCGAACACTTGGAGGAAAAACTCTCGTCGTGTTGCGAATTTGCCCCAATACAATCCTGCTATTGGTCAAGTTGACCCTTGCCCCCCGAGGAAGTTGGTTCCTCGACTGGGCATACTGTCGTGGGGGATAAGGGTCCCTCCTCGACTCCGGTAGTGATGCAGTCTCCGAGATCTGATAGAAGATCTCCAGAAGCGGCAACACCGCGGCAACACCGTCAGAAGATTCGATACTCGGTTCGTAGTCGAAACCGGCATCCATGTCGACGTCTGCGTAATCGGCCAAGTCGAACCAATTCTCCTCGTTCCATTCTCCTGCCATGGTAGCATCAAAGAGAAAAGAAAGAACTGTTGACAAGGAATTACCAGAAGATCCCCACGGTCGGCGCCAACTGTCGGTGTTTTAGAACCGATCTTACGTAAAAATTGTTTGATTCGGGGGGTCTCCACAATTGATCACGCAGACAAAAGAGACACGGGATTTTTATACAGGTTCGGGCCTTCTCAGGTGAGAATAACAACCCTAGTCCTGTGTATCTTGTATTTGGTATATGGATTACAATCAGTAGAGGGTCTTGCTATCATGCTACTACTGACTGAACTCAACTATCTCCCAAAAAGCCTCCTATTTCTAAAAGACATCTTATTTATACTACGCAGTGGTGGCTATTGTCGTTCCAGGCTAATTAGTCGTCTATTATTGCGTAATAATGAGAGTAATTGCTGGAGTAGTAACCTCCCCATGCTGTCAAACGGTTATCAGTCAGAGATAGTGGAGAATTATCTGTAGTTATGTCAGGCATAACTATGTATTTTGACTACTAGGATTCTCACCATTAAATGGGCCTTCTGACGAGTGGACCCAGTTAGTCGTAAGGAAGTCGTAGCAGAGCTGGTCATAGCAGAACTTACGACTAGGGGGGTAGTCGTAGAAGAACTTACGACTGGGTACTGGTCGTAGAAAGACTTACGACCGGACGTAATCGTAGCAGGACTTACGACTACACTATAGTCGTAGAAATGCTTACGACTAGGGGGTAGTCGTAGAAGAACTTACGACTACCTGACTTGCTCTTCCCTTATAATATTAAGGGGTATGCAATGTGACATCATATTACATGATTATAGAATAATAAAATGAAGATTATTAGATCCTCGTCACTTCTCGAAACTCCCCGGTTGAAACTTGTGTTCAAAAATCTGAAACTCGTTGAAACTTAGTTTGAAACTTCTCGTGGAATCTTCTAGAAACACGCGAAACTCAATGAAACCTAAAACTTTTAAAATATTCTCCCGAAACTTCTTGAGATTACTATACCGTTGCAAGGCTATAACGTTCCCTAGTTGCTTCTACATTAATACGTGTGAACTGATAGATGGATACTCCTGTATCTTTTGCATGCACTACAATTCACAATTAATGTACAAAATACTTATGTTAATTTAGTGACCGTCCAGAGAACGGCAAAGTTTTTTTTGTTTTTTTTCCAAAATTCCTTGTGCTGGCGATGAATAGGCAGGAGAACCCCCGTCAGCGTGCAAGTTCCAACAAGCAGCCGTACCAGCGATCAGGCTTTGAGCAGCAGCCGTGCAGCGAGCCAGCGATTAGGCTTTGAGCAGCAGCCGAAGTGAAGGCAATCAGCAAGTGGTGGCTTCGGTTAGGCCGTGCCGGCCCCGTCCAAACAGGGCTGCAAACAACAAACGCCCGGCCTGGCAAAGATTACGTCAAACCCTCCGGCCCATGCACGCGTGATCGTGCGTGACGAGGCCAGGCACACTAGTAACTAGGTATGTAGGCGCGCTACGCTGCGCCCGTGTGAGAATGTCTGAATGATGTCCAGGTTGAGGCGAGTTGGGCAAATGGAATGGCTGTACATAGGAATACATAAACAAGAGGGTTAACTCTGGGGGAAAGATTCCCAGGTGTGAAGATAAATAGATAGATCAGTTAGGAAAAAAACTGGCTAAGTAAAAAATTCATTGCTGCGCACCGTATCGTACAAAGGAAGACAGTGTATTATAGCTAAGCAAATAGACATGTAGATGGTAAACATTGACCGTATATGTACGTACATAGGTAATATATGGGCCGTACACAGCCGACATGATGGCAGATTTGAGGGAGGCACACATTTAGTCTTAAGTATTGGAAACAGTATGGACCCTTAGGAATTTGACGTGGACTGAGTAGCAGTTCTAGTGGTATGTACATTTGTTTAGAAGAGTAACTTCGTATATATACATATGTTCGCAGTACATTTTCTATTCGTGAGGGACAGTAGCAATAAAAGATCTACACAGAAGGTAGACTAAGATGCACGGAAGGTAGAGTACGATGCGTTGGGCTTGCTGTAGATGCTTCCAGCATCCCTGCGGGAACAACAAAAGAAGCGAATGGTAGGTGTCCTAATCGAATAGCGGGAAAAAAAAGGAAAGGCAGGAGAAAATACAGAGGTATTACCAGGTAGTTAAACAATTTCTTAGCTCATCTTGTAGTTGATGCCTCAAAGGGTACTATTAACCAATCGCGCCAGTGGACCAAAAACACAGAAAACGCTGTGAAACCTGGGTAGAACATGAAGGATCTGCATAAGCGGTTCTGCATAAAGAGCAAAGTATAATAACAATAAGCTGAAGGACAACTCAGCAATACAGAATGTAAATTCACCATATATACAAAAAAAAAAATCAATTAGCAAAACAACCGAAATAAAATGAAGATTCATATCACAGAGGAACTGGTATAGGCAATGTGTACGTATCGAAGAAAGATAAATCAAATCAGGTAGACACTCATTAGGCAAATCAGTTCAGAAATTACGATAAAGACTTAAATTAGTTAGAATTAGGAGGGAATCCACCGACTGATTAACCCACCGATAACTTTATTAGTTAGAATTAGGAGGGAATCCCTCGGCTTTGACTAAAAACTGAATCTTATGTAAGTTTTTTTTTTTTTAACCATATCAAGCATAGCTAAGATGGTCCTTGAAAAAGGGCAGATCATTCTTTCGATGCACCATCTTCTTATAGATCTTTAATTATAACGCTCTACTTGATGACATAACAAAATGAATACAAAGAAAGTTACAAATAGAGAATAAATCAGCTAAAACTGTAAAAGCAAAAGACAGCGGGCATTTTTTTAATAGACTTGAATTTTAATGTAGGACTAACCTGAAGAAAGCTGAGCATTTTTATCTTGGCACATAGGCTTCAATTCTGAGATATGGTCAGGAGGGAATCCCTCGGTTTTGATGAACAACTGAGTATTATGTAAGGGGTTTTCTCTTTTTTTTTAACTATATCAAGCAGAGCTAAGATGGACCTTCAGAAAGGACAGATCATTCTATTGGTGCATCATCTTCTTATAGACGTTGCATTATAACGTTCCACTTGATGGCATAACAAAATGAATATAAAGAAAGCTACAAATAGAGAATAAATCAGCTGAAACTATAAAAACAAAAGACAACAGACATTTTTGAAGAGACTTGAATTTTTATGTAGGGCTAACCTGAAGATAGCTGAGTATTTTTTTCTTTGACACATAGGCTTCAATTATGAGATATGGTACCTCTCACGGGATGAGAACAAAAAAAGCAATCTGAAATTCAGAAGAAGGGAATTAAATCATGAGGAGAAATGTTCATGTAGAGCACACACTAGCACACTGCATGTTTAATTGTTTTTTATTATTTTGGCGCAAGTAGATCAAACGAGTATTTTTCAACGAACATTCTAAGAGATGTTGCGGTAGGAACGATGACATCACAAAAGGAAGAAGATGATGCGAAGCACCCTATAGTTCGTAAGTAACTTCTATGAGCAAGCAACCACTCGTGTACTGTCATGGCGTATTAATGTATTAACAGTCGGATAGTGCAAGAAGGCCTAAACAATCTGCTATGCATTCTTAAGTTGAGAAGGCAAACCCCTCAAAAAATTAGCAAAAACTATAGGGTCAATTCAGTCAAGAATGTTTGCTATGCTAATCAAGATAACAAACAGGATAACATAAATTAAACACAACCCACAATATATCTCCTTAATCATGTGAAATTGTGACTTCTAAAGGTTACCGAAAACTACCAACGCATACATCACACCCTCCTCACTACCAATCTATTGCTTAAATGACAAGAGTTATGACTGGTTCCATCAACTATTCCAGGACGGCAACAAAATCAAGAGGCACATCTACTAAATCAAAATGTGAAATGAAACAATCGCCCAATCTGGTCCCTGATCCCCTTGTCCCTCCAGCTCCACGCCCAAATCGATCGATCCGGTCTAGGCCGATCGTGGTCGGTCGGTGGGAAGATGGGGAGGAGGCGATGGCAGGGGCCACAGGTGAGTTCATTTGATTGGGGAGAAGGGGAGGAGGCGCTGGCAGGGGCATGATTCGGTCAGTTTCTCACGAAATAGGATGTTCAGACAAAAGAAAGCAAGATAGGTAGGCGCAACATTTACCTGCATACCTGAACAAGAATGAAGAAAGAATGCCTTGCGCAAGATTGTTACATATGGGAAACATCGTAGCCTTGAATGTTCTCCATGGATACTAAAGCTCTTTGGCCTGCAAAAGGTAGAGCATAATTATATTAGAAACCTTGTGTTGTGATTATCAAAACAAAAAAAAAACACACTACGGCATTTCATGAAACGATGCTCTGAACATGACAACATAAGACAGATCATGGCTGTCATTTTGTTCCGTAATCGATGCTTTCCATCGGTAAAAACGCATAGTCATATTTAGCGTAAAGCACCGAGGTGAGAAACGAAACCACACAAATCGGTAGATAGCAACAAAGACAAACGATGCCCACCTAGATCGACCTAGGAGTGAGGAGGCACGTACCGTCCGATTGAGTTGGGCGGCGGCGGCATGGAACTTCTTGATCTTAGTCATTCTTGAAGAAAGCGAGGCTGCGATCTGGATGATCGTCGTCTCGCGGGCGGCGTGTAGCTGTCGATCTTCCATGATCCTTGAAGAAATCGACACTGATGAAGCCGGCATGGTTGTTGTCGCTGCACAGGAAAGGCAGAAAAAGGGTTAAGCACCCAAAAAAAACAAAAATGGGCCGAACCGATTGGGCACTTAGATCCGCCGATGAAGTGGGGAGGAGAGGCGCTCGGTGGCGGCGTTTGGAAGACGGCCTAGAAGGAGGCCGACGACGACGCGGCGGCGTGAAGCACCTCGCATCTTCGCAACGCGCGCGGCTTGAGCAAGTCGGTGAACAATGGCGATGATGTGGATGGAGGGTACCCCATGGTACCTCGCGGAGAAATGTAAAAGAAGATGGGAGAGGAAAGAGCGGCGCAAAAGCGCGGCAACGGCAGCGGCGACGCGGCGGCGGCTGCGAGGAGGAGGCGAGAGAGAGGCTATCGGGAGGAAGAAAACGATGGCGATGCGTGCGTAGGTGTCGTGGCGGCCCTAGGGCTCGTTGGTCGCGCTTGCTTGGCGATAGCGCATTGGCACGAATGGAAGCTTCGTGTGAAGGCCACCACACAGGAGGCCGAGACCGGCGCCGTGTCGGATCGCTCGAGCGGGACAACAACCGGCCGACCGGGAGGAGGGAGGGCGCAACGGCGTTTTCACGCAGAACGGCGCCAACAGGGAAAGGTGGCGGCCTGCGATTGGAGGACTTAACGTACGGAATCAACCTGAGGCCTCCGATTCCTTCCGGCTTAATAATAGGTAAGATTCCTCGCGAGCCAGGCGGCGCGAGATTACTTGGTTTGAGCCCCGAACTGAGTCGGAGGAGCTAAGCAAACCGATCAGGCTTTGCAGAGCAACGGGGTGGAAGACGACTCAGTTCTGTAGGCGTGTGATCCGCCATTCGTGCCGTGCGTGAGGTTCATGTGATTTAAGATATTACTAGTTGAGTCCCGTACGTTGCTACGGATTAAAAAGGTCGTGTAAAGTTTTTATATTGACCATGCTAAGCATCCACGGCGATTCAGATGGATCCATATTGACCATGCTAGCTAAGAAGTATCCACGGCAATTGATATTGACCAAAGTGATCAAGAGAGGGAGAGAAAGTTCTTCCACAAAACAATACTCCATCCGTTCTTTTTACTTGACACAGTTGGCTTTTCACAATCAAATTTTCTAAAATTTGACCGTCAATAAGTTTAAAACTATCTTAATTGGTTATATAAAAATTATATCATTAGAATTGTCGCTGAAAATACTTTCATAATATTATAATTTTATTAGTACATCTTAATGTAAAAGTTATAAAAATTTGTGATCAAAGTCACATCTCGAAGACCGTGAAAAGTCAACTGTGTCTAGTAAAAAAAGAACGGAAGGAGTATATAGGAGTGGGCAGTCGCCCATCATAAGTGCTCAGCATAACCATAGAAAAAGTTTCAAGTACTGTGTTGATGCCATCATTCAAAACTGAGCTGCAGTACATTTTAACAGCCATGAAATATGTTGTTAAATCCCGAAACTTGAGCAATAGTTGCAAAATAATTTGAAAAGGGAGGAAAAATATTTAAATAAATCAGAGCATCAAGACATAATACTTGGGGTCTGGAATCATGATAACAAAAGAAAAACAACACATTTATTTTACATATTTACTTTTCAATTACAATGATATGCAAGCATGCTACATCTTACTATAACAGATAACTAATTAGTGCACAAACTATTTGATAGGCAAATTCTGTGACTGCACAAACTTCCATTGCAAACAAGTTTATCTCAGCTTGACTGGACATAAGTCATCATACTATTCGATTGTTGAGTCTTAAAAAAAAACATCCAGTTGGCCATCATCGCCTACTGTCATAATGCCAAAATATCTAGCTTCACATCCATCCTTAAATAGCTTCACATCCATCCTTAAAACTCTTAGCCTTCTTGCGCACTAATTAAACATCTACACACATCGCCAATTTGTGCTGACGCCGATTGCCATGTAGACGTCCACGTGGGCACTGACTCAGCTCTAGGGCTTAGGTGGCGATGATGTGGCTAGGCCATGTCAGCCCATGGCCGGCAGTACTACGGCGACATCCTCGCCGGCGCTTCGCGCCACGGCGAGGGGTGCCAAAAGCAAGAGCTCGACTTACTGATTCTAGGGCGCACCTTAGGAGCTAGCGGGCGCGAGGTTTTGGCCGTCAGTGATGAGGTTTGGCGGCGGCGTGAACTAGGGCTCCGACAAAGTGGTGGCCTGGAGGTCCTTGGCTCGAGATGACACGCGCACGAGGTCGACGATGAGGCAGCGGTGCCGAATATGCGGTCGATGTCGACGAAGGTCCTTGGACGACGCCGGGGAAGACGAAAGGAGTTTCAGTGATCGATGAAGAAACTTGAAATCCCGGCGATTGAGAGGGAGAGGATGTAGGAGGCTTGGGGCGCTGGGATGCGAGGTGAAAGGCGCACCCAGGGCGCACTTAAATAGGGGAGGGCGAGGCCAAGACAACGTGCGGCATACGAAGGTCCTCGCTGGATCTGAGGTGGATTCAACGGGATTTGGGGCCGAAGATGGAAGGGACAGGGCCGTGCTGAGCACGGATTTGATATGATGTTAAAATGCTGGAGAAAACGAGAGGGATTTGGATGATTTGACACAGCTTTGGAAGGTTTTCGAAAAAGCGATAATGGTGGATGCAGCGGGATGTGTGGGGAAGAAGAAGGAAAGGGGAGAAGAAAGGGTGACGTGGATGGCGGACCCACCTGGAAGTGAGGCAGAGAGAGAGAGAGCGGGTCAGAGGCTGACACACGGGCCCCGCGGGAGAAATGGAATGAGTGGGCCTCGCGTGTGGGAAAAAGAGAATGGGTCGGGGAGTTTTGGCCCAAATGAGGTTTTCTGATTTTTATTGATTTAGCTATTTAAATAACTCAGTTAATTCATTTTGGCTTTAGAAAATAGTAAATAAAAAAAAAATTATGAGAAAATTCACAGAAATTCCCTGAGTTATTTTGGACTTAACTACAATATTTCCAACTCATAATTGGTAATTAATTTTGCAGATGATTTATTTTGGTTTTGAAATAAATAGGAAAAAGTTTTTAAAATTTTGGAAAATTCCATAAAAATAATTAAAATTTATTTTTAATTGGAAATTGAAATTTGGGCCGTTACATTGTCCGACTACTGAGAACGAATAGCGATGGATGATAGCTAGAGTCTATACGATGTTGATTGATGGTGGAACTACTACCATCCACTAGGGGACCTATCACCGCTATGCATACACAATGCCTAGCTAATCTAATGATTTCTTTTGTAATTGTTTTTATTTATAAAGAAAGTTCTATGAAAGTCATGTGAGACTTATGCATAGGTGTGGGGTTCACTCTGGGTAGACATAAGTTTTACTGACACATGGGACCTAGTTCACTTAATGATTTATTTTATGATTTTATATTTATTAAGGAAATTCCATGAGCCTTAGCTGGAACTTCCCAGTGTTAGCTAGACATTAGCCTTATAACTTGATCAGGGGTGTCTACGGGTTTGGGTTCATTTTTGAGGTAATATTTGGTTAGCTTCATTACTTGCGTGTCTTGGCATACCCTAAAGTAACCTATCACACTAGATTGATCCTTAGCTCTGTCATATGCTAACGACTACCTCTAGTTAGGTAGATAACTACCATACAAGGTCTATGGGCTCTTGCCTACTATCCCTTGCTTATTCTATGTTCTAAGGATATATGAGCTTATGTTATTATGATTACCAGTTACTGCCTAGGTCCTTGGTGCCTTTGACACGACTGCAAAACCTAGTCAGCCCTTAATTTAAGTAATTACTTTACCTTATCAGTACGATGACCTATTCACATTATCAAGTCATACAACAGCAGCACTACTTTGGATTAGTCTTGAACTAGAAACCCCAAGTGATTACCAATTACTTGATTTAGCTATATTAATTCAGTTACTGATTACCCACTTAACAAGCCACTGCTAGTCGAATCACTTAGGAATCAACTAACCTCCCTAACTGATTAACATAACTAGTCGGCCAATTGACTTGGTAGGGCCCTATGATCAGTTAAACACTTTTGAAAGCACTAATGATCACTTACACTCTTACAGGTGGACCCCACTGTGTACTTCTAGTTAGCCTATGGTTACCACTATCCTACATATAACTTATACTACCACGGAGCATTCATCCGAGTCAGTTACTTAGTTAAATTATAGATATTTCTAATTATCTATTATCTAACATTATCGTTAATGGCTAGCTAGTCTCTACTTGCATGACTTATGAATTGACTTAATTAATCCTGCATTTGTTGATGGCAATTTCCACTAACTGACTAACACTTCTAATTATATACTGGTACTTAGTTAACCTATTTAAATCCTTTGCTAAAGATATATTTAACTATGAATCATCTATGTACTTGATTTAGTACTCACAATTACTCACTAATCGATTTACTAACCACTTACATGTGGGCCCTATTGTCATACATACAAAGAGAGGGAGTAACAGAGAGATGGAGAGGACCAACTTGTCATTACCAGAGAGAGAGAGAGAGAGAGAGAGAGAGAGAGAGAGAGATGGAGAGGACCAACTTGAGAGAGAGAGAGAGAGAGAGAGAGAGAGAGAGGACAAAGAGCAACAGAGGGAAGCTCCCTGTTTCAACTCGAAGCAGAGGATGTAGGGCAGGCGACGATGGCGAGGTTGGCGCCAGCGGAGGCCGGGGTCAAGTAAAATGGAACCAGGGACGGTCCACGGTCTCGTGGGTATTGGCGACGCGACCGAGCGTGCACTAAGGCGGTTGTGCGATGGTGCACGGCTGCCGACTGTGGGGTGGAGACGGCGGCACTAGAGGAGGATAGGGAGAGGAAGAGGAGGAGCACGAGGACTAGTGAGGTGAGGGGAGCTCACCAGGGTAGTTGCCCACGACGGAGATGGGCCGAGGCGTGCTGGCGATGGCACCAGGGGCGGCGCAACAATGTCCATGCGGCGGTGGCACTGGGGAGAGGAGAAACACAGGTGAGCGGCGGGGGAAGGTATAGGGAGGCCTAGGGCTACTCCCATGGGGATGAATCAAAGGAATGCTCACTAGTCGGTGTAGGATGATGGCGACGGCGGTTTCAGCTGGGAATAGGGAAGACGAGAGGGGCATAGTGCTCCTATTGAGAAATCCCAAAATTGGTTGAGGGCTTTTGGAAAGTATGACTCGGAGCATGAAGTGACGCGAGTAGAATTGGGAATGGCTCACTGTGTTGGGCGAAATGGTGTGCGGAGGCGATGGCCGCGGATAGGGCGTCGTCGGATGGGAGGAAGAAGGTGCGCGTTCCCAGCACTTCGATTGTCGCGAGGAGAAAGAGAGGTGTGTGTGTGTGTGGATGATGATGCCACGACGACGGTGATGGCCAAGGTGGGGGTGTGTAGGGCTTATCGGGGTGGCTCGTCGGCACGACGACAAAGCCAAGGAAGCATGCGGCTCGGTTCCTCTTCATTGCTCGGCGGAAGGAAGTAGGGGGGAGCAAAGCGGAGAAGATGGTGTGCCGAGAAAGCTTTATAGCTTGGTGGAGCCAGGGAGGGCTAGGTAGTAGGGCGAGGCATGGAGTTGCCTCGTTGCTCTGTTGGTGACGAGGGGTGGTGTGGCGATGGCGTGAACGATTAAGGCAATGGGAGTTGGTGGTGACAGGGGGTGGCAGTTGGCCGGGCGGCATGGGCAGGGGTTGAGCTACGTGGGAGCAGGAGACGGCGTGGGTGTGCGGCATGGGCGGTGCACAAGCGGTGTCCCCTCGACAATGCTGTAGCAGGGAGAGTGATGGGGGCAGAGGAGGAAGGAGGAAGGAGAGGGTTGGTGTGTATGACGTTGGGGCGAGGACGATGGAATAGGAGTGGGTGGCTACGGTGATGGGGGCAGGCACGAGCGACGCAGGCACAACAGCGACGACATGGCACCAGGGAGCTGGCGTGCTGGCGTTGGTGGGCAAAGGAGCAGAGGAAGGGAGGCTGGCGAGTAGGCCATGAAGGAAAAAGGAGGAAAGAAAGAAAAAGGAAAGAAAAAGATAAAAAGAAAGAAAAGGAAAAGGAAAAGGAAAAAGGGGGAAGTTGGGCGAGGCCGGGTGGTTCTGGCCCAGGCCGCATTTTTGAGATTTCAATTTATTTTTTCCTTTTCTTTTTAAACTCGATTTGAATTCAATTTTTTGTTTTTGGGTTGATGTGTCAATTAACAACTAAAAAAATTAAATACGGACGAAGTGTAACCAAAAGTTTTTAAAAATCCCGCATTTTTAAGCACTTTCAAATGCTCATAAGTTTTGGGATGTTACAGCGAGCCGAGTGGAGGCTGTCCGCGTGCTAGGTGGATGGGCAAGCACCGTGTCCGGGTGACTGGGGGCCAGAGGTGCTCCTGGTGGACAGCTGAGGCTTCTTCGGGCCATGGAGTTATGGCCGATGCTAGTCCGGGCCATGGAGCTATGGACAAGTGCCAGCTGGCAGCGCACGTCCGGGCATGGGTGCTGCGGACAAGGCTTCATCCGGGCTAGGGTGGCGCGGACAGGGGGCGTCTGGGCTAGGGTGGCGCGGACGAGGCGATGTGGTAGCACGGGAAGTGTCTGGGCCACCCAGGAACGATGCAGATTACCTCCGCAAGACAGGGGCACGGACTTGGACACATGTCGACGGCGGCGTGTTCGTTGTGCCATTTTGGGCATTACGGTTGCGAGAACGCTGTTTTTCCTAATAACGGTCCCAATAGTGTCATTTAGGCCAAAAACTCGTGAATAATACGTAATAAATCTAGCCATACAAATGCGTGGGGCATCAAATACTTATTTTTACTTGCTTCTAATATACGTGATAGTGAAAATTGTTTGTGCGTTAGCCACAGTAGCAGAGTTATCAATACCGTACTGGTATCGGCCATATCGACCGATACGTACCTTACCGCTATCTAAACCAGTACAAAGTATCCGTACGTACCATACCGGCCTCAATACCGATCAATACCGGTCATACCGGCTCGATACCGGTATGATACCGGTTAATACCGGCCATACCGGTGGAATTGATAATACCGTATATTGAACTATATGTTATATTTGATAGTACTATTATGTATTTGGAATAATACTACAAGTGATATTTGGTATGCATATAATTAAATAAATATATACTTATAAATATATATACTCGTATTATTATATTGAATCCAAAACAGTATACCTGTATAAACCGATACCAAAACGTACTATTCAAGAACCAAACCAATATTGTCAACAGTACGGTATTGACAACTTTGCACAGTAAACTCTTCGAGCCGAGGACACCAGAAGCAGTACTAGTGAGTACATTCTAGTGGCGAAAATGAGCCCAACAGACTAACACTGGGATGGGAGATGGGGAGGTTGGCCACGTAACAGCAGTGACTTCGACATGGAAATGGAACCTTTCCGTGGACGTGAGAGGTGGGCTTGAAGCATTTACTTTTTGGAGAAGTAGTGGGCTCGAACTGGGACGCGCACCCGCTGAACTCCGTGCGTAAGCCCAAGCTAAAAGAGGCCTATGGAGGCGTGAGGCAATAGACTCACGGCCCGTTAAGGTACCACAGGCCGCCATCCAATTGGTCGCACATCACGGGCCGCAAATCTTTAACTGATGACCCAATCTCTCAACGCTCACGCTGATCCAATTTCTAAACTGGCCGCAGATCTCGCGCGTAATCCAATGTCTCAACGGTTGCTTCCATTAAGTCACCTTGTTGTCAGACTCATAGTATGTTTCTTTCATCAGACCGTGTAGAAGAAAATTAATTCCTGGCGCATTACATCTCAAAGGAAGAAACAACAAATGAATCTTCTCTACAAGTAAAGCACAAAGGAACCTTAACAAATGATGGATCATCGTCTAGTAGTAATCATCGACCGAAATAGTATCAACAAATGAAACAGACCGAAATAGCAGGAATTAATTAAGGCGAGAGCCCGAGCAGCTGAGCCTGCATTATTCACTTATTCTCGATCCGGAATGCGGGAAGCGGACACAAGCTGGTGCATGAAGACGGCGGATATATGGCCGGCCGGCACTTACTGGCGGCGGCCGGGGGTGAGGTTTGTGGGAAAGCCGCACGCGTGCTTGACGAGGGGAGCGTAGAGCGGGCTGAACGGGGACTTGGGGAAGACGTCGTTGAGGCACCTGTCGCCGACCGTCTGGAGCACACCGCAGCAGGCTGCGCCGACGCCGGCGCCAACGTCCGGGGACGCGAGCGACCGGAGGATGTCGCCGGCGCAGCTCTCCGCCTTCAGCACCGCCTTCCAGCATCCGGCGGCCGCGGGCGCGCCTGAGCCGCTGGGGAACAAGGGGAGCACGGGGCCGTCGTCGTCCACGGCGGCTGCCGGCGCGGCGGTGGTGGCGGGGATCGATATCGCCGCCGTTGCGGTGGGTGCAACGAGGAGCTGGGCTAGGAGCAGGCAGGAGGAGACCATCATGGACGTGATCTTGGTGGCCATTGTTGCGTAGCGTGGTTGCACTCAAGCTTATGTATAGGGGAAAACAGGAACGATGCCGTGTGCTGTGCAGCCTGTGCTTGTGTTGTTGTGGTGCATGGAAGTTTTTTTATAGGTGGGAGGTGGAAGGAGGTTACGCGAATTGCTTGAGTTAACGTGCGTTACGCTGGGAACTCAATTGCTTTGGGAGTTTATGAGAGTTACTTTGTTCTAAACGATATATACTGTGTTACGACACTGTAGTAATGCATTCGTATCAGCTGTTCTAAATTACTAATTGCATCTTGACTCTTGAGAACGTGGGTTATGGGTTTGGGCTTTACATGATCGAAGAGAGGACATTAAGGAGAGAACATTTGTCACTCCATGTACACGGGCTGGCCCAATTTCCATTCCAAGTAGCCATTTTTGGATTGGGCCGTTCAGCTGCAGATGGCCTCGCATCATGCGATGGTCAACATTGGGCATCCCCTTTTTTTTTTTTTTTTTTTTTTTTTTTTCTGTGATCATTTACAAATGTACAGTACTCCAAGATTCAGGGCGAAGTCAAATGAGCACTCTCATTTTCAAATGTACAGTACTACAAGTTTCAGTACCCTTATCTACCTTAATGCTGGCCAAATGAGCCGCACGATACAGACCGGTATGGGCACGATACGGCTCGGCCCATCTCAGCATAGCCCATCGTGGCCTAACTAATAGATGGGCTATGCCTTCCCGGCTCACGTACCGGGGAGGAGTACTAGACACGGTCCAATGGCCTGTCGTGTCGGGCCGGCCTGAGCCCATTTAGCTCGACGGGCTGTTGCGGCCCACTTAGCCCGTTAGGTCCGAAAATTTTAAAAAAATTAAAAAAATGCTAAAAATAATAAAAAATGTGTAGAATTCAGAAATAGATATGAAAATTGTAAAAAAATGAGATAAGTATATTTAAAATGTAATAAAAAACTTTATTAATGTTCCAATGGGTGTCTCGTTAAAATATTTGCTAAGTAAAAACTCAACGTGAGAAAACCTTGGCAAAGGAAAAGAGTACAACCTGTAGCTCAACATACATCCTTGTTCTACGTGTTTTGTTCGTGAATCAGTTTGTTCTCAATCCTTCATAGTTAGAAGTATCTCCACCATCTCGGTTGTGAGACTTGATCTTCGCTCCTCCAATATTCTTCTAGGAAGATTGAAAGTAGACCAAGAGAAAACCATCGAGATAGGAACAGTTAACACATCACATGCAAGTATGGATAGCACGGGATATGCTTATGGGCTTGCCACTATAGCAAAATTTTGAAGCCTTCTGAGTTGAAATCAACCGTATCGCTGTCCAGATAGGTGGATAGTTCCCCACTCCTTGGGGTTGTTCTTAGCTGAGCAGGCGACACTGTAGAAGAAGAAGACCTGGACCTGGAGGAAGAGACACCGAAGATCTTGCCCCACATATTTATCTTGCTACTTGAGGCGAGGGCTACTGGAGGTCGTTGCAGGCGGACTCCTTGGAACTCATTTTCATACCTTTGGTAAACCTTGTGTAATCAAGAACAAACTTCTGTAAAATAGTTAGTATAGTCTAGCCCTGTAGCATTACTAAGAAGATCAAGTACATTAGCAAATGCTTCAATTTGATCTCTAGGATCTAAAACAAATACAAGTACATATAGGAAAGGGATTTCTCTCCAATATTTAAGGTATTTACTTTTTAGAGCAACAATAGCCTCGCGTAAAATTAAGTCATTTTCATACATTTTCAATTAAGTAGCAATCCGTAGAATACTATGTACAATGATAGGAGATGTTGGATAGTAGACTATGGACAAAGCAACAGTGGTCTCATGATTTTTTTTTCTAAAAACTGTAATATCTTCTCAGCAATGAACCAATGTTGCTCTGTCAATAGTATACTACCACGCTACTGCCGTTGCTGCCCTTCACTCCTTCACCCACCACCACTGCCCTCCACGCCAGCGCTACCCCCTCCTGGCCTCCTCCCTCCACGCCGGTGCCGCCCTCCTCCTCCTCCTCCTCCTCCACCTCCTCTCCTCTCCTCCCCTCCTCCTCAGTCCTCCTGGCTCCCTCCTTCCCGAGCCGGCCCCGCTGCCTTCTCCTCCCTCCACGTCGGTGCTGCCTCCTCCTCCTGCCTTGGCTCCCTCCCTCCCTCGCTATTGGATAGTCGCTTGCGCCACTCCTCCTCCCTCCCTCCCAGTCTAGGTGCTCCCTGCAGCCTGCACCTCCCTCGGCTAGCCTCTCCGCAAGCAGGCAACGTGGGCCGTGCTGGCATCGGGCTGTGCTTGGCACGATCAGGCACTATTTGTGTCGTGCCGGACTGGCCCACCATGCCTGGGTGGCGGTCCAAGCATGACACAGGGCTTCGTGCCGGGCCAGTACAGCCTATGAACAGTATGGGCAATGTCGTGCCTAGCCGGGCCAACAGTGCCATGCCTCGGGCCGGCCCGATTGGCATGACCCATCAGGCCAGCTCTAATATACCTAGAACGCTAGAATTTTACAGGCGACAACTAAGTTCCTCTAGAAATCTAGATAAAAATCCAACATTCTAGTCAAATCCTTAAACCCTCCAACCTAGCTCTTACTACCTCCGGTTCAGAATACTTGCCACTCTTGAATTTTCACGACCTCCAATGTCAAACTTTGAGTGTCAATTTTGTATTAATACATTTACAAAATGTTATAGAAGTATAACATTATAAAAAATATTTATTATGGCAATTCTAACAGTATCATTTTAATACAATCAAACTAAATATTTAGAAGAAAAAAATGGTCAAAGATTATAAGGTTTGACACGTTAGAGTGAAGAGCGTAAGTATTCTGAAAACGAAAGAAGTATTTACTACAAATGTACCATTTGATCCTACTATGCGCCCTCTATTTTAGAGAATTAGAAGGGTGAGTTTTTTTTTCACCTAGCAGATCTACTCTTGTGATTTTTTAAATAATATTATTTTAATTAAAAATTACAAATTTAAATAGTGAAAAAATATTTAAAAAATGGTCTCCTGGTGGCATTTGAAATGGCGACAGGAGGCCATTTATTGCCCAGTCATCGGTTCAATCTCTTGTCGCCATTTCATCTAGCGACGGGAGGTGAAGAGTGCCAAAATCATCATTTCATCTGGCAACAGGAATTCCTATCGCCACTTCAACCGACGATAGGGGCTAGGTTATAAAATCTCCAAATTTTGGCCCAAAACTCATTTCAATTCCGAGAAAAAGAGAAGAGGGAGAGAAGGGAGAGGAGGTGAATGGGAAATATGACCTTGCGAAGCCCTGTCGGTTCGTAGCGGAGGAGAGAGATCGGGAGAAGTAGATCCCGTTGCCCAATTTGTAGGTAAATGTTTTTGCAGCTTTGTAATGAAATTCGAAACCCTGGTAGGTTAGCAAATAAAATAAGCGACATACAATTGATTTTATTGGATAATTTTAGCTGTAGTGTAGTCTGTTGTAGTACATCATTTTAGCTATGTGTAGTTTAGATTATCGTATAGGTGTTATTTATGGTGCAATACGTGAATGATTTAAATTAAATCTACAAAAATATGAAACAAAGCTAAAAAAATTCTAGGTTTTCACTTTTGCATGGTAAAATAATTTTGAAATGCTGAACATACTTTTTAAACAAGGAAAATAGCACGGTAAATATTTTATAAATGCCGAGAATACCTTTTAAACTAGGAAAAATACCAAAATGGCTTTAAAAATTATGTTACAACTCCAAAGTAGCTAAATAGGATGTCTAGAGTCTAACTAAAAAGTTGTCAGCTTCAATTTGGTTCTCATTTTTGCATGGTAAATATTTTGTAAATGACAAGAATACCTTTTAAACAAGAAAAATAGCAAGCTAGCTACAAAAATTCTACAAAAATTCTATAGTAGCTACATAGAGTGTGCGGGTCTTAATTAAAATATTATAAGCTTCAATTTGGTTCTCATTTTTGTATGGTAAATATTTTATAAATACCGAGAATACCTTTTAAACTAGGAAAATAGCAAGATGGCTTTAAAAATTATATTACAATTCTAGAGTAGCTAAATAGGGTGTGTAGAGTCTAATTAAAATATTTTTAGCTTGAATTTGGTTCTCATTTTTACACAGTAACTATTTTATAAATGCCAAGAATACCTTTTAAACAAGAAAAATAGCAAGCTAGCTATAAATATTGTATAAAAATTCTAGAGGAACTACATGGGGTGTGTGTGGATCTTAATTAAAATATTGTTAGCTTCAAATCGGTACTCATTCTTGCATGGTCAATATTTTGTAAATGCTAAGAATAGCTTTTAAACAAGGAAAATAGCAAGATGACTCTTAAAATTATATCAAAATTCCTGGGTAGGTAAATAGGGTGTGCAAATCTTAATTAAAATATTCTTAGCTTCAATTTTTTTTCTCATTTTTACATGATAAATATTTTGTAAATACCAAGAATACCTTATAAACAAGGAAAATAGCAAGATGACTGTAATACCCTGAATTTTATTCTTGAGGACTTATGCGTAATTAGTTAAAAAATAATACGAGAATAGGGGATGTTTGGAATTTTAGGGGAGAGTTGGTTTCGTAGAGCGAGTCGTACATGGGAGGATTTGAGGAACGAGTCTATCTTATCCCCTGTTAAAAAGGAGTTGCAGAGAGATTAGGACCTAAAACCCTAGCTAGTTTATTTCTTTCCCCGTGCACCGCCATCTCTCGAATGAAAATTTCTTTGCCTCGGTTTGGCCACCGACGCACGCGGGAAGTGAGGCTTCGGCCGTGCTGCCTTCACGCGGTGTGCGACCTCCCGGCTGCCACGTGGCCGACTTGGTTCGGTGCTTCCCGGGGATGCCGAAAGTTTCCTCTGTTCATTGCTTCCCACTGTGACAACCCCGTATTGAGGATTTATTTGATCAATTGAATGGAGCCAAGTTGTTCTCTAAGATTGACCTACAGTCTGGGTACAATCAAATTCGTGTGCAGGAGTAGGACAGTGAAAAGACGACTTTCTCCGCTAGGTATTGACACTATGAGTATAAAGTTATGTCTTTTGGACTAATAAATGCCCTTGTTATTTTTATGGAGACGGTGAACAATATGCTACATGCGTACCTTCATGTCTTCGTGGTGGTGTTCATTGATGATATCCTGATTTATTCCAAGTCCGAGGAATAGCATGAGCAACATTTGAGGCTTGTTCTTGAACTCTAAGGAAGAATCAGTTCTATGCCAAGCTGAAGAGATGCGAGTTCTGATTTTCAGAAGTGGGCTTTTTGGGTCATGTGATTAGCCGAGAAGGCATTTCTATTGATCCTAGCAAGATCTCTTCAGTGGTTGACTGGAAGCGGCCATCCAATGTCAAGGAAGTGCGGAGTTTTCTGGGCTTAGCAGGCTATTATCAGCGTTTTTTGGATGGTTTCTCTATAATTTCCAAGCCAATGTCTCAGCTGATTTAGAAAGGCATGAAATTCCAGTGGACAGATTGATGCGGCCCGAATATCTTCCATTAATTCGGTGGGTTTTTCCTGATATTTTAGATGCGCAGTTTGTTTTGCCAGAAGAAAAGGTGCCGTTGGCGACGCAAGAGATCAAGAAAGAAGAATCTACTACTGCCGTGCATACAGCGTGCGAGGAGGAGTCCAGATGTATGTTCCATCAAAGCGGGGCTCATGTCATATGCATGGAGCTGATCCTGGAGGAAGCGGTGGTTATGCATGCCTCTGGCATGTGCATGGAACCGAGTACAACTCAGGTTCTACTAGGCATACTAGAAAAGATCACATACATATACATGGAGCAGCCGTGGGTGCATGAGTTGGGGTTCGCCGCTACACGTGAGCTGATCCATGCAGGTGAGTCTGCTCTGCGTGTACTTGTGCTTGAGCCGAGCCAGGGAGGCGTGTGTGTGCAGCAGATGGTGTTCGATCCAGGAGGAAATCAGCTAGGATCAAACCAAGTCCAAAACTTCTCTATTGGAAATCAGCTAGGATCAAACCAAGTCCAAAACTTCTCTATTGGAGATAAATATGGAGATAGAAGGGAAAGCCATCAAACAACCCAAGAAATCAGGAAGCAAGCCAACGCATGGAAGAAGCTAGGGTCATGCACGTTTCTTTCTCTCCGTGCATTAGGATGGGGCCCACCTGGTGACCGAGTGCATGAGCAGGCAGTCCAGATACTACGTGTGTTTCCTATTTGTCCGCAAGAGAAGTTGGAAGCAGCACGTTCCATTCCAAATCCACGTGATATCCTTTCTTTGCATGCTCTTGGATGGAGCCCACCTTGCATGTAACGTGAAGATGAGCTCTAGTTGTTTTCCATGTGAACACATATGTTATTATTGGTTCACATATCACGTACGTGAGCTTTTAGAGTACTAGTTGAGTCAAAGTCCAACTCATGTTGAGTTCTAGTCCGAGTCTAGGTGCATGTGTGTGCTGGCTATAAAAGCCAAAGTATTGCGTCATTGTAAAGGAGTTAAGTTTTGAGTTATGAAATAAAACACGTGTGCGTGTTGGCCTTCGGCCGTTAGGGTTCATCCCTGTTTTTGGTGTGTTTTTGTGAATTCCAATCTCGGATTTCATCTTGGCGTGGTAGTTTCTAGCTGTGGTGCTAGGAGTTGCTCGTTGGATTTTTGATCCCTATTTCTCGTTCGTGTATTGTGGTGTGCGCGGGCGTGAGATTTATTTATCCAGGTATGGATTGTTGTTTTAGATTACTATTCACATGCATGCTACTGTTCACATGCATGGTACTGTTCATCCAACACTAAAAGAAGACGACACACTACTGATCTTCAAGTTCCACCGTGAAAGATCGGGCAACCCACGGATTCAATCTCACCTCGAGGTTGATCCGCATCACAGATGATTATGAGCGTAGTTTCTATACTTTGAAGGAGAAGCTGGTGACTGCTCCTGTTCTTACGCTCCCTAAGCCAAGGAAGTGCTTCAAAGTTTATTCTGATGCTTCTCGAGTTGGGCTTGGTTGTGTGCTCATGCAGGAAAGCAAAGTGATTGCCTATGCATCGAGACAGCTCAAGAAACATGACCAAAATTATCCCACCCATGATTTAGAGCTCGCTGTAGTGGTTTTTGCTCTAAAGATTTGGCGCCAGTATTTGTATGGTGAGACTTGTGATGTTTTCTCTAATCACAAGAGCCTCAAATATATCTTCACCCAAAAAGATCTGAACCTAAGGCAGAGGAGGTGGCTTGAGTTGATCAAGGACTATGATCCCACCATTTAGTACTATCCAGGAAAGGCAAATGTGGTGGCCGATGCTCTTCGTCGCAACGCGACACCTCCAACTCTCAGTTTTCTTATTGCTGATTTTGAGCACATGGATATCTCTTTTTGCTTTGTGGGCATCGTTCAGGCTGAAACTCGCTTGCTTCTTGAGTCTGCTATTTCAGAGCAAGTGTGGGAGGCACAACAGCAAGATCGGATGCTCCAGCAAGTAAGAAAACGTCTGGGTGAGGGCAAGAAAGGGGACTTTAGCATTGACAAGTTTGGCACATTGCGGTTTAAAGGCCACCTTTGTGTGCCACAGAAGGCTCAGGTCAAGGCTAATATTCTAAAGGAAGCCCATCGTACCTCTACATTGTGCATCCTGGTGAGACCAAGATGTATCAGGATTTGAAAAAGAGTTTATGGTGGAAGAGGACGAGGGTTGATATTGCTTAGTATGTGGTTCCTGTGGTGTTTGCCAGTAAGTTAAGGTAGAACATAAGCGTCCAGTAGGTTGGTTGTAGCCTTTAGAGGTTCTAGTGTGGCCATGGGACGATATCTCCATGGACTTTGTGGTTGGCCTACCTCGTACGTAGCAAGGGAAGGATGCTATCTGGGTTGCAGTGGACAGGTTCAGCAAGTCCGTATACTTTATTCCCCCATCTGAACAACAAATACGGCGAGCGATTTGGCTCCTATTTATGTGTGAGAGATAGTGCGGTTACATGGGGTGCCTAAGATTATCATTTCAGACTGTGATGCGAAGTTTGTCTCCAAGTTTTGAGGAGCTTGCAGAGTGCTTTGGGCACACAACTCCGTCTTAGCACCATGTTCCATTATCAGACAGATGGCCAGTCTAAGCGCACAAACTAGACACTTGAGGACATGCTTTGGTCTTGTGTCTTGTCTTGGAAGGGGAGTTGGGAGGATCACTTGGCTTTGGTAGAGTTTGCCTACAACAACAGTTACCATGCCAGTGTTCGAGCCGCACCATTTGAGGTTATGTTTGGGCGAAGGTGCAGGTCACCATTGTGCTGGGATGCAATTGGCGAGAGGTCAGTATTGGGTCATGACTGGGTTCAGTGGACTGCTGATCGAGTGGCAGAGATTAGGCAGAATTTGCTTGCTGCTCAGAGCCAGCAAAAGAGCTATGCTGATGTGAGGAGGCAGGAGTTGGAGTTTGTAGTGGGGGATCAGGCGCTCTTGAGAGTGTTTCTCACAAAAGGCATTGTGTGTTTCGGTACCAAAGGGAAGCTTAGCCCGAGGTATGTTGGACCATTCCCGATCGTGGCACGAGTTGGGAGGCTGGCTTATCGCTTGGACCTTCCTGAGTCCATGCGAGGTGTGCACAATATATTCCATGTCTCTATGTTGAGGAAATATCTAAGAGATCTAGAGCATAAGAGTTCGCTAGAGTTGTGGGTCATTGAGCAAAATCTTACCTTCGAGTCTTGGCCAGTGCAAATTCTGTAGGAGTCGGAGCGAGTTATGAGACACAAGACATTGAAGTATGGGTGGTTTAATTTTCAGTTCAGTTCTGTTTCTGTGTAGGATCATGAGGAGTTAGAATTTGAGGTCGAATTCTGTTAAGGGGGTAGAATGTAATACCGTAGAATTTATTCTTGAGGACTTATGCGTAATTCGTGAAAAACCAATACGGGAAAGGGGATGTCTAGAATTTTAGGGGAGAGTTGGTTTCGTAGAGCGAGTTGTATGTGGGGGGAGTTGAGGAACGGGTATATTTTATCCCTTGTTAAAAAGGGGTTGTGGAGAGATTAGGACGTAAAACCGTAGTTAGTTTATTTCTTTCCCCGTGCACAACCATCTCCTGAACGGAAATTTCATTGCCTCGGTTTGGCCACCGACGCATGAGGGAAGTGAGGCTTCGGCCATGCTGCCTTCGCGCGGTGTGCGACCTCCCAGCTGCCACGTGGCCAACTTGGTTCGGTGCTGCCCAGGGCTACTAAAAGCTTCCTCTGTTCATTGCTTCCCACCAGGAAAGCTGGTGACTAGAAGTGGTTTCATGCTTCATATTTTGTATTTATTCAATCAATTCTGAGTAGTAGGTAGTGACCTATTTTCCTTTGTTGTTTTTATGTGTTTGTTGTGTTTTGTACAGTAGCATTGACTAGAAGTTGAAGTTTGTGTTGCGCATGTTTATGCCAGTTTTCAATAGTAGCTTTATGGGGTTTGATTTGTATGGCTTCGTACACGTTGTGATAGTTTTTGCACAGAGGCTAGATGGGAATCTTGGCAAGTGGTCATCGGGGGATGATCGGGTGGTAGATCGGTTTGGTCTACAATACTGTTGTACTATATTTATGGGTAGTCTAGAAGGATAATTTGAGAATTTCATCTACTAGAGAGTTGTAGAGAATTTCGATAGCTTTCGGTAGAATTTTTATTCATGTCAATCTGATGTATAGATTGTGAGATATGATTTTTTTGTTCTATTGTCCAATAGAGTTTGTCATGTTGATAGTCTGTAGTAAATAGTAGATTTAAAAATAGTAGGCCAGTTAATCTGGGAATTTGGTCAACATGAATGTTGTAGGTAATTTCTTAAGGTTTCCATAAAGTCTAAGAACACAATTTTTGGATTAGTAGATTAAAAGATATGAATTTTGGAAGCTTGCTGTCGAGAAGATGACAGATCTGTCTTCTGGGTTAAAAATGGGGATTTAGATTACTTAATCTGAACTTTTGGCCAACTAAAAAAACGTAGAGAATATTGTGTAGATTCCAGAAATGGTATGGTTTGCTAGTTTACAACGTGAGAATTGAGAGTTATGATATTTTGAATACTAGGACAGCAAGGGGGATTGTCCGGTAAAGGGAGAGAAAAAAAGGTGGTTTTGGGAAGCGTGTAGGAGCAATGTCGATTACTTGATGTCTTGTACTACTGTGGCATGTATTGAGATTGGATATTCCTCGTAGGAGGTGTAGCTTCGAGTGTGTTTTCACCTTCGAATTTTTTGGTTGTCGCAATTAAGAAAGAGGCAAGTGCATAGTAAAATGATGGTTGTTAGTTGATAATTGTTGTTTTGTTTATGCCATGCGCTATTTGTTCACATTCTATTCATTATGGTATTAAATTGATGACAACTATGACATGCGGTAAAATAATAATAAATGACATTCAAGACATGACATGTGCATTACGAGCCAGAGCGGTGAGAAAGTCAATAGCTATGAGCAAACCTATGTGACTATTTCGGCGTGCTCTTGAGTAATACCTACAGAGGTAGGCACTTCCATGGGATGGAGGGAAAGTCCTACTTTGGTAGGCACCTCCACGGGATGGAGGTACAGGGTGACATCGACAGGTGTACCCTTCGCTACACCGGTATAAGCTACAGAGGAGACATGAGCATGATCATTGAATTGCACTAAGAGAAATTGTGATGAGAAAATAGAGTGGTGGAAAATTGAGTAAATGATAACTTGATTATGTTGTTGATGCAGTTATTTTATTGTGCACTTGCTGAGTCGTGGACTCACCCTTGCTTTATTTGTTGTTTTAGGTGAGCGTTGAAGGCGCCATGCATGGGAGGGAGTAGGACATGGATATTTGCACTTATTAGCTCTTCTTCACCTAGCGTTATATAATTTTTGGTCTCGAACATTTAGTTCATTCATTATAATATTTGGTCAATTTGTGGACTCCCTTAGCTTCTTATATACCGTAATATTGCTAGATGATGCATTACTCAGTCCAGTCTCATTTTTGACGTTTCTGGTAATTGTTTGGTTCGTATTAAGTTAATTTATGATTTATCATGTTGTTGAAAATTATATTGAGATTCATGTGGAATGTTGTACTTGATATCTTGGTGTCATTAATACTTGCTTATAGGTTAAAATTGGTAGAGGTAGTGGATGTAGGTGACATCTTTGGCTTTGGTTGAGTTGGGGTGTTACAATTGGTATCAAAGCGGACATTAGGTCCGTGGACAATAACGTAATAATTTATTTGTTTAATCAACTAAAAACTTGACATAGGTTTGGTAAATTAATAAAACTAATAACCCTAATAATAACATAACATAGGAAAACTGAATGGTGAAATTTGACTTAGGATAAGTAAATTAAAACTGAAACATGACACACTGGTGCACAGTAGGATATGATTGGGTCATTCATTGCATTTGCGCTTACATTAGTTTAGTTAATTGTTATTGAAGGTTGAGATGATGATTAGTTGAGAGTATGGTAAGATTGATGTGATGTGCTTGAGCTGAGTTGTTAGTAGTTTGGTGTTCAGTAATGGTGAGAGGTAGAGGCCGTGGGCGTGGTGGAGGCCGCGGCCATGGTCGTGGGGGCGGTCCGGTGGTGCCACCACCTTCGGTTGAGGAGGTCGTTGGAGAGGCAGTGAGGAGGTTGCTTCGGCTGCTCAGCCAGCCTCTGGTATTTGGGCGACGATAGTCGCCCTGTTGCAGGACGTTCAGAGGGAGGTCCAATCTCTTCATCAGCAGGTGCAGGCAGTTCCTCCTACAGGTGCACCTGTTGCTAACCTTGGTGCTGCACCGGCTCCACCGGAGGCTAGGATGAGCCTCTGTGAATGGATGTCCCTTCGTTTGGACACTTTCGATAGAGTAGGCACACCGGTCCAAGCAGTGGATTGGCTTCACTATATGGAGAGGCAGTTTGGAGCTCTGGAGATGACCTCTTAGCTGAAGGCACGCTTCGTGGCCTTTCAATTGAAGGGTCAGGCGGACATCTAGTGGGAGGGGGTTCTATTATCTAGGACCCCCGCTCAGGGACCAATCACTTGGGAGGACTTCGTCGAGTAGTTTAGGGCGAAGTTCTACCCAGATTCCTTCCTTGAGAAGATGGAGCACTCCCTATCGACCTTCATCCAGGGAAAGATGACCGTTGTTGAGTACGAGGTGGGGTTCAATAACCTGGTACGCTTCGTGTCAGTCGTGGCTAACGATGACCGCGAGAAGGCTAAGTGGTTCTAGAGGGGACTTAATCAGGAGTATCGCCACGTCTTGGGGCGACTGGCACAGCGACTTCAACTCTGTGGTCGATCAGGCCAAGGGTATGGAGTTTGAGAGGGAGCTCAAAAGGGAGAGGCAGGCTTCTAGTGATTTCGCTCCTTCTGGTGGCTCTGGTGATGGCCAGAAGATGAGCTTTGGTGGCGGGGGTGGGTCTTCTCAACGACCCATTCCCAAGAGGTTCCAGGGGGGCAGCATCCTTTGTCGTCTACTCGGCCTTTTCAGCAGAGGTCGCCTCGGCGCCACACCCTTCTTTAGCATCACAAGTGTTGCGCCCTATTCTAGGCCAAGGCATGATCTGCTTCAAGTATGGTGGAGGTCACCACACTGCTGAGTGCTCCTGGGAGGGAGAGTGTCACCGCTGTGGTCGCTCAGGCCACATGGAGCGGGTTTGCCAACAGAACCCCACAAGCATCATCAAGTGGGGGCCAGCTCCAGCGGTGTATTCGATCGCACCTTCTTGAGGTTTAGTTCAGATGCTGGCGGTAGCTCCAGTGCCACAGTATCCTCTAGCTTGGGCCCCTCCTGCAGCGGTTCCTTTGGTGATTCCAGCCGGGTACTATTGCCACCCTGCACCGTCGGTGCCGCCTCAGATCGCTGCACCTCTGATAGCCCTTGCGCTTCCACCACTGAGTGTCAAGGCTTTCGCTGCCCCAGTGCCATCCAGAGTCCACGCCATGCCTACACCTGAGACAGTAGGCTGTCCTGACGTGGGGACAAGCACCTTATGGATTCGCATGATGCCTTTGTTCTTTTTGATTCTGGAGCTACCTACTCATTCGTGTCACTAGAGTTTGCTAGGAGAGTAGGTTTGGGTGTGCAGCAGATTTCTCAGTCAGTTCTCTAGGGGTGTCTCATTTCTAGTTCCACAGTTTGTCCTAGTTGCTGTATCTTGATGGTGATCCAGTTAGCACCGTTTGATTTCATCCTTGGCACGGATTGGTTGTTCAATTATCGTGCCAAGATCTGTTGTTTCTAGAAGACTATTACCTTGCAGGCTCTGTCCGGAGAGGAGTTGATCTTTCAGGGCAGTGCACCATCAGATTCTCTCTTTGTGTTGGCCAGTTTGTTTCTTGGCCAACGTGCTTCGAGGATTGGATTGCTTTGGTCTCTTGCCATGAAGCCGAGTTCTTCTATGCGCATCAAGGAGATCCCAGTGGTTTGTGATTATCCTGATGTGTTTCTTGGAGAGTATCCGGGAATACCTCCAGAGTGGGATGTGGAGTTTCGGATTGATCTTGTTCGTGGTACTCGCCCTATTTCCTTATCTTCGTATCATCTGGCTCAACCTTTCTAGGATGAGCTAAAGAAGTAGTTGGATGATCTTTTGTCCAAAGGGATGATCCGACACAGTGTGTCACCATGGGGAGCGCCTATCCACTTCAAGAGAAGAAGGAGGGGAGTTGGCACATGTGTTTTGATTATCGCGCTCTCAATCGGGTGACTATCATGAGTAAATATCCTTTGCCCTGTATTGAGGATTTATCTGATCAATTGAATGGAGCCAAGGTGTTCTCTAAGATTGACCTACAGTCTGGGTACAATCAAATCCGTGTGCGGGAGCAGGACTTTGAAAAGACGACTTTCTCCTCCAGGTATCGGCACTATGAGTATAAAGTTATGTCTTTTGGACTAACAAATGCCCCTACTGTTTTTATGGAGACGATGAACAATATGCTACATGAGTACCTTGGTGTCTTCGTGGTGGTGTTCATTGATGATATCCTGATTTGTTCCAAGTTCGAGGAAGAGCATGAGCAGCATTTGAGGCTTCTTCTTGAAACTCTGTGGAAGAATCAGTTCTATGCCAAGCTGAAGAGATGCGAGTTCTGGATTTTAGAAGTGGGCTTTTTGGGTCATGGTGTTTGCCAGCAAGTTAAAGCAGAACATAAGGGTCCAGCAGGTTTGTTGCAGCCTTTGGAGGTTCCAGTGTGGCCATAGGATGATATCTCCATGGACTTTGTTGTTGGCCTACCTCGCACGCATCAAGGGAAGGATGCTATCTGGGTTGTAGTGGATAGGTTCAACAAGTCTGCATACTTTATTCCCATCCGAACAACAAATACGGTGTGCGATTTGACTCCTATTTATGTGCGAGAGGTAATGCGGTTACACGAGGTGCCTAAGACTATTATTTCAGACTGTGATGCAAAGTTTGTCTTCAAGTTTTGGGAGAGCTTGCAGAGTGTTTTGGGCATACAACTCCGTCTTAGCACCACGTTCCATCCTTAGATAGATGGCCAGTCTGAGCGCACTACCTAGACACTTGAGGACTTGATTCGATCTTGTGTCCTATCTTGGAAGGGGAGTTAGGAGGATCACTTGGCTTTGGTAGAGTTCACCTGCAACAACAGTTACCATGCCAGTGTTCGAGCCGCACCATTTGAGGTCCTGTTTGGATGAAGGTGCAGGTCACCGTTGTGTTGGGATACAGTTGGCGAGAGGTCAGTATTGGGTCATGACTAGGGATGGCAACGGGGCCATTCCCCGTCGGGGAGTGGTGGAACATCCCTATCCCCGAGAGATGGAAAATTCCCCATCCCCGTCTTCGGGTGCTATTCTCCCCCCGTTCCCCGTCCCCATTGGGTTATCGGGGCCCTACGGGGACCCATACTCGAAAGATGGATCCTGAAACAAGAGAAAATAAGATCCATAATGTTATAAAATGAGTATGAACATCCACATGCAATGCTAAAATGATAATATTTTTTTGATTAATTAACATCTGGAAAGTAAAGGATGCAAATGAGATTATCTGTCTATCGCCTTATCAGGTTGTGCGGTAGTGGGCTAGTGGCCTACATGTCTTATCAGGGGCCCATGTAGGTAGCGGGGATGAGGAGTAGGGGAATGGGCCCCATCCCTACTTCACCCGATGGGGAATTGTATTAGCATCCCCGTGGGGAAAAAATAGCCCCATCCCCGTCCCCTAATGGGTGAATTCCCCGTCGGGGAATAGGGAATGGGGCCCCATTGCCATCCCTAGTCATGACTGGGTTCAGTGGACTGTTGGCTGAGTGGCAGAGATTAGGCAGAATCTGCTTGCCACTCAGAGCTAGCAAAAGAACTATGTTGATGTGAGGAGGCGGGAGTTCGAGTTTGCAGTGGGGGATCAGGTGCTCTTGAGAGTGTTTCTCATAAAAGGCATTGTGTGTTTCGGTACCAAAGGGAAGCTTAGCCCGAGGTATATTGGACCATTCCCGATCGTGGCACGAGTTGGGAGGCTGGCTTATTGCTTGGACCTTCCTGAGTCCATGCGTGGTGTGCACAATGTATTCCATGTCTCTATGTTGAGGAAATATCTAATAGATCTAGAGCATGAGATTTCGCTAGAGCCGTTGGTCATTTAGCAAGATCTTATCGTCGAGTCCCGGCTAGTGCGAATTTTTTTTTGGGGGTGGAGCGAGTTCTGAGACACAAGATATTAAGCATGTCAAGGTGCTTTGGACGCATCAGACTGAGCGGGAAGAACTTGGGAGCTAGAGTCTCACATGCGTGAGAAATACCCAGAGTTGTTCGCTTCAGGTATGGGTTGTTTAATTTTCAATTCCATTCTATTTCCGTGTAGGATCATGAGGAGTTAGAATTTGGGGCCGAATTCTGTTAAGGGGTAGAATGTAATACCCTAAAATTTATTCTTGAGGACTTATGTGTAATTAGTTAAAAAATAATAGTGGAAAAGGGGATGTCTGGAATTTTAGGGGAGAGTTGGTTTCGTATAGCGATTCGTACATGGGGGTAGTTGAGGAACAGGTCTATCTTATCCATTGTTGAAAAGGGGCTGTGGAGAGATTATGACCTAAAATCCTAGCTAGTTTATTTCTTTCCTCGTGCACCGCCATCTCCCGAATGGAACTTTCTTTGCCTCGGTTTGGCCACCAACACATGCGGGAAGTTAGGCTTTGGCCGTGTTGCCTTCGCGCGGTGTGCGACCGCCCGGCTGCCGCATGGCCGACTTGGTTCGGTGCTGGCCGGGGATGCCGAAAGCTTCCTCTATTCATTGCTTCCCACTGTGACAGCTGGTGACTAGAAGTTGTTTCATGCTTCATCTTTTGTATTGATTCAATCAGTTCTGAGTAGTAGGTAGTGATCTGTTTTCCCTTTGTTGTTTTGTATGCGTTTGTTGTGTTTTGTACAGTAGCATTGACTAGAAGTTGAAGTTTGTGTTGTGCAAGTTTATGCCAGTTTTCAATAGTAGATTTATGGGGATTGATTAGTATGGCTTCGTACACATTGTGATTTTTGCACAGAGGCTAGATGGGAATCTTGGCAAGTGGTCATTAGGGGAAGATCAGGTAGTAGATCGGTTTGGTCTGTAGTATTGTTATACTATTTTTATGGGTAGTGTAGAAGCATAATTTGAGAATTTCATCTACTAGAGAGTTGTAGAGAATTTCGATAGCTTCCGGTAGAATTTTTATTCATGTCAATCCGATTCATATATTGTGAGATATGAATTTTTTTGTTCTGCTGTCTGGTAGAGTTTGTCGTGTCTTGAGAGTCTGTAGTAAATAGTAGATTAAAAAATACTAGGTGAGTTAATCTTAGAATTTGGTCAACATGAATGTTGTAGGTAATTTATTAAGGTTTCCAAAAAGTCTAAGAACACAATTTGTAGATTAAAAGATATGAATTTTGAAAGTCTGCTATCCAGAAGATGATAAATCTGTCTTTTGGGTTAAAAACGAGGATTTAGATGACTTAATCCAAACTTTTGGCTAAGTAAGAAAATGTAGAGAATTTTGTGTAGATTCCAGAAATGGTATGGTTTGCTAGTTTACAAGGAGAGAATTGAGAGTTATGATATTTTGAATACCAGGACAACAAGGGGGGCTGTCCAGCAAAGGGAGAGAAAAAAGGTGGTTTTGGGAAGCGTGTAGGAGCAATGTCGATTACTTGATGTCTTGTACTGTTGTGGGATGTATTGAGATTGGATATTTCTCGTGCGAATCTGGGATCCTTCGCTCCTGGGTTCAACATCCTTCTCGCGACCATGTCGAGTAGTCGCATCCTTCTTGTAACCACGACCAGGTAGTCGAACCTCCTTCCGACTACCTGTAGTCGAATCTCCTTCCGACTACTTGTAGTCGAACCTCCTTCCGACCAGGTAGTCGAACGCCCTTTCGAGGGCTTGTTCTCCTTCATTCGAGCTCCAATTCGAGTGATTCAAATTTATAACTTCTTCTAAATTTAGTAACTTTCATTTGGATCTAGTTTGGTAATTTTTGGATTTTATTTGATTTTTTTATTTTTTTATTTGGCTCTTTTCACACGCATAGATTTCGGCATTTTCGAAGAGTTCTTGGATCTGATGACTGAAGTATCTCAACTGTTCAATGAAGGCAAGTCATAGACCTTTGATCATATTGAACCCATTTTATAAAATTATATTGTGCAGTAAAGGGGTAGAATTTTGGGATATGGTTGGCTGACCTGAGTAGTCTCTAAGGACTTAACTTTGTGCGCTATTGATCTAGGTCATACCATACAACCACATGTCCAGGGTGGGGTGAACCTGGCTAACTAATTAGCTATGTTTTGAGCCGGTTCTATTTTGGTGGTCGAAACGACGCAAGAGGGGGCCAGCATGCCGAATCCTTAGCGAGCAGAACCGAGTCAAAACAGAGTTTTGTAAAGGCTTTGTGATAATCTCTTAGTCACACACCTCAGAAGTGTGTGGGTGGATAGTATAAGATGATTATCTCTTGTGGGTCAAGCTGTACAACCTCTGCATAGTGTAAAACTATTCGAATAATCGTGTCCTCGGTTATGGACAATGCTTGGTGATTTCACACGAGGGGTAGATTTTCTCAAAAATAATGTCTTGAATGGATACGAGTTGTCAGAAGGGTTGTTGGTTGGGAAGTGAACAGGGTGTTCACCAGTTGTTTCAAAGAAAACTTGATTATTTATGTATTAATCTTTCAAGCTATGCTCTACAATCTACTTACTATATTTACCGTCAATATTGCTTCTGCAAAATAGCCCTAAAGTTGTCCTTGTCAAGCCTGACATGAATACTACTTGCATACATTTCTCTATGATTTGCTGAGTACTTTATGCACTGACGGCTTTGCGCCATTTGTTGATCTGTCGCCGAAAAAGACCCAGGGAGCACCGAGTTCTACAAGAAAGATTATTTCGAAGGCCATGCGAACTAGGTCGTGTCCTCCACTCGATTGCCTGTGGGCACGTCGAATCGCCTCTATGAGTTGTTCATTTCCGCTGCAAGTATATCTTTTGTCTTTAGCCGTACGTGACAAACTCTGTAAAACCTTGATCATAAGGTCCTTTTGCTGCTAAGTAATACTAATTTGTCTGCTTCATTAGCTATTGTGATGTATGGATATGAATTCATCTATGTTGCAATTGTGTGGACTAGCTACTAATCACAGGACTAGTTTAGAATACACAGATGGTCCTGGAGTTGCATATCCGGGGTCTCGACAGAGGTGGTATTAGAGCCATATTGACTGTAGGACAAAACCACAGTTAGCATGGTCGTGTTAGCCAAAAACTTCAAAATTTATTTTCTATATCAAACCCAATCAATTCATGAGTAGTCATTCTTCTTTCATTTTATTCTATTCTTCTCTCATCTTATTCTAATATTTCCCTATATCACCCCTAAGTCCTTATATCTTATCCCTTCTGAAACTTTGTTTCTGAATTCAAACTGATCCTTCTCACCTCAGTAACCTCTATAGGATTGAGCCTTGCTCCAAATTAGATTGGGAGTGCTTTAGTAAGTTTCCCTCCTTAGCTTTTGTATCGTGTAGTCCATATAATAGGACCTTCAGCTTGAGTTTTGTTGCCTCTTAATAGCTTTTCGACTATTTGTTTGTTGGGTTAAACTGACTTGCCCCATTTAGGTTACTCTATCTTTTCTCCCTTGTTCTGTCTCGTCTTTCATGCTTTTCCCTCTCATCTATCATACTTTCTTCTTCTCGTCTATTAAACCTGGGAAGATTGGTGCAAATGATTCAGACCTGCAACTCGGCAAGTCAAGATGAACCAGTTGATCCCTTTACATCGCCACCACCACCTCCTCCGGTTGCCATAGCAGATCAAGTTTTGGCTTAGTTCATTGCAACCTAGACATAATTGGTGAACACGATGATGTAGAATATGAACCAGATGATGACTCAACAGAACCAGACTACTACCGCTCTAGTCGCAATGCTGAATCAGAACAATCAAGCAGCTGCCACGCCACCACCACTAGCTTTTCCTCAGTCGAGGCTAGCAGAGTTTATGAGGACCCATCCACCTACGTTTTTCAGCTCCTCCAATCCATTGGATGCAGATGACTGGCTGCGTTCTACTGAAAAGAAGCTCGTCATCACTCGGTGCGATGACCGTGAGAAGGTTCTGTATGCTGTGCACTAGCTTGAAGGCACTACCGTAGAATGATGGGAAAATTACTGCGCCGCCCATGAAAACCACCAAAACATCACTTGGGCTGAATTTTCAAAAGCTTTCCGCCACTCATATTCCTGATGGGAAGGTGGAAATGAAGAAGAATGAGTTCCATGAGCCGCGGCAAGGAAACATGTCAATGAGTGAATACCTCAACAAGTTCACTCAACTCTTTCATTATGCTCAAGAGGACGTTGCCACAGATGATGCACGTCAAAAGCGTTTCAAGTGGGGACTCAACCCTAGCTTAAAGGTTCAAGTCGTTGGCAACGACTATGCAGATTTCCAGCGCTTGGTAAACAAGACTATGCTCATAGAAGATTCCTGTCGTGAACTTGAAGAATCTCGTAAGAGGAAAGTGATGCAGCATGGTGCTCATCAAAGCCATCCTCAGAGAACCAGAATGAATGTGCAACACCTTGCCAATTTTGCTCCTCCTGTAACCTAGACCCCTACGACAACACCTCGTCCTTAGATGTGATTTTGGGTATGGATTGACTTACTAATCACCAGGCAATTTCAGATTATGGTGGTAGAAGTATCACTTTGGTCAGTTCAGTTGGAACCAAAGTAAAATTTGAAGCCTCCACGGAGAAGCATGGTGGAGCACTTGTCTGCAGTGTCAAGGTTGTATCTTTGGAAGATGTATCAGTGGTCAGAGATTTTCCAAATGTCTTTCAGGATGAATTACTTGGAATGCCACCAGACAGGGACCTAGAGTTTGTCATCAACCTAGTTCTAGGAATCGCACCCATTTCCAAGAGACCCTACCATTTGCCGGTTGATGACTTAGTCGAATTGAAGAAGCAGATTGAGGAGATGCAAGATAAAGGTTTTGTCCGACCAAGTTCTTCACCTTGGAGAGCCCTAGTAATTTTTGTTGCGAAGAAGGATAGTACTCAGCAGATGTGTGTGGATTACCGCTCACTCAACGAAGTCGCCATCAAGAACAAGTACCCTCTGCCCTAGATTGATGACTTGTTCGACCAGTTGAAGGGAGCCAGAGTGTTCTCCAAGATAGATTTGAGGTCAAGATACCATTAGTTGAAGATTCATCAGGAGGATATTCCCAAGACAGCTTTCTCCACCCGTTATGGACTGTACGAGTTCACAATCATGTCTTTTGGATTGACCAATGCCCTTGCTTACTTTATGAACTTGATGAATAAAGTATTCATAGAGTATTTGGATAAATTTGTTATTGTCTTTATTGATGATATTCTAGTATACTCCAATAGTGAAGAAGAGCATGGAAAGCACCTTCGCTTGGTCTTGAATAAGCTTAAAGATCATCAGCTCTATGCCAAGTTTGACAAGTGCAAGTTTTGGATGAAGGAAGTTATATTTTTGGGTCACATCATGTCTATAGAAGGAGTCACCGTCAACCCTAGCAAAGTTAAGGATGTGCTTAACTGGGAGTCATCCAAAACAGTATCTCAGATCAGAAGTTTTCTTGGTATGGCAGGATACTACCTGCCGGTTTATAGAAGGATTTTTTAGAATAGCAAGACCCCTCACTCAGTTGTTGAAAAAGGAGAAGAAATTTGCTTGGACACCAGAATGTGAGCAAAGTTTTCAAGAATTGAAGAAGTGTTTAACCATCGCACTAGTGTTGATCTTACCTGATGTTCGAAATGATTTTGATATTTTCTGTGATGCCTCATGACAAGGTCTTGGTTGTGTCCTGATACAAGAAAGGAAGGTAGTAGCATATGCTTCCCGTTAGTTGAGGCCTCATGAAGTAAATTACCCCACTCATGACTTAGAGTTGGATGCAGTGGTGCATGCTTTGAAGATATGTCATCATTACTTTATTAGTAATCGCTATGAAGTTTATACTGACTATAAGAGCTTGAAGTACATTTTTACTCAAGCTGATCTCAATATGAGGCAAAAAAGATGGTTGGAGTTGATTAAAGATTACAACATGGGAATCCATTATCATTCAGGCAAAGCTAATGTAGTAGCAGATGCTTTAAGTAGAAAGGTCTACTGCAATACTCTGATGATCAAGAAAAATCAGCCAACACTGCATGAAGAATTTCAGAAGCTAAAGTTTGAATTAGTCGAAGAAGGTTACTTAGCTGCTTTAGAAGTGTAACCCACTTTGCAAGATCAGATCAAGAAAGCTCAGATTGAAGATGCAGATATCAAAGAAATAAAGAGCAACATGAAGAAGGGTAAATCCTTAAGATTTTCAGAAGACGAGCAAGGAACCATTTGGTTTGATAAACGTATTTGTGTACCAGACCAAAAAGAACTCAAGTAGTTGGTACTCAAGGAAGTGCGTGAAACCTTGTATTCCATTCACCCTAGAGGCGCAAAGATGTATCAAGATCTCAAGGAGTTTTATTGGTGGCCTAGTATGAAGTGTGATATTTGCCAGCGAGTTAAAGCCAAGCATCAGAGACCTATTGGACTCTTGCAACCTTTGAGCGTACTTGAATGGAAATGGGAAGAAATTGGCATAGACTTTATCACTGGTCTGCCGAGAACCAGAGTTGGCTATGTTTCTATCTGGGTAATCATAGATCACCTAACAAAAGTTGCTCACTTTATTCCCGTCAAGACCACCTACTCAGGAGACAGACTTGTAGAATTGTATATGGCAAAGATAGTATGTTAGCATGATGTACCGAAGAAGATCATGTCAGATCAAGGATCCCAGTTCACCTCAAGATCCTGGCAGAAACTGAATAGCGTTTTGGGTACGAACCTGAATTTTAGTACAGCTTACCATTCTCAAACAGATGGACAGACAGAAAGAGTAAATCAAATCCTAGAAGATATGTTGAGAGCCTACGCTCTAGCAAACAAGACCAGTTGGGATCAAAGTTTGCCCTATGCAGAGTTTTCATACAACAACAGTTATCAATCCAGCCTACAGATGTCCCCGTTTGAAGCTCTTTACGGAAGGAAATGCAGAACACCCTTGTATTAGACCGAAACAGGCGAAGGACAAGTACTTGGACCAGATATCTTGAAGGAAGCTGAAGATCAAGTTCGGTCAATTAGAGAAAAGCTTAGGACCGCTCAGACCAGGCAGAAGAGTTATGCTGATAACCATTGTTAAGACTTAGCTTTTGCACCTAGAGATCACATGTACCTGAAGGTTTCACCTCCCAAAGGAATGCGTTGATTTAGAGTAAGCGGGAAGCTCACACCAAGATACAATGGACCTTTTTCAGTTCTAGCCAGAAGAGGAGAAGTTGCTTACAAATTGGAGCTCCCACTTTAGTTGCCATATGTGCATGATGTCTTCCATGTGTTTCAACTAAAGAAGTGTCTGTGTGTGCTAGAGAAGCAGATGTCGTTAGAAGCAATGGACCTGCAGGAAGATCTCACTTTCAAGGAGCAGCCCGCCAAGATTTTGGAAGTAGCAGAGCGCATGACAAGAAGCAAGATCATCCGTTTTTGCTAGGTTCAGTGGAGCAATCACACTAAAGAGGAAGCCACCTGAGAGCGTGAAGAGGACCTAAAGGCTGAGTTTCCAAACCTAATCTTTAGTCTGCCTGAATCTCAGGGTTGAGATTCCCTTTAAGTGTTGTAGGTTTGTAACATCCCAATTTTCAGGAGTTTTTGAAAATTTTCAAAATAAAAATAACCATTTGATTTTGTTGGAATAGTAAAGCTTAACTTGAATTTTTGGAAATTGATAACAAATTAAAATACTAAATCAAACTTCAACTAATTCAAAATTTGGTTTATTTTGAGTTTATTGGAGTTCTCTGGTATTTAAAATCCCATTTCTCTGTTTGTTCTGAATACCCGTCGGCCCATCCCTTTTCCCGCGCACCGACCCGCTCCACCCTCTCGGTCTTGACCACCCACTCGTGTCGACCACCCTCTCGGTCTTGACCACGCTCTCAGTGTCGACCACCCTCTCGGTCTTGACCACCCTCTCGATTTTGACTAGCCCTGCCTGTCAGCCCCTGCTCACTTTCCCTTTCCTCCCATTGCTCGCCCATGCCGCTGAGCGCGTCCTCGCATCACGGTCGTTGCAAAAGTCCTTGCCCCGGTGCATTTTCCTCTCTTTTTCTTCAGCGACGCGCGCATTAAATGCTGTCACCTCTGTCGTGCTGTTTCCCCCTCTTGTCTCCTTCCCTACCTGCCCCCATCCCCTCCCTCACTTGCTGGTGTGCACGCATGCCGCACCGCCGTGAATCCCGCCACCCCATCTTGTCGCCCGGACCTCCTCCTTCCTCTATAAATGGAGCACCAGGGAGCCCTTTTGCCTCTTATTTTCCCCTCAAGTCTCCTCTCTCCCTCGCTCTCATTTGGTCGTGCTTCGAGTTTTATCACCGCCTGCTGGAGCTTGTGCCGCCGTCATCAAAGCCTCTCCATCAATGATTGTCTTCACTCTGGCTTCGCAAGACCGTGTTCTACCCGAGGCTCCCCTCCTTGCCGTCAAAGAGTTCACCAGAGCGTCCACACCATCTTCGATTGTTGTTCGCCGTCCATCGACCTTCTCCAGCCTCCTCCTCAAGCCTCTCTCTCAGTCTTGGTGAGCTCCCCGTGCCTTGTTCTCTCGCATCCTTCTTGCGACCATGTCGAGTAGTCGCATCCTTCTTACGACCATGACTAGGTAGTTGAACCTCCTTCCGACCACCTGTAGTCAAACCGCCTTTCGACCAGGTAGTCGAACCTCCATCTGAGAGCTCGTTCTCCTTCGTTCGAGCTCCGATTCAAGTGATTTAAATTTCTAACTTCTTCTAAATTCAGTACCTTTCATTTGGATCTAGTTTGGTAATTTTTGGATTTTATTTGGAATTATTTTATTTATTTGGCTCTTTTCGCACGCATAGATTCCGATGTTTTCGAAGAGTTCTTGGACCCAATGACCGAAGTATCTCAACTCTTCAACGAAGGCAAGTCGTAGACCTTGGATCATATTGAACCCATTTTATAAAATTATATTGTTGTATATCAGCATGCATTGCTATTTTTATATTAATTGTTTTTGGGAATAATTAAATACCTACTTGATAGTATAACTCCTTGAATAATTGTGATTGACATGTTGACATGTACCCTTGGACACCATAGGTTGGGTAATCTTAGTTGGACACTATTGTAATACCAACATGGGTGTGTATTATGCTTAGTCATGCTTTAGTTATGCGATGGTCTCTTGATCACATGATTCAATGATGATAAATTTGACTTAATGATATATGGAACTATGGTGCGACTACTATTGTTAAAATTTGTTGTGCCATGGCAAATGTTGCCATTTGGTTAGGTTGAACGAAAATGATTTCATACTCATGCGAATGATCGTGCAGTAAATGTTGAGAATTTTGGGATGTGGTTGGCTCACCTAAGTAGTTTCTAAGGACTTACCTTTGTGCGCCATTGATCTAGGCCATACCGTACAACCACATGTCTAGGGTGGGTGGACTTGGCTAACTAATTAGCTATGTTTTGAGTCGGTACTGTTTTGGTGGTCGAAATGGCGCAAGAGGGGGCTCAGCATGCCGAATCCTTAGCGAGCAAAACCGAGTCAAAATGGAGCTTTGTAAAAGCCTTGTGATAATCCCTTAGTCACAAACCTTGTGGGTCAGGCTGTACAACCTCTCCAGAGTGTAAAACTATTCGAATAGCCGTGTGCCTGGTTATGGACAATGCTTGGTGATTTCACACGAGGGGTAGATTTTCTCAAAAATGATGTCTTGAATGGATACGAGTTGTCGGAAGGGTTGTTGGTTGGGAAGTGAACAGGGTGCTCACGAGTTGTTTCAAAGAAACTTGATTATTATGTATTAATCTTTCAAGCTGTACTCTATAATCTACTTACTGTATTTACCGTCAATATTGCTTCTGCAAAATTGCTCTAAAGCAATCTTGTCAAGCCTGGCATGAATACTATTTGCATACATTTCCCTACAGCTTGCTGAGTACTTTATGCACTCACGACTTTGCGCCGACTTTGCGCCATTTGTTGACCAGCTGCCGAAGAAGACCCAGGGAGCACCGAGTTCTACAAGGAAGATTACTTCGAAGACCATGCGAACTAGGCTGTAACATCCCCTAAATCCTTAAGTTGGAACTTTTTTTTAAACTTTTTTGATCATGTGTGCAATTTTTTTGGAACTTTTTTAAACTTTTGATGTTTGTATTATAGTTCCCCCCGTTTTCGAAACTTTTAACTGGATTTCAAGCTTCCTTTGTATTGAGAATTTTGTTTGAATGAAAGTTTTTGGAAATAAATTTTCCTAGGTTATTTTTGAAACTGAGAGTACTCACAAAAAATTTCAGAATTTTTGAATGGTACAACTCTCTCTAAAAATTTCGCAACCCTCTGAGCCTTTTGAAATCAACTATGTTCATCTACGAGTACTGTTCATCTACGAGTATAGATCATCTATGAGTACTGCTCATCTACGAGTACTATTCATCTATTTCGACCACCCACTCGATTTCGACCAGGTCCACCTCGATTTTGACTAGGTCCGACTCGACCATCCGTCCAGGTCCGACCAGTCCCACCGACCAGGTCTGATCTGAGCCTCTTACCTTGAGCCGCTGACCGGTGGGGCCCCGCTGTAGTTCTTCGTCTCTATGCGGATGCCATGCCCTCGCTAACGTGCTTCGCCCGCGCTAGCTCACCGGTTTCGGCCACCTGCTCGCCCACAATTTTTTTACGAGCGCTAGTGGTTTCGCCCGCAGCTTTGCACTCGCCCATGCCCTTGTCACCCCACCATGACCTCCCTATCACTCAACTTATCCATGGCAGTGAGCCATGAACCGAGCTCACCCCTTTGGCCTTTCCTCGCGAGCTCTCCGCCTCGGCCTCTATAAAGCCTCTGGGAGCTTCCCCTTTTTTGCCACCCCGAGCCGCACCATCCCCTTCCCTACCTTTCTCCCTACTCGATTAAGCTCCAATCCAAGGAAGAGCCGAAGCTCTGGTTCATGGCCAGCGTGCCATCACTTCATCGCCGGCAAACCAGTGCACTCTCTTTTCTCTACCTGCATCATGTTGTGTTTCGGGGCATGAGTATAAAACCCCCTAACCCATTTTGGTTGTTCTTCCTCAGGTCTCATCAGAATTTGAGTTTTCTTCTATCTCGGCCGGAAGTTTCTTTTTCGTTCTCAACCCCGACCGGTGAGTCAATAACCAAGTTCCTTCCATGAGATCCATCTCATGACCTCATTGACATTTCCCCTACCTTCCTTTCCCTTCTCAGTTGCTCAGGTGAAGCTTCCCTTGTTGAAGCGCCGTCTCCACTAGACTTCATCGCCGGAGCTTCTCTAACGGCCTATGTCCTCCCTCTTCTCTCTGGTAAGGTCACTGAGCCCCTCTTTTGCTCTTGTGCGCCCTTGTTTTTGTCACAGGGCTTGTCACCCGAATGGCACCACCGCCTTAGCTCATCACCGCCGTCACCGTTTAACGGCACCAAGCTTCTATGACCACCTTTGACCACTTGCAGCCCTCTACGACCACCTTGTAACCATCTACGACCACCTTGCAACCCTCTATGACCACCTTGCCACCCTCTACAATCACCTTGCAACCCTCAACGACCACCTTGCAACCACCTATGACTACCTTCAACCACCTATGACATGTTGTAGTTGAAATCTCTTTCCGACCAGGTAGTCGAAACCACCTTCCGACCACCGATAGTCGAAACCTCCTTCTGACCAGGTAGTCGAAAGCTCCTTTCGACCACCTATAGTCGAAAACCTCCTTTCGACCATGTGTAGTCGAACCTCCTTTCGACCACGTGTAATCGAACCATTGAGCAGTAACCAAAACCCTTTTTGTTGGATTTTCTCTTCCGACAAATATGGTTTAGGCTGCAACTTTTGCATGTGAAATCTAAATCAAGTGATTTTTATTTCTAAATTCATCTAAAATCTTCATCTTGCTACCGTGTAAAATTTAGGCATTTTGAGCAATTTGGATTTTTTTTGACTTATTTGGTGTTTATTGCAACATCATTCATTCGATAGTTTACGAAGTTTCGAGTGTGTACGCGAATGAACCTCTGCTGCACCTGACTATCCAGCAAAGGCAAGCAATCCCCTCCTTTGATGCAAGTTGAATTCCTATTAGTTTTGAAAAGTATTTATGTTGATTTTCAAGTATTCTATGCATTGCTTTAATTTCAAATACTCATATGCCAAATGGGTAGCTTTAGGTTTGCCCTACTTGCTGCATTGGCCTTCTTTTGAATATTGATTTCCCTATTACCTTGGATGATTAAGGTTATATACTATATGGGTTGTTTGATAATTTGTAGAACGATGTTTAGCCTGGTTAGTAGTCGTAGTCGAAAAGGGTTGATGGAGCTAGTCCATCAGCCGATAGATTGAATTGAATCTTGATGAAATTTGAGGAATGTATGGATTGAATTATGTTGAATTTGAGGAACACGTCTAGATCTTCGAATCTGGTTCTTGTGGACTTGTTGGGTAGTGTTTGTTGTGTGTTGGACTTGGACGGGTGAGAGGGTGATGAAGGGAGGTTGTCCCAGAATTGTGTAGCCCTGTCTGAGTAATTAAGGACCGGTCTGTGGTGTGATGAACCAAGTCTTACATGCAACAACACGTCGGGATAATGGCGAAGGCTTGGCTAAATAATTTATTGTGTGTTAGTTATCAAAACACAATTAGATTGATAATTATTGTTATTACTATTTTATTGTTGTCTTGTCAATCTAGTTGGGGCAATGTAAGTGTCATCTTACTTACCCTAAGGTGTAACCGTGGTTCAGGTGAACGATAGCCTGCCATGGGGTGTATCCTCGGGTGGTTTGATAGTTAGGACATGACATTGTAACAGCCTTGTTATGATATCTCAGTCACACTCCTACGGAAGAATGCATGGTGATAGTGCGAGGTATTCATATCGTGTGGGGAAAGCTGTACACCTCTACAGAGTGAACAAAACTATTCGAATAGTCGTGTCCGAGGTCATGGACATCGCTTGTGGGAAAGCATGCACAGTTAGCTTATGGATTTTTGGGTTGGGCTATGTTTGGAAAGGTTATGTCGTATATGGAATTGTTCAGATGTTGTGTGTTGTCACAAATAGGAAGTTCGCGTGTTGATTTTGTTCGAAATTGTTATGTGTCATGAATGGGAAGTTCGTGTGTTGTTTTTGAATTGGAGTACCTACTAATTTTTTATTATGAATTGGAATACCTACTGTTATATAAGGTTTCTAAATGTTCTACAAATGGCAATTTGAATCTATATCGGTTATCTCAATGAAAAACTTACTTTATATTGAAAATAAACCATGTAAGCCTATCCTTTTTGACACTTAAAAAAGTCAGATTGTCCATGTTGCAGGTGAGAAGTCATTCGAATTGGGTTTTAGTACGTCAGATGCTACGACTTTAACTCTAGTTGGTTGCTTGTGGGTCTGGGCATGCCAACCGGTGATTTTTTCCTTTATAATTTTAAGTTTGTCTTCTGTTGCGATTTATTTGATTTATGATTAAATTTTGGCCAGTTGGCCCTCTTATGCAAACTTGTACCTTAAGGTTCTATTTAATGATGTTGTAGTAACAACTCTATTATTCTTGTCTTTTGTGTATGGATGTGAATGCAATGTTGTATTGGATATGTGCATGTTAGCCATCCGATCTCGGGGGCCCACAGCGTTGGTATCTGAGCCATACTGACTGTAGGTTAAAGCCGTAGCAATGGACGTTGTTATGATTTTGGTTTGCAAATAATATTTTCAAATCTATCAGGCAAAAATGCAAGTAATACATCTCCTTTCTTTCTTACCTATCCTAGTGTCTGATTCTTACCTTACTATTCATTTGATTTGTGCAAAATCATTTTTCTCCATCGCTCGTCTCTCTTCCAATATTAGAAATGCTAATTAGTCACCTGCGAAGAGCAGCAGTGGAAGGACGAGAAGACGATGCCTTGCAGCGATTTTGGGATTAAAAGAGGGTTTGTTCTTAGATTATATATGCCCTAATAATATTATTACTTAGCTTGTAGACGCTGAATTTTGTGGTGACCATTTTCTCTCTTTTGTTCCAAGTGGTTGTGCATCGCCTACGGGCGGGTTGTATCACAACTATGTTGGAAAACTAACCGTGTTTCGTTTATATCTTGTGCTATCCACCTGGGCTCTAGCACCGATGCATAAATGTGTTTTTGTTGTGCATTCATGCTAGGTTAAGTACCCCTGCTGTCAATTGCTTACCTTGTGCTTTTCCCTCGTTCCTTTCACTGGTTGCTAACGATTCATATGGCAACAGGATGTCGGGTCAGAAAACCTGGTTGACATCAGAAGTAATGAAGGACTCACAGCCCGTGGGTTCCCAAACCACGGATGATCAGCCCCCGAATCCAAAACGGCACAATCCGGAGCACCTCGACCCGCAATTTTGGCACATGGGTCGGCAAGAAGAAGTGACTCCACCTCAGCCATCTGTGGCCAAAGTGTTGACCCAAATGGAACAGAGTCAGCAAGACCAGACGCTGATCTTATAGCAAATTGCTCAGAACACCACCAGTGTCCAAGGTGCTCAAATGGCAGCGGGAGCTGTTGGTGATATACCCTAGAGGCAATCATAGAGATTATTGTAACACGTTTGTGTTTGTGAGTTATTGAATAAATGTTATTCTGTTCCTTGATGAATCATTGGTTATAAAGATTAACAAGTATGTGACTTGTTGGTAAAGCTCTTTAACTTATATGATGTCATTCTAAATTGTATCCCTGGTCGGATGTCACTGGTCGGAACACCAGTGACCCTACGACCAGCACATGTATTGATTGATGACCATATTTCACAGGTCATGGATATAGGGACATCGAATCAATAATGTGAACACATGTTAGGGAATATGTTGTTGGATAAGACTCACATTGAGACACTATTAAGATTGTTATGATGCCATGTGTCATTAGTTGGTCTCAAGCAATGATGATGTATAATCCTTAGACCTGAGATCAGCATGGTTCCCTACATGTGTAATAACACTCTTAGGGGTTGCCAAACGCTACTCGTAACAGGGTAGTTATAAAGGTAGATTGTAATACCCCGTTTGTCGTTAGTGGATGTAATAAAAAAATTAGAGAGGAATTAAGATAATTAAAAGAGAAAAAAAATCAGAAATTGAGAGAGTAATGGGCCACGCAGCCCATAGTCAAGTGGAGGAAAAACAGGCTTAGTGGCCCATGGCCCATGAAGAAACCAGAAACCAACTAAAGAAGGAGGGGAAACCCTAGGGTGCTACAGTACCTGCGCCGCCACTGTAGCACGGTACTGTAGCAACCCATCTCCTCCATGGTGGTGCCCCTCTCCTCCGACGCCTCTTCATTGTGGTGGCCGGCCAAGAAAAAAGGAAGAAGAAGGAAGAAAGGAGAAGGGAAGAAGAGAGGGAAGGGGAATATTCACGGATTGCATCGCGGTCTACAGCGGTTCGTCAAGGGTAACCCCGGTTTGCCCCCGAATAGATGCATATTTGATTGTTGTAGCAATGTCGGTATTTCTGTCTCCTCAGGACAGATCGCGTTAGACAGACGTTTTGATATAGTTAAGTGCGGATTCGGTCTTGGGCTTCTCCTAGAGAGTTGTAGAAGACGTCAATAGCTTTCGATGAAGTGCTAGATCGTATTATTTGGACCTCTGTAGCAAAAGTTATGATTTTTTTAGTACGATTGTTCTGCGAATCTGTCAGTATTCTGACAGGTTTTAGTAATCTGACTTTAGAGATCCGTTAAAGGGAGAATTAGAGGATCTCAGTATAACGAAAGTTGTAGATAATTGTCGTAGCTTTCAGGGAAGCCCAAGAAAGCGACATTTGGACAAACGAGCTGAAAGTTATGTTAGTTTTAGTGCTCTGTCCAGAAAGGGTGACGTGAAATCGATGTTTTGTTAATCAGCTTAAAAGTGATTTTATATGGCCGAATCAGGGAGGCTCACCAACTAGGTTTAGTTGGGAAATTTGATTACCTTTCAATGAAGTCCAAGAACACCTAATTTGGACCACTGTACGGAAAGATATGAATTTTAGAACTTGACTGTTCACAGAGGGTATTTCAGTACTTAAGAAAGCGGAGTCGGGATCACGTTGCAATTTGCTACTTGATGATTTCGCTTATTTAATTCATGTTTTTCGTTACTATGGTCTTAGTTTATATTCATAATGTATTAGGTGGGGGATTGGTACCGGAGGCAGCACCGTCTTCACGTTCTCCATTCGCACGCGGTTAAGGCAAGTGCATTGTTTGATTCGTGGTTGCGATTAATTGGTGTTTGTGTGCTTTTTCGATATGTGATAGTATAGTGAGATTGATGGCATGATGTTGGTTTAAGATTGGTGGATGCTCTAAATATGTTTATGCTCTGTTGTGGTATGATGTTATCGTTTTGTGGTAAATTGATGATGATTAAATGATGAGCATGTGCATATTGAGATCATGTTGAGGCTTGGTCACGTGGTGACCAAGTATGTTTCTTTGAGATCCCGTCATGAATGTGACGGGCCGAGATCCCCACACTCGTTGAGTGTGGGCATGAGGTCCCCAATACTTGCGGAGTATTGGGCAATTGGTCCCGTGCGTGCGCGCACGTGCATGGGTATTGGCGACGGTTGCATACTTTGCATTACGGTGTAATGCACAAAGAAAGATAAAGAGAAAGGACCCTTGAGCATTGCATTTGCATATGAGATGTTCTATTGTTGATCTCCTTTACATGGATGCTGATGTTATAGTTTCTTTATGTACTTGCCGAGTCTGTGGACTCACTCTTGCTTTTATTGTTGTTTTAGGTACCGAGCCAAGAACGACATGCATGGGGGAAGTAGTCGCTAGTCACACACTTGCCACATGAACTAAATAAAGATGAATGATCTTCAGAACGTAATTGTTTTAGTAATTGGGCGAGATGCCCAAAGATTTATTATGTTTTGTCTCATGCAATGGATTAAATGTAATAATAATGAGTAGTAGAAATTCATATCTCTCTAGTTATGTTAGATACTTAGCATGTCTTTGATTATCTTTTGATGTCTTTGGAAGAAGGTTTTAGTTAATATTTGAATTGTCCGTGTGTTGGAACATTCGTGTAATTAACTTTACAAGGGAGGTTCTGCCGAAATTTATTAAGATTGTCTAGTTTGGAATTATTAGAGTTTGTTTAGTAGCATTCCAGGCTCACGTCGGGCTGGGGTGTTACAGTTGGTATCAGAGCGGGCTGTAGGTCCGTGGTGAACAGATTAATAACTTAGGTAACTTAGCTTTTTAAAAAAATTGCTAATGGTTAATTAACTGAAAACCTGACACACTGGTGCACAGTAGGATGGGGTGGGTCAAGCATTGCATTTACGCTTCTGTCATGTTGTAATGATGATTCCTGTTATGAGATGATCTTACATACCTATAATATGATTATATGATTATTATGAGTGAGAGCAGCCCTTGTTGAGAGGATTGAGGTCATGGTTGTGGCCCTGGGCTTTACTAGGTTACACCATTGTTCATGGTAAGAGAAAAGGGAAGAGGTTACCTCAGATATCTTAGTACATGCGTTAATAGTGAGTATCTTTTGAAAAAAAAATTTGTCCACTTCCTTGAATTTGAATTTGATCAACTCTTGTTCAGTTGTGGTCGATGAATTTCTTTGGGTCAGTAGTTCATTTCAGTTGATGGGTTTCTTTGAGAAAGGTTGTTATGTTTTATTAGCTTAACTGTCCCATAAAGCAATTATTGTTTTTCCAATTCTTTGAGTTATTCTTGTGGCTGGTGGACTTGGTTAGTTGTCAATACTGACCTTTGTATTGGAGTTCCGTCTTTCTTACTGGAAAGCATGATCCATTTATTTCACTTGATGATTTGGATAATGAAAGTTTCCTTTTGCAAGTCCTGTAGTACGTGAAAGTTTTGATTCAATATATCTCTTTTGGGTATCTTGAGTTTTGAAGTTGAAAAGTTCTTTTATGAAAGAAAACGCTAAACTCTTTAGCGATGTCGTCTCGTGGTTAAGTGAGAGGTTATAATCAGAGAAATTAGTGAATATGATATGAGTTATCAAGTTGGATCTGTAGTGTGGTGTATAATCGATCCTAACTAAGATCCCTAGAAGGAAAGTTGACTAATTTGATGGTGCCATGTAGTAGTTCTTGTTGAACTGTGATTAAGTGTATGGCTATACCTAATTGGAAGCAATAGAGTTATTAACAACTGTGTAACTTTAACGGAGTGCTTGACCCCTAGAGTTGTTTAGTTTGCTAAACTTGTTAGATTATTTGATCTCAATGGATTAATCTAACTGTGCGGGAAGAGAAATATAAGATGTGTTCGACTGTCGTCTTGGTAGATATTAATATAGAATTTTTCTTTAATTGGCTATTTGATGATCTTATTTATGCTCGTGGGAGTACAAATAGATACAGGACCAACAATTCATCCATGATTGAATAATCATCAAAAGTTTATGATAACCTCTAGATTGGAGTTAGTGGGTACTAAATAAGTATGAGCATTCCGAATAGTTGAAGGGTTGAAATTTGAAAGTGATTTATTCACGAGTGTTTCACGAGGATGTATTGTGGCTGCATGCCATTGTTAAAAGAGGTCTTGCTCCGATAGTGTAGTGGTGTATTAGATATACTCTAGAACAGGTTGTCTGTTGCAATCTTATTGAGATAACAAAAATGTTATGAAATAATATGCTGTGTTTGTTTTGGAAAGGTTTATGATGAGATTTTATAGGTGACATGTGGTTGCTCGATGGTAAAAATTGTCAGATAATAGTATGTCTTTGATGAAAGGGTTTTGGTGTAACCTTGTAAATTGTGTAGTAGGTTCCTTCAAAAATCTGGTGGTTGTTATAGTGAGGGTGTAAGAATTTGGTGTACTCTCAATTGAGGATGAGAGGATAAAGTGAAATGTAACAGTTTGGTCAGCTTTTGGGGACTTTATAAAGGAAGAGTTGATGATAACGAACCTTGTGAAGAGTGAATTATTCTTGATGTTAGTAATAAGGTCTACAAGAGATTGTGACGCGTTGGAGTGATGATGATTCTTCTAGAGAGAAAGTAAGTTGATTATTTTAATAACGATTAAATGAAATGTTTGGAGTTTCGTATTCGTGATCTTTTGGGGGCTCATGATTTATGTAGTAGATAAAATTAGTTGAGCAATGTGACATATGGAAAGGTTCCGTTTGGTTCTGCAGTGATGAATGTGATTTGGTATTAAAAGCATCACTTGTTTGGTTTGGCAAGTAATGTTGTAATCAAAGAGATTGCTTTCGTTGTGTTAACGGAAAATGTTTACCATAAGTATTTGAGGTTGGAGCTAAAAAAAAATGTAGTCCGCAACTTACTTGTTGTCTCAGCTTAAGAGTTTCTTGGGTTTGCATAGCAATGTTTTATTATGAGTTATGGAGATGGAAAATTTCTTCTTGTGGGACTTTTGCCTCATTGTGGATTCGCATTTTGTTTTTCGAGATCATTTCTATTTAACTATTTCTCTTGGTCTCGTGCTCACTCGAGGAGCCATGATTTCTTATGCGTCGAACTTTGTATCATTTATTTCTTCCTTTTGAATAAGGAAGTAACCAAATTGTGTTGCCAAGTGTTATAAAGAGTAGCATGGTGATTGGTTGGAGGTGGTCAAGTATTTGGAATTGTTGATATTTTTGGGAACCAATCTATTTGAAGAGCAGTATAATGTGAATTGGTTTTGACTTACAACACCTGGAGAGAATTCTACTTAAATGGAAAGTTTGTCGATGAGATAAAAGTGATTAAGTGTTACAACTAGTGGAATCTATGGCGAATTATGATCCAATAACCTTTGTCCATGTTGAAATATTGGGACTATTGAAATTATGGACTTTTGATAAACTTATTAGAGTATCACAATTGGGTACTTAGTATGATTGTGCATAAGAGTTGTGGTGGTGAAGTTTAATAAGAGTCGCGATGTGGAGGAACCTAAGTGTCATGCTAATTAGAGGGATAGCAGGAATTGTTGAGCTATTGTCAAGTATGACTCGGCCTCAGTAAGTGACCTTATGAGAGTTAAATTATCTTCGAGGATATCTTGGTCAAAGAAGATATTTATTTATTGACATTAGTGATTGGGTATGTTTGAATCTTAGTCATATAGTGAGGGTATGACGAATGGGTATATTGTGGTCGTGTAGTTGAATTTTGATTAGTGTGGTTTAGTGAAGGTCCAAGATTGGTGACATGAAACGCCTTGAGCGGTTACTTGATTAGTGAGGAACGTGGATGTTAATGATTGAGGTTATTGTTGAGCTATGTAAAATTTTAGTAAATGAATTGGAAGATTTCCTATCAATCATACCAGAAATTCATTGTAGGAGACTTCGAGGTTGATTTTAGGCTTTGCATTCTCATGTTAGAACCTTGGATGCCAATGATTATGTGTAGAGATGGTAGAATAAGAGTGGATTCCGAGTAGTGGGATGATCATTGATAGTATCCTTTGAGGCTAGTATATGAGAGTGTGTGATGTGAATTTCAAATTGCTCATCCTTAACGGATTAAGGGATGTGATGGTGGGTGAAATCTATTGAGTTGTGTTGGAAATTATTTTGACAAGTAATTCATTCGGTGGGGAAGTTGGCTAGAGTACGATATTGTGGATTGGAAGAGTCTACCTGCATAATTGTGGATTTTGTGTTGGTAGAGCATAGGTTTGGGATTGCCAATTTAAGAGAAATGAGTTAATGCGTTATGCGATGATTTGGGATCCTATGGTTTAAGAGAAAGTTGATCTCTTAAAAGAAAGATTGTGGTAAAGGGTGTGATCTTGGATAGTGAGATGTTTTCTTAGTTCTTACTTGAACTATGTGGTTATTACGGATGTCAATTACAAATTGAGTTGGTTCTTGTCGGTATGTGTGATTCCTTCCATTAAGAAAAAAAGGTTAATATGGTTTTTCGAGTGATTTCGTTTTTGGCTTGTGTGGCATTTATTTCTAAACTACCTATTTCAAAAGTGGAAAAAATTTCATGGTAAATCCATTGATTTTGGATTGGGCTCTTCTAAGGAAGATGGCTTTGAGTTGGATGCATTTTGACTCCTTTGTTCTCGTTGAGTTCTTCGGATAAGTGAGTTGGTAGGCGAGTTCTTTGTGCGTCCCTTGGTAAAAGAGATCTGCTTGCATAGGTAAGGTGATCGATCGAGAGTTGGAACAAGAGTTCTATGTGTTTTGTGTAGACGGTGTACTTGATGCACGAAGGAAGTTTAACCAAAGGTGTGTTGGATAGATTCCCTGTCACGAGAATTTGTAGATTGGCATATCACTAGGACCGTCTCGTGTACTTGCGCGGAGTACGCAATGTCTTGTGTTTTTCGGTGCTGAGAGAGCACATGAGAGGTCCGGAGCTTTAGATTTTGTTAGAGCTGTTGGCTAAGAAGTAAGACCTTACCTTTGAGTCCCGTGTGTTGAGTGTACCTGTAAAGGTCGAGACTAGTGTTGAGGTGAAAGACGTGATATCCGTCAAGGTGATATGATCCCATAAGCCCAAGATGGAAGCGACTTGTGAATTGCGGTCTCGCATGTGCGAGCAGTACTCGGAGTGGTTCACGTTGGGTATACGTTAAAGATTGTTGATTTCAGTTCCTTTCAAGTAGATTGGTGAAAGTAGAATTCGGTCGAATTCTTTTTAAGGGGTAGAATGTAATATCCCGTTTGTCGTTAATGGATGTAATAAAAAATTAGAGAGGAATTAAGATAATTAAAAGAGAAAAAATCAGAAATTGAGAGAGTAATGGGCCACGCAGCCCATAGTCAAGTGGAGGAAAACAGCTTAGTGGCCCATGGCCCATGAAGAAACCAGAAACCAACTAAAGAAGGAGGAAACCTAGGGTGCTACAGTACCTGCACCGCCACTGTAGCACGGTACTGTAGCAACCCATCTCCTCCATGGTGGTGCCCTCTCCTCCGATGCTTCTTCATTGTGGTGGCGGCCAAGAAAAAGGAAGAAGAAGGAAGAAAGGAGAAGGGAAGAAGAGAGGGAAGGGGAATATTCACGGATTGCATCGCGGTCTACAGCGGTTCGTCAAGGGTAACCCCGGTTTGCCCCCGAATAGATGCATATTTGATTGTTGTAGCAATGTCGGTATTTCTGTCTCCTCAGGACAGATCGCGTTAGACAGACGTTTTGATATAGTTAAGTGCGGATTCGGTCTTGGGCTTCTCCTAGAGAGTTGTAGAAGACGTCAATAGCTTTCGATGAAGTGGTAGATCGTATTATTTGGACGTCTGTAGCAAAAGTTATGATTTTTTTAGTACGATTGTTCTGCGAATCTGTCAGTATTCTGACAGGTTTTAGTAATCTGACTTTAGAGATTAGTTAAAGGGAGAATTAGAGGATCTCAGTATAACGAAAGTTGTAGATAATTGTCGTAGATTTCAGGGAAGCCCAAGAAAGCGACATTTGGACAAACGAGCTGAAAGTTATGTTAGTTTTAGTGCTCTGTCCAGAAAGGGTGACGTGAAATCGATGTTTTGTTAATCAGCTTAAAAGTGATTTTATATGGCCGAATCAGGGAGGCTCACCAACTAGGTTTAGTTGGGAAATTTGATTACCTTTCAATGAAGTCCAAGAACACCTAATTTGGACCACTGTACGGAAAGATATGAATTTTAGAACTTGACTGTTCACAGAGGGCATTTCAGTACTTAAGAAAGCGGAGTCGGGATCGCGTTGCAATTTGCTACTTGATGAGTTCGCTTATTTAATTCATGTTTTTCGTTACTATGGTCTTAGTTTATATTCATAATGTATTAGGTGGGGGATTGGTACCGGAGGCAGCACCGTCTTCACGTTCTCCATTCGCACGCGGTTAAGGCAAGTGCATTGTTTGATTCGTGGTTGCGATTAATTGGTGTTTGTGTGCTTTTTCGATATGTGATAGTATAGTGAGATTGATGGCATGATGTTGGTTTAAGATTGGTGGATGCTCTAAATATGTTTATGCTCTGTTGTGGTATGATGTTATCGTTTTGTGGTAAATTGATGATGATTAAATGATGAGCATGTGCATATTGAGATCATGTTGAGGCTTGGTCACGTGGTGACCAAGTATGTTTCCCTTTGAGATCCCCGTCATGAATGTGACGGGCCGAGATCCCCACACTCGTGGAGTGTGGGCATGAGGTCCCCAATACTTGCGGAGTATTGGGCAATTGGTCCTGTGCGTGCGCGCCGCGAGCATGGGTATCTTGGCGGCGGTTGCATACTTTGCATTACGGTGTAATGCACAAAGAAAGATAAAGAGAAAGGACCCTTGAGCATTGCATTTGTATATGAGATGTTCTATTGTTGATCTCCTTTACATGGATGCTGATGTTATAGTTTCTTTATGTACTTGCTGAGTCTGTGGACTCACTCTTGCTTTATTGTTGTTTTAGGTACCGAGCCAAGAACGACATGCATGGGGGAAGTAGTCGCTAGTCACACACTTGCCACTTGAACTAAATAAAGATGAATGATCTTGAACGTAATTGTTTTAGTAATTGGGCGAGATGCCCAAAGATTTATTATGTTTCGTCTCATGCAATGGATTAAATGTAATAATGATGAGTAGTAGAAATTCATATCTCTCTAGTTATGTTAGATACTTAGCATGTCTTTGATTATCTTTTGATGTCTTTGGAAGAAGGTTTTAGTTAATATTTGAATTGTCCGTGTGTTGGAACCTTCGTGTAATTAACTTTACAAGGGAGGTTCTGCCGAAATTTATTAAGATTGTCTAGTTTGGAATTATTAGAGTTTGTTTAGTAGCATTCCAGGCTGACGTCGGGCTGGGGTGTTACATAGATTTCGGGTATGCTATGAAACTACAAAGGGATGTGACTGGTCGGATATGGGATTTGCCCCTCGTAACATAACAGGAGTGATATCTATGGGCCCCTCGAAGTGGTCGGATAAAGAAAGTGCATGGCCATGCCACTAGTGGTCGAAGAGTTCGACCACATAAGGTTATCCGATACTCGATCGATAAAGTATTGAACAGTCCATGGATGACAAACATCTCACCCAGAGTTCAAACCAGATATTGTGAGGCAAAGGGAGAATGCACGAGTAGGTCGCTGATCAGTTACAGACTAGTTGTATGGAGATACGAGCTGGTCGAAGACTGGTCAAACGTAATCATAGAGTGATCGAAACTTGGTCGTAAGGAGTTACGAACTAGTCGTTACCAAATATGAACTGGTCGTATAGAGATAGGACCTGGTCGTAGATCATATTGCATTAAGGTTCGTCCAATATAATTTGTGCGTATTCGGGAATTGTTATGTCCTGCTAGGAACTGCTGACAACTCGGAAAGGGTTTCCGAGTCACCACGGAGTACGCATGAACCTATAGGGTCACACACTTAACGGGTTGGAACAAAACGTGTTCAGAGAGGATCTGTCATGGGCACTATATAAGGAGATGCTTGAGGTTATTGGGAGACATGCGATATGCGTGATAGACGAGAGACACGAAAGTCTTGACTTGAGTTGCTCCACCGAAACTCTAGCCGCCATCTTCCTGAGTGCCCCGCCGTGCGACTTGGTGCTAACACACCAGTGTTCAGTGTTTCTTCCCTGGACGTATGGATACCACAGAGGCGCTACTGCGATTGCTGTTGCGCTTAAGGATGATCTGCGATCTTCACAAGGAACTTCAGAGGTTGCTGGAGGAGACGATCGACTCACGAGGACGCTGGACAATCGACTATGACCACTACATGACGTGCTCTTCATTGGACCAAGCTGCTCCGACTCTTCTTCTGCTGCACTGCATGTTTGGTGGTAATGATCTATGATCTCTTGTTTGCATGGCTTCCTGGTTTATGTGGTAGAAAATTTTGAATTGCCAGCTCTCGTAGCCTACCTATATCCCTACAGGAGCGGCCTCTATGGCTCCTGATTTGCTGATTTTCTGAGCACGAAGCCTCCCATGTTCTCTTGTTCGGAGGATCCTGTCGAGGCTGATCATCACTCATTGTACCGACAACGAGAAGGTCTTCTATGCCTCCAACCAACTCGAAGGGGTAGCTTGTAATGGTGGGATAACTTTTGCGCCATGCAGCCCACCAGTCACGTTCCATCATGGGATGAGTTCCGGATAGCTTTTCGAGTAGCACATGTTCCCTCAAGCATCGTAAGCATCAAGAGGCGTGAATTTCTCACGCTGAAGCAAGACAACAAGTCCGTGGTGGAGTATCTCTATGAGTTCAATCATTTGGCTCGTTACGCTTCGGACGATGTCTCCACCGATGGAAGGAAGCAAGACCAATTCATGAATGGGCTAATGGAAGTGATGCAGCTGAAGCCCACTGTACACGACTTCTGTGACTTCCAACACTTGGTGTACAAGGCCATTGTGGTGGAAAATAAGATGCAAGCGGTTGTGGCATTACAAAAACAAAAGAGGGTTGCACAAATTTCAGCAAGCCACAGTTTTCAAGAACCGTGGGCTTGGCCATCCGCCCCTCCTAAATTCCAAGTCCCAACACCTCCAAGAGATCCTATGCAAGTGTCTCATCCACCTCTACAAGATATCCAGCAAGGGCAGCCCAGAAAGAAGCACAAAAGCCGACACAACCGAAGCACATTAGCTGCATGTTTCACTTGCGGCAATCCAGGGCATTTTGCAAGTCATTGTCCAGAGAAGCACCAAGCTATTTCTGGTCAGTGCCAAGACCTTGACACACCCCTTGTTCAGAGGTCCAACTTAGCTCTTCATAGCCCTAGCTGTGGTCATGTGAACCATGTCACCAGCGAGGTGGCGCAGGAAGCACCCGATGTTGTGTTGGACACTTTTCTAGTCAATTCGACTCCTACGACTGTGTTGTTTGACTCTGGGGCCTCTCATTCCTTCATGTCCAAATTTTTTGCTACACTCCACAACCTCTCACTCAGCTTAATGCCTGCACCTATGATGATTCAATCGCCAGATGTAGAAATGAGAAGCGTACACTAATGTTGTGGAGTGAAGATTGAGATCAAAGGGGTGAAGTTTTCGGCCAATCTTATTGTGATAAATTCAACAAGCCTTGATGTTATTCTTGGGATGAATTTTCTGTCCAAGAACCATGGTCAAATTGATTGTTCCCGCAAGTCTATTACTCTCACAAGTTCTCTTGGCTTAAATGTCGAAATGGTGCCGAAATTGGAGCATCCACATCTCTTTGCCCTTAGCGGTGAAGAATTGCTAGATTTATGTGAAGTTCCAGTGGTATATGAGTTCCCAGATGTATTTCATGAGGAACTACTGGGCATGCCACCCACATGAGAAGTTGAATTCATGACCAAGCTACAGTCCAGAACTGCTCCAATATCAAAACGACCTTACCGAATGCCATCGAATGAGTTGGTTGAATTGAAGAAGCAACTCGCGGAACTTCAAGAGAAGGGTTTCATTAGGACGAGCTCTTCACCTTGGGGATGCCTGGCTATATTTGTGAAGAAGAAGGACCACAGTCTGCGGATGTGTGTTGACTACCGTCCGTTGAATGAGGTCACCATCAAGAACAAGTATCCACTTCTACGGATCGATGATTTGTTCGAACAAATGTTCGGTGCCTGTATATTCTCCAAAATTGACTTGAGAATAGACTACCATCAAGTTAGGATTAGATCTGAAGACATTCCTAAGATGGCATTCTCAACTTGTTATGGCTTGTACGAGTACACCGTCATGTCCTTCGGTTTGACTAATGCACCGGTCTTGTTCATGAGCCTCATAAACTTAGTGTTTATGGAGTTTTTGGATAAATTTGTGGTCATATTTATTGATGACATCCTCATATACTCTATATCTGAAAGGGAGCATGAAGAACACCTTCGGCTTGTGTTGGACAAGCTTCGAGAACATCAACTTTATGCAATGTTCAGCAAATGTGAATTTTGGCTTAAAGAAGTCGCCTTTTTGGGTCATATACTATCCGAAGGAGGAGTTGTTGTGGATCCAAGAAAAGTCCAAGATGTACTTAATTGGGGATAGCCCAAATCCGTCTTCGACATCCTCTGTTTCCTCGGTCTTGTAGGATATTATCGTTGTTTCATCGAGAATTTCTCAAAATAGCAAGACCAATGACCCAATTGTTGAAGAAAGAAAAGAAGTATGAATGGTCAGTGGAATGTGAAGCAAGATTTCAGATGTTGAACGATCACCTAACCTCTGTACTAGTTCTAGTTCTGCCGGATATTCACAAAAATTTTGACATCTACTGCGATGCATCCCGCTTTGGTCTTGGTTGTGTTCTTATGCAAGAAGGTCGAGTTGTGGCGTATGTGTCAAGGCAATTGAGCCCTTATGAGGTGAATTATCCCACTCATGACCTTAAGCTTGCAACAGTGGTACATGCTCTGAAGATGTTGTGACATTTCCTTGTCGGCAATCGCTGCGAAGTCTACACTGATCACAAGAGTTTGAAATACATTTTCACTCAAGCCAATTTGAACCTAAAGCAAAGATGGCTTGAATTGATCAAGGACTATGATATGGGACTCTATTATCATTTGGGGAAAACTGATGTCGTTGCCAATACTTTAAGCCGGAAATCGCAATGCAACTGCATTTCGGTTATATCCGAAACGGAGGCCCTATGCAACGAATTTCAACGACTCAACTTGGAGACAGTTAGCTTGGGTTTTCTCACTGCCTTGGAAGTGAAACCTATCCTAGAGGACTAGATCAGATGGCCCAGAAACATGACAAGGGTATGGAAAGAATTAAGGAGGAAATGAAGGCCAGCAAAGCCAAGTATTTCTCGGAAGACCACCATGGTGTTTTGTGGTTTGGAAAGTGATTAGTTGTGCCAAATGACACGAAGCTTAAAGAATTAATCCTTTGTGAAGCCCATGACTCTCTTTTCTCCATTCATCTGGGAAGCTCAAAAATGTATCAAGACTTGAAGCAAAAATTGTGGTGGACTCGGATGAAGCGGGAGATTGCACGGTTCTTTATAGAGTATGACATATGTCAACGGGTGAAAGTGAGCACCAACGACCAGCGGGCATGCTTCAATCCCTACCCATCCCCGAGTGGAAATGGGATTAAATTGGCATGTATTTCATTACTGGGCTTCCTAAGACTCATGTGGGATCCCGGGATCGGATCCGTTCCAAGCTAAGTGATTACGTTGAAAATGCAATACTTAACTTGAGATGAAAACGATTCCGTGTGCCCGGATATGTGTCTCATGTTAGCTCCCAAGGATCAGTAGCTAACATGCACATATCCTAATACAACATTGCAATCACATCCATACACAATCGTACAAGAGAACAGAATCAAATACAACATCATTTAAATAGAACCTTATTGTACAAGGTTACATAAGAGGGCCAATCGTCCAAAGGTAATTATCAAACAATAAATCGCAACGGAAGATAAACTTAAAGTAAAAAGGGAATAACTGAGTTGGCATGGCCACAACCCCACAAGCAACCAACTGGAGTTAAAGCCGTTGCACCTGTCATTCTCACCTAAACAAATAAACACTATTAAAATACAAAGTTGTACTTGTGAGTCTTTTAAAAAAAGGATGCATGTAAGTATCAAAGGAAGGCTACTACACTAATCAATTTTCGGCATAAAGCAAGTCAATTTTCGGCATACAGCAAGTTTTCATTTAGATAAATAATATAGATTCAAATTGCCATTTGTAAAAATATTTTAGAAATGTTATATAACAGTAGATACTCCAAATTCATAATAAAAAAAATCAGTAGATACTCTAATTATATCCACACACGAACTTCCTGTTCGTGACATATATAAATTCTCAAACATATCAACACACGAACTTCCTGTTCGTGACACCATACAAGATCTAAACAATCTAGTACAATGACATAACATTTTCAACCATAACCCAAACCAATTTCCCATAAGCTAACTGTGCATGCTTTCCCAAAGTGATGTCCATAACCAGGGACACGGCTATTTGAATAGATTTAGTTCTCTGCAGAGTTGTACAACTTTACCCACACGACATGAGTATCTCATAATGTCAGCCAATGCACTCTTCCTTTGGAGTGTGACTGAGATATCATAACGAGGCCGTTACAATGCCATGTACTAACTATCAAACCACCCGAGGATCTAACCCATGGTAGGTTATCGTACATGCTAACCACAAGTACACCTTGTTGCGTACGATGAACATGCCCCCACTAGATTGACAAAAGAACAATTAAATAATAACAATAAAAATTGTTAATCTTATTGTGTTTTGATAACTATCACATAACAAATTAGTTAGCCAAGCCTTCGCCATTATCCCGGTGTGTGGTTGCTCGTAATACTTGGTTCATCACACCACAGACCGGTCCTTAATCACCCAGACGGGGCTACAAAATTCTAGAACAATATTTCAACATCACCATACACCCATCCAAGTCATAAATAACCAAAATCCATGCCCAACCAGTCCATAATAACCAGATTTGAAGATCTGAACATATTCCTCAAATTCAACATAATTCAATTCATAGAATCCTCAAATTTCATCAAGATTCGATTCATTCCACCGGCCGATGGACTAGTTCCATCAACCAATTTCGATTACAACTACTAGCACGGCTAAGCATCGATCTATCTTACAACAGAAAATTCTCATACATACATATATATCCTAGGCATCAATTGAACAAAGGATTATCAACAAGGAAAGTAATGCAACAATTAGGAATTAACTACTTCTACCCATGAACATACTTTTCAAAATAGCATGCAATGGCGAGATTAAAATCCACACAACACTTTTAAAATCACTAGGAGCAATATGATCAAGAGGGGGGGGGGTGCTCGCACCCTTGCTGTATCACTTATTCAACCTCAGGTTACACTCATGAATACGTCCATATTGCCGAAAATATATCGAAAGAACGATACCGCAATAAACACCAAATAAAGCAAAAAAAATTCAAAATGCCCCAAAATGCATGAAATTTGTACAGTATGTAGATTATGATTTTATATGAATTTAGATGAAATAATTATTCCATTTGGATTTGTATGTGAAAGTTATGGTGGTTTGAAACTCAGTTTTCAGGAAAATCAAATTTAATTGTAATCGGTTACTGTTCACCGAATTAAATTATTTGGTCAAAATTTACAGAGTAGTGGGGAGGCAAAGGATTACATAGGTGATTAGAGAATATTAATATAAGACCAAAATAATTGAGTTTACCTTATTTGGAGTTTTTATGATTTAGTTATGAATTTCTAAAGTTATCAGCAATTTATAGTGCAAAAATAATTCATTTTGGGATCACTTTCCACAAAATATATCTTCTGTGATAGAGGTAAGATTGAAACCTTTTTTAGAAGTAAGTTCACTTAAAATTAAAATGAACAAAATTGGTTTCACTCATTTTGGAGTTGATTTGAGTTAGATATGGATTTTGAAGTTAATTGTATTTTCAGTGTACAATATAATTCGTTTCAGATTTTCAAAAATAACTAAATACTTTTCTCACTCACCTGCAGCTAGCCAAAAAGGATGACGAGTGGGACCGGGGTCAAGGGTTTGACCCAATAAAAAATGACTTAGTCTCGGCTGAAACTAAGCTGAAGGCGCATTCAAAGGAATACGTCTTCAAATCTTGAAAACATAAATTCATTCTAAGCATACTAAGAATACATTTTTCCTTAAGCGAAAATGTACTGCACAATCTACACTTCCACTTAATCAGTCGAACGGGCCCACATGTCAATCACCTTCTCTTAACTCAGCATTTAAATCCTCTTCTTTTCTGTTCAAGGGGTCCACTCGTCAGTGACTCGCTAGTATTTTAAGACAGCCACTTATTACTCTAAGCAATCATTGACGCTAATCCAAACAAGATTTGGCTCTTAATTTCCTAGCTACAGTGGTTGTCGGCTGTTCCGATCGCAGAGCGCTCACGCACCCGTGGCTTTCCTGGCGGCTTACCGGTGCTGTGGTCCACACCGGCGCTGGACAAGGCCATAAATGGGTTCCTCTTACCCTTGCGAAGCTAATGGCACCAATGGCTAATCTCATGGCGGTGTGTGCCGACGGCACGCCGGAGAAGGGCGGTGGTGCAAATACGGCAAAAATGTAGGTGATGCCATGGTGCAAATTCGTGCAAAACAACGCATGCTTGAGCTACTAGGAAGTCAGTGGAAGCTTACCAGTGGAAAAGAAAAGCCAGAGAAGCTCGAGAAGAAACTAGTGTCGTCAATGGTGACGGCGATGCTTGGGTTCATGAGGGGAGAGAAACCTGCAACAAGAGATCAGTGAAGAAAGGTTGTGAGGGGTTCAGGGCGCAGAGAAGATGGTTTAACCAAAGGCAATCGAGAAATGGCTCACCTTGATGACGATTGGATGATGAATAGTGGCATCAGCCGACTAAAGGGGCAAGATCCAAATTCACCAACTCGTGTGATGAAAAGACCGAATTGGTTGAGGGAAAAGTAATGTTGGGTTAAGGGACACAAGATGACTCGCAAGAAATGGAGAGGGCCTCACCGGAGATGAAGATGCCGAAGGTTGACAAAGCGATGGCCTTCGGTGCACGCTCTGGTAGTAGGGAGAGCACAAGTTTTCCGGACCCTACAAGCAACGAAAGGGTCTCAAAAGAGCTGATATGGAAAAGGTATGCAAGGAGAAGGTTAGGGGATGCCATGGATTCGAGTTTACCCAAGAAGATTTCATGGAAAGGCTTCTCCCTCTTCCTCGGCCGGGAAGAGAAGTGAGCTGAGTGAGAGGCATCGAGGGGGCTTAAAGCTCAGGCACGGACGGGAATGAAAGCGGTGTTAGCCGGTGATGCCCTAGGATAGGTTGGTTTGGGCGGTGCGGTCACGGTGGTGACGGAGCGGCTCAGAGCGTTCTCAGTGCATGGCGCTCGAGCCCTGCTCGCGCCCGCCTGAGGTGGAAGAAGCCCCTGCCAGGTGGGGTCGGTGTGTCAAAGACTGTGAAGAAAGGAGGCTTACACGGGCTGATTGGGTTGAGCCACATTGGGTCTGGTCCGGGTCAGAGTCCGGTGCAGTCACTCAGTCGGTCCGATTGGACAAGTGTGTTTGGACCACACGATCGTGATCGGACGGTCCGATCGTGGGTGCTGTTTGGACGGCCGTTTGGACCGCTCGCGTAGACCACTCGATTTTGATTGGACGGTCCAAATGCGTGAGGACGTTCGGACTATCCGCTCGGGTGGCCCGTGTGGATCGCTCGATTCTGATCTGTTGGTGGCGAGTTGGTGTGGTGCGGTCGAACCAGTTGGGTTGGGTCTGGTCGTTTAAAAAGTGCTAGGGTTTGAATTCCTAAATAGTTTGACCAACAAGTAGTAGGTTTGACCAAGGCTTCAGAAATAGAAATAAAATTCTAAAAATCCTAAAATAATTCAGAGAGGTTTCTTAGACATCCTAGTACTCAAATAAAATATTAAACCTCACTGTTCAAGATTTAATTGCTTACTTTAAAATTCAAACCTAGAATAGGTCTTTGATTTGAATTTAAATTTTCTGGGGGTTGAATTATGTTCCAAAAATTTAGAAAAATGTATATTTATTCATGATAATTATTATAGTATTTGAATAAATTATTTTCAGAGGATGATCATAACTTTTTATTTCTATTTTCTTTTGGAGTTAGAATTTGAAATGTAGGTTTAATCTTTTGATTGAGATTTTTCAAGTGCAATAAATTATGCAAATGTTTCAAAAATACTATGCATGTTAATGACATGCATACTAATTATCATTAATAAACTTGGGGATGTTACAACTCAGCAAGGGTATGACTCCATATGGGTAATTATCGACCGGTTGTTGAAAGTTGCTCATTTTCTCCCGATCAAGACCACCTCTTTGGGAAACCAATTGGCAGAGTTGTACATCTCAAGAATTGTATGCCTCCGTGGTGTGCCAAAATGGATTATTTCAAATTGAGGCACCCAATTCACCTCGCATTCTAGAATTGCCTCCACGAAGATTTGGGAACTCAATTGTCCTTTAGCACCGCTTACCACCCGCAAACCGAAGGCCAAACCGAGAGGGTGAATCAAATTTTGGAGGATATGTTGAGGGCATGTGTGCTGTCCTATGGCAAGAACTGGGAGAAATACTTGCCATTCGCGGAATTCTCCTATAACAATAGCTATCAATCAAGCCTCTAAATGGCACCTTTTGAAGTGCTATATGGGAGAAGGTGTAGGACACCACTCAACTAGTCCAAGTCTGGGGAAAGACAATTCTTTGGACCAGACTTGATCAATGAAGCCGAAGAACAAGTTCGTGTGTTCCGAGAGCGACTACGAATGGCTAAATCTCATCAAAAGAGCTATGCCGACCGCCGTCAACGCGAGTTGAGTTTTGAGGTGGACTATCATGTTTACCTTAAGGTCTCCCCAATGAAAGGAATGCAATGTTTTCAAGTCAAGGGAAAGTTGGCACCTCGCTACATCGGTCCTTTCGGAATTCTAGCAAAGGGAGGATCGGTGGCCTATCAGTTAGAGCTACCATCATCATTTTCAGATGTGCACAATGTATTCCATGTCTCCTAACTGAAGAAGTGCCTTCGAGTCCCAACCGAAGCAACCAACCTAGACGACCTTGAGTTGCAACCCGATCTCTCTTATTGGGAGCACTCGATTCACGTTCTTAAGAAATGAAGAGCAAGACTAGAAATCGCGTCATCAAATTCTCGAAGGTTCAGTGGAGAAATCATATTGAAGATGAAGTGACTTGGGAATGTGAAGACTGCCTTCGAGCCGAGTATTCGCATCTCTTCGCCGAGCTGTAGGAATCTCGGGGTCAAGATTCTTATTAAGGGGGTAGGTTTGTGATGTGCCCTAAATCCTTAAGTTGGTCTAGCTAAGCATCTCATTGATCATGCGTGTAATTTTTTTGGAACTTTTTTTAAACTTTTGATGTTTGTATTAAAGTTCCCTCAGTTTTTGAAACTTTTAACTGGATTTCAAGCTTCCTTTGTTTTGAGAATTTTGTATGCATGAAAGTTTTAAAAATAAATTTTCCTAGGTTATTTTTGAAACTGAGAGTACCCACAAAAATTTTCAGAATTTTTGGAGTGGTACAACTCTGTCTAAAATTTTTGCAACCCTGTTAGCCTTTTGAAATCAACTCTGTTCATCTACGAGAACTATTCATCTATGAGTACTGCTCATCTATGAGTACTGTTCATCTATTTCGACCACCCAGTTGATTTTGACCAGGTCCGACTCGACCATCCGACCAGGTCCGACCCGAGCTTCTTACCTTGAGCCACTGACCAGTGGGGCCCACTGTAGTTCTTCATCTCCACATAGATGGCATGCCCTCGCCAGCGTGCTCCGTCCACGCCAGCTCACTGGTTTTGGCCACCTGCTCGCCCCAAGTTTTTGACGGGTGCTAGTGCTTTTGCCCATAGTTCCGCACTCGTCCATGCCCCCATCGCCCGACCATCACCTCCCTGTCACTCCACTCGTCCATGGTAGTGAGCCACGAACCATGATCTCTGTCTCGGCCTCTATAAAGCCTGTTGTATCTTCCCCTTTTTTGCTTCTTTTTGCCACCCCGAACCGCACCATCCCCTTCCCAACATTTCTCTCTGCTCAATTAAGCTCCAATCCGAGGAAGAGCCGAAGCTCTGGTTCACGGCCGGCACACCATCACGTCATTACTAGCAAACCAGTGTTGCTCTCTTTTCTCTAACTGTGTCATGTTGTGTTCTGGGGCACGAGTATCAAACCGCCTAACCCATTTTGGTTGTTCTTCCTTAGGTCTCACCGGAATTTGAGTTTTCTTCTATCTCACCCGGAAGTTTCTTTTTCGTTCTCAACCCTGGCCGGTGAGTCAATAACCAAGTTCCTTCCATGAGCTCCATCTTGTGACCTCACTGCCATTTCCCTTGTTAGTTGCTTAGGTGAAGCTTCCCTCGTTGATGTGCCGCCGCCACTGGACTTCATTGCCGGAGCTTCTCCAACGGCCTCTGTCCTCTCTCTTCTCACTGGTAAGGTCACTGAGCCCCTCTTTTGCTCATGCATGCATTGGATTGCCTCGGGTACCCTTGCTTTGTCATAGGGCTTGTCACCTGAACAGTACCACGGCCTTAACTCATCACCGCCGTCGCCCTTTAATGGCGCCAAGCTTTTAGGACAACCTTTGACCACTTGCAACCCTCTACGACCACCTTACAACCCTCTACGACCACCTTGCAACAACCTACAACCTCATGTAGTCGAAACCTCTTTCCAACCAGGTAGTCGAAACCACCGTCCGACCACCTATAGTCGAAACCTCCTTTCGACCCGGTAGTCAAAACCTCCTTCCGACCACCTGTAGTTGAAAACATCCTTCCGACCACGTGTAGTCGAACCTCCTTTCGACCACGTGTAGTCGAAACGTTGAGTAGTAACCAAAACCCTTTTTGTTGGATTTTCTGTTCCGACAGATATGGTTTAGGCTATAACTTTTGCATGCAAAATCCAAATCAAGTGAATTTTGTTTCTAAATTCATCTAAAATCTTCATCTCGCTACTGTGTAAATTTTAGGCATTTTTAGTAATTTGGATTTTTTTTGGCTTATTTGGTGTTTATTGCAACATCATTCGTTCGATAGTTTATGAAGTTTCGAGTGTGTACACTAGTGAACCTCTACAGTACCAGGTTATCCAGCAAAGGCAAGCAATCCCCTCCATTGATGCATGTTGAATTCCTATTAGTTTCGAAAAGTATTTATGTTGATTTTCAAGTATTCTATGCGTTGCTTTAATTTCAAATACTTGTATGCCAAATAGGTAGGTTTAGATATGCCCTATTTGCTGCATTGGCCTTCTTTTGAATATTGATTTTCCTATCACCTTGGATGATTAAGGTTATATACTATATGGGTTATTTGCTAATTTGTAGAACGATGCTTAGCCTGGCTAGTAGTTGTAGTCGAAAAGGGTTGATGGAGCTAGTCCATCGGCTGATGGATTGAATTGAATCTTGATGAAATTTGAGGAATGTATGGATTGAATTATGTTGAATTTGTGGAACACATCCAGATCATCGAATCTGGTTCTTGTGGACTTATTGGGCAATGTTTGTTATGTGTTGGACTTGGACGGGTGATAGGGTGATGAAGGGTGGTTGTCCCCGAATTGTGTAGCCCCATCTGAGTAATTAAGGACCGGTCTGTGGTGTGATGAACCAAGTCTTACATGCAACCACATGCTGGGATAATGGTGAAGGCTTGGCTAAATAATTTATTGTGTGTTAGCTATCAAAACACAATTAGATTGATAATTGTTGTTGTTACTATTTTATTGTTGTCTTGTCAATCTAGTGGGGGCAATGAATATTATAAGTAAGATTTTTATAGAGTATTTGGATCAGTTCGTGGTGGTCTTCATCGATGATATTCTTATCTACTCTAAGAACGCAGAAGAGCACGAGCAACACTTGCGATTAGTGCTCGATAAGCTGCGCAAATATCAACTGTATGCCAAGTTCAGCAAATGTGAGTTTTGGCTAAAGGAAGTCAGACTCCTAGGCCATGTATTATCTGAAGAAGGTGTGGCAGTGGACCCGAGCAAAGTACAAGATGTCCTAGCTTGGAAACAGCCCCGCACCGTACCAGAAGTCTGAAGTTTCCTTGGTCTGGCGGGATATTACCACCGGTTCATCGAAAATTTTTCCAAGATTGCAAGACCAATGACTCAACTTCTAAAGAAGGAGAAGAAGTTTGAATGGTCAGCAGCTTGTGACGAGAGCTTCCATGAGTTAAAGAAAAGGCTCACAATAGCCCCAGTACTTACTCCGCCTAACATACACAAGGACTTTACTGTGTATTGTGATGCATCCCGCCACGACATCGGTTGTGTGCTGATGCAGAAAGGCAAAGTGGTGGCCTACGCCTCGCATCAATTACGACCACATGAAGCTAATTATCAACCCATGACTTAGAGTTGGCAGTTGCGGTTCATGCTCTCAAGATCTGGAGGTATTACCTCATTGACAATCGTTGTGAGATCTACTCTGATCATAAAAGCCTGAAGTACTTCTTTACACAACTAGATCTGAATCTAAGGTCGTGAAGGTGGCTTGATTGATCAAAGACTATGACTTAGGCATTCATTACCACCCTGGTAAAGCCAATGTTGTAGCTTATGCCCTCAGCTGAAAACTTCACTACATGAACGCATCGATCGAAGCAAATCAACCGAGGCTGCATGAAGAGTTCCAAAAGCTTAATTTAGAAGTGGTTGAAGAAGGTTATGTTGTTGCTCTAATACTGTAACCTACCCTCGAATCACAGATCCAAGCCGCTCAGCTCAAGGATATGGCAATCGCCGAGATCAAGCACAACTTACGAGAAGATAGAAAATCAGAGTTTTCCTAGAGCATGAGTGGATTAGTCATGCGCAGATAGTAGCTATGTGTTCCAAATGACTATGATATCAAGGAGCTAATCCTCAGAGAAGCTCACGATTCTCCCCTCTCCATTCATCTGTGAGAGCCGCTGGGAGATTTAACTTGTAATGCTTAACCTTTCCATTAGTTCTAGCATCACAAATTAAATTTCCCCACTCTCCGTGTATTATGTATCTCCCAAAACTGTGGTACACGTACACCTCACAGAAATAAGCATCAACTCAGACTTCACAAAAGGCCGACTGACCAAATAACAAGACAGAGTACTAATATTGCAGCAGAAACATATGCCATAACATGGCAGTAAACAAAAGCCAACTGGCTGCCCTTACCCACAAGGCAACCGACCGAAAACGCTAAGCTAGTCGTGTGGAATGATTTCCGTCTCACAATAATTAACCCCTGGGGGGTCAACCTCCTCTCCAGCAATTGGATAATGCAACTGAGTACAAAATTGTACTCACAAGACTTATAAATAACAAACCTATACATAGCTACATGCAAGCTTATTCAATGGAGAAGGCTGTAGGGCTCATTTTCAGCACAAAGCAACATTTCATTTGCATTAATGTAATAGACTGAAAGACACTTTATCAAATCAGTTTTTAATTGTTCAAATATTAGAGAGACAATAAACATAATTAACACCCTAGAGGTGACTAACCATAGCCACCACATCAATAGAACGAATTGCCCATTCGTACCACCCGATTTCAAATTTGATCAAAATGTAGAGTCTAATTCTTGCACGACCTAACCAAGTGTGTCCATAACCAAGGACTTGGCTATTCGAATAGATTATGCCCTGCAGGGGTGTAAAACTTTACTCACATATCAGACCGCTCCTTTTTCCAAGCTATTTAGCACACTTCCATAGGTATGCCGATAGAGCTAAGTCATACGAGACGTTTTCCAATATAATGCATTAACTATGAGTTGCCTGCATGGATGGAAATCCATACGTTGTATCAAAGTCATTGGTAAAGCTTCGGTCAACTACCCCTTAGGATAAAGCCTTAGACAATTACCGATGCAAACGTACGGTGCACACGAGAAGACGCTTTAGAGGTCGAGGAAACTCGAGGAGGTGCGCACCGGAATCGCCTTGACACCCGGAGCACAACGCCCAAGTTGATGACGATGGAGGAGGTCGGTGGTGGCCGAAATCGATGCGGCAGCTCTTGACCTCAGCTGGAGAAGAAAGGGCCGCACGCCCTTGACGATGCTCCAAAAGCAAATTAAATTCACAGTTAAACTCAAAGGAACATTGCGATTCTAAAGGATCAAGTGCCGAGGAGAACGACTCACCAGAACACCTTAAAGGCTACGAGGACGTGGCCACCGGAGGCGAGGAAGAAGATGTCGCACACGACGATTCAGCGGACGACAAGGTCTCAGGTTGACCAAAACGGGTGCGGTGTGAAGAGGGGAACTTGACAGTGGGTTCACGGGTGCTTGAGTGGTACCAAGATGGGAACTAGCTCGACATCTCCTTCCCCAGCCGAAACCAAGAACTGAGCAGAGAGATTTAGAAAAAGCTAGAGGGAGAAAAAGGATACACTCGAGGAGAAGATAAGGTCCAGGCGACGCTTCGAGAATAATCGCGAAAGCTTGAGGTGGCGATTTGTGTCGTCGTGGCACGCATGCGGCTACGCCAGCGTCACGCAGCTTAGGCGGCGTGTCAGAGAAGATGGTGCTGACAAGGGGGCCCTCTTGTCAGCGACCAAAGAAAGCGGTGTGGTGGTCTGCTTCGAGTCAGACTCGGGTTCGGTGGAGCGACACGGTCCGATCAAGTCAAGACCAAGTGGTCCGGCCGATGTTGGGTTCGAGTCAGAGTTAGGGTTTGAATTTGATTTCATTTTGACCCAAATACTACTAGATTGACTTGGTAGTTAAAAATAGCATTAAAATTCTAAAAATTTTGAAACTTTTTGTGGGTGTTTTGAGGTTCAATTAGAACTTAGGAAAATTCAATTCAGTCACTTTTCATAACTTAGTTATCAGATTTAAATGCCTTTTCAATTTCGCATTAATGAGTTGGTTTGAATTTAAGTGAGGTCAATTTGACTTTTTTAAATTTAGGAAAATTTATATTAATTCATGATAATTAATGTAACATCACAACTTTGGACTTGTGTTTCAAATGTAAGAAAATGTGTAGAAATTAAAACTTTTTCTTACATTATGTATTTCCTGCATGTACTCAACAATCCTTGTACAAGAAATATGGAAATACAAAGTCACAAGTCCTTTTATCCAAAAACCTTGTCTTCCAAAAACATTCAAGTCAAATCTTATGCTCATGCTTCGGAAATATTTTTCCTAAGTTCCTAATATGGTCTGAAACACCTCTGAAAAATTTCATAGTTTTTAGAAATTATTTGAACACTTTGGAGGCAAGTCAATCCTAGTTAAACCCTGGTCAAACCTTGTTCCAGCAGCATTGTAGAATTTTTGGGGGAAAATATGAAATACCAAAACCTTTGGAAATTTTACACAAAGTCAATATCCTAGTCAGCAAGCTCCTGTTAAATTTTCAGAATTTTTGGAGTTGTGTTGCTATCCCAAATAAATCCCCAATGCCCAGCCTTTTTCAAAAGTCAACAATTCAACTCTGGTTCGAGTCAGACTCGGGCTCAAGCCCGAGCCTAACTCGACTAACCCGGTCGGACCATGTCCACCTAATCGCATCGTGCACGTGCCAGCGGAGCCGTGGGATGTGAGATCTAAGGCTCACGATATCCCCGGGTGCGCTAGCCTCCGGAGGCTTGGGGTGCTCGTGGCCGCCCATATTCAATCTAAAGGCCCACGACCTCCCCTCCTCCCCCTCTGTTGTTTTTGAAAGCACCTGAGCTCGGTGATCAAAGCCATTCGCGATAGATCCGACGGCCAATAATCATCCAAGCGCATAACTGGTCGTCTCCTACCTCTGGACGTGCGTGAGCAGTAGGGGGAGTAATGGAAGTGTCATTTCGTGCTCCCTACGATCGTCCTAGTGACATTAAGAGTTGTGGGAGACATGTTGCGGCTGTGCCATGCCCTTACCTACCTTCTCCTACCTTTTCACTTTCGGCATTGCCTCGAGCCATGCTCCTTTTGCCTCCCGAAGGATTTCTTGTCCCACCCTAACATCCTCAAAGCTTTATAAACACTCTTTATACCTCCTGGTCTTCCTTTAGACCACCCTCCAGCTCCACTTTCAATTTTGGAGTTCAATGCCCCCAAATCCGAAAAGGCACCATTGTTGACCTTTGAAGCTCTGTGGTGTTCTTGGTGCTCCAGTGGTTCTCCCCCACAAAATTTTTGCACCATTTCTACCTCCTTACCATCTTGAACATATCCCCTCACTTAATTTTGGATTGGATTCGCAGGATCTGTCCAATTTGGGGTTTGTTCAAGTTCAGCTGAAAGTGGTCATCTTCTTCCTCAGCTCAGGTGAGTGGCCTATTTTCAAATTACTTGCTCCAGTAGCTGCTGTGAACCTTCATGAAGCTCCTTTGATACTTGGGTGCCACTCATTTTTGCTCAGGGTGCCAATTTTCACCCCTCTTCTTCAAGTCCGGCGAGCTTCATCTTGTGCAAGTCTTCTCCGACCAACTTCAAGGCTTCCCTCCATCCAGGTAGATCCTTATTAGTCCTTACGTGTATGGGAAACCATTTCTTTAGACCACCCCGAAGCTTCCAGTTGTTTTTATAGTTCCAGTACTTAGCCCCTTTTTCATTTTTCGGCTAGCCGACGTCTAGAGCCACCGCCGCCGGCGAGGTTGCTACCACTAGGTTCCTATCGCTATTGCGAATCCATTCCAGTCCTTTGTTGGCGCCGCAGCAGCCAGGATCACCGGCGGCAAGCCGTGGTAGCCGCTCGGGTGTTGTCGGAGGAGCTCCGTTGTCGTAATTCTCGGACACCTTTCTTCGCCCAATGATTTTCAATCATTAGGGTCTTCGTGTCTTAAAGCCGGCCCCGTAAGCCTCTATCGCGTGGGCCCAAATCTTTAAAACCCCGCGGCGCCTTCCGCGCATCGTTAATGGGTGAGGCCGTGATTTATGGTGTCTTGGCGTTAATGACCGCCGGAGCCGACACTGCCACTTGCACGTGGGCTGGACCTCCTGTTTGCCGGGTCCTTAGTCACCACTCCGACCACCCCTCTCGACCTCCCAGCTTGATCTCCACCGTTCAGGACCTCCTTAGAATTAATCAGGACCGTAGGAGCACCCTCGGGGTGCTCTTTGCAAAAAGACCTCCCCTGGTCATTTTTGCAAAGACCACCTCAGGAGCACCCTCGGGGTCCTCTTTGCAAAAAGACCTCCCCTGGTCATTTTTTGCAAAGACCACCTCAGGAGCACCCTCGGGTTCCTCTTTGCAAAAGGACCTCCCCTGGTCATTTTTGCAAAGACCACCTCAGGAGCACCCTCGGGTTCCTCTTTGCAAAAAAGACCTCCCCTGGTCATTTTTGCAAAGACCACCTCAAGACCTCCCAATGGTCCTTAGTTCGGAGAAGCTAAGCCTCAGGACCTCTCTTGGGCAGATCTGGATCGTTGAAGACCTCCCAGTGGAGATCTTGACCGTCCAGACCTCTCTCTGTAAAACCTTATCGCCTTGGACCTCCCTCCGCCTCGATCTGGACCGTTCGGACCTCCCCTGAGTAAATCAGAACCGTCCAGACCTCCCCTTCGAGGACCTCCCTTCAGACCTCCTCGGTGGACTTAAGCCGTAGGACCTCCCCCTGTAGATCTAGACCGTCAGGACCTCCCCCGAGAAATCCTGACCGTCCAGACCTCCTCCGTGGGTTTGCAGTTCTAGGACCTCCCCTAGTGCTCGTGACCGCCAGATCTTGATCTGACGGCCACGACCTCCTTTGCGCGCGAGGAGCTCCTCTCGCGTGCGCTGTGAGCCCTTCTGGTCGTAACCGTTGGATCTGATCTTAACGGCCACGACCTCCCCGTGCTCTCTAGTTCTTTTGGACCTCCCGAGAGCTCCAGTTTTCTAAGAATTTTGTAGATTCAATTTTCATAAATGCATAAGTTTGTCTCTGTAGCTTCTTTTTGAACGATTCAAGTTGCAGTAGCTTTGTGGTAGGATAGATTTTAATTTGAGAGTATTCGTGGTCACTTTTCTAGTCTGAAATTTATTGAAACTTGCAGTAGAAGCTTAAATGAATTAAGGGATAGGAAAATTACTTAAAAATTTGTAAAATGTATAACTTTTTGTGTATAACTCCTTTTTGAGCAAACCCAGGTCTGTAAAATTCCTCTGGTAGTGTACTTTAGTTTAGCACAAATGTTGTTCATAATTATGTTCCTGTAAAGTGAAATATGCTAGTTGTACAACTTAAGAAAATCATAACTAATTCATTTTAACTCCAAATTGTGCAAACTCAATTTTGCTGTTCTTAGAATATCTTAACCTACCTAAAATTTCAGACTCTAGATCATTCTGGAAATTTGTGCCACGAACAGTAACAGATAGGAATTAATTTGGGATTTATTAGGCTGAGAAAACTTGTTTTAGCCATAACATTTGCATGTTAAGTCCAAATGACCTATTTCTTGTTTCTAAATTTGTCTAAAATCATCCTCTAGCTGCTGTGTAAATTTCATTGCATTTGGATAAATTTTGTTGTTGGAGTTTATTTGGAGTTCTTTGCTCTTATTCGGTTATCGCCTTTTCGCGTTAGGTTCCGAAGAGATTATTGTTGTTGATCTGAGCCACGCAGACTGAACTGCACTCCGGCAAGGCAAGCGGATGTAGCATTCATTTGATCATGTTGTTCCTAATAATTTCAAACTCTAATATATTGTTTGCAAATTCTATGTATGCATTGCTATGTTGTTTTAACTATTGTCGATAGTTGGCCTATTAGCTGCATTATCAGTAGGCAAATTGTGATTATACTCTACTGCCTGAGCCTAGGTTATTGCTGTGATTTTGGGTTCGTTGGATGAACCCTTGTCACTTAGTAGTACGAGTTAATGATGCTTAGCCATGCTTAGTTATCGGTAGAAATGGGCGGTTATCGACTTGTCGATAACCTTGATCACACAAATGCTTATTATTGATACTTATGTTTTCAACTTTTGCCTTATTTATTTGCAAACTAAAAACTGAAAACAAAAAACGATTGAGACCTGGGCACAATGGTAAGATGGTGTGAATTTGGGTGTGAATGGAATGGTGCCTAAGTCAACAAGGACCGAACATCTTGTTACACTAAACCAAGCAATTATTGCGTGCTAACCACACTAGAGGGTATGGGACCTCTCTTGACTTAGTACTTTGGCGTGTATTGGCTACGGGTCGCAGGAGGGTGTGTTGTGTTGTGGTAAAATGAGGTGATTATGTGCTGGGAGCATTGTAGTTGTCCAAAAAGCTTTAGCCCGAGGGGTAGTTGTCTTTTTGGCTTTACAATGTAAGCGTATGAGTTTCTATCCATACGAGCGACTCGTAGTTGATACATAATATTGGAAATGTCTCGTAGGACTTAGCCGTGCCGACATACCTTTGGTAGTGTGCTAAATCATGTGGCTTAAAGCGATGCGAGGTGTGGGTACATTGGTACACCCCTGCAGGGTTAAAACTATTCGAATAGCCTCGTCCCAGGTTATGGACACGCTTGGCAAGGTCTTTCAAGAGTTAGACTACAACATTTTAAATTAAAACTTGATGGATGGTATGAATCAGGGATTCATGCTATTTGTGGTGGCTATTGGGTTAGTCACTTCTAGGTGGTTACTTGATAATTATTGTTACTCGTTGTTATTTCAATGCTTAAGAACTGATTTGTTAAATTGCCTTCAATCTATTACATTATTGCAAATAAAACTTGCTTTATGCGTCCAAATAACCATATAACCAACCTCCCTTTGGAATTCAGCTTTCATATAGCTATGTATAGGCTTGTTACTCGTAAGTCTTGCGAGTATGTTGTTGTACTCACCTGCATTGCTTATCGTGTGCATAGGAAGAGGGTGAGCCCGAAGGGCCTCACTTTTGTGAGTTGTCTTTGTGGCGTGTGTGGGGCGATTAGCTTGGCGGCGGTCGGTTGCCCCTGTGGTGTTATGTGGCTAATCGATCGCATTTTGGTTTAAGCCATCTTATGGCGTCTTTTGCTTCCGCTGTTCCCTTTTAACTTGTTGTTATTTGGCCGGTCGGCCCGTGTTGTAATAACTTTACTTATGTACTTTTTTTGCTAGACTTGTTATATCGTCGTATGAATGTGATGCCTATTTTTGTTGAGGGTGTGTATCTTGCTTATTGCAGGAAGTATCGATCTCGAGTCTTAGTTTATTTAATTTGTGGTGTTAGGGTCAATGGATGACTAAACATTACAAGTTAAATAAACCGGGTCTCAAAGTTGGTGTCAGAGCCATACTGACCGTAGAAACCCCCAGCTTGGTCGTCCATTAAGGTATTTTTGAAAACTTAAGATCAAGTGTCAAAAGAGTTATGAAGACTTAAGTAGGTATCCAAATTTTACTTCTCATCTATCCTAGCTTGCTCATCTCATCTTATCCCTGATTTAATTTGGAAAATTGTTTTCCCTCTTCCCTTCTTTCAAAAGATAGTGTTTAAACGATTAGATTGGTTTTGGGAGAACCATGAGGGTTATAATATGAAGGGTTGGCTGTCCAATAATGAAGTTTAGGAGCTCTTGGAGGTGGAGTTTCGGCCAGAATTAGTGGAAATCAAATCTGGACAGCAAGCGTGAAGGTTTTGGATAGCTAGCTTTTAAATCTGTATATGGTAAAAAATGAGAGGTTTATGCCACTAAAACTTGTGGGAATAAAAGGGTAAGAAGTGATATGAGTTAGCTAAGTGTCTAACCCTTCTTTAGATGATCTTCACCTTGTTTCTTGGCTGTTTCGAACCTAGGTAGTGGTGCTGAAAGTTGTCTTCCTAAAAATTGATTACTGGTCTTCCATACGAGTTAGTCATACTGGGAAGTTGGATTTTATTTTTGTGGTGGTCTTGCTGCGATTTTATGTTGGCTCTCTAGCTGTTAGAATATTTTGGTAAAGTGTTTTATTGTCTTTCTTTGTCTCCTGTTCCGAAGTTATTTGATGGCTTATCTTTGTGGAACAGGATGGCAAGAATCACCCGTAGTAGTCAGCCGGCTAGTTTTGATGAGGAGCTTCCCCCTCCTCCGACCATGGCTGAGGTTCTCGCTCAGATCGAGCGAAACTGCATGGATCAGACGCGGATCCTGGAGGTCATCGCGAGGAACACCTCCACTCCCGCTGGTGCCTCGGGATCTGGAGGTGGTGGCCACCAGTCTCGTGGTGGGCTCGCGGAGTTCCTCCATACGCAGCCGCCCACTTTCTCCCGGTCTGAGGATCCCCTGGATACGGATGATTGGCTGCATCTTGTTGAGCGGAAGCTCAACATTGCTCAGTGTCAGGAGCAGGAGCGGGCACTTTTTGCATCCCATCAGCTGGAGGGTGCAACTCTCTCATGGTGGGAGAACTATCTCGCCATGCAGCCCGCGGGCCATGTGGTCTCTTGGGAGGAGTTCAGATCAGCTTTCCGTCGGGCCCACATCCCCGATGGCCTGATGAAGCTAAAGAAGAAGGAATTCCTCGCGCTCAAACAGAGGCGCAAATCTGTGACGGAGTATCTTTACGAGTTTAATCACTTGGCTCGTTATGCTCCGGGAGAGGTGGCCACTGATGAGGCCAAACAAGAGAAGTTCATGGATGGCTTGTCCGAGGAGCTGCAGGACAAGCTATCTATTGTGGACTTTGCTGATATCCAGGCCTTGGTGGACAAGGCCGTTGTTGCAGAGCACAAGGCGAAGGTGCTGGGCGAGTCCCGCAAGCGCAAGTGGGAGGCCCATCAGTCGACTCGGGCCAGCCTCACTCGTCCCCGTGTTGGGCCTGCACCAGGGGCCCGTTCTTTGGCTTCACCACCGCCGAGGCCGTCGGCACCAGCTCCTCGTCCTTCGCAGGCCGTGATCCAGTCACGTGCACCTGCGACCCAGCAGCAGGTTGTGTTCCGCAACCCGGCTGCCGAGGTTACCTGCTTCGCCTGCAACAAGAAGGGCCACTACGCCAACAGTTGCCCTCAGAGGACTGGAGCAGCCCCTCGTCCTAATGGAGGACGCGGGCAAGGGAGTGGTCATCCACCTGACCAGAAGGTGGTACATAAGACTCAGGGTGTGGGTAGCGGCCGAGTTAACCACATCTCGGCTGAGGAGGCTTAGGAGGCGCCCGACGTTGTGTTGGGTACGCTCCTTGTTAATTCTCGCCCTGCTGCAGTACTATTTGATTCAGGAGCATCACATTCTTTTATTTCGAGATCTTTTGCTGCTGCTAGTGATCTTCACTTTGTTCCTTTGGTGGTGCCTTTGCTTATTCGCTCTCTGGGTTCGGAAATGAGAGCCGATCAAGAATGCCGGGATGTTCCCATTGATATTGAAGGAGTGGAATTCTTGGCGAACCTCATCTTACTTGATTCGGCGCGCCTGGATGTGATTCTTGGTATGGATTGGTTGTCCCAACACTTGGGGCAAATCGATTGTGCCAGGAAGATGGTCTACCTCACTAGTCCCTCAGGCGAGCAAGTTGGGATTTCACCGCAGCTGCAGGGGCCACATCTTTGCGCCCTTGAAGCTAAGCCAGCCACGAGATTCGGGATGTGCCTGACACCGTGACTTTGTGGATGTCTTCCACGAGGATTTGCAGGATGCCTCGATTCGAGACTTGGAGTTTGTTATTGAATTGCTGCCCGGTACCGCTCCAATTTCCAAGGCGCCGTACCGAATGCCTCCTAATGAGTTGGAGGAGCTGAAGAAGTAGTTAGGTGAGCTTCAAGCAAAGGGCTTTATCCGTCCTAGCTCATCTCCTTGGGGTTGTCCTGTTATTTTCGTGAAGAAGGACAAGACTCTGCGTATGTGTGTTGATTACTGTCCGCTTAATGAAGTGACGGTGAAAAACAAGTATCCTCTGCCTCGTATTGATGATCTCTTCGACCAGTTGACTGGAGTCCGTGTCTTTTCCAAGATTGACTTGAGGCTGGGTTATCATCAAGTCCGAATCAGGGCTGAAGATATTCCAAAGACGACTTTCACTACTCGTTATGGTCTCTACGAGTACACCGTCATGTCTTTTGGTTTAACCAATGCTCCTGCTCTATTCATGAATCTTATGAATTCAGTGTTCATGGAGTAATTGGATAAGTTTGTGGTAGTATTCATTGATGACATTCTTATCTACTCCAAGAGTGAGGAAGAGCATGCTGAGCATCTGCAGATTGTATTGGGGAAGCTGCGTGAGCACCAGCTGTATGCCAAATTCAGTAAGTGCGAGTTCTGGTTGAAGGAAGTGGCATTCTTGGGCCATGTTCTTTCAGTAGGAGGTGTGGTTGTTGATCCTAGCAAGGTCAGTGATGTTCTATCTTCGGGACAGCCCAAGTCAGTCACTGATGTGCTGAGTTTTCTTGGTTTAGCGGGTTACTACCGTCGCTTTATCAAGAACTTCTCCAAGATTGCAAAGCTCATGACCCAATTGCTCAAGAAAGAAAAGAAATTCGTGTGGTCTTCTGCTTGCGATTTGAGTTTTCAGGAACTCAAAAAGCGTTTGACTTCAGCCCCAGTGCTTGTTCTCCCTGATATTCACAAGAGCTTTGATATCTTTTAAGATGCCTCTCGTCAAGGACTCGGTTGTGTTCTTATGCAAGAAGGCAAGGTGGTAGCCTATGCATCTAGGCAGTTGAGGCCTCATGAACTTAACTATCCTACTCATGATTTGGAGTTAGCTGCTGTGGTCCATGCACTTAAGATTTGGCGGCATTACCTAATTGGTAACCGTTGTGAGGTGTATTCTGACCACAAGAGTTTGAAATACTTGTTCACCCAGCCGGATCTGAACCTCAGGCAAAGAAGGTGGTTGGAGTTGATCAAAGATTATGATATAGGCATTCAGTACCATCCGGGCAAGGCCAATGTGGTTACAGATGCACTGAGTCGAAAGGTGTATTGCAATGCTTTAATGCTCCAAGAGCAACAGCCTGCCCTCCTGGAAGAATTTCAGCGGCTCAATTTGGGTTTAATTGAGTATGGTTCTCTTGCTACTTTGGTTGTGCAACTAACCTTGGTAGTTCAAATCAAGGCTGCACAGCAGACAGATGTTGGTGTGAGTCAAATCAAGCAGAATATCAAGGATGGGACAGCCAAGTGCTTCTAAGAAGATGAGCACGGTATTGTGTGGTTTGGGCAGCGCCTTGTTGTTCCAAAGGCCATGGAATTGTGGGATTTGATTCTCCGCGAGGCCCATGACTCTCCTTTGTCCATCCACCCCGGGGCCGCTAAAATGTATCAGGACCTTCGTCAGAAGTTCTGGTGGACGCGTATGAAGCACGAGATAGCCAAGTTCGTTGCCGAGTGCGACGTATGCTGTCGTGTCAAGGCTGAACATCAGCGCCCAGCAGGTCTTCTCCAGCCTTTGCCAGTGCTTGAGTGGAAGTGGGATTCTGTGGGCATGGATTTCATCACTGGTTTGCCCCGCTCGTCCAAAGGGAATGATGCTATTTGGGTCGTGATTGACAGGTTGACTAAAGTGGCACATTTCCTTCCTGTCAAGACTCAGCTTCGTGTGGGGCCTTTGGCCGAACTTTATGTCTCGAGGATTGTGAGTCTTCATGGTGTACCGAAGACGATTATTTCCGATCGTGGTGCGCTTTTTACATCTCGGTTTTGGCATAGTCTGCAAGAGGCTATGGGGACTCGCCTTCATTTCAGTACAGCTTTTCATCCCCAAACTAATGGTCAGACGGAGAGAGTCAACCAAGTGTTGGAAGATATGCTCCGTGCTTGTGTTCTTTCCTATGGGAAGAAGTGGGAGGAGTGCCTACCGTTTGCTGAATTCTCCTACAATAACAGTTTTCAGGCCAGTCTTGGCATAGCACCGTTTGAGGCCTTATATGGGAGAAGGTGCAGAACCCCACCGGCTGGTCGGCGGTGAGAGGCGGTTCTTGGCCCGCACTCAATCAATGAGGCGAAAGCGAGTTGATTGATTCGTGAGCATTTGCACGTGGCCCAGTCCAGGCAGAAGAGCTATGCGGATCGTCGTCGCCGTGAGCTGAGTTTTGAGCCCAATGACTTTGTATCTCAAAGTCTCACCGTTGAGGGGCCATCAGCGTTTTGGCATCAAGGGCAAGTTGGCTCCTCGGTATGTTGGGCCTTATCGCGTCATCGAGAGGATTAGCACTGTTGCCTACAGGCTCGAGTTGCCAGCTACACTTGAGGGAGTGCATGATGTGTTCCATGTGTCCCACTTGAAGAAATGCCTTCGTGTTCTAATTGAGGAAACTTCTTTGGAAAATCTCGATGTGCAGGAGAATTTGACCTATCATGAGCATCCTGTTCGTATTCTCGAAGAATCTGAACGGAGAACTAGGAACCGTGCCATCAAGTTCCTTAAGGTTCAGTGGTCAAACCATTCAGAAGATGAAGCAACTTGGGAGCGGGAAGATCGCCTTCGTGCTGATTACCCGTCTTTCTTCTCCGAGTAAACGGAATCTCGGGTCGAGATTCTTGTAAGGGGAGATTTGTAACATCCCAACTTTGGACTTGTGTTTCAAATGTAAGAAAATGTGTAGAAATTAAAACTTTTTCTTACATTATATATTTCCTGCATGTACTCAACAATCCTTGTACAAGAAATATGGAAATACAAAGTCACAAGTTCTTTTATCCAAAAACCTTGTCTTCCAAAAACATTCAAGTCAAATCTTATGCTCATGCTTCGGAAATATTTTTCCTAAGTTCCTAATATGGTCTGAAACCCCTCTGAAAAATTTCACAATTTTTAGAAATTGTTTGAACACTTTGGAGGCAAGTCAATCCTAGTTAAACCCTGGTCAAACCTTGTTCCAGCAGCATTGTAGAATTTTTGGGGGAAAATGTGCAACACCAAAACCTCTAGAAATTTTACACAAAGTCAATATCCTAGTCAGCAAGCTCCTGTTAAATTTTCAGAATTTTTGCAGTTGTGTTGCTATCCCAAATAAATCCCCAATGCCCAGCCTTTTTCAAAAGTCAACAATTCAACTCTGGTTCGAGTCAGACTCGAGCTCAAGCCCGAGCCTAACTCGACTGACCCGGTCGGACCATGTCCACCTAATCGCATCGTGCGCGTGCCAGCGGAGCCGTGGGATGTGAGATCTAAGGCTCACGATCTCCCCGGGTGCGCTAGCCTCCGGAGGCTTGGGATGCTCGTGGCCGCCCATATTCAATCTAAAGGCCCACGACCTCCCCTCCTCCCCCTCTGTTGTTTTTGAAAGCACCAGAGCTCGGTGATTGAAGCCATTCGCGATAGATCCGACGGCCAATAATCACCCAAGCGCATAACTGGTCGTCTCCTACCTCTGGTCGTGCGTGAGCAGTAGGGGGAGTAATGGAAGTGTCATTTCGTGCTCCCTATGGCCGTCCTAGTGACATTAAGAGTTGTGGGAGACATGTTGCGGCTGTGCCATGCCCTTACCTACCTTCTCCTACCTTTTCACTTTCGGCATTGCCTCGAGCCATGCTCCTTTTGCCTCCCGAAGGACTTCTTGTCCCACCCTAACATCCTCAAAGCTTTATAAACACTCTTTATACCTCCTGGTCTTCCTTTAGACCACCCTCCAGCTCCACTTTCAATTTTGGAGTTCAATGCCCCCAAATCCGAAAAGGCACCATTGTTGACCTTTGAAGCTCTGTGGTGTTCTTGGTGCTCCAGTGGTTTTCCCCCACAAAATTTTTGCACCATTTCTACCTCCTTACCATCTTGAACATATCCCCTCACTTAATTTTGGATTGGATTCGCAGGATCTGTCCAATTTGGGGTTTGTTCAAGTTCAGCTGAAAGTGGTCATCTTCTTCCTCAGCTCAGGTGAGTGGCCCATTTTCAAATTACTTGCTCCAGTAGCTTCTGTGAACCTTCATGAAGCTCCTTTGATACTTGGGTGCCACTCATTTTTGCTCAGGGTGCCAATTTTCACCCCTCTTCTTCAAGTCCGGCGAGCTTCATCTTGTGCAAGTCTTCTCCGACCAACTTCAAGGCTTCCCTCCATCCAGGTAGATCCTTATTAGTCCTTAGGTGTCTGGGAAACCATTTCTTTAGACCACCCCGAAGCTTCCAGTTGTTTTTATAGTTCCAGTACTTAGCCCCATTTTCATTTTCCGGCTAGCCAGCGTCTAGAGCCACCGCCGCCGGCGTGGTTGCTACCACTAGGTTCCTATCGCTATTGCGAATCCATTCCAGTCCTTTGTTGGCGCCGCCGCAGCCAGGATCACCGGCGGCAAGCCGTGGTAGCCGCTCGGGTGTTGTCGGGAGGGAGCTCCCATTTTCGTCAGAATTCTCGGACACCTTTGCTGTCCAATGATTTTCAATCATTAGGGGTCTGTTCGTGTCTTAAAGCCGCCCCCGTAAGCCTCTGTCGCGTGGGCCCAAATCTTTAAAACCATGCGGCGCCTTCCGCGCATCGTTAGCAGGCGAGGCCGATTTATGGTGTCTTGCCGTTAATGATCGTCGAGCCGACACATCACTTGCACGTGGGCTGGAGCTCTGGCTGTCGGGTCCTTAGTCACCACTCCGACCACCCTCTCGACCTCCCGGCAGTCTCCACCGTTCGGGACCTCCTTAGAATTGTCGGGACCGTAGGAGCACTCTCGGGGTCCTCTTTGCAAAAAGACCTCCCCTGGTCATTTTTGCAAAGACCACCTCAGGAGCACCCTCGGGGTCCGCTTTGCAGAGAGACCTCCCCTGGTCATTTTTGCAAAGACCACCTCAGGAGCACTGTGAGGACCCCAGTTTATTTGGCTTGTAATGCTTAACCAACCACCCGGTCCTAGCATCACAAATCAAATAAATTGATCCTCGAGATATGTATACTTCCCAGAAAGCAGTATACACACCCGTTACAAAATTAGACATCAACTCCATTCCAAACATAGAGTCCAAACACTACACTACCAAACGGAAGATAAACAAATAGTAGAGTTATTACAGACAAAGACCGACAGGCCAAGATACACAAATAAACAAGAACGACAATGAAGCAAAAGTGCCATAAGATGGCTATAAACAAAGCCAATCGGCGTGCCTCCAACCCACAAGGCATCGGCCGGACCGCCAAGCCTAGTCGTCACGAAAGCGGCAACTGACTCACGAAGTGAGGCCCTTGGGCTCACCTTCCTCCTCTGCAACAAAACATTAAGCAAAGCACACGAGTACAAAGATTGTCTTTGTACCCGCAAGACAGACGTGTGAACTAGCGGACCTATTCATAAGCTACAAGCGAGCTTATTTGGTGGAGGCCATATGTTTCATTTGCATAAAGCCAATTTTCATTTGCAATAAGGTATCTGATTTTAAAGGCAAGTTTGCAATTCATTTTTAAGATTGAAATAACAGTAAGGATAATAATAACAAAAGCGAAAGATAAACAACCTAGAAGTGACTATCCCAATAGTCACCACAACAATAGCACGAATCCCAGATTCGTACCACCTATCAAGTTTTAATTTAAATGTTGTAGTCTAACTCTTGAAAAGCTTACCCAAGCGTGTCCATCACCTAGGGCGAGGCTATTCGAATAGTTTTAACCTGCAGGGTGTACCAATGTACCCACACTTGGACCGCCTTTAAGCCAAAGCACACTTAGAAGGTATCTTTGTACACTAAGTCCTCTGAGACTTTTTCCAATATTGTGTATTAACTACGAGCCGCTCGTATGGATAGAAACTCATACGCTTACATGGTAAAGCCGAAAAGACAACTACCCACTCAGATAAAGCTTTTGGACAACTACCATGCTCCCACCTCCATCCCTCCTGCGACCTCCTGCGACCGGAGCCAATACACGCCAAAGTACTAGGTCAAGAGAGGTCCCATATACTCTAGTGTGGTTAGCGCGAAATGCTGGATAAAAATTCACTCACAAGATGTTCGGTCCTTAATTGACCGGGCACCTTTCGATCACACCCAAAAGATCACACCAATCTTACCATTGTGCCCGCGTCCAAATCATTTTTGTTTTCATTTTTAGTTTTGCAATTAAACAAAGCAGAAATGTTGAAACATAAAGTTATTGAAAATTTTGTGTGATCAGGGTTACCGACTAAAGTCGATAACCGCCCATTTCTACCGATAGCTAAGCATGTCTAAGCAAATTGAAATCGCATCTACTAAGTGACAAGAGATCATCCAGCGATCTCTAATCACAGCAAATAACCTAGGGTCAGGTATTAGAGATCAATATTTTGCCTACAGAATATGCATCTACAGGATTTAGCTAACCATTTTAACACAAATTAAGCGATGCATACATACAGCTGAAACAAAATATTTAAACTTTAAAATACTGGGATTAATCATGATCAAGCGCTTGCACGGTTCTTTGTTGCTCAATATGTTGCGGAGGATCGTTCTCGGGTTGCGCAAATATCGAATCCTAACGATTGAACAAAGCAATGAATAAGAGCGAATAACACCGGCAAAAATCAAATAATCAAACACAAACACCAATTTATACACAGAGGCTAGACTAATCACAAAAGAATGACAGATACTGCTACAGAGACCCACTCACTTATTTATCAGGCTAACCACAAAATCACTCTTCTTATATGATTTAAACATTGGATAGACTTTGATGGTGATTGTGTGCACATCTATTATTTAATTATCAGGTTAACACATCAAAAACAGCTAGCTATTCTAAAACCACTATTGACAGGTGAGAGCACAGAATCTACAAGAAGCTATTGAAGCATAACTAGTCAAGTATCCAATTATGAGATGCTACATAAAATTCCAATTAAGTTTGGGCTTTAATAACATTCAGCTACTAATACACCTAAGCAATCATGCCAACATATTGGAAGGTTAACCATAACAGTATGCTATCACTACAAGGCCTTACCACACCAGTGAAAGTAGGAAAAATAAGTACAGAGACAACCACTAGTTCCAATAACAACTTCTTAGATCACACATGTCAACAAGGGTTTTAAAATCTAGAATCACTAACTAACATAATTCCTTACCAAACACTACTTCTTAAGCAATTTATCAAGTCTAACAGGACCTAAATAGCATAAGCATGAAACCAATTTTCAGTTTACTGACAACAGAAAAACGACAACAGGGAACAAACATAGAACTAGAACTAAAATGCCTTCAAACCTCCAACACCAAATTTTGATCATGCAATGAAAGTGAACTAATGAACAATCATAAACATGATAAGCAGCTGACTACAAAGCTTCAGAGAGGTGGGCCCCACTATCAGCCACAACAGCAACAGGGAGCACAAGGAAGAACAGAGAGGCTCTGGACCTGGATTCGACACCGGTGAAGGAGTGGCGGCGCGGGCTGTGCGACGGGCAAAATGGGTTGCTAGAGGACCACTGAAGCTGATGGTGGTCGCGGGTTGGCCGGAGAAGCACTGAGGCGGCGCGGCGACAGCCCGCGGCGGCCGGCAGTGGAGGTGATAAGGTGCGGCTGCACCAGAGAGGCAGACAACAAGAATTAGCGCGCATGGGCATCAGTGAGTTACCAGGAACTCACCGGAATGACGCGGAGCTCAAGAGGTTGCCGGAGATGGCCCGGCGACGAGAGCCAGCGGCGGCGATCAAGGGGTCACCGAGGAGGGAGCAACCTGAGCAAAAATAGAGGAAAAGAGAGATGGAGGTAGCTCGAGTGAGTGCACTAGATGGTGCTAGCGCGAGCAATTGCTCTAGGAACTAACTCACGGAGAAGAGGGCGAAGGTCCCAACTTTCGGCCGAAGAAGAGGACACCAAAATTCAACGGCCCCTGCGAATAAAACTTCAAATTAGTTGAGGGGAAGACATGATAGGAGTGCGGAACACGATCGACGAAAAGGAGAAGATGAGCTTCTTTGGTTGTGGTGTTGACACGGTGGTGGCGACGCGGTCGTGCACGAGCTCGAGCACCACTATGAATTGAGCTCGGAAGGAGCAATGGTTGATAGGGGATTGCTTAATGGTGTCTAAAGAAGGAAGAGGGAGCTTTGGGTGAGCTTAAGTAGGGATGAGGCGGAGGAAAACAGCGGCGGCGCTTTCGGCACCGAGGAGCTCAAGAACGGTGCCGACAAGCTTGTGAAAGGGCGGTGGGCGATTAATGCTGCGCGCAGGCATGGCCTCTCGGCGGAAGATGCGGCGAGGTGATGCGCGAGAAAACCGGAAGCGGTGGCGAGCAATGAGGCGAGGTGGCGATCATGCGCGATGCCGTCGGCACTCAGCACTCATGCGGAAGGTAGGTGACGACCTGACAAGAGGGGCCCGCCTGTCAGCGACAGAAACAAAATGGCGCGAGCCCGAGTCAAGTGTGGCGCAAACCAGTGGTTTGACTCGACCATTTCCACTCCGACCGTTGGATCTGAGATGGACGGTCGAGATTGATGTATGCATTCGGACAGGTCGGTTGCATGCGCGCACGTGGATCGTTCGATTTGCATCGGACGGTCACGATCGATTGGTCTCGGCGGTGCAGCTAGTTGCGCGACCGAGTCAAGTGGCGCGGTCGATTTGAGTCGGGCTCGGGTTCGAGCCCGACAAACAGTGTTTTCGATTTTTGTTTTTAAAAGCTGAGAGAGTTTTAGGGAATTTTTAGAGATAGCTCCCGAGCTCCAAAAATTCCGAAATTTTTATGGTAGCTACTTGAGACAGAGAGCAACATTTCATAAATTTTCCAGAACTTTTTATGCACTGAGAAGTTCTGCAGAAAATTCACAAGCATGCTGACCTAGGGTTTGACCAGATTTCCAACTAGTTTGACTTGGTCATTTGAAATAGCAAATAAAATCTAAAAATTGTGAAATAATTCAGGGAGGTAGATAGGATGATCAAGATAACAGGAAAAATATTCCTAGGGGATGATCACAAGTTTGAAGGCTAAGAATGTGCTGACAACAATTTCCATTCACAAGAATTTAATTCTAGAAAATGGAAATTGCTAGGGAAAAATGTAGAAACTTTCAAATGATTTGAAGAGACAACAAAAGTTTTTATTTCTCCTCAAAATTTTACATTTGAAATACAAACCCTAAGTTAGGGCTGTTACAAGCACCCTCGGGGTCCTCTTTGCAAAAAAGACCTCCCCTGGTCATTTTTGCAAAGACCACCTCAAGACCTCCCACTAGTCCTTGGTTCGGAGAAGCTAAGCCTCAGGACCTCTCTTGGCCAGATCTGGACCGTTGAAGACCTCCCTGTGGAGATCTTGCCCGTCCATACCTCTCTCTGTAAAACCTTATCGCCTTGGGCCTCCATCCGCCTCGATCTGGACCGTTCGGACCTCCCCTGAGTAAATCAGAACCGTCCAGACCTCCCCTTCGAGGACCTCCCTTCAGACCTCCTCGGTGGACTTAAGCCTTAGGACCTCCCCCTGTAGATCTAGACCGTCAGGACCTCCCCCGAGAAATCCTGACCGTCCAGACCTCCTCTGTGGGTTTGCAGTTCTAGGACCTCCCCTAGTGCTCGTGACCGCCAGATCTTGATCTGACGGCCACAACCTCCTTTGCGCGCGAGGAGCTCCTCCCGCGTGCGCTGTGAGCCCTTCTGGTCGTAACCGTTGGATCTGATCTTAACGACCACGACCTCCCCGTGCTCTCTAGTTCTTTTGGACCTCCCGAGAGCTCCAGTTTTCTAAGTATTTTGTAGATTCAATTTTCATAAATGCATAAGTTTGTCTCTGTAGCTTCTTTTTGAACGATTCAAGTTGCAGTAGCTTTGTGGTATGATAAATTTTAATTTGAGAGTATTCGTGGTCACTTTTCTAGTCTGGAATTTATTGAAACTTGCAGTAGAAGCTTAAATGAATTAAGGGATAGGAAAATCACTTAAAAATTTATAAAATGTATAACTTTTTGTGTATAACTCCTTTTTGAGCAAACCCAGGTCTGTAAAATTCCTCTGGTAGTGTACTTTAGCTTAGCACAGGTGTTGTTCATAATTATGTTCCTGTAAAGTGAAATATGCTAGTTGTACAACTTAAGAAAATCATAACTAATTCATTTTAACTCCAAATTGTGCAAACTCAATTTTACTGTTCTTAGAATAGCTTAACCTACCTACCATAAAACTTTCAGACTCTAGATCATTCTGGAAATTTGTGCCATGAACAGTAACACATAGGAATTAATCTGGGATTTATTAGGCTGAGAAAACTTGTTTTAGCCATAACTTTTGCATGTTAAGTCCAAATGACCTGTTTCTTGTTTCTAAATTTGTATAAAATCATCCTCTAGCTGCTGTGTAAATTTCATTGCATTTGGATAACTTTTGCTGTTGGAGTTTATTTGGAGTTCTTTGCTCTTATTCGGTTATCACCTTTTCGCGTTAGGTTCCGAAGAGATTATTGTTGTTGATCCTGAGCCACAGCAGCCTGAACCTGCACTCCAGCAAGGCAAGCAGATGTAGCATTCATTTGATCATGTTGTTCCTAATAATTTCAAACTCTAATATATTGTTTGCAAATTCTATGTATGCATTGCTATGTTGTTTTAACTATTGTCGATAGTTGGCCTATTAGCTGCATTATCAGTAGGCAAATGTGATTATCCTCTACTACCTGAGCCTAGGTTATTGCTGTGATTTTGGGTTCGTTGGATGAACTCTTGTCACTTAGTAGTACGAGTTAATGATGCTTAGCCATGCTTAGTTATCGGTAGAAATAGGCGGTTATCGACTTGTCGATAACCTTGATCACACAAATGCTTATTATTGATACTTATGTTTTCAGCTTTTGCCTTATTTATTTGCAAACTAAAAACTGAAAACAAAAAACGATTGAGACCTGGGCACAATGGTAAGATGGTGTGAATTTGGGTGTGACTGGAATGGTGCCCAAGTCAACAAGGACCGAACATCTTGTTACACTAAACCAAGCAATTATTGCGTGCTAACCACACTAGAGGGTATGGGACCTCTCTTGACTTAGTACTTTGGCGTGTATTGGCTACGGTCGCAGGGAGGTGTGTGTTGTGTTGTGGTAAAATGAGGTGATTATGTGCTGGGAGCATTGTAGTTGTCCAAAAAGCTTTACCCCGAGTAGTAGTTGTCTTTTTGGCTTTACAATGTAAGCGTATGGGTTTCTATCCATACGAGCGACTCGTAGTTGATACATAATATTGGAAATGTCTCGTAGGACTTGGCCGTGCCGGCATACCTTTGGTAGTGTGCTAAATCATGTGGCTTAAAGGCGGTCTGAGGTATGGGTACATTGGTACACCCCTGCAGGGTTAAAACTATTCGAATTGCCTCGTCCCAGGTTATGGACACGCTTGGCAAGGTCTTTGAAGAGTTAGACTACAACATTTTAAATTAAAACTTGATGGATGGTATGAATCAGGGATTCATGCTATTTGTGGTGGCTATTGGGTTAGTCACTTCTAGGTGGTTACTTGATAATTATTGTTACTCGTTGTTATTTCAATGCTTAAGAACTGATTTGTTAAATTACCTTCAATCTATTACATTATTGCAAATGAAACTTGCTTTATGCGTCCAAATAACCATCTAACCAACCTCCCTTTGGAATTCAACTTTCATATAGCTATGTATAGGCTTGTTACTCGTAAGTCTTGCGAGTATGTTGTTGTACTCACCTGCATTGCTTATCGTGTGCATAGGAAGAGGGTGAGCCCGAAGGGCCTCACTTTTGTGAGTTGTGCTGTGGCAGTGTGTGGGGCGATTAGCTTGGCGGCCCGGTCGGTTGGCCTGTGGTGTTATGTGGCTAACTGATCGCATTTTTGTTTAAGCCATCTTATGGCGTCTTTTGCTTCCGCTGTTCCCTTTTAACTTGTTGTTATTTGGCCAGTCGGCCCGTGTTGTAATAACTTTACTTGTGTACGTCTTTTGCTAGACTTGTTATATCATGGTATGAATGTGATGCCTATTTTTGTTGAGGAATGTGTATACTGCTTATTCTGGGAAGTATACGCATCTCGAGTCTTGGTTTATTTAATTTGTGGTGTTAGGGTCAATGGATGACTAAACATTACAAGTTAAGTAAACCGGGGTCTCACAATTAATCTAGTATTTGAATAAATTATGTCTGGAAAACTTTATACAAAGATTTTTTCGGAATCAATTAGAAACTTGAATTCAAGTTAAAAGTTTCAATTTCTTAAAGCCAACTTTATTATAAACCACAAAAGTTGAAAACTATGCACAAGCTTTAGAAAACAATATGCATGCTCATGAGATATAGCAAAAGTTTTAAACAAACTCATACTTTTATACATTTGATACACAAACCTAAGTTTGGGTTGTTACATCATCCCGAAAGCACCAAGATGTATCAGGACCTCCGAAAGCAGTTATGGTGGCCTGGTATGAAATGAGGCGTAGCCGCACACATAGCCATGTGCGATGTATGCCAACATGTTAAGGCAGAACACTAGTGACCAGTAGGACTACTCTGACCTCTGAATATTCCCGAGTGGAAATGGGATGAAATCAGCATGGATTGCATGACAGGATTGCCAAAGACCCGAAATGGCCATGATTCCATATGGGTAATTATCGACCGCTTAACCAAAGTGGCACACTTCATTCCTGTTAGCACCACCTATCATGGAGATGAACTCGCAGAGTTTTACATGGATAATATCATCCGTCTGCATGGTGTGTCAAAGATCATAACCTCTAATCGAGGACCTCAGTTTACCTCCCAATTTTGGGATAGTGTACGCGAACTATTGGGAACCGAGCTATTCTTTAGTACGGCATTTCACCCACAGACAGGAGGTTAAACAGAGATGACAAATCAAATTATGGAAGACATGTTGCGTGCAGGTGTCCTATCCTATAGCATGAATTGGGAGAAATGCTTGGCATTTACTGAGTTTTCCTACAACAACAGCTTCCAGTCTAGCCTTCAAATGTCTCCATTCGAAACACTTTACGGGAGGAAGTGCTGGACCCCTCTATTCTGATCTGAAGTCAGCAAGAGATAGTTCTTTGGACCAACCATCATCCAAGAAGCCCAAGAGCAAGTTGATGCGATAAAAAGATGCTTGAAGGAAGTGCAATCACGACAAAAGAGTTATGCCGATCATCGTCGCTGTGACCTCAGCTTTGAAGTAAATGATTTTGTTTATCTTAAGGTCTCGCCACTACGAGGTATCCGTCATTTCCAAGTCCATGGGAAACTGGCACCTCAGTACATCAGTCCATAACGAGTCCTCGACAGGAAAGGTGAGGTAGCATACCAGTTAGAATTGCCACCTCAACTTTCTGATGCACATGATGTCTTCCATGTATCGCAGCTCAAAAAGTGTCTTCGAACTCCATCCGAACTCACTCAGTTGGAGAGCATTGACCTCCAACCGAATCTTTCTTATCAGGAACACCCAATCCGAATTCAAGAGAAAGCCATGTGACACACTCATAGTCGCACCATCAAGATGTTGAGAATTCAGTGGAGCAACCACACCGAAGACGAAGCTACGTGGGAACGCGAAGATCATCTTAGAGCCAAATTCCCCTAATTCTTCACCAAGTCCACTAGATCTTGGGGATGAGATTCTTTGTAAGGGGGTAGGTCTGGAACATCCTAAAATCTTTATTTTTGGGAATACATAATATAAATACATTAGTAGAAACACTTTGATCATTTTACATATGAGAATCTACTCATGTTTGGATTTGAACTTTTGTTTAAAAACAAATCATGAGATACAAGCAAACATGCACTTAAAAGAAATGAGGTAAAACCAAATAAAAATTATTTTGGGCATAATCTTCCAGGAAAACTTACTAAACAACTTATGTGAAACTTTGTTAAGAATAACAAATACAAATACCTAAAAATAGAAAGTTGTAAGAATTTTAGAGAAAATCACAAAAAAGATAAACTTTTGAAAAATTTACATAAGGAAATACTATAGGTCAGGAGCCCTAAAAAAATTCATTAAATTTGGACTTTGTTTGCTTAGTACAAAAATTTGGAAAGCAATTCAGCCTAAAATCCAAATCCAAAACCTAAATCTATCTCTCCCTCTCTCTGACTAGTGGACCCCGCCGACAGGGACCTTCGTCCACCTTGGTTCGTCGTGCGCCAGCACAGGCTCATGAGCTCTCCACCACGCACCCGCGGTTTCACCATTCCGCACTTGGTTTTCGCTGTCCAACCACCCCCATCACCTCCTCGGTCTCCTCCGTGCCCATGCTGGCCCTCTCCTCGCCCCATCCCTACCCGTACACCTGAGAGCTCTGCCGCCTAACTGTGGGCATGCTCGCTCCTCCGTGGGTCTTCTCCATCCCTCTGCCTATAAAAAGCCACCCTGAGCTCCCTCTCGTTCTTTCCTCACCACTCTACTCAATCCCCCTCCTCTCCTCCTCAGTCGAGGTCAAACACAGAGAGCTCCAAACTCCATTTTGGCCGCCAAGCCACCACCACCATTGCTGCCATTCTAGAGAGTTCCTCTTCACTCTATCTGCATCATCTTATGTTCCAGTGCACTAGAAACTTTTCCCCTCACTCAATTTCCCATTTCCTTCGCAGGAACTGCCGAGCCATTACTTCTTCCACATCCCCAGCTATTTCCGCTGTTGTGGTAACTGCTGGAGGTTCATTGCGCCTCACTCCAAGCGGTTGCACCAGGAGCACCTAGTGGAAGTCCTGAGGACATTTCAAGCATTGCCAAGGCTCTTGTTCCTCTCCAGCAAGCTCCCCACATTGCCACCTCACCGCCGCCTCGGTTCACCATCGCCAAGCCATCTCCTACCACCTCTGTCCTCCCTTTAGGACCCGATGAGCACCTAGTGTCATGTAGATACTCGTGCGCACCTTCTTTAGTTGGAAGCATTGCTGGTTTGGCAGTTGGCACGATGCTGTAGCTTCACCGCCACTCAACTCTGGCGCACCACCGCTACGGGCTACCGTGGGCCTAGTCGCCAGCACCATGAGGTGCGCAAGCGTGTAGGGGTTCCATTTTGGGCCTTCCCCGGCACCGTCGTGTGCCACCACGCTGGCGACGAAGTGCTCGGGCGTTGCTCTGTGTTGTCCAAAATAGACATGCACTGTAGCAATGCCATTAAGAGCTAAATCCTGGTCATTAAGACAAATCAATGCGTAAATGATGAGTTAGTTACTGCCTAAGTCGCTGATGTGTGGGACCGAACCAAAAGATTAAAACAACTAAAATGAATCGTTATTTCTTGATGAGTCACTCACATGCGGGTCCCACCTCTTAAGTGCACAATGAACGCCTAGGTGAACCCGTGCGTTGTGCTGATGGACTTGCGATCTATGCACTGTTGCGTGGACCAAGTCACTAACAAGTGGACCCCACTTGTCGGGTTAATAAAAATCAAAAGGAAAATAGGAAATACGTTTTAGTTTTGAGGAAATATGCTTTCCGTGTTTGGAAAGCGTAAACCTCAATAAGTCCAGTTGATAATAGACCTTCCTTACTAGGAAGCGTAAACCTCAATAAGTCCAGTTGATAATAGGCCTTCCTTACTAGAAAGCGTAAACCTCAATAGCACATGTGCGAGAATACATTTCCTATGTTGGAAAGCGTATTTATCTTTTTGTCTACAATTTCCAAATCGAACCAAATTGAAACATTAATAACTTTTGCATAAAAATTCCAAATTGAATGATTTTTGTTTCTAAATTAAATTAAAATCAAGATCTACCAGAATATGTAAAAATATTTAAATTTGGTCACTGTTGAATTTATTGGTGTTATTTAATTCATTTCTGGCTCTTTTTGGATTAGACGTTGACTGCTCGAGCGATTATTTCAACGACCAACCATCCATATATTCAGAATAGCAAGAGCAAGGAAAGCACCTCCTTTCATCATGTTGATGCTACTATTTTACTTACTGTACTTTGTTTTGTAAGTCCTATTATGCATGTGCATATGTTTGTATGAAAAACGTTACGTCTGGGAAGTCGGTAGTCGTAAATCCTATTTGAAGCATATATCTCCTTGAAAAGTTGATGTCTTACTATTGTAACCATTAGGTTATGGGTTAGATAGTATATAATGTCATTTGGGAATTTTGAGTGCGATTATTGCATAACAGCTAAATAAAACGATAGATTTTCCATAAAAGTATTAAAAGGAGAATATGATAAAAATGAAATTTGGTGTTTTATGAAAAAAAAAGTCCAGAGGGGTGTACCTCTGTTATTTTGTATAAAAATAAAAAAATGCAAAACCTAGTCTTGGACGCGAGCGAGATATATTATATTCTGAGAAGAGTGAGGGGTGTACCTCACTAGTAGATAAGGGGAGATTCTCGCTCGGGTCAATTAAGGACTGAACGCCAGCAACTCCAATCTAAGCCTAATCATACAACCATATGTGCCGGTATAGGACGGCCTTAGCTAACTAAGTCATTGAAAACTAGCCTTGCATGTAGGTAGGCCGTAGTAGTGCGAACATGACTGGGTAGGAATACTCGAAGGGGCCCCCTTCAGCACGGTGTTGGGTACAAAGCTTGCCGACGGGGTGTACCCTAGTTAAGTGAGGAATAACAATCGCGCTGGGCTAGTGTAAGGCAAACTAAACATAAACAAAATCCCGCAAAAACTAGAGAGGTGCGGCCTCCTTATATAGAGGAAGGGGAGCCGCACATATCCAAGAGCCAAGGGGTGGTACTATTCATATGTACTGTTCACATGAACAGTATGGCCATGAATAGTGCAGCCCAAGGAGGGTGGCCAAGGAGGTGGTCGGTCCAAATAGGTTACAAAGCCCAATTTGGCCCAAATAGGTGACACAACACCTTCTTTTGATGATTGCGGCGCGCACAGAAGGAATTTGGAGGTGAGGCTGGATCCGTTTGAAAGAGGACGAGATAAACTTTCAATAAAGTACTCGTGGATCTCAAACAGAGTTCGTATGTAAAAGTTATGCCTGTTTGAAATCAAAGCTGTCTCCGGAGGCCGAACTGGATTCTAGAACATGTCCAACTTGAACTCTTGCTTTGCTTGGACACAAAGTGACATGGAAACCTTCCTTGTACCATGGCATGGAGTAGCGCTCGTATCTAGAGGGTTGATGTCCTCATCATCCTCTCCTTCTTACATTTGAGTCGTCCTCGACTCAAGCTCATCCTCCAATTCCAAAAAAAGCTTCAAAACTTGTAGCAATACATGCTCATCTTTCTGCAAAATGTTATTAACAACAAGTGGCAAAGAAATAGAGAAAGCTTTGGAAATTACAGGTGATTGTGCATGCATCAAATCAGCAAAGGTATATTTTCTCATAACAATCAGTTTGCAACTCAATTTGCAAGTATAAGTGAAGTATCTAGTGGAGTTATTCATTGCTCTATGAAAGGGCGGCACAATAATTGAATTCAAAGAGCACAAGTCATTCATATAATCATATTTCAATTGAGAAATAGCAAATTCTTCTAACAAGGGTGAAAAGATTGGTAAGTTCTTCCATAATTCAACTCCTTTATTCAGATTGTTCATACTAGATGGTGCAATAAAAGGTAAACACATAGGCATTGGATGAGTATTAAATTTTATTTTTCTCTCATATTGAACAGGATTCAGCACACAAGAATTATTGTCCAAAACAGCAAGTTTCAAAACATTCATGTGATCACAAGTTATGTATATTCGATATACCAGAAATTGACTGCCTACACCATAATCTCCAATTAATTTAAAATAGTAGGTGTAGGTGTTAGAAAGAGAATTTAGCAATGAAAGTTCAGAAACTTTCTCCATAGCACATTTCAAACTAATTGGACCTTTAAGCATGATATAGCACAAAGCATTAGCAGGGGATATTCTATCTAGTACTTCCTTATGTGTAATTAATTCGACATGTGCAAAATTATGAGAGTTCAGATTAGCACATGGTTCGTTCAAGTCAACACAAGGAATATCAAAAGATTGCACTACTACAACAGGTATATACTCACAAGGTTGCTCTATGTCTTGCTGTAGCATTAAATCAGTACCTTTGTCATTATCGTCCTCATCAGCTAATGTAGGTACCTCAATCTTCTCCTCTAATGGCTTGTGTAACATCCCAATTTTCTGAGCTTGAAAAATCTTTTAAATAGTTAGTAGGGAGAAAAGTCACCAATTGGATTTATTTGAATTTAATTCAAAAGCTTAACATTGGACTTGAATAACAAAAGCATTTAATATGAATAATCTCAACGTGAACAATAGTCAAAATTATTTTATTTGGGTTCTATGTGCTCAGATATACTTTCTAGATTTTTCTAGAATTTTTTGAGTTCATTTGCTATTTTCTATTGCTTATTTGAATTTCTGGTATTTTACAAAATAGAAAAGCTATTAAAATTCTCCGAAAAATCTTCGGGCTGCATCTTCGCAGCCCATCTTCTTTTCCCGCACGCATAGCCTGCTTGCGGCCCAGTTGCGCGCGATTCGCCAGCCCGCCTCGCGCGCGCCTCCCGCCTCCATGCCGCTAACGCGTGGGCCCCACACATCGTCGTCCATGTAACACCCCAACTCAACATTGAGCCTGGAATGCTACTGAAATTAAATTAAACTAAATCTAATTACCAATTTTCGGCAGAACCTCCTTTCTATAGTCAACTATACCAAGTTTCTAACAATTTATCATGACAAAAAGATATTTGAAGACCACAACCCATAAACCACTTAGGAACTAATAAAACTCTCAAAACGTCACTTTGCTCCAAACAAATTCAGCTACCACATCAACATGAGGTCTGAAAGATCACAAACGTGACCTAGAAACATATTCACTTAATCAACATCAGGCGAGCGATCCAATTCCTTTATAAAGAACATTCAATATTATCATCATAATCCCTTAGTGACAATCACACTAACAATAAAACAGTACACTCTTAGCGAGACTCACCATAGCCTCTTATCCCATCATAAACCTCTCCAAAAGAAACACAAGCCACAAGGTTAGAACAAACCTCTTTTAACCAGATCATGCTATCACATAATAATTTCGTAAAGCACACTATGAGAGACCACTTATTCATTCATCCACTCAACCATAAGTGTTGCTCAACACCCACTTCAACTATCATTGACAATTGACAATTCTATTTATCACGTATGCAAATAGAGTCCTACTACTATTTACAATCACATGTCTATTTATAAACACAGAGTCAACATTCCACTTTATACTCAGAGTTTAATTAAAGATTTAATAACATCATCTCCTTTAATCACCGGGTTTCACAAGGTACTACCTCAACATCCATCTAATCCGATATACATGTTTCAATCTAGCAATTATGTATGACCATCAAGTAGCCAGTTTATGAAAATCTCCATATTAATATCCTCTAAGGCATCGTTCAAACACATCCTTAACATAATCATCACTAAAGGGTAGACAAATCCCTTAGATACTTTACTCCGAATTATCCGATAAATATATCAAATTCCACAATTTTAATGATCAGACCAAAGCTTCAATATACCACACCTCTTAATAAGTCTTGGATTCCTAGTAGGAATGGTCATACCGTTTAAACAAGTTCATCTTGTAACGACTCTATGACGACATCAAGCTTATCAACTTCACTTCCAACAATCTTGGTTAAGACCGATTACGCACCACATTATAAACCCAACTTGATAACTCATACATTATCGATCTATCCTTTATGCTTAAAACCTCTCACAAAATATAACAAAACATCTCAAAGGAGTTTTGATACTTTCCTTCTCAAAGAAGAGGCACTAAACTTCAATATTCCAACTACTCCAAAAGAAGTGCGTAAAGTCAAAACGTACTTCAAAGAAGTTCGTAAATGATACTTTCCATTATCTAAAACACCAAACAAAGAAACGGGTCAAGTTTGCCAACAAAAAAAGTAGAACTCTCATGACAAAGAACAATATTGCCAATAATAACATTTACAAGTAGCAAGAATAGCTCAAGAGTCAGAAAAGACAACATTTGCTCTATAAAACAAATACAAACCAATTGAAATCCATCAACTGCATTGTAACCATTATCCATAACTCTCTGACCGTTAATTGGATTTGGGCGTTCTTGGTGGCCACTGAAAGCTAAGAACATAAGCCAACTATCTCTAGGAGGTGGGATCCCCAGATTCTTCTTCTAACAACATGAAATCTGTCGTCCAAACTACTGGACAGAACGCGATCTATTAAACCGACAAAATTAAATCTACCAAACGACATCAACCGCAACTACTGCACAACAACCAACGAAGAACACGCGATGTTACCCTTGTAGAATCGCAGCAAGGTGAAGATTTGACCCCGCAAAGATGATCTCCTCGCCTTTCTTCACTTGATCGGCAGCAGAGAGCACCGACGGCGAGGAAGGGATGCACCAATGGAGGATGGGCTGCTTGGGGAGGGGAGGGGGTGATTACTGTAGTGGCGGTGGCACTGTAGCAGGTGGCATGCTACAGTAACCGTAGGGGTTTTGACTTCCCCTAATGGGCCAAGACTATGGGCCTTTGGGCCAAGATTTAACCCCCTTCAAGAGAAATGCTGAAATCCCTTTTTAAATCCTGATAAAACAGTTGAAATTCAAATAACTCTCTCTCGTTAAATCTTTCTAACACTTTTGGGGTATTAAATTCTACCCCCCTTAAACAGAATTCGACCCCGAATTCTAATCTTGCTTAACTTGCTAACATCACCACTTACCTGTTGTGAACAATTCTGGATACTACTCGCGCATGTGAGACTCCAATTCACAAGTTACTTCCCTCTTGGACTTTTGGGATCACATCACCTTGATGGATACCAACATTTTTCACCTCAACACTAGTCTCGATCTTTACTGGTACGCTCAACACATGGGTCTCAAAGGTAAGGTCTTACTCGTTGGCCAACCGCTCTAACAAAATATCAAGCTCCGGACCTCTCATGTACTACCTCTACACCGGAATATACAAGACATTGTGTACTCCGCGCATGTACTCGAGCGGTCCTAGCGACACATAAACCTACAAATTCCCGCAACTATAAGGAACCTATCCAACACACCTTTGGTTAAACTTCCTTTTTGGTACCGAAGTACATCGTCTGCACAAAATACATGAAACTCTTGTTCCAACTCTCAGTCGATCACTTTACCTATGCAAGCAGCATCTCCTTTAACAAGGGTCGCACAAAGAACTCGTCTACCAGCTCACTTATCCGAAAAACTCAACTGAAATCAAAGGGGACATAATGCATCCAACTCAAAACCATCTTCTCTTAGAAGAGCCCAATCCAAAAATAATGGATTTATCATGAAAACTTTTCCACTTTTTAAGTAGACAGTTTAGAAATAAATGCCAGAAAAGCCAAAAGCGAAATCACTCAAATAACCAGATTAACCATTTTTTTTAACTGTAAAGAACCACATATACCGACAAGAACCAACTCCATTTGTAATTGTCATCTGTCATAACACATAGTTCAAATAAGAACTAAGAGAATATCTCACTATCCAAGATCACACCCTTTTCCACAATTTTTCTTTTAAGAATTTAACTTTCTCTTAAACCATAAGATCCCAAATCATCGGATAACACATTAACCCATTTCTCTTAAATTGGCAACCTCAAAGCGATGTTCAGCCGAACACAAAATCCACATTTATGCAGGGAAAAATCTTCCAACCCACAATATCACACTCTAGCCAACTTCTCTACCAAAGGAATTACTTTGACAAGTAAACCCCAACACATCTCAATATAGATTTCCGCCACAATCACATCACCTCAATCTTTTAAGGATAATCAACTTGAAATTCACCACATTCACTCACATTTACTGCTTCCAAAGGATTCTTTCAGAGATCACCATAACTCTTGGAACCTAATCCCGGAAAACCAAGATGCTAGCATAAAAATGCAAAGCTCAATTCAACCTCTAAGACTCTTACAATGAACTTCTGGTATACTTGAGAGGTAACCCTCAGATCTGATGACTAAAATTTTCACACCGCTCAACAAAAACCTTAGTCGTCAATTTCAACATTCCTCACAAATCAAGTAACCGCCCAAGGCGATTCGTTTCATCAATCTTAGACCTTCTCTAACCCACACCAAACAAATGCGGCTACTCGACTACAATGTACCCATAATGACACAATACCCTCACTGATTGACTAAGATTCAAACATAATCAATTACTAACGTCGATTAATGAATATATTATTGATCAAGCTATCCTTAGAGACAATCTAACTCCCATTGGGTTACTTACTGAGGCCGATTCACACTTGACAATAACTCAACAATCTCTATTATCCCATTAATTAACACGACTATTAGATTTCTCTATATTGCTACTCTCATTAACTACACCATCATGCTACTTCTACACAATCTTACCGAGTACCCAAATGCGATACCCTAATAATCTGATGAAAATTTCCATACTTGCTAATTCTAATGTTCTGTCAAAATGAACACAAAATCTTGGACCACACTCGCTATAGGTCCTACTAGTTGTGACAACGAAATCTGTTAACTCCAAAGACAAATATTCTTTTTAACTCAAATCCTCTCCAAGGATTATTCTAATAAACCGATTTATTACTCAATACCTCTTAGACAACCTGACACCTAAAGGTTCACCAAACCATCTACTAGACCACCACTATCTAGTTGCCAATACACAACCGAAGAGATATTGCAATACAGTTCGGTTAACCCTTTCTTAGAAGAAGAGGCAAATAAGAAAAGATTTCAAAGAGAGAAAAAAATGTTACCACTTACGGTGAGTTACAAGTTCACGAGAAACAATCGATAATGATGTTCTCGGAAAACAAAAGATAAGATCAAAGTTGAGGCACACGTCCACAAGCAGAGAACATCAAACCTCAAGCGAGAATAAAACATTGCTTTTGGAAATTCGGAAAAACTCTTATGGGCAAGAACAAAACTTTACTTCAATCTCAAATACTTCTACTCTACTCGACTTTCATTGGTTCTGACATCACCATGCCAATTCGACAAAAGATATTTGAAGACCACAACCCATAAACCACTTAGGAACTAATAAAACTCTCAAAACGTCACTTTGCTCCAAACAAATTCAGCTACCACATCAACATGAGGTCTGAAAGATCACAAACGTGACCTAGAAACATATTCACTTAATCAACATCAGGCGAGCGATCCAATTCCTTTATACAGAACATTCAATATTATCATCATAATCCCTCACTGACAATCACACTAACAATAAAACAGTACACTCTTAGCGAGACTCACCATAGCCTCTTACCCATCATAAACCTCTCCAAAAGAAACACAAGCCACAAGGTTAGAACAAACCTCTTTTAACCAGATCATGCTATCACATAATAATTTCGCAAAACACACTATGAGAGACCACTTATTCATTCATCCACTCAACCATAAGTGTTGCTCAACACCCACTTCAACTATCATTGACAATTCTATTTATCACGTATGCAAATAGAGTCCTACTGCTATTTACAGTCACATGTCTATTTATAAACACAGAGTCAACATTCCACTTTATGCTCAGAGTTTAATTAAAGATTTAATAACATCATCTCCTTTAATCACCGGGTTTCACAAGGTACTACCTCAACATCCATCCAATCCGATATACATGTTTCAATCTAACAATTATGTATGATCATCAAGTAGCCAGTTTATGAAAATCTCCGGATTAATATCCTCTAAGGCATCGTTCAAACACATCCTTAACATAATCATCACTAAAGGGTAGACAAATCCCTTAAGATACTTTACTCCGAATTATCCGATAAATATATCAAATTCCACAATCTTAATGATCAGACCAAAGTTTCAATATACCACACCTCTTAATAAGTCTTGGATTCCTAGTAGGAATGGTCATACCGTTTAAACAAGTTCATCTTGTAACGACTCTATGACAACATCAAGCTTATCAACTTCACTTCCAACAATCTTGGTTAAGACCGATTACACACCACATTATAAACCCAAATTGATAACTCATACATTATTGATCTATCCTTTATGCTTAAAACCTCTCACAAAATACAACAAAACATCACAAAAGAGTTTTGATACTTTCCTTCTCAAAGAAGAGGCACTAAACTTCAATATTCTAACTACTCTAAAAGAAGTGCGTAAAGTCAAAACGTACTTCAAAGAAGTTCGTAAATGATACTTTTCATTATCTAAAACACCAAACAAATAAACGGGTCAAGTTTGCCAACAAAAAAAGTAGAACTCTCATGATAAGGAACAATATTGCCAATAACAACATTTACAAGTAGCAAGAATAGCTCAAGAGTCAGAAAAGACAACATTTGCTCTATCAAACAAATGCAAACCAATTGAAATCCATCAACTGCATTGTAACCATTATCCAAAGAAGGTTCATCAACCACATGCGGCTCAACAGTTGGAAAACAATGTGTAACACCCCAGCTCAGCATTGAGCCTGGAATGCTACTAAAATGAAATTAAACTAAACTAAAGTAAGACCAATTACAAATTTTCGGCAAAACCTCCTTTGTATAGTCGACAATACCGAGGTTCCAACAGTTAACCATGACATTTATCAATATCTTCATAATCAAGGTTACACAAGCATGCAAGAAGATCGAATAAACAATAATCCAGACTTGCTATTCTCATTATCACAATTAACATAAATACTCAAAACCTTATATGGTGATAACCAAACAGTTTATTTATTTCTAAATTGGTGCTAAGTGGCAAACGCCTTAAGAGTGTGAGGTAGTGAGTGCAACAACTTCTATTCCCTCCCATGCATGTCGTTCGCCTCGTACCTAAAACACATTAAAGCAAGGTGAGCCTAAAGACTCAAGCAAGTATCAACAAGGCCATAAACAAGAACACAAACATAGCATCGATGATCCTCAATTAACATCACACTAAACATAGCCATTTGACTCATGATATGCAACCAATGCAATGCTCCTTTGAACTTTATCTCTTTTCGCATTTTACCAGTAATGCGGGGTACACAATCGTCGCTGTATACCCTTACCTGTGCCCTCTGGCACAGGGACCAATAGCCTATACACCACATGTATAGGGACCTTTGCCCATCATCTTAATGATGGGGACCTCTTTGTTCATTAGCCCACATTCGACGAATGTGGGGATCTCAAGCCCGTCATCTACATGACGGGGACCTCAACTGTATGTGCTTGGTCACCACGTGATCCAGGCACCTGTATGCTCTCAACATGCATATGCACCATGATAACATTTTCATATGCAGGAATACAACATATTCTCATTGGCACGGAAGCAATAACAACATGCGGAAGAACCTTTAACCATAACTAGCAGTCATTAAAATAAACAGTAACTCATCTCATAAATAGGCATGCATGGATATACGATCAAGATACACCACAATCATATCATGCAAGCATACATATATTATAGCCTGAATACTTGCCTCAACCGTGCGAGAACGGTGGACGCGACGAGGGTGCTGCCCCTGGGACCACGCTCCCACCTGAATTTTAAGATAACCCAATCTAAGACCAACATACTGAACCAAAATAAAAAATAACAACACAATTGAACTCACTAAACTTCCAAGCGTTTTCCAATCTTCCAATTTCTAGCGATCGCTTTGGTGTTCACTGCGGACAGTCAACTTCTAAAATACATAACTTTCTGCTCCGGAGTCCAAATAAGATGATCTTAGACTTTCTGAAAAGGTAATTAAATTACCTAAATAAACCTAGTTGAGGAGCCCTTTTGATTCTTCCATTTACTTCCCCTACCAAGCCAATCTACAGAACATCAGAATTCACGTCGGGTTCTCTGGACAGTGCACTAAAACCACCATAACTTTTGATACGAAAGTCCGAATCTTGCGTTCTTTATCTCTATGAAAAGGTATAGAAATTACCCACATTTTTTGTTATATTGAGATCCACTGATTTCATCTTTAACTAATAGATTAATTCAGATTTCTACAGACTGTCCCAATACTGACAGATCAGCAGGACAGCGATACTAAAAAATAATAACTTTCTAACCGTTAATCGGATTTGAGCGTTCTTGGCGGCCAATGAAAGCTAAGAACAAGACCTACATATCTCTAGGAGACCAAAACTCCTAATTCGGCCTCTAAACATATGAAATTGACCCCGCAAGCTACTGGACGAATCTGCGATTACAGCGGGCAGATTGCAACCTAGCCAACACTACCCGATTCCTCTTCTACGACTAATCACACAACAACAAACGATGCTAGTTACCCTTGGTGCAGCTGAAGATCGCGAACACCGGATGGGATCCCTCTTCCTTCTCTTCTCCCTTCTCTTCTCCCCTCTTCCTTCCTCTTCTCTTCCTCCTTGGCCGGCCGAAATGGGGATGCTTCTTCTTCTTTCCTTGACCGGCAGCCATGAGGAAACTTGGAGGGGTGCTTGGGAGGGTGCAAGGGGGAGGTAACCAGGGAGGGGGAGGAAGTGGCGCAAGGTGGAGGAGGGGAGGAAAGTGGCGGCCACAACGGGGAGGAGTGGGAGATGGGGGCGGCTAGGGTTTGGGGGAGGGGGTGGCGCTTCCCCCCTATGGCCGGCCAGCCCCACATGGGCCTAGGCCCAAGCCCAAGTTGCCCACTAAACGCGGAAAACCCCCTCTCATTTCCTTTTTTGGTGATTTTCTAAAAGAACCCTTCTCCCGATTTATTTAATTTCTCCCGACTAATCCTTTCGACCGAGGTTCTAACAATTTATCATGGCAATTAACAATAAATTCATATTCAAGTTCATTCAAGCATGAAAGATAGTCTAATAAACATAAACAAAACTTAATATTCTCCTTATTACAATTAATCTGAAACTCAAACCAGCCATGAGTGATTCTCAAGTAGTTTACTTATTACTGGAATAAAACTAAATGGCAGACGCCTTAAGGATGAGTGGTAGTGAGTGCAACCAAACATCTACTCCCTCCCATGCATGCCATTCTTGCAATCATTACCTAAAACATATCAAAGCAAGAGTGAGCCCAAAGACTCAACAAGTATCAACAAGGCTAAAGCAAGTTCACAGTCATAGCATCAATAATCCAAAATAAACATTACACTAAACATAGACTTCATATTTATGTAATGCGACCAATGCAATGCACCTTTTAAACTTTATCTCTTTTTGCATTTTATCGGTAATGCGGGGTATACAACCGTCGATGTATACCCTTGCCTGTGCCCTCTGGCATAGGGACCAAGAGCCTATACTCCACAAGTATAGGGACCTTTGCCCATCATCTTCATGATGGGGACCTCTTTACTCATTGCCCACATTCCACGAATGTGGGGACCTCAAGCCCGTCATTACATGACGGGGACCTCAACTATTTATACTTGGTCACCACATGACCAAGTCTCAAACATGCTTAAATCATGCATATGCACTATGACATCATCTTTCATACATAAGAATTCAACGTGTGCACAATAACATGTAAGCATTAAAAACATACAAAGGAAACTTTAACCATAACTTGCACTCATCAAGATAAATGGAAACTCATCACAATAATATCCATGCCTGTCTATCATGAGCAAAGCACAAACAGTCCCAGTATACAAGCACATATATGCAATAACTCGAATACTTGCTTCAACCGTGCGAGAACGGTGGACGCGAAGAGGGTGCTGCCCCTGGGATCACGCTCCCATCTGAACATAAAGATAACCCAATCTAAGACCAACATACTGGACGAAAAGCATAAATAACAACACAATTGAACTCGCTAAGCTCCCAAGCTTTTCTAATCTTCTAATTTCTAGTGATAGATTTGGTGTTCACTTCGGACAGTCAACTTCTAAAATACATAACTTTCTGCTAAGGAGTCCAAATAAGATGTTCTTGGACTTTCTAGAAAGGTACTTAAATTACCTAAATAAACCTATTTGGGGAGCTCTTTTGATTCTACCATATACGGCCCCTACCAAGCCAATCTACAAAACATCAATTATCACGTCGGTTTCTCTGGACAGTACACTAAAACCATCATAACTTTTGCTACGAAAGTACAAATTTTGTGTTCTTTATCTCTATGAAAAGGTATGGAAATTACCTACATGTTTAGTTATATTGAGATCCTCTGATTTCGACTTTAACTAACAGTTTTATTCAATTTTCTATAATCTGCCCGAAAGCTGGCAGATCAGCAAGACAGCGATACTAAAAAATTCATAACTCTCTGACCGTTAATCGGATTTGGGCGTTCTTAGCGGCCAGTGAAAGCTAAGAACATAAGACAACTATCTCTAGGAGGCGGGATCCCCAGATTCGTCTTCTAACAACATGAAAACTGTCGTCCAAACTACTGGACAGAACACGATCTATTAAACCGACGAAATTCAATCTACCAAACGACATCAACCGCAACTACTACGCAACAACCAACGAAGAACACGCGATGTTACCCTTGTAGAATCGCAGCAAGGTGAAGATTTGGCCCCGCAAAGATGATCTCCTCTCCTTTCTTCACTTGATCGGCAGCAGAGAGCACCGACGGCGAGGAAGGGAGGCACCAATGGAGGATGGGGCTGCTTGGGGAGGAGGGGTGGTACTGTAGCAGCGGTGGCACTGTAGCAGGTGTTATGCTACAGTACCCTAGGGGTTTTGACTGCCCCTAATGGGCCAAGACTATAGGCCTTTGGCCCAAGATTTAATCCCCTTCAAGAGAAATGTTGAAATCCCTTTTTAAATCCTGATAAAACGGTTGAAATTAAAATAACTCTCTCCCGTTAAATATTTCTAATACTTTTGAGGTATTACAGTCCACCTCCGCTTCGTCCCCCTCGCGTCCGAGCCATGTCCGCCATGGTCGCTCGTCAAGCGTCATTCGACAAAAGCGAAACCGGTCCGGATTCTTCGCGCTGAACCTCCCATCTAGAAGCTCTACCTCTCCCGCACTCATTTCTGTTGAAATCTTATGCCGAATCATATCCTATCTCCCGGATTTCTGAATTGGGTTTCGTGTTCTTCACGAACTCGATTTGGGGATTCCTTATCCCGTGCCGCCCTCAACCTATAAAAGCCCCCCCGAGGTTCGCCCTTGCGCCTACAACCCAGAGCCGCCATCCACTTCGCCCCGTTTGCCCTATCGCAGCCTTAATCTGAGTTCTAGGGTTTTGCCGCCGGCGGCCTTCCATCCTGAATTGCGCCACCGCCGGTGACGCTCTGCCCCCGTGGAGTACACCGTCGTCATCACCGTCGCCCGGGCTACCTCCAGTTACCACCCATGCCGCCTAGACCTCACCGGAGCCCTCGTCCGACAACAACCGAAGCCCTCCGCCGCTTCAACCTCACCACCGGCGGCCACCGACGTCTTTGACCGCATGTTAGTGCACCCGCTTGTGCGCACTTGCCTCAGCTACACATCTACACCACCCACCGTCGGAGCCGCGCCGCCGTTCGCCGGTGTCGGACGAACCTGAGGCCCTGCCGTCGTCGCGCCGACGTGTCGTGTCACCTGGCCGTCCACGTTTGGGTCCAGCTCAGCCCTCGCGCTTACGTCTCGCGTGCGTGGCTGCCTCGTCAGCGCGTGCGTGGCACGGTCCACTCGAACCCCAGATCTGATCTGGCGTGAACCTAGTCCACATACACCGAGCCACTGACATGTGGGTCCCACATGTCAGTGTTTTATTTTTAATTTCTTTTATTTTTGAAATCCCTGTGCCGACGTCACTATCGCGCAATAATCCAATTTTTCTGTTAAGAAATAATTCGAAAATTCCAGTAAATCCAAAATTAGGGTTTTCTTTTAGATTGAAACTTCCAAGGCCCATATCTTTTGCATCCGAACTCCGATTGAGCCCATTCAAATTCCTAAATTCATCTAAATTCAATATCTATTTATCTGAGATTTTTAATTAATTTTTGGATTTTTTTACCTCTGTATTTATTTATTTTGTTTATTTATGTCGTTTGCGGGTAGGCGTCGATACGTCAGGGAATTTTGGAGAAGAAGGAGCACCTCAAGATCAAGACCAGTACCTAGACCTTTTTTAAGGCAAGTCATACCTTTGATCACCCAGTTTTCAAATTACTTTGTTTCAAAGTATTGCATTCTACTTTAATTATTTATTTAAATGCTTTTGGGTATAGCTATTATCCAAATTGTTACCTCCACTTTGGCTTTGTATGTCATAATCTCTTGCCACCCTAGATTGGTTTATTTAGTTGGTATTATTGTAGCACCAACGTGGGTTGGTTAGATACGAGTACAATTGCTTAGCCATACTACGAGTCTCATACCTCATTCGAGTTGCAAATATTAAATTTGACTAAGTGACTATGGAACTTTGTGTAAAACTGTGTGCTATGTGTTATTACTTCATGATAGCATGTGTTGCACTAAAACCAACTAGGTGGTAAAAGATTTGGACTGAGGCAAGTGGTGGATACTAAGTGATACGGTGGACTTTGTGAATGAGAATGATAATCTTTGTGGCAGTTAGAAAATGGAAGTCTTGCCTTGGTTAATTAAGGACTTAACTTTGTGCGCCATTGTCGGGACCCAAAATTACAATTCTGGACCCTCTGTGTATACTGCACTAGTCCAGGATCACGCTAGTGCACACAGTGGCAACATCGATGAAATATCATTTCCATATACAAAGATGACTAATAAATAGGCAAATAACAATAAATATCAGAGTAAAGACCTTAAGGTCAAAGCTTACAATTAATGCCTCAGAAGGCGAATAGCTCAATGAAGTGCGCAATGAGCGAAGCGGAATAACCGGTGAAGCCCATCCATATGCCCACGAGCAATCGGTAAAGTGCGCGACCTAGTTCTTCTTGATTCTTGAAGTAGACCTTGTTGACCGACGATTCCTCCATTTCTGTAGGTTTGGGCGCAAGTTTTACAACAAGCGTGAGTACACAACCGTACTCGCAAGTCATACCACAGAATGCAATGTATAGATGCAGGCTTATTCCAAAGGAAATGGCTTCTGTGGTTATTTTGCAGAAATGCAACATTTGCAATTGAATATGAATAATAGATTGAAAGCATAATTCAAAACAAATAGACAATATTAATTTAACAGTTGTTTTCACAAAGACACACAACCTAATCAAATTCTTTCACACAGCCATATGACTTAAATCACACAGCTGTCCCTTCCCAATAGTTTTATGAAAATCTACCCCTCGTGTGAAATCCCCGAGCATTGTCCATGACCGAGGACGCGGCTATTCGAATAGATTGTTTAACACTCTGCAGAGGTTGTACACTTTACCCACACGATATAACCAGTGTGGCCGCACTGATCATAACAAAACGGTTCAGAAACTTCATCTCAAACATTGACATTCCCAGTGTGCTTACAAACCGTTATACATATCACATAGCCCATGCATAACACACACCGTTGGACAGGGACGACGAATCCTCCGTGATGCAACCACCAAGTAGTCACACCTCCACCCTATCACAAAGCCTATCCTACCACCGAACATCAATGCGAGAATCCATAACTTACTAAGTTAGGCCGTCCCATACCGGGCATGTGGTCGCATGCTGATGAGCTCGATTCAATGGCGCACAAAGTTAAGTCCTTAAGCGACCAAGGCAAGACTTCCATATTCTAACTAAGCCACACAGATTATCATACCCATCACATAGTCCACCATGTCACACAGTCTCCACCACTTGCCTCGGTCAAATCCTTTACCACCCAATTGGTTTTAGTGCAACACATGCCATCACGAAGTAATAACACATAGCACACAGTTTTACACAAAGTTCCATAGTCACTTAGTCACATTTAATAATTGCAACTTACATGAGATGTGAGACTCGTAGCATGGCTAAGCAATCTACTCGTACTAACCAACCCACGTTGGTAATACCATAGCACCAACTAAATATGAACCAATGCTGGGTGACAAAAGATTATGACATACAATAGACAAAGTGGATATAACAAATTGGATTAATAGCTAAACCAAAAGCATTTAAATAATTACTTAAAGTAAATGCAATAATTTAAATCAAAGTAATTTTAAAAACTGGATTCAATATGATCAAAGGTATAACTTGCCTTGCTATAGCAATGATGTTCTCATTTTATCTTCAATCCTCTACTTGCTTGATCTTGACTCCTTGGACGATTAGGGACTTTGTCTAACGAGAAAGAAAGCGCAAAACAAACTAAATTCAAAAGACAAATCAAATAAACTCCAAATTGAAATTGAATGGTACTGGAAGGTAGATATTGAATTTAGATGAATTTAGAAACTTGAATGGGTTCAATCGGAATTCGGATGAAGAAGATATGGCTTTTGGAAGATTGGAATTCACATGAAATGATGAAAAAGCTCTACGGAATATTCTCAGAATATTCTATTCCGAAAATATTTAGAAAAAGAATAAGTGTATGATAGGTGGGACCGACTGGTATTTATGAATTTCTAGAATTAAAATAATTCCAGAAATAAGGTAGAGAGAGTGACAAGTAGGACCAATAAGATAAAAGGATTTTCAAGAATTAAATTAATTCCCAAAAATAGGATTAGGGATTGACATGTGGGCCACTGGTCTATGGACCAGGTCCACGGAGATATGCTAGACCACGGTGGACCAAGCTCATGAATAGGGTTGACCAAAGGTTGACTGACATGCGGGACCCGCATGTAAGAGAGATAAATAATCTAGGATTTTAATTAGGAGGATGATATGTGGGGTCTACATGAAAGAGATATAGATATATGGGCGAATTGGAAGGTGTGGATGACAAGTGGGACCAAGTTGCTAGAAAAGAGTTTGTTCTGCTATATATACTGATTGGATGATATGTAGCCTGTAGGCCCACACACCTAAGAGAAAACAAGAAGATGCCAATATAACAGATGAACGAACAGAGAACAGACCTCTGCACGTTGGGTTTAGGTGCAATTGTATGGCAAGGTTTTAGCAAAGATTTTGCACTGAATTGACAAAGCATGTATTAGGGAAATAATTAACAGAGAGAGAAGGTGACTAGAGAACAAACCATATATTCACGTACTGGATGCTAGACAAGAACATGAACCGAAGTTACATGCAAATTATGATGCAAGGAGGTGGCGGCCTGGTACTGCAAGGATTAGAGAAGGATTAACAGAGGAGAAACAATCATAGAGAATGACCAGCAGAGCAGCCAACAAGGAACAGCGAACTCAACCGAGATATACATGCACACGTACTGGACTCAGCAATGAACAGTGCACATACATGAACAGTGCGCGCGAGTGGCGGCGGCGGAGCGGCGAGCAGCGGCGAAGGGCAAAACGGAAAGGAAGCGACGAGCCGGACGCGATGGCGCGGTCGGATTTTGGAAAAACTCACCGAGGAAGCGACGAACGCGAAGAACACGGTTTGGCTTTAATGGCCGACGGTGCTCGCGATCTTTGGCGAAGTGGATGGAACCATGACGAGAGGCGACGCGAAGCCAACGCCGCAGACGGTTCGGCCAACGGACGTCGGACGAAGGCGCAGTTCGCCGGAGAAGACTTTTGGTTGGAGCTCAGTTTTTTGGAGATTGCGACGAAAATAGATCGGTTTGGAGGAAGCCAATTCAGGGGATTGGAAGAGGGGATCAACACGGACGCGTGAGCGCAAACGGCTCGCATTTATATGCACCGTAGAGAAAGATATGGAAGTTTGAATATTTCAGTTTGAAACGTGCACGGAACGAACTCGTTCCGGAAGATGAACAGTGCTCGTGATTTACTGTAGCATCGGCAGGAGAGAGAAAACCTGATTTTTGGAATTAAAAGAAATCCCAAAAATCAAGGAGATCAAATAAAATAGCAAACAAATCCGAAAAAATCTCAGAAAATACCCAAAAATTCCTTGAAGGACAAGGAAGCCAAATAACACAAATTTTTATTTAATTAACGTTTATATTAGTCAAATTAAATATTTTTAATTTAGGAAAATTCCAATTAAGCTTTATTAAATCAAATAAAATTGGTGAAATTTTCCAGGGACCTAAACTACTCAAAAGATTTTTGAAAAGCCAAATTTTGGGACGTTACAAACCTCCCCCCCTTAAAGGAATCTCGTCCCCGAGATTCAGGCTGACTATAGAATAGGATAAGGAACTCAGCCTTCGGGTTCACTTCTTACTTTCAAATTGTTTTGACTTTGACAGAATCGCTCTTCTGAACACTTACAGAACAACGCCTTGCTTCTTGCTAAACTTCTCGCTTCACTGAAAACTTGACAAACTGGCTCTTGGCTGGAAGGCATCTTGGAACTTGATTGCTTCTACTAGGGTTGCTTGATCGGTGCTTGAAGGCACTTCTGGAGTGGAGGAAATCTTGCTGCTGACTGGCAACTCAGGTTGGCAAACTATCTCTTCTTCCGCGCTTCGGAATCTGAACTAACTGACACATATCTGTCAACTCTGTCATACAATTCTTTAGCACAGAACTTCAACAGGTATTCTGAAGATAGACATGGCTGCGAGGGTGAAAATCTGTATAATGTTCGTAGCTTTTCTTCTTGAACACTACTACTTAAATTTCATTTAAGATTAAGGATCCTTACTCTTCTGCTTCATAATTAATGCAACATCCACATACTTTGTAAATTCATCTGCCCCTAGCTGAGCGATGACTTCCACAATGAACCACTGTGAATTTCAGAGTGTGACAACTACGACTGGCTGACATCTGAGTCGTAGGAAAACTCTGCACATAACACTTACTTGCACGACTTGGTACTCTGAGTTAAGGCACAACTCATTAATATTTTCAATCTGTCTATTGATTCAGGGCGATTCACAATACTGAACTGAAATGATCACCCAAGCATCATGCAGACTCTGTCACTAACACAAGATAAGCTGCGATCCTTGGTCTTACACTAACTTCTCTGACACGTCGTGCAATTTGACCATCTCTGTAGATCTGACACTGCACCCATGCTGACGAATGTCATATCTGTCGTATACAACCTATGTCGTATACCATTCTGCTAGGCAGTCTCCAAACTAGGTGATATTGACAGGAATGAAGCGACAAATTTCTGTCAAATGATCAACAATCACCCTTCAAGAAATTATATCCCGATTGGGTCCTGGGAGATCCCATATCTGAATTCTCAGGGATAGAAGTACTTTGACTGACCTCCAATATTTTAGCTGACTTTCTGACATACCAACCACATAGTAACCCATTTTGCGATATTTCGCCTTGTTTTGAATCATCACAATGCAACTTTGAGATCTTTGTACGCCTTGGTACTTTCAAGGGAACTGGAATGTTTACACTCAAATGTTGGTTTGAGCATCAACTACTAGAGTTCCTTCTCATTAGATATGCAAATATAATCATTGATCTATGGATCATTCTGTTCGCCTTCAGTGGGTTTTCACGCTTTCTTTTGCTTTACGTGAGGACAGATTTCCTTGACAAAACTGTCATCTCACTGTCTGGTCAGCACTGATTTCTAGCATCAGTTCAAATTCTGGGTTTCAACAGATATCCTTGCAACTTACTCAAGATCCAACTTCTGAATTTCATAGGTACTTACGCTGACTAATCAACAGATTCTTACAGTAGCTCTTCTGTTTCAAAGTATCAGCCGCTGTACTGGTCTGGCCTGAGGGAACGGATTCCCACCTCATGGTTCTCAATCCAATAACCATCTTTGTTGCTCCACGGTAGCAACTTCGAATTATGACTAAGATAATTCACCACCTGAAACTTCTTAACACACCAATTCTTGGATGTTCCGTAATAAAAGCTATCAAGGTTCTTTCTGGTATCTGACAATACGAACATTGGAGTTGTGATTAATCTCTTCTGAAATTCGTACAAACTCGGTTCACTTCTAGCGGTCTAGGCGAACTTCTCTTCTTACAACCGGTGAGGGGTCTTGGCTAACTTGAAACGACCGTCTCACTGATCTTCAACTGACACTGTCTCAAAATGACTATTTCACTGTATTCAACTGACAATGCTAAGCTGATGGGTTTGATTTGACACTGCCTTTATCTGATAAAGTCATCTGATCTACTCTATCATCTCTGCAAACTCTTCTAACCACTTTTTGTCATAATTTATCTTTGACGTAATTCCTTCTGAAATTGGCTGATCTTGGGTACCAAGTCAGAAACAAACTTAACTTTGAATATGGTTGCATGCTGCATAGACCACTTGCAATGAAGACTGCATATTCTCTTGCGGATATGGACATTATCCAATGATTAGATTCTTCAAGCATTTACCATTGTCTCACTGCTATGCAAAATGATGAGTTGGAATTCAACATCACATTCCATAATTCTGACTCTACGGCCTTCAATCATCATGACTTAACGCTTGATTACTCAACTTGCAAAGGCAGACTCTTGGAAAGGTATCCAATGATTTAATATCCAACAATTTCTTTTTCTCCGTAACTTGCATGCAAAGATGTCCACATTTTTGCTTTCTAACAAAGGAAAGGTTACAATGATTCCCTGATTTTACTGCTACTAACAGAGGCATGACCTTCGCATGATCCGTATCACCAATCTAGACTTTCTTGGTAACATCATCATTCAAACGTCTCTTCTTTGACTACTTCGCTGGACACAAGGATCCTGCTGCGTTACCACCTGCTCTGGGAGTTAAAATCTTGACTGAACTGACTTATGGTATTCTTGCATCTGGAGTGAGTGATTGGTTCCACTAAGGACACTAGCTGATGTAGTGACCTTTTCCATGATTGTTGTAGCATAGACGTGTCGAACCTTGCAACTTTTCTGAAGAGACTATGGCAGAACTATTATTTTGGTGTTCTTCAACCTTCAAGAAGGATAGTCGCTTTGTAGGACATCTCTTGGCATAGTGGCCTTGCTTACCACACTTGAAACACACTAGTGACGAGACTGGCTTGTTTCTCTTTTGAGGTGGGTCTTGAGGTCAATATTCGCTTTTGTAATTCTTGGTGACATATCTTGTACTGACAATGGTTTGCCTTCTCTTGCTAATGTTCTGACAGTAGCTCGAAAGTTTTCTCGCTGACGTTGCATTGCAAAAGTCAACACGGAATACATAGGGCACTGGCTCGGACAATGATCATCGCTTTCACACAAGAAACATGTGATCTTACTCATAGGACATTTTCCAACGGAATGGTTTCCTTCGCAACTGGAACAATTGATATTGTGCTCATCAGCACTATGGCCTATTTCTCCATAGTGGGTACATGCACAATCTTCTGACTTATCTGGTTGGCAGCACTTCAATTGACAACGGCTAGATTTGGTGTAGGATATCGAAATAGCAGGTTTCTCTTGATCACTTATGCTTGATATCGCATACTGTTGACAAAAAGCAGCAGGGAACTCTGACCAAGTGATGGTGTGCTTGTCCTGATGGGCGGCACGAAATTTTTCCCACAAATCCAATGCAACTCCTTCTACTTGATGAGTAACATAGAAAACTTTCTCATTATCGTTGCATTGGACAACAGTTAGTTTTTTCTTCTATTGTGCGAATCCAAGATTCTGCATGGTTGATCCTTCAAAGATAGACTGCTTGGTCATCATGAACTTTGAAGATTTGAATTGAGGGTGCGTCGTTGGGATGGCAACGAGTTGTGCATCATTGCAATTGGTAATATCGTCTGATGGCTGCATCGTCACTTGCATGATCGATTAGGCGACGAGGCGCTCGGGTTACGATGTGTCACTACTCGCACTGGAGATAGTTGTTGGTCATAGTGCGCTCTGCATCGACATCGCGAAGGTACGATGACTTGCTTGATTATTCTGATTCATCAAATTGAACTAAGGTAGCGGTGGTCTGATTCTGCTGGGTCATCCTGTTGTTCATGTTCTGTATCATTACGTCCATGAGTTGAGTCTGAGCTACCAAGGATTGTTCCATAACTGGATCTGCTACTCACGATGCGACAACGATCCTTTGGGATTGTGGGGTTTGAGTGTCTGCATGTCTCAAGATTACCGACAAGGTGGCTTCACTGGGTTCTCCATCTGTTTGGTGACCAGGGCTAATAGATGCGAGGGAAAAGCACAAGGTAAGGGAAGAGAATCTACTAAGGGAAGCAGGTTTAACCCAAAGAACACCAAGGAACACACAAATAGCCGAAAAGCTATTAAAAAGCATAAAACTCACAGCCAAACTACACCGAAGAAGGGAAACAAAGATCTAATCGTCTAGTCGATTAAACTCTAACTTAACTGGGCGACTTGGCTCAACACACGGGAGGAACCTATGCTGATTTATCCTATATGGTTGGTCTGAAGAAAACTCGATCTGAGCACGGTCTTCATCAAACGTTGATTGCTTGCGATCCTTGGAGGTGAAGCTTGGAGAAAGATGGAGGTGACGTACAACTTCTTCTTAGTCTTAAATTTTTTTGCGATGCACTTGTCTTGAATACTTGGGGAGATGTTGACACGTTGTTGTTTGTTGCATGGTCTTCAAACAGTTGCTCAAAACTACTCTTGGGCATCCACCGAGACATTTAGCACGAATAACGATGACTATAGAAGTTATGAGGGGAGAGAGTCCAATTTAATACTCCAAATGGTGAGAACAAAAATAGATGAGAAAGGAATAGAATGGAAGAGTATAGAAGCTAGACAAGATGAGAATAGCACATCGTTAAGATTTTCCATTTGTAAAATAAGTTTTGAATTTTTCCTTACAACGGCAATTCTAACTAAGGTCACGACCTACAGTCGATATGGCTCTGATACCACCTCTGTCGGGACCCAAAATTACAATTCTGGACCCTCTGTGTATACTGCACTAGTCCAGGATCACGCTAGTGCACACAGTGGCAACATCGATGAAATATCATTTCCATATACAAAGATGACTAATAAATAGGCAAATAACAATAAATATCAGAGTAAAGACCTTAAGGTCAAAGCTTACAATTAATGCCTCAGAAGGCGAATAGCTCAATGAAGTGCAATGAGCGAAAGCGGAATAACCGGTGAAGCCCATCCATATGCCCACAGGCAATCGGCTGGGGTGCGCGACCTAGTTCTTCTTGATTCTTGAAGTAGACCTTGTTGACCGACGATTCCTCCATTTCTGTAGGTTTGGGCGCAAGTTTTACAACAAGCGTGAGTACACAACCGTACTCGCAAGTCATACCACAGAATGCAATGTATAGATGCAGGCTTATTCCAAAGGAAATGGCTTCTGTGGTTATTTTGCAGAAATGCAACATTTGCAATTGAATATGAATAATAGATTGAAAGCATAATTCAAAACAAATAGACAATATTAATTTAACAGTTGTTTTCACAAAGACACACAACCTAATCAAATTCTTTCACACAGCCATATGACTTAAATCACACAGCTGTCCCTTCCCAATAGTTTTATGAAAATCTAACCCTCGTGTGAAATCCCCGAGCATTGTCCATGACCGAGGACGCGGCTATTCGAATAGATTGTTTAACACTCTGCAGAGGTTGTACACTTTACCCACACGATATAACGGTGTGGCGACCGATCATAACAAAACGGTTCAGAAACTTCATCTCAAACATTGACATTCTCAGTGTGCTTACAAACCGTTATACATATCACATAGCCCATGCATAACACACACCGTTGGACAGGGACGACGAATCCTCCCGTGATGCAACCACCAAGTAGTCACACCTCCACCCTATCACAAAGCCTATCCTACCACCTGAACATCAATGCCGAGAATCCATAACTTACTAAGTTAGGCCCGTCCCATACCAGGCATGTGGTCGTACAGTAAGGCTCAGTTCAATGGCGCACAAAGTTAAGTCCTTAACTGACCAAGGCAAGACTTCCATATTCTAACTAAGCCACACAGATTATCATACCCATCACATAGTCCACCATGTCACACAGTCTCCACCACTTGCCTCAGTCCAAATCCTTTACCACCCAATTGGTTTTAGTGCAACACATGCCATCACGAAGTAATAACACATAGCACACAGTTTTACACAAAGTTCCATAGTCACTTAGTCACATTTAATAATTGCAACTTACATGAGATGTGAGACTCGTAGCATGGCTAAGCAATCTACTCGTACTAACCAACCCACGTTGGTAATACCATAGCACCAACTAAATATGAACCAATCTGGGGTGACAAAAGATTATGACATACAATAGACAAAGTGGATATAACAAATTGGATTAATAGCTAAACCCAAAAGCATTTAAATAATTACTTAAAGTAAATGCAATAATTTAAATCAAAGTAATTTTAAAAACTGGGATTCAATATGATCAAAGGTATAACTTGCCTTGCTATAGCAATGATGTTCTCATTTTATCTTCAATCCTCTACTTGCTTGATCTTCAGCTCCTTCGGACGATTCCGGGACTTCGGCGTCTAACGAGAAAGAAAGCGCAAAACAAACTAAATTCAAAAGACAAATCAAATAAACTCCAAATTGAAATTTAATGGTACTGGAAGGTAGATATTGAATTTAGATGAATTTAGAAACTTGAATGGGTTCAATCGGAATTCGGATGAAGAAGATATGGCTTTTGGAAGATTGGAATTCACATGAAATGATGAAAAAGCTCTACGGAATATTCTCAGAATATTCTATTCCGAAAATATTTAGAAAAAGAATAAGTGTATGATAGGTGGGACCGACTGGTATTTATGAATTTCTAGAATTAAAATAATTCCAGAAATAAGGTAGAGAGAGTGACAAGTAGGACCAATAAGATAAAAGGATTTTCAAGAATTAAATTAATTCCCAAAAATAGGATTAGGGATTGACATGTGGGCCACTGGTCTATGGACCAGGTCCACGGAGATATGCTAGACCACGGTGGACCAAGCTCATGAATAGGGTTGACCAAAGGTTGACTGACATGCGGGACCCGCATGTAAGAGAGATAAATAATCTAGGATTTTAATTAGGAGGATGATATGTGGGGTCTACATGAAAGAGATATAGATATATGGGCGAATTGGAAGGTGTGGATGACAAGTGGGACCAAGTTGCTAGAAAAGAGTTTGTTCTGCTATATATACTGATTGGATGATATGTAGCCTGTAGGCCCACACACCTAAGAGAAAACAAGAAGATGCCAATATAATGATGAACGAACAGAGAGCAGACCTCTGCACGTTGGGTTTAGGTGCAATTGTATGGCAAGGTTTTAGCAAAGATTTTGCAATTGAATTGACAAAGCATGTATTAGGAAATAATTAACAGAGAGAGAAGGTGACTAGAGAACAAACCATATATTCACGTCTTTGGATGCTAGACAAGAACATGAACCGGTTACATGCAAATTATGATGCAAGGAGGTGGCGGCCTGGTGCTGCAAGGATTAGAGAAGGATTAACAGAGGAGAAACAATCATAGAGAATGACCAGCAGAGCAGCCAACAAGGAACGGCGAACTCAACCGAGATATACATGCACACGTCATGGACTCGGCAATGAACAGTGCACATACATGAACGCGCGCGTGGTGGCGGCGGCGAGCGGCGAGCAGCGGCGAAGGGCAAAGCGGAAAGGAAACGACGAGCCGGACGCGATGGCGCGGTCGGATTTTGGAAAAACTCACCGAGGAAGCGGCGAACGCGAAGAACACGGTTTGGCTTTAATGGCGAGCGGTGCCCGGCGATCTTCGCGAAGTGGATGGAACCATGACGAGAGGCGACGACGCGAAGCCAACGCCGCAGACAGTTCGCCAACGGACGTCGGACGAAAGCGCATTCGCGGAGAAGACTTTTGGTTGGAGCTCGGTTTTTGGAGATTGCGACGAAAATAGATCGGTTTGGAGGAAGCCAATTCAGGGGATTGGAAGAGGATCAACACGGACGCGTGGCGCAAGCGGCTCGCATTTATATGCACCGTAGAGAAAGATATGGAAGTTTGAATATTTCAGTTTGAAAACGCACGGAACGAACTCGTTCCGGAAGATGAACAGTGCTCGTGATTTACTGTAGCATCGGCAGGAGAGAGAAAACCTGATTTTTGGAATTAAAAGAAATCCCAAAAATCAAGGAGATCAAATAAAATAGCAAACAAATCCGAAAAAATCTCAGAAAATACCCAAAAATTCCTTGAAGGACAAGGAAGCCAAATAACACAAATTTTTATTTAATTAACGTTTATATTAGTCAAATTAAATATTTTTAATTTAGGAAAAATCCAATTAAGCTTTATTAAATCAAATAAAATTGGTGAAATTTTCCAGGGACCTAAACTACTCAAAAGATTTTTGAAAAGCCAAATTTTGGGACGTTACAGCCATTGAACTGAGCCTTACTGTACGACCACATGCCTGATGGGACGGGCCTAACATAGTAGGTTATGGAGTCTCGACATTGATGTTCAGGTGGATAGGTTAGGCTTCGTGATAGGATGGAGGTGTGACTACCTGGTAGTTGCATCGCGGGACGGTTCGCCGCATCCCTGTCCAGCGGTGTGTGTCGGACTGGCTTTCTTTGTGGGTTGGTCTGGCGGTAAAGCACATTGGGAATGTCAATGTTTGAGACGAAGTTTCTGAACTGTTTTGTTACGATTAGTGCTAGCTACACTAGTTGTATCGTGTGGGTAAAGTGTACAAACTCTGCAGAGTGTTAAATCAATCTATTCGAATAGCCACGTCCGCGGTCATGGACATGCTCGGGGATTTCACACGAGGGGTAGTTTTTATAAAATATTTGGGATGTGAGCTGTGTGATCTAAGTCATACCGCTATGTGAAATAATTTGTTTAGCTTTGTGTCTTTGTGAAAATAATTGTTAAATTAATATTGTCTATTTATTTGAACTATGCTTTCAATCTATTATTGTATTCAATTGCAAAAGTTGCTTTCATGCAAAAGAACCACAGAAACCTTTTCTTTTGGAATAAGCCTGCATCTATAAATTGCATTCTGTGGTATGATTTGCGAGTACGGTTGTGTACTCACGCTTGTTGTAAAACTTGCGCCCAAACCTACAGAAGAAGAGGAGTCTACGCCTGCTTTCGAGAAGGAGTTCATCGAAGGTTGCTGATCGTTAAGGTCTGGATCCCAGTTGGTTACCTGTGGTGAATTGATGTGATCTATGCTGAAGTTATTTCTGTTCCGCTGCTATTTTATTCTCTGTTAGCCCTGCGTGGCTCAATAAGTGTAAACTCGACCATAAGGTCAAAACCAGTATTTATTATTCAAATTAATCGTTTACTTTATTTATCGCTTGTGTGGATCGATATTCACCTGTGTTGACACTGTGTGCACTAGCGTGATCCTGGACTAGTGCATTATACACAGAGGGTCCAGAATTGTAATTTTGGGTCCCGACAGAGGTGGTATCAAAGCCATACTAACTGTAGGTCTTGACCTTAGCTAGATCGGTCGTTTTTAGAATGTCCAAATTATTTTCTAAAAGCAAAAATTAACTTGCAAGATTAATTAATTGCTTAACTCTTCTCATATCTCTCTTGACTCAACTATTGCTATAATCTTTTCTCTTTCCGCTGTTTTTAAGTTGCTCTTACCCCTTTCGTCTGTCTTGACAGATGCCTCGTGTGGGGACCCCAGGTTATCTCCATAAGACCGAGACTAAGCATGGTCTTATGGACATAACTTTGGACCTCCAGTAAATGGATTCCAACTTAACTCAATCTAAATGAGAGGCTTAACTGAAAACTAGAGCCCCGACGATCATGCGCGCCGCTCCTTTGCGAGCACTACATGATTGTCGGTTCTCCAACAAGTCAAGCACTATACTTACCGAGTTAAATAGGAATCCATGAACAGAGAGTATGACTTATATTGGCTCCCAAGATTAGCGACCAATATATCCATACTCTCATACTACGTTGGTCACATCCATACAACACTCATACATAAATAGTACAAAGTCATACATCATAGTTCCAAGTTTACAACTAATACAAGTGGTTGACCGGCCAAATTAAACGAGTTCATAAAGTATCAGCGGAAGCAAGTAAGTAAACCAAAATGCCAGCAGTGGTATGCCCCATAACCCATCGGCAACCGACTGGGGGTTAAATGAAAGCACTACTCATCAGTGTCGCCTAAATCGACACTGATAAGCTCATCGGGCTCGATATCTTCCTCACCTGTAAGCCAGTAGAACAAACTGGCTGAGTACCAAATAGTACTTGCAAGTCTTTGTAATATCCCGAGTTTCATTTGAGAGTGCAATACAAATTGAGAGAGAATTAGTGTAATTCTCCGATAGTGCTAGAATTAATTTTCGGGAGAGAATAATTAATCGGTAGAAGGTTTCTTTTGGAAAAACGTTTAATCAGGAGATTAGAAGGGGTTTTCTATGTTTTTTGGACAACCTGGGCCTGGGCTAGAGGCCCATAGGCCCATCTAGTGGCCAGCCAACATAAAGGGTGGGGAAACCCTAATTTTCCCCACTTCTCCCTCTCCCTCTCCCCTTTGGCCGCCCCTTTGGCCTCCCCTCCTGTGCGCCTTGCCTCCTCCCTCCCTGGTCTTTCCTCCATGGTGCTGCCCTCAAGACTTCTTCCCGCTGCGGTGTTGGTCTCCTTCCGTTGCGGTCTTCGCGAGGATCGGGGACGACGATCGTGGGCTGTGGAACAAGAAGAGGAAATCACCACCAACTTCTTCTTCGAGGCTCACTCAGCGTCATCTCCCACGTCGTCAAGGGTAACGATGTGTTCTTGGGATTTCTAGAAGTCTTTCGTTAAGTGAGCGAGTAGTTTTGTTAAATTCCAGTCTGTCCGCGTTTCGTTCAATTCTGTCCAGTACGTTGGAGGGGTTGTTTCGGTTATTTTTAGGCAGAATCTGAAGGTTTGGTCTCCTATAGATATGTAGGCCTCGTTCTTAAGTTTCAGCGGCCACCAAGTTTACTTGATTCCGAGGTCTGAGTCAAAAGTTATGGATGTTTTAGTACCTGCTGCCAGAAATCTGACGAGAATAAACTGTCTGGTTATTTCCTAAATTTTGAAAGGGAAATTGGTCGAAACTGAAAGTTCACCCAACTAGGTTATTGTAGAGGATTCGATGAACTTTTCAGATTGGTAAAGAACGTTCAATTTGGAGTTACCTAATGAAAGTTATGATCTTTTTTAATTCTGCTATTCATTCTGTTGACAGTTTCTGTACTGAAAGTTCAAGCATTTATTAACCCATTAAATTGGCCAAATTGGTTTATCACGTCAACTAGAGTATTGTAGATTAGTCAGTTAAGAAGCTACAGCAATTGGGTTTACCATTTTTCAACTTCCAGACATTGAGTTATGTTAATTTCCGTGCTGCTGTCCAGATACAGTTTATGGCAGAAATCGTTGTTTTCAGTTTAGGCTTTGTAAGAATGACTTGAGTCATCGAAAGCGGTAGAACGCCGATTAGTAGTGTTGGGTATATTATGTCCTTATTGAAATTATTTTACTTGTTTAGGAGGTGAAGCCTCGGGTTTAGGAGTATCACCTTTGCCGACTAACGCGTCGCATCGCGAAGGCAAGTACATTGCCACCCTTAATGATTGTGATTGATGAATGTTTATATGGTCATGCTGTGATTTTGTATGATACGAGAGAAGATGGATTGTCTATGTTCTTTCATATGTGTTGAATCCATGTTTTGTTATCATGTCTTTCAATATTCGTATTTCATTCTATGCATTCATTATGCATGTTTCATCCACGAAAGTGGATTGCAAGTCCCACCATTCCGCAGGGGCGTGTTGGACATTGTCATGTCCCGTCCACGGAGTGGATTTGAAAGACCCATTAATTCCAGAATGGGCATGTAAGACCCATTAACTCCAAGATGGGCAATGTTGGACACCGTATGAAACGTTCTTCATACGGAAGTGGATCCCGCATTTTTGTTAAGATGCGGGCTTGAGTGAACACCGACGGGTGTTTCACCGCTATACCGTATATGCATGTGTGCAGTCCATTCCTTTGATTTTGAGCATTCATATCATGTCTTCATATGTAGTCGATTGTGATGTGATCGAACGATGATGAGTTTGTCTTATTCATATTGAATGATTATCTTATTGATATATGTACTTGCTGAGTCATGGACTCACTCTTGCGTTGTTTGTTTATTTTAGGTAACCCCTGATGTTGGCTCACTTGGGAGGGGGTAGACACGCACTACTCGTTCACATCATCCTATTCATGTTCAAGATTAAATTTAGTTCTATCTTACATTCGTTAATGATGAACTGTAATAATTAAATTATAATTGGTGAAGGAAGGATACCTTCTCCACATTGAGGTTGATTTATTACTGCATATGAACTTTCAATATCAATGAACTGAAATAAATAGATTAGATGGTGAAGGAAGGATACCTTCATCGTGTCTTGGTTGTTTTGATACTATCATTAGTTGATTTTATTCGAATTCTTCCGCAATATGGATGTATGTTAGATGTTTTAGGTGACATCTTGGCTTCCGAATAGCCAGGGTGTTACAGTTGGTATCAGAGCGGGTTTTAGGTCCGTAGTAATTAAGTTATTAAAATGACACACTGTGCACAGTAGGTGGGGTTGGAAATTACATTGCTTCCGCATTATCTGTTGTAATGTTTCATTTGTTGAGCAAATGTTGAATTGCTTCTGTAGTGTTATTCTTGTTGTTAATCTATGATGTGCTATGATATTCAATATCTATAAACTAATACTATGATTGTCATGAGATGATCCTGTATATTCATAATTGAGTATTTCGGTGAAGCGTGATGTTATCAGATGATAAGAAGTGGAGGTCGTGGTTGTTACTCTGGGATTCACCAGGTTACACCACTGTTCGCAGAATGTGGTTAGAGGAGTAGTTACCCCGAGTACCATAGTTTCAGGTGTTAAGCGTGAGTTGCTTTAGAAAGTTGTTCTCTTTCTTGATTTCGGAATTTGGCAATTCTTGTCTGTGGTGGTTGATGAACTTCTCCGGGGTTTGTGGTCCATGATAGTTATGGTTTTCCATAGATCCCTCTTGGTTCTCTGAAACAATTATTGCTTTTCGACTGTTGAGTTGTTTCTACTACTTGTGATCGTTGTCAATTGGCAAGATTGATGTTTTCTTGGTTGCTCCTTCTTTCTCATTGGAAAAGAATGACTCATTTACTCGTTTAATAACTTGGTTAGTGAAGAGTTTTCCGCTGTAAGTTCGTTTGCATGGGGAAAGCTTTGGCTTTATGCGTTTCTTTTAGATTACTTCGAGCGTTGAGGTTTGAAGTCTCTCTTTTGCTGTAGTAAGGTGTTAGAATCCTTTTGTGATGTCTTGCCATGCTTAAATTGAGAATTTATAACTAAGCGAATAAATTGTTACGATATGAGTTACCAAGTTGGGTTATTAGTATGGTGCAAATCAATTATTCTTAACTACCATCCATGAAAGTGAAATTGATTAATTTGAAATGTCCTTGTATTTGATACATGGTGTAGGTTAAATGAAGACTGTTCATATCCATTCAGAACCTATAGATCTTACATAAGAGCTAGATTTATCTATTTCCTGGTATGCTAAAATTGTTGAAACTTGTATAAAGTACCAGATGGGTGCTGGTGTATCGATTCGTGAAACCTTGTTTATAGAAAATTATGTTAGTGAATCTTTAATCATGTTTTGAAATGATTTCTGAACAAAGGTGAAATGTGAGTCTATGTTTATATGTGGTTATGTGATTGCAAATGAAATTAGTACCATATGTACACACATGATTAGTACAATCATCAATTGTTAATGAACATTTGAAGAAGGTGTTGAGCAACACCAACAGATTGAGTAGATGAATTTCGTAAGTAGGCTTTGATAGCGTGCATTGTGATATTGTTATTGCTTAGCATAATCTGGTTATAATAAATTTGTTTCAACTTTGTGGTTTATGTTCCCTTTGGGAAGTTTTAGGATGGAGTAATAAAGTTTGATGATTCTTGGTACTAGTATATGTTGTCGATGTTTTTTAAATCGTCAAAATGTGAGAATGAGGTTAATTCTTGTAGTAATTTGATCACCCATGGTGATATTCTCTAAATGATCAAGTTTCAAGTTTTGTGTTCTTGATCTTTTGGGGGTTCAGGCTTTATGTGGTAAATGAAGCTTATCGAGTAACGATATGTTACAAAGTTGCAATGGTTCTTCAGTGATGCAAGTGCTTCGATTTTGAATACTTATTTGTTCTTATCTGTTAAGGTTCGATATTCTCTTCTTGCGAGGCTTATGCGTTCAACTGTGGACTCCACTTATGTTCTGTGAGTTCATTGCTTAATTGGTTTCTTATCTTGGTCCCATGTTCAGTGCGAGTGGTGGATGAGTTTTCTAGTTGGTGAAAATCGTTTCCATTTGTCTCTTCTTTTGAGAAAGAATCAACTCATTCTTTTCACATGGGTCTTTTGAAGTGTTTTCTAATTGTTGTTGTGAAATTGATGTTAATACCCATAGTAATTTGATCGCCTTGGTGATATCGTTCAGATGAGAATAATTCAAGTTTAGCTTTTGTGATATTTCCTTTGAGCTCTTGAATCATCTGGTAGCTGAAATTATTTTAAATAAATTGAGGTATTGAATTGTCTTGTTGCTTCTTAAGAGATTCAAGTGATTTAATCTTACAGGATTTTTGGTTTGAGTTGGCAACGTGAAGCGGCAATTAAAGAAAAAAATTATGTTGGTTCCTTTAAGAGGAGAATAATCTGCTTGTTTTTCATGAAATCCTGTAATTGGAAATGTTTCGAGTTTGGTGACTGAGATTATTTGGATCTCATGTTTCGTGTGTAGTTGAATTGTTCTGAACAAATAGGACGTATTGAGGAATTTTATTGGTTCTTATTTAGTCCGTGTGGTTTGGACTAAAGACCTTATCTTGTTCATTGTGGCAAAGCGATGTTAGTCAAAGAATTAATTTAGTGTTAAAGGAAAGAGTGCAGAGGAATATTTGAGAATTTGAGTCAAGTTTTGTAACTCGTGGTTATTTGAATTGTTCATAAACTTTTGCTCTTTTCACTCAAGAGTTGTCGAGTTTCAATCGCAATGTCATTTTCTTATTGGTTGTTATTTGCTATTTCCATTTTGAGGTGATGCGTGCCCTCATTGTGAACTCAACTTTCGTTTTCCGGATCTTCATTACAGTTATTTCTTTTGGTCTCGTGCTCACTTTGTGAGCAGCAACATTTTCTGTGTGGTGAAAGTTGTTCTTGTTCGCCTCTTTCTTTTGAGAAAGGATCAACCGTTTTGTGCTATAAAGTTTTACAAATCGTGAGTTGTTAATTGTTTGGTGGTGGTTAAGTGATTGTAGGGTGAGATTTTGCTACCCACTATTGGAGAAGTAATAGAAGATGAGTTGGTTTTGACTGAACCTCTTGGAGGAAGTTGATTCAGATGGAATGTATGGTTTCAAGTAAAATTGTATATTGTTCGACTAAGTAGGACCTATGGTATAGTGTAGTTCCGAACCTTGGTTCATGTTGGAATGTTGGGGATTATCAAATGTATGGAAACCGTAATCAATTTTATAGAGTAACTCTATTGAAAGTATCGTGATATTGTATGAATGATTCTGATGATGTCAATGAGTGAGTATGTCGAATTGGGGAATCTTAGAGATTTAATCCGATGATTTCATTATTTGTTATAAGAGGAATTCGTTGTAGAGGTCTCAGAGGTTAAATTTGGGCTTTCCATTTTCATGCTAAATTTTTGGTCGCCCAAAGATTTGTGTGTAGAGGAGATAGAAAACTGGAGTATTCTGAGTAGTGGAATGATTGGCGATAGAACCCTTTTGATGTGGTTCATGAGCGGGTGTACTGAAAATTCTGATGTGATATTCTTGAAAGTTGGAGGTGATGAGATTGTATGGGTTTTTTTAGGTGCTTTGGTGCCTTCTATCAAATTAATGTCATCAGTTGAATCAGTTTGTCTAGAGTGTTCAGTGGAATCAATAGAGTCTCTCCACAAAGGTGTGGATGATGTGTTTCGGTTTAAGCCTAAATTTGAGGATGTTAAATTAAGAGGTTGAGAACGTGTGGTATGCGATGAATTCGAATTCCAAGGTTGGAGAGATATTTTATTCCAAAAAGTGAAACTAAGGAAAAAGATGTCTTCTTGATTAGTGAAGCGTTTTCTTTATTCTTGCATGAGCTTTGTGCTGTTGACCAATGTCTTTCGTAAGTTGAGTTTGGCTCGATTTTGGCATGTGTGGTTCTGGGCATTTCAAAAAGGAAAAAAATGATTGATTTGGTTATTCGAGTGATTTGTCCTTTGGTTTTCGTGACGTTTATTCGCAATTTGCCACTTGGAAAGTGGAAAGGTTTTCTTGATGAAATTCTGATTTCTGGATTTTACTCTTCAGTACCCGGTTGGTAACGTATAGTTGCGATGTGAATCTTTCTTATTCAGTTAGCCCAAGGTACGTTGGGTTGTTTTCGCTAGTTGGCGTATCGCGGGACTGCCTCGAGTACATGCGCGAGTACGTAACGTCTTGTATGTTCTCGTGTTGAGTGAGTTCTGGGAGATCCGAGTTTGAGATTTCGTTTGCGCCGTGGACCGCGAGTAGGATCTTACCTTCGAGTCTCGCCCAATGAGTGTACCTAGAAATGTCGAGTTGAGGGTTAGTCTGACGTCGTTTACGTCCTTATGTTGTGGTCCCATCGGTTCGAGAGTGAGGCCACTTGGAAGATGGAGTTTCGTTTGCGTGATCGATATCCGGATTCGTTCAAACGGGTGCTTGTTTGTCGTTGTTTCATTCGATCCACGATTTTCTTTCGTGTAGATTCGGTGTTTAGATTCGGGTCGAATCCTTTTAAGGGGTAGAATGTAATATCCCGAGTTTCATTTGAGAGTGCAATACAAATTGAGAGAGAATTAGTGTAATTCTCCGATAGTGCTAGAATTAATTTTGGAGAGAATAATTAATCGGTAGAAGGTTTCTTTTGGAAAACGTTTAATCGGGAGATTAGAAGGGTTTTCTATGTTTTTGGACAACCTGGGGCTGGGCTAGAGGCCCATAGGCCCATCTAGTAGCCACCAACATAAAGGGTGGGAAACCTAATTTTCCCCACTTCTCTCTCTCTCCCTTTGGCCACCGCCCCTTTGGCCTCCCCTCCTGTGCGCCTTGCCTCCTCCCCTCCTGGTCTTTCCTCCATGGTGCTGCCCTCAAGACTTCTTCCCGCTGCGGTGTTGGTCTCCTTCCGTTGCCGGTCTTCGCGAGGATCGGGACGACGATCGTGGGCTGTGGAACAAGAAGAGGAAATCACCACCAACTTCTTCTTCGAGGCTCACTCAGCGTCATCTCCCACGTCATCAAGGGTAACGATGTGTTCTTGGGATTTCTAGAAGTCTTTCGTTAAGTGAGCGAGTAGTTTTGTTAAATTCCAGTCTGTCCGCGTTTCATTCAATTCTGTCCAGTACGTTGGAGGGGTTGTTTCGGTTATTTTTAGGCAGAATCTGAAGGTTTGGTCTCCTAGAGATATGTAGGTCTCGTTCTTAAGTTTCAGCGGCCACCAAGTTTACTTGATTCCGAGGTCTGAGTCAAAAGTTATGGATGTTTTAGTACCTGCTGCCAGAAATCTGACGAGAATAAACTGTCTGGTTATTTCCTAAATTTTGAAAGGGAAATTGGTCGAAACTGAAAGTTCACCCAACTAGGTTATTGTAGAGGATTCGATGACCTTTTCAGATTGGTAAAGAACGTTCAATTTGGAGTTACCTAATGAAAGTTATGATCTTTTTTAATTCTGCTGTTCATTCTGTTGACAGTTTCTGTACTGAAAGTTCAAGCATTTATTAACCCATTAAATTGGCCAAATTGGTTTATCACGTCAACTAGAGTATTGTAGATTAGTCAGTTAAGAAGCTACAGCAATTGGGTTTACCATTTTTCGACTTCCAGACATTGAGTTATGTTAATTTTCGTGCTGCTGTCCAGATACAGTTTATGGCAGAAATCGTTGTTTTCAGTTTAGGCTTTGTAAGAATGACTTGAGTCATCAGGAAAGCAGGGTAGAACGCCGATTAGTAGTGTTGGGTATATTATGTCCTTATTCAAATTATTTTACTTGTTTAGGAGGTGAAGCCTCGGGTTTAGGAGTATCACCTTTGCCGACTAACGCGTCGCATCGCGGAAGGCAAGCACATTGCCACCCTTAATGATTGTGATTGATGAATGTTTATATGGTCATGCTGTGATTTTGTATGATACGAGAGAAGATGGATTGTCTATGTTCTTTCATATGTGTTGAATCCATGTTTTGTTATCATGTTTTTCAATATTAGTATTTCATTCTATGCATTCATTATGCATGTTTCATCCACGAAAGTGGATTGCAAGTCCCACCATTCCGGTGTGGGCGTGTTGGACATTGTCATGTCCGCCCACGGAGTGGATTTGAAAGACCCATTAATTCCAGAATGGGCATGTAAGACCCATTAACTCCAAGATGGGCAATGTTGGACACCCGTATGAAACGTTCTTCATACGGAAGTGGATCCCGCATTTTTGTTAAGATGCGGGCTTGAGTGAACACCGACGGGTGTTTCACCGCTATACCTGATATATGCATGTGTGCAGTCCATTCCTTTGATTTTGAGCATTCATATCATGTCTTCATATGTAGTCAGTTGTGATGTGATCGAACCTGATGATGAGTTTGTCTTATTCATATTGAATGATTATCTTATTGATATATGTACTTGCTGAGTCATGGACTCACTCTTGCGTTGTTTGTTTATTTTAGGTAACCCCGATGTTGGCTCACTTGGGAGGGGTAGACACGCACTACTGCTCACATCATCCTATTCATGTTCAAGATTAAATTTAGTTCTATCTTACATTCGTTAATGATGAACTGTAATAATTAAATTATAATTGGTGAAGGAAGGATACCTTCTCCACATTGAGGTTGATTTATTACTACATATGAACTTTCATTATCAATGAACTGAAATAAATAGATTAGATGGTGAAGGAAGGATACCTTCATCGTGTCTTGGTTGTTTTGATACTATCATTAGTTGATTTTATTCGAATTCTTCCGCAATATGGATGTATGTTAGATGTTTTAGGTGACATCTTGGCTTCCGAATAGCCAGGGTGTTACAGTCTTACACAAATAAAAATTAGTTATGCATAAGGTTGTTCTAAGGGATGGCTCATATTGGCTTAATTTTTGCAAAAGAGACGCAACAATGTACAACCTACACATACTAGTTTTTCAAGTGCCATTTCAAAATCAGATTTGAAGTAGAAGTAAAGAATGTGAATAAGTAATGAATTGAATAACAAATAAATCATACGGTGCTGGGATAATTCAAGGATAACCTCAATGAATAGGATATAACTAATCTACACATCACAAAAATAGCGACAATATCAAAATAGCATGCAAGCAATTATCATTGCACTATCCTAACAAAGCTGGGATCAAATATGATGCAAAAAGAAAGTTCAAAGGATGCTTGCCTTGCTGGAAAAGTAGTTGCTCACTCTCAGTAGCGTAGGAATCAATATCAATCGCTTCGGAATCTAAAGAATTGAAACCGATATAAACACCGAGAAATACTCCAAAAATCAAGATGCTAAAAAATATATGATTTTTCTACAGTAGATAAGTCATGATTGTAGATGAAGTTTGGTGGAAAAATTATTTCCTTTTGATTTAGTATATGAAAGTTATGGTGGTTTGAATTTCAGCTTTCAATATGTCTTAATTCATGTAATTTAATTACTTGGTCAAAATTTGTAGAACAGTGGTGAGTACAAGGATCACATGGATAAATAGGCAATATTATTACAAGTCCAAAACAGTTGAGTTTGCCTCAATTGGAGTTATTAAGATTTAGTTATGAATTTCTAAAGTAATCAACATTTTCTTTTTGTAAAAATAATGCAGTTAATAGCTCATTTTCCAAAATAATGCTCTCTATTACAGAGACATGTTTGAAACCAATTTTAATAAGTAGTTAATCAAAAATAAAAATTATCTGAAGTGGTTTCATCCATTTTGGAGTTAAGGCGGATTAGATATGTATTTTTCAAAGTTTATTCAGAGTAATAGTGCGTAACAAAATCTATTTCGGATTTTATATAGCGTTTATACCTTTTTATACCGAGCGCCGTACTAGCCGCAGGCGCTGACAGTGTGGCCTGCGCAGCAGTGCGACCCACTTTCTCGCACGCTGACAAGGGGGTCCGCTTGTCAGCGACCCACGGTGACGCGGCACACGCGCGTGGCGATCGGCCGCGCTTGTGAGCCGTTGGATTAAGATCCAACGGTCCACAATCGTAGTGCATTCGGGTGGTCCGAACAGCCCACAGATCCAGACCATTGATTTCGTATCCGACGGTCCAAAATGATTCAAGTGTAAGGGACGGCTTAAATACACAGCACGTGTTTAAAAGCTTTGGCCCACACGTCAGCCTCTTCTTTGTTCTACTAAACACGTTGGTTTTCTGTGCGCGGGGCCCGCATGTAAGTGAGCTTAGTTGTTCTTTTCTGACAGTAATTAAATGCTAATGATTAACGTTTAACTCCTAATCATTTGCTACAGTAGTTGTCTGAGTACGACAATGGTTTTGTCCCGCGTGTTTTACCAGCGGCTCGCCGGCGCTGTGCGCCAGTGCGGCGCGAACCCAAGGCATGTACAGGTGCACAATAGTGTTGCGCTTCTAATGGGAGTAGTTGAGTGAAGCTAATGCTACGGATAAAGTTGCATGTAGCAATGTGAAGCTCCGCAGCGACATACAAGCGGGTGCCGAGGTCCTAGGGACTAAATGAAAGCTACCTGAGCGGGAGAAAGTGATCGAGGAAGCCTAGAGTTAACTGGAGCTTGGTTAGTGCCAGAGAAGAAGATGGCAACGACACGGCTTCACGTGGAGAGATGGCTAGAGTAATTCCTAAGGACAAAGAATGGTCAAAATAGCTCAATGATGCAACGGAGATGCTAAGGGCACAAGTAATTGAGGAATGGCTTACCCAATCAAGGTGGGAGATGAAAGGGTTTGAGCTTCGGCCGAAAAGGGGCAAACTCAATTCAGCAAAACCCTGCCATGCATTCATAAAATTGCTTGAGGGGTTTTTAATCTCGTGCCAAAATACACGAGATGACACGAAAGAAAGATCAAGAAACTCACCAGAGACCAAGAACACCACTAGGTGTCTTCGAGAGCGTGCTCTGGAACAGCCGAGAGCACGACAATGGACTGGATGCAACAAGCAACATGAGAAGCTCGCATTAGCAAAAATGGATAAGGCATGGATCAAGAACGAGAGTGGCATCACTCGGTGGAAGCTTACCGGAGTAGAGAACGAAAGAGAGCTCCTCTTTCCTCAGCCATCGAGAGGAAAGATGGAGAAATTGGAGGGCAAGAATAGGTTTTATGCTAGGAACGATGCCGGTAATGAAGGTGGCGTGAAGTGGGGGAGCTCCTGGAGTGGTCAATTTGGGCGGTGGCTCACGACGTTGACGGAAATGCGCAGCATGCATCGGCGACGTGGCGACGATGCCCTGAGCGTGTGCCAGCGAGAGGTTGAAAGAGGAGCTGACAGGTGGGGCCTCTTGGTCAGAGACTCAACCGTGCAGGTACACATGAGTTAGAAAGGGTCCTTATGGGTCGTTCAATTTAAATCGGACGAGCCCAAATTAGTGGGATGTTTGGTGACCCGAACGGCCCAATGATCTAGGCCGTTGATCTCACATCGGACGGTCCACCGCGAGTGCAACTAGGTGGTCTAGTCAAGTCAATTGGCTCGGGTTGGACTCTAGTCCAAGGAACAGTGCAACCGGTTTGGGTCTAGGGTTTTGACTGCGATTTAATTAATCTTCTCTAAATTTAAGGCCTTAAAAATAGAAATAAATTCTCTAAAAATGCTAAATTAATCACAGGGGTTCCTTGATAGGCCTAGTATCCATAAAAATTATTGAACACTACTGTTCATGATATTTTGGGAATAATTTAAATTCAAACTTAATGTTTGTCTTTAATTTGTGTTTGAATTTTCTTAGGGTTCAAACCTGTCCCAAAAATTTGGGACAAATTATATTAATTCATGATAATTAATATAGTATTTGAATAAATTATTTCCAAAAGAACTTTAGTAGCATTTGGTACAGTTTTTATTTTGGAGTTCAAATTAAAGTGTGTGTTTCATATGTGTTTTGAGATTTTCCAAGTGCAATACTTAATGAAAAAGTTTCAAAACATGATGCATGCTAATGACATGCATAATAATCCTCTTTATTAACTTGGGGATGCGACAAACCTCCCCCCTTACAAAAGATCTCGACCCCGAGATCGTGATAGGTCGGAAGATGGATAGGAAAGTTCTACAAGAAGACATAACATCCGTTGTCTTGATTTCCTTCAAACATAGTACTAAGATATCTTTGTAAGGTTACAAGGAATGGCTATTACATTTTTCTTTCCATTTATTTGTTTAGCCTTTCCTTTGTTGAGTCGAAAACACTTCAAGTAGAAAAAAAAAAGATCTAGATAGTCAGCTCGCATTTGGTCTTCATGCTCCCAAGTTGCTTCATCTTCATTATGATTGCTCCATTAAACCTTGAGGAACTTGATGTTATGATTCCTTGTCTTGCGCTCCTTTTCTTCAAGAATACGAATCGGGTGTTCTCGATAAGAAAGATCGGGTTGCAAGTCTAGTCCTTCCAACTTAGTTTCTTCTGTTGGAGTGCGGAGACACTTTCTCAGTTGTGAAACATGGAACACGTTATGCACATCTGAAAGTGATGGTGGCAACTCCAACTGATACGCCACCGATCCCAATTTTGCTAGAATTCGGAATGGTCCGATGTAGCGAGGTGCCAATTTGCCTTTGACTTGGAAACGATGTACTGCTTTCATCGGAGAGACTTTGAGATAGACATGATCATCCACCTCAAAACTCAACTCACGACGACGACGGTCGCCATAGGACTTCTAACGAGATTGAGTCGTCCGAAGTCGTTCACGGATGACACGAACTTGTTCTTCCGCATCCTTCACCAAGGTTGGACCATAAAATGGCCTCTCCCCGGCTTTGGACAAGTTCAGTGGTGTCCTACAAGCTCTCCCATACAAAGCCTCGAAGGGTGACATTTGTATGCTTGATTGGAAACTTGATTGGACAAGTTCAGTGGTGTCCTACAAGCTCTCCCAATTTTTGCTATAAGACAACACACAAGCTCAGATAAGGTCTTCTAAAACTTGGTTCACCCTTTCAGTTTGCCCATCCGTTTGCGGGTGGTATGTGGAGCTGAAAGATAGATTGGTTCCCATGGCTTTATGTAAGCATCCCCAGAAATAGGATGTGAACTGAGGACCTCGATCTGAAACTATCACTTTTGGCACACCGTGTAGACAAACGATCCTGGAAATATAAATCTCGGCTAACTTATCCCTATGGTAGGTGGTCTTAATAGGAATGAAATGGGCAACTTTTGTTAAACGATCGACAATCACCCATATAGAATCGGACCCGGTTTGGGTCCTAGGAAGGCCAGTAATAAAATCCATGCCAACTTCTTCCCATTTCCACTTTGGAATGGGCAAGGGTTAGAGAGTGCTCGCTAGTCTCAAATGCTCAGCCTTGACCCTTTGGCATACATCGCACCTGGCAACATATTGGGCAATCTGTTGTTTCATTTGGCTCCACCAAAGTCTTTTCTTCAGATCTTGGTACATCTTGGTACTACCCAGATGAATAGAGAATTTAGAATTATGAGCCTCTTTGAGAATTAGTTCTCTCAAAGTGTGATCACACGGCACCACTAACTGGTTTCGAACCATAGGATACCTTGTACATCTTCTTTGAAATATTTGGCCTTGCCTTGCTTCATTTCTTCCCGGATTTGAGCTACTTTTGTGTCAGTCTTCTGGGCTTCTCTAATCTGGTCCTCAAGTGTAAAATTCACACTAATGGAAGCAAGAGAACCTTCTTCAATTATCTCCAGGTGCAGACGTTGCATCGCAGCACACAACCCTGCTGAAATAGGAGTTACCGATAAACAGTTGCACTGAGACTTTCTGCTCAAGGCATCGGCTACCACATTTGCTTTTTCTGGATGATAATGGAGTCCAAAATCATAATCCTTGATCAACTCAAGCCATCTTCTCAGTCTCAAGTTCAGATCGGCTTCGGTGAAGATATATTTAAGACTCTTGTGGTCGGTGTAGATCTCGCAACGATTACCGATGAGGTAATGTCGCCAAATCTTTAGAGCATGAATAACTGCTGCGAGTTCCAACTCATGAGTGGGATAATTCAACTCATGTGGTCTCAATTGCCTTGATGCATAAGCTACCACTCGGCCTTCTTGCATAAGCACACAACTGAGCCCATGGCGAGATGCATCACAGTAAATGTCAAAGCTCTTGTGAATGTCGGGCAGGATAAGTACTGGAGCTTTGGTCAGACATTTCTTTAAGATCTGAAAACTCTCCTCACATTCCAACGACCATTCGAACTTCTTTTCTTTCTTTAGAAGTTGAGTCATTGGCCTCGCAATTTTGGAGAAGTTCTGGATGAACCTGCGATAATAACCTGCAAGTCCGAGAAAACTGCGAATATCAGTGATATTCGTGGGTTGTCTCCAATCAAGGACATCTTGCACTTTGCTTGGATCAACAGCGATACCGCCCTTGGATAGGACATGACCCAAGAAACTAACTTCATAGAGCCAGAACTCGTATTTGCTGAATTTGGCATAGAGCTGATGTTGACGAAGCTTTTCCAACACAAGCCTCAAGTGTTGCTCGTGTTCTTCATCAGACTTTGAGTAGATAAGGATGTCATCAATGAATACAACAACAAACTTATCCAAATACTCCATGAAAACTGAACTCATAAGATTCATGAAGTACGCCGGTGCATTTGTCAAACCAAAAGACATGACAGTGTACTCGTACAACCCGTAACGAGTAGAGAATGCCGTCTTCGGAATGTCTTCAGTTCGAACTTTAATTTGATGATAGCCCAAGCGCAAATCAATCTTGGAGAAGACTTGGGCTCCACTCAATTGATCGAATAAATCATCAATCCGCGGAAGCAGATACTTATTCTTGATAGTGACTTCATTTAACGGACGGTAGTCCACACACATCCGCAAACTCTTGTCTTTCTTTTTGACAAAGATAACCGGGCATACCCAAGGTGAGGAGCTCGGCCTAATAAATCCCTTGTCTTGAAGTTCTTGGAGTTGCTTCTTCAATTCTTCCAACTCATTAGGGGGCATCCGATATGGCCGTTTCGAAATTAGCGCAGTACCGGGTACAAGCTCGATGACGAGCTCCACTTCTCGAACAGGAGGCATGCCTGGGAGTTCTTCAGGGAATACATATGGATATTCACATACCACCGGAACCTTCTCTAATTCAAGAGAGGCACTAGCTTCTAAGGCATAGAGATGGGAACTGCCCACTAAAGGTGCAAAAACGACCTGACTGTCGTCTTTGCTAGTGACAGAAATAGACCGTTGAGCACAATCGATCTTTCCCCGATTTTTGGACAACCAATCCATCCCTAAGATCACATCAATACCCACTGAATTTATCACAATTAGATTTGGCAAGAAGTTAACCTTTTGGATTTCCACTTTTACGTCCCAGCAAACTTGATCGGTTTGAAAGACCGATCCCGGTGACTGGATTTGATAAGGTGGCTGAAGTTTAAGTATTTCAAATTGATTAAGTGCAGCATATTCTTCTTTGATGAATGAATGAGATGCTCCTGAATCAAATAAAACTGATGCTGGACAAGAATTAACGAGAAGTGTACCCAAAACGACGTCCGGAGCGTCGCTTGCCTCCTCGGTGGTGACGTGGTTCACTCGGCCACATGCAGGGATCTGAGGAGGGGTGGATGCTGCCCTCGGAGGTGGTGAAGGTCCTGCCATAGCTGGTGGTGTAGGAGCTCGATAAGTCTGGGGCATTCCTCGCTGCTTGGCGAGGCACTGAGACGCATAGTGGCCCTGACGACCATAATGAAAGCAGGTGACGTTTGGCTTGAACACACCACTGTTTTGGGAGTTCTTACTACCATTGTACCGCTGTACCGCTGGTGGAGAAGGTCGTGGAGGTGCCACAGGAGGCCTCGGTGGCACTGGGGCCTGAGAATGAGGTGCCTGGGGTGGCCCAGTGCGCTGTCGAGGAAAGCTGCCGCTAGCTAAAATCTAGGCGGCTCTCTTCCTCTTCTTGGACTCCTCTACTGCCACACTCTTGTGCTCCACTACAATGGCTTTATTCACCAAGTGCTAGAAGCACCAAAAATCATGTACAGCTAAAGCTAGCTGCATCTCCTCAGTCAAGCCGCCCATGAACCGGCTCTGGCAGCGGGCGTCGGTGGAGACATCGTCAGGGGCATAGCGAGCCAAGGAATTGAACTCCTGAAGATACTCAGTGACAGTCTTCCTTCCCAGCTTCAAAGCAAGAAACTGCTGCTGCTTGATCGACATGATCCCCTCAGGAATGTAGGCCTCCCTGAAGGCCGCTCGAAACTTGTTCCAAGTTGGAACTTCTCCGTCAGGCTGCATAGCGGAAAAATTATCCCACCATGCACTAGCAGCGCCCTCCAACTGATAGCTGGCAAAGAGGACCTTCTCAATGCCTGTGCACTGAGCAATAGCTAGCTTCTTTTCAATATCTCTTAGCCAATCTTCAGCCTCCATCAGGTCTCCCGTGCCCGCAAAGGTTGGAGGATTGGTCCGCTGAAAGTCAGCGAGACCTCCACGCTGCCTATGATTTCCCCCTCCCCCTGCTGCCGCGGGAGCAGGAGAGGTGTTGCAAGCGATAGCTTCGAGAATCCTTGTCTGGTCCATCCTATTCCGCTCGATCTGAGCCAGGACCTCTGCTATTGTGGGCAGCGGAGGAAGCACTTCCTCAGGTGTACCGCCCTGTTGATCATGCTGTTGAGAGGGCTCGCCCCTCTCTTCTCGAGCATAGAGCTCAGCTACTGCAGCCTAACGAGTTCCCCGGGGTGGAGATCCCTCGTCACGCTGAGCTCTCGAACGAGTGTTAGGGCCTGTCATCCTGAAGTGACAAGGAAACTTAAAAAAGAGACCAAGGTTGTGCTGGTAAGGGTGTGAATTAAAAATCTGGACAGCAAGCACATAATTCTTAATTAAGCATGCATAATGGTATAAAATGCACAAAAATATAACACCAAATGGGCGTACAAAGGCACTAAGGCCAGCACAAGATCCATAAATTCAATTCATAGTTTTCCGGTACAATTACATTCACTTAAGCCCGTAGGCGAATGGTAATTGCCCAAAACAAAAGTTTTTGTAAATAACACCAAGAGTTCAACAACTACTAGCTTATTACAAGAGTTTAAAGATACACGCTCGAACAATGAGCTCACAACCTCAACATCCTAAATGTTGTTCCGATCAAAGTTCACCGAAAACTCATCAAGGAGATGGTACCCAGGGGATCCCGTGTCCTCGGGGTCCTCTGGATTAACAAGATGCAAAGGGGAGCCTTGTTCTATCACATGGCCTCCACCAGGTTCCATCCTATGAGTACGAGCAAAACCGATCGACATCCGGGCCTGGCGTCTCGCCCCATAGTTAGGTACTCATCCTGGCACTTCTGGAAGACGGTACACCGGTGGTGCTTAAGCATATGGGGAAATCTCATTTGCGCCATAAACCACATGGCGGTCAACGATCCCCATGCTACACATGAGTTGTAGGTGCTCTTGGGCCACCACGATATGTTGACGAGTCTCATACAACTCATGCATAGTGCACCTATGGATTTGGTCCATGATATGAACTAATCTTGCTAACTGACTAACCTGGGGATCTTCCCCGAACTAAATCTGGGAAAAAGTGTCCACCTCCGCGCCACGCTCTCGCATAGGAAAATGGTCATAGGGCGGTTGAGACAACTCCGTCAAGTCATGACGAAGGTGGCTCATGGCCACGCGAGCCACTTCGTGTAGAGCCATGGCCTCATAAGTACAACGTGCCTGGAAACAATACGGGATGCTCCCCGAGACTTGTCTGGCGATAATGTTGATCACGATCAAGTATTCCTCCATGCCTGGCCCCCTGTCATGGCGATAGATGGCGTAGGTCGGCTGGTAAGTAAAGTTCGCTCTCCACGTCATATCCCGGAGAAGCGCCGGGTATCCATCCACGTCCTCAGCTTGAGTTTCTTTGACCAGATATTGACGATTCATCTAAAGGCAAGAACAACAGGGTAAGACCTCTTTGCATTTCAAAACAAGAGTAAGGTAAGGAAAGATACTAAGATGGATGAGGAATAAAAGATATTCCAAACTTATACTTTCTGAAAGTAATTTGATAATTTCAAAATATTTTGACTCAAAAAGGCTTGCTAACACTAACGCTAGTGCTATCTCTAACCTACAGTCAGTATGGCTCTGATACCAATGCTGTGAGGACCCTGGGTTATCTCCATAAGACCGAGACTAAGCATGGTCTTATGGACATAACTCTGGACCTCCAGTAAATGGATTCCAACTTAACTCAATCTAAATGAGAGACTTAACTGAAAACTAGAGCCCAGACGATCATGCGCGCCGCTCCTTTGCGAGCACTACATGATTGTCGGTTCTCCAACAAGTCAAGCACTACACTTAGCGAGTTAAATAGGAAGCCATGAACAGAGAGTATGACTTATATTGGCTCCCAAGATCAGCGACCAATATATCCATACTCTCATACTACGTTGGTCACATCCATACAACACTCATACATAAATAGTACAAAAGTCATACATCATAGTTCCAAGTTTACAACTAATACAAGTGGCCGACCGGCCAAATTAAACGAGTTCATAAATTATCAGCGAAAGCAAGTAAGTAAACCAAAATGCCAACAGTGGTATGCCCCATAACCCATCGGCAACCGACTGGGGGTTAAATGAAAGCACTACTCATCAGTGTCGCCTAAATCGACACTGACAAGCTCATCGGGCTCGATATCTTCCTCACCTGTAAGCCAGTAGAACAAACTGGCTGAGTACCAAAGAGTATTCGCAAGTCTTACACAAATAAAAATTAGTTATGCATAAGGTTGTTCCAAGGAATGACTCATATTGTCTTAGTTTCTGCAAAAGAGACGCAACAATGTACAACCTACACATACTAGTTTTTCAAGTGCCATTTCAAAATTAGATTTGAAGTAGAAGTAAAGCATGTGAATAAGTAATGAATTGAATAACAAATAAATCATACAGATAGCAAAGTGATTGTCCACTTTGATACAACAACAAGCATGACCATCCCATTCAGGACAAATTCCAAGTTATAACCACAATTTTAATTCCGAGTCTAACAATAAGCAGCCACAATTTCAAGCGGTCGTCCATAACCGTGGACACGGCTATTCGAATAGATTTATACCCTGCAGGGGTGTACTACTTTACCCACACGACTTGATTAGCCCGTAAGCCTCCAGATGCCTCCGAATATAGCAAACTTCCTATGGTATGCCGGCCGGGTAAATCAAGATATGGTCGTTTTTAGCAAGAAGATCCCATTGACTAAGTCCCTCAACCCAGGGCTCCTAGGAAACATAAGACGTTACGGTCTCTATGCCCTATCGGCCCCTAAGGAACACAGGATTTCACGGTCCCGTGACCTTACAATTGCACCACCGTGGGACTCAACACAACAAAACCTTCCCCCTACTTAACCATACAACACCCATATACCGCGTGTGGTAGCACGAGTTTTACTTGAATCGCAACAACCCAAAGTTTGGTCCTTAATTGTCCAGACAAGTCCACCACTTACCCAAGGCTCGTGCACAAAGCACCATCACTAACCAACACTTGTCCAGACCAAAAGCTCATTTAAAATGACAAAATTTAACTCATAAAACAGACACAAAGGTCTGAAACAATAGTATATAATGAGAGTTGTGTGTATCCCATAATTGTCGGGTTGTTTCCGACAATCAGCTACCGGTTCTAGACTTGCATGGCTAAGCAAACCCGAGCAATATAAATTCACATATCCTATCTTAAGCATGTGGTGCTGGAATAATTCAAGGATAACCTTAATGAATAGGATACAACTAATCTACACATCACAAAAATAGCGACAATATCAAAATAGCATGCAAGCAATTATCATTGCACTATCCTAACAAAGCTGGGATCAAATATGATGCAAAAAAAAGTTCAAAGGATGCTTACCTTGCTAGAAAAGTAGTTGCTCACTCTCAGTAGCGGAGGAATCAATATCAATCGCTTCGGAATCTAAAGAATAGAAACCGATATAAACACCGAGAAATACTCCAAAAATCAAGATGCTCAAAAATACGTGTTTTTTCTACAGTAGCTAAGTTATGATTTTAGATGAATTTTGGTGAAAAAATTATTTCATTTTGATTTAGTATATGAAAGTTATGGTGGTTTGAATTTCAGCTTTCAATATGTCTTAATTCATGTAATTTAATTACTTAGTCAAAATTTGTAGAATAGTGGTGAGTACAAGGATCACATGGATAAATAGGCAATATTATTACAAGTCCAAAACAGTTGAGTTTGCCTCAATTGGAGTTCTTAAGATTTAGTTATGAATTTCTAAAGTAATTAGCATTTTCTTTTTGTAAAAATAATGCAGTTAATAGCTCATTTTCCAAAATAGTGCTCTCTATTACAGAGACATGTTTGAAACCAATTTTAATAAGTAGTTAATCAAAAATGAAAATTATTCGAAGTGGTTTCATCCATTTTGGAGTTAAGACGGATTAGATATGTATTTTTCAAAGTTTATTTAGATTAATAGTGAGTAACTAAATCTATTTTGGATTTTATATAGCGTTTATACCTTTTTATATCGGGCGCCGTGCTAGCCGCAGGCGCTGACAGTGGGGCCTGCGCAACAGTGCGACCCACGTACACACACGCTGACAAGGGGGTCCGCTTGTCAGTGACCCACGGTGACGCGGCACACGCCCGTGGCGATCGGTCGCGCTTGTGAGCCGTTGGATTAAGATCCAACGGTCCACAATCGTAGTGCATTGGGGTGGTCCGAAAAGCCAATAGATCCAGACTGTTGATTTCGTATCCGACGGTCCACAATGATTCAAGTGTAAGGGACGGCTTAAATACACAGCACGTGTTTAAAAGCTTTGGCCCACACGTCAGCCTCTGCTTTGTTCTACTAAACACGTTGGTTTTCTGTGCACGGAGCCAACATGTAAGTGATTTTAGTTGTTCTTTTCCGACAGTAATTAAATGCTAATGATTAACGTTTAACTCCTAATCATTTGCTACAGTAGTTGTCCGAGTACGATAATGGTTTTGTCCCGCGAGTTTTACCGGCAGCTCGCCGGTGCTGTGCGCCACAGCGGCGCGAACCCAAGGCATGTACAGGTGCACAATAGTGTTGCGCTTCTAATGGGAGTAGTCTCGACGGCTGGGCCGGCCTGTACCGGTGGCTCGCCGGAGTTGAGTGAAGCTAATGCTACGGACCAAGTTGTATGCAGCAATGTGAAGCTCCGCAGCGACATACAAGCAGGTGCCCAGGTCCTAGGGACTAAATGAAAGCTACCTGAGCGGGAGAAAGTGATCGAGGAAGCCTGGAGTTAACTGGAGCTTGGTCGGTGCCGGAGAAGAAGATGGCGACGACACAGCTTCACATGGAGAGATGGCTAGAGTAATTCTTAAGGACAAAGAATGGTCAAAATACCTCAATGATGCAACGGAGATGCTAAGGACACAAGTAATTGAAGAATGGCTTACCCAATCAAGGTGGGAGATGAAAGGGTTTGAGCTTCGGCCGAAAAGAGGCAAATTCAATTCAGCAAAACCCTGCCATGCATTCATGAAATTGCTTGAGGGGTTTTTAATCTCATGCCAAAATACACGAGATGACACGAAAGAAAGATTAAGAAACTCACTAGAGACCAAGAACACCACTAGGTGTCTTCGAGAGCGTGCTCTGGAACAGCCGAGCGCACGACAATGGACTGGATGCTACAAGCAACACGAGAAGCTGGCATTAGCAAAAATGGATAAGGCATGGATCAAGAACGAGAGTGGCATCACCCGGTGGAGCTTACCGGAGTAGAGAACGAAAGAGAGCTCCTCTTTCCTCAGCCACCGAGAGGAAAGATGGAGAAATTGGAGGGCAAGAATAGGTTTTATGTTGGGAAATATGACGGTAATGAAGGCGGTGTGAAGTGGGGGAGCTCCTGGAGTGGTCAATTTGGGAGGTGGCTCACGACGTTGACGGAAATGCACAGCATGCATCGGCGACGTGGCGACGGTGCCCTGAGCGTGTGCTAGCGAGAGGTTGAAGGAGGAGCTGACAAGTGGGGCCTCTTGGTCAGAGACTCAACCGTGCAGGTACACATGAGTTATAAAGGGTCCTTATGGGCCGTTCGATTTAAATCGGACGGTCCCAAATGAGTGGGATGTTCGGTGACCCAAACGGCCCAATGAATCTAGGCTGAAGATCTCACATCGGACGGTCCACCGCGAGTTCAACTAGGTGGTCTAGTCAAGTCAATTGGCTTGGGTTGGAGTCGAGTCCAAGGAACAGTGCAACCGGTTTGGGTCTAGGGTTTTGACTGTGATTTAATTAATCTTCTCTACTTTGACCAAGGCCTTAAAAATAGAAATAAATTATCTAAAAATGCTAAATTAATCATAGGGGTTGCTTGATAGACCTAGTGTCCATAAAAATTATTGAACACTACTGTTCATGATATTTTGGGCATAATTTAAATTCAAACTTAATGTTGGTCTTTAATTTGTGTTTGAATTTTCTTAGGGTTCAAACCAATCCCAAAAATTTGGGACAAATTATATTAATTCATGATAATTAATATAGTATTTGAATAAATTATTTCCAAAGGAACTTTAGTAGCATTTGTTACAGTTTTTCTTTTGGAGTTCAAATTAAAGTGTATGTTTCATATGTGTTTTGAGATTTTCCAAGTGCAATACTTAATGAAAAAGTTTCAAAACATGATGCATGCTAATGAGATGCATAATAATCCTCTTTATTAACTTGGGGATGTGACACCTCGTCTCCAGAGCTATGGTGAACGCAAGGGAGGATATGCCGCTGAGCTTTGGAAGCTACTACAGGTTCTTGGAGGCTTTGATCGCCCATTGTATGTCGACAACAACTGGACTGTGAACGGTCAAGACCGTGGAGTGATCTATCCCTTGACGATTTACGCTAGGAGGAATGACAAGGCAAGCCAACCTTTGCACATCTCTGTAAGGAAGATCACTTGGCTGGAGGGCATCCAGGAGTCGTCACGCTTGGCCATGCTACGTATCTGCAACATCTACGCACGGGAGCTTCAACACACCATCTTCCATTACCACCCCAGAGCTGCAGCCGTAGATTTTCCAGCACGCTACCCATCTAGCCAATGTTGCTGATCCTAGCCTAATCACAGCTAGCTAATCAAAGCCCTATGCAGAGAAGTGTATGTACGCACACGCAAAGATAAATATGACTTGATGTAAGCAAAGGAGAACCTCACAACAAGTTCTAGGAGAGACGCTAGCCAACTACTCAAACTTCTTGCTAAGGGCACAAGATTGTTCGCGCGATGTAGAACACAAAAATAGCGATATCGGTGCACGCAAACAGCCCTCTAGATTGAGCAGAAACAATAGCTAGTCTCAAACGATGAAAAAGAAAAGTTTTATATGGCTTATACATGCTTGTTTGAAAGGTTTCGACAGGATCTACAACTTTGTAGTTGAGGCCAACCCCAAATTCCAAAGGAAAGACTAACGAAAATCCCAAAAATAGAAACCAAAAACTTGCGACGCGAATTCGGGGCCGAAGATGGCCGATTTTGGGGTACCTGGAGGGCAACTAATGGATTACATGGAAAAGATGTGCCTCGTCATTAGCTTCGAAAAGAGCACAATAACGTCAAAAACGGACACCATATGCAAAAGTTATGCCCGTTTTACTGAAAGTGTCTCGGAAACGGAATCTTACTCAAACTCAAAACCGACTCGTGTTCAATCTTGAAACTACTATATCTTTTGATTCTATGAGCCAAACTTGCTGAATTTTTATGGAAGCTTGTGGCTATATGTAGAAGGTCTCTACTAATTGTTATGCACTTTTCTTTTCGTTTTCTTTTTCTTCTTTTTTTCTCTACCGCGGCTTTTGTTTTTGCGGTTGCCTCTTTCTCCTTCTCCTATTTGGTCGGCCCTAACGCTTTCCATAAGTCACAAATAACATCAACTCTCCCAAAAGATCACAGTAACCCTCTCTTTTTTTTATTAACAACAGTACATATTTTCTATTTGCTTGATGCGGATTAGAGAGTTCTAACCCACGAATTTTCTGTTTTAGATGCGAAAGCTAAGAACCCTAAACGAACGATCAAGCAACGCGAAGGAAAACACGAGAAGCAATCTATACAATGACCAACTAGACAATAACTAGAACTAAAGATCAGCAACTAGACACGACGATGCAATAGTTGATTCAACAAGCAAAATACTGAAAAGAAAGTTGCAATGGCTCAAAGGGGTTCGGTACGGATGATAGATGCAATAATTTTTTGGGAATTTTATGGACTTTAGGTATAAAAAATGAATCTACTACTAGAAAACTGGAAATTCTCACCGATCAACCGAAGCTTTGATACCACTTGATGAACCACGGAGGTCCTGATTTTGGCCCTATCTTTCGATGAGAAGATACGTTCGGTAGTAGTCGCTCAACTCTCACGATCCTGGCTACGAACTCGCAAGGCTCGAAACCACACAATCGCTGAACTGCTCGACAAGTCGTTATCAACCGTGCACGAATACCCGGATGACCTGACCACGAAGGTTGATTCCTGCATACACCGAAGAAGCACGCAAGAACAAGATAAAGCAATCTGAAATTGCAAATAGGAATTAAAATATTTGAATTGAATTGGGATTCTGAATAAGGATCTTAATTGGGTGGTCTAGTCGACACACGCAAAAGATACAAGTTGCAACGAAGGCAAACTAAATATAAACAAAATCCCGCGAATACTAGAGAGGTGCGACCTCCTTATATTGGGGAGGGGGAGCCGCACATATCCAAGAGCCAAGGGGATGGTACTATTCATGGGTACTGTTCACGTGAACAGTATGGCCATAAATAGTGCGGCCCAAGGGGGTGGCCAAGGAGGTGGCCGGCCCAAATAGGTTACAAAGCCCAATTTGGCCTAAATAGGTGACGCAACACCTTCTTTCGATGATTGCGGCGTGCACAGAAGGAATTTGGAGGTGAGGCTGGATCCGTTTGAAAGAGGACGAGATAAGCTTTCAATAAAGTACCCGTGGACCTCAAACGGAGTTCGTATGCAAAAGTTATTCCTATTTGAAGTCAAGGCTGTCTCCGGAGGCCGAACTGGATTCCAGAACATGTCCAACTTGAACTCTTGCTTTGCTTGGACACAAAGTGACATGGAAACCTTCCTTGTACCATGGCATGGAGTAGCGCTCGTATCTAGAGGGTTGATGTCTTCCTCATGCCTGAGGGTTTTGGGTGGGCATGCCACTGGAATTTCTTTACTTACATTACTTCTTCCAGTGCTACTTTTACTCTGTTGATGACTGCTTTTATTTGGCCGATCAGTCGTTGATGTAATAACTTGTAATCACTTAAGTTCAGTACCATTTCGTTTACTTTGTATATGAGAATGTATGGATGTAAATGCCAAATGTTGTGAATGTGTGTACTAGCCACTAATCATGGGATTAGTATGGTACACACATAGGTTCTTCGGGTATTCCACATCCGGGGGTTTGACAAATTGTATGTCTTATTTTAATTTGTAATGTCAGAATCAACATGACCAAATTTAGATCATCCAGGATCAACAAAATCGAATAGGTCATTATATTTTTATTTTGGGGGTTATATTTGTTTCAAGCAAGTGATATGGCTTCTGGTAGTGATGCAGCTGTAGACCACATTTACCAATTTGCATGTGTCATTTCCGATGAGTATGACACGCTTTGGTGAGTAGCTAACAAGGCATATGTTTGACTATGTCAAGCAGTCGTCGGTTTGCCGTGTGCATTCCCGCATGCTGGTAGTTAGTGTATTGCTGAAGGCACAAATCAATTGCCTTCATGGGATGCAATGATTGTGGTTGCTAAGAGCATGGATAGCAGTAATGGCATAAATGCCATTATCCGTATCAACTAGATAAGGATAATAATCATGCAATTTACTTTTATTATCTCCTAAAATAAACAAGATTAATATTTTCTTCTAGCTTTGACTCAGGATATACCTAACATGACTCTTATTTTGAATATTTTTGTATGCCTCTTAGGTTCCAATATCTCACACAAGCCCAATATTCTCCGAGTTTCACGCCAACTTTAAAAATCCTGAGCGATAGCGTGTGCATTAGGCATTTGCCTAAAATCAACTCGGAGTTTCAGTGAAGATTTGCAAACATACTTCAACAATAATACGATTTTATTGGCGTGAAACCAATATATACTATGTAACATTCTACTTACAAAGTTCTTTACTCAAGAAATTTGTGTGGTGGAGGACAGTGTTATATAGACTCCAAGTTTTAGGGCCTAAGCTGTTCCGTACATTTTTTAGGATTATGGTGTTTTCTAGCCAAAGTGATCCATCAAAGATCAACGTATGACTAGGCTCATTCTTGTGCCATTGAGAAAAATAGTTTTCCTTTCGCCATCTGGTCATCAATGCACTACAAGCTAGTGAATTGAGGTTAATTAGATATCAAGAGCACATGTCCAATATTTTGTTAGTAAGGCATGATAAAGTATTTTCAATTTTCATGAATAATATTTACAAATTTTATTCCATGCAAAAATAATTATTTTACTATAGGTAAGATGTGCTACTGGCAATATGTTCAATTAACCAGATTTAATCAACTATTTAGTAGAGGATAAGACTGCAATAGAACAACTTAGACCATTATTATATATGGCATATGGGAAATAACAATCTAATGCATAAGTTTTTAGCCTAAAGCAAAAGATAAGAGATGCTCATCATGAGTAAGACCAAGCTCGACAGGAGCATAATCTATACTACTAATGTGACTCGTGTAGTACAGCGGCATCTTTACAAAGCTAAGGGATAACTAGGAGATAGCTACAGGTCTATACATAGAGAGCATAGCATCGGCTTATCATTGTTGTCACCCGGGACAAGCAAATATACACTTAGTGATGTCTAACATATCCAACATAATTCATGCAATTTTCTATATGTTTACAGCTGATAAATAATTTTTGAATTTTTAGGATTTTTGGATAATTTTTAAGGCCTGGAAGCAATTTTCATAATTACTAAACACATTAATTAATTTCCCAAAACACACAATACTAGGAAAATAAACCATAAAAATATAATGTTTCCAAGGTGTAGCAGGTCTAAGGTTTCACAATTTATGGAAGCTCATATACGTTAGAAATTTAGTTTCTAGGATTAATTTAAGCTTATTACATAAAAACAAACAAAATTAAAGCAAATAACCATAAGCCGAGGATATAGGTTACAAAAAAAAACCTTAGAACATACTAATCTGTCAAAAAAATGGATTCGCAAAGTGTAATTCTGCAAGAATATATAAAAATATGAAATCTGTTGTAATTTCCTAAAACTCCAGGGTTTTCACAAAACATTATTATCCGCAAACTTTCCTCATGATTTTCAAAATTTTCGAGGGCATTTCCGCAAGTTTTTGGGGTTTATGTTTTTTTTTACTTTCCCGAAAATCTTCACGGACCGGGCTGACCCAATGCGCCACCCGGCCAGCTAGGCACGGAGTTTCAACCCAAGCACCCCATTATTGATGGCGGCGGCTAGCTCAGCGTGGGCACAGTGGGTGCCATGGAGGCGCGGAGCGAGGGGGTCCCCTGCCACGAAGGCATGCCATGCTGTGTCGTCCGTCGTGCCCAGGAGCCAAGCCCGGCACACCCTTGTACTTCGTGTCATGCCGGCCAACCCAACTGAATTATAGACGTTGAAAGAGTCTTACTTAATGTTTACACCACTGTGTTCCCAAGGGTGTCGATGATCGGAATACGAGGTTCCCTATTGAACTTATATATGAAATAATATGAGAATGCTATAAAAAACAAAGACCCTTTATTGTTGTGGATACACCGATTGTTTGTATAAAAATACAATGGATGTTATAGAATGATCGTAATGATCGCGATTGAAATGTAAGAACTGAAATCTCTCTTGTTACGGAGTACGTGGGCTACCCCTTTATAATTATTGAAGAGGTGAAGATTAATGCTGCTAAAGGCTTCTCTAATCGTCACATGTTCTTTAGGATAGTCTTGAACCGTCATGTCTTTTAGCCAACTGTCGAAAGTTAGCATATGCACCAATAACTGCTTTTCCATTAGTCACATGTGAAACTATCATGTCTTTCAACCAATCGCTGGTTGGGAACTGTCCAAAACCGTATAGCTGGTCGGACAATATCCACAGCTGGTCGTCTCATGGCTCTAACTAGTCGTTAACCAGTTGGGCTATAATAAAGGTATTATATATACTTCCTTTAAATACCGGTGGTAGTTTCATAACCATTATAGAGATAGCCTCTAACATGTTGGCCTATTTTGACAAAGTCTTTGACTTGACCGAGAAGGTTGACCTAGTCAAGAATCCTCGATTGTGACCTATTTTGACAAAGAAACTCCTAATGCTCCACCCTGGACCGTATCTATAGCTGTAAATATCAGATTTTGGTTTACATGGAGGATATATATAGAGAGAGAGAGAAGAAAGTTGTTTCTCTACGGAGATATAATCTAAAACTTGAACTCCAAGGTGAAGAAACAACGAGAAATCGTGTTGGAGCTTTGGTTGTATCTCCCCCATGCGTTTCCTCCCTAGGACCACCATGAGCCAGGACCTCCACAACGACGGTGGTGGCCAATGGATGCTGGCAGCCCAATGGAGCAACATTGGGCATGGTGGTATGGAGTAAATATGGTGGGGCCCACAAAATAGTGTAGATAGATACAATCCTCCTCCCCAATGCAAGTATTTGTTGTTTCTTGTGTGTTGGATTGTGTGTCTGAGCTACGTCTTGCATGGGACACTCTTTCCCTCTCTCTCCTCTTTAATTTCCCCTCCACCTGAGTGTCAATCCTAGTTATGATGCTAATTAATTATATAGACATTGTACATAGTGGAGCATTGGGAGTGCCCTTACTAGATTGAAGGTTTTAGGATGACATGTGCTTATAGGGATTCACTAAACAGCGTAGATTCTTCTATTTTTTTTCTCTCAATTAACGAGATAGTTTTCAGGATTTTGCTTTTTATGGATTAGCGAGATAGTTTTTAGGATTTTTCCTTTTATAGATTAGCGTGAGAATTTCCAGCCCTTTGAGCAAAGGAGGTGTCTTTCATCCTACCAGCGTCTACCGTCAGGATAGACCTTAATTCTTCTGGTTTTGACACCGAAGCGAGAGCACCCAACATGTTTCAATAACAATCAAAGTAGAACAAAAGAACTAGATAAAGTACTGATTTTATTAATTTCCATCTAGCCATGCAACAGACAATGATTTTATTAATTTCCATCTAGCCATGCAACAGACAATGAATTTTACAGGGATACTTCATAGCAAATGTGTTGTTATTACGGTTATGGATATTCATAGCAAATATGTGTTGTTACTACGGCTATAGATATTCATAGCAAATATGTGTTGTTACTACGGCTATGGATAGAGCTCGGTGATTGACAGAAACCCCAAAATAGGCCTCGTCTTGTAGTGACTAAATCCAGCATCCATGAAGATCTTACGCCATTCGAGCTCATCACGCTCCTTACCTGGTGTCATCACCATCATCAATAGATCGACCAAGACTTGGGCTTCGAACATGGTTTTGGATGCAGACCCAACAACTACATCCATGACTATAACTTTTCCCCTTTTCTCTCGAGACTGTATAGCCTTTTTGCATTGTGCTAAAATCTTCACGCAAACTTCATCGTTCCAGTCATGTAGCACATACTGTGATTAATAAACACTCAATTGGTTAAACACTAAAATTTTCAGGCAAGAGCACACAGGACATATATATCCTTGATATAATGCAAGTTCTAAGTAATTAAAAGCTAATACGAGCTAAAGAAATTTTAATGTTGATGCATGGATTATACCTTAAGCAACACAGCTTCAGTTGGTGGGATGAAATTCATCATGTCACCTGCAATATACTCAACCACACCATCAGCCGGGATGCTACCAACCACGTTGGGAAGGTCCAACACCGAGCACTTGACATGCGGGAAGGCCTTGGCGATGGCCCTCGCCGCGGTGCCGGTCCCGCCACCGACGTCAACCAGTGAGCTTATACCCTCGAACACCTCACCGCATTTGCTAACGACGAAGTCAATCGCACTGTCGCACCCCATCCCGGCATGGAAGACCTCATTCATCTCCGCATCACGGCCCATGACGCCCCACAGGTCCGTGCCGTGCGCCATCTTGAACGGCGTCTCCATCGCCGCCTCCCCGTCGTCGCCCTTGAACCAATCGGGCAGGTGCCTAGCCGCCGAGACGTGGTACTTCGTCGTCTGGGAGAGCACGAACGGCGAAACGCTCGCGAACCCGGTGACGCTGACATCATCCACGAGGAGGCGAGACACCGTCGTGAGGCGGTAGACGCCTGCTCCTGACGCCTCGCTGGTTGCGCCGTCCCCTGAGGCGGGAGCATCAAGAGTGAAGAGACCTATCGCGGTGAGAAACCTCATGAGGCGGGGCAGGTAGGGCCTTTTGCTTTCGGGCACTGTAACGGCCGCGAGCAGGTCGGGAAGCGAGGCGGCGCCGCCTAGGCGGTGGATGGCGTTGGGGATCCCCAGCTTGATGGCGCATTCTAGCGCCATGGATTTGAGGTAGCTGAAGGTGAGGTTAAAAAGCTCAGCGTGCGCTTGGAGAAGCTCCGCGTTGAAGGAGGCCGCCATGGGCACGGGCTTGTTTTCATCCATGGGATTGCTAGCTAGGCAGGTGTGCGGTGCGAGATCTCAGTTTCTACTTTCCACCATGGCGAGAGTTTATAGGCTGGAATTCAATGGCGAAGCATGCAGCGCTATGGTGTGCCACGTGGAGCGTATGGGCCGGTCATTAAAGCACCAACTACGCATCAAGTCCTGCTTGTGAATATCTTAGGGCATCTCTAATCTAACAGTGCCATCTCTAATTTTGCTATATCAACTTCACATAATCGAAAGATAGATTTAGAGACAACACTTCTAATAAACTATCTCTAGCAAGTTGTCTCTAATATTCATATCACTTATAATATTTCCACTCCTTCACCGCTCTCTCACATGCACTGGTTGCTTTGTCTTGGTTTATGTATAAAGATGATTATTTGAGGAAGAGACAACTTTCCTTCTCTCCTATGCTTCTCTCTCTTTCACGTAGGATTTTACTGACATGAAAAGGCTAACCGACGGCTGACATGTCACTATTGGATATGCCCTTACAAGGCTGCGGCACAATGCCAACCTACGTGGAGAAAATGTGGTTCTACATAGGGAGTGGCTAGCCCTCAGAGCTTCCCGTCGTCTGCTCCAGTGTAACATCCATAGACAATCTGTGCAATAATTTTGATTTATGTGTGCAACAAAATACAAAAAAAATACAACGATAAGAAAATAATTGAAAAAATACCATATTTTCACCAAAATTGCATGAAACCATCCGTATATAACATAGTTGAGCTTTTAAATACTAGTTTAAATATCTCAAACAAGCAAATTTCGATGTTCAATATTACAACATTTGACATATATACGCCTGTGCTACAGTACGCTGGTTGCTACAGTGCCCAGTCTAGATACTATGCATTCTTTGTATAGCAAGCAAGCTAGTTGATAGCACTCCTTTTGACAACAATCAAGCTGGGATTGATTTTCTCTTGGTCAGACCGGTGTTTTCTAAACAGGTCAGACCAACTTCTGTTCTTCGTGTTGGTTGCTTCGTTCTTGAAGTTGTAGTAGCCTATTTTCTTTTGCCTCCAAAACTTCTTCATGGAACCTTATAACAAGTAAAGTAGAGACATTATGTAGCAATCTATTCTTATAAAATTCAACATGTATCTCATTGAGAAAAAGATTCACCTCTCGATTAATTTGCTTTGTTGTAGCTCTGGTGATTACCTAGTTGGTGTTGGAGTAGTATTTGGGGAAGAGGACAATGTGTGTGTTCTAGGGATGTCCACATGGCAGGTTGTTTACAACTAGAGTTGTAACTCAAATCAAGTTGTAAAGTTCAACTTTACAACTCATTACTTTGTGTCTAAGAAAGATGATGACCTAAGCGATGACATCACATATTTGCTGACATAAGCGATGACATCATATACTTTTTGGCTAAGTATGCTGACACATGTGATGATATCATCTGGTTTGCTGACACATGTGATGACATCATTATACTTCTTGGCTAAGTATGCTGACATGTGCGATGAACTCATCATGATGTTGACATGTGATGATATTATATATTTGCTAACATAAGAGTTGTCATCCGCTGATGTTATGTTGATGTGGAGTTGTTTATCTTATCTTCATGTGGTAGTTGAGGCTACATGTACCAGAGAGTGCGCACAACTTTAATGCAGTAACTTAAGATGGAGAAGATGCACATATGCTAAGTGTGTCCTTATCATCCTCTCCTTCAGGAAAAGTCGTTCTTGGCTTTTGATGGCCTGAAATAAAAGTGTACTAAACAAAGAGAACAACGTATATGCATGCTAAATATATTTATCATCTGTTTATTACTCTATTTGTTTTGCACATCATGATTAGTAGAGCAAAGCCATAAGTACAAGAGTCATATGACATATATAATGTGTATGTGTAATTAGCCTGGCATTTTTATCATTCTCCCTCTTATGAGAAAAAGTCTTTCTCGACTTTTGAAAGCATGTAAATAAGTTACTCATGGGTAGCACAATTGTCTCGTATGATCATATTTCACCATTCTAATATCAAATCCCTTTAATGTTGATGCAAAAAAAATTAGCATCTTCCATGCTTCAACTGTGCTATTGTGATTGCTTATACGTATGCGTGATGCAAAGCATGAACACGTAGGCAATATAAATTGCTCTACACAATAAGCACTATTTCTTGGGTTTGAATCAAGCTGAACAAAACATGGCATAAAAGATTGTTTGCCCATTACTTCTAGTTTTAGTTGATGAGACAATGTGGGTTCCGATCTTCCGATAGGATGATAACTTCAATTTGGAGGAGAACAACATTGATGATGCAGGCTTCTAACTGGTCACGACCAGAACGGCAAGCAATCACTAAACCACACTCCGAGTTGTTATCAACTATGCCAAGGACACGGTTGACCTGAACACGAGGTTCTATTCCTTCATGCAATCGAAGAACATGTAAGAGCAAGATAATAAGCAATCTAAAATTGCAAATAGGATCAAAATACTCGATAAATTAGGATTCTGAAGCGGTATTATGGTTGGTCTAATCGACAGAAGCTAATACACAAAGATGCAATGTAGCTAACTTTTAACTAAACAAAATCCAACAAACCCTAAGGGTGGCGGCCACAATGTATAGGAGGAAGAGGAGGGGCGGTGGTACTGTTCATGCATGAACAGTATGGGCCTAGGGTTTATATTCGAATTACAAGGCCCGCGGCCCAAATAGGTGACGCATCACCTTTTTTTGATGATTACAGTGCGCACAGAAGGAATTTAGAGGTGAGGCTAGATCCGTTTGAACGAGGACGGGATAAGCTTTGAATCAAGTACTCATGGACCTCAATCGGAGTCTGTATGTGAAAGTTATACATGTTTGGAGTCGGGACTGTCTCCGGAGGCCGAATCGGATTTTCAAAACGTGTCCAACTTGATCTCTTACTTGGCATGGACACAAAGTGACATGGTGCTGCACAAATGTATATTTTCATCATTAGGTAGCATCATATAGTTCATATAATATAAAACACTCTTAAAAACAAGCACACCTGATAATTTAAGTGAAGTATACGAGCTCTTGTAATTGGAACAGCAAGCATAGCAAATTTGGTTGTATCCATAGGGGTCATGTCCTCATCATCCTCCCCTTCTTGTAAACAAAGCCGTCTTTAGCTTTTGATAAGCTGAAAATAGGGTAATAAAGAAGCCAAGATGTATGCATGGTATATGTATATGTCATCCGTTTTAACAATTCTTTGTTGTTGCACAATTAATGTTACAAAACAGTAGCAACAATCATAAAAACTCATTGCATTATTACCCCAAGAATAATCATATATGTTAATGAGCAAAACAAAATTTCTCACACAATAATTATAACAACTAGTTTTGCAAATGTAAGTGAAGTATTTATGCAATTCAAATCTTTGAAGTTGTAAACTTGCAGTGATAGCACATATGGGCAAATCTACAACTTTTGGAATCAAACAAAGTTCATCCATATAATTAGATTTCAATTGAGCAATAGCAAATTCATCTAGCAAGGGTGAAAAGATCTGTATGTTCTTCCATACTTCAACATCATGATGCAGATTGTCAATACTAGATAGTGCAATAAGAGATGAATACATAGGTATTGGATGATCACTAAATTTTAATTTCCTCTTATAATGAACATGATTTGACACACAAGAATTATTGTTCAAAACAACAAGCTTCAATTCATTAATATGATCACAAGCCAAGATCACCTCATTCCGACTTTCGAGTCAAAAGTTATGATAGATTTATTATCTGCTGTCCAGAATCCTGACGAGAAATAGCAGTCTCTGTATAGGTTGATTTATGGCCTAGTTAGAGGGTGATTCAGAGGTCTTGCCCATAACAAATTTTGAAGGTGATATCACTAGCTTTCAGGATTGATAAAGAACACCTCATTTGGATTTATAGATCAAAAGTTATGCACTTTTCTTTGTGACTGTCCAGATTGTATGTCAGTCTGTCCAGTTTGTATGTCAGTTTCTATCTTTAATTTTGACCCGTGTGCCACTTTTTGTTAAAGACAATATATGAATGTCGTGCCAACTAAGTTATTGTAGATAATTCGATAACCTTTTCAGATTGATAAAGAATGTTCAATTTGGAGTTGTACAACAAAAGTTATGGATATTTTATTTTAGCCGATATTTCTGTCAATTAATTCAGTCAACAGATTTGAGCCGTGGGCCAAATTTTATTAGAGGCAAAATCTGAACTTTTGCCCAACTAGAGTATTGTAGATATGTCAGTTAAGAATCCATGGAAATTGGTCTCACCTCATTCCGAGTTCCAGACCAATAGATATGTCAATTACCGTGCTTCTGTCCAGAATTAAGTTATGTCAGAAATTGTTGATTTCATTTTAAGTTTTGTATTAATGACTAGAGTCATCGGGAAGCGATGTTTAACGTCGATTAGTAGTGTTGGGTATATTATGTCCTTATTGAAATTATTTTACTTGTTTAGGAGGTGAAGCCTCGGGTTTAGGAGTATCACCTTGCCGACTAACGCGTCGCATCGCGAAGGCAAGTACATTGCCACCCTTAATGATTGTGATTGATGAATGTTTATATGGTCATCTTTGTGATTTGGTATGATCACGAGAAGATGGATTGTCTATGTTCTTTCATATGTGTTGAATCCATGTTTTGTTATCATGTCTTTCAATATTCGTATTTCATTCTATGCATTCATTATGCATGTTATGCATATTCGATAAACAAGAAATTGATTGTCTACACCATAATCTCCAATCAAATTAAAGTTATACCTAGGGGTGTAAGCACTAGACAAGGATTTCAAACATGCGATTTCAGAAATTTTCTCCATAGCATGTGACAATTTCATAAGTGAATCCAACATAATGTAACACAAAGAATCAGTAGGAGAAATTCTAGTCAAAACTTCTTTATGTCTAACCAATTCTACATGATCATTATATGTGATTAACTCATCACATGAATCACTCAAAACTACAGGCAATTCAATTATTTTATCACGTGGTACACTCAAGTCGGCAGGTAAATCAACAATTTTATCACATGGTGCACTCAAATCAATGCAGTTTGAATTCTCTACTTGAAACATATGCATATCAGAATTGTTTTTCACTAATTTTTGCTCTAAAATAGCATCAACCGTGGACAATTATAATTCTTCACAAGCATACTCGCCTTGAGTGATGATAGCACCATGATCTTTACCTTTTTGACTCTCCTCAAATGATGTAGGTGCATCTATCACCTCATCTTTCTTCTCAACCAATGGAGTCGGTGGTTCAATAAGCTCATTCTCCTCTTCAGTATGGTTCTCAGCTTCCTGTAAGTTGTTAGTCACAAAAAGACACACACACACACACACACACACACACACACACACACACACACACACACACACACACGTTTGTTCCCATGTTTCCTATCATCAAGCATTCTCAATTTTTTCTCAAGCTGACTTTCAACCTTACAGGCAAGGATAAACAAATAAGAGAGAGAACCATATTCTTTGTGAACAAGAAGGTCCTGAATTACGTGATTAAGCCCACTTAAGAATCTATTCTCTGTAGCTTCAACATGTTCCTCTAAGCCACAATGCAATAAACGAGTTTTCAATTCATGATAGTATTCCCTTACAGTTCTATGACCTTATTTGAAACATTGTAATCTAGCTAACAAATAATTAGTATGATATTTAGGATCAAATTCATCTCTCAAAAGTTTCTTTAATGCATGCCAAATTTGAGGCACTCTTCTATGTCTACGTAAATACTTTCACCAAAGTATTGAATCTTCAACAAAAACGCTAGTGGCAGCTCTAATCTTTTGCCTATCAGACCATTCATAAAGTTCAAATTTTGTGTCTAAAACTATCTCCCAGTCAACATAGACATCAGGATCAAATTTACCAGCAAAGGATGGCAAACTGACTTTATTTTTACCAGATGTATTATCACGATCATGTACCTTTTGTGGTGGAGAAACTCGTCTAAAGCGTGCATCTTCCTCGTTGACTTTCTTGAGCTCCTGTTTAATGGCTCGAAGAAGACGTGGATCTATCTTGTAATCAACCCGTGAACCTGACATAGTTAGTAGAAAACAAGGAAACAAATCACAAGCATATGTTCCTATAAACTACTAGGATCTGGAGGCTCAAAGTCACTCACACTCAAGCTTATACCAAGTTCCTACCAGTTCTTACCAAGCAGAACAGGTGGTGCAACCAGTGGCTAGTTCGTGACACTAGACTCAAGTGATGAGTAAAGCGACTTCAAGGGCCAGTTCGACGTGATCTACTCGGTAAGTAGAAAGTGTAGCTTGGAAGGCTAGATATATAGCAATGGAGAACAATCAGTTAATTTCAGAAATTGCACATAATTGAATTGAAGTTCGTATCTAGCTCTTAGCTTATGTTGCTGATCAACCAAGGATGGAAGAAGGCTAAAACAAGTGTAATAACAATATATAAGTGTGGTAGACACAAGATAGTTCAATAGAATGCAATCTGGAATTGAAAAGCACAAGGACTGGCCCAAATCTGATAACTGAAGATTTATGTCCACTAGACAGCACGTCAGTATTTTGGCCATAACTTTTTGTATGATGCCTCTTTTTCAATGATTCTTTTTTTTTGTGTGTTTTGCTGACGATTTTTTCTACAATTTTTCTTTTGGGGCCATGTTTTGAAAACCGATCAAAACATTTACACAAAAATCACAACTACTAACTGTTGTAGGTTTAAACCAGAAATTTGGGTCAAATTTCACTGCAGTATCTTTTAACTTCCTAAGTGGAATGAAGTGATATTTTATAGACACATGGATAATGAAGTTATGAATCTAATGGCAGTGGTTTTACTCAAAAAGGATAAAGGAAACAAAAGTTATGGCATTTGTTTTGTTGCGGTAGCATAAAAGAGTCTTCTCACCGAAAATTGGAAATTAGGGTTTGGTGTGTTCTAGATGGTTTTGGATGTGGGATTTTTTTTGGGAGTTTATGGAATCAAGGATATGACCAGCGACTAGACAAGGCTAAAACGGATGCAAATTCAATTTAGCAAACCAAAACTAACAGATGGAAAAGCACAAACGAGGTTTGGACGGTGGAGATTAATTCTTTTTGTAGGGCGATTTTTTTGGACTATGAGAAATAAAAACTAGTCTACTAACTTGGGATACAAGAAATCCTACCGGTCAACATAAGCTCTGATACCACCTGATGAGGCAATGTGGGTCCCGATCTTCCGATAGGATGATAACTTTGATTTGGAGGGGAACGACTTTGACGATGTAGGCTTCTAACTGGTCACAACTAGAACGCCAAGCAATCGCTAAACCACGCTTTGAGTCCATATCAACCGTGCCAAGAACGCGGTTGACCTGAACACGACGTTCTATTCCTACATGCAATCGAAGAACATGTAAGAAAAAGATAATAAGCAATCTGAAATTGCAAATATGATTGAAATACTCGATAAATTGGGATTCTGAAGTGGTATTATGGTTGGTCTAATCGACACAAGCCAATACACGAAGTTGCACTGTAGCTAACTTTTAACTAAAAAAATCCAACAAACCCTAAGGGTGGCGGCCACAATGTATAGGAGGAAGAGGGAGGGGTGGCCATATTGTTCATGCATGAATAGTAGCCACATGAATAGTATAGGTCTAGGGTTTCTTTTCGAATTACAAGGCCCGCGGCCCAAATAGGTGATGCGGCACCTTCTTTTGATGATTACGACACGCAGATAATGAATTTGGAGGTGAGGCTGGATCCGTTTGAACAACGACGAGATAAACTTTAAATCAAGTGCTCGTGGACCTCAAACGGAGTCTATATGTGAAAGTTATGTATGTTTGAAATCGGGGCTATCTCCAGAGGCCGAATTGGATTCCAAAACGTGTCCATCTTGAACTCTTGCTTGGCCTGGACACAAATTGATGTGGTGCTACACAAATATACATTTTCATCATTAAGTAGCATCATATAGTTCATATAATATAAATGCACTCCAAAAACGAGCTCAACTGAAAATTTAAGTCAAGTATACGAGCTCTTATAATTGGAACAACAAGCATAGCAAATTTGGTTGTATCTATAGGGGTCATGTCCTTATCATTAGTTCAGCAATATTATCACATGTAATATATATTCTATACAAATAAAACTTGTTGCCTACAACATAATCTCCAATCAAATTAAATTTGTATGTGTAAGTGTAGTTTCTATGCAAACACTTCAATGTCATTATTTCTGAAACTTTTACCGATATCCTATCAAGCTCAATAGGTTGATCAAACTTGATATAACGTAATGAATCATCAGTGAATATCCTACTAAGAACTTCCTTATGAGTGATAAAGTCCACATTATGTAAATTGAGGATATGAAATTTAGAACATGGAATTTTCAATTGTGCACAATAATTCTCATATTTACTCACATTCTCTTGATGAACAACTAATTTGGCACCATTATTACCTATTTCAACCTCGTCGAATGATGTAGGTGCTATAGGTTGTATTTTTTCATGATCTAACCACAGGGCAACAAGTGTTCTATATTGCCCTATGATTGTTCCATAGAAGGGAAGTTCCACGTACTCATAACCGAAGTTCTTATGATTGCTTCACGGATTGAAGAACTGCACATACTTCAGTGATAGTAGACAACAGAAAGGTAATGGATTAAGTGAATCAAGGTCCAAGTGATGTAAATGATAGTGGCTATTTTTGTGGAGCTTGGAGGGTTAGTATAATCCTACGAAATTCTAGATATTGTAAAGTTAAGTAATAATCCAAACTAGAATCCAATACCTAGTTGCTGATCTTTTGATATAAGTGAAGATTATAGCAACTCACGTGCAATGATAATGGAACTTAATGCAACCAAAGAATGAGCTATAACACCTGGTACAAGTAAAGAACAAAATAGCTCGTGTTGCACAAGTTATACAAAGACGTTAGCTTGATTGCAATTGATGTAAACGGGCTATGGATTTGCATACAAGAATAACAAACTATATCAAACTTTTGAAAGGAATTTATGCTTGATTAAAGTATTGACCACGACACTTCTTTCTTTCTTATATACTTCTTTTCTATTTTCTTTCTTTTTGTACTATTTTCTCTTTGCTTTTCTTTTGCACCAAGGTCAGCACATATATCAAGAGCTCACAAGATATCCAATAATTCAGTTTCAAAAATTAAAGAATGATATCAAGTGCAAAGCCCTAGCAATACTCAAAAGCTAGTCTTTGATTAGGATCAAAGTTTTCACAAAGGATAGATTGGGTTCTCAAAAGAATATAAGTGAAGCTCAGATTACCATATTGCGCAATTTCAGATTTGGGTGAAGTTCTATGCAACACAACAACAGCTTTCTATTTGACTAACAATGATTTTCTGATTATTAAAACCGAACAGATTAGCTCAAACAAAAGCAACACAAATAAAGGTTTTGGATTAGCAAGTAAGCAAGGTTCTAATGGATCAAAACCTAACAAAACTCACCATGTGTTATTTTCTAGAAAGGGATGAAGACAACAAATATAGTAGCTAAGGGTAAAATTCTACTGTGTCAACCTTGGGCTCTGATACCAACTGATGAGGGGAGGGGTTGGCCCAATTTTCATTATATAGGATTTGAGATAACTGGACCCGTGCAACCTGATGAATCACACCGCCAACCACAGTCTCTATTATGGCAACATGCGACACTCAATTCATCCAACCACACGCTTTGATCCTTTTGTCTACTCGCTCACGTGGAGTAAACGTGTTCTTGCAATCGTGGAGGTGTAACACCCCAGCTTAGTAAAAGCCCAAGATGTCACCTACAACTATTATTACTACACTTTTCTACATCATACTCAAGTATTATTGCCTTCTAGGCGTCACAATTAAACATTATACAATGAGGTATTCATAAATTTCAGCAAGACGGTTAATCATAGTTCAATTATAATTCAATCTAATTAATTATCAAGGGCATTATAGATAAATTTCAATTAAGAGAAAACAACAATTAGCAACAATATCGACCATAAGGAACTAAGGGAACCACAACCTATAAAATTAATTCAATTTGAAAATGATTAAATCATGAAATAGAATGAAGTGCTTCTCAAGTGCAATAGTCCCATGTTCTACTTTCTTCCCAAAGTATGCCGTCATCAACGTTCCCCTAAAACATTAAATAGACAAGCGTGAGTCCAAGACTCGGCAAGTACAAACAAGACAATAACCCAAATCTCATAAACATACTTTGAATTTAACATAATCAGTCATCCACAATAATATCATAACTATTCACTTTTATTGCGATGCAATGCATATGCCATAAATGCATATTTCTTTTCTCTTTGCATTTACCGGTAATGTGGAGTATGCATCTGTCGATGCATACCCATGCCTGTGCCTTCAGCACAGGGACCTCAAGCCCACACTCCACGAGTGTGGGGACCTCATGCCCGTCTAATGCATGACGGGGACCTCAAACTTCTCATTACATGGCTACAACGTAGACCAAGTCTTAAGAATCAAAGAATGATGCAAATGAATGATGCAATAGTTAATTTAACTTTAACAACATTACCATGCCATCCCAATGGTATTTGCATCAATATATCATAATCACATTTAAGTAATAAAAATATCACCATATCATCCTCATGGTAGCTGCATCATCAACTCAATCTTACTCTTTTCATCAATAATACTATGACACTAAAATAACTTACCAACATATTATTTTATCTCATGGCAATAAATCAACAAAACAATTACAAACACCCGTTGTCAGCCTTACACATGTACTTGCCTCAACCGCGAAGTTTGACGATGAGAAGAGGTCATTAACCTCGGATTCACACCACCACCTGAACATTTAATAAACATCCTAAGGAGACATTTCACGGCATACCATAATACAAAATAGATTAATAAATTGCATTGCTCTTAATCTCCATCCCAAACGACCCTGTTTCCCCTTAAACATTGTTCTGTCCCAAAATAGGATAGTCGCCTTACAAAAATCGTATCTCCCATTCTGTTCATCAGAAAAATGTATTCTTAGTCTCTATGGGAAGATTACTAAAATGTCTACTAAAGTATACTTCGCCAGATTCTCAAATTTTGCCTTTAACAAATTTTAGCATATAGATCAAAACAACTGTGAGAATCTGACATACATTCTGGACAGCGGCAAAGAAAAATTCATATCTCAAGATCCGTTCAACCAAACGATGTGATCCAGGATTCTATTGAAAGCTAAACACATTACCCACAAATATCTAGGAGATAACAAATCCAAATTTTGCAATTACAGAACCAAAAAATACAAAGCAATATGATCGGTAGAAAACCGATCTGCTACCCGAAAATACAGTTCTATCCCCTTTGGTTATTAAATCATATATCACAAAACACAACTAAGAATTGCATGAAAATTGGTAGAAATATAGATACATAAGCTCTCTACAAGCTGTAAAAATTTCAGCCCAATCTAGGATGGTTTCGTCATCCAAACAGATCACCTACCAACATTGCTTTGTGCTAAAATTGCAGTATTCCTGGATGAAAAAACCTCTCAGAATAGGTGATCCTCTCATCTAATCCTCAATCCAACCATACAAATCAAATAGCCACAGGTCATAAACATACTGACCAAGTTGGAGCTCGATCGGATGATGTTTGATACTCTGATCGATGTCTTAATGAAAACTGCACTGGATCACCCGAGATGGAATAGGGAGATGGGGGTGGCGGCTGGTTTAGGGAAGGAGGAGGGGAGGGGGTGAAAGGGAGGGGAGAGGGAGCTAGGGTTGGCTACCCCTCTCCCTAAAACCGCCCCCCTAATGGGTCAAATGCCATGGGTCGAAAGCCCACGGCCCAGGTTCTCCTACTTTAGCGAATAAATCCTTCCGAAACCTCAAATTCTGAATTTTTTTCCTCTTTTCATTCCCTTAATTCCATCTCTAATCTTATTACACTCACTAATGATAATCGAGATATTGCAGGAGGCAAACGTAAGAATAACGGAGACAAGAACTCTTAGATAATTCCCAATTCTATGGGGGTGGGATTTTATTTCACACAAACCGTAAAACAAGAATTTGATTTATGAAATTTCAAGTCTAATTTACATTGAGGGTACATCCCTCCTTATCTAACTCCTTTAAGCTGGCGCTATAGTATGTCGGTTGCTACAGTACCCAATTGCTACAGTGTTCAGCCTGAATACTACGTGTTCTTTGTGTAGCAAGCAAGCTAGGTGGTGGCACTCCTTTTGACAACAATCAAATTGGGATTGATTTTCACTCGGTCAAACCGATGTTTTCTAAACAGGTCAGACCGGCTTCTGTTCTTTGTGTTGGTTCCTTCATTCTTGAAGTTGTAGCAACCTATTTTCCTTTGCCTCCAAAGCTTCTTCATGAAACCTTATAACAAGTAAAATAGAGGTATTAGATAGCAATCTATTCTTATAAAAATCAACGTGTATCTCATTAAGAAAAAAATTCACCTCTTGATTAATTTGCTTTGTTCTAGCTCTGGTGATTGCCCAGTTGGTGTTGGAATAGTACTTGGGGAAGGGGACTCCAGGGATGTCCACAAGGTAGGTTGTTTGCAACTAGTACTACTACAAAAATACTAATATTGGACGCCTGATCGTAGATAGTTTATCAAAACCATCTGTATTAAACACAAACACATACAGTTTTTGTTTAGTGACTGTCTGTGTTACTTTCCACGCTAAAAATAGTTTGTGAAGAGGTAATATCACAGACGGTTTATGTTTAAAACCATCTGAGAAGTATCACAGACGGTTCTGACAAAAAACCGTCTGTGATATTACCAAGTATCACAGACGATTTTTTGTTGAAAACCATCTGTGATACTTCACAGACAGTTTTAAAAAATAACCGTCTGTGATATTACTACATATCACAGACGGTTTTTGTTGAAAACCGTCCGTGATAATTAACTCATCACACACAGTGTAGTGTAGCTCCCCAACAGAGTCTTCTTGATCTCCATCAATAGCGCTACGGTAACCGCGAGAGATCTCCAAGCCCGGTGAGTCCATCGCCACTCCGTGCCCGGTTTGAGTATTGTCTCGCCTCACTGAGCCCGCTCGTGTGGTCTATTTCAGTTATTGTCGCCCACACCGAGCTGTCACCGTGGACCTCTCTGTCATCGCCGCCGCCATCTACACCAACTCTTCTCTGGTGATTCCTCGACCCCACCAAGGTCGATTTTCCCACTATATGTCCCCCTAAAGCTGTGCTTGTGCTTGGTTTCAGTTTATTTCCACCGAGAAGACCTGTCAACGAGGAGCTTGCCGCTGTCGCCTCTGTTCACCGACGACCAGCCGCCTTGGACCTTCCCCGACTTCGACTAGCCACCATGGACCTTCCCCGACTTCATTAACACATTCCTCGTGATCGAGGTGAGCTAGTGTAGCATAAGCATCATTTAATTTGAGTAGTTTCAGGCGTTTACACCGAAATCGCTAGTGAAGCCCATGGCGCCGCCACGGGACATCACCGTCAGCTCACCTCAGGCGACCTTAGGGCCTCGAGCCATGACTATTAGCAATGCGATGTCACCCTGAGCCCAATTTGAACTTCAAATCCTATTGTTTTTAGTTATTTAGTTAATAAACTAATGAGTCTATGACATGTGGGACCGCCATAGATTTTATAAATAAAATCATGAAATAAAAAATGAGTCACTGACAAGTAGGGCCCACATATAAGTTAATAAAATCCGAAAAATGTAAAAATGAGAAAAACCACCATTAGTTCAGAGAAAAATACGCTTTCTCTGTTGGAAAGCGTAAGCCTCAGAAAATACGCTTTCGAAGTCACACTTTTATTTATTTCCAGGGTTTTCAATACGAACGGTGTGATGTACTGAAGCTGAATGTATACTGAGAACCATGTGAGTGAAGCATGCCTGCTTTTACAAGAGCTGCCAAGGAGGGTATGTTGAATAAGGGGGTGGAATATATATACTGTCCATGCATTGACTACGAGAATCTGAAGATGTTTAAGAACCGAGCGCAGATCAAAGCACACTTGATTCGAAGGGGTTTCAAAAAGGGTTATACACATTGGACCAGTCACAGTGAAGAGCAGATTATACAGGAATGTAGTAATAATGACATCGCCGATGAAGTCAACGATATGCCGACGGATGATGTCGATTGTGGTTCTGATTCGAATAGGCTACACGATGACAATCTAGATCAGATGCTTCGCGATGCAGATGGGAACTGTGATGAGAGGGAGTATGTTAAATTTCGAGGCTTGATGGAGGACTCGAAGAAACCTTTTTCCCAAGCTACAAGCCGGAATACACAAGGTTGTCATCCGTGTTTGAACTGTTGAAATTAAAGGCAAACAACGATTGGTCCGATAAGGGTTTCACGACACTGTTAGGTCTCTTAGCGGACATGCTTCTGGAGGGAAACGAGTTGCCCAAAACCACCTACAAAGCCAAGAAGGTTCTTTGTCCATTGGGAATGGAAGTAGAAAGAATACATGTATGTCTGAACGGCTGTATCCTCTACCGTAACGAGTATGCAAACATGCATGTATGTCCGGTACGCAACGCATCCCGATACAAGCATAAGAATCAATCAGATGACGGCGAGGGAATCAAAGTGAAGAAAGGACCTCCTGCTAAGATGGCGTAGTATCTTCCTGTAATTCCTCATTTGAAGAGGTTTTTTGCGAACCCAAAGTAAGCAAAACTGCTGCATTAGCACTCGGAGGAGCATAAGAATGATGGAAAGCTAAGACACCTTGCTGATTCCGCCCAGTGGAGAAACATCGATAGGAGGTTTGCAGGCTTCGGTGCGGAACCGAGGAATATAAGATTTGGATTGAGTACAGATAAAATGAATCCTTTTGGTAACATGAGTTACCGACATAGCACTTGACCCATGACGCTCTGTATCTACAACCTTCCTCCTTGGTTGTGTATGAAGCGAAAGTATATTTTGCTATCGATACTTATCCAAGGGCCGAAGCAACCTGGGAATGATATTGATGTGTACCTAGAACCATTGATGGAAGATCTAAAAATACTATGGATTGAAGAGGTACAGGTATGGGATGCATACAAACAAGAGAACTTCACTTTATGCTCCTTGTTGTTCTGCACCATAAATGATTATCCTGCACTTGCTAACCTGTCGGGCCAGAGTACAAAAGGAGCCAAAGCCTGTACTCACTGCTTAGATGATACTGAGAGTGTGTGGCTGAAGAACTAGCGCAAAACCATGTAGATGCGTCACCGTAGGTTCCTTTGGAGGGCTCGCCATACCGCAGGATGAAGAAACAATTCGACGAAGAGAAGAAGGATAGTTTAGCTCCAAAGCATTTAAGCAGAAAAGAGGTCTATGATATGGTTAATGATTTAGATGTTGTGCTCGGAAAGGGGCATAAATCGAGGACCCGTGAGAAGAACATCTGGAAGAAGAGATCAATATTTTGGGACTTACCTTATTGGGAGCACCTAGAAGTTCACCACTGCATCGACGTCATGCACGTAGAGAAGAATGTATGTGACAGCTTTATTGGTCTCTTACTGAACATTTGTGATAAAATAGAGGATGGTGTTAACGCACGGCTTGACTTGGTTGATATGGACATTAGACCTGAGTTAGCACCGACAAAGACCGATAAAGGACAAACATACCTCCCCCTTCTTGTTACACTCTATCCAAGGCTGAGAGAACTAAACTGTGCCGGTGCTTACATGGTGCATGGTGTGAAAGTTCTGCCCGGTTACTCTGCCAACATGAAGAAACTTGTTTTGATGGAAGATTTGAAATTAATTGGCATGAAGTCTCATGATTGTCATGTACTGATGACACAGATGCTCCCTGTTGCAATAAGAAGTATTTTGCCGATAAAGGTTCAACAGACAATCATGAGGTTGTGTTATTTTTTTAACACAATTGCTCAAAAGGTCATCAATCCCCAAGGACTAAATGCTCTGCAGGACGAGGTGGTGACAACTCTATGTGATTTTGAGATGTATTTCCCTTCGTCGTTTTTTGATATCATGGTCCATCCCAATGTTCATATTGTGAGGGAGATAAAGATGTGCGGTCCTGTGTTCCTACGTAGCATGTACCCGTTCGAGAGGTTCATGGGAGTTCTCAAGTCCTATCGATCTCGGCCGGAGGGCAGCATCGTTGAAGGTTATGCAACTAAAGAGGTCATTGAGTTCTGCATCGATTACGTAGCTCAGGTCGAACCAATAGGTGTGCCTCGATCTCGTCAGGAGGGGAGGCTCGAGGGTATTGGGACCATCGGAAGGAAAACAATCACTCTAGAGATGAGAGCATATGCTCAAGCCCATTTCACGTGTTACAACACATGACTAAAGTTCAAGTACGTGCTTTGGTAATAGAATCCGGAGCGACCGGATGTTTGGATCACGAGACAGCACAATAGTCGGTTCAACCAATGGTTGAAGGAGTGACTCGGTAGGAGCTCGTCAAGTGATATGCTGACATGGTTGGCAAAAGGGCCAACATTTACAGTTGTGACATGGCAGGGATACGACATAAATGGGTACACATTCTATATGTAGGCTTAGGATATAAAGAGCACTAACCAGAACAGCGGTGTCTGCATAGATGCATTCAGTATCGATGGGCTGAGTAGCTCCTACTATGGGCTCATAGAGGAGATATGGGAGCTCGACTACATGCTTTTCAAGATCCCCCTGTTTTGGTGTCATTGGGTCCATCTCCCACAGGTGAAGGTCGACAAGTACGGTGTCACTACTTTGGGCCTCGAATGTGTTGGATACAAAGACGAACCATTCGTACTCGCTAACCAAGTTGTTCAAGTCTTCTATGTAACCGACCAAGCAAATAAGAAGTGTCATGTAGTTCTTCATGAAAAAAGGAGGATTATTGGAGTTGAGAATGTAGTGGACAAGGAAGAATACAATCAATTTGACGAGTTACCTCCTTTCGGAAATGGCATAAGGGTCGAGGAAGAACAACTTGACGAAACTAGTTACATACGCGTCGATCATCATGAAGGGCTAATTTTTAAAGATTGAACAATATGTGTATATGTATGTACTAAATGGTTAATTTTAGTTCATTTGAGTTAATTGATTTGTACTATGAAATGGATGTGCTTGTTTCTGAAATGAATGTGAATTAGATGTATAGATGTACTTGTTGTGTTTTCTGCTTGTTTCAGAGGGCATGGCTAGCATTTCCTAAGGCTAGCCAATAAACCGAACTAGATTAACCAGTACAAAATAATATCACAGACGGTTTCATCTACAAACCATCTGTGATACATCATGTATGATAGACGGTTATTTATTGGAACCGTACGTGATACATATTGGAACTGTTTGTGATACATCATATATCCCATATGGTTATTTATTGGAACCGTCTGTGATATTATTTATCATAGACAGTTCTACTTTACAACCGCCTGTGATGCCCATCCCTATTTACATTCGGACTCTAGGGTTTTCCCACGCCCCCACTCAAATGATTAAGTTTCTCCTCCTCGATCCCGGCACGACTCCTCCCCCGAGCCCGTTGCCGCTGTCCTCGACGACGCCTCCTCCTCGAGCCCAATATGACTCCTCCCCGAGCCCGTCGCCGCCATCCTCGATGCCAGCTCCTCCTCGAGCTCGGTGCACCTCCTCCCCTAAGCCCACCCCCTCCTCCCCTCCCCCGAGCACGCGTTGCCTCCTCCTCCCCTGAGCCTAGCATGCCTCTCCTTCGACGCCTCCCTGCTGCTCCGGTACTGCTCCCTGCTCATCCTTTTCCTCGATGCCCAAAGGTAACCAATGCCGAGTTGCTGACCCCAACGCCCCTTTCCCTCACTCTTTCTATCAATAATCTGTCATGCTATCATGGTCCTCATGGACTCATGATAATTGCGCATGTATCTGGTTCAAACACTGAGTAGTATGAGGTGTTGTACTTGTTTTAGGAATTTGTATTTGTTCTAGTCAATGATTCATATGGTATTTGTTTTGATATTGCTACTGGAATATATTGCAATGTAGTGTTGTGGACTTGAGATGAATGCTCTATAATGATAATAGTCTTGTATCGAAATTGTTTTGATAATCGGGTTTGAACTTGAGCTCGAATTGGAATACTTACTCTACATTTGAGAACAATATATATTAAAATGTTAAATCTTAGCTTTATACTGATTTCATTTGTTCACATGATGTTTGTATTGAGCATATTATTCCTTTTAAATGACTTAGAGGATTTACATGTTTATATGTCAATTATACGCCGTTCATGAGAGCATATTATTCCATACACGTAGAGATTCAATCTTATGATAATATGTTCATGCGTGTCAAAACTTCTATTTCTTTTGAAGATGTCTTCCGCTCATTCTTCATCATCATCGCCTCATGTGTCTGATACGCCGTCCTTTGGAATATCCAAGCGCGGTAGAAGAAGAGGAATATCGAAAAGGCCCGGGGGCCAATTTACCATCACGGAGGTCCATGAGTCTCGGGCCCCTATCAATCCTCGCCGAGCAGCGTCCGCATTCCGAAGAACAGTCAGAATAGTTGCACGGCAATGGGTCAACATCACCTACCATTCATGGAAGGAGTTGACCAAAGTTTAGAAAGGTGAGCTGCTGATGGATATTTTCCAATCGTTCGTGATCCCGAAACAACATGAGGGCTCCGTGCGATGACACGCGTTGCTACAGGCGTGCAAAGCATGGAAGAACATCAAGAGCATGCCTGTCAAGAACTACGTGGAGAAGGATTTGAGACCCTTCGACAAGTATCCGTTCTTGAAAGAGTGTGGGAAGACTTTGTGGTGAAGAAGATGACATATGATTTTAGGAGTGAAAGTGCGGTGCACAGGGCCTTCCAGGAAAAAAACAAGCACCCCCATAGACTTGGCACCGCTGGGTATACGGGTAAAATCCCGCAATGAAGCAATCAGGACCAGCAGACAAACCGTTCGAATCCTCGCCATTTGCTGAGATCACTAATGAGTTTGCCCAAAACTGGGTAATGGGGAGGTTATCTACCCTGTCTTCCGGGCCATCTCCTTTCCAAACCCCACAGACGCGGAAGTGTCCCAACGCCTGGTAAGATATCGAACTGCCTAGTTTGTAATTACTCCATAACTTCATAGGAAGTGAAATAATATGTCGGGCTATTGTAGGTAACACTAAGTGCACAATCTTCTCAAGGCTCATTGCAGGTAGACAGGGAGAGAGATATACTCTCTGTGGCCCTAGGAAACAATGAGCGAGTCACACGAGAGGCGTTGACTTTATGTTCTATAGAAAAATGAATTCCGAGAGGACTCCGAATTGTACCGGAGTAGGAAGACAGCCAAAACCGAGCGCGATGCAAAGCTACGAGAGGAGATTCGTGAATCCCTCAAAGATGAGATCACTGAATCCCTCAAAGATGAGATCGATGATCGCGTCAAAGCTGAGACGCAATGGAAAATGGAGAGCTTTCAGGAAAGGCTTAGGGAAGTTCAGTTGCAAGCCCCTACCCCTACTGTGCTAGTCAGCCCCCCAAATTTTCAAGTAGCTACGCGTCCAAACCTAACCCTACCTCAATAGGCGATGACAGATTTTCTATCGATGACATCGAGGTAATAATTATTATCTTTGAAATGCTCGATCCATTGATAGGCCTATTGGAGTAGCTAACTTTGTATCGTTATGTAGGTGGCTACGAAGTGCAAGCTCCAAGTGAGATATGCCTCTGTTGCCCTAGATGCTGCTTGGGGCTAGGTATATCCATCTGGTGTCGGGGCTTTGGTGCACGGTGTAAGTCCAATGCCGGTTTCGCAAAAGTGAATGTGGACAGCGTTTATGACAATTTCGCGGCCGTACCGCTTCATATTCCCCCAAACAACGAGGTCATGACTCTAGAGCAAGCCATTGAAGCATTCATCTAGTGGCCCAAGAGGGATATCTACCTAGAGCTACCTGCTCCGGTGTCAACTTCACGGGAATGTCCTGTAACGGTGCCAAGTCCACGGGAGCTGACTGCACCGAAGCTACCTTCACCGAAGTGGCAAGGGCCCAGTGCATCAGATGCATCTACACCTCATGTTCGGTCGACTCTCGTGAAGTCAACCTCTACAAAGCGAGGCAGCAAGGGCAAATCGAAGACGGTCAACTCCTATTCTGATATCCCCTTCTTGCTGTTGGTCCAAAAATTCGTGCTAGGTGAGCCGTTGGTCGAGAGGTTAGACAACCCTACCCTAGGATTGGCTTGCACGAGATTGCATATATGGTACATGGAACTGGCCAACAAGACAGATGAACAACGATTCTCGGGTGTCACCGTCAAGTTCAAGAAGGATCAGTTTAACCACGAGGCTCAAGACTGTGTCTTCATAGTGACCTTCGGGGACTTGTTCTGTATCTTCAACCTCAACTCCCTCGACATCTCACTCATGCGATGCTGGACACTGTAAGTGTGTACAATCACGGTCAATGTTCGTGTAATACCGATAAATGTTATATATAACTCCTTGCTTTTGTGTGTGTGTGTGTGTTTATATATATATAGATACATGATTTCCGAAGCCGAATTTAGGAATTCACCGGTAGGTTTCCTCGACCCACACGTGGCCTCCCATCAAACCATCAAGGAGAATGCAAAATTCATCGAGGATTACATGACAGAGTCATTTCTGGCTCACCGCAACAAGGAATTCATACTTTTGCCCTACAACCACGAGTAAGTGTTGCACTAGTGTCTATACTTGTTGATTTGTACTTTATAAGCAACATGAACTTAGGTTTAATGACCATGGTGACATAGCTGTGTAGCCACCACTTGATTCTAATATTAATTATACCAAAACGAGACATGGTAATATACCTATATTCCCTACAGAGGGCCAAACATGACTTCACAGTTGTCCGACATTTAATCGACAGGTAAACACATTTCCTCCATAGAATCTCTATTGTAGTCTTTCCTTCCTTTGCAATGGCTAAGGCTCACTTCTTGGAATCATGTAGGTCGTTCACCGTGTTCTTTGCTAAAGGAGGGAAATCCAAGGGAAGGATGTTGCAACATGATCTAAAATTCTTGGTACTCGCTAGCTAGTACACATTAATCCTATATAACACTTCGTAGTAATACTTCTCGAACTAACCAATTCTATTTTTGTAGTGCCAATAGCAGTCGCCGGCCTGCAACCTCTGTGGATACTATGTTTGCCACAACATGGAACTACTCGTCAGTTTCGCGATGACCAATGATCCTTAGGTTTGTCAATCTTGCAATAATTATTTCATATTTATCAATTTATATATGCACGAATTTAATCTTCATAGCGACAGGTTGCGACCATCGCGGAAACTGCATTAGAATAGGGCCAGCTCATAAACATTCGAGGACAGTTTACGAGATTCTTGAACCGTGAAGTCATAAATCTAGATGGGAAGTTCCACAATGTAGATTGAACTTGATTGGGATAAGATTGAACTTAATGGTACATGTGTGTAAATGTACATATGAATGGTTAATTTTAGTTAATTGATTTGTGAATTGGATGTGCTTGTTTCTGAAATAAATGCGAATTGGATGTGTTTGTTTCTGAAATGAATGTGAATAGGATGTATACAACTTGTTGTGTTTTAGCTTGTTTCTGTAACACCCCAGCCCAGCGTGAGCCTGGAATGCTACTAAACTAACATTAAAAACTTCAAAACCAAGTTCAAACTATCAAATTTCGACATAACCTCCTTTAACATGTTAACAACATGGAGGTTCCAACATTTAGGTAAATCATAAACAATTAATCCAACATCCAGAATCATCAATACGCGTTCAAAACATACTAACCAACTAGCATATCCAAAGGAGTCTTAATTACACTACTCATCATTATTACACTTAATCCATTGCATGAGGCATAATCATAATCATAATCAACTCCTAAGCAGTTTGCTAAATTATTGAGGTACGACTAAAACTTAATCAACTTTAAAGATGAGTGGCGGTGAGTGAATCCAAATCAAGTCTACTTTCTCCCATGCATGCCGTTCTTGAATTGGGTACCTAAAACAATAATGAAAGCAAGAGTGAGCCCTGCACTCAGCAAGTACAAAATAAAGGCATACCACAAAGGTTATAACATTAGCATCCATAATCGTAAACGCATCATTAAAACATCTCATATGCATATGCAATGCTCAAGGAACCTTTCTCTTTATCTTTCGTGTGAATTACACCGTAATGCGAGTATGCAACCGCCGCCGCATACCCATGCACGTGCGCGCACGCACGAGGACCAATTGCCCATTACTCGCAAGTAATGGGGACCTCAAGCCCACACTCCACGAGTGTGGGGATCTCGAGCCCGTCACATTCATGACGGGATCTCAAGAAACATGCTTGGTCACCGCGTGACCAAGCCTCAACATGTTCTCAATATGCATATGCTTATCTCTTATTCATCATCAATCTTACCAAAAGACAACAACATTGTACCACAATAAAGCATAAGCATAATTTGAGCAATCACCATACTTAAACAATCATCAAGTAAGCCATCTTGCTATGCAATCATATATCAAAAGCACACAAACATAGCCAATCAATCACACCCATATAACAAACAATGCACTTGCCTTAACCGTGTGAGAATGGAGGCGTGGCGGTGCTGCCTCGGTACCAATCCCCACCTAATACATTAAGATCATAAGCTAAGACCACAGTAATGAACCACAAAAATTACAAAAGCAAACACAAACTAGCCTTAGCTTACAACGCGATCCCGACTCCAATTTCCTAAATGTTGATTTGTGCCTTCTGTAATCAGTCAAGTTCTAAAATTCATATATTTCTGTATAGGGGTCTAAATTGGGTGTTCTTAGACTTCATTGAAAGGTTATCAAATTCCCCAACTAAACCTAGTTGGTGAGACTCCTGATTCGGCCATCTAAAATCCTTTTAACCTAATTAACAAAACATCGATTTCACGTCATGCCCTCTGGACAGAACACTAAAACAATCATAACTTTCAGCTCGTTTATCCAAATTTTGCGTTCTTGTGCTTCCCTGAACGCTACGACAATTATCTACAACTTTCGTTATACTGAGATCCTCTAATTCCCTCTGTAACTTATGGTTTAAACCATATTTCTACAGACTGTCCAAACGCTGACAGATTTGCAGGACAGTCGCACTAATAAATTCATAACTTTTGCTACAGAAGTCCAAAAAATACGATCTAGCACTTCATTGAAAGCTATTGACGTCCTCTACAACTCTCTAGGATAAGCCCAAGACTGAATCCAAACTTAACTACATCAAAACGTTTGTCTAACACGATCTGTCCTGAGGAGACAGAAATACCGACATTGATTAACTATCCAAAAACGCATCGGATCAAAGGGGAATTGAGGTTACCCTTGAAGAATCGCAGGGAGATGACAAACCACCCCTACGAAGAAGATCCTCTCCCTCTTCCCCTTCCTATTCTTCTTCTTCTTCTTCTTTTTCTTGGTCGGCAGCCCCCGAAGGAGACAACGCAAGGAGGCGGGGGTGGTACTGTTCACGGGGTACTGTAGCAGTGGCGGCTACTGTAGCATGTCGTGCTACAGTACCACCCTAGGGTTTCCCCCTTCTTTTTGTTGGTGGCCGGCCCCTCCTGGGCCTCCTGGGCCAAAGCCTGAGGCCCAGGTTGTCGAATAATTGCAGAAACCCCCTCTAATCCTATGTTAACTCTATTTTTTCTAGTTGGTTCTTCTCTCTAATTCTTCCTTTTCACTTAAATAGACTTGGGGTATTACAGTTTCAGAGGGCATGACTAGCATTTCCTGAGGCTAGCCAATAAACAGAAATAAATTTAGCAATACAAAAGAATATCACAGATGGTTCCTTAGGACATATCGTCTGTGATGCATCATCTCTCGCAGATGATTTCATCTACAAACTGTCTGTGATGCGTCATCTATCACAGATAGTTTCATCTACAAACTGTCTGTGATTGTCGACTAGCATAGATGATTATGAGTTAATAACCCTCTGTGATAATCTACATCACAGACAATTCGAAAACCGTCTGTGATGACCTCATGTTATTACTGACTCATAAACTCAGACGGCTCACAAAATAGTATGTGATGACGTTTTTGAACCGTCTGTGACGACCTTTTCTGTACTATTGTAGAGTTACAACTCATTACTTTAACTCCAAGAAACATGATGACCTAAGCGATGACATCATTTGGTTTGTTGACACGTGCGATGACATCATTATACTTTTTGGCTAAGTATGCTGGCACGTGCGATGAACTCATCATAATGTTGACATGTGATGATATTATATATTTGCTAACATAAGCGATGACATCTACTAATGTCATGTTGATGTGGAGTTGTTCATCTTATCTTCTATAGCAGTTGAGGCTACATGCATGAGAGAGTGCACACAACTTTAATGTAGCAACTTAAGATAGAGAAGATGTACATGTGCTAGGTCTGTCCTCATCAGCCCACGACGACGAACTTGGTTGGCTAGGCAAGCTCTCACGTAGTCTGTGCCGCAGTGCTTATGGCGTTTTTTTTTTGCTGCTCGTGGAGGTCGACAGCCGATGTTGGTGGAGGTAACGGAGGCCAAGCGTGGTGGAGCTCAAGGGGCACTACTACAGAAAGAGTCATCACAGATGATTCTAAACTGTCATCACATACGGTTTCTACACCGTCTGATTTTATATGATTGTGATAACAAGCGGTTATCACAGACGGTTTGTGAACCGTCTGTGATAAGATACAAAACAGATGGTTTTGTAGTATAAACCATCTGTGAAGGCCTACTATCACAGACGACTTCTACCCAAAACCGTCTGTGATATGTTGGACATCACAGACAGTTATATGTACCAACCGTCTATGATTGGATACATATCATAGACGGTTAGTCAAAAGAATCGTTTATGATATCAGACATATCACAGACGGTTAGTAACAAGAACCGTCTGTGATATCCGACTTATTATATACGATTGTTGGCTATAGCCGTCTGTGATAGTATAACTTCACAAATGGTTTTAACTATAAAACCGTCTATGATATGTTGGCCATCACAGACATTTATATGTATGAACTGTCTATGATTGGATATATATATAACAGACGGTTAGTAAAAAAAACTATATGTGATAGTAGGCCTTCACAGACAGTTTATACCACAAAAATGTCTATAATAGTAGGCCTTCACAGACGATTTATACCACAAAACCGCCTGTGATAAGTCCTTTTATAGATAAAAAATAGAATGTTTTTCGGCTGACCTCAGGAAATACTAGCCATGACCTCTGAAAACAAGCAAGCAGAAAATAGATAAATCATAGATATACAACTCAAAGTGATTCACAGCTCAAAATCAATTACAAAAGAAAGTTCATGTATTGTTGCTAGAGTTACAATTGAATTACAACTCAAAGTGAATTACAATTGAATCAATTGTTTGACCATGTATTAAGCGGTGTTGCCCGAGGAGTGAAACTCTCCTTTCGGGTCAATGATCTCTGTCTTGATGAAGAAATAGAGCCGTCCTCGAATGCCCGAGGTTTCTGTAGTTCTTCGGCAACCTGGGCCTCGGGCATTGGCCCAGGAGGCCCATGAGGGGCCAGCCACCACTAAAAGGAGGGGAAACCCTAGCCACTACTGTAGCTACAGTAATGCCACCACTGCTACAGTAGACATCCTCCCACTTGCACTCCATTGCAATTCCCCTTCCTCTTGGTGGTGCTCTCCCATTGCTGTGGGCCAAGGAGAAAGGTGGAGGAGAGGGAGAAGAAGAGGAGCGGAGCACCATACGGGGATCTCAACGGGCACACACGTCTTCTAGGGTAACGATCATCTCCTCACTATTTGGATCATGATAGTTTCTTAGTTGTTGTCGATTAGAGAATCATTAAACTATTGTGATTGGAATCAGTAATCTGTACCCTATTTGTATGTCAGTTTTCGTGTAGTTCAAGGCGCAATTAGAGGTTAGGGTCTCCTAAATAATTGTGGGTTCTTAGGTTTCAGTAGGATCTTAGATCCCATTATTTGGAGTTGTAGTTTGGAAGTTATGATGATTTCATTGTGCTGTCCAGAACTCTATCAAGATTACAACAGTCAAATTAACTAATAGATAAGAATTTGTTAATGGCGAATCAGAGTTGCCTCCTAACACGAATTTTGTAGGCAATTTCCTTAGCTTTCTATATTGATAAAGAACACAATTTTTGGATCAGCCAATTGAATGTTATGGCAGTTTTATTGCCACTTTTCATTTTGTCTGTCAGTTCTGACAGTGGGTTTTTCATCTAACTGTTATGTGTAGTTAAAGGAGAATTTGGAGATCTCACCAACTAGGTTTTTGTAGATGATTTTTTTATCTTTCTAGAGAAACTAAGTATGCCTTTTTATGATTAACGGAGGGAGAGTTATGTTGTAATATCCCAAATCTAGTTTGGTGAAAATAATTAAAATAGGGAGAAGGACCAATTAGAAAATAGAATTAGCAGCAGCTAGAGGGGGGTTTCTATAAAGGTTGGACAACCTGGGCCGGGGCCTCAAGCCCACTTGCATTCAGCCAATTGGTGGGGGTGGTGGCCGGCCATAAGGGGGGGCAAACCCTAGGGCGCCTCCTCCCCTCCCCTTGGCCGCCACTCCTCTCCCTCCCGCGCCTCCTCCCCTCTGGCCTGCACCTTGCTGCACCCCCCTTCTCATGGTGTTCCTCCCTGCTGCTGCCCAAAACCGGCACCACTTCCCTGCTGCTGCCCAAAGCCGGCGTTCCCTTCCTTCTTCTATCAAGAGATCAAGAGGAAGAAGAAGGTTGGGGGGTAGAGGACCATCTTCATGGGGAGTGATCATACGCGGGTGCTCTTCGTGCCTAGCAATCGGTTCTTTAAGGGTGGGGGACTGGTCCCGGAGGCAGCACCGTCTTCACGTCCTCCGTTCTCACGCGGTTAAGGCAAGTGCATTGTTTGTTACTTGGATGTGCTTGATTGGCCATGTTTGTGGGTTTTCGATACATGATAGCGTAGCAAGATTGCTGGCATGATGATTGTTTCATGAATGGTTGTTGCTCCAAGCATGACTATGCTCTATTATTGTATGATGCTGTCGTCTTTTGGTAAATTGATGATGAATAAAAGATGAGCATGTGCATATTGAGATCACGTTGAGGCTTGGTCACGTGGTGACCAAGCATGCTTTCCTTTGAGATCCCCGTCATGAATGTGACGGGCTTGAGATCCCCACATCTGTGGTGTGTGGGCTTGAGATCCCCATTACTTGCGGAGTAATGGGCAGTTGGTCCCTGTGCTTGCGAGCACAGGCATGGGTATGCAGCGACAGTTGCATACTTTGCATTACAGGTAAAATGCAAAAAGAGATAAAGAGAAAGGATCCTTGAGCATTGCATTTGCATGTGATATGTTTAATTGATGTGTTTCTGGCTATGGATGCTGATGTTATAACTTTTGTGGAATACCTTTATTTTTGTACTTGCTGAGTCTGTGGGCTCACCCTTGCTTTTATTGTTGATTTAGGTACCCGATCCAAGGACGACATGCATGGGAGGGAGTAGATTGACAGTCACACACACACCACCATGAACCAAATAAAGTTGAACAAACTTCAGACCATGCTTTAATAAAGGAGCGAGTTGCTTAAAGGTTTTGTTAGGTTTATGTCTCATGCAAAGGGTTTAGTGTAATAATGATGAGCAGTGGTACTTCTTACTTCTTTGGTTTTGCTAGTTGCTTAGCATGTTTTGATTATCTATTGATGTCTCTGGATGTTGGTTTAGTTATTCATGAATTATCGGTATGTTGGGAACCCCCGTGTAGTTAACTTTACAAGGGAGGTTCTGCCGAAATTTACTAAAATTACCTTGGTTTAGAATTATTTAAGGTTATTTCAGTAGCATTCCAGGCCCATGTCGGCTGGGGTGTTACATCAATCCTCCAGAGCAAACGGGAAGGGTCTAGAGTTGATGCGGTGGCAATATAGTGCCAGATGTCGAGGATAGATTTGTCAAAATCGCGGTGGCAATATAGTGCCAGATGTCGAGGATAGATTTGTCAAAATCGCGGCACGACACTCCTCTCCGGCAACAAAGTCGGCGGCAATGCACAGTCGCGAGGAAGAAGAGAGGGGGTCACTAACAAACAGGGCCCGCTGTCAGCCGCAGCAAGCACACGCCTTTGAAAGCTCAAAAGAATATCAACCATCCGATTAGAAATGGGTGGTTGCGATGGAAATAGGTGTTAGGAGAATTTAATCGATATCTTTTAATATGGACCGTGCGATCTTAAACGAGCGGTTGAGATTTAATGGAGCCTTAGGGAAGCCCGAAGGTTACATTCAAAGAGGAGCGTTGGATTTGAATCCAACGATCGATCCCAAAAAGATACACGTCACTTTAAATGGGATGACGTGGCACCGTTAGATTTGTTTTCAACGGTCGAGATGGATGGGAAGTTCGGCGGCCCGAAGGTCCCATCTTTATAGAACCTATGATCAAAATCCAATGGTCCTATGAAGATTGGACCCTAAACACACGCGGTCAAAAGGGTGTCGTAGGATGGAGATCCAACGGCCAGGAATAAATGCGCGCCCTTGAGTTCAAAAACGAAAAGAGCGGCACGGTTGGATTTAAGATCGACGGTGGAGATTGGGTTGAGGTTGGGTGGCCCGAACGGCCCATTAATCTGGTTCGTTCGCTCGAGATCCAACGGTGGAAATTGAGTGGTTCCTTTGGATGACCCGAACGGCCCACTAGATCTGGCCCAGTCAATGAGAATCCAATGGCTCATGTTTATTTTGACTTTTACCATCAGGAAATGGTCTAGCCCAAAAAGTGAGCGCCGCACGATCAAGATCCTACGGCCAGGATTGAGTGAGCTCTACGGGATGGCCCGAACGGCCCAATGAATCCGACCCGTTCGTTGAGATCTAACGGCCACGAGTGGAGGCGCGTTAGGGTTTCAAAAGCGGAGGCTAGATGCGGTAGGATGGGAATCGATGGTGGAGATCACTTTAAGCACGTGGATAGCACGTATGGCTCCGCAATCTTATCCGTCAACTCGGAAATCAACAGCGCACAAGCTCTGGAGTTTTGGGCACACCTGAGGACGTGTTGGGTGCGGGCCAGTTGAACAGTTTGAAGCCCAGGCACTTAGACTCGGTCGCTACAGTGCCCAGTGGTTAGGTTTGGCCGGAAGAGTTGACTGATTGAATTCAAATCTTCAAAAGTTTGACTGGGGCTTTAAAAATAGAAAATAAATTTGTAAAAATGTGAAACTTTGTAAAGATGCTACTAGTATGATATGTTCCCCAAATAAATTTTGAAAACTACTGTTTCACCTTTTAAAATACATACTTAATTCAATTACACCGAGTAGGTTTATTTAAAGTCAAATATTTTTATCAAGATCAAAATAATTCCTAATAATTCAACAAAGATTGTTTTTGGCCAGGAGAAGTCATCTAGGCTTTAATAAAAATACCTCCCAGTCATAATACAAGCACTGACTTGTATTTCCTTTGAAACTTCAAATAGGTTTTGGATTTTGGCTAGAAAAGGAAGGTTTTAATTTGTAACATAATGCCCAATTTTGTAAAAATGAACAGTGGTGCTATGAACAACATCTCATTACTGTTATGAACAGTACCTCATTACTGTTCATAAAGCATTTTATTACTGTTCATAAAACTAGGGCTGTTACAACAATAGGATGCGAATGGATCAAGCATTGCTTTTGTGTTTCCGTTATGTCGCATTGTTAATCTATGTTATGAGAAGATCTTCTATGATTATGTTTTGATTATATGATGGCTATGTGTGATGGTAGCAATTGTCGAGAGGTAGAGATTGGTTGTGGCTAGGGCATGGCCAGGCTGTACCACCGTGTGTGGTATGAGAATAGTGAAGTGATTACGCTGGGTAAAGTAGTTCCGAGCGTTGAGCCTGTGTTTCTTTGGGAAGGTTATTGTCTTACTTGAGTTTGGATTAGTTATTCTTGTACAGTTGTGGTTGATGAATTTTCTTGAGTTAGTGGTTTCAATGCAGTTGATGGTTTTCATTGGTCTTTATTGGTTCCCTAAATCAATCATTTGTTCTCCTGACTGACGAGTTGTTTTGCTTCTTGTAAACATGGTTGATTTACAAGGTTGATCTTTTATTGAGGAGTTTCACTGTTCTTGTTGGGAAACATGACTCGTTTAATCGCTTGGTACTTTGATTAATGGAGGTTTTCTTTTGCAAGTTCTTAAACGTGAGGGAGCTTTGGCCCCATGTATTTCTTCTAGGGGTAATTTGAGTATAAAGTTTAATACTTCTCTTTTATGAAAGAAAACGTCAAAACCCTTTTCACAATGTCCTGTTACAGTTAATTCAGAGATTGTAAACAAACAAATTGATATGGTATGGGTATCAAGTTAAGTCAATGACGTGCTGCATAATTAATCATAATTAGTAACCCTGGAAGTGAAATTGATTAAGTTGATGTTGCCTTCTATTAGTTCATGACGAACTGTGATTATGAGTAGTGACTAAGAGTATGTCCATACCTAATTGGAGTCCAAAGAGTTAGTAAGAAGTATGGAATATTGATGAGCTGGTTTGATCATTAAAATTGTTTAGTTACTAAACTTGTTGGATTATTTGGTCCCAATAGATTAATCTAATCGTGTGGAAAGAGAAACTTGAGGAGATGCTAGATTATTGCCTTAGTAGATTTTTATTCGTGGGGTTATCTTTTCTGTAGATACTTGATGATCATATATGGTTGCTAGATTTACATATTCCTCAGTATGATTAATTGTTGGAATTGTGTACAAAAGGTTGAAGGAATTGAATATCGGTGGATCTAGAATTTATGGGAGGAGTTCTGGAAAGTTCTTCCATATAGAATGATGGGATGAATTTGGTTGTAGTGTTGTTGAGACTTTTGATCGATGGAAGATTTTTATTCTTGAAGTTTTAGTATGATTTTGCCCAAATCTAAACATGAGAAGGGACAGTTGAATATGTTTGTGTAAATATTAATGTGATTTGGAAAGGAAAGTAGGTAGCAATAGACTTCATAATGAAGCCAGTTGATAACAACGATGGTTGGAGTGCAATTGTTATGTGTTGAAGTTTGGTGTTAAGCATCACTAAGAGTTGAACTGATATGATTTAGTAGGTGACTTATGCCCACATGATTGTGGAATCGTTAGATGATAGCATGTCCTTGATGAAAGGATTTTGGTAAAATCTTTTAATTTGTGTAGTAGATCACCTCTAGAATAAAGTTGTTGTTATAGCGTGTTATAGCGAGGTTGTAAAGTTTTGGTGGACTCTCAATTTGAGGATGGGATGATAAAGTATTATGGAACAATTGGTGAGTTTTTAGAGAGCTTTATAATGGAAGAGTAAACGATGACGATTCTTCTTAAGGGTGTATCATTTCTGAATGTTATTAAGGTTGTCAGCAATGGATTATGAGTGTGTTGTTAATTCTTATAAAAATAAAATAATTTGATCGCCTTTCGTGATATCGCTTACATGACAACATTTGAAGTTTTGCATTCCTGGTCTTTTGGGCATCATGATTTATGTGGTAGTAGAAATAGTTTTGAGCAAAGTGCAATAGGTGAGTTGCTTGTTGGACTTGGTGTGGATTCTTGTGGGTCTCTAACTTGACTCCTACCTTCAGGCAGAGGTGCAGCATCTGATGGTGATGCCCTACTTATACTCCTTCAATCATCCACATGTGCATCATCCTGTGGATTCGGTCTGGATGTTGATCTAAAGCTAGATTCAGTGTTGGAGGACCTTCTTGCCTGCTTTTGAGGTCTTATACCTGGCGCCATTTTAGAAGCCTTCAAGACCTACTTAAAATATATGGAGAAAAATAACGTCAAGTCAACCAGAGGAATTAGTAGGTATAGATAGGATTCTATTCATGCAAGAAGATTATGTCTAAATTACATGTAATGAGCCTATGTGGAATAAAAGAAGAATCAGTATCTTAACATGTGACCTAGCAAGGTGTACCCATGCTTCTCCTGCACTATATGTCCTACTTTGTCACTCTCTATGTCACTGTCATCTGTTTCAGTGTTCTCATCATGCGGGTGATATTCAGATCCAGATCCTTCATGACTACCAGTACCCCTACTCTTCTTCTCGACTATGATCCGATCATTGTTTCATTCCTCCCCATAGAGTATTCTAAAAAGGGTCTATCGTATAGAAGGTAAACCCAATGATTGTAGCACATCATTATTCTTCTTAATGTTCTCCAATCTCTCCTTCTCATAGTTTGTTGATGGCATTGCTTACAAATATATTGTTTGTGTTCCTATATAGTAATGACTCCTATAAGATGAGATGTTGTAATCCTAGCACATGACCATAACCCTACAACATAATTGTAACTTGCTACGAACTAAAATAGCTCTCTAATCATTTAGTGTATTGATGAACCTCTTGAAAGGGCAATATACAAAATAAACGATTAATTAGTGGTGAAATAAGAGAGAATAATTTCATTTTTTGCGTTAAGTTAGAGAATTTAACACTAAATAAAATATCACACTAAATAAAATGTAATATGGAAAAACTAAAGAAACATACCTTGCAAATTGTGATAGCCCCAGCAACACCCAAAGCTCTTACTTTTGTACTTGCTATCACTAAATACTTGCGTATTTCTCTCTAAAGATGAAATTCTGATGGCTCTAGTGAACACTTGTACCTCAAATTTAGAAAGAAAAAATTGAGCCATCCAGTTAGTAGATGTCAGAGCGTTCGGAAGCAAGATAAAAACAAAGTGCGAATCGGAGAACTAACATAAATTTTTGGTAGCTATGAATAGGAAAATAAAGTTCATACAACTCATAAGCCAATAATTAATAAATATTTTATGATTGGAGAGCTACTAATTTGTTTTTGTTCACAGGCTATGATTGTAACACCCCAACTCTCAAAGAGCCTGGAATGCTACTGAAATTAAACTATTCTAGCACAAATACAAATTTTCGGCAGAGTCACCTTTGTTTAATCAGCTAAACAGAGAGTTCAATACGATCACATGGCATAAACAAAATTCTCATAATCAAATTATCCCAAACATGCATGATTATCAAATGAACCAACCAAGGCTAGCAACCTCATTATTACAACTAAATAGTTAATTCAACCACACCATCCATGGGTGTTAATCAACAGTTTATTTAATTCTAAATTGGGACTAAGCAGCAAACGCCTTAAGAGTGTGATATAGTGAGTGCATCCAACATCTACTCCCTCCCAGGCATGTCGTTCCTGCCTCCGGTACCTAAAACACATTAAAGCAAGGGTGAGCCTAAAGACTCAGCAAGTATCAACAAGGCCATAAACAAGAACACAAACACAGCATCGATGATCCTCAATTAGCATCACACTAAACATAGCCACTTAACTCATGATATGCAACCAATGCAATGCTCCTTTGAACTTTATCTCTTTTCGCATTTTACCGGTAATGCGGGGTATACAACTGTAACACCCCAGCTCACAATGAGCCTGGAATGCTACTGGAATTAAAAATTAAACAAAAACTAATTACCAATTTTCGACATAACCTCCTTCGTATAGTGAACTATACCGAGGTCTCAACAATTAATCATGGCACTTAACAATAAACTCCTTATTCAGTTCATTCAAGCATGCAAACATCTACTCCCTCCCATGCATGCGGGTCTTGCCAGTTGTACCTAAAACACATCAAAGCAAGAGTGAGCCCAAAGACTCAGCAAGTACCAACAAGGCTAAGCAAGTTATCATTCATAGCATCAATAATCCAAGATAAACAATGCACCAAAGTATAGCCTTCATGCTCATGTGAATGCAACCAATGCAATGCACCTTTTCAACTTTATCTCTTTTCGCATTTTACGTGTAATGCGGGGTATACAACCGTCGCTGTATACCCTTGTCTGTGCCCTCTGACACAGGGACCAAGAGCCTATACACCACATGTATAGGGACCTTTGCCCATCATCTTAATGATGGGGACCTCTTTTCTCATTGCCCACATTCCACGAATGTGGGGACCTCAAGCTTGTCATCTACATGACGGGGACCTCGAACATGCATAGTCACCACGTGACCAATCCTCCAACATGATTGCATGATGCACATGAACAAACTTTAAACCATCATACATATGGATTCACAACAACGACATGCATGAATAAACTTATTCATACTTCTAGCATTCATCACCATTGACATTTGTAGCATTCCAGCATCCATGAATAGCACATATATTCATTAAACTAGCAAACATGAACAATCCTTCATGAATAACATTTAATCATTTCTCAAGTATTCACTTAATCAGGGTTCTTGCATTCATCAAGATAAATTGAAACTCATCACACTAACATCAACCATTAACCATAACTGGCATTCATCAAGATAAATGGAAACTCATCACATTAACATTCATACATGGCTATTGCAAGCAAAACACAACATTCTCAGCATACAAACATAAATATGCCATAACCCGAATACTTGCCTCATCTGTGCGAGAACGGTGGACGCGAAGAGGGCGCTGCCCCTGGGATCACGCTCCCACCCTTGGTGCAGCTGAAGATCGCGACTCCGGATGGGATCCCTCTTCCTTCTCTTCTCCCTTATCTTCTCCCCTCTTCCTTCCCTCTTCTCTTCCTCCTTGGCCGGCCGCAATGGGGACTTTCCTTCTTCTTTCCTTGGCCGGCAGCCATGGGGAACTTGGAGGGGACCTTGGGAGGGCGCAAGGGAGGAGGCAACCAGGGTGGAGGACGTGGGAGGGGAGGAAGGTGGCAGCCACACAAAGGGGAGAGGGGTGGAGGCGTGGGAGAGTGGGGGGGAGGGGCTGCGGTTAGGGTTTGGGGGATGAGGCACCCCCCCTCCCTTGGCCGGCCATCCACATGGGCCTTGGCCCAGGCCCAAGTTAGGTTAAATCAGTGTTTCCCCCCCTCTCAAACTGTTAATTTGAGCAATAGCTTCTTGGTCTTTCCCGTAAATCCATTTAAGTCCCACCCGATTAATTAGTCTCTCCCGACTATCTGCTTATCTCACTTTAGGGGCATTAACATAAACAGTAACTCATCTCAAAACAGGCATGCATGGCTATACGATCAAGATACACCACAATCACATCATGCAAGCATACATATGTTATAGCCCGAATACTTGCCTCAACCGTGCGAGAACGGTGGACGCGACGAGGGTGCTGCCCCTGGGACCACGCTCCCACCTGAATATTAAGATAACCCAATCTAAGACCAACATACTGAACCAAGAGCAAAAGAACAACACAAATGAACTTGCTAAACCCCCCAAGTGTTTCCCAACTTCCAATTTCTAACGATTGGTTTGGCGCACCCTGTGAACAGTCAACTTCTAAAATACATAACTTTCTGCTCAGGCATCCAAATAAGATGTTCTTGGACTTTCTGAAAAGTTAATTAAATTATCTAAATAAACCTAGTTGGGGAACCCTTCTGATTCTGCCCTTAACTACCCCTAGCAAATCAATCTTTCAGACATCAGAATTCACTTCGGGTTCTCTGGACAGTACGCTAAAACTACCATAACGTTTGCTACGAAAGTCCAAATCTTGCGTTCTTTATCTCTATGAAAAGGTATGGAAATTACCTACATTTTTCGTTATATTGAGATCCTCTGATTGCGTCTTTAACTAACAGTTTAACTCAGTTTTCTACAGACTGTCAGGATGTTGACAGATTAACCAGACAGCGGCACTAAACAATTCATAACTTTCTAACCGTTAATCGGATTTGGGCGTTCTTGGCGGCCATTGAAAGCTAAGAACAATACCTACATAACTCTAGGAGATCAAAACTCCTAATTCGGCCTCTAAACACATGAAATTGACCGCGCAATAATCTGAACAGAACGCGATCTATTAAACCGACGCAAATCAATCTACCAAACAACATCAACCGCAACTACTACGCATCAACCAACGAAGAACACGCGACGTTACCCTTGTAGAATAGCGGCAAGATGATGAACTCTCCCTGCGAAGTTGATCTGCTCTCCTTTCTTCACTTGATCGGCAGTAGGGAGCACCGACGGCGAGGAAGGGAAGCACCAATGGAGGGGGCACCACCATGGAGGAGAGGGCGTGCTACAGTAGCCATGCTACAGTGACGGCAGCGACACTGTAGCTACAGTGAAGTTAGGGTTTCCCCCTTCCTTTTATTGGTGGCCGACCCCTCATAGGCCTCCTGGGCCAAGGCCTGAGGCCCAAGTTGCCGAAGAACTGCAGAAACCCCCCATTTTATGTTTAATTTCTCTTTTGAATGCTTTCTTTCATAGAATAAATCGGAGTATTACATTAAAACCCCTCTTTCTCCTGATCAATCGCTTTGCTAAAATAAATATTCTCCCGATTTAATTATTCTCTCCCGATTTTTTTTAGAGTATTACATTCTACCCCCCTTAAACAGAATTCGACCCCGAATTCTACCTGTCATCTACTCGAAAAACAACAACAACCACAACTGGAAAATTAATAACCAACAAGATGTACCCGACGTGAACAACTTTGGTTAAAGCTCGATCATGCGAGACTACTTCCCAAGTCTCTTCTCGCTCAGACCAACGTGACCAAAACACCATAACGTAAACCCATGTCTACCTCAACACTCTCTCTGACCTCTCCAGTACAAGTATCGGATGAGACTCGAAGGTGAGATATTGTTCGGTGGTCGACGGCGTTAACGAAACCTCAAACTCTGGATCTCCCAGGTACTCACTCACACCAGAACAGACAAGATGTTATGTACTCCGTGCGGACTCGAGACGATCCCTGGCGTCGCCAACTAGCGAAAACAACCCAATGTACCATGGGGCAACCCTCCCCAGTGGTACCAAACCACGCAACATGCGCATAGAGCACTGAACTCTTGTTCCACCTCTCAATCGGACTTGTTCACCCAAACAAAGATCACCTCTTTTAACGAGGGACACACAACAGAACTCGCTTTAAACACACTCTTTTACCGACATAGCCCAACTGAAAATGAAGGACTCTCATCGCAACCAAACGTTAACAACTCGGTACTAAAAAAATCAAATTCAGAATCGAAGATTTATCACGAAAATCTTTCCACCTTGATTAGAAAATTTGCAAATAAACACCACGTTCGCCAAAGAGAAATCACTCGAATATCCAAATCCATCATTTCTTTTATTCTTTCTAAACAGATAAGAACCACACATGCCAACATAAAGTCAAGCCCAATTGGCGAAAGACACCGTCATAAACTCATAGCTCATACAAGAATCAAGAGAGCGTTTGAGATTCGAGAAATAATCTTTTCTCAATTTCTCCTTTAGAAATAAAATTTCTCTCAACTTTTGGAATCGATTCATCGCATAACACACTAACCCATCTCTCTTAACTTGGCATTCTTAACGCTATGCTCAAACGGAAATACATCAACCACACCTCTCAGAGAGGCTCTATCAACCCCACGAAACAATACTCTAGTCAACTCCTCTTAAAATGAATTACTTTGATAGATAACCGATGCATCCTAAAATGGATCTTCACACGTAATCACGTTACCTCAATCCTTAAGAATGAACAACTCGAATTCACTTCACATAGTCTCATGTATTTCATCAAAAGATTTCTATCAATGATCGTCCCACTATTCGAAATCCACCCTTATACTACTTATTCACATTATCATTGGGCGATCAAAGTTCTAGCATAATAATGCAAAGCCCAAATTTAACCTCTAAGACTCTTGCAACGAAATTCTCATATACAAGATAGGGAAATCCTCAGATTAAATCCCTAAAATTCCACAATTCCAACATACTCACTCATTAACATCATCATGAAAATATTTTCTTGACCTGTTTACCTCTACAAAGATTATAACTCTCAGAAGGTTACTCATAAAGCCAAATCATTCTTGACATTAACTTAACATTTTCCATTATCCCATTAATTGACATGACGATTCGATTACTTTATATTCCCACTCTCATTAAACCACATCTTCAAGAATAACTTTCATAGCCTCACAATACTACCAAATTGCGATACTCTATAGAATTGATCAAGATTTTCATACTTTCGATAATTCTAATGTTCCACTCGAAGTGAAACAAAGATCTTGGATCACAATCACTATAGGTTCTACTAGTTGTAACAATGCAATCAGTTTAACCTCTAAAGACAATCTTCTATTGAGATAAATTTCTCTCAAGGAACTATATTACGAAATTATTTCATCCTCCAATGCTCATCGAATAACTTACAACCCACAGTTTCACAACTACAATTATTAAACACCTCAAAAGACTCAGGTGAAACGAATAGGTTGATTCTTCCTCAAAAGAAAGAGCGAAAGGAATCAAATTTTTTTCATCCACTAGGAAAACATGTGCCACCTGCAGTGAACACAATACCAAGAAAAATGGTCACTTAGGCCAAGTACACGGAAAACATAAGGGAAAATCAACAGTCGAGGGCTCAAGCCCTACTGAAAGCGAATACCAAACCACAAATGAGAAGAAGGTAATGCCCTTTGGAAATTGATAAACTCATATGGACCAACTGCATAAGGTTTAAGCACACTCAAATAAACTGCAAAATGCGAAACGTGACTTAAATCTCAATTACTTATACTTCACTCCTTCCTTTAACAAGGAATGTTATTTTCTGTTATTACTACATCACTTGGCTAGCTTAAATAGGATAAGGTCTTAAAACCTAAATCACAAGAACCACTTAAGAACCAATAAAATCTTTTAGCAAGTCACTTTGCTCGAAACAAATTCAATGACCACATAACTCAAGAGGTCCAATTGAACACAAACGCAAAACTCGAAACACTTTTACTAAATAAAAATTACGAAAGACGATCCAATTACTTTATTCCTAAAAGAATCATCACCACACACACAAGTCACCATCTCTTGCAGATAATCTTACTAACATCAAGAATAATACACTCTGAACACGAATCTTTGTCATCAACTATTTCATTAGAAAGCCTCCAAAGTTTCACCAAATTGTTTCATACTTCCTTTTCATCCCATCTTCAAAACGAGTGTATACCAAAATCATACTACCCCACTACAACAACTTCTTAAGTTTGGAAGGGGTCTACCACCCAATTGAAAAGGTCCTACCCAACAATCTTTCATCAAGGGCACATTATCATCCAATATTTTCACAATCATGTGGGCATAAGCCACCTATTATATCATATCAATTCAACTTTTAGCGATGCTCAACATCAAACTTCAACACACAACAGTTATACTACAACCATTGTTGTTATCAACTGGCTTCATTATGAAATCTAATTGCTACCTACTTTCCTTCCCAATCACATGGATACTAACAAACACATATTCAACTGTTCCTCCTCATATTTGAATTTGGCAAAAATACACTAAAACTTCACAAATCGAAATCTTCTATCGATCAAAAGTCTCAACAACACTATAACCCAATTCATCGTGTCATCCTATATAGAAGAACTACATAGAACTCCTCCCATAAATTTTAGATCCACCGATATTCAATCCATTCAACCGGTTGTACACAATTCCAATAACTAATCATACTAGTGAATATGTAAATCTAGCATTTCTCTAGTTTCCCTTTCCACACATTTAACTTAATCCATGGGAACCAAAGAACCCAACAAGTTTAGCAACCTAAACGATTTTAATGGCCGGACTAATTCATCAATGTTCCATACTTCTTAATATGTCTTTTGACTCCACATAGGTGTGGACATACTCGAGTCACTACTCATATCTGAGTTCATCAAGAGCTGGTAGAGGACAACATCAACTTAATCAATTTCACTTCCCAAGACACTAGTTAAGGCTAATCATGCACCTTGCCACTAATCCAACTTGACATCACAACCGCTATCAATTATCTCACATACTTACAAATTCTCACTTAACACAACAAATCATTGCAAAAGAGAGTTGACACTCTCTTTCTCTATGAAGAGGGTCTAAATTTCAACACTCCATCTACTCCAAAAGAAATAAGTAGAATCAAAACTTTATTCAATGAACTTTGTGAAAGATAATTCCCATATCCAAAATACCAAACAGACATCCGGGTCACCTTCATCAACAGGAAAGGTAAGATTCTCAAGAAAAGAACGTTTGCAAGTCGCAAAGATAGCTCACACTCGGCAAGTCAACAATTGTTTTGTAAAACAAAGATGGACCAATTGCAACCACAACACTAACAATTTGTTTTATTACAATCTACGACTTAACCAAGACACGACATAGCCAAAAGAACTTTGATGCTTCCTCTCATAAAAGAGAAGTATCAACTTCGAACTCAAATCCCGAAAAGAGTGCATGGGGTCAAAGCTTTTCACATTGTAAGGACAAATAAAATAAAGCTTCCATTGACCAAAGTTCCAAGTAAAAGATCAATCTTATAGACCATCTATGTTTAAAAACAACAAAACAACTCATCATTCGGAGAACAAATGTTTGCTTTAAGGAGCCAATAACAACCGATGAACACTCATCAATTGAAATAACCATCGACCCAAGAGAATTCATCCACCGGTCGGACCAAGAATAACCATTCCAACTCAAGGAAGACAATAGCCTTCCCAAAGAAACCCAGATGGTGGTGCAATCCTGGCAGCCCAATGCTAAAACAACAAGCTAACCCTCTCATCATCTACTATCATCAAATATAACAATCTTAAAGGCAACCCATAAGTATTCATACCCATTTCACATCAGAAATGATCAAAGCAATACAACGAAACGTAAATGCAATGCTTGACCCATCCCCAACTTATCGTACACGTGTGTCAATTTAACAATTTATTTACCACGGACCTCTCGCCGCTCGATACCAATCGTAACACCCCAACTCTCAAAGAGCACGAACGCTCTTTGGAATTAAACTATTCTAGCACAAATACAATTTTGCAGAGTCACCTTTGTTTAATCAGCTAAACTGAGAGTTCAATACGATCACATGGCATAAACAAAATTCTCATAATCAAATTATCCCAAACATGCATGATTATCAAATGAACCAACCAAGGCTAGCAACCTCATTATTACAACTAAGCAGTTAATTCAACCACACCATCCATGGGTGTTAATCAACGATTTATTTAATTCTAAATTGGGACTAAGCGACAACGCCTTAAGAGTGTGATATAGTGAGTGCATCCAACATCTACTCCCTCCCGGGCATGTCGTTCCTCGCCTCGGTACCTAAAACACATTAAAGCAAGGGTGAGCCTAAAGACTCAACAAGTATCAACAAGGCCATAAACAAGAACACAAACACAAGATCGATGATCCTCAATTAACATCACACTAAACATAGCCACTTAACTCATGATATGCAACCAATGCAATGCTCCTTTGAACTTTATCTCTTTCGCATTTTACCGTGTAATGCGGGTAAACAACCGTCATTGTATACCCTTGCACTGTGCCCTCCAGCACGAGGGACCAATAACCTATACACCACATGTATAGGGACCTTTGCCCATCATCTTAATGATGGGGACCTCTTTGTTCATTAGCCCACATTCCGCGAATGTGGGGACCTCAAGCCCGTCATCTACATGACGGGACCTCAACTGTATGTGCTTGGTCACCACGTGACCAAGGCACCTATATGCTCTCAACATGCATATGCACCATGATAACATTTTCATATGCAGGAATACAACATATTCTCATTGGCACGGAAGCAATAACAACATGCTGAAGAACTTTTAACCATAACTAGCAGTCATCAAGATAAACAGTAACTCATCTCATAAACAGGCATGCATGGCTATACGATCAAGATACACCACAATCACATCATGCAAGCATACATATATTATAGCCCGAATACTTGCCTCAACCGTGCGAGAATGGTGGACGCGACGAGGGTGCTGCCCCTGGGACCACGCTCCCACCAGAATATTAAGATAACCCAATCTAAGACCAACATACTGAACCAAGAGCAAAAGAACAACACAAATGAACTTGCTAAACCCCCCAAGTGTTTTCCAACTTCTAATTTCTAACGATTGGTTTGGCGCACCCTGTGAACAGTCAACTTCTAAAATACATAACTTTCTGCTCAGGCGTCCAAATAAGATGTTCTTGGACTTTCTGAAAAGGTAATTAAATTATCTAAATAAACCTATTTGGGGAGCTCTTCTGATTCTGCCCTTAACTGCCCCTAGCAAATCAATCTTTCAGACATCAGAATTCACGTCGGGTTCTCTGGATAGTACGCTAAAACCACCATAACTTTTGCTACGAAAGTCCAAATCTTGTGTTCTTTATCTCTATGAAAAGGTATGGAAATTACCTACAGTTTTTGTTATATTGAGATCCTCTGATTTCGTCTTTAACTAATAGTTTAACTCAGTTTTCTACAGACTGTCAGGATGTTGACAGATTAACCAGACAGGGGCACTAAACAATTCATAACTTTCTAACCATTAATCAGATTTGGGCGTTCTTGGCGGCCATTGAAAGCTAAGAACAATACCTACATAACTCTAGGAGATCAAAACTCCTAATTCGTCCTCTAAACACATGAAACTGACCGCGCAATAATCTGGACAGGACGCGATCTATTAAACCGACGCAAATCAATCTACCAAACAACATCAACTGCAACTACTACGCATCAACCAACGAAGAACATGCGACGTTACCCTTGTAGAATTGCAGCAAGATGATGAACTCTCCCCGCGAAGTTGATCTCCTCTCCTTTCTTCACTTGATCGGCAGTAGGGAGCACCGACGGCGAGGAAGGGAGGCACCAATGGAGGGGGCACCACCATGGAGGAGAGGGCGTGCTACAGTAGCCATGCTACAGTGACGGCAGTGGCACTGTAGCTACAGTGAAGTTAGGGTTTCCCCTTCCTTTTATTGGTGGCCGACCCCTCATGGGCCTCCTGGGCCAAGGCCTGAGGCCCAAGTTGCCGAAGAACTACAGAAACCCCCCTTTTTTATGTTTAATTTCTCTTTTGAATGCTTTCTTTCATAGAATAAATCGGAGTATTACATTAAAACCCCTCTTTCTCCTGTTCAATCGCTTTGCTAAAATAAATATTCTCCCGATTTAATTATTCTCTCCCGATTTTTTTTAGTATTACAATGATTTATTACAAAACAAACATCAAGCAGTTGCTACATAATTCAAAAGACCTTATAGAATTTGTACACAATGCACTTTGACATCCAACCGAGAGCAACTTAGTTGAACCCTTAACCTACAGCAGTGGTAAAAGATTAATAAAAAATAAGGGGCAATCAAGCCATGTGGAAAAGAACCAAAAACAATAAATCTATAGATCTAATCCACACTAATCAAGAAACCCCCGGTATCATGAAAACCCAATAACCAAGAAACTTTAACAATCAAGAAACTCCAATAACCAGGAAACCCTAACAATCAAGAAACCCTCAAAATCAAGAAACCCTAGTAATCAAGAAATCTCCACATCAAGAAATCACTTAGGAATAGAACCAATGAGTTGATAAAAAAAATACTAGGAAAATAACCAAAGAACCATCCAGTTACCACAACATTGTGTAACACCCCAGCCCAACATGAGCCTGGAATGCTATCCAACTAACATTATAACAAGCTAAAACCCGAATACCTTACTAATTTTCAGCAGAACCTCCTTTGTATAGCTAACTATACCAGGGGTTCCAACAGGTACAAATATCAAAATTAAACAACTAACATTCAGCAGATTCAATAGGTGTTCAAGGTATGCTAAATGACTAGAGCAAAATCATAAAAATTCTTTAAGTAGTTTGCTCAATTAATAAGGCATGATCTGAGCTTAATCAATTATGACAAGTTCATGGCAGTGTGCGTGCAACATATGGCTACTCCCTCCCCTACATGTCATTCCTGTGATGGGTACCTAAAAATAACAACAACAGTAAGTGTGAGTCCACAGACTCAGCAAGTACATATAACAGACATTACAATGCAAGATAATAACATCAGCATTCACTTCCAGAAGCATTCATTAAATCATACCACATGTATATGCAATACTCAAGGATCTTTTCTCTTTATCTCTTTTTTTTTGTATTTTACCGGTAATGCAAAGTATGCAACCATCGCTGCATACCCATGCCTGTACTCGTAAGCATAGGGACCAATTGTCCAATACTCTGCAAGTAAAGGGGACCTCAAGCCCGTCATATACATGACGGGGACCTTAAAGATATGCATGCTTGGTCAACACATGACCAAGTCTCAACATGATCTCAATATGCACATGCACAATTCTCTATTCATCATCAACATGCCAAAAGCAATAACATCATACACGAATTGAACTTAGTCATATGTAATACCCCAGCCCGGCATGAGCCTGGACTACTACTAAAGAAGACATTATTATAGTTAAACTAGAACAATCTGCTAATTTTTTGGCAGAACCTCCTATGTATGGTTGACTACACGGAGGTTCCCAAAATACATAAGTATATCATAACTGAATCAATCCAACATCCAATATCAATTCTAAGCATTGAAAAACATGATATTCTGCTAGGACACGTTCAAGATATCCATAGTTCGTGTCTCAACATTATTAATAACTTCGATGCATAAGGCCTAACCATCATCATCTCTTAAACAGTTCGCTTAATTATTAAAAGACACTCTAAAAGAAATAATCAACTTGAAGATATGTGTGGCAGTGTGTGACCCCAACTTAAATCTACTCCCTCCCATGCATGTCGTTCCTTCAAAAGGTACCTAAAACACAATAAAAGCAAGAGTGAGCCCAAAGACTCAGCAAGTACCGAAAAGAATCATTAACCTCACAAATTACAGCAACAATATTCACCCAAAGCTTTATTCGGAAAACATAGCTCATGATGAAGGAATACAGATATGCAATGCATCTTTTCTCTTCCACTCTTTGCCGTATTTCACCGGTAATGCGAGATATGTAACCGTCGCCGCATACCATGCCTATGCTCGCAAGCACAGAGACCAATTGCCCAATACTCCGCAAGTAAAGGGGACCTCAAGCCCACACTCCACAAGTGTGAGGAGCTCAAGCCCGTCATATACATGACAGGGATCTCAACAAATGCTTGGTCACCATGTGACCAAGTCTTCATTTTGTCAACATGATGCATATGCACAAATCATGAATCATCATAATCATACCTCCTCAGCAACATCACTTGTGAATTTAACTCATTCATACTTCTATCATGCATGTTCATAGACATTCATACGCTCAAGCAACCATGCATAATACACATTTTCACAACATTAATAATCATGGTCGACAACATCTATAACACTCTAGCATCCATAGATATCACTTTTATTCACAATACTAGCAAACAAGTACTTGTCTTAACCGCGTGAGAATGGAGGATGTGAAGACGGTGCTGCCTCCGGGACCAGTCCCTCACCTAATTCATTTAAAAACATACTAAGACAACAGTAATGTATCACATAAACTATAAAAAGCAAACACGAACTTGCAATAGTTCTTTTAATGCGAACCCAACTCCAATTTCCTAGATGCTGTTCTGTCCCCTCTGTGGGCTGTCGCGTTCTAAAATTCGTGTCTTTTAGTACGGCAGTCCAAATGAGGTTGACGAGGATCTAATAATCCTCATTTTATTATTCCATAATCATGTAATATGACGTCACATGGTATACCCCTTAATATTATAAGAGAAGAGCAAGTCAGGTAGTCGTAAGTTCTTCTACGACTACCCCCTAGTCGTAAACATTTCTACGACTATAGTGTAATTGTAAGTCCTGCTACGATTACGTCTGATCGTAAGTATTTCTACGATCAGTACCCAGTCGTAAGCTTTTCTACGACTACCCCCTTGTCGTAAGTTCTGCTATGACCAGCTCTGCTACGACTTCCTCACGACTAACTGGGTTCACTCGTCAGAAGACCCGTTTAATGGTGAGAATCTAAGCAGTCAAAATACGTAGTTATGCCTGAAATAACTACAAATGATTTCCCACTATCTCTGATTGATAACCGTTGAACAGCGTGGGGGGTTACTACTCCGATAATTACTCTCATTATTACGCAATAATGAGCCTAACTAGCCTGGAACGACAACTGCCCGAACAGTATGGTATAAATAGGTGTCTTTTAGAGATAGAAAGGGGAGGCTTTTTGGGAAAACAGGGAGTAAGACCCTCGGCTGATTGTAATCCAGATACCCAATACAAGATACACAGGAGTAGGGTTATTATTCTCACCTGAGAAGGCCCGAACCTGTATAAAAATCCCCGTGTCTCTCTCGTCTGCGTGATCAATTGTGGAGACCCCCTGAATCAAACAATCTTTACGTAAGATCGGTTCTAAAACACCGACAGTTGGCGCCATTCATGGGGTTCTTCTGGTAATTCTTTGTCAACAGTTCTTTCTTTTCTCTTTGATGCTACCATGGCAGGAGAATGGAACGAGGAGAATTGGTTCAACTTGGCCGATTACGCAGACGTCGATATGGATGCCGGTTTCGATTACGAGCCGAGTATCGAGTCCTCTAACGATGTTGCCGCCTCTGGAGATCTTCTATCAGATCTCGGAGACTGCATCATTACCGGAGTTGAGGAGGGATCCTTATCCCCCACGACAGTACGCCCAGTCGAGGAACCAATTTCCTCGAGGGGCAAGGGTCAACATGACCGACAACAGGTCTGTATCAGGGCAAATTCGCGACACGACGTGAGTTTTTCCTCCAAGTGTTCGAGTCCCTCCAAGACAGTTCGACTTAGCAAGACAGGTTCTGGAAGCCATCATTCCGGAACTCCATCAGCATCTGATGGTCCTCCCTCTCCGAGTACTTCCGTAGGGAAGAGGATTGAACACACTGTTCAATCCAAGTCCAACCGTCGCCGACGCAGGACCCACCTGCAGACGGAGACGGTTATAACCCGGAGTTCTCCTACTTGGAGGGGTTTACTCCAAGTCGCCAGATGGTGTCGCTCGACTACTCCTCAAGTGAGGAGGTCTCGAGCGCAAGTGGAGGTCATCGAAGGGAGGTCTTTGTCCTTCCCTCTGATAAGGTTCGTTCTCTCAGAAGAAGGATTGACGATGCTCCCCGACGGGCACACTCTACACCACCTCGTCGCAATGGCAAGGACACCACCGCTGGCGAACGAGACGAACACTTTAACGAACGTGCGGGACATCCTCAACATTCTCGCACTCCATTAAAACCAACCCAGGGGTCTGAAATAGGCCATTCTGAGATAACCCGACAGAGAAAAATAGAAAATAGCGGCTCAGAAAAACCTTTCTGAGCGTGCTTATTTCCAGTCGGAAGAAGCTCAAGAACTCCAGCACATCAACGACTTGCTGGAAAACCCAACTCAAGAACTCGCTCGAGCACCAGGGTATGATCTCTTTGCAGAACAGATCACGCAAAGGCTTCGCGACACGATGGCCAAACTCGAGCGTCTTCGTCGAACACAACCAGGAAGTCGTAGTACTATGACTCCTTCTTCTACCAGCTGTTCAGATAACTCCTCGCATAGAAGGCGGCATGACCTTCACTCACGTCGCTCTCCTAACCTGAGGAAGACACAACAAGCCCCCAGGAGAGGTGATCTTTCACCACTTTGGTGACGGGGTGCACGGCGGCAAGCGGAGTACGAGGAGTATTTCCCTCGTAAAGCTGAGACCTATCATAGGTCCAACCCTCCTGTGGCTGGGTATCGACGAGTACGATCGCCCGACGACATTAACCCTTCTTTTCTGCAAAGAAGGAGGCAACAGGTTATCTCAAGGTGTCGGGCGTTTTCACCCGACCTTTGAGCGGTTTGCTGGCCGCCTCGTTTCCGACCAGCAAATTTGGAGAAATTCGATGGAACCCAGAATCCCATCAAGTTCCTCCAGATTTATACTACAGCTATCCGAGCTGCAGGAGGAGGAGAGCATGTCATGGCGAATTATCTTCCGACTATGCTCGAAGGATCGGCACGATCATGGCTTTTAAACCAGCCGTTCGAATCGATCTACTCGTGGCAACACCTTTGTGATATTTTGCTGGCAAATTTCCAGGGCACTTACAATTGCCCTAGAAAGGAGGATGACCTGCACCGGATAAGGCAGAACGACCATGAAACGCTACGCCAATTCATCAGGCGCTTTAGTCAGGTTCGAAATTCTATTCCGGAAGTTTCTGACTCATCTGTAATCAAGGCTTTCAAGCAGGGAGTCCGTAGCAGAAGGATAACAGAGGACATCGCTTTACATCCACCTTCCACCGTCGCCGAACTCTTTGAGATGGCCGATAGATATGCGACTGTCGCTGAAGCAGTCGAGTGGAACAATACTATTGATCGTGAAGATAACATCCCTAGGAGGCAGGCGACAGTGGTAAGAAAAAGGATAAAAAGTCTAGGAAGTCTAAGAACAAGGCAAAGAGACACAAATCTTCAGTTGCCGGTTCTAAGGAGGTCCTGGCCGTAAGCGACAAGGAGCCACGCAACCCCAAGCAAAATCCCGATCGAGACAAAGGTAAGCGCCAAGATCGGAGAAACAACAAACCTAGGTGGTGTCTCTTTCATAAAAAAGAAGGGCATGATCTTCGTAACTGCCGAGTTTTCCTACGGAAACTCAAAGACTATTACTCTAGTAAGGGGCCACTTCCTACTCTTGAACAGGTAGGCCAAACAAGTGAACAGAAGGAGTCGGATGATGAGGAGATGCCGTTCTAGGATCCACAACACACCATTGATCACATTTATGGGGGATCTTCGGCATACGAATCGCGGAGACAGCTGAAAGCTGTTGAACATGAGGTAAACACAGTCGACTCCCCTCTTGTCAATAAATTACCGAAGTGGTCAGAAGTCACCATTTCTTTTGAGAAAGGTGATTGCCCGATCCCTTCGACTAGACCAGGTCGATTTCCGATTGTGGTCGAACCCACCATCAACAATTATCGAGTCAATCGAGTTTTAGTCGATGATAGAAGCTCGCTAAACATACTGTTTACGAGTACCCTAGACGAGATGCAAGTACCCAGGACAAAGGTAAGGCCGGTACGATATTCATTTCATGGAATCGTACCGGGGTCTTCGGCCAAACCAATTGGCCAAGTTTCTCTTCCTTTAACGTTTGGCTCACCAAGCAATTTCAGGACAGAGAAGGTCTCCTTTGATGTGGTCGACTTCGATACGGCATATAATGCCATACTCGGGCGACCTACTTTGGCAAAATTCTTGATAGCTACTCATTATTGGTATCAATGTCTTAAGATGCCAGGTCCCAAAGGGGTAATCACAACATATTGTGACAAGAAGATGGCGCACTCCTGCGACCGTCGCTCCCTCGAGATGGTTGGACAATTACCAACTCGAGACGAAAGTCAGCCTTCGACTAACAAGTCGAAGCCTAAAGCTGCACCGAAGCCGAACGACCAAGTCAAAGAGGTCCCTCTGGACGCAGAGGAACCCTCGAAGACTGTTTGCATAGGGGATTCTTCCAACCTCAAATAGGAGGACGCCCTCATCACTTTCCTCCGAGCAAACGCAGATGTCTTCGCGTGGCAAGCGTTCGACATGCCCGGAGTCCCTAGGGAAGTGATCGAGCACAGGCTAGCTTTACGGCCTGATAAACTACCCGTAAAACAAAAATTACGGAGATTTGCCCCTGATCGACGAGATGCTATTAGGTCAGAATTGGACAAGTTGCTTAAAGCAGGCTTCATAAGAGAAGTCGACCACCCCGAGTGGTTGGTCAACCCTGTAATGGTTAGAAATTCGAACGGCAAATGGCGTATGTGCGTAGACTTTACTAACCTTAATAAAGCTTGTCCAAAAGATGATTTCCCTTTACCTCGTATCGATCAGCTGGTTGACTCTACTGCAGGATGTGAGATGTTGAGTTTTCTAGATGCATACTCTGGTTACCACCAGATTAGTATGTGTCGAGAAGATGAGGGGAAGACCGCATTTATTACACCGTTTGGGATATTTTGCTATGTCAAAATGCCATTCGGCTTAAAAATTGTTGGGGCTTCTTTTCAGCGGTTGATGCAAACGTCTTTTGCTCCTCAACTAGGCCGAAACCTGGGAGCCTATGTTGATGATCTGGTCGTAAAAAGCAACAAACGGCTCAATCATATCACAGACTTACAGGAAACTTTCGACAACCTCAGAAAACACCGCTTGAAGCTTAATCCCGAGAAGTGTGTGTTCGGGGTCTCTTCAGGGAAATTGCTTGGATTCTTGGTCTCCGCACGAGGAATCAAGGCAAATCCTGAAAAGATAAAAGTCATCACTCAGATGCGCCCCCCAACCACGAAAAAAGAAGTCCAGAAACTCACAGGATGCATGGCGGCATTAAGTCGTTTCATCGCACGCCTAGGAGAAAAAGGACTGTCTTTCTTCAAACTTCTAAGAAAACATGAGGGCTTCGAGTGGTCAGAAGAGGCTAACCTAGCCTTTGAGGAAGTCAAGAGGTGTCTTACGAGTGCTCCTGTCCTGGTTTCCCTGAAACTAGGAGAGACGCTCTTAATTTACCTAGCTGCCACGCCACAGGCAGTGAGCGCAGTGCTGGTCGTAGAACGTGAGAACATACAACGACCAGTCTACTACGTCAGTGAGGTTTTACACGCACCTAAGGAGCGTTACCCTCAGGTTCAAAAACTTCTATATGCCCTCCTCATATCTTCGAGGAAACTGCGACATTATTTTCAGGCGCACAAACTAGTCATCTTTATCGAGTTTCCTTGGGAGCGATCCTCCAGAATAGGGAAACAGCGGGACGCATGGCAAAATGGTCAGTTGAACTTGGGGCGTTCGACATCTATTTCGTGTCCTGAACGGCCGTTAAATCCCAGATCTTGGCAGACTTTGTCGCCGAATGGACAAATCTGAACTGTTGGGATCCCGATCGATTCCACGACCGATGGGCGATGTACTGACGGGTCACTTACGATAAGTGGCTCGGGGGCTGGGGTGGTCCTGGAATCTCCTACCGGAGAAACCTTATAGTATGCCATACAATTAAACTTTCAGGCCACTAATAACGTGGCAGAGTACGAAGGTTTGCTAGCTGGTATACGAGCCGTGAAAGCGCTCTCGATTCGACGACTACTCGTAAGAGGAGACTCTCAACTAGTCGTGAATCAAGTCGGAAAAGAGTACCAGTGCTCCAATCCGACCATGTCCTGGTACTTATCAGAAGTCCGAAAGATAGAAAAGCATTTTTTCGGCTTTGAGGCGCAATTTATCCCTAGAAAGGATAATTTCCTCGCAGACCAACTGGCTCGTCTAGCTTCTTCTCGATCCTTGGTACCGAAAGGGGTGTTTCTGGAACAGCTTCAAAAGCCGTCTATAGTCGAAGAACTAGAGACGCCTTCTATAGAAACAGCCTCTCTAGAATACGAAGATACATGGATGACACCCATCTACGAGTACCTTCAGACGGGTTCCCCACCCGATGACGATCTCGAAGCAGATCGATTATCCCAAAAGGCCAAAATGTATACTTTGGTCGAATGTGTCCTTTATAAAAGAGGAACACAAGGGGTACTCATGCGATGTATTCCGCAGAGCGAAGGATTAAAACTCCTTCACGACATACACGGAGGGATCTGTGGAACTCATGCTTCCTACAGAACGTTGGTCGGAAAAGCCTTTCAACAAGGTTTTTATTGGCCAACAGTCCTCTACGGTGCCAAAGAGCTGGTTAAAAAGTGTATACTGTGCCAGTTTCATAGCTGACAAATACACCAATCGGCTCAGGCATTGCAAACAATTCCTTTGTCTTGGCCTTTTGCAACCTGGGATCTTGATATCCTAGGATCGTTACCTAGAGCTCTAGGAGGTTTCGAGTTCCTTTTTGTGGCTATCGATACGTTCACAAAATGGATAGAAGCTGAACCTGTGACTGGGATAACAACGGAAGCAGCAAAACGGTTCATGATGAGATGCGTGATCACTCGATTTGGAGTACCAAGTCGAAATATCACAGACAATGGCAAACAGTTTACAAGCGCAAAATTTCAGGAATTTTGCGACGAGTTGGGAACTCGTTTGTGTTACACTTCTATCACCCACCCCCAAAGCAACGGGGCAGTTGAAAGAGCGAATGGCCAGATAATGAAGGGAATTAAAACCCGAGTCTTTGATCAGCTAGTCAAGCGCTCAGGAGCTTGGGTACAAGAATTACCTTCAGTATTATGGGCAATTCGTACGACACCTAGCCGAGCTACAGGAGAAACACCTTTCTTTCTAGTTTTCGGTGCCGAAGCTATGCTTTCGCCAGAACTAAAGATCAGGTCATCACGGGTCAACAAGTTTATCGACTCCATTCAAGAACAACTTCGAGCGGACGACATTAACCTGCTCGAGGAAAAGAGGAACCAGACTTTAATCCATTCCGCAGTTTACCAACAAGCCCTGCGCAGATACTACGATCGTAAGGTCCAACCTCGCAGCCTCACTGTAGGTGACTTGGTATTGAGGCTTATCCAATCCCAGTCTAATCGGAATAAACTTTCCCCCAAGTGGGAAGGTCCTTACACTGTGGTCGAAGTAATGCGTCCAGGATCGGTACGACTTGCAATGGAAGACGGCCGTGTTCTCTCAAATTCTTGGAACATCAACCAGTTACGCAAATTTTATGTGTAACAACCCTCTACGACAATAAAGTATCAGGTTCTCCCTATCTTGTTTGTCTCTTTTTTGAATTTTGCTTTTATTTTTGACCATTTTTTATGCTCATTCTCCCTGTACACTGGTTAGAAAAAGGACAACACATCTAGTCAAAGTCTCTCCCCTCTGCATGTGGTCCTGCCCGCTGGAAGGAGCTTCCTAATGTCGCTTTGTTCTTTACTATAACAACCAGTACAAAGTTTATTGGGCTCAGAAACATGGTCGAAAGTTGTTAAGCAAATTCATGACACCTTAGCTTATTTATTTTGAAAAATAATCTAAGAAGAGTGCACTTTTGAGATGCGTTCGACTACTTTTCAATTAACTTAATTGGTTTTTACTGGCCGGGGGAAGAAACACACCTAGTTGAAGCTTCTCCTTTCTGCACGTGGTCCTGCCCACTAGAAGAAACTTCCTAGCGTCGTTCCGTTTCCTACTTTTGCTGCCAGGATAACTTCGTCAGGCAAAACGAAAACAGTCGGATGAATCCTTAAGGTCCTCTAGATGTTTGTTTTGCTCAAGTTGTCGTTATTGATTTGATTAATCTGGTCGGAGATGGTAACATCACCTAGTCGAAGCATTTTTTCTCTGCACGTGGTCTTGCCCACTAGAGGGAACTTCCTAGCGTCGATCTGTTTCTAGTCTCTCGACTAGTGCAAAATAGTCGATACTCGAGAACTATAAGTCGAACAAACCTCTCTGTTTTCAGAAACTCTTTCTTTACTACTTTCTTAGTTTATTCCTAATAAACTAAGTAAGCAGTCGGGGGCTAAGATAAACTTATAAACATGACTTCATTTCTTAGTCTTAGTTTTTCCGAGTTATCATCTTACGAGTTACTAACTACTCTACGAGATGATTCGCAGGGAAAATGAAGGAGAAAGGAGGAATCGCTCATATCTGGTCTGATTATTTCTTCCTTTTTCATTATCTTACGAGTTACTAACTACTCCACGAGATAATTTCCAGGAAAAAAGAAAGGATCATATATTCATGCATCACCACCAAAAAGACTTGTCCTTACAAGAATGTATTACAAGACTACTCTGTTAAAGGAGATTCTATTTGCATCTCCTCTGCGACCTTCTCGCCAACCGACTGCATCTCTTCGATCAGTTTCTCTGCTTCAGATTCGGTGTAGTCGAAGTCGGCTTCAACGGAATGAGGATTAAGGTTAGGATCACGGGCCTTGAGTTTTGCTAAAACAAAGCTCACAGCTCCTTTGACCGCTTCCCTTATCGAATCATTCTGGTTGGTCTTCAGAGTAGACACCAGCTCTTGCAGAGTACCGACCTGTTCCCCAATGGCACTCGTATGAGCAGCCATCGTGTCATCGCGAGGAGCAACCCTCCCGGCACGAAGCCCATCGAGTACATTGTTCAGAAGTGAGATGTTATCTTGAAGATTAATCTTCATTGATTTCGCCTCCTCCTGGGAACAAGTCGAAGCCTCGTGGAGTTGTTTTATTTCAATCAATCGATCTGGAAAGAGCAAGCATTGATTAGATGAAACAATTCTATGAGAAGATAAAACAAATCAATAGCAGGTAAAAGTTCTACTTACCAGCTAATTGAGAACCCAAGTTCTCAATTTCCTGATCTTTCTCCTTCGCGATGTGGGAGATTTCACGGACAACTGAGGACTTCTCCCAGACCTCGATCTGGAGAGCCCCCACCTCGGCCTGAAGGGCCTTATTTTCGACTTCTTTTTCTGCAAAAGAATGAGAGGTTAAAAAAAAGGGGGCGAAAACCAAGATTAGAAGCAGTCGTAATTACACGTACTGTTTATTTTTTCCTGCAACCGTTGAGTTGCAGAGTTAGCCTCCTGAAGTTTCTTCAGGAGGTCGGTGGCTTTATCTCTTAGCTTTTTCGACTCGGCTTTTTCGAAGTCGAGTGAATTAGCCAAGGTCTTTTCGTCACTCTTAAACCTGAAAAGGTAAAGGGAAGACGTGAAGACACTTAAACAAGCAGTCGTAAGTATTTCTACGGCCGATGAGTGGTCGTAAGCTATTCTACGACTACCCCCTAGTCGTAAGTTTTTCTACGACTAGTACCAAGTCGTAAGTTTTTCTACGACAACCTTCTACGAGTACCAAACAAGTAGTCAGAACGATTACGAGGGTCGGTTACTCACCACCTCTCTGCTTGCTTGCAGAGTACTGCCTTCTCTTGTCGAAGTTTGACAAGTTGCCGATTGTATTCACAAATCGTAGCGATTTGCTCCATGGCTCTCTACAAGGGAGAAAAACGATAAGAGAAAGAGATAAAAATCATAAGTGAGTATCGATGAATACTTACGTTCATATTTGACCAAGCAAACATGGACATTATTCGTGATGGATCCTTCAGCCCATCCATCTCCTCGACTCGTTTCCACCAGACCCCCTCGAGTCGTTCATTGTCGAAAACATCCCCACAATTGGGAATGTTGCTGGGGTGTGGAACTTGGTTGCGAGATCGGTAGGCAAAAGATTCTACGATAGAGTCAGGGCCAAAGAAATCAGAGCAAAAGTTGAAGTACTCTTCTTCCTCTGACTCGGTGACGGGAACACCACCTGGAGGGCCGGAAGGGACGTCCTCGACAACCCCCTTACCGGCACGGCGATCGGCACTCCCGCTGCCACCAACCTCCGGTATCTCCCTCGAGGCCTCTGTCGCCTTCTTTTTAGTCTATACGACAGCCTTGGTTGTCATAGCGACTTCGGCATCCTCAGCGGTCATAGCGACCTCAGCAGCCGCAGCTTCTTCCGCCATGGGAATAGTAGCTGGATCTTCAGCTACTACCGCGGTCACACCCTTGCCAGCTGAAGGAGTGACAGCGGGCTCCTCCATAGGAGTATCCCTGGGGGCCGAAGGCGACGGGCTAAGATTACAAAACGCAGAAGTAAGTCAACTCGTAAAAAACAAAGAGTAAATGCAGTTCTTACACTTATGTTTTTTGCACACCTCTGTGCGTTGGACCTAACTTGAAACTTGGGAGCAACATTCCCGACGCAAGATTTATTCGACTTCTTCTCAACCATTGCTGGTTGAGATGCACTCGGGACAACAGGAGTCACCTCCTCCCGACTTCCTGGGTGGTCGAGATCAGTCTCGACCACCCTAAGAGCGCTGCTCCCCTCGGCCTCAGGTCCCACCGGAGCAGCGGTTTCCTTCACAAAAGGCATGAAGTTCTTCCAGTTCTCCTTTTCTAGCTGTTTTATGAAGCCACGAGAAGTTGAAACTGCGAATGATTTGTTGTAATAATAGAAGGGTACCTTAACCTTGGGGACCTTGCGCTTAAGGGCAAGGGCCTCTTCTTCTGCTCTCTTCTTCGTCGTAGCCATGTCCGCGACAAATTTAGCAAAAGGAGCAGGAGGAGCCGAACTTGAACCACCCTTATCGCCGACTCTTACCAGTCGACGTTTCTTGGATGGAGGGGACTTCGCCGACTCCGCCTGTGCAGTCGCCCCGATGACCACCAAATCGACTTCCTCGTCGTCTTGATGGTTCTCCATGCCAACTTTCTGTTGAAAAAGAAAGAAAGTGGTCGTAAGATCTTCTACGATCACTAGCCGGTTGATAGTACGACCAGCTCAAAAGTCGTAAGTATTTCTACGACATTGTCTAATCGTAAGTCCTCTTACGATTACGTTCGGTCGTAAGTTTTTCGACGATCAGTATCCAGTCGTAAGTTTTTCTACGACAAACCCGTTAGTCGTACATCGTTATATGACAACAAATCGCCTAAAGACAAAATCATTTGATTACCTTTAGGCACTCCTCTTTCTCTTCTGCGGTCAAAACCACAAGTATTTGAGGAGCCATAATGATTGCCGGATGCTTCTCGCAGATGAGCCTGACACGCGTGTCAACCTCCGCCTGCGGAAGATCTGCACACATAAACAGTACGATTAGAAGACTAAATCGGGATTAACCAAGGACAAAGCAGTAAGTTTTTCTACTCACCGTCCTTGTAATCCCTGGTTGGGTCGTCCTTTCCTGAGTACCTCCACATGGGAGGAACTCGTGCCTTCAAAGGGCTGATTCGGTGCGTGATGAAGTCCTTCACCACGTGCCAACCGGTGAGCCCCTCTGACTTCAAGTTTTTGACAGCTTGAATATAGGGGGCTATCCGGTCGAGATTACTGGGAGTCAAGTCCCAGGCAGAAGACCGCTCGGCGGCCTTTCCGGCAAATAAGAGGCTATCTTCCTTGGTAACCTCCCAGTAAAACCAGTTCTTCTTCCACCCCGGCCACGATGACCGGGTGAACATCTGAATGTACTCCTTCGACTTACTGTCGTGGAGCTTCAGACCATAGCTACCGGCAATCCCAGCTTGACGAGCCATTCCTTAATAATACTGGAAAAGCTCGAGATCCGTCGGAATCCCCAGGTAGGCCTCGCATAAGTACACGAATACACTCAGCATTGTGATGGAATTAGGACCAAGGATCACTAATTCCACCCCGAAGTGCTCGAGCACGAGTGTGAGGAAGGGGTGTGCAGGCAATCGGAAGCCGCACTCACAGTACGCCTGGAAAACTGGAATTGGGCCTTCCTCTCCCGACGGCCAATGTTGCTCATTCGCCGCAATCCACTTTACGAGAAGTCCTCGAGGATCTTCTCGCGCGACTGAGCGGTCATCTTTGCATCATCCATCTCCGACTCACCACTCAAAGACGATCCTAGCCATTTTCTCTCAAGGCGGAAGAATTAGATTTGGGAAAGCTCCAAGCAAGTGTACTGGAATCACCAATGCGGAAGAGACGAGAAAGCAACAAGCGATGGGTGAAAAGGTAAGAACCCTAAGTTTTACCTCCACGGTCCGCTTTATAACCACGCGCGAACGAAACGCCGTGGAATCCCAACAGATTTCCACCGCTTCGAATTGCTCGACGGACGGACTTTTAACTCGCCTGCTCGAAAGTCCCAAGACACTTTTTACACCTCAAGTGAAATTACCATCTTGGCCCCCAGGTCAAATGAAAAGCCGATTGGAAAAGTTTTGCTTCTGATCATAAGGCACGATTGCACCGAAGTCGTAAGATATTCTACGACTATCTTGCAATCGTAATATTCTTAACAAATTACCTTGATCAAGCATATTTCTGGTCGAGAGAAACGTTTGTTGAAGAGTTTTTCCTTCAACGTTCTTCCTACGACCTTTCGGTCAAGTAAGCTATTTTCACTTAAAGCTGGGGGGCTAGATGACGAGGATCTAATAATCCTATTATTCCATAATCATGTAATATGACGTCACATGGCATACCCCTTAATATTATAAGAGAAGAGCAAGTCAGGTAGTCGTAAGTTCTTCTACGACTATCCCCTAGTCGTAAGCATTTCTACGACTATAGTGTAATCGTAAGTCCTGCTACGATTACGTCCGATTGTAAGTCTTTCTACGATCAGTACCCAGTCATAAGCTTTTCTACGACTACCCCCCTTGTCGTAACTTCTGCTATGACCAGCTCTGCTACGACTTCCTCACGACTAACTGGGTCCACTCGTCAGAAGGCCTGTTTAATGGTGAGAATCCAAGCAGTCAAAATACGTAGTTATGCCTAAAATAACTACAGATGATTTCCCACTATCTCTGATTGATAATCGTTGAACAGCGTGGGGGTTACTACTCCGGTAATTACTCTCATTATTACGTAATAATGAGCCTAATTAGCCTGGAACAATAACTGCCCGAACAGTATGGTATAAATAGGTGTCTTTTAGAGGTAGAAAGGGGAGGCTTTTTGGGAAAACAAGGAGTAAGACCCTCGGCTGATTGTAATCCAGATAACCAATACAAGATACACAGGAATAGGGTTATTATTCTCACCTGAGAAGGCCCGAACCTGTATAAAAATCCCCGTGTCTCTCTCGTCTACGTGATCAATTGTGGAGACCCCCCGAATAAAACAATCTTTACGTAAGATCGGTTCTAAAACACCGACAGAGGTGTTCTTGGACTTCATTGAAAGGTTATCAAATTCCCCAACTAAACCTAGTTGGTGAGTCTTCCTGATTCGGCAATCTAATATCTCTTTCATGCTGATTAACAAAACATCGATTTCACGTCAGGTTCTCTTGACAGTACACTAAAACTATCATAACTTTCAGCTCATTTGTCCACATTTCACGTTCTTGGGCTTTCCTGAAAGCTACGACAATTATCTACAACTTTTGTTATACTGGATCGCTCAAGTCAGATGACTAAAACCTGACAGATTACTGACAGATTCGTAGAACAGTCACACTAATTAATTATTAACTTCTGCTATAGAGGTCCGAATAACGCGATCTTGTACTTCATCGAAAGCTAGCGATGTCCTCTACAATTCTCTAGGAGACATCCAGAACTGAATCTGCCCGTATCTACAACAAAACGTCTATCTAACACGAACTGTCCTGAGCAGGCCTGGTTACCGACATTGCTACAACGATTAAAGGTGCATCTAATTGGGGGAAAACAGGGATTACCCTTGACGAACCAATTGCTTGGCACGAAGAGCACCCACCAGCAATCTCTCCCCATGAAGATGGTCTTCTCCTCTTCTTCTACCTCTTCCTCTTCCTCTCTTCCTTCCCCTCCTTCTTCTTCCCAATGGACGGTAGTAGGGAGGACGACGCCGAGGAGAGGAGGAGCAGTAGGAGGCGGAGGTACTGTAGCGCGGCTACTGTAGCACAGGTGGCTAGGGTTTAGTCCTCCCCCCTCCCTTGCCTTCTAATGGGCTGCTAGCCCACTTATGGGCCTTGGGCCACTATGGTCGGCTCCTCTCCTCTCGAATATGAATTGGCGGCCCATTCCTCTCCTAAAATTCTGAATTTTCTATCTTATTTCTCTTAATTCTCTCTCAATTTAGTTGTTCTCTCTTGAATATTCTTCGGATACTTTTAGGGTATTACATTCTACCCCCCTTAAATGGAATTCGATCCCGAATTCTACTCACCCTTAACGCTAAAGAATAACCACAGCTAAGAACTTACTAATATTACCACGTACCTGCTGTGAACAATCCGGATAATTCTCGCGCATGCGAGACCCCAATTCCTAAGTCGTCTCTCTCTTGGACTAATGGGACAAAGGCACCTTGTCACAAACCAACGACTTGTGCCTCAGTACTCGCTCTGACCTCTCTAACAATGCACATGATGCTACTCAAAGGTCGGCGGCTTCCACGAAACTTCAAACTTTGGACCTCTTTGGTGCTCACTCAGCACTGGAACAAACAAGACGATGCGTACTCCGCGCATGGACTCAGTACGGTCCTAGCGATACGCCAATCTACAAATTCTCGTGACTAAGGAATCTATCCAACACACCTTTGGTTAAACTTCCTTTTGGTACCGAAGTACACCGTCTGCACAGAACACACGGAACTCTTGTTCCAACTCTCAGTCGATCACTTTACCTACGCAAGCAGCATCTCCTTTACAAAGGGACGCACAAAGAAATCGTCTACCAACTCACTTATCTAAAGAACTCAACTGAAAATAAAGGAGTCAAAATGCATCCAACTCAAAAACCACCTTCTCTTAGAAGAGCCCAATCCAAAATCAATGGATTTACCATGAAATCTTTTCCACTTTTCAAATAGGCAGTTTAGAAATAAATGTCACACAAGCCAAAAGCAAAATCACTCGAAAAAACCAGATTAACCATTTCTTTTTTTGTTCTTAGTTGGAAGGAATCACACATACCGACAAGAACCAACTCAATTTGTAATTGACATCCGTCATAACCACATAGTTCAAGTAAGAACTAATGGAATATCTCACTATCCAAAATCACACCCTTTTCCACAATCTTTCTTTTAATAATTTAACTTTCCCTTAAACTATAGGATCAAAATCATCGCATAACATATTAACTCATTTCTCTTAAATTGGTAACCTCAAAGCTCTGTTCTAGCGAACACAAAATCTACACTTATGCAGTGAGACTCTTCCAATCCACAATATTGTACTCTAGCCAACTTCTCTACCAAATAAATTATTTTGATAAAATAATTTCTAACACAACTCAATATAGATTTCACTCACCATCACATCCCTCAATCCGTTAAGGATAAACAATTTGAAATTCACATCATACACTCTTATTTACTAGCCTCAAAGGATACTATCAATGATCATCCCACTACTCAGAATCTACTCTTATTCTACCACTTTTACACATAATCATTGGCAACCAAGGTTCTAACATAAAAAAAAATGCAAAGCCCAAATTCAACCTCCAAAACTCCTACAACAAACTTCTCGTATAAAAGATCGAGAAATCCTCAGATTCATTCACTAAAATTTCCACACTCTAAACATTCTCAATCATTATCATCCGCATGTAAATGTTTTCTCGACCAAATTATCTGTTAAAAGGATGCTATCTTCCCGAAGGTTATTCACTAAAGCTAGGATATACCTGTCAACAACTCAACCTTACCTACTATCCGATCAATTGACATTACGGTTAGGTTACTTCGCTAATCCTACACTCATTAAACTACACTGTCATAGATCACCTACCCAACCTTGCAAAAAATCATCCAATCGCGATACTCTAACACATTGATCAAGCTTCCAGACTTTCAATAATCCCAACATTCCAACATGAATGAAGGTTCTTGGATTATAATTCGCTATGAGTTTCCCTAGTTATAACACTAATCTGTTTTATTTCAACTACAATCGTTCCATTTAAATCCAGTTCTTCCCAAGAGTTATAGGATAAAACCAAATCACTTTCGACTGATCTTCAAATAGCTTGGCCCCCATAATTCTCACTACGATCATTTACTTGATCACCACTAATCAATCGATACATTACACTCTATAAGACCTTGCAACCCAAGTCGGTTAATCTTTCCTAAATGGGAAAGAGCAAACAAATACAAGTTTTAACACACGAGAAAACACTACTCCTCATAGTGAGCACGAGACCAAGAGAAATAGTCATATAGTATTGATCTCGAAAAACAAAAGACGAGACCACAATTGAGGGCACATGTTCCACCAAAAGGGAGTTTCAAACATCAATAAATCACAATAAAACATTGCTTTTGAAACTCAAGAAACACTTAAGCGGCAACAATAAAAAAGTTACAGGTTACAATCCTGAACTCCAACCTCAAATACTTATGGTATATTTTTTTTTGTTTTTTTCTTTATCAAAGAAAACAATTTCCTTTGATTACATCACCACTTGCCAACCCAAAGAAGAAGTACTTTTTAAAAATAATTCACATTAATCACTTAAGAACCCATTAGAACAATCTCACGCATAGCCTTTCTCAACAATTTCAGCTACCACATTAAGCATGAACTACCAAAAGCTCACAAATGCAAAACTCCAAACTTTCCATTTAACCGATATTACGGGAGGCGGTCAAATTACTTTCTTTCTAAAAGAATCATCATCATTCCCACAAGTAACAATCCCTTGCTGATAATCTTATTAACAACAAGAATAACACATTCTTAACACGAATCGCTATCATCTACTCTTCCATTATAAAGCCCCCAAAGGCTTACCAAACTGTTACATACCACTTTATCATCTCATCCTCATTTGAGAGTATACCAAAATCTTCAACCTCACTACAACATCCACTTTATTTTTTAGAGGGAATCTACTACCCAACTTTAAAGGTTATACCAAGACCCTTTCATCAAGGGCATACTATAATCCGACAACTTTACCATCATGCAAACACAGGTCTCCGATTAAAATCCCATCGTAAACCTCTCCAAGAGAAACACAAACTACAAGGTTGAAACAAACCTCTTTTAACAATATCATGCTATCAGAGACTACTTATTCACTCATCCACTCAACCATTAGTGCTGCTCAACACCCACTCCAGCTATCATTAGCAATTGACAAATGTATTCATCACGTATGCAAATAGGATCCTACTTTTATTTGCAGTCACCTAACCATCTATAAACACAAAGTCAATATTCCACTTTATCCTCAGGGTTTAACGCAAAATATAGTGAAACATTCAATAATGTCATCTCCTGTAAAACAGGGTTTCACAAGTTGCTACCTCAATATTCATCTAATCCGACATAAATGTTTCAATATAGCCATTATGTATGTCCATCAAGTAACCAGTTAAAGGAAATTTCCAGATTATTGTCCACTAGGACAACAGTCAAATGCATCCTTATCTCTCTCTTCCTACACAATTAAATTTATCCATTGAGATCAAGTGATCCAACCGGTTTAGCAACCTAAACAAATTTTTTTAATGATCAACCTTCTCATCAAGTAATTACTCTATGACAACATCTCATTAATCAACTCAAATTCCAAAGATATGGGTTAAGACCAATCAGGCACGACGCTGCAAATCCGACCTGATAACTCAAACCATATCAATGAACTTCTATGTTTAACACCTCTCGCTTAAACATATCAAGACCTCACAAAAGGATTTTAACTCCCTTTGGAAAAAGAGGGATTAACTTCAAAACTCGAAATAATCCAAAAGAAATACACAAAGCCAAAGCTTTCACATGATAAAAAACTTGCAACAGAAAACTTTTAGTATCCTAAATACTAAGCGAATAAAAGAATCAGATTCTCCAATAAGAAGGGCAGAACTCCCAAGATACCACTAGAGACCAAGTGAAATACCAACAAATTTCACCATCCGCATCTATACCCAGAATTGGTCTAAATCAAGCTCAAGAAGAGAACAACTTTTCTAAAGGAATTCACCCACAGTACCTATAGCTATGGTACTCGGGGTAATCACTTCGCTAATCTCAAACTACGAACGGTGGTGTAACCTGGCAAAGCCCAGGGCCACAACCACGACCTCGACCCCTCGACAAACTCTACCATTACTCATAATAATCATAGAATCATATTATAGGTATATAAGATCATCCCATAACAGAAATCATCAATACAACATAACAGAAGCGTAAATGCAATGCTTGACCCATCCCATCATACCGTGTACCAGTGTGTCAAGTTTTAAGTTAATTAATCATTAACAAATTTTAACAAACTAAGTTACCTAAGTTTTTAATGTATTCACCATGGACCTAAAGCCCGCTCTGATACCAACTGTAACACCCCAGCCTGGCATGAGCCTGGACTACTACTAAAGAAGATATTATTATAGTTAAACTAGAACAATCTGCTAATTTTTCGGCAGAACCTCCTATGTATGGTTGACTACACGGAGGTTCCCAAAATACATAAGTATATCATAACTGAATCAATCCAACATCCAATATCAATTCTAAGCATTGAAAAACATGATATTCTGCTAGGACACCTTCAAGATATCCATAGTTCGTGTCTCAACATTATTAATAACTTCGATGCATAAGGCCTAACCATCACCATCTCTTAAGCAGTTCGCTTAATTATTAAAAGACACTCTAAAAGAAATAATCAACTTGAAGATATGTGTGGCAGTGTGTGACTCCAACTTAAATCTACTCCCTCCCATGCATGTCGTTCCTGCAAAAGGTACCTAAAACACAATAAAAGCAAGAGTGAGCCCAAAGACTCAGCAAGTACCGAAAAGAATCATTAACCTCACAAATTACAACAACAATATTCACCCAAAGCTTTATTCGGAAAACATAGCTCATGATGAATGAATGCAAATATGCAATGCATCTTTTCTCTTCCACTCTTTGCCGCATTTCACCGGTAATGCGAGATATGAAACCGTCACCGCATACCATGCCTGTGCTCGCAAGTACAGGGACCAATTGCCCAATACTCCGCAAGTAAAGGGGACCTCAAGCCCGTCATATACATGACGGGGATCTCAACAAATGCTTGGTCACCACGTGACCAAGTCTTCATTTTGTCACATGATGCGTATGCACAAATCATGAATCATCATAATCATACCTCCTCAGCAACATCACTTGTGAATTTAACTCATTCATACTTCTATCATGCATGTTCATAGACATTCATACGCTCAAGCAACCATGCATAATACACATTTTCACAACATTAACAATCATGGTCGACAACATCTATAACACTCTAGCATCCATAGATATCACTTTTATTCACAATACTAGCAAACAAGTACTTGCCTTAACTGCGTGAGAATGGAGGATGTGAAGACGGTGCTGCCTCCGGGACCAGTCCCCCACCTAATTCATTTAAAAACATACTAAGACAACAGTAATGTACCACATAAACTATAAAAGCAAACACGAACTTGCAATAGTTCTTTTAACGCGAACCCAACTCCAATTTCCTAGATGCTGTTATGTCCCCTCTGTGGGCTGTCGCGTTCTAAAATTCGTATCTTTTAGTATGGCAGTCCAAATGAGGTGTTCTTCGACTTCATTGAAAGGTTATCAAATTCCCCAACTAAACCTAGTTGGTGGTCCTTCCTGATTCGGCAATCTAATATCTCTTTCATGCCGATTAACAAAACATCGATTTCACGTCAGGTTCTCTTGACAGTACACTAAAACTATCATAACTTTCAGCTCATTTGTCCATATTTCACGTTCTTGGGCTTCCCTGAAAGCAACAACAATTATCTACAACTTTTGTTATACTGAGCTTCTCTAATTGTTCATTTAACTGATCGCTAAAGTCATATTCCTAAAACCTGTCAGAGTACTGACAGATTCGTAGAATAGTCACACTAATTAATTCATAACTTCTGCTACAGAGGTCCGAATAACGCGATCTTGTACTTCATCGAAAGCTAGCGACGTCCTCTACAATTCTCTAGGAGATATCCTGAACTGAATCTGCCCGTATCTACAACAAAATGTCTATCTAACATGAACTGTCCTGAGCAGGCCTGGTTACCAACATTGCTACAACGATTAAAGGTGCATCTAATCGTGGGGAAACAGGGATTACCCTTGATGAACTGATTACTGGGCACGAAGAGCACCCACCAGCAATCTCTCCCCACGAAGATGGTCTTCTCCTCTTCTTCTACCTCTTCCTCTTCCTCTCTTCCTTCCCCTCCTTCTTCTTCCCAATGGACGGCGGCAGGGAGGACGACATCGAGGAGAGAAGGAGCAGTAGGAGGCGGAGGTACTGTAGTGCGGCTACTGTAGCACAGGTGGCTAGGGTTTAGTCCTCCCCCCTCCCTTGCCTTCTAATGGGATGCTAGCCCACTTATGGGCCTTGGGCCACCTTGGCCGGCTGTGATACCCTAAAATATATTCGAAAGGATTAGTCGGGAGAAATTAAATAAATCGGGAGAAGGGTTTTTTAGAAAATCATCAAATCAGGAAATGAGAGGGGGTTTTTCTGTAATACTCCAACTTATTGTAATGAAGGAAGCAGTGAAAAGAGAAATTAAACTTCAAACGAGGGAAAATCTGCAATTCTTTGACAACCTGGGCTTCGGGCTTTGGCCTAGGAGGCCCATGAGGGGCCGGCCACTAATAAAAGGAGGGGGAAACCCTAGCCCACCACTGTAGCACGCATTGCTACAGTGTTCCGCCGCCGCTACAGTGCCGCTACAGTGCGCGCCCTCCTTGCACTCCGTTGCTCTCTCTTGGTGGTGCTCTCCCATTGCTGTCGGCCAAGGAGAAAGGAGGAGGAAGATCATCTTCTCCAAAGTTCTCCCACCTACGTCCTGGTTGCTACAAGGGTAACGAGTGCCGATCCTCATCGTTTGATTAGTGGTAGATGTGTTTTGGTTCAATTTTGATTAGATCGATTTGCTGCGGGTAGAAATTCGATTCTGTCCAGATTGTTGCGTGGACTTTTTCGTGATGTTAGAGGCCGAATCTGAGTTTCCCATCTCCTAGAGATATGTAGGTCTTGTTCTTAGCTTTCGGTGGCCGCCAAGATCACCTAATTCCGACTTTCGAGTCAAAAGTTATGATAGATTTAATATCTGCTGTCCAGAATCCTGACGAGAATTAGCAGTCTCTGTTTAGGTTGATATATGGCCTAGTTAGACGGTGATTCAGAGGTCTTGCCCATAACAAATTTTGAAGGTGATATCACTAGCTTTCAGGATTGATAAAGAACACCTCATTTGGATTTATAGATCAAAAGTTATGCACTTTTCTTTGTGACTGTCCAGATTGTAGATCAGTCTGTCCAGATTGTATGTCAGTTTCTATCTTTAGTTTTGACCCGTGTGCCACTTTTTGTTAAAGACAAAATTTGAATGTCGTGCCAACTAGTTTATTGTAGGTAATTTCATAACCTTTTCAGATTGTTAAAGAACGCTCAATTCGGAGTTGTAGATTAAAAGTTATGGTTGTTTTAGTATTGCTGTCCTGTTTGTTCAGACAGAAGCTGTGCTGCTGTTTTGTTTTCTTTATTAGAGAAGTTTATTGGCCGAATTGGGAAATCTCATCAACTTGAATGTTATAGATATGTTCGTTAAGATGAGGTAGGATCTGGACTCATCTCATTTCGAGTCCCACGTCATTAACTACTGTCATTTTCGTGCTGCTGTCCCGACACGTTTTGGGTTGCAGCCTGTTTTTCAGATTAGGTTTTATGGCGATTCCTTGGGAGTTCAAGGGGGGTATTGTAGACTATTAATTCGGGTTGGATTCTATGTTGTTCTTATTTCGGTTATTTAATTGTTTAGGCCACGAGGCTACGGGTTTGGGAGCGCCATCGTTGCCTGCTAACGCGTCGCAACGCGGAAGGCAAGTACTTTGTTGCTTTTGAGTCTTTGTGATTGTGAATGTTTTCATGAATATAGTGTGACATATTGTGTTACCCGAGATGCGGAATTGGTTATGTTCTTTCATTATGTGGAGTATATACTGAGAGATGGTATTATCACTGTTCATGTTCATATCATGCATCCTTTTATTCATGTTATGTCCACGGAGTGGATTGTAAGTCCCACCATTCCAATGTGGGCAAATTTGGACATTGTCATGTCCCGTCCACGGAGTGGATTGAAAGACCCATCAATTCCAGTATGGGCACGTAAGACCCATCAATTCCAGTATGGGCAGCTTTGGACACCTATATGAAACGTTCTTCATATAGGACTTGGATCCCGCAATTTTGTTAAGGTGCGGGCTTAAGTGAACACCGACGGTGTGTCACTCACTATACCGTATAAGCATGTGTGCAGTCCATCCTTGAGTACATTCATTCATGCCATGCATTCCTAAGTTTTCATTCGATGTATGCTCATATTCTCTTATGATGATGACTTGTTCATATGTGTGTTATGTCCCTTTATCAGACTTGCCGAGTCGTGGACTCACTCTTGCGTTGTTTGTTTATTTTAGGTAACCCCGATGTTGGCTCACTTGGGAGGGAGTAGACACGCACTACTTGTTCACATCATCCAATTCATGTTCAAGATTAAATTTAGTTCTATCTTACATTCGTAAATGATGAACTGTAATAATAAATTTATAATTGGTGAAGGAAGGATACCTTCTCCACATTGATGTTGAATTATTATGCATGTGAACTTTCATTATCAATGAACTGAAATAAATAGATTAGATGGTGAAGGAAGGATACCTTCACCATGTCTTGGTTGTTTTGATACTATCATTAGTTGATTTTATTCAAATTCTTCCGCATTATGGATGTATGTTAGATGTTTTAGGTGACATCTTGGCTTCCAATAGCCGTGGTGTTACGATTGGTATCGAGCGGGCTTTAGGTCGGTGGTAATTAAGATATTAAAATGACACACTTGTGTACTGATGAGGTGGGGTTTGGGTAATCCAAAGATATCCGTATTTCTAGTGATGTGATTCATCATGTTGAACTGTTCTTGAATTGCTTCCGCACTATCATTCTTGTGGTTAATCTATGATCTCTTTGTGATATTCAATATCTATGAACTAATTCTATGATTGTCATGAGATGATCCTGTATATTCATAATTGAGTATTTTGGTGAAGCGTGTTGTTATCGGATGATAAGAAGTGGAGGTCGTGGTTGTTACTCCGATTCACTGTGTTACACCACCGCTCACACGACGTGGTTAGAGGAGTAGTTAACCCAGTATCATAGTTTCAGTGCTAAGTGTGAGATGCTTTAGAAAGTTGTTCTCTTCCTTCATTTCGAATTTGGCAATTCTTGTCTGTGGTGGTTGATGAATTTCTCCGAGTTTGTGGTTCATGATAGTTTATGGTTTTCAATAGATCCTCTTGGTTCTCTCAAACAAATATTGCTTTTCAACCGTTGAGTTGCTTTACCACTTGTGGTCGTTGTCAATTGGCAAGATTGATGTTTTCATGGTTGCTCCTTCTTTCTCATTGAAAAGAATGACTCATTTACTCGCTTGATAGCTTGGTTAGTGAGAGTTTTCTCTGTAAGTTCGTTTGCATGGGAAAGCTTTGGCTTTATGCGTTTCTTTTGGATTACTTCGAGCGTTGAGGTTTGAAGTCTCTCTTTTGCTGTAGTAAGGTGTTAGAATCTTTTTGTGATGTATTGCCATGCTTAAAATGAGAAGTAATAACTAAACGAATAAATTGTTACGATATGAGTTACCAAGTTGGGTTATTAGCATGGTGCAAATCAATTATTCTTAACTACCATCCATGAAAGTGAAATTGATTAATTTGAAATGTCCTTGTATTTGATACATGGTGTAGGTTAAATAAAGACTGTCCATATCCGTTCAGAACCTATAGATCTTACGTAAGAGCAAGATTTGTCTATTTCCTGGTATGCTAAAATTGTTGAAACTTGCATAAAGGACCAGATGGGTGCTGGTGTATCGATTCGTGAAACCTTGTTTATAGAAAATTATGTTAGTGAATATTTAATCATGTTTTGAAATGATTTCTGAACAAAGGTGAAATGTGAATCTATGTTTACATATGGTTATGTGATTACAAATGGAATTAGTACTGTATGTACACACATGATTAATACCATCATCGATTGTTAATGAGCGCTGAAGAAGGTGCTAAGCAACACCAATAGTTGAGTAGATTAATTTCGTAAGTAGTCTTTGCTATCGTGCCTTGTGATATTGATATTGCTTAGCATAATCTTGTTATAATAAATTTGTTTCAACCTTGTGGTTTTTATTCCCTTTGGGAAGTTTTAGGATGGAGTAATAAAGTTTGGTGATTCTCAATACTAGTGTATGTTGTCGATGTTATTAACTCGTCAAAATGTGAGAAGGAGGTTAATTCTCGTAGTAATTTGATCACCTATGGTGATATTCTCTAAATGATCAAATTTCAAGTTTTATGTTCATGATCTTTGAGGTTCAGGCTTTTATGTGGTAAATGAAGTTTATCGAGTAACGATATGTTGCAAAGTTATAATGGTTCTTGATGATGCAAGTGCTTGATTTTGAATACTTATTTGTTCTTATCGTTAAGATTCGATATTCTCTTCTTGTGAGGCTTATGCTTTCAATCGTGGACTTCACTTATGTTCTATAAGTTCATTGCTTAATTGGTTTCTTCCTTGGTCCCGTGTTCAATGCGAGTGGTAGATGAGTTTTCTAGTTGGTGAAAGTCGTTTCAATTTGTCTCTTCTTTTGAGAAAGAATCAACCCATTCTTTTCACGTGGGTCTTTCGAAGTGTTTTCTAATTGTTGTTGTGAAATTGATGTTAATACCCATAGTAATTTGATCGCCTTTGGTGATATCGTTCAGATGAGAATATTTCAAGTTTAGCTTTCGTGATATTTTCTTTGAGCTATTGAATCAGCTGGTAGCTGAAATTATTTTAAATAAATTGAGGTATTGAATTGTCTTGTTGCTTCTTAAGAGATTCATGTGATTGAATCTTAACGGATTGGTTTGAGTTGGCAACGTGAAGTCGCAATTAAAGAAAATTATGTTGGTTCCTTAAAAGGAGATTAATCTGCTTGCTTTTCATGAAATCCCGTAGTTGGAAAAGTTTCGAGTTTGGTGATTGATGTTATTTGGATCTCATGTTTCTTGTGTAGTTGAACGGTTCTGAACAAATATGACGTATTGAAGAATTTCATTGGTTCTTAATTAGTCCTTGTGGTTTGGACTAAAGATCTTATCTTGTACGTTGTGGCAAAGCGATGTTAGTCAAAGAATTAATTTAGTGTTAAAGGAAAGAGTGCAGAGGAATATTTGAGAATTTGAGTCAAGTTTTGTAACTCGTGGTTATTTGAATTGTTCATAAACTTTTGCTCTTTTCACTCAAGAGTTGTCGAGTTCCAATCGCAATGTCATTTTCTTATTGGTTGTTATTTGCTATTTCCATTTCGATGTGATGCGTGCCCTCCATTGTGAACTCAACTTTCGTTTTCCCAGATCTTTATTACAGTTATTTCTTTTGGTCTCGTGCTCACCGTGAGCGACAACATTTTCTGTGTGGTGAAAGTTGTTCTTGTTCGCCTCTTTTTTGAGAAAGGATCAACCGCTTTGTGCTATAAAGTTTTACAAATCGTGAGTTGTTAATTGTTTGGTGGTGGTTAAGTGATTGTAGGGGTGAGATTTTGCTACCCAGCTATTGGATGAGTAATAGAAGATGAGTTGGTTTTGACCTGAACCTCTTGGAGGGAAGTTGATTCAGATGGAATGTATGGTTTCGAAGTAAAATTGTATATTGTTCGACTAAGTAAGACTTATGGTATAGTGTAGTTCCAGAACCTTGGTTCATGTTGAAATGTTGGGGATTATCAAATGTATGGAAACCGTAATCAATTTTATAGAGTAACACTATTGAAAGTATCGCGATGTTGTATGAGTGATTCCTGATGAGGTCAATAAGTGAGTATGTCGGAATTGTGGGGATCTTAGAGATTTAAGCCGATGATTTCATTATTTGTTATAAGAGGAATTCGTTGTAGAGGTCTTGGAGGTTAAGTCTGGGCTTTCCATTGACATGCTAGACTTTTGGTCGCCCAAAGTTTTGTGTGTAGAGGAGATAGAACATTGGAGTATCCTGAGTAGTGGAATGATTGTCAATAGAACCCTTCTGATGTAGTTCATGAGCGGGTGTACTGAGGATTCTGATGTGTTATTCTTGAAAGTTGGAGGTGATGAGATTGCATGGGTTTTTGAGGTGCTTTGGTGCCTTCTATCAAATTAATGTCATCAGTTGAATGAGTTGTCTAGAGTGTTCAGTGGAATCAATAGAGTCTCTCTACAAAGGTGTGGATGATGTATTTCGGTTTAAGCCTAATTTGAGGATGTTAAATTAAGAGGTTTGAGACCGTGCGGTATGCGATGAATTGGATTCCAAAGTTTGAGAGAAATTTTATTCCTAAAAGAGGAACTGAGAAAATTGGTACTTCCTCAAAGAAGTGACACGTTTCTTTGATTCTTGTTTGAGCTTTGTGTTTTGGGCGAATGTCTTTCGCAAGTTGAGCACGACGTTTATGTTGGCATGTGTGGTTCTTATCGGTTCGGGAAGAATAAAGGGAGTTTTTATTTGGGCATTCAAGTGTTTTTCCCTTTGGTTTTCGTGGACGTTTATTCGCAAATTGCCACTTGGAAAGTGGAAAGGTTTTCTTGATGAAATTCGATTTCGGATTTTGCTCTTGATGACCAGTTGGTAACGTATAGTTGCGACGTGAATCTTTCTTATTCGAGGTGTTTTGCCGGTAAAAGAGTTTGCTTAAAGAGATTTCGATCGTGTGTTTCCAGTTAAAGGAGGTGATCCTTGTTTTCAGTGAAGAGTTCAATTAAGAGGTGGAATAAGAGTTCCGTGTTCTTTGTGCGTGTCGTGTGGTTCGTTATCTTTGGGAAGGTTAACCCAAGATACATTGGGTTGTTTTCGCTAGTTGGCATATCGCCAGTCCGTCTCGAGTCCGCGCGCGAGTACGTAACGCCTTGTATGTTCTCGTGTCGAGTGAGATCTTGCCTTCGAGTTTCGTGTGCGTGAACCTTAGCGGTGTGGATCACAACGTGCGTGGTTACCGTTGTTCGTTCTCGATCGTGGTTGTTCTTTCGCTTAAGTGTGTTTAGATTCGGGTGAATCACGTTAAGGGGAAGAATGTGATACCTAAAATATATTCGAAAGGATTAGTCGGGAGAAATTAAATAAATCGGGAGAAGGGTTTTTTAGAAAATCATCAAATCAGGAAATGAGAGGGGGTTTTTCTGTAATACTCCAACTTATTGTAATGAAGGAAGCAGTGAAAAGAGAAATTAAACTTCAAACGAGGGAAAATCTGCAATTCTTTGACAACTGGCTTGGGCTTTGGCCTAGAGGCCCATGAGGGGCCGGCCACTAATAAAGGAGGGGAAACCCTAGCCCACCACTGTAGCACGCATTGCTACAGTGTTCCGCCGCCGCTACAGTGCCGCTACAGTGCGCGCCCTCCTTGCACTCCGTTGCTCTCTCTTGGTGGTGCTCTCCCATTGCTGTCGGCCAAGGAGAAAGGAGGAGGAAGATCATCTTCTCCAAAGTTCTCCCACCTACGTCCTGGTTGCTACAAGGGTAACGAGTGCCGATCCTCATCGTTTGATTAGTGGTAGATGTGTTTTGGTTCAATTTTGATTAGATCGATTTGCTGCGGGTAGAAATTCGATTCTGTCCAGATTGTTGCGTGGACTTTTTCGTGATGTTAGAGGCCGAATCTGAGTTTCCCATCTCCTAGAGATATGTAGGTCTTGTTCTTAGCTTTCGGTGGCCGCCAAGATCACCTAATTCCGACTTTCGAGTCAAAAGTTATGATAGATTTAATATCTGCTGTCCAGAATCCTGACGAGAATTAGCAGTCTCTGTTTAGGTTGATATATGGCCTAGTTAGACGGTGATTCAGAGGTCTTGCCCATAACAAATTTTGAAGGTGATATCACTAGCGTTCAGGATTGATAAAGAACACCTCATTTGGATTTATAGATCAAAAGTTATGCACTTTTCTTTGTGACTGTCCAGATTGTAGATCAGTCTGTCCAGATTGTATGTCAGTTTCTATCTTTAGTTTTGACCCGTGTGCCACTTTTGTTAAAGACAAAATTTGAATGTCGTGCCAACTAGTTTATTGTAGGTAATTTCATAACCTTTTCAGATTGTTAAAGAACGCTCAATTCGGAGTTGTAGATTAAAAGTTATGGTTGTTTTAGTATTGCTGTCCTGTTTGTTCAGACAGAAGCTGTGCTGCTGTTTTGTTTTCTTTATTAGAGAAGTTTATTGGCCGAATTGGGAAATCTCATCAACTTGAATGTTATAGATATGTTCGTTAAGATGAGGTAGGATCTGGACTCATCTCATTTCGAGTCCCACGTCATTAACTACTGTCATTTTCGTGCTGCTGTCCCGACACGCTTTTGGGTTGCAGCCTGTTTTTCGATTAGGTTTTATGGCGATTCCTTGGGAGTTCAAGGGGGTATTGTAGACTATTAATTCGGGTTGGATTCTATGTTGTTCTTATTTCGTTATTTAATTGTTTAGGCCACGAGGCTACGGGTTTGGGAGCGCCATCGTTGCTCGCTAACGCGCCGCAACGCGAAGGCAAGTACTTTGTTGCTTTTGAGTCTTGTGATTGTGAATGTTTTCATGAATATAGTGTGACATATTGTGTTACCCGAGATGCGGAATTGGTTATGTTCTTTCATTATGTGGAGTATATACCGAGAGATGGTATTATCACTGTTCATGTTCATATCATGCATCCTTTTATTCATGTTATGTCCACGGAGTGGATTGTAAGTCCCACCATTCCAATGTGGGCAAATTTGGACATTGTCATGTCCGCCCACGGAGTGGATTGAAAGACCCATCAATTCAAGTATGGGCACGTAAGACCCATCAATTCCAGTATGGGCAGCTTTGGACACCTATATGAAACGTTCTTCATATAGGACTTGGATCCCCGCACTTTTGTTAAGGTGCGGGCTTAATGAACACCACGGGTGTGTCACTCACTATACCGGTATAAGCATGTGTGCAGTCCATCCTTGAGTACATTCATTCATGCCATGCATTCCTAAGTTTTCATTCGATGTATGCTCATATTCTCTTATGATGATGACTTGTTCATATGTGTGTTATGTCCCTTTTCAGATTTGCGAAGTCGTGGACTCACTCTTGCGTTGTTTGTTTATTTTAGGTAACCCCGATGTTGGCTCACTTGGGAGGAGTAGACACGCACTACTTGTTCACATCATCCAATTCATGTTCAAGATTAAATTTAGTTCTATCTTACATTCGTAAATGATGAACTGTAATAATAAATTTATAATTGGTGAAGGAAGGATACCTTCTCCACATTGATGTTGAATTATTACTGCATGTGAACTTTCATTATCAATGAACTGAAATAAATAGATTAGATGGTGAAGGAAGGATACCTTCACCATGTCTTGGTTGTTTTGATACTATCATTAGTTGATTTTATTCAAATTCTTCCGCATTATGGATGTATGTTAGATGTTTTAGGTGACATCTTGGCTTCCGAATAGCCAGGGTGTTACACCGGCTCCTCTCCTCTCGAATATGAATTGGCAGTCCATTCATCTCCTAAAATTCTGAATTTTTTATCTCATTTCTCTTAATTCTCTCTCAATTTAGTTGTTCTCTCTCGAATGTTCTTTCAGATACTTTTAGGGTATTACATCATACTTTTAGCATTCACCATTATTAGTACACAAAACATGCCAGCAACCATGCATCGCTATCATGTATCAAATACACGCAATCATGATCAAGCATTCACAATTAATGTATCAAACAATGTACTTGCCTCAACCGTGGGAGAACGAAGGATGCGAAGAGGGCGCTGCCCCCGAAACCAATCCCCCACCTGAATTAAGTTAACAAGCACTCTAAGATAACAATATTGGACCAAAACAAAGCTAGAAGCACTTACGAAAAAAAAACTATACTCTCTCGCGCAAGCCCAACTCCAAAATCCTAAACAGCAGTCTATCCCCTCGACAGACAATCATAATAAAAAATTCATATCTTTTAGTATATAGATCCAAATGGGGTGTTCTTGTACTCTCTAGAAAGCTTATCAAATCCCCTATCTAAACCTAGTTGGTGAGACTTCCAGATTCGGCAATTTACTACCTCTACCAAGCTGATGAACAGAACAACTAATTCTCATTGAGTTTTTGGACAGAGATATTAAAACCATCATAACTTTCAGAATAATGATCCAAATTTTTTGTTCTTTAGCTTCCTCGAAAGCTAAGACAATTATCTACATGTTTCATTATAGTGAGACCTCCTAGAAATTCCTTTAGCTATCCTCTTAAGCCTGATTACTAAAAACTGTCAGAATTATGACAGAACTGCAGAACAGCAGTGCTACGAAATTCATAACTCCTAAACTGCTCGTCCAAACGACGTGATCTAATACTCTACTGAAATCTAAAGACGTGACCTACAAATCTCTAAGAGATGGACAGATCAAATTCCACGGTTAACATCCTCAAAATAGTCTGGCACTACAGACTGCTTTAAACCGATCTAATACCGATATTACTAAAATACAAGAATTTACGGCTAAACGATCTACAAATCGAATCAAAATTAAACTAGGGCTTGTAAAACACTTCCAGATTGTTACCCTTGAAGATCATCCAAAGAAGAAAACGTGGTCCTTCCTCTTTTCCTCCCTTCTACTTCCCTTCTCTTCTCTCTTCCTCCCTTCTTTCTTTATCTTGGCCGACGGCAAGGAGGGGTGCGTACTGTAGTGTGGTGCTACAGTTCATGCTATAGTAAATACTAGGGTTTGCCCCATCTCCCCCTCTTGGGTTTCGTGGATCAAAGGTCCAAGGCCCAGGTTCTCACATAACTACGAAAACCCCCTTTTTTCTCTTTCTAATTTTCTCTTTTAAGCGATTTCCTTCCTTAGAACAATTCGGAGTATTACACATTGATACCTAATATAGTATAGCAATCACATACAAACCTGTTTTTTATGGGGAAGGAGGCTAAGATGCCTTAATTGGGGGGTTCTAAGGAGAAAGATTGAAGTGGATTTGTTGTGTGTGTGAGGAATGGATCATCGTGGTGAATTGGGGGTGGAGGTGCAGATGGGGGAGAGGGGATTGAGGTGGAGGGAGAGGTAGGATTAGTGGGCTGCAGCTAGCTCTCTAAGGTTTTCAATGGGTTGGACTTATTATGAATTGCCCTTGACGTGGGAATGCTGGTACATGGCTACTCGAGGGGGAAGGCAAAAGTGGTATTTCACGCAAAGTAGCTAAAATGCTGGGTGCAATCTTGTTGGTTCCCTGAATTCTTGAGGACACTATGGAGGGATTTTTTGTTTTTGGAGGGAAGGTACGCAGGAATCTTTTAGACACCATAGTGAAAGAAAGAGAAAATAAATAAGTATTTTTTAGAACAGATTAAATAAGCTTTTTATTATACAGAAAAAAAATCATAGGCTAACTCCTAGCTAGAATTATATACAAATTGAACTACATTTGGGCATTTCATCAAGCAGCTTGGATGCACGAAAAAATGAGAGTTTTCTTTTCTAATATCACTAAACCAATGTGCAAATTGTTTTAAAAAGCAATCATTAGCAAGCCAATCATCAAAGACAATCTTTTATATGCAAGATTTCAGAGAACCAAAGATATAGGAATTGGAATTTGAAAGTTGAACTCACTGTTTCTGGATCCCACACAAAATTGGAATGATCTGCCTACTCTGACATGAACGAAGAGATTACATGAGATGAGCAGATCAAGATCAGAGGAAGAGTGGAAGAAGATTGGAGTGCCAATTTTGAGTGTGCTCCTGTAGAGCTGCTACCCCCATTCTATTTGAGAGAGAATGAGGAAAGTGCTATCTGAGATAGATTGGGGAAAGGGTTGAGGTGTGTAATGCAGTCGACCACTTATACATGACATTTTTTTATCTTTGTCATAAATGTACATATTTTATGACAAAAGTAATCGTCTTTAACATCTAAACTTCTATGACAAACAAATATCATCACCAAAGAATTAGATATCATCATAGATTATCTTTCACTAGGTCGCGCCCCTCCCCTACGATTTGTTGGGATACGAGTAGGCTACGTTAGCAACAATTCAAAATTTCTACCACGTAAACCAAGATGCCAAGTAAGTTAGATTATCACAGATCATTACCACCAGACACGCAGTGCAGCAGAAGAAGAGTCAGAGCAGCCTGGTCCGATGAAGAACACATTGATGTAGTGGTCGTAGATGATTGTCCAACGTCCTCGTAGTCGATCGTCTCCTCCAGCAACCTCTGCAATTCCTTGTGAAGATCGCGGATCGTCCTCAGCGCAACAGCAACTGCAGTAGCGCCTCTACGGTATCAACACGTCCAGAGAAGGAACATCTGTACACCCGTGTGCTAGCACCAAGTCGCACGGGAAGGCTCTCTCAAGAATATGGCGGTTAGGGTTTCGGTGGAACAACTCACAAGTGTCACCCTCCCCCCCTTATCTTTACGATAGCCTCAAGCATCTCCTTATATAGTGCCCCGTGTCGGATCCTATCCGAACACGTTTGATGAATCGTATTCGTACTGGTTTATTCCATCCCATTAAGTGTGTGACCCGTTAGGTTTATGTGTAATCGGTTGTAACTCGGAAACCCTTTCTGACCACAAGTCGTAGCGGTACCTAGCAGAACATAATGATTCCCGAATACACACAAATTATATCAGACAAACCTTAATGCAATATAATCTATGACTTGGTTCTCATCATGTGGATATCATGGGGATATGTGCACGATCTTAGGATGATGTAACAATTGGCAATGGTGTTGAGGGTTTGTCGAAACGCGAGTTTTCTGCAAAGTTCAAATGTTGTCTGGTCTCAAGCGGTCAGACCGGCTTTTGTGCGGCGGTCAAACTGCCGTTGCTCTGGCGGTCAGACCGGCCGTTGGTCGGCGGTCTGACCGGCCATTTATTTTCTGAGAATTTGGAGCTGGGCCAAAAATAGAGGGTGTAGGCAAGAGAGGAGTTTCTACTACACTTGGTCTCATATTTTTTGGAGTCTCCTGGCAAAAGTTCTATTGGTTTTAAAATTGTCGGGACCCGAAAATACATCTCAGGAACCCTCTGTGTATTCTGAACTAGTCCCAGATCAGTAGCTAGCTCACACAGGATAACAGTGATGAAATACCATCCATTTATTCAATTTAACTAAAAAGATCTCAAAGTAACAATTAATAATAAAAACTGGACCTTATGGTCAACGTTTACTTAACTTGCCACGCAGGGCTAAAGAAACAAATGAACTCTTACAGCGGAACGAAACTCTTCAAATGGCCAATCAACATGCCCACAGGCAATCGAGTGGAGAAACGCATCCTAATCCGCAAAACCATCATGGTCCTCTTGGGCAAAGAACTCTTGAGCAGCTTGATATTCTTCAACTGAGCAATACAGGGTAAAAGCCATGAGTACTTTGAATGTACTCAACAAGCCGTGGGGAAATGTATGCAAATAGTATTCATGCAGGGCTTGAACAAAGATTAGTTGTATGGCTCTTTTGCAGAAAACAGCATTTTCGATAAATACAATAATTAGATTGAAATGCGTAATTGAAAACAATAATAAGTAATTAAACACTTTCTTTGAAACAACCAGTGAACTTCCCATTCACTTCCCAACCAAACCAAGGATAAGTGAATTCCCCATTCACCAATCGACACAAACCACCAAGTGAATGACCTATTCACCAAACGAACATTATATTCATTAAGTGAACTTCCCATTCACACTCCGACACATTTTTGAAGAAACTCTACCTCCCGTGTGAAATCCCCAGGCACGTCCATAACCGCGGACACGGCTATTCGAATAGTTTTACACTCTGCAGAGGTTGTACAGCTTGACCCACAAGAGATAGATCAACTTATAATGTCCGTTTAACACACTCCGAGGTGTGCGACTAAGTGATCATCACAAGGCTTTACAAAGCTCCTTCTTAACCCGATTCTGCGGCTAAGGTTTCAACACCGAATGTCTTTCCGACTGCGGGGCCCCCTCTTGTGCCACCGTGAGAATCGTTTCCGTAACCACGCTTCACACGCAGAACCAAAATTAAGACATTGCTAATTAATCAGCCAGTCCGTCCCATACGGACATGTGGTTATGCAGATTAAGGCCAGTTCAATGGCGCACAAGATTAAGTCCTTGACAAGTTACTCAAAGAGACTACCACAAACCCACAACATGTTCAATCCACATCCCCACTATCCACCATCCACTGCTTGGCGAAAACCATTTTGTTTAACCAACACCCATGACTAACCCCGTCATGGTACACAAATTTTAACAAGAGTGGCTCACCACCACGATTCCATAAATCATTAAGTCAAAATTGATCATTATGACATATGTGATGACAACCCCATCGTAACTAAGCAAGACTAAGCATATGTACGATACCCATGTTGGCAATACAAATATGTCCAACTAAAATTACCCATGCTAAGGTGACAAGGATTCATAACATTCAAATTATCAAAGGAGGCATAATGACAACAGGTAATAACTAATCCCAGAACAATTTATATAAAGATAGCATGCAATTGTATAAAACAATATACTTTTAAAATCATAGGTTCAATATGATCAAAGGACCACGACTTGCCTTGGAATAAATCCAGTGATTGATCTTGATCTTGGTATGCTACTCCTTGTTCAAAGCTTCCCGAAGTATCGACGTCTATTCGCAAAACAAGCAAATAAACTAAATAAATAAATAACAGAGAGAAAACAAACTCCAAAAATTAAATAAAAATATCAGATAAATAGATCTCGAATTTAGATAAATTTAGGAATTTGAATGGACTCAATCAGAGTTCGGATGCAAAAGATATGAGCTCTGGAAGATTGAAATCACATAAAATACTGAAAATCAGATTTATGGATTTACTGGGATTATCTTTCTGAAGGAAAAGATAATTATGACGTCAGCTGACGTCAGCAGGGAACATTCGGACTGGATGAAAACCATCGACGGTGGGCCCCACCGATGTTGGGTGCACCATGGACCAGGTTTAGGCTTGGGTGGAATTTTTGGTGTGCCACACGGCGCTGACCAGGAGCTGACTGGATGCCACATGGATCAGAGAGGTGAGATGGGCGCTGAGGTGGAAGGGTGAGTTGGAGGCCACGGTGGCACCAAAGCAGACAAGAAGGAGGAAGCTCCGGAGGAAAGCCATGGCCGGCGGCTTGGGCTTGACGTCGACGGCGAACGGCGGCGAGGTAGCTCCGGCGAAGTACCAAAACGGAAAGCTGAGAAGATGACGATGTTGTGGGAGGAGGTTCTGCGGCAAGGGCGACAAAGGCTCGCCGGCGGCGGCGACCTTGGCGGCGGTGAAGCTCACGGGTGTGGCGGCTTTGGCGATGAGATGATGCCCGAAGCAAACGAAGGTGAGCACCGGGACGGCAAGGTGACGAGGAACACCAGGGACACCTCGGGATGACCGGAGGAGGACTGGGGCGGCTGCGCGACGGTGGTGACTGGAGACGGGGAAGAACCACGGCGGCGGCGATTTGGCGGCAAAGAGATCAAATGAAAGGTGTAGATTAGATGAGAATATCCTGGAGCACAAGGTGATGCGCAAAGATAAACGAAGAAGCTCACCGGAGAGTAGATCGATGAGCTGGCCGGTGGTCAGTTTGTCGGACGAAGACGAAAACGGCGCGGTGACGACTCTCGGCCGAAGATGGTGGAAGCACGGAGAAGCTTGCGACGGCGATCCCAACTCCGATGTGGCGCAGGTTGAGGAGGTCCGACGGTGGAGCAAGGCGGCGGAGAAGGCTGCGCGGCGGAATCTTCTAGGCACGATTCGACGAGGAGGCGCAATCTTCAAGGGCAAGTTAGGGTTTTGGAAGAGGTCGACGAGGCGAAGAGATTGACGGTGGGAGGCTTTAAGTAGTGCCGAGGGGAAGGAGTTCGACAGGAGCGGGCGGCGCTGCTCGCGTGAAGACCACGGACTCGGAGTCCCCGAGGAAGACAGCGTGAGGTGGCACCGGGCGGCCCACGCGCAGTGAAACCGAGAGGAGCGGGGTTGCGCGAACGGGAGGAAAGGCCAAGCGGGCTGGGCCGGAGGTAGCGAAGGAAAGATGGACCTGGAGCGGGGAGAGTTGGGCCGGATCGGGAGATTCGGCCCGATGAAGATTCTGAGATTTTTAATAGGTTTTTCTTTTTAGAAAATAGCTGAAAATCCAAATAGCAAATAGAAAATAGCAAATGCACTCGGAAAAATTCTAGAAAATATATCCAAGCACATAGAACCCAAATAAAATAATTTTGAATATAGTTGATGTTGACATTAATCACATTAAATTATTTTTGAACTCTGAAAATTCATATTAAGCTTTTAACTTTAGCAGAAAAATCCAAATGGTTATTTTTCTTTTAAAACATCAAAACAGACCAAATTTTTGGGATGTTACAAAAATTCCGGTAGGTTTTTCCAGGGTGCGGTCAGACCGGCGTTCATTGGGCGGACAGACCGGCATTGTAACTGCGGTCTGATCGGCTGTGTGATGTTTCGTCGTCCTTCGTGGCGGCGATGTTTGTTTGGTTAGGTCAAGTTCATGGGTTTCAGTGCATATGTGTTGCATGATGCATGTTTTGGCTAACGTGGGTCAAGTTGTGAAGAACTTATTCCCAGATATGGTTTCTTGGTCTATTGCTATGCAGGTGGCTTGCAGGTCTATGACAGTCAACGGCGAGGTGGATCGAGACTGAGCTTGGAGAGCTGAGGTCCAGAACAATCAAGTATGCCAGGTGAGGTCAGAGGATTCAAGCAGGGCACAGAATGGACATGGATGACCGAACGGGCGGTTTGGTGTGACTGGTTGGATCAAGCGGCGCAGGAGTCAGTGCAAGTGCCTCAATGGTGCTGGTGGGATTCGGACGGGAAAGACTTGCCAACATGAGAGCCGTTGATCAACCTACACGTGGTGAAGCATGGGATTGCTTCACGATCTGTGGACTCGGTCTTGTGGAGAAGGATCGAGAAGGGGTATTTTGGTAATTTCACCAAATACCGCCTTGGTGACCTTTTGGCTAAACCGCGGTGCGGGTCGGCGCTTGGAGAAGCAGTTTAGGTCGAGTGAAGATGAAGATGGCGCTTTGAGATGCGTGCGTGTGTTAACCCATTTGTGTGTTGGGCTTAATGGGTGCCCTAATGAAATATTCCCTAGATGCTAGCCTCCACTATAAATAGGGTTAAGTGCTGGTTAAACTCAAGCCCTTTAGCCATTTTTGTAACCCTATTTTGGTGTTTTAGGGTTTTGGGGAGAAGAGAGGAGAGCTAGGGTTTCTAGGGATTGGATTGAGTGTGTGCTCTTGGATAGAGCTTTGTCCTCCATCTTGGAGTGGCTGTAAACCAACAATCATTCATCTCAAATCAATCCAATCAGATTTCATGAGATGAATCTCTTTGTCTTCATCCTCTCTATTTGATAATTTTGGTGCTTTCTTTGATCCGCGAGTTTTTGCTTGGTTTCTTCTCTTGATCTAGCTTGCTGTGACATGTGGGAACACATCTAGGATCATCTTGATCATCAATCACCCACAAGCAAGTAGATCATATTTTGATTTTGACTCGATTTTGGAGCACTCTTCGTTCAAACTGAAAAAGATAGGAACTTTGGCATGGATCTCTACGATCTTTGATTGGAATAGGTTCCTAATATCTTTAAGGTGTAGTTCAAATTTTGTAGAGTTTGGCCTTACGGATCAAAAGTTAGACCGATTTTCGTTTTGGAACCCGAGCTGATTTTCTTGTTCATCAAGCCTGAGGTTAGTCCGCACTTTTGCCTAAGGTCAGTCCGGTCTAAGGCTAGTCCGCACTTTTGCCTGAGGTCAGTCCGCACTTTTGCCTAAGGTTAATTCGGCCCTCTAGTTTAGAGTTTTTTTATCTCTAGTTTTGGTCTCTTCTTTGGGGTTTTGATTTGGGTTCAACACAAGTCCTCTGCCGTACTTGTATGTTGATCTTCATAGCTTCTATAGCTATTGGAGTGATATTTGTGTTGAACCTAATCAAGGTGAAAAATTGAGTGTGCTCCTATTCACCCCTCCTCTATTCGCCTTCTCGGTCCTACAAGTGGTATCAGAGCCAAGTTTGCTCTTTTGTGATCTTAACTGATATTTGAGCATGGCGACTAGTATGTGGACTTGTGAGCGCTTCTTTGTATCTTGTCATGGTTCTTTTGCCATTGATGTTCGTCGTGACAAGAGGCTTGAACATACGATATTTGACCCAATTGTATACCTCAGCTAGATTGGTTGTCATGACACCATATCAAGCACCACCCCTATCATGTAGCAATGATCACTTCTCCTTAGGCTCATGCTCAATCTAGTCCGAGAAGCATTTCACCTTCGTCTCCGTCTTCCTCTCCACACTAGGACCATCTGTGAGTAACTGTAGTAGTGCTTTGGGGGCCTGGTCAGCACTTGTAGCGGCCTTTTTCACTGTCTCCCTTCTATGCGTTCGGGTCTACTCATCCAAAATCTTCCAAAGTTTGTCAAACTTTCACTGCTAGTTTTGGTCGCACAATCGCTTGAACAGGTTCATCAAGTCGTTGTTGTCGAACTGCTTACAGAAGTTTGCACCCACATGCCTCATGCACCACCTGCTCTACACATCCACCCATGGAAGTGGTTCGTTCTCTCCTTGTTGTAGCTGAGTTATTGCACTCAGTAGGCCCGCATATCGATCATGTATGATGCATACGTTAGGATGGCCCCATACAACAAAAATCCTCAAATTTCTTAGGAACCACAACCAGCTGTCTGTGTTCTCGCTTTCAACGAATGTGAATGCCACGGGAAGAACCTGATTTTTCCCGTCCGTCGCTATTGCAGTCAATAACTGGCCCTTGTACTTTTCAGTCAGGATTATGCCATCCACGTACAAGATTGGACGGCCGTGCCGGAATGCATTGATGCACGGACCAAAGGCGAAGAATGCTCGCTTTAGTACACTCTTATTGCCCCACTTCAGATGCATGGAATCTTCAATGGCGACATGAGTACTGGGATTCCTTTTCTGTATGTGTAACATCCCAAATTCTATACTTGTGTTTCAACTGTAAGAAAATGAGTAGAAATTAAAACTTTTTCTTACATCATATATTTCCTGTGTGTACTAAACAACTATTGTACAAGCGTATGGAAATACAAAGTCACAAGTCTTTTGATCCAAATCTTGATCATCCAAAAACCATCTTTTGATCATCTCCTGGAAATATTTTTCCTAAGTCCTAGGGTTGATGTGGGACCCCTCTGAATAATTTCAGAATTTTTAGAGCAAGTTTGCTACCCATAAAAATTCTTCCAAACTCAGCTGTTATTTTCAAACTCAGTTTGGTTTCACTGTTCCTCGGGTGCATCAGGTCTGGCTCGTGCTAACTGGCTTGGTCAAACCACCTAAAAGCACTAGCCCGAGCCCGTGCAACCTCGCCAGCCCCCGCAGCCCTTGGATCTCAATCCAACCCGCACGACCTCCTCATGTTCCATTTGCAAAGACAACCCTCGAGGACCTCCCCTAGGACCTCCTTTGCATCTTTTGCAAAGACCACCCTGGGGCGTCCTCCTCAGACCTCCTCGACCACCCCTAGCACTTGGGTGATCGTGGGCCGCTCATCTTCATATTTGTGGCTCAGACCTCCCCTAAGTGTTAGGACCTCTAATCCTTATTTAGAATCTGAGCCCTTAGATTCTCATCTAACCGTTCAGACCTCCCTAGTGGGAGCTCAGTGCGGATTCCAAGCGTTACACTTGTTGACCGGTCCTCCCTGGTTCTCTCACTGACTGGTGGGGCCTGGCCATTGTCAATTTTTGTGCATGGCAGTAGAGAGCAGTGACTTGTCAACTCTAGGGCTGACAAACGGCTATGTGCTGCCAACATTAAATGTCTGGCAGCCCCTTTTGCTCAAAAGTCTCTCTGACACCTACTCCCATCATGTCGAGTGTCCTAGCTTGTTGAAACTGTGGACACTGCCTTTGTTCTTCCTCTCTGGCTATATATTGAGCCCGAGCTTCTCCCTTAAGCTTCTTTGGATCCATTCTTGCACCCCTAGCTTCTTTCTCTGCTCTTGAGCTCAAAACACCCGAAAGCCTCTGCCACCATTGCTGGACCTTGGAGCCCCCAGGCGACCTTCGAGCTCCAGTGGTTCAATATTGCAATATTGGCTGTCACTTTGTCGTCTTGGTCAACTCTGTCTCCCTAACTTGTTTTGTTTAACCTTCACAGAGGTTGACAATTTGGGGAGCCTGTTTTCGGGGCCGGATTGGTCGTCTTCCCCAACTCCGGCGAGCACCACCGTCACCGGACCTCGTTAGCTTTTCGTTTTGCCGTATTTGGTCTCCTTCGGTCATCTCCGGCTAGCCGCCGGTAGGATGCGCTCTAGCCCTAGCTTTCGGTACTTTTAGGTTCTTCTCACTATTTGGAACCCAGCCGAGCCTTTGGTTCTCGCCGGCGAGGTCCTCATCGCCGACGGTGAGCTAAAAACCGAGTTCATGTTTTTGTCGTGCCTTACTCGGACAAGTGCTGTAGCCCAATGATTAGCATTTAAGTTGTCCGAGAGCCTAATTATTAGGGTTAAATGTTGTTCTTGTCGGCAGCGTGTGCGTTCCATTAAGTCTTCAAACCTCCTAAGAACCCATCTTGACCGTCTAGGATCACCCCGAGTTAGATCTAACCGTCGATCCCTTTTTCTGTTTAAGCCTAAGTCTTAGAACCTCCTTGTTGTGGTCGTAGTCGTTCATGAGCTCTTCATTTGATCTTGACCGTTAGATCTCCTAGTATAAGTCTCTAGCTGCCAGGACCTCCCGCTGAAATCCTGGCCGTTAAAGACCTCCGTAGGTTAAATCCCAGCCGTTAGGATCACCCTCCGCCTTGGGGTCCTCTTTGCAAAAGACCTCCTTGGGGTCCTCTTTGCAAAAAGACCACCCCTGGTCGTGTTATCAAAACCTAAGGTTGGGTGTGAATGGAATGGTGCCTAAGTCCCTAAGGACCGAGTTACTTGTGCCATTGATCCAAGCAATTATTACGTGCTAACCACACGAGGGGGATATGGAACCTCTCTTGACTAAATACTTTGGAAGGTGTTAATTATGAGCTGGTCGGTGGGTGTGTTGAAACTGTGTGTGTGTGTGTGTGTGTGTGTGTGGTGTGGGAGGGGAGCATTAGCAGACCGGTTAGGCTGTTTAATGTATCCTTATCCCCGTGGGTTGCGGCTCTTAATTAGCATCGTCCATTGGAAAGCGTCTTGTTAGACTTAGCTGTGCCTGCATACCAAAGGAAGTATGCTAACCGTGGTTGGTGGAAAGGCGGTCTATCGTGTGGGTACATTGGTACACCCCTGCAGGGTTAAAACTATTCGAATAGCCTCGTCCTAGGTTATGGACACGCTTTATGGTTATTTCCCACAAGAACTAGACTACAACCTTTTAAAAACTTAAACTTGACATGGGTGGTATGAAGGGGTACTTCATGCTATTGTTGTGGTGGCTATTGGGTTAGTCACTTTCAGGTTGTTGTTGTCATCTATCTATTGTTATTTTTGTTTCTCGGTTATTTGAACAATAAGAATTAATTGCAAACTTGTTTTTAAATGTACTACCTTATTGCAAAGAAAACTTGCTTTATGCTGAAAATAAGTCCAGAGCCTCCTCCACTTAAATAAAGCTTGCATGTAGTTAATTATAGTTCTGTTATCTCACACGTCAGTCTTGCGAGTACAAAAACAATTTTTGTACTCAGATGCTATGCTTAATTGTTTTGTTGCAGAGGAAGAAGGTGAGCCCTGTAATACCCCAAAAATTAAATCGGGAGAGAATAATTAAATCGGGAGAGAATAATTAAAATCGGGGGAATATTTCTTTTAGCAAAGCGATTGAACAGGAGAAAGAGGGGTTTTAATGTAATACTCCAATTTATTCTACAAAAGAAAGCGTTCAAAAGAGAAATTAGACATAAAAAAGGGGGGTTTCTGCAGTTTTTCGGCAACTTGGGCCTTGGGCCTTGGCCCAGGAGGCCTATGAGGGGTCGGCCACCAATAAAAGGAAGGGGGAAAACCCTAGATGCACTGTAGCTACAGTGCTGCCGCGCTGTAGCACGGTTACTGTAGCACACCTCTCCTCCATGGTGGTGCCCCCCTCCATTGGTGCCTCCCTTCCTCGCCGTCGGTGCTCCCTGCTGCCGATCAAGTGAAGAAAGGAGAGGAGATCAACTTCGTGGGGAGAGTTCATCATCTTGCTGCGATTCTACAAGGGTAACGTCGCGTGTTCTTCGTTGTTTGATACGTAATAGTTGCGGTTGATGTCGTTTGGTAGATTGATTTGCGTCGGTTTAATGAATCGCGTTCTGTCCAGATTATTGCGCGGTCAGTTTCGTGTGTTTAGAGGCCGAATTAGGAGTTTTGGTCTCCTAGAGTTATGTAGATAATGTTCTTAGCTTTCAGTGGCCGCCAAGAACGCCAAAATCCGATTAACGGTTAGAAAGTTATGAATTGTTTAGTGCCGCTGTCTGGTTAATCTGTCAACATCCTGATAGTCTGTAGAAAACTGAGTTTATCTATTAGTTAAAGACGAAATCAGAGGATCTCAATATAACAAAAATTGTAGGTAATTTCCATACCTTTTCAGAGAGATAAAGAACGCAAGATTTGGACTTTCTTAGCAAAAGTTATGATGGTTTTAGTGTACTGTCCAGAGAAGCCGACGTGAAAATTGTTGTTCTGTAGTTTGGCTTGGTAGGGGCTGTAGATGGCATAATCAAAAGGGCTCCCCATCTAAGTTTATTTGGGTAATTTAATTACCTTTCCAGAAAGTCTGAGAACACCTCATTTGGACTCCTGAGCAGGAAGTTATGTATTTTAGAAGTTGACTGTCCGCAGTGATGACCAAAGCGATCGCTAGAAATTGGAAGATTGGAAAACGCTTGGGAGATTAGCGAGTTCGTTTGTGTTGTTATTTATGCTTTTGATCCAGTATGTTGGTCTTAGATTGGGGTTATCTTTATGTTCAGGTGGGAGCGTGATCCCAGGGGCAGCGCCCTCTTCGCGTCCACCGTTCTCGCACGGTTGAGGCAAGTATTCGGGTTATAGCATATTTATGCTTGTATGCTGAGAGTGTTTGTGTTTTGCTCGTAATAGCCATGTATGAATGTTAATGTGATGAGTTTCCATTTATCTTGATGAATGCTAGTTATGGTTAAAGCTGATGTTATTGTGATGAGTTCCAATTTTATCCTAGTGAATGCAAGTACTCTGATTGAGAGAATATGTATGAATGTTTGATAGAAGGTGCTAGTACTTTGATGCGTACTAACCATGCAAGGTTGATAGTGTGACATGTATGATTAAGGATGGTAAATATTTGAGATATGATTAATTATTATTCATGAAGGATTGTTCATGTTTGCTAGTATTATGAATATATGTGCTATTCATGGATACTAGAATGCTAAGAATGTCAATGATGAGGAATGCTAGAAGTATGAATAAGTTTATTCATGCACGTCGTTGTTGTGAATCCATATGTATGATGGTTTAAAGTTTTATTCATGTGCATCATGCAATCATATTGGAGGATTGGTCACGTGGTGACTATGCATGTTCGAGGTCCCGTCATGTAGATGACGGGCTTGAGGTCCCACATTCGTGGAATGTGGGCAATGAATAAAGAGGTCCCCATCATAGAGATGATGGGCAAAGGTCCCTATACATGTGGTGTATAGGCTCTTGGTCCCTGTGCGGAGGGCACGAGCAAGGGTATACATCGACGGATGTATACCCGCATTACGGTAAAATGCGAAAAGAGATAAAGTTCAAAAGGTGCATTGCATTGATCGCATTCCATGAGTATGAAAGCTATGATTAGTGTAACGTTATTGTGGATCATTGTTGCTATGCTTGTGTTCTTGTTTATAGCCTTGTTGATACTTGCTTGAGTCTTTGGGCTCACCCTTGCTTTGATATGTTTTAGGTACAACCTGGCAGAACGACATGCATGGGAGGGAGTAGATGTTGGATGCACTCACTACCTCACGACCTTAAGGCGTTTGCCATTTAATTACACATCAAGATTAAGTAAACTGTTTGAGAATCACTCATAGATGGTTTTGAGTATTTATGTTAATTGTGATAATGAGAATAGCAAGTCTGGATTTTGTTTATTCGATCATCTTGCAAGCTTGTGTAACCTTGATTATGAAGATATTGATAAGCGCCATGATTAATTGTTGGAACCTCGGTATTGTTGACTATATAAAGGAGGTTTTGCGAAAATTTGTAATTGGTCTTAGTTTAGTTTAGTCTAATTTAATTTTAGTAGCATTCGTGCTCAATGCTGAAATGGGGTGTTCTGATTGGTATCGAGAGCGGGCTTTAGGTCCGTGGTTAATAGAAAAATATTAAATTGACACACCGTACCTGATGGGTGGGGTTGGGAATTACATTGCTTGGCATTATCTGTTGTTATGTTTCATTTGTTGAGCAATTGTTGAATTGCCTCTGTCTTTCTTGTTGATAATCTATGAAATGATATGTTATAATATTCTATATCTATGAATCTATTCTATGATTGCCATGAGATGATCATGTATAATCATATTTGATTATATTGTTTATGCGTGTCGGTAATGGTTGTTAAGAAGTGGAGGCCGTGGTTGTGGCCTTGGACTTTGTCTGGTTTTACCACCGTTCGTGGTGAGCGAATAGAGTAGTTACCCGAATACCATAGTTGCAGGAGTTGAGCGTGAGTTGTTTTAGAAAGTTGTTTTCCTTCTTGACCTCAAAGCTTGGCAAATTCTTGTTTTGTGGTGGATGATGATTTTCTCTTGGGTTCGTGGTTCATGGTAATGGTTGTGTTTCAATGGTCTCTAATGGTTCTTTGAAACAAGTATTATTTTTTCGATTGTTGAGTTTGTCTTTACTACTTGTGATCGTCCTCAATTGGCATTCTTGATAATTCCATGGTTGTTTCTTCTTTCTCATTGGAAAAGAATGACTCATGTATTCGTTTGAAAGTTTGGGTAATGAGAGTTTCATTGCAAGTTTGTTAACATGAGAAAACTTTGGCTCTATGTATTTCTTTTGGATTATTACGAGTGATGAAGTTTAATGCATCTCTTTTACGTTGAAATTGCTAAAATCCTTTTCGATGCCTTGTTATGGTTAAATCAGATATTGTAATCAAATAACTTGATATGGTATGGGTATCAAGTTGAGTCATTGGTATGGTGAATAATTAATATTAATTAGTAACCTTGGAAGTGAAATTGATTAGGATGATGTTGTCTTTTCTAGTTCTTGATGAGCGGTATATATGAGTAGTGATTGAGAGATATCAAGAAGTATGGAACCTTGATGAACTAGTCGGTCATTAAAACTGTTTAGGTTGTTAAACTTGTTGGGTTCTTTGGTTCCCATGGATTAATTTAATTGTGTGGAAAGGAAAATTAGAGGGAATACCGATTTACATATGCCCTAGTATGATTAGTTATTAGAATTGTGTACAACCGGTTGAATGGATTGAATATCGGTGGATCTAGAAATTATGGGAGGAGTTCTATGTAGTTCTTCTATGTAGGATGACGCGATGAATTTGGTTGTAGTGTTGTTGAGACTCTTGATCGATAGAAGATTTGATTTTTGAAGTTTTAGTGTATTTTTGCCGAAATCCAATGTGAGGAGGAACAGTTGAATATATGCTTGTTAATATCCATGTGATTTGGGAAGGAAAGTAGGTAGCAACTAGATTTCATATGAAGCTAATTGATATCAACAAGGGTTGTCGATAATGTTGTGTGTTGAAGTTTGATAATGAGCATCGCTAAAAGTTGAAGCGATATGATATAATAGGTGGTTTATGCACACATGATTGTGAAATAATTGGATGAAATTGTGTCCTTGATGAAAGGGTTTTAGTAGGAGCTTTTCAATTGGGTAGTAGACCCTTCTAAACTTAAGAAGTTGATGTAGTGATGTTGTATGATTTTGGTATACTCTCATTTTGAAGATGGGATGAAAAGCGTTATGGAACAAATTGGTGAAACTTTGGGGCTTTCTAATGGAATAGTTGATAATAAATATTCATGTTCAGAGTATATTATTCTTGATGTTAGTAAGATTATCCATAAGAGATTGTGACTTGTGTGTGGTGATGATTCTTTTAGAAATAAAGAAATTTGATCGTCTTTCGTAACTTGGATTTTGTAGAAGTGTTTGAGTTTTGCGAAGGTGATTAATTGGATCGCTTGAGTTATGTGGTGATTGAGTTGCTTTGAGCAAAGTGACTGTTGAAAGATTTTATTGGTTCTTAAGTTGTTCCTACGATTTGGTCTTAAGAACTTATCTTGTTTAAGCTGGCAAAGTGATGTAGTAATCACAGAAAATAACCTTCCTCGTTAAAGGAATGAGTCAAGTATAAGTAATTGAGCTTTAAGTCTCGTTTCGCATCTTGCGATTTATTTGAGAGTGCTTAAACCTTATGCGATTGTTCCATAAGAGTTTATCAATTTTCAAAGGGCATTACCTTCTTCTCATTTGTGGTTTGGTATTCGCTTTCGGTAGGGCTTGAGCCCTCATCGTTGACTTTCCCTTATGTTTTTTGAGTACTTGGCCTAAGTGACAGTTTTCCTTGGTCTTGTGTTCACTGTGGGTGGCACATGTTTTCCTAGTTGACGAAAATTGATTCCATTCGCTCTTTCTTTTGAGGAAGAATCAACCAATTCGTTTCACCTGAGTCTTTTGAGGTGTTTAAAAATTGTAATTGTGAAACTGTGGGTTGTAAGTTATTCGATGAGCATTGGAGGACAAAATAATTTTGTAATATAGTTCTTTGAGAGAGGTCTAACTCAATGGAAGTTTGTCTTATGAGGTTAAACTGATTCCATTGTTACACTAGTAGAACCTATAGTGATTGTGATTCAAGATCTTACGTTCACTTGGTGGAACATTAGAATTCTGAAAGTATAGAAATATTGATCAATTTTATAGAGTATTGCAATTTGGTAGTATTGTGAGGCTATGAAAGTTATTCTTGATGATGTGGTTTAATGAGAGTGGAATTACAAAGTAATCGAATCGTCACGTCAATTAATGGGATAATGGAAAATGTTGAGTAATGTCAAGAGTGATTTGGCTTTAAATGAGTAACCTTCGAGAGTTATAATCTTTGTAAAGGTAAACTGGTCAAGAAAATATTTTCATGATGATGTTGATGAGTAAGTATGTGGAATTGTGGATTTTGAGGATTTAATCTAAGGATTTTCCTATCTTTTATATGAGAAGTTAGTTGCAAGAGTCTTGGAGGTTAAATGTGGACTTTGTATTGTTATGCTAGAACTTTGAGTCGCCCAAAGATTATGTGTAGAGGAAGTAGAATAAGGGTGGATTGCGAGCATTGGGATGATCGTTGATAACACCCTTCTGGTGTAGTATAGAAGAGTGTGTGATGTGAAATCTGAGATGTTTGTTCTCAAAAAGGGTTGAGGTGATATGATCGTGTGCAAGATCTAATTTGGGGATACTTTCTAAGCGCCATCTGTCAAATGAATTACACAAGAAAGGAAATCGGTTAGAGAATGTTTTGTGAGATCATGAGTCTGTTTCAAAGGTGTAGACAAGGTGTTTGATTTGGGTTTGGCGTTGAGATCACCAAGTTAAGAGTAATGAGTTAGTGTGTTGTGCGATGAATGGGATTCCAAAAGTTGAGAGAAATTTTATTTCTAAAGGAGAAATTGAGAAAAGATTGTTTCCTTGAGTCTTGAAACACTCTCTTGATCTTGTATGAGCTATGAGTTTTTGTGACGTCGTTCGCAATTTGGGTTTGACTTTATGTTGGCTTGTGTGGTTCTTATCTATTCATAAAGAAATGATGGATTTGGTTATTCGAGTGATTTCTCTTTTGGCGATCGTGGTGTTTATTTGCAAATTTTCTAATTGAAGGTGGAAAGATTTTAGTGATAAATCTTCGATTCGAATTTGACTCTTTTTAGTACCGAGTTGGTAACGTTTGGTTGCGATGAGAGTCCTTGATTTTCAGTTGGGGTTGTTGTTGTTTTGCTAGTAGATGAGATAGAATTCGGTCGAATTACATTTTAAGGAGGGTAGAATGTAATACCCCAAAAATTAAATCGGGAGAGAATAATTAAATCGGGAGAGAATAATTAAAATCGGGGGAATATTTCTTTTAGCAAAGCGATTGAACAGGAGAAAGAGGGGTTTTAATGTAATACTCCAATTTATTCTACAAAAGCGTTCAAAAGAGAAATTAGACATAAAAGGGGTTTCTGCAGTTTTTTGACAACTTGGGCCTTGGGCCTTGGCCGAGAGGCCTATGAGGGTCGGCCACCAATAAAAGGAAGGGGAAAACCCTAGATGCACTTTAGCTACAGTGCCACCGCGCTGTAGCACGGTTACTGTAGCACACCTCTCCTCCATGGTGGTGCCCCCCTCCATTGGTGCCTCCCTTCCTCGCCGTCGGTGCTCCCTGCTGCCGATCAAGTGAAGAAAGGAGAGGAGATCAACTTCGTGGGGAGAGTTCATCATCTTGCTGCGATTCTACAAGGGTAACGTCGCGTGTTCTTCGTTGTTTGATACGTAATAGTTGCGGTTGATGTCGTTTGGTAGATTGATTTGCGTCGGTTTAATGAATCGCGTTCTGTCCAGATTATTGCGCGGTCAGTTTCGTGTGTTTAGAGGCCGAATTAGGAGTTTTGGTCTCCTAGAGTTATGTAGATAATGTTCTTAGCTTTCAGTGGCCGCCAAGAACGCCAAAATCCGATTAACGGTTAGAAAGTTATGAATTGTTTAGTGCCGCTGTCTGGTTAATCTGTCAACATCCTGATAGTCTGTAGAAAACTGAGTTTATCTATTAGTTAAAGACGAAATCAGAGGATTTCAATATAACAAAATTGTAGGTAATTTCCATACCTTTTCAGAGAGATAAAGAACGCAAGATTTGGACTTTCTTAGCAAAAGTTATGATGGTTTTAGTGTACTGTCCAGAGAAGCCGACGTGAAAATTGTTGTTCTGTAGTTTGGCTTGGTAGGGGCTGTAGATGGCATAATCAAAAGGGCTCCCCATCTAAGTTTATTTGGGTAATTTAATTACCTTTCCAGAAAGTCTGAGAACACCTCATTTGGACTCCTGAGCAGGAAGTTATGTATTTTAGAAGTTGACTGTCCGCAGTGATGACCAAAGCGATCGCTAGAAATTGGAAGATTGGAAAACGCTTGGGAGATTAGCGAGTTCGTTTGTGTTGTTATTTATGCTTTTGATCCAGTATGTTGGTCTTAGATTGGGGTTATCTTTATGTTCAGGTGGGAGCGTGATCCAGGGGCAGCGCCCTCTTGCGTCCACCGTTCGCACGGTTGAGGCAAGTATTCGGGTTATAGCATATTTATGCTTGTATCTTTGAGAGTGTTTGTGTTTTGCTCGTAATAGCCATGCATGAATGTTAATGTGATGAGTTTCCATTTATCTTGATGAATGCTAGTTATGGTTAAAGTTGATGTTATTGTGATGAGTTCCAATTTTATCCTAGTGAATGCAAGTACTGATTGAGAGAATATGTATGAATGTTTGATAGAAGGTGCTAGTACTTTGATGCGTACTAACCATGCAAGGTTGATAGTGTGACATGTATGATTAAGGATGGTAAATATTTGAGATATGATTAATTATTATTCATGAAGGATTGTTCATGTTTGCTAGTATTATGAATATATGTGCTATTCATGGATACTAGAATGCTAAGAATGTCAATGATGAGGAATGCTAGAAGTATGAATAAGTTTATTCATGCACGTCGTTGTTGTGAATCCATATGTATGATGGTTTAAAGTTTTGTTCATGTGCATCATGCAATCATATTGGAGGATTGGTCACGTGGTGACTATGCATGTTCGAGGTCCCGTCATGTAGATGACGGGCTTGAGGTCCCCACATTCGTGGAATGTGGGCAATGAATAAAGAGGTCCCCATCATAGAGATGATGGGCAAAGGTCCCTATACATGTGGTGTATAGGCTCTTGGTCCCTGTGCAGAGGGCACGAGCAAGGGTATACATCGACGGATGTATACCCGCATTACCGGTAAAATGCGAAAAGAGATAAAGTTCAAAAGGTGCATTGCATTGATCGCATTCCATGAGTATGAAAGCTATGATTAGTGTAACGTTATTGTGGATCATTGTTGCTATGCTTGTGTTCTTGTTTATAGCCTTGTTGATACTTGTCGAGTCTTTGGGCTCACCCTTGCTTTGATATGTTTTAGGTACAACTGGCAGGAACGACATGCATGGGAGGGAGTAGATGTTGGATGCACTCACTACCTCACGACCTTAAGGCGTTTGCCATTTAATTACACATCAAGATTAAGTAAACTGTTTGAGAATCACTCATAGATGGTTTTGAGTATTTATGTTAATTGTGATAATGAGAATAGCAAGTCTGGATTTTGTTTATTCGATCATCTTGCAAGCTTGTGTAACCTTGATTATGAAGATATTGATAACTGCCATGATTAATTGTTGGAACCTCGGTATTGTTGACTATATAAAGGAGGTTTTGCCGAAAATTTGTAATTGGTCTTAGTTTAGTTTAGTCTAATTTAATTTTAGTAGCATTCCAGGCTCAATGCTGAAATGGGGTGTTACAAGCCCCAAGGGCCTTACTTTTGCGAGATGTGCGGGTTCTGGGACGACTAGCTTGGCGGTTCGGTTGGTTGCCTTGTGGGTAAAGGCACACTGATTGGCTTTTGTTTATCGCCATCTTATGGCTCTTTTGCTTCCGCTGTGTACTTATCTAGTTGTATATCTTTTGGCCGGTCGGCCTCTCTTTTGTAATAACTCTTTATATTATGCGTGTCTTTTGAATTGTTGTTGTGCTTCGGTTCTATGTGAATGAATGGAATTGATGCACGCTTTTGTAGCAAGGTGTGTATACTGCATTTCTGGGAAGTATACATATCTCGAGTCTTGGTTTATTTGATTTGTACTGCTAGGACCAAGTGGATGGTTAAGCAGTACAAGCCGAATAAACCGGGGTCCTCACAGTATGACCCGGAGTTGGCTAGGCAAGTTGTGGTAGGAGTCCTCCAACGTACCGAACCTTGATTCCAATGCCTTCTGTTTTGACCTCTACACCTTGGCACAGCTGATTGTGTACTGGAACTTTGCCTCAAATTGCCAAAATGATGGATCATAGCTCAAAATCTAAATTATTCACGATCTCACCGTACATGATGTTTGCGATGAAGCCGGATGACAAGTTATTGTAGGACTGCACTGAGTCAGCTACGACACATGTGTGAGGGACCACTATGGAGCATTTCTAGTAGGAGTCCCACTTAGGCTGAAATATGCGCACTCACTAAGGGCATACCTCTATATCGCACTTCACATCGTAGTATCTTGGGTTAGACTTGATGATTGTGGATGTATGACGCACCGACAAGGCCCAAAATTTGACTGCCTCCTACATAGCCTCATTGCATTTATACATGGCTCCTTGCTTGACCTCGCTCTAGTCGTACTTCCACAGCACACAGGAGTCTTTGTTAACGACAAGGTTGTCAAACTAGTATGTGTTCCAATCAAATGGAACCAATTGCTATTCCACAGCATCCTCGTCGTTGGATCCTTCATGTTTTGACAATGCTAGGTAGTCTTGGTCTTCGAGATCTAACCTTTGGATTAGGGCTTATATCTCCTCACCCTCATTCGCAGTCCCACTAGCTTGTCTGACTGAAGGAGCTCCTTCCACACGATCTTCATCGACAGCATCAACAACTCCTAGACCTTCGGCCATTGTGTGAACTGCGATGTGGCTGGAGTCTCCAACTTCTTCTTCTTCGGCATCACCACCCCCTTCTTGCTTAACCGCCGATGCAGGAGTAGGCTTGGCATATGCCTGGGCTAGAAGGACCAAATCCCACTATTCCTCCCTCGCCCTACGTACATATATTTTCCATGACCTTATTCCCTTGAGCTGCACTAACTCTCAATATGTGCCCTATGGTGCTCGGTTGGCAAGGCAACTCAATCTCACATCATACATAGCATAGTCCAAATCGGATATGCGGAACAACCACCACATCACAGTGCCCCATGTATACTGCTCTGGTCTTGTCAGGATCACGGTCGCCGATTGAAAATAACACAAATCAATCCCCTCGGGACCCTCCAGAATAGTTCTCTTACTATAGTAAATTTTGAAATTGCTATCGTCCGATATATTTGATGTACTGCACCGTAAACAAGATTTCCACGATTAACCATATATCTAAAACTAAACTACCCACCGAAAAGGATTTTGCACAACATACTACACTACGTAACCGTACATCTAAAATTATGTAATCCATTTGGTTAAAAAAATTACCTAAAAAGTGGACGACCAGATGGGCAACGCTTCGCTAGCTTCTCTCCTCCCCTCTACTCCTCTCTGCTCCTCTCCCTTCCCTCCCCCTCTTTCTCTTTTTTCTGAATAAAAGTGAGTTATGCTAGAATTTTAGGGTCTTTTATAGGGTAGATTGTGCCACCATTTGGAATAGCGACAAGGACTTGCAAGATCCCTATTGCCATTTCAAATGGTAATTTTCCTAAATTTTAATATTAAAAAAATTAGCGTCTTGTGGGATCCAGGTCCCCATTTGAAATGGTGATTTTTCTAAATTTGAATATTAAAAAAATTAGCCACTTGCGTGATCCTTGTCTCCATTTAAAACGACGATTGTCCTAAATTTAAATATTAAAAAAAATTAACCTAGGGGTCCTATCGCCAATTGGAATGGCGATAGGGCCATGTCACTGGTCCAAGTGGTGACAGGACCCTCCCTGCACTATTCTAGGCTACTATCGCCATTTGGAATGGCGATAGGACAATTTCGCCATTTCAAATGGCGACATATCCTATTTTTGTAATTTTTTTGACTATTTACTTTTGTAATTTTCTTTTTAAAATAATATTATTTCAAAAAAATCTTGGTTCAAATAATATGGTGCATTGATGCTTGAAAATTCATTTGGTGGTATTTGTTTGGTTCTCCTCCATTGATTAGAAATGATTAATTTATTTTCCTAAATTCTTGTCTGGATTTATACAATTCAAAAAGTTGTCCCACCAGACCTAATAGAAATGAAATATGTCAGCCGCAGCAATTGTACTATTGATGATCAGAACACAAGATTCTCTACCGACCTTACTATAGGGAATAATATGAGAACACTATCAAGAATGAAGATCCTTTATTGTTGTGGATACACTGAGTGTTTGTATAAGAATATAGTGGGTGTTACAAAATGATCATAATGATCACGATCAAGAATGAAAGAACTAAATGAATCTATCTCTCTAGAGTACATGGGCTACCCCTTTATAGTTATTGAAGGGGTGGCGGTTAATGCCACTAAAGGAACATATAATCTTCACACACATTCTTCAGTAGAGTCATGAACCGTCGTGTCTTTTAGCCAACTGTCAGAAGTTGTCAGATGGGCCAATAATTGCTTTCCCATTAGACACGTGGGAAACCATCATGTCTTCCGACCAGTTCTGATGAGGACATCAACTCTAAGGATGCAACCACTACTTTGACCCACTACACGCATCCTCTACTACAACCACATCTTCTCTAATAGGACTTTCGTCTACGGCAATGCCATATTTCCAAATTGGACCGAGCTACTTCTACTTCTACATGCCGAGCTGCATCTACATGCCATCAAACTATGTCTACATGCCATCGAACTACGTCTACACACCCTAGTGCTACGTCACCTCTTGCTGGCCCATGGGCTATGTAATGAATAGGCTGATTTGGCCCATGTGGCCCATATGGTCGACCCCTAGGGTTTTGGGGTATTGTTCACATGGCACTATTCATGCATGAACAGTACCACCGCCCCTCCCTCCTTCGTATAGTGGCCGCCACCCCCTTTGGTTGCGCGGGTTTTGTTGATTGAAGTTTAGTTTTGCTACTTTATACTTTATCCTCTTATTCGGCGAGATCAACAACGACATTATTCTTTGAAACCCCACTTATCAATACATTCAATTCTTATTTGCAATTTCGGATTGCTTATTTATCTTGTTCTTGCGTGCTTCTTCGGTGTATGCAGGAATCGATCTTCGTGATCAGGTCAACCGGGTATTCGTGCATGGTTGATAATGACTTGTCGAGCAGTTCAGCGATTGCGTGGTTTCGAGCCTTGTGAGTTCGTAGCTAAGGTCGTGAGAGTTGAGCGACTACTACCGAACTTACCTTCTCATCGAAAGATCGGGCCAAAACAGGACCTTCGTGGTTCATCAAGTTCCCTGGTTGGGTATTATCCAAAATGGCATAGATTGTCGGACGATATCCATAGTTGGTTGTCTCATGGCTCCAACTGGTCATCAACCTATAGGAAGTTTAATACCTTTATTACGGCACAACTAGTTGATGACCAGTTGGAGCCATGAGACGACCAGTTGTGGATATTGTCCGACCAGCTATGCAGTTTTGGACAATTCCCAACCAACGAACTGGTTGGAAGACGTGATGGTTTTCCATGTGTCTAATGGGAAAGCAATTATAGGCGTATCTGGCAACTTCTGACAGTTGGCTAAAAGATACGATGATTGAAGACTCTACTAAAGAACGTGTGTGAAGATTAGAGGCTCCTTTAGCAGCATTAACTACCCCCCTTCAATAACTATAAAGAGGGTATCCCATTCACTCTTGTATTTGCGCACTTGGGGGTGCTTGGCGAAAGTCAATGTTCCAATAACTAAAAAGCACAAACTTAGACCTAAAACAGTGGATTGTATCTGTCTATGATATACTCATCATAGTACAAGGTATAGGTTTCTAGTAGTTCAATCTAGGATATGTGACATGCCAATCAAAATGAGAATGGAATCCCGAGATGCTATTTTCTTTGAAAATATATTTCCTATGAAGAATTCACACAACTCTTCTAGTCAAGCAAATGATTTAATACCTGAACCTACTGCTCCAATTGAGTATACTGAACACGTACATGAGGAGGATAACTGTAACACCCTAGCCCAACATGAGCCTGGAATGCTACTAAAAAAAACTAAGACTTCTTACTAAATTTCGACAGAACCTCCTTTGTATATGTGAATACACCGAAGGTTCTAACGGTCTAATATAACATCAATCAATATTCCAATCGTCCAATTTAAACTAATCATCATGAATCATCCAAGAATGCTAAACAACTAAAGCATAATCCAAAATGCATCCATAATCTTCTAATCAACTCCATTACAAAATATTCCAAGCATAGGAAGTATTCATGAATAATTCTTTAAGCAGGATACTCAAATACTAAATCATCAATCCAATTTATTTAAATGTAAATGGTTCGTGCCAAGGTGCAACCACTTTATGTCTATTCCCTCCCATGCATGTCATTCTTGTAAGGGGTACCTAAAACCACAAACAACAGCAAGAGTGAGTCCATAGACTCAGCAAAGTACAGAAAATAAGACATTATAACACACAATTATAACATCAGCATCCATACTCAAATCTTTACAGCAAAACATATCACATACTTATGCAATGCACAATGCATACTTTCTCTTTGACTCTCTTTGCATTTTACCGGTAATGCAGGGTATGCAACCGTCGCTGCATACTCATGCCTGTGCTCTCAAGCACAGGGACCAAGAGCCCATACTCCGCAAGTATGGGGACCACAAGCCCACACTCCACAAGTGTGGGGACCACAAGCCCATCATATACATGACGGGGACCTCAAAGAAATGCTTGGTCACCACGTGACCAAGCCTCAAATATGATAGCATCATGCACATGAACAATTACACTATCCATCATTAACATGTATTAGCAGCAGCATCATGCATGAATAAACTTACTCATTCTCCTAGCATTCACAATCATTAACATACATATTGTACTAGCAACTATGCATAGCTCATATGTACCAAATACATACGATCCACGATCAAACACTCATAATTAATCTATCAATCAAAGTACTTGCCTCAACCGTGAGAAAATAGAGGACACGAAAAGGGCGTTGCCCTCGGGACCACTCCCCCACCTGAATTAAGTTAACAAGCACTCTAAGATAACAATATTGTACAAAACAAAGCTAGAAGCAATTACGGAATCACTACATTCTCTAGCGCAACCCCAACTCCCAAAATCTTAAACAGCAGCCTGTTCCCTTAATAGACAGTCATAATAAAAAAATTCATATCTTTTAGTACAGAGATCCAAATAGGGCATTATTGGACTTTCTTGGAAGCTTATCAAATTCCCCAACTAAACCTAGTTGTTGTGCCTTCCAAATTCGGTCATCTTCTACCCTCACCAAATTGATTAACAGAACAGTCAATTCTCGTCGGGATTTCTGGACAGTGGCAATAAATTCATAACTTGAAATTTACTCGTCCGTTCGACATGATTAAATACTCTATATAAAGATACCGAAATTATCTACAATTAACTAGTAGATGACATTCCCAAAATTCGCTATTAAGGTGTCCGAATAAATCGTACAACAGAACATCAGACCAAAACCAATTTATTGTTCGATATCTCCCTGACTAGAAACATGCTAATAATTTTCCTTACTGTTCCAACAAAACATGCTAATAAAACATGCGGCACTAACCAGCTCCTATATCTATTTTGCTGATCCAATGGAACACATGTATACAAACAAGTGGTATAACTAGCTAATGACTCACCTTTACTATTCAAGCATACATGCATGCCAAAAGATCTTGCACTACTAGTTTGCAGCATGCACCCAAAGCAACGTGGCCAACCTAGTTAATGCATACAAAGCATCTTGTACTACTAGTTTGCTGCATGCAAATCCCATTAAATAAACCTAGTAGTGCACCATTAACTAATCAAGCAACAGCACCACTAACTAGTAACTACTACTGCCCACCGAGGCATGCATGAAAAAAAAAAGATAGTCAAGCAGTGCAAACAAGAATTGGGAAAAGACAAAAAAAACTAATTAACTACTCATGCAGTCCTTACCAAATGTATGAACAGTAGCAGCAGAACAACAATTGGCCAAAAGCTTCACGCGGCTGCAACCCAATCGGCTGAAATCACACGCGGCAGCAGGCGTTCGGCCACGGGCCCTCTGGAAACAGCGGACAACGATGCGGGGCTTCATGCACGGGGCGACTAGCGACGCGCAGCAGGAGATTGGCCGAGCGGCCTTGCAGTAGGGCGTTGGCCGAACAGCGCGCAGCAGTGCCTACAAATAAAAACGGCGGCCGAACGTCTGAGTAGCTGGCGATCAGGAGATGGTGGCGCACGGGGAAAAGAAGGAAACAAAAGACGGTTAGGGTTTTTGGCATCTACTTTCCCCACAATCCTTTTATTCCGGTACGAACCAACTCCTCCCTAAAAACTCCAAAACATCTCGTTTCCACGTATCCCTTTTTTTCTAATTACGCAAAGATCCTCAAGAGAGTTATTTTTTTAGAATAACCCACTAACCTCTTTCTTTCTCTCTCTCTCTAAAGAGTTTAGGGATATTACATTCTACCCCCCTTAAACAGAATTCGACCCCGAATTCTACTCGTCGTTCTACTCGGAGAACATCCACAACTGAAAATAAACAACAAATAACACGTACATGACGAGAACAACTCCGGATATCGCTCGCGCATGCGAGTCTTCAACTCCCAAGTCGTCTCTCTCTTGGACTGATGTGACCACATCACCGTGACGTAAACTGACGTCTTACACCTCAACACTCGTCTCGGCCATTTTTAGGTACACTGAACGGACAAGACTCGAATGTACGGTCTTACTCGTTGGTCAACGGCCCTAACGAAACCTCACACTCTAGATCTCTCAAGTACTTCCTCGACAACGGGTCACACAAAACATTGTGTACCCTGAGCCAGAGCTCGAGGCGGTCCTAGTGATACACTATCTTTCAAAATTCCCGCAACTTTCATAAACAAACCAATGTACCTTGGGCCAATTTTCCTCTTTGGTACCAAACTACACAACATGCACAAGACACATGGAACTCTTGTTTCCTTCTCACAACCAATCACTTCACATTTGCAAGGAGCATCCCCTTAACAAGGGACGCACAAGCAACCCGCATTAAACCAAATCCTCCTACAAAAAGAACCGAACTGAAGAACGAATGATTCTCATCCCAACCACGTATTACCAACTCCCCTCCAAAAGAGTCAAAACAAAAATCGAGGACTCATCACGAAAACCTTTCCACTTTCCATGTAGGCAGTTTGCAAATAAACACCACAAGCCAAAAGCGAAATCATTTGAATGCCCAAAACAATTTTTTTTTCTTAACAGGAAAGAACCAACGTATACACCAACATGGCATCCATCATGAACACAAACTCAAACAAGAACCAAGAGAGTATTTCACTACTCAAGAAACCTTTTTTCCCCTCAACTTTTCTTTTAAGAATTCAACTTTCTCTTAAACCACGGGATTCCAAATCATCACACTAACTTTTTCCTCTTAACCGACAAACTCAAAGCGATACTCTACCCAAGAGCAACAATCACACTCATCTAGAGGGACTCTACTAACCCACAAAAAGATACTCTAGTCCACTCCTCTACCAAAGGAATTACTTTGATAAATAATTCCCAACGCATCTCAATATAGATTTCACCCAAAATCACATCACCTTATTCTTTGAAGGATAATCAACTCGAAATTCATATCACACACTCTTATTTACTACACCTAAAGGATTCTATCAAAGGTCACCACAACTCTCGGAACCTAATCATGGGCAACCAGGGTGCCAGCATAAAAATACAAAGCCCAGACTCAACCTCTAAGACTCCTACAATGAACTTCTGGTATACTTGATAGGAAATCCTCAGAACCAATGACTAAAAATTCCCACAATCCAAACAATATTCTTAGTCATTAATATCAACATTCCTCACTAAGTAACCGTCTAAAGTGATTAATTTCACCAATCTTGAACTCACTAAACCACACCATTCCATTTAACCTACACGATCACAACATGCACATTCACAATACTCTAACTAATTGACCAAGATTCAACTTTTGAATATTCCACCAACATGAACAATGGTTCTTGAACTACAATTCACTATTGATTCTACTAGTCGTAACAACAAAATCAGTTTTGCCCAATAACCATCATTCCCTTTTAGATCCAATTTTCTACAAGATTTATATCACGAAATCAATTCATCCTCCAATACTACTTAATTAACTTGCAACCCAAGGTCTCATAACATCATATTCTTGATCACTATTAACCAGTTACCACTATACACTCTATAAGGTTTTGTAAAACAAACCCATTATTACTTTCTCAAAAGAAGAGGGGAAAAAATGATTTTCAGCACACAAAAAAACGTTTTCTACTTGCAGTAAACACAAGACCAAGAGACATAGTCAAACGGCAATGATCTCAGAAAGCAAAAGAGGAGTCCTTGGTTGATGGTACAAGTCCCACAAAAAAAAGAGAATTTCAAACCTCAAATAGGAATAAAATATTGCTTTTGAAAATCGAGAAACTCTTATGGGCAAAAACAGAAAGTTAGACACACTTCAAATAAACTTCGAGTTACAAAACTTGACTTCAATCTCAAATACTTCTACTTCACTCTTTCTTTAACAAAAAAAGTAATTTTCTTTGATTACAATGTCACTATGCCAACTCCAAAAGAAGAAGAGCTCTTAAGACCAAATCACAAGAATCACTTAAGAACCAATTAAGTTTTCCAACACGTCACTTGTTCAAACTAATTTCAGTTACTACATAAATCATGAACTCCAAAAGATCACAAATGCAAAGCTCGAAACATTTCATTTGAGTGATACCACGAATGACGATCAAATTACTATCTTTCTATAAAAATCAACAACACATGTACAATCAATTGCTGAAAATCTTACTAACCTCCAGAATAATACACTATTAACAAAAATCGTCATAGTCTACTTTTCCATTATACAGCTCTCCAAAAACCCACCAAATTTTTTCATACTACTTTATCATCTCATCCTCAAATCGAGAGTCGACCAAAACTTTACAAACTCACTACAATGACAACTTTATTCTAGTAGAGATCTACTACACAAATAAAAAGGATTCACCAAAAACCCTTTCAACAAGGATATGCTATCATCCGACGATTCCACGATCATGTAAGCATAAGCCATCTATTAAATCACATCAGTTTAACTCTTAGTGATGGTCAACACCAAACTTCAACACACAACAATTTCCCTCCAACAATTGTTGCTATCAACTAGTTTCATCATGTAATTATTCTAAGACAACATCAAATTAATCATCTTTCCTTTTAAGGATCTTAGTTAAGATCGATCATGCACACACTGCAGACCCAGCCTGATAATCCATATCATATCCATTAATTGCTTTGATTATAACCTCTCACTTAATGATGACAAAATATCGCTAAAGGGTTTGACATCTTCTTTCATAAAAGAGAACCATTAAACTTCAACACTCAAAATACCCAAAAGAGATACATTGATTCAAAGCCTCCACGTACTAAAGGACTTGCAAAAGGAAACTTTCATTAACCAAAACATCAAGTGAATAAAGGGATCATGTTTTCCAACAAGAAAGACAAAACTCAAATATAAAGGTCAATCTTGACAATCAACCAAGTTCACCAGCTGCAAGAATAACTCATCAGTTGGGAAAACAATGATTGCTTTACGGGACAAAGTAAGCCAATGGAAACACACTAACCTTTCTCAAAGCAACTCATCAATCGCAATGAACTAATAATCCAAGAGAAATTCATCGATCACAACTGGACAAGAGTTGACCAAATTCAGATTCAAGGAAGAGAACAACCTTTCTAAAGATACTCACTATCACTGCCTGTACTAATATAACCGAGGTAAGCACTTCACTAATCTCTTACCACGATCGGTGGTGTAACCTGGTAAAGCCCAGAGCCACAACCACGACCTCAACCTCTCAGCAATAACCATCATCACACATAATAATTGTAGAATCATATTATAGATATATAAGATCATATCATAATAGGAATCATCAATACAACATAACGGAAGCGTAAATGCAATGCTTGACCCATCCCATCCTATAGTGCACCAGTGTATCAAGTTTTAAGTAATTAACCATTAGAAAATTTTAGCAAATTAAGTTACCTAAGTTGTAAATCCAATCACCACGGACCTACAGCCCGCTCTGATACCAACTGTAACACCCTAGCCCAACATGAGCCTGGAATGCTACTAAAAAAAAACTAAGACTTCTTACTAAATTTAATGTAACCTCCTTTGTATATGTGAATACACCGAAGGTTCTAACAGTCTAATATAACATCAATCAATATTCCAATCGTCCAATTTAAACTAATCATCATGAATCATCCAAGAATGCTAAACAACTAAAGCATAATCCAAAATGCATCCATAATCTTCTAATCAACTCCATTACAAAATATTCCAAGCATAGGAAGTATTCATGAATAATTCTTTAAGCAGGATACTCAAATACTAAATCATCAATCCAATTTATTTAAATGTAAATGGTTCGTGCCAAGGTGCAACCACTTTATGTCTATTCCCTCCCATGCATGTCATTCTTGTAAGGGGTACCTAAAACCACAAACAACAGCAAGAGTGAGTCCACAGACTCAGCAAAGTACAGAAAATAAGACATTATAACACACAATTATAACATCAGCATCCATACTCAAATCTTTACAGCAAAACATATCACATACTTATGCAATGCACAATGCATACTTTCTCTTTGACTCTCTTTGCATTTTACCGGTAATGCAGGGTATGCAACCGTCGCTGCATACTCATGCCTGTGCTCTCAAGCACAGGGACCAAGAGCCCATACTCCGCAAGTATGGGGACCACAAGCCCACACTCCACAAGTGTGGGGACCACAAGCCCATCATATACATGACGGGGACCTCAAAGAAATGCTTGGTCACCACGTGACCAAGCCTCAAATATGATAGCATCATGCACATGAACAATTACACTATCCATCATTAACATGTATTAGCAGCAGCATCATGCATGAATAAACTTACTCATTCTCCTAGCATTCACAATCATTAACATACATATTGTACTAGCAACTATGCATAGCTCATATGTACCAAATACTTACAGTCACGATCAAACACTCATAATTAATCTATCAATCAAAGTACTTGCCTCAACCGTGAGAAAATAGAGGACACGAAAAGGGCGTTGCCCTCGGGACCACTCCCCCACCTAAATTAAGTTAACAAGCACTCTAAGATAACAATATTGTACAAAACAAAGCTAGAAGCAATTACGGAATCACTACATTCTCTAGCGCAACCCCAACTCCCAAAATCTTAAACAGCAGCCTGTTCCCTTAATAGACAGTCATAATAAAAAATTCATATCTTTTAGTACAGAGATCCAAATAGGGCATTATTGGACTTTCTTGGAAGCTTATCAAATTCCCCAACTAAACCTAGTTGTTGTGCCTTCCAAATTCGGTCATCTTCTACCCTCACCAAATTGATTAACAGAACAGTCAATTCTCGTCGGGATTTCTGGACAGTGGCAATAAATTCATAACTTGAAATTTACTCGTCCGTTCGACATGATTAAATACTCTATATAAATATACCGAAATTATCTACAATTAACTAGTAGATGACATTCCCAAAATTCGCTATTAAGGTGTCCGAATAAATCGTACAACAGAACATCAGACCAAAACCAATTTACTGTTCGATATCTCCCTGACTAGAAACATGCTAATAATTTTCCTTACTGTTCCAACAAAACATGCTAATAAAACATGCGGCACTAACCAGCTCCTATATCTATTTTGCTGATCCAATGGAACACATGTATACAAACAAGTGGTATAACTAGCTAATGACTCACCTTTACTATTCAAGCATACATGCATGCCAAAAGATCTTGCACTACTAGTTTGCAGCATGCACCCAAAGCAACGTGGCCAACCTAGTTAATGCATACAAAGCATCTTGTACTACTAGTTTGCTGCATGCAAATCCCATTAAATAAACCTAGTAGTGCACCATTAACTAATCAAGCAACAGCACCACTAACTAGTAACTACTACTGCCCACCGAGGCATGCATGAAAAAAAAAAGATAGTCAAGCAGTGCAAACAAGAATTGGGAAAAGACAAAAAAAACTAATTAACTACTCATGCAGTCCTTACCAAACGTATGAACAGTAGCAGCAGAACAACAATTGGCCAAAAGCTTCACGCGGCTGCAACCCAATCGGCTGAAATCACACGCGGCAGCAGGCGTTCGGCCACGGGCCCTCTGGAAACAGCGGACAACGATGCGGGGCTTCATGCACGGGGCGACTAGCGACGCGCAGCAGGAGATTGGCCGAGCGGCCTTGCAGTAGGGCGTTGGCCGAATAGCGCGCAGCAGTGCCTACAAATAAAAACGGCGGCCGAACGTCTGAGTAGCTGGCGATCAGGAGACGGTGGCGCACAGGGAAAAGAAGGAAACAAAAGACGGCGCACGGGGAAAAGAAGGAAACAAAAGACGGTTAGGGTTTTTGGCATCTACTTTCCCCACAATCCTTTTATTCCGGTACGAACCAACTCCTCCCTAAAAACTCCAAAACATCTCGTTTCCACGTATCCCTTTTTTTCTAATTACGCAAAGATCCTCAAGAGAGTTATTTTTTAGAATAACCCACTAACCTCTTTCTTTCTCTCTCTCTAAAGAGTTTAGGGATATTACAATAACAGTGTTGTAGCCCCCCGATGGAGCAAGAGACCAAGGATTGCAAAATCTTTTGGTCATGACTTCACTATGTACTTTGTGGATGATGTTCCCATGTCTATTTCAGAGACATATGCTTCTCCTGATGCAGAGTACCGGAAGGATGCGATTCATAGTGAAATGGATTCCATTATCACTAACGAAACTTGGGAATTCACTGGTCGTCCATTGGGTTGTAAGCCAATTGGATGCAAGTGGGTGTTCAAGGAGAAGCTTAGGATTGGTGTTCAAGAAGAAGCTTAGGATTAGTAGTACTTGGACAAGAGGGCAAGGTCTGTAAGTTATTGAAATCTTTGTACGGCCTCAAACAAGCACCTAAGCAATGGCGTGAGAAGTTTGATAGAATTTTTATATCTGCGGGGTTTGCGGTAAATGAAGTAGATAAATGTGTATAGTACTGCTATGGAGTAATTCTATGTTTGTATATTGATGACACACTTATCTTTGGGACAAATATTGATGTGATTAACGAGGTTAAGTCATTTTTATCCCAAAGTTTTGACATGAAAGATCTGGGAGAGGCTGATGTTATTCTAAACATCAAGTTGATCTAGGATGAGAATGGGATTACCTTATTACAATCCCATTATGTGGAAAATATTTTGAGCTATTTTGGCTATATGGAAAGCAATCCCTCTCCAACACCCGATGATCTTAGTCTAATACTTCGAAAGAATAGAAGACTAGGAAAAGATCAATTGAGGTACTCTCAAATTATTGGTTCACTCATATACTTAGCTAGTGCTACTCGTCCTAACATCTCTTTTGTTGTAAGCAAATTGAGTCAGTTTACCGCTTACCCAGGAGATGATCATTAACGCGTATTTGAGCGGGTTATGTGCTATTTGAAAGGTTCAATGAGTTATGGAATTCACTATACTGGGTATCCTGGTGTACTTGAGGGAAATAGTAATTCCAATTGGATTTATGATGCTGATGAGATAAAGGCTACGAGTGGATGTGTATTCACTCTAGGCAGTGCCGCCGTCTCATGGAGATCTTGCAAACAGACCATAATGACGAGGTCAACCATGGAGGTGGAACTCATAGTATTAGACACAACCACTATTGAGATGGAATAGCTATGAGAACTCTTGATAGATTTACCGGTGGTTGAAAAACTAATTCCAGCTATCCTTATGTAGTGTGATAACCAAACAGTTAGATTTGGTGTACTTGCACAATCTTCTGACTTATCTGATTGGCAGTACTTCAACTAACAACGGCTAGATTTGGTGTAGGATATCGAAATAGCAGGTTTCTCTTGATCACTTATGCGTGATATCGCATGTTGTTGACACAAAACGGTGGTGAACTCTGCCCAAGTGATGGCATGCTCGTCCTGATGGGCGGCGCGAAATTTTTTTCCACCAATCTAATACAACTCCTTCTAATTGATGAGCAGCATAGAAAACATTCTCATTATCGTTGCATTGCACAACAGTTAGCTTTTCTTCTATGCTGCGAATCTAGGATTCTGCATCCTTGAGTGCGGTTGAACCTTCAAAAACAGGCGGCTTGGTCCTTAGGAACTTCACGAACTTGAGCTGAGGGCGCGCCGTTGGGATGGCAACGAGTTGTGCATCCTTGCAAACATTACTAATGTCCGACGATCGCATCGTTGCTGGCATGAGTTGGCAGGAAACTGGCTCGGGTCCTGATGTGTCACTACTGGCACTGGAGATAGTTGTTGGCTATCGTCTGCTCTGGTACTGACATTGGCGATGGTATGACGGCATGCTTTATTATTCTGATTCAACAAATCGATTAAATTAGCGGTGGTCTGATTCTGCTGGGTCATCCTGTTGTTCATGTTCTGCATCATCACATTCAAGAGTTGAGCCTGAGCTACCAAGAATTGTTCCATGACTGGATCTGCTACTCTTGAATCGACAACCGCCCATGGGATTGACAACATCCGAGGTGACCTGCATCGTCTCGAGATTACTGACAAGGCTGGCTTCACTGGGGTTCTCCATCTGCTGGCTGACCAGGGCTCATAGATGAGAGGGAAAAGAACAAGGTAAGGGAATACAATCTACTAAAGGGAGCAGGTTTAACCCAAAGAACTCCAAGGAACACACAAATAGCCGGAAAGCTATTAAGAAGCATAAAACTCACAGCCAAACTACACCGAAGAAGGGAAACAAAGATCTAATCGTCTAGTCGATTAAACTCTAACTTAACAGGGCGACTTGGTTCAACACACGGGAGGAACTTATGCTGACTTATCCTATATGGTTGGTCTGAAGAAAACTCGATCTGATCACGGTCTTCATCAAACATTGACTACTTGCGATCCTTGCAGGCGAATTTGTCTTGAACACCTGGGAAGATGTTGATACGTTGTTGTTGGTTGCACGGTCTTCGAAGAGTTGCTCAAAATAGCTCTTGGGCATCTACCAAGACATTTGACATGGATAACGATGACTATAGATGTTATGAGGGGAGAGAGTCCAATTTAATACTCCAAATGGTGAGGACGAATATAGATAAGAAAGGAATACAATGGAAGAGTATAGAAGCTAGACAAGATGAGAATAGCACATCATTAAGATTTTTCATTTGTAAAATAAGTTTTGAAGTTTTCCTTACAAACGGCCATTCTAACTAAGGTCACGACCTACAATCGATATGGCTCTGATACCACCTCTGTCGGGATCCAAAAATACAATTCTGGACCCTCTGTGTATACTGCACTAGTCCAGGATCACGCTAGTGCACACAGTGGCAACATCGATGAAATATCATTTCCATATACAAATATGACTAATAAATAGACAAGTAACAATAAATATCAGAGTAAAGACCTTAAGGTCAAAGCTTACAATTAATGCCTCAGAAGGCGAATAGCTCAATGAAGCTGCAGCGGAACGAAATGGAATAACTTCAGTGAAGCCCATCCATATGCCCATAGGCAATCGGCTGGGGTGCGCGACCTAGTTCTTCTCGATCCTTGAAGTAGACATTGTTGACCGACGATTCCTTCACTCTGTAGGTTTGGGCGCAAGTTTTACAACAAGCGTGAGTACACAACCGTACTCGCAAGTCATACTACATAATGCAATGTATAGATGCAGGCTTATTCCAAAGGAAATGGCTTCTGTGGTTATTTTGCATAAATGCAACATTTGCAATTGAATACAAATAATAGATTGGAAGCATAATTCAAAACAAATAGACAATATTAATTTAACATTTGTTTTCACAAAGACACATAGCCTAATCAAATTCTTTCACACAGCCATATGACTTAAATCACACAGCTGTCCCTTCCCAATAGTTTTATGAAAATCTACCACTCGTGTGAAATCCCCGAGCATTGTCCATGACCGCGGACGCGGCTATTCGAATAGATTGTTTAACACTCTGCAGAGGTTGTACACTTTACCCACACGATATAACCAGTGTGGCCGCACTGATCATAACAAAACAGTTCGGAAACTTCATCTCAAACATTGACATTCCCGATGTACTTTCCCGCTATACCGGCTCACATAGAATTGATATAACACACACCGTTGGACAGGGAAGCGACGAATCGTCCCGCGATGCAACCACCAAGTAGTCACACCTCCACCCTGTCACACAGCCTAACCTATCCACCTGAACATCAATGCCGAGAATCCATAACTTACTAAGTTAGGCCCGTCCCATACCAGGCATGTGGTCGTACAATAAGGCTCAGTTCAATGATGCACAAAGTTAAGTCCTTAATTGACCAAGGCAAGACTTCCATTTTCTAACTAGATCACAAAGATTATCATTCCCACACAAAGTCCACCATATCACACAGTATCCACCACTTGCCTCAGTCCAAATCCTTTCCCACCCTGTTGGTTTAGTGCAACACATGCTATCACAAAGTAATAACACATAGCACACACAGTTTTATCACAAAGTTCCATAATCACTTAGTCAAATTCATAATTGCAACTCAAATGATAAGTGAGACTCATAGCATGGCTAAGCAATCTACTCGTACTAACCAACCCACGTTGGTAATACCACAGCACCAACTAAATATGAACCAATCTAGGGTGACAAAATATTATGACATACAATAGACAAAGTGGATATAACAAATTGGATTAATAGCTAAACCCAAAAGCATTTAAATAATTACTTAAAGTAAATGCAATAATTTGAATCAAAGTAATTTTGAAAACTGGGATTCAATATGATCAAAGGTATAACTTGCCTCGCTATAGCAATGATGATCTTATTTTATCTTCAATCTTCTACCGCTTGATCTTCACTCCTTGGACGATTCGGGACTTGTGCCTAACGAAAGAAAGCGCAAAACAAACTAAATTCAAAAGACAAATCAAATAAACTCCAAATTGAAATTTAATGGCACTGGAAGATAGATATTGATTTTAGATCAATTAAGAAACTTGAATGGGTTCAATCGGAATTCGAATGAAGAAGATATGGCTCTCAGAAGATTGGAATTCACATGAAATGATGAAAAAGCTCTACGGAATATTCTCAGAATATTCTATTCCGAAAATATTAGAAAATGGCTGAGTGTATGATAGGTGGGACCGACTGGTATTTATGGATTTCTATAATTAAAAAAATTCCAAAAATAATGTAGAGAGAGTAACATGTGGGACCAATAAGATAAATGACTTTTCAAGAATTAAATTAATTCCCGAAAATAGGATTAGGGGTTGACATGTGGGCCACTGATCTATGGACCAGGTCCACGGAGATCGAAAATCAAGGAGATCAAATAAATAGCAAATAAATCCGAAAAAATCTCAGAAAATACCCAAAAATTCTTTGAAACACAAGGAAGCCAAATAACACAAGTTTTTATTTAATTAATGTTTATATTAGTCAAATTAAATATTTTTAATTTAGGAAAATTCTCAATTAAGCTTTATTAATTCCAATAAATTTGGTGAAATTTTCCAAGGACCTAAACTACTCAAAAGATTTTTGAAAAGCCAAATTTTGGGATGTTACATCTGGCGATTTCATGTCTGGTTGGATGTGGAGCTGCTACTTCTTTTTGCACCTCAAAACCATGCAATACATGTATACGAATTGGAAACTGAAAGTTTGAATTACACTATTTCAATGGGGCTTTTATGGCTACATTTAAAACAGAGTAATTACGATAGTTTCTTTTCTTGCTACTAGTTCTATATGAGGGAGACAAGTCTCCACTCATACCACAGTAGAAAACAAATTAGCCTCAGAATTTTTGCTCTGTCCTCCTCTGTGCTGTGCCACCTTGTCTACTCCATTCCTTCATTGGCGTGCACTGACGTAAGGAGAGCAATGTCTCCGAATTCGGCGTCCTTCATGATCCTACACGGGTTGGGGTAAATCAGGTTTTTGGGAAGTGTTCGCGTGACTGCTCATGGCTTCTTCCTTCTCCGTCATCCACTTCGCGTCATCTTCTTCACATTAGACTCTACCGTGACCTTCGTCAGAGCGATTCTCTATAAGTCGCGGTGATATCATTTGATATGGCTAGACCTTGCTTCCTAGATATTTGTTATGTGATAATGTTGATGCCTACTTCTGTTAGTAGTGATCTTGTTCTAGGCTTTGCCTTGTTAGTGCATACACCTTTGTGACCAATAACGCTTTCGTCATGGAACATAACCTTCTATGATGATTTGTTGTGCTATCTCATGGGGTTCGCCAAGTAGCAAAATTTATGACAATTTCAAATAGTCATCACAAAATGTGAACCATTTCATCATAGAAATTGTGTTGGTGATATGCTCTAGAGGCAATCATAGAGATGATTGTATCACGTCTATGTTTATGAGTTATTGAATAAATGTTATTTTGTTCCTTAAATGAATCATTAGTTATATAGATCAATGAGTATGTGACTTGTTGGTGAAACTCTTTAACTTATATGATGTCGTTCTAAAAGTATCCCTGGTCGAATGTCACTAGTCGAATACTAGTGACTCTACGACCAGCACATATATTGATTGATGACCATGTTTCACCGGTCATGGATATAGGGATATCGAATCAATAATGTGAACACATGTTAGAGAACATGGGGTTGGTTTGACCCACCTTGAGATACTATTGAGATTGTTATGATTCTATGTGTCATTAGTTGATCTCAAGTAATGATGATGTATAATCTTTAGACCTGAGATCAGCAAGATTCCCTACATGTGTAATAGTACTCTTAGGGGTTGCCAAACGCTACTCGTAACTGGGTAGTTATAAAGGTAGCTTTCGAGTATGCTATGAAACATGCGAGGATGTGACTAGTCGGATATGGGATTTGCCCCTCCTAACATAACAGGAGAGATGTCTCTGGGCCCCTCAAAGTAGTCGGATAAAGAAAGTGCATGGCCATGCCACTAGTGGTCGAAGTGTTCAATCACATTAGGTTATCCGACAACTTGATCGAGAAAGTATTGAACAGTCCATGGATGACATAATATCTCACCTGGAGTTAAAACAGATGTCGTGAGGCAAAGGGAGAATACTAGAGTAGGTCACTTAGTTCGATCAGTTACAGACAAATCGTATGGAGATACAAGCTAGTCGTAGACTGGTCAAATGAAATCACAGAGTGGTCGAAACCTGGTCGTAAGGAGTTACGAACTGGTCCAGAGCAAAGGCGGTTTGACCGCCGCACAAAAGCCGGTCTAACCGCTTGAGACCAGACAGCATCTGAACTTTACTGAAAACTCGCGTTTCGACAAACCCTCAACACCATTGCCAATTGTTACATCATCCTAAGATCGTGCACATATCCCTATGATATCCACAATCTCCCCCTTGATAAACACATTGGCAATTTCTCAGAAAATATAAGTAAGAGGTTTGAAAACGAAAATACTCGCAGTTTTCGCACAAATGCACAACTTGGTCCATAAGCAAGAGAACGCAATGGAAATGACCAAGCTAGCATCATAATAGCATAGGCAAGTGAGATAAGGAAAAAGGAAGCATGAAAGCTTCAAATTCCAGAAAAGAGTCAAAAATCTCACTTAAGGTCCATATGAAAGAACAATTGTTCTATTTGACCTTTGATCATTGTGAGTCTCCAAGAATTACAATTCAAATTCAGAAATGACAATAAGATCAAAAGAATTGCAAATTAAATGCTCCCCCTCACTATGATCATCATTTTTTAAGAAAATTTTCATTTTTCTCCTTTTTCTCCAAAAAGCATTTCTTCTCTCCTTACAACCAAAAACTCTTTTTAACATTTTTGTTATATCTTCTCCCCCTTTGACAATGGATTTATCAAGGAATCACGCCTTCCTCTCATCCAAAGATGACAAATGCAAAAATGAGGAAGAAGCATAAGAAGGAGCATGCAGAAAATGCAATGTAGTGGCTTCATTTTTTTTATTTTTTTTCAAGTTTTAGTAAAAGAAGCTTTGGAGATTACCCAAAAGAACAGGCTAGCATTTCTATTATCACCCAAGACATATCAAGCCTCACACAGCTAGCAAAATCATGTTAAAACATATATAGCAAAGCTAGGCTAGAGAGCTCAAAATACCACTTGTTGTTGGATTAAATTAAGCAATGCTTCAAAATTAGCAAGTTCAACAACAGGTATCCTAAAGTGATAATGGCCACATCAGAATGTCATTGTGAGATTCAGAAGCTAGCAAAGACCATCTTAGGGACAAAAGTCCTAGATTGAATCATTTTGCTCAAGTTTTCTCAAAAGCCCAATTTTCTCAACAGATTTTATTTTCAATGAATATTGAAATTGAGTAAAGGTCTATCTTGGTGAAGAAGATCCTAGACTAGGAGCCATCCACAATCTCTTTCTAAGCTACAACCAATTTTGACAATTTGTTTTCTTAGCCATGTGCTAGATCTCAAGCCTTGCCGCGAACCATCTCAAGAAATAAGCTTAAAAGAGTGGTCTAGGTCATCCAAAACTCCCCTTGAGTTCATGCCTACTGCAATGGCAAGCCATCTCATGAGAAAGAATTGGTGAGATCAGTTTTTTCGCACAGTTTAAGCACATGAGAATTTTGAAATCTGATTTTTCATTTTGCACAGGAGCAATTACAGATTCTTTAAAGGAGCAAAAAGCTCAAAAGATGTTCAATTCTAGATTCCAGAGCTAACAAAATAATTTTGACAGGGCCAATGTCACAAAAGGATCCCTAATTGTGCAACTAGCTAAAAGATCCACAAATTGTAATTTTCAGTTCAAGTTGACTTAAAGTTCTAGCTCAGTTAGCAAAGACTTTGCTACACATGTAAAAGCACGAAAATTCTGGCAAGTCAAAGAACTAGACACGATATAGAGCAAGAATTGAAACACTGAAGCTCCTACTGGGTAATAAGCAAAGCTTCATCAATTTAAAAAACAGAAGCGGTAAATCTTATATTACAATGCATCTTTTGTGATTTTCATATTAATGCTATATGATACAATGAGATGCACAAAAGACTTAAAAGCCTAAAAAGACCAAAAGGATCCGAAGAAAATACCACTTGAAGAAGGTATCAGAAAAGATCCAAAAAATTCAAATGAACAAGGAAAGTTCAGATGAACAAGGAAAGTTAAGAAAGAATCAACTCCTCCTCAAACCAACCCGTAGGGATAAATCACCCCTAACTCACTACGCAAGGAGGCAAACCTGGTTGGGTCAAAAAGGTTTGGTGAGGAGACCTGCCAAAAAAATCCTTAAACACCACAAACTAGCACAAAGACTTCAAACTCCACATGATCCTTATGGTCAAGTCTTACAGAGTGCGCCACATAGGGCTTAACAACAAAATACAACTTGCAGCGGAAGCATAACATCTCGTGGTGGCCACGCGACATGCCCACAGGCAATCGAGTGGAGGACGCGACCTAGTTTGCAAAGTCTTCAGGATACTCCTCTTCGTAATATTCTGAATTCCCTGGTTCTTCTGTGGGGATTTAACACACAGGGCGCAAGCCGTGAGTATTTTGAATGTACTCAACAAGTCATAGGGAAATGTATGCAATTATTATTCATGTGAGGCTAGACAAGGATGGCTTTAAGTTTACTTTTGCAAAAAAGCAATATTTAACAATAAATACAGTAAGTAGATTAAAAGCACAAGTTAAAAGATTAATACATCAGTAATTCAGTTCTTTGCAACAAATAAAGATCAACCCAACCATTCCATCCAAACCCTCAATTCCACCATTTTAAAGAAAGCATCTACCCCTTGCGTGAAATCTCCGGGCATATCCATAACCGGGGACACGGCTATTCGAATAGTTTTTATACACTCTGCAGAGGTTGTACAACTTTACCCACAAGACACGAATTCTCTAGTTTATCCGGCATATATCTATGCCACCGCTCACTACCTTGGTTAAGCGGTCTAGAGCACGTGACAAGGCCTTTACAAAGTTCTGTCTTGACTCGGTTCTGCTCACTAAGGATTCTCTTCTGATGGGTTACTCCCGCCAGATTCATGCCCCCTCTTGCGCCGTTCTCATCCAAAACAGAACCGACCCAAGACATTGCTAATTAGTTGGTCAGATCTATCTCAGTCTAGACATGTGGTTGCACGGTATGACCCAGATCAATGGTTCAAGGTTGAGTCCTTAGTTGGCTGCTCAGGCGAGACTAATCCACGTCCCGATGTGCGTTACGGCACCCACACTTACCGCCGCTCACTCGCCTGAGCATAAAACATTTTTGGTTCAACCGACCAAAGGACCACCCTAGTCCTGGCACACACCTTTTAACAGCAGTGGCGTTGCCATAGTTCCATAGCTCGTTAGGCAAGTTTATCATTGCTGGGTTCAACCCGGCCAAAGGACCACCCTAGTCTTGGCACACAAATTTTAGTTATAGCGACAACAGATGTCGTGGCAACACACAGGCCACACTTCATATTAATCAGCAACACAGGCCGTTACTACACAAGCCACAAACCATGTGCGCTGGGGTAAGAATAACATTTATTAAATCATGATCGAGACCAACGCAAGCTACAGCATGTCTAAGCATAATACGCGCCCCATGTTGGTAGTTTATCAATGTCCAACTAATATAAACCCTCCTAAGGTGTCCAAGGGTTCTTGTCAGTCAAGGATACATGTCGATAGCAATTTATCAAGGAGGCATACATCAATTAGGCAATTATCTACTCCCAAAACAATTTAATATAAAACTAGCGATGCATGTATATATAAAACAATATAGTTTTATAAAGATGGGTTCAATATGATCAAAGGTCTATGACTTGCCTTCGTTGAAGAGTTGAGGTGCTTCGGTCGTCGGATCCGAGAAATCTTCCGAAAAGCCGGTTTCTACACGTGCGAAAAGAGAAAAATAAATAAAACAACTCCAAATAAATTCCAAACAAATACCAAACTAGCACTAACAGAAATAGGTGGATTTTAGATGAATTTAGAAATTTGAATCACTCGAATCGGAGTTCCAACGAAGAAGTTATGGCCTTTCGAAGTTTGAATTCACATAAAATGCTGAAAATCGGTATTTATGGAATTACTGGAATTATTTTTCTAAAGGAAATTCAAATTAATGCGCCAGCTGATATCAGCAGAGGAATTTCGGCTGAAAGAAAAAAATAAAAGAAAAAGAAACTGACATGTGAGGCCCACTGTCAGCGAGATGGTGCACGTGGACTAGGTCCACCGGGCTTTGGAAAAGAGAAGGGGGAAGGAGTGCCACGTGGGCTTCCACGTGGATGACCACGTAGGCCTGAGGGGTGACGGGGCGCTTCAGTGGCGCTGACGCGGGCGCCACGTGGGCTGCCACGTCGGACCCAGAGCGCGGCGCGCCACGCCCGAGGGTCTCGGCGTTTGTCGCGCGGCGGCGGCGAGGGCACCAGCGCGAAGAGGGCGACACGGTGAGCTCGTTGCTCACCTTTCCAACGGCGAGGCTCGACGGGGCTGCCGGTAACGGAGAAGAAAGCGACGGCGGGGAGATGGCTGCGGCGGCGACGGCGCTACAGGGGGCTTCCGGGCTCGGGGAGGTGCGCACGAGGTGGCCCTCGGTGCGGCGATGCCAAAGGTGGAGGCGGCAGCGGTCGAGGGTGCTCGGAGGCGGCTCTAGAGGCGGCGGCGACCTTCGGTGGCCGGCGGCTTCGAGCTCAAAATCCGACGAGATCGGAGGAAGAGAGGGGGAGTGAGAAGGGGGGAAAGAGAGAGGAGGACGAGGCGATCCCGGTGCTCGCTTTTAAACGGCTCCGGGAGGCCCGGAGGAGGGGGAAGGGGGAGAGGTGTCGGGCGGCCATTAATGGCGGACGGCGGCAAAGGCGACGTGAGGAAAAAGGGTGACGGGATGGGGAATGGTGGCGGCAGCGGACGCGGTGGTGGCGGCGGGGAAACGGGGAGGCAGTGAGAAGACGCGGAGGTGACGGGGTCGGCGGAAATCGCGGCGGGGTGCTGCAAACGACCGCACGAGGAAGAAGAGGAGGGGGTCCGGAGGAGGACGACGAGCGGGGGCCGTCAGATTTCGATCGGACGGTGGGAGGTGGAGGAAGGCGTGGCGGAGGTTGAGCCGTTCGATTTCGATAGGACGGTTCACAAGGAACGGGGCGTTCGGGCGTCCGAAAGAGTCAAGAGATCGGGACCGCACGATTTTGATCGGACGGACGGGGGGTGTGGGAGCACGCGGAGGTTTGGGGGCCTTCCGATCTCGATCGGACGGTGCCCGAGGGAGGGGCGCGGGCGCGCGCGGGGAGCGGGCTGGGGAAGTGGGCCGAGAGAAGGGATTCGGCCAAAGGCCTAAGGGGATTTTAAATGATTTCCGATTAAAGAAATCCCGAAAAAGCAAAAAGACTTTTAGAAAATAGTTAATAGAGTCTAAAAATTCTAAGAAAATTCACAGAAGTCCCTTGAATTATTTAGAACTTAATAAAAATACTTTTAGCTATACTTTAGTTTTTAATTTTGCAAGCAAAATAGATTTTTTTTTTGCTTCAAACAAAAAGGAAAAACCAAATTAAAATCCAGAAAATGCAATAAAGGCTTAAAATCCAGGAGAACTCAAATAAACTAACTTGTTTATTTTAATTGAAGTTGGATTAACTCAATTTAAATGGTTTTTGATTTATGAAATTTCAGTTAAGCTTTAACAAAACAGGAAAAAGCAAATGGTTATTTTTATTTTGAAAATTTTCAAAAACTCAGGAAATTTGGGATGTTACAAACACCAACACTAAAAAGACCTACAGGCAACTCAAAAACCTGCTAAGGACTAGTGACTAGGAGACAAGCTCGACCTAAGCTGTGAGAAGAGTGCATCCTAGAAAAACATAGGATAAGAAGAGTGTCTAGAAAGGACACGTGCTAGAACAGAGCCTTCTATCTACCCTGAACTCAACAGGCCCAACCCCTAACAAGAACCAGATGCTATGCAAATTCGAAAAGGGGTACCATACACAAATGTAAGGTATAAGGGCTAGAACCTGAGTCACACCGCTTGGTATTGAGACGTAGTCAAATGAGTAGAAGCTCTTGAGGCCGTTAGGTAGAGGAGGAAGACGATCATGTTGCGGTACTCGCGTTGATCCACGGCTTATCCTTCCTCATCTGGATCCAAAACAGTTGATGTCGCCAAGGGAGTGGCAATCGACTTGCAGTCACCCATCTCGAAGCACTTGAGTAGATCCTTAGTGTGCTTCGTTCATCTCAAATTCCTTCATCTCCAAGAAGTGATAGCCAACATCAAATGCACATATGAAGAAGAACCAACAGCTGGAGTCATGATCCACATGTTCTTCTTCTCAACTGAAAAGACTACACCAAAGAGACAGAAAAAGTCTATGCCTTGGTATTGGGTTAGTGAGACAATATCTTAGGAAACAGTACCAAGACACACGACTAGCAAGGATAGCAGCAAATGATCCAAAGCTCATAAAAATATATAATCAACAATTCAGGATATAAGCATGAAGATAGACAAATAAATCGCAGCACATGCTATCCAAGATATGACAAAGCTCAAAATATCATTAATCCATCACAAGGCATAGGAGCAAGCAAGCACATAGCATATCACACAACATACATCCAGTCAAAGATAAAGCATGCTAGTGAAGTTAAGGCAAAGCTCATGTATCCACGATTAATAATAAGGCACAATACCATATAAGCATAAAACAAGTTATAAAATGAATCATGGATAATGTATGCTAACATGGATATCAAGTAAGCATGTGGATACATAAAGAAAAAATCAACAAGAGAAAGATAATAAATATATCAAAACAGTACAAGCTCTTGATGACATGAACCAAGCTCATATAACCATGGAAGTAATGAACAACAATCTAATACATGGATACATAAGCAAGAATCAACAAGAGCAATATAACAAAGGCACAAGACAGCATAAGCTCATGTTGACAAAACCAAGCTTATACACCCATGGAAATAATGAATAACAATCTAGCCCATAGATACATAAGCAAGGTACTAGCAAAGGCATGATAAAAGATATCAAAAGAGTAACACATGCCAATATGATACAAGTGAGCACAAAGACAAGCACAACATGGCAAGAATGAATAATCATGAATGTAAATGCATGAAGGTATAAGATTGCTCACAAAACTGGTGTAGATGCCTATCATGAAAGCACATGCCTTTTGGAGGCCATTATTGGGGTGGAGAACCATCAAGTGTCCCGATCATGTGATGAAGCAAAAGACCAGAACATCTTAAGTCCATGTTCTCCAACCCGTGTTCTCGGTACCTACACATGAGAAAGGCAAGGTGTCCAAGTCTTGGATCCCGAAGGGTTAGATAGCAAATACTTGGGAACCCAAACCGTGGACACACCACCACTAGAAGCATTTGAACCATTATGTGAGTTAGCATGATGCAAATGACGGTCAATGCAAGAAGATCCAACACCATCCTTGGAGGCACACCGCGAGTGGACCACTCGATGAGGAAAACGAGGTCTATCTCTGGAAAAGCAGCGATGACCTTGCTTGAAAGCACTATGATGAGGACCAACAAAAGCACCAAAGGAACTCACACATACTCGCCGTGGGTGTGTACCTCGATGAAAAAAACTAGGTCCACCTCTTGGAAAATAGCAGAAATCCTGCCTCAGGGCAGCTCGTGGACCAAAACCAAAACTACGGAAACCAAAACCACGATGTTGTCCAACACCACTAGAAAAGGTGTCAAAGAAGCCATCATCAGAGCGAGTCATCTTGCTAGGCTCTTTAGTGTGCATGTCATGAGAAAGACTGTGCCCACTAGGAGACTTAGAAGCATGAGCTCGACGCAAATGTTTTGCACGCCGAAAACAAGAATCTACACGATGTCCATTCTTCCCACAAAATGAGCAATGGTGTAAAGGTCTATTAGGAGACACGGTTCGAGAGGACGAAGAACCATTGTCACTCAAAGATGAAGTCCTGGAAGAACCAACATCATGACTCACCTCGTGTCGGCACTAGGCTCACACATGCCATGGGAAAGACTATGTGTGTTCCTAGAGGTACGACGACGCACTCGATGCTCATATTTCAGACGGCGAAAGCAAAACTCTAAAATGTGTCCATTCTTCTTACAAAAGGTGCAATGATACTTCTCTTTTAAAGATGTAGTATCATTTGAGAAAGAAGCACCTTTGTCTTTAGAAATCCCTTGGACAACACAAGAAGAGTCCGAAAGAGTCACACTTCCCAAGGAAGAGTTATCCAAAGCGATGGCACAAAAACCAACATCAAATGACTCACATTTAGAACAAAAAGACTCCAATTCCGAATGCAAAGATGCAAGAGAGATCTTGAGAATATCAATCTCAGAGTGAAGGCAAATACAAGAGTCACATGACTTGGCACTCATATCATCGCGCAATTTCTTCAATGACTCAATCTCGCTCTTCAAATTAATGCAAGATGTGCAAGAAATCAATGATGCTTTTGTATGAAGCATGCAATTCAAGTCATCATTTTCAATTTCTAAGCGGGCATAATTCTTGCAAAAGACTAAACCATCCTTAAGCAATTTTTCATATTCTAAGCACATGTTACAAGGCCTAGCTTTGATATCAATAATTTCACCCTAGCATTCTCTAATTGCTCAAGGTGAAAGGAATTAGTCAATTTAAGCTTCTCAAAATCAGCAAGCATGCCTACACAAGAATCACAATCATTTCTAGTCATAGATCTAAGATTGCATATTTCTAACTTAGCATTATAAAGCTCATGATGTAAGGCAACACAAGAATCACATGGCATAGAAGCATTTGATTTCAATAATTGATTTTCAAATTTTAGATATGCAAGAGAATTATTCAAGTTATCCATGTCTACAAGTAAGGAATCATAAGCACACATGGATGTTTTCAATTCGGAGAGCTCATGAGACAAATCACCCTTCTCTTTTTCTAGCAATTTTACTTTCTTCCTAAGAGCAATCAGTTTAAGATCATATGAAAACAAGACATCATTAAGTTTTTGTTTGCTCACCTTGCTTAGCTCGAGTAGGGGATCGTTCTCAGAAGAGTCATCATGATCATCCTCGAAAAGCTCTCCATCATGATCATCCTCAATCGCTACTGCACATATGTCAATGGGCTCCTTCTCCTTGGGCTCCAAGCGTATCTTATCTCTGAAACTAGGACAATCAAAACCAAAGGGGTAGCCACAAATATCGCAGGTGAATTGCTTCTCAATTGACCACACAAAGCAATAGCGTGTTGCTCTCTATGGCAAATGACAGAGTATTGTACGCCATGATCACCAAGTACATGGAGGAGAAGAGTAAGAAGGGTGAGATGCACCGGGCATTCAAGATGGACACAAGGGAGCTTCACTTCAAGATACTGTGCAGAGATAAAGGATATCGTGGGATAAACCGCGAGAGGATCACCCACAAGTACATGCTACGCAATGCTAGTTGCGTATGCACTTGCAACAAGTCTCTTCTTCTGCATAGACCCTGCTCACATATCATAGCCGCATGTTCGACGGTAGCGTAGCATCCCGGTCAGTACCTCTATGATTATTTCAATAAGGAAGAGGTGATGCAAACCTGGAGTGTAGATCTGTATGGTTACAACGTGGTTAGCCATTTCACTGGTCATCCGACCTGTGAGTAACTAATCTGGGCCACGAACATTGATAGGCTAAAAGAAAGGTTGGCCAGCGATAGTTACGATGTATCAGGAACGACATGGACAAAGCAGAAGCCGAGCATCGTACGAAGAAGTGCTCCATTTGCAGGAAGTCTGGGCACACCTTCAAAAAATGCCCTACGAGAAATGCACAGAATGAATGAGACATTGGCAGTCCGGACGGCGCTGCGGGAACCTCATTCGATTGCCCCACTCGAGGCGGTCAACATGGTGGACATTGAGGTCGCAGCCACAGGAATGTTTTGTCATGTTAAAATATGTGGTGCTCAATGCTTTGTAATATCATTTTGATTTATCGAAAAACTAGGTGATGACGTTGTGTTGAATGTTTTGTAATATCATTGTGATTTATCGACAAAAATTGTGATTTATCGACAAAATATGTGAGGACGTGGTGCTGTATGTCTGTAATATCGTTGTGATTTGTTGATAAAATATGTGATGACGTTGTGTTGAATATTTTTGTAATTTTATTATGATTTGTCCACGAAATATGTGGCCAGAAATAGATAGTAAAAAACAGTTAGAGGTTCCTGGGTCTTGTCGCCAATTGGAATGGCGATAGAACCATGTCGTCGGTCCAAGTGGCATTCCTCCCTACACTGTTCTAGGCAAATGTCGCTATTTGGAATGGTGATATGACAATTTCGCTGTTTTAAATAGCGACAATAGCATATTTTTGTAAAAAAAAAATGACTATTTACTTTTGTAATTTTTTTAAAAGTAATATTATTTCAAAAAAAATTCTATGAACCAACATAGCCAACATGGCGGATTAGCTACCAAATTTCTCGTGACGCTCTCATGGATTTTGTCTGGTGGATGCCGCGCCTCTTGTGGAACCATCGGAGCTGATAGTAAGATGGAAAGCGCAACTAATTGATTAAGGATTTAAGATAAGCAAACATGCATAGTAAAGTGAACCGATAATCCAGCCTTCAGCCTAAGATGAGATGGAGCGAATGGTGGCATGTCGTACATCGCTGGTTTTAGTTACAGTTATCTTAGCTTCAACGGCAAAGCCAGCTTCAAGGTGTAGGTAGATTTCCTTTTGCTACTCCCAAGAAACTAGAGTGGCTTTCAGGCAACGTAGACGCGTTCAAGCTAAACATGTTGTAGGTGATCCAATGTTTCGTTTATGATCAGATTTGAGACACGCTACACTAATGTCACGCTGATGACTGAATGATGGACAGCAGTGGCCCAATTGCCATATGCTCAATATGAACTCAGAAGCTAGCGATGCACTAATACTCGAATGCCAAAGTTTATGATCAGATTTGAGACACGCTACAAATAATGTCCACGGTGATGACTGATCGATGAACAGCGGTGGCCCAATTGCCATACACTCAATATAAACTCAGAAGCTAGCGATGCACTGATACTCGAATGCCAAAGTTTATGGCCGCAAACACAAATTTCTCCATTGAACCAGCTTCGATTCATGCAGTTAACATATCAAGCCAAGTATCATTATCATCAGAGGGCCCACCCCACAAGACGCGATTATTGGGGCTGCGACGATCGAACTTGCCGGGCGTAGCAAAGCAGCAGCTACCACCACATCAGTGTCAGTGTCTGGGCAGTGCCGACTCAACAACTGAAATTTTGGACACTATTAACCCCTAGACTACCGTAATTTCAAATCTAGTTTTTTTACCTTTGAAATTCCATTTTTAGCCCTCCAAACCCGCCCGCTGCGCCATCGGAGTGTAGGATTGCGCCTGCTGCACCGCTGTACTGCAGCAGCAAGTTGCTACCGTCCATGACCGCAGCAGACTGCAGCATTTCATTACACTGTAGCATTGTACCAGCATTTCCTAAAATCCATTTAAATATATTTTTGCAGGAATTTTTAAATATAGAAAATTAGCTCAAAAAATTATTAAAAAAATTTGGAGCCTCCTGGCACAGTGTACTTGATTGTATAATTTTTTTCAAAATTTTATAGATTACAATTTTTTTTCTCTAAAATTCATTGAAGTATACTATTTGTAGGAATTTTCTAATATAGAAAATGAGGTCCAAACATTATGAAAAAATTTCCAAGCTCCTCACACAGTGTACTTGATTGTGTATTTTTTTATTATTTTATATTTTTCAAAATTGTCTCGACAAATTAAGAGTTTATGTCTCGAAAATTAGAACGAAAGGTTTCGGAATTTAGGGTTTCATGATTTCGTGTGACTTGGAATGTGGAAAGTTTAGTACAACATGACTACTCTAGGTAAGAGACACTCCATCCTCCGCACATCTATCGCCCCGTTGCTGATATCCCCTTGCCCGCAGTGATTGCTTTTGTGGCGTGCCAAATCTCTAGACCCGAAACCCGATTGATTCGCTTGTACGCCTCCACCGGCAAGGGTGTTGTGTGACGCTTCGCATGTCTGGTCCATTTAAATACATGTAAATACATACTTCAAGTGCATATAAATACATACTTACTGCATATACAAAAGATATGAATTACTTACGACCCCTTCCTGTAAATTATAAATTATTAACTAAGTAGACAATTGGACCGAACATATTAGGAACCCTTTTTTACGGCGATGCACAAGTTTTAGTAGGTGTCACAGCACTATAGATAAACCCTAAACCGCCAAGCCAAACCTATAAAAAGCTTATTATAGTAAGTAGAAGTTGATCGTTAGCCCCGAGTCCTAACTTCTTATTGTCATGTGCTGTCACGCAGCACAGGGCAATAAATCTTCCAGTGCATGACTTCACCGTAGTAGAATTTTCACAGTGGATTCTAAACTCATGTATTGAGTAATAATTCATAACAATCATGTAAAAAGAAAACATGTCTTCACAACTAGTCCATACAACTTAACAAATAAGGTAACAGCATAGGGAGGTTTTGTATTAATTCGTATTAAGTTTCTTTTGGTTCACAAGAAATAAATCATTGCATTTTTTTCCCAACAATCAACCCAAAAGGACATTAACATCAAGGTTCTTGATCGCATTACTACACTATGGTGGAGTTAAAGCAGAGTACTTTATGTAGCTTCTACAGAATGCAATTGAAGGGGCTGAGAACGCTCGTTGTGATTATGAAGATGCCATAAAACGTTAGATTGAAATGTTGTTGTTTCATACTCCTCGTGCACTACAATGCACAGTACAATCTGGCATATATATTTGTTTCTTTATGCTCTAGAACTTGTACTCTTATGTTACAAGTTGTAATAGTCTGCCATTTTAATTTAGTTTTTTTTTCATTCACCTGCTTGTGTTTGATCCACCTCTCTTTTTCATCTAGTCATTACAGTTGTACTTGGCTATGAGGACATGGACCTGAAAATTTTTATCTGTTCTAATTTGATCTCGAAAATTTATTGAAGTATATTATTTGTAGGAATTTTGTAATATTGAAAATGAGGTCCAAATATTATGAATTTTTTTCAGGCTCCTTACACAGTGGACTTGATTGTGTAATTTTTACATAATTTTATATGCTCTAAAATTGTCTCGACAAATTAAGGGTTTAGGTCTAAAAAATTAGGACAAAAGGTTTCAAAAATTAGGGTTTCATGATTTCATGTGACTTGGAATGTGAAAAGTTTAGTACCACATGACTACTGCAAGTGTACTGCTGGGAAGTGCAGAAAATTAACATAGCTTGGTGATTTTACCATGACCTGAAATGCCTAACTACCATGACGTGAAATGCATAGCTCGATGATTTTAGCATGACGTGAAATGCCTAGCTCGGTGATTTTACCATGGCGTGAAATGTCTAACTACCATGACGTGAAATGCCTAGCTCGGTGATTTTACCATGGCGTTGTGAAAGCCGCCGGGCGATTTAACTCGAAATGCTTAACCTTGCAATTGGTCCTAGCATCCCGAATTAAATTTCCTCGCTCTCGGGATAATATGTACCTCCCAGAACAGCGGTACACATACCCCACACAAAAATAAGCATCAACTCCATACAAAAGTTATTATATTACCAAGAATTTATAATTGACAACATACTCAACAACACATAGACTTCGTACAAAAAGTCCGACCGGCTAAACACAAGACAGATTACTAAAATTTGCATCGGAAACACATAGGCCATAAGATGGCAGTAAACAAAAGCCGACTAGTTTGCCCTTACCCCACAAGGCAATCGACCGGGCCGCTGAGCTAGTCGTCAACTTCGTAGACAGTCTCACATTGATCGACCCCTTGGGAGTCAACCTCCTCTACAGCAATTAAACAATGCAACTAAGCACAAAATTGTACTCGCAAAACTTACGGATAACAAACCTAAACATAGCTACATGCAAGCTTATTCGAAGGAAGGCTAACAAGTTTATTTTTAGCTCAAAGCTATGTTTATTTGCAATAATGTAGTAGATGTAAGGCAATTTGATCAAACCAGTTTTAATTAGTTCAAATAACAACGAGACAATAACATAACATAAATAACATCCTAGAAGTGACTAAAATTTTTAGTCCAAAAGGATTTCATATAGATTTTATAAGAATTTTCCAAGGTTAAAGGTATAAGTGTGCAATTAAATCATTTATCAAAGTTTTATGAAATAGAACCATAGTTCAAACTTATACCAAGTTAAAATACACTAAAATTTAAAATTAACAAAATTAATTTCACCTAATTTGCAGTTAAGATGAAATACTTATGAATTTTTGAAGTTTTATTCTATTTTCTAATGTAAAAACAATTCCTTTTAACTAACCAATATTTTCTAGAATAGATTCATATTTGACATCTATTCCATTTAAAAGTAAATAAAAAATGAAAACCAACAAAATTGGTTTCATTCAATTTGGAGCAAATTTGAATTAGTTATGAATTTTCTAAGTTATAAGATTTTTCAGTGCAAGTTTAAATCGCTTCGAATTTTTCTAAAAGAATTAAATTCCTTTTTCACTCACCCTTGCTAGCAAAAAAGGATGACAAGGGGGCCAGTGCTAGGGTTTTGACCCAGTCAACATTTGACTGGTCACGGTAAACAGTGACAGGGTCCGTCGGCGATTCTATAGAAAGCAACGCGGTGAACTTGTTGAGCCCGAGTCCGATGCGATGCGAACTGGCGTGGTCGAACCCGATCGAGCTCGGATTGGTCCAAACGTCCTAGATGAGATTAGATGGCCCAAACGTTCGCGGTGTAGTCGGACCAACATGGCTCGGTTGGTCCGAACGGAAACGGCGATGAGGTACGTTCGATCAGCATCGGATGGTTCAGATGCGTGTTGAGTTCGGATCGTCCGAACGGCCTAATTGATGCGAGCAATGTGATCAGCATCGGACGATTCACACGGAACGACGCGATCGGACCTGGTTGGAACAGTCCAGTCGGGTTTGAGTTAGGGTTTTGGGTTTGATTCAATTTTGACCGAATTAAAACTAGTTTGACTAAGCTGCTAAAAATAGTAATAAATTTCTAAAAATTCTAAAAATTTTTGTGGGTGTTTTAAGATTCAATTAGGACTTATTAAAATTTATTTTGACCACTGTTCACTTTCCACTTGACTAAATTAAATTCCTTTTCAAATCTGGATTAGAGAAGTGGTTTGGTTTTTTATGAAGTCAAAATAACTTCTAAAAATTTGAGAAAATTTATATTAATTCATGATAATTAATCTAGTATTTTAACAAAATATTTCCATAAACTTTTATACACACAATTGTTCTAAAATCAAATAGAAACTTAAATTTAAGTTAAAATTTTGAAATTTCAAAGCAAACTTTAGAAAACCAAGTGCAAATTCATGAGATTCAATAAAAGTTTTAAAATCTCAAACTTTTATACATTTGAAACACAAACCCTAATTGGGAATGAGATTTGGGATGTTACAGGCGTGAAAGGCCTAACTCGGTGATTTCACATGACGTGAAATGCCTAACTCGATGATTTAACGTGATGTGAAATGCCTAACTCAGTGATTTTACCATAGCGTGAAATGCCTAACCCATGGCGTGAAATGCCACACCATGGTAAAATCACCGAGTTAGGCATTTCACGTCATGGTAAAATCGCCGAGCTATGCATTTCATGTCATGGTAAAATCACTGCGTTAGGTATTTCACGTCATGGTAATGAAAATTCTTTCAGTCCAAATTTCTTCTCCACTCCAAACCAGATAGCTTTACAGCTTTCTCTGGACCCAGCTCCTAGGAAGCCCATTTTTCACTACAGGTTCATATTTCCATATAACTATATATTAACTGCATTACCGTAATATGCATATAACTATTCCTCCTCCACTCCAAACCAGATAGCTTTACAAACAAGATGTTGATAAACAAAGTCGAAGGGAACACATCCAGCAAAACTAGTATCCTCCAACACCAAGCAAACTAACTAATTACACTAATTAATTACCACTAAACTAACTAATTACAACTAATTAATTACCACTATACTAACTACTTACGACTAGATGACTAATAACTATGACTATGATAATAATCAAAAAAGCATCCGACAAATTATCTGCCCTTCGAAGGAAAGCAAACAAAAAAGGTCGAGCAATGAGCAATGAGAAGCAAACAAATACTTAATCTCCCCAAAAAATGTTACGTTCTCTGAGTCCTCGGCAATGAGCACCAGAATAAGGAGCGAAACACAATTGAGATGAGTGAAGAGCGACTACGAGAGTTCGGTATTTAAAGCCGAGCGAAGGAGGAGCCGCGGCGTTGGCGCCGGGAATTCGTAAGTAATTCATATCTTTTGTATATTTTTTTTATTAGAGGGGTGCATATCTCCCCCCATTTCAGTTAGTGAAACCAGCATCAGTATCTTTTTACAGTGCATACCTACAGTACACAGCTATAGCACCGCTCCACAGTACTCAGCTACAGTACATCTCCACACTTTCTTCCCACACAGTCACCCATCTCGTTTTTTACTCTCCAGTCAGCACGCTCAACGTGTAAGGCTTTAACCATGCAAGGCCAGCACGCTCATAGTGCAACCATAGTATCTTTTGTATATGCAGTAAGTATGTATTTATATGCACTTGAAGTATGTATTTATATGTATTTAAATGGACCAGATATGCGAAGCATCACACAACACCATTGCCGGTGGATGCGTGCGAGCGAATCAATCGGGAGTCAGGTCTAGAGATTCGGCACGCCACAAAAGCAAGCACTGCGGGCAAGGGGGATATCAGCGATGGGGCGGCAGATGTGTGGAGGAGGGGGTGTCTCTTACCTAGAGTAGTCATGTGGTACTAAACTTTCCACATTCCAAGTCACGTGAAATCATGAAACCATAATTTCTGAAACCTTTTGTCCTAATTTTCGAGACCTAAACCCTTAATTTGTTGACATAATTTCGGAACATATAAAATTATGAAAAAAAAATACACAATCAAGTACACTGTATAAAGAGCCTGGAAAAAATTTCATAATGTTTGGACCTCATATTCTATATTAGAAAATTACTACAAATAGTATACTTAAATGAATTTTAGAGGGAAAAATCATAACTGATAAAATTCTGAAAAAATTACACAATTAAGTACATTGTGCCAGGAGTCTCCACAAAAAATTTCATGATTGTTTGAGCTCATTTTCTATATTTAAAAATTCCTACAAAAAATATATTTAAATGGATTTTTGAGAAAAGTTGCTACAGTGCTATAGTGTATCGACATGCTGCGGTCGGGGACAATAGCATCTTGCTACTGCGATCGCGGCGCAGCAGGTGCAATCCTACACTCCGGTGGCGCAGCAAGCGGGTCCAAGGGCTAAAAATAGAATTTTGGAGGTAAGGAAGCTAGATTTGAAATTACAATGGTCTAGAGGCTAATAGTGTCCAAAATTCCAACATCTAGACTGGCTCGCCGCCCCTGCCGTTTCTTTCCCCTCCTCTCAGATCGATGAGCTTAATTTCCTTGCAAATTACTCCCTCGTTCTTTTTTATTTGACACGGTTGACTTTTCACGGTCAAACTTTCTAAAGTTTTACCACCAATAAGTTTAAAACTATCTAGATTGACTATATAAAAATTATATCATTAGAATTGTCATTGAAAATACTTTCATAATATTATAATTTTATTAGTATATCTTAATGTAAAAGTAATAAAAAATTATGATCAAAATCACATCTCGAAGACCGTAAAAAATTAATTGTGTTAAGTAAAAGAGAACATAAGGAGTACTATAGTAATACCCATATTTGCTTATAAGTGATGTGAGACAGGAGCCAAAATGGTCGTTGGAGAAAATTGGGATCGAGGCTGCTGCTGCTGCTTCTGCAGTTGGTGCTGTCACCTTTACTGTAGGGACAGACGACGGTGGGGTCAGCAGGATGGCGCGGCGGATTGACTAGTTTTCACCGATAAGGACCTGACGTCACAGACCGTATACCAATCTATACTCCTCCGCCTCACAAAAATTAGTCGTCTAGAAATATGCGTAATCAAATTTTAAAAACTTTAGTTATTAATAATTTTTTAAATATTTAAATTAGATACATTAAAATCATATATGTATATTAGTGTTCATATACTTTCATAATATTATATATTTATTTGGTTTTATAAATATATTATAATAATAATAAATGATCAAAGATGTATTTTAGAGGTCATATCGATGCAAAAACTGATTTGTTTTTGAACCGGCTGGAGTACTATATTTTTCTTTCCAAAGAATCCACTGATCCTATGATTATTTAACGAATTGCTATCTCAACAACGAATTCCGTTTTTTGCTAGCTCGATCGTATTAGTGCATGTGTTTGCTTGCTCCGGAGTTTTTTTTTTTAAGAGCACGATGATTGGATGAGAGCAGAAATTGTATGCAAGGTGTATGGTCGCGTGTGATGTCAAAAGTAAGATGTCTGCGTTTGTCAGAGGAGTTTAGAATTTGAGCCCTGCTGATTGGTTGATATTTCTGTGGACGCTAGCTAGCTGAGGTTACGTACGATTCTTCAGCTTTGATTATGACTACAATTGACAGTGGGATTGTGGTAGTAGGTGAGAATACGATCGTCAAGGCAACAACGACGTCGGCCCTATTTGTTTATGTTTTTTATTTGGTTTATAAGCAAAAAAAAGATCAAAGTCTAAATAAAGGTTGACATTTTTATCTAGCTTATGAAAAGCTTAAGCTATTTTAAGCCTAAAAACCAAAAGCCATAGGAGATATGTTTTTTCTGACTTTTACGAAATGGAATATCCATTTACTACTCAAGTTCGCTAAAATTACCCACCAAATAACATTCATATATAAGTCCAGGTCCTTTCAATTTTTTCTCCTCTTTCCTCCTCCCCCACTCCGTTTTCTTTTCCCCTTCGGCTCCCTCACCATCTCCCTCTCCCAAGCGACTCGCCCCGATACCGCCATTCACCCCGCAACGCTTGACGCGCCATCCGCTCCCGCCAACGCTGTCCCCGCGCCCCAACTCCGCTAGCCTTCCTCTTCCCCGCGCCCAACACCGCAGGCCTCCCTTGAGCCCGCGCCCGACGCTGCTAACATCCCTCTTCCCGCACCCGACGCCACTAGCATCCTCGTCCCCTTGATGACTTGGAATGGAAGTTTAATTAATATTTGATTATTCGTGTGTTGGAACCTTCATGTAATTACCTTTACAAGGAGGTTCTCACGAAATTTATTAGAATTGTCTTCTTTAGAGTTATTAGAGTTTGTTTAGTAGCATTCCGTGCTCATGAGGACCAGGGTGTTCTGATTAGTATCATTTGTGAGGTCCGTGGAATATGAAAGGTTAAATTTGACACTATACATGATGGGTGGGAATGGGTTAATGCATTGCATTATGTTGCTTATGAGATTTTGATTTCTCTTGTATGATAGTGCTAGTTAGACTACTCTTGTGGTCCTAGATGATGAAATTGCTTATTGTTTTATTGTTTTGCGGTGATGATTAGATATGGCAGGGGTGGAGGCCGAGGTCGTGGTCGAGGCGGCGGAGCCGGCGAGCCCAGCACGCCCCGCCAGGTTCATCCGTGGTGGGAGAAGCTAGCCTGCGAGTCGGAGGAAGAGGTTGCTTCATGCAGACAGAGAACCAGCCCCACCACCGCGCCGTTGTCGCCTCCGTGGTGGCCCTGCGGTGGCACCGCGGCGTATGCCATGGGATTACATCAATGGAACGCTGAGGTCGGGACACCTTCGACGGGTCGCACGCCACGACGCAGCCTAATTGGTCTGCGACACATGGAGAGGCACCGAGCTCGGGGATGACATCGAAATGAGGCTCGCGTGGCCTTCCAATTGAAGGGGCAAAGCGGATATCGGTGGGAAGGAGTCCTGATGGCGTGACCAGCCCTCATGGACCGCCACGGGAGTATTTTGTTGAGCACTTCAGAAGAGGTTTTATCCAGCCATATGTGGAGCGAATGGAAGTCTCCTTGCGAGAACTTCGGGGAAGATGACAAGGATGTGAGTATGAAGCGGGTTTTAACAACTCGGTTCGTTTTGTTCAGTGTGGCCACAAATGATGAGGAAAGCCAAGAGGTTTCGCGGGGCTCTGCAAGAGTTCCGGCGGTATTGGGAGCATTGGAGTTGCGGGATTTCAGCTCTGCAGTCGAACAAGCGGGGCATGGAACGGAGATGCAGCTTGGTGAGGAGCTGCAGTGAGGGAAGCGGCGTGGTATCTCGAGGCGGTGGGCGGTAAGAGGGGTTTTGGCGTGGGGTGGGACCTTCCGCAGGCCCACTTCCAAGAGGTTCAAAGGTCCGCGAAATCATTCAAGACCAAGTTCACAGGGCACGTCTTCTTCCACTCGCGAGCGTCTGCGGTGCACCTAGGTTACGTCCGGTCCTGTATGGGCATGAAGTGCTTCAAGTGCGGCAGTGAGCATAGAGCTTCAGAGGTGGTTCGGTCTTGCCGCCATTGTGGTCGAGGGCCATAAGGCATTGGTTTGTCGGCGGAATCCCGCCAAGATCATCAAGTAGGAACTGCGCGTTGTCGGTGCGCGCCGCGCAGCCTTCTTCTCGGTGGTCGGTTCGATGTTAGCGGCTACTCCTACTCCTACTTGGGCACCGCCATACTTTACTTCCTGTGCGCCGCCACCATCCTCCTCCGGCCCCGACAACCTCGCCGTCCCTCCTCCAATGGGTAGTGGATCGCATCCCACGTCGATTTGGAGGACATATCCTAAGATCTGCTTTCAGCCGTCTCCGCTTATCGTGATCTAAAGCGAATTTACGGTGGAAAAGGATGAAGGTGGACATAGCTAATTATGTGGCCTCGTGTGGTGTTTGTCAACGGTGAAGGCGGAACACAAGCGTCTGCGGGGTTGTTGCAACCTTTAGAGATTCGCAATGGCCGTGGGGCGATATTTCTATGGATTTTGTAGTTGCGTTACCCGGCCACCAAGGGTAAGGATGCGAGCAGGGTGGTAGTGGATCGTCTCGGTAAATCGCACACTTTATACCAATTCGCACTACTAACTCAAAGAAGTGATTTAGCTCCCATCTATGTACGGAAATTGTAAGATTGCATGGAGTACCAAAGACCATCATTTCCGCAGAGATGCCAAGTTTGTCTCCAAATTTTGGGAAAGTTTACAGAGTGCCTTGGGCACACAGCTCGTCGAGTACTGCATTCCATCCACGCATGACAGGCAGGCGGAACGCACTATCCGACACCGGAGGACATGTTGCGGACTTGTGTTTTTTCTTGGAAGGGTAGCTGGAGGATCAATTGCCTTAGCAGAATTTGCTTATAACAACAGCTATCATTCAAGCATAAAAGCCGCCTCGCTCGAGGTTTTGTATGGGCGTAGTGCAGTCACCACTTTGCTTTGAAGCCGTGGGTGAGAAGGCGTTTGGGTGGGATTGGGTACAAAGATCAGAGAGCGAGTGGCTCTAGTGAGGCAGAACCTATTAGCGGCTTCAGGCAGTGCAGAAAAGTTATGCGACGTGAGAAGAAGAGACTTGGAATTTGAAGTGGGGATCAGTGCTCTTGAAAGTGTCCCCACTAAAGGTGTGGTGAGGTTCTGCACGGAGGGAAGCTTAGCCCAAGGTACATAGGACCATTCACGATCTTGGCTCGAATCGGGAAGTTGGCTTATCGTTTAGACCTGCGAGTCTATGCGTGGAGTGCACAATGTTTTTCATGTATCCATGCCGAGGAAGTACTTATAGATCCTGGAGCATCATGTACCGCTAGAACCTCTACTCATAGAGCAAGATTTGACCCTTGAGTCAAAGCCATATGGATCTTGGAGAAATCGAGAAGGTTTTGAGAAACAAAACGCTGAAATATGTTAAAGTTCTTTGGTCACAAAGATCGAGAAAGAAGCCACACAGGAGTTGGAGGCAGATGCGCGAAAGCAATATCCGAATTATTCTCTGGTGCGTGTTGTTGTTTAAGTCTTTTCAGATCGTCCCTTGGCTAGTGGGTTAGAATTCGAGGACAACTGTGGTGGGGGGTAGAGTGTAATGTCCCAAAAGTTCGAGAGGTTCGAGAAAGAGTTTGGGAGAGACTTCTCGGATTAGTAAAGGATCAAAAGGAAATAGTTTATTTTCGCAGCTAGCACAGGGTGAAAGCGCGTTTCGCTAACTGGGCCTGGCACCGCCAATCGTGCCTTAGGTGGCGGCCAAGGGGAAGGCACCACTTTCCCCCAAACCCTAGCCGAGCTCCCCACCCCTTGGGCCGCCCCATCTCTGTCCCTCCCCTTGTGCACCACCTCCTTGGCTGCCCACCTCCTGGCTCCTCTCCTTGCGCTCAACCTCCCCTCCAAGAGCCCTCCATTGCTGCCGGCCTAGTGGAGAAGAAGACCACCTGCACCGGCCATAGAGGAAGAAAGGAGGAAGAAAGGAGGGGAGAAGAGAAGGGAGAAGAGGAAAAGGGAGGGATCGCCATCCGGGTTCGCATTCGCAGCGCCGTCAAGGGTAACCTTGGGTATACCTCGCTGCTCAAACCGTATTAGGTGTTTTGGCTGATGTTTGGTATATCGGATCCTGTCTTTTTAGTAGATTGCAATCTGTCCAGAATTTTGGACGAGGGTTCTCGCGCTGTTAGAGGCAGAATCTGGGTTTATGGTCTCCTAGGAAAAGTTGGGTTATTGTCTTAGCTTTCGGTGGCCGCCAAGTTCACTCAAATCCGATTAACGGTTAGAGAGTTATGATTTTCTAAGACTGCTGTTCCACTGCTCTGTCAGTATTTAGGCAGATTGTAGAAAACCAATTAAAAGTGATGGTTAAAGTGGAAATCTGAGAACCCCAGTATAACGAAAGTTGTAGATAATCCTTCCAGCTTTCAGGAAAACTAAAGATCATGAAATTCGGACGAACGTAGAGAAAGTTATGATAGTTTCATTGTTGCTGTCCAGAGACCCGACGCGAAAATTGATACTCTGTTGTTTAGATTGGTAGGGCTAGTAAATGGCCGAATCAGAGAACCTCATCAACTAGGTTTAGAAGGGGAATTCAATAACCTTTTCAGATTGTCCAAGATCACTCCATTTGGATTTCTGTACATTTAGTTATGATTTTTCGAATGGGGCTGTTCTCTGGAAAAGAAATCTGACAGCCAGCTTTAATGTTGGGGATTGCGTTTAGTGGACGATGTACTCATGTTGTGTTTATGATTTTGTTATTAGACCCGTATGGTAGCCTTAGCTTGTCTCAATTGTTGTCCAGGTGTGGGTTTGGCCCGGGAGCAGCACTCATTCCCGACATCCACCTTCGCATCAGTTGAGGCAAGTGCTTTGTTGTTTGAATGATTGGCTAAATTGTGTGTTATTTGCTATATGGATGCATAGCAAGATGGTATACTTAATGAATGCTTAAGTATGGTTATTGCTCAAATGATGCTCATGCTTTACTATGATTAAGTGATGTTGTCTTTTGGTAATTTGATGATGATTACATGATAAGCATTTGCATAGAGAAGTCATATTGAGGCTTGGTCATGTGGTGACCAAGTGTGTTTTCCTTGAGATTCCCGCCATAATTATGACGGGCCCGAGATCCTCACCGTGGAGTGTGGGTTGAGGTCCCCGTTATCATGCGAGTAACGGGCACTGGTCCCCTGTGCGTGCGCGCAAGATGAGCATGGGTATGCTTGGCGGTCATACTCGCATTACAGTGTAATGCACACGAAAAGTTAAAGATAAAAGTCCTGAGCATTGCATTTGCATACAAGATGTTCTAATGTTAATCTCCTTTATATGTGTGTTATTGCTATGGTTTAATGTACTTGCTGAGTCTATGGACTCACTTGCTTTTATTGTTGTTTAGGTACCGAGCCAAGAATGACATGCATGGGGGAAGTAGACGCTAGTCACACACATACCACATGAACTAAATAAAGATGAATGATCTTCAGAGAGTGATTGATCTTAGAATATTATGATTTGTTTTATGCTATGGATTAAATGTAATAATGAGGAGTAGTGGAATTTTATACCTCTCTAGTTATGATGGATTCTTAGCATGATTCGATTATCCTTGATGACTTGGAATGGAAGTTTAATTAATATTTGATTATTCGTGTGTTGGAACCTTCATGTAATTACTTTACAAGGGAGGTTCTGCCGAAATTTATTAGAATTGTCTTCTTTAGAGTTATTAGAGTTTGTTTAGTAGCATTCCGAGGGCAACCGATGGCAAGGGAGGCACGGCAACAGTGTCCCGACGGCAAGGGAGGCATGACGACGACGGCTGATGGATTTTTTTTTCTCTATTTTTTCATTTTTCTTTCTTTTTTTGAATTGAATGAGGATAGATGTTGTCATTATCAAGGTCATGATCAGTGATTCATGTTCAAAGTAGTTCTCAAAATTCTATAAATTACCACTGATTGTTGTGTGTTCATGCATTATTTGTGAATTTGGTATGTGTTCATGCATGATCAGTTGCATATTCATGTGTGATTTTCGAAATGTGATGTGTGAATTTGATATCTTCTTAGCTCATGTGTGAAAGGGTATTTCAGAAATTCAGAAATTCATTATTGAAGACAATAAGACAACCCAAGGAAAAGCTAGACTACCAAACAAGTTGGCTTGCCTTAAGAAAAAAAGCTAGTTTTAAGCTATAAACACTACCACAAAACAGCCTATAGTGGACGCCTCATCACAGATGGTTCCTTTGGAACCGTCTTTGTTAAACTTATACAGACGATTACTTAGGAACTGTCTTTGCAACCGTCTGTGATATGTCATTATCACAGACGGTTTGTAAATAAAACCGTCTATGATACTTCACAGACGGTTCTATAATTGAACCGTCTGTAATATACTATTATCACACGCGGTTCTTTACAGGACATATTTCACAGACGGTTCTATTTACAAATCGTCTGTGATATGTCATTATCACAGACAGTTCTTATTACAAACCGTCTGTGATATTTCACAGACGGTTCCATAATAGAACCGTCTGTGATAAGGTGTATATCACAAACGATTCCATGATAGAACCGTCTGTGATATGCATTTCCATCTCTTCGACTCCCGCACGATGTGTCTCTTCATCTCTTCATCTCCTGCTCCAGCTTTAGTACTTGTTTTATAAATAGACATCCCTTATGAAAGGGATTTTTCACGAACCTCCTTGATCCCCTTTTTCCACAAACTCCAAATGGCTTCTTCCTCTCTCGTCCCGGCTGTATTAGCCTCCATTGTGGTTGTGTACTCGCACCTCTCTGGTCGTAACCTGGCTCAAGCTGCGGACAAGCCGTCCGTTCGCAATGTCATTCGTTGTAGGCCCTCCCATCTACCGGAGACCATAACGGCCATCATCTGTCGATTGGAGCTCCTCCTCCAACAGACCAATGCGAGGGTCTCCAGCATCCGGCAAGTAAACCTCATCATGGAGATTGTCCTATAGAACTATTTGGTCCGCACCGAGGATGCGGCCGGAGAGTCGAGGACGACATCCGAATTGCAGGAGAGCGGGTCCGCCTAGCTAAGACTCTGGAGACCAGGGTTGATGGCCTTTGGGCTATATGGGACATGATTACGGAGTCCGAACATCTACAAGAGCAAATTGAGCGTGCAAGGTCACAGGTGGAGGCGTTTGGTGAGACAGTCGCTGATCCCGCCACCCTTGAAGCCAACGAGACGGTTTACGAAGATTTGAAGACTAAGATAGGATCGTTGATCCTTTTTTATCGTCTGTGATGTAAAAACAATATGGTCTTTTTTATCGTCTGTTATGTAAAAACGATATGGTCTTTTTTAACGTCTGTGATGTAAATAGGATATAGTCTTTTATCGTCTATTTATTACTGGGCAATTTATTTTTGTAATTATTTGTGCATATACAGGCTCCGTACGCTATCACAGACGGTTCCATGAAGAGCCGTCTGTGTTGAACTTATACAGACGGTCCCTTTGGAGCCGTCTGTGATATATGCCTCCTCAACGATTGATTCATCTGTGATATGTATCTATTTTCTGCATACTTGTTTTCAAAGGGCATGGCTAGCAATTCCTAAGACTAGCCGAAAATCTAAAAAATTTAGTTAGGATTAAAGAACAATCACAGACGGTTCGATAGTTAAACCGTCTGTGATATATATGATATTACAGGCGGTTCTAGTTACCGACCGTCGTTGATATGATGATATCACAGACGGTCGGTAACTAGAATCGTCTGTGATATTAGGATATCAAAGACGGTTCGTAACTAGAACCGACAGACGGTTCTAGTTACCAACCGTCTCTGATATCCTAACATCACAGACGATTCGTAATTAGGGCCGTTTGTGATATCATAATATCACAGACGGTTTTTGAACCGTCTGTGATAAGAGTGTATCACAGACGTAACAACAGAGATGGTTCGAAAACCATCTGTGATGACGGTTCCAAACCGTCTGTGATGAGGTTGTGTGTAGTAGTGAAACCAAAAAAACTAAGCCTAAACAAACAAGGCCAAGTGTGTCCTCAATATTTTTAGGAGGGTATGTGGATATCATGAGGATATGTGCACGATCTTAAGATGATGTTACAATTGGCAATGACGCTTTTGGTTTGCTATTTCTCGTGTTTTCGGCAAATGTTCAAAGGTGTCGAGTTGAGCGATCGACCGGTAGTTGAGCGCAGTCGGACCGCCATTGAATGGCGGTCTGACCGGTTTTGTGTTGTTCATTGATTTAAATGAGAAAGTGATTTTGGGATTGGTCATAGCCATGTTTATCTTTGCATATGTGTTGCATATTGCATGTTTTCACTCACGTGGGTCAAGTTGTGAAGAACTTGTTCCCGGAGACGATTTCTCTGTCTATTGCTGTGCAGGTGTCTTGAAGGTCAATGACGGTCAACGGCGAGAGGATCGGGACTAAGCTTGGAGAGCTGAGGTCCAGAACGATCATGGATGCGGGTGAGGGTCAAGTGGCTCAAGTGTGGCGGAGAATGGACGAGGATGACCGAACGAGCGATTCGGGCGACGGGTTGATCAAGCGCGCGGTCGGTGCAAGTGCCTTGGTGGTTCCGATGGGATCCGGACGGGAGAGACTTACCGACATGATGAGAGCTGTTGATCAACCTATACGTGGCGGAGCAGACGATTGCTTCGACTGGATTGGACTCGGTCTTCGGAGAAGGATCGAGAAGGGGTATTTTGGTAATTTCACCAAATACTGGCTTTGTGACGTTTGGCTAAACCACGGCACGGGACGGTGCAAGATGAAGTGGTTTAGGTCAAGAGATGATGGTTTTGGTGCTTTAAAATACGTGCGTAAGTGTCCCGTTCATGTTGGGCCTTAACGGGAGCCCATTAGATAAACTCTTCTAGAAGCTAGGCCTCTCTATAAATAGGGGGTGTGTTGGACAAGCCATCTCAAGCACTTCATTTGTAAACCCTAGTTTGGTTTTAGGGACTTGGAGAGAAAGAGAGAGGCTTAGGGTTCTAGGGAGATGAGTTGATTGTGTGCTCATGGATTGAGCTCTTGTCCTCCTTGAGGGAGTGGTTGTAACCAGCAACATCATGAATCAATCTATGGATGATTTCCCAAAGATGTGTCTCTTTGTGTTCTTCCTTCTCTCTATTTGATGATTTTGAGTCTTTCTTTGATCCGTGAGTTTTTGGTTGATCTCTTGCCCTCTTCTACCTTGCTGTGATGTGTGGGAATACATCTAGGATCTTCAAGATCATCAATCTCCCACGAGCAAGTTTTAGATTGTGTTTTTCGTTTTTACTCGGTTTTGAACCCACCTTCAGTAAAACTGAAAAAGATCAAAACTTTGATGTACATCTTCTCAATAGTTTCTTGGAATAGGTTCTTAATATCCTTAGGAAGGTATGTTTCAAGTTTCATGAAGTTTGGAGTTGTAGATCAAAAGTTGGATCAATTTTCGATTTCAAAATCGTGCTGAAATACTGTTTCTGTGCTGATTTTACTGTTCACCGGTCGACCGCCATCGAGTTGGCTCGATCGCCTGCATCGATCGACCACTCTGTAGCCGGTCTGACCGCTCCTGTTCATCAGCACTGTTCATCAAGTTGAAAAATTGTGTTTCTGATTGTTTCTTCTGGGGGTTTGAAGGAAATTCAACATAAGTCTTCCACTGTGTTTTTCTATTGATCTTCATAGCTCTCATAGCTATAGGAGTGAAATTTGTGTTGAATCTAATACTTAAAAGAAAATTTTGGTTAAGCTCCTATTCACCCCCCCCCTCTAGTCGCCTTTCCGGTCCTACAGGGTAATATCAACACCATGTTGATCATGCAAACACAATGTCATTGGTATCATGAATAATTCCATGAATAATGTCATTTGGATAAATTTGAATCTAGATGTTCTGATGGCATATTTCTTGGATGTCCTGCTCATTCTCGTGGCTATCGTGTATTTAATTTGGATACTAACAAAATTGTTGAGACTTGCGAAGTCACTTTTGATGAGGCTAGTCCCGTACTAGACCCGATCTTTGCATGTACAGGTTTCTGATATTCGAGAAAGCATCTTCGTTGACGATGACTCTGAGGATGAGGACCCAATCCATCCTCAAGTCTCTTCTGAGATGGTTGGAGAGCCTGCTTCCACTACTCCAGCTTCAGCTGAGCAGCCTCCTCCTATCTTCACCGACGATCTGAGTGGCTCTGCTCCTACCTCCGCAGCTCATGAGGTAGAGGTCACTTCTGCACCAGGAGCTCCTCTTCATATTCAGCGACGACATCCGCCTAAGCAGATGATTGGGGATCTAAATGAGCGATTCACTCGCTCCAGGTTTATTTCTCCTGATTCTCATGCACATTCTGCTTTTGTCGCGTCTTTTGAACCCCGAGATGTCGCCCATGCTTTATCTGATTCCTCTTGGGTCAATGCCATTCATGAAGAACTTGAAAATTTTGAAAGAAACAAAGTCTGGACCTTAGTTGAACCTCCATCTAATATTCATGTAATTGGAACAAAATGGATTTTCAAAAATAAGCAAAGTGAGGATGGGTTGGTAGTTCGCAACAAGGATAGGCTTGTAGCTCAATGTTATTCCCAAGTAGAGGGCTTAGACTTTGAAAAGACCTTTGCTCCTGTCGCTAGATTAGAAGCCATTCGCATACTGCTAGCTTTTGCTTCTTCCAAGGGCTTTAAGCTTTTTCAAATGGATGTCAAAAGTGCATTTCTTAATGGTTTCATAGAACAAGAGGTCTATGTCAAGCAACCACCTGGCTTTGAAAATCACAAGTTCCCAAACCGTGTTTTTAAACTCTCCAAAGCCTTGTATGGATTGAAGCAAGCCCCTAGAGCTTGGTATGATAGGCTTAAGAGTTTCTTGCTTAATAATGAGTTCAAAATGGGAATGGTTGATAAAACCTTGTTCACTCTCAGGCATGGCAGTGATATTTTATTGGTTCAGATTTATGTGGATGATATCATATTCGGTGGTTCTTCTCATGCTTTGGTGTCCAGATTTTCAGATTCTATGAGCAGGGAGTTCGAGATGAGCATGATGGGAGAATTGACCTTCTTCCTTGGTCTTCAAGTCAAGCAACTGAAAGAAGGCATCTTCATTCATCAGAGTAAGTATACAAAGGACCTTCTTCGGCGCTTCGACATGGGAAGCAGTAGACCAATGTCTACTCCCATTGCTACAACCACCGTGATGGACCCTGATGAGGATGGAGAGTCCGTGGATCAGAAGGAGTACCGCAGCATGATTGGCTCCCTCCTCTACCTCACAGCGTCGAGGCCGGACATACAATTCGTTGTGTGTCTGTGCGCTCGATTTCAGGCTTCCCCTCGTGCTTCTCATCGTCAAGTAGTGCGGCGCATATTCAGGTACCTCCAAGACACTCTTGATTTAGGACTCTGGTTTTCTTCTGATTCTGCTCTCTCGATTCGAGCTTTTTCTGATGCTGATTTTGCGGGTTGTAGAGTGGATAAGAAGAGTACTTCTGGCACTTGTCATTTCTTGGGCACATCTCTTATTTATTGGTCTTCTCGAAAACAGTCTTCTGTTGCACAGTCCACTGCCGAGGCCGAGTATGTAGCTGCAGCAAGCAGTTGCTCTCAGGTTCTCTGGATCTTGTCTACTTTGCGGGACTATGGGTTGTTTTTGGATAGTGTTCCTCTTTTCTGTGACAACACTAGTGCCATCAACATTGCCAAAAACCCAGTGCAACACTCTAGGACCAAGCACATTGATATTCGATTTCATTTTCTGAGAGACCATGTTGAGAAAGGTGATGTTGTGCTTCATTTTGTTGAGTCTAAGCAGCAGGTTGCTGATATTTTCACTAAGGCTCTTGATTCTTCTCGTTTTGCTACTTTGCGGGGAGAGTTAGGGGTTATTAGTCCTCTTGGCCTGTTTTGAGGGGGAGTTTTGCTCTGTTGCATTCATTGTATCATAATGCATTTTCATTTCTACAACTTGCATTGTAATATAATTTCATGGAGCTTTGATTATTATTCTTGTATGACTTGATTTCATACTTTATACCTTGCCATGTCTTGTGTTAGTGTGCTAAGACTTCTGTTATGGCCTTTCATATGTAGCTTCGTTTTTGCTATGATAGTTTTATTATCTGTGAGCAATTTGAATCAAAACATAACTTCTTGAATCTTGTGACTAGTTTTGCTATAGTGATCCTCTTATGATTCACGCCATGTCATATATGCTTAATTGAGTCTTGAATCTGATATGAGTTTTGAAATGAGCTGAGTCAAGCAAATGAAAAATTATAAGCTTTTATGTGCGAAAAAACTGATCTCACCAATTCTTTCTCATGAGACGGCTTGCCATTGTACTAGGCTTGAACTCAGGGGGAGTTTTGGATGACCTAGATCACTCTCTTAAGCTTTCTTGCTTGGGATGGTCGCGGCAAGGCTTGAGATCTAGCACATTGCTAAGAAAACAAAATCATCTTTTGGTTGAAGCTTAGGAGGCAGTTGTGGATGGATCCTAGTCCAGGACTTGCTTTACTAAGATAAAACCTGAAGTCTTTCAGCAAAGTGCTAAAATGTGCTAAAATTCCACTTGCTTGAACAAATTGATTCATAATTGCACTCAAAAATGCTCAAAATTGACTCTTTGTCTAATTTCTAGGTTCCATTTTGCTTATAGACATGGCTTGACTCCTTTTTGGATACCTTTAGTTTAACTATGATCTTCAATATCTTTACATGCTAAGCTTTTATTTCCACACAGATTATTGCTCTGTTGGCTTTAGCTTGTTATATATGTTTTGCCATGATGGAACATTGCTACTTCACATAATATGGCTTGGTGTAATACTTGTCTAGTCTTCTTGGATAATTCTCATGGATCCTGTTGCTAAAAATCAAAACAAAAAAAAATTGCAGCCATTCCATTTCTTTCATGCTCTATCTTCTTCCATGTTTCTTGCTGAATACATTGTCAAAGGGGGAGAAAGATTGGTAAAAATGTTGTTTTAGAGCTGTTTGGAGTCTTAGAGAGAAAGTGTTTTTTCATGACAATTGGTGATCATTGTGAGTAGGAGCATCTCATTTGCATTCCTTTGGTTTTATTGCCTTTTCTGAATCTGAATTGCAATTCGTGAATACTCACCATGATCGAAGGTCAAATAGAAAAATTGTTCTTTCATATGGACCTTAAGTGAGATTTTTGGCGATTCTCTGGAAATTGAAGTTTTTGTGCCTTCTGTTGCCTTATCTCACTTGCCTTAACTATTCTGAAGCCAGCTTGGTCCTTTCCATGGCTTTCTCTTGCTTATGGACCAAGTTGTGCATTTGTGCGAAAACGACGAGTATTTTTATTTTCAAACCTAAAACTTACATTTTCTGGAAGATTGCCAATGTGTTCATCAAGGGGGAGATTGTGGATATCATGAGGATATGTGCACGATCTTAAGATGATGTTATAATTGGCAATGGCACTTTTGGTTTTCTATTTCTCGTGTTTTCGGCAAATGTTCAAAGGCTATCAGTTCAAGCTGATCCGACCGTTGAGCGATGGGCGCCAGATCGAGCCGGCGAGGCGGTCGACCGCCATTGAATGGCAGTCTGACCGGTTTTGTGTTGTTCATTGATTTAAATGGGAAAGTGATTTTGGGATTGGTCATATCCATATTTATCTTTGCATATGTGTTGCATATTGCATGTTTTCACTGACGTGGGCCAAGTTGTGAAGAACTTGTTCCCGGAGACGATTTCTCCTATTCATTGTCGCGAGTGTCTTGATGGTCAATGACGGTCAACGGCGAGAGGATCGGGACTAAGCTTTGAGAGCTGAGGTCCAGAACGATCATGGATGCCGGGTGAGGTCAAGTGGCTCAAGTGTGGCGCAGAATGGACGAGGATGACCGAACGAGCAGTTCGGTGCGACGGGTTGATCAAGCGGCGCGGGGGTCGGTGCAAGTGCCTTGGTGGTTCCGATGGGATCCGGACGGGAGAGACTTACCGACATGATGAGAGCTGTTGATCAACATATACGCATGAGCGAGCGATTGCTTCGATCGATTGGACTCGGTCTTCGGAGAAGGATCGAGAAGGGGTATTTTGGTAATTTCACCAAATACTGGCTTTGTGACGTTTGGCTAAACCACGGCGCGGGACGGTGCAAGATGAAGTGGTTTAGGTCAAGAGATGATGGTTTTGGTGCTTTAAAATACGTGCGTAAGTGTCCCGTTCATGTTGGGCCTTAACGGGAGCCCATTAGATAAACTCTTCTAGAAGCTAGGCCTCTCTATAAATAGGGGGTGTGCTGGACAAGCCATCTCAAGCACTTCATTTGTAAACCCTAGTTTGGTTTTAGGGACTTGGAGAGAAAGAGAGAGGCTTAGGGTTCTAGGGAGATGAGTTGATTGTGTGCTCATGGATTGAGCTCTTGTCCTCCTTGAGGGAGTGGTTGTAACCAGCAACATCATGAATCAATCTATGGATGATTTCCCAAAGATGTGTCTCTTTGTGTTCTTCCTTCTCTCTATTTGATGATTTTGAGTCTTTCTTTGATCCGTGAGTTTTTGGTTGATCTCTTGCCCTCTTCTACCTTGCTGTGATGTGTGGGAATACATCTAGGATCTTCAAGATCATCAATCTCCCACGAGCAAGTTTTAGATTGTGTTTTTCGTTTTTACTCGGTTTTGAACCCACCTTCAGTAAAACTGAAAAAGATCAAAACTTTGATGTACATCTTCTCAATAGTTTCTTGGAATAGGTTCTTAATATCCTTAGGAAGGTATGTTTCAAGTTTCATGAAGTTTGGAGTTGTAGATCAAAAGTTGGATCAATTTTCGATTTCAAAATCGTGAAATATCGCTTATGTGTTGATTTATCGTTCACCGCCCTCCACTAGTGTAGCTCATCGAGCTGCACTGATCGACCGCCTCGAGCTTGGTCCGACCGCTCCTGCTCATCAAAGACTGTTCATCAAGCTAAAAAATTGTGTTTCTGATTGTTTCTTCTGAGGGTTTGAAGGAAATTCAACATAAGTCTTCCACTGTGTTTTTCTATTGATCTTCATAGCTCTAATAGCTATAGGAGTGAAATTTGTGTTGAATCTAATACTTAAAAGAAAATTTTGGTTAAGCTCCTATTCACCCCCCTCTAGTCGCCTTTCCGGTCCTACAGGGTAATATCAACACCATGTTGATCATGCAAACACAATGTCATTGGTATCATGAATAATTCCATGCTGATGTTCGGAAGAACGAATATGCATGGTAGCTAGCTTTGTATTATACTGTAGCTCTCAAAGGCTACAAATTCCCACGTTAATCAAAGGAAAAAGATAAGGGTTTACACCGTTGATCATGGTGGGTCCAGATTATAATAGTCTTAATTAAAAAAAAGAGTCCATATCAAGTACAATAAAACTAAAATAAAAAATAAAAAATAAAATAAAATTAGCAAATTAATTTCCATACAAATTCCTTAGTAAAATCCTTAAATAATTATAATTTAGAATAAAAAATAAACAAAAATTGCCAATTAGATTTGTATACAAAATTATACCCAAAAAACTAAAATTCAGAATAAAAATAAAATAAAAACCACCAAATTCTCTCAAGGACAAGAAATCCTCACATTAATCAGAGGAAAAAGAGAAAGCCCTACATTGTTGATCGTGGTGGTCCAGATTATAACTGTCTAGATAAAAACAAAGTGTCCACGTCAAGTACAATCTAGAAATAACTGAAATTCAAAATAAAAAATAAAACAAAATTAGCAAATGGATTTCCACACGAATTCTGAAGTTAAATTACTAAATAAATATAAATCAGAATAAAAATTAAACAAAAAAATAACAATTGGTATTTGTATACAAATTCCAACAAAAACTATCTAAAATTCATAATAAAAAATGAAATTAGAAATTTTATTTCGATACGAATTCCAAAGAAAAATCCTAAATAATTGTAACTTAGAATAAAATTAAATAAAAATTCGCAATCGGATTTGTATATGAACTACAACAAAAAATATTTGAAATTCAGAATAAAAAATAAAAGAAAATTTGGAATTTTATCTGCATGCAAATTCCAAACTAAAATTCAGAATAAATCTATAATCCATTATATTATTAAAGCGATATCAAATGAAGCCACCACATTCGTTCTCTAGGGCTATAAATTTACACGTTAATCGGCAGAAAAATAGAAAGATCTACACCAACGATTGGTGGATCTAGATTATAACGTTCTAGATTAGAAGAAAGAATCCATGTCGAGGACAATCCAAAAATAATTAAAATTTGGGATAAGAGATAAAACAACATTAGTAATTTGATTTCCATGCAAATTGCTAATTAAAATCCCTAAAAAATATCATTTCAAAAAAACAAACAAAAAATAATGATCGAATAAAGCCACCACGCTTGCTCTCAAGTGCTAGAAAATCCCACACTAACCAGTGGAAAAAATAAATATATACACCATCTAGAGGCAGCGGAAGTGTGCATCTAGATGAGTGTGACACGGAGAGTCTTGTGACGCGCTCAAATCTCACCAGCGATGACCATAGTGGCGGCGGCGACGCGGTAAGCGGCGGAGCGGCGTGGCTCAACGCGGCGACAGCGAACTAGGGCTCCTCTGAACAAAAGAGTGCGCATCATGAAGGCCGAGATGCGGCGAACTCAAAGATGTGCTTGATGACGGCCAAAGCTCACCAACGGCGGCTGAAATCATCGAAGAACCGAGGCGGCAGCGCTAGGGTTCCAACTCCGATTCGACGGCTAGGCTTGAATCTAGGGTTTCTGGCTTTGGGGGAAAGGCGGCGGATGTTGATGCGATCCTCGTGATGCGGGCATGGCTTTAAATAGGGCAGAGGAACGGTGGAGTCCGTGTTGAGAACGGCGCGGCGCGCACAGGAAAATCGGAACAAAGTCCCGTTCAGAGACGATGATGACATGGCGGAGTGGGACCCACTCGCCAGCGGCTGCGGCTTGGACGGGAACGCGTGACAAATGCGTGAGTGGCACTGATAGGTGGGCCAAGGCGACGCGCGTAGGGTGAGAGGAAGAGAGAGACTGACTGGTAGGGACCACCTGTCAGCGGAGGCGCGGGCGCGATGCGGGCGATTGGGCCGCACAGTGCCAGCCAAGGCGGAATAGGGTTGGGTTCGGCCCAATAGCTTTTCTGATATTTTTAATTATATTTTCTATTTTAGAAAATACTGTGAATTCAAATGGCAATTAGAAAATAGCAATAAACTAAAAAAAAATTCTAAAAAAATCTAGAAAGTATGTCCTAGCACATAGAATCTAAATAAAATTGTTTTGACAACTGTTGATGCTGACATTAATCATGTTAAATAGTTTTGATACTGAAAGTCCATATTAAGCTTTAATTAAATTCTAATAAATTCCAATGGTGAATTTTTCAACTACTAACTAAACAAAAGATTTTTAAAGCTCAGAAAATTGAGATGTTACAGGTTTCCAACCCTAGTGCCCCACTATTGGCGGCGGCAGCTAGCACGGCCCGACGGAGGCGTGGAGTGAGAGGGTCTCCTGCCGCGTGACACCGTGTGCCGTGCTGGCCAAGCACAGCCCACAAAGGCATGCCGTGCCGCACCGCCCATCATGCCCGGGAGCCAGACCCCGCCCAGCCTTCTGCTTCGTGTCGTGCCGGCCGACCCAAAAAGCCGGCCCAGTGCCCAGGTCCAATCGTAACTAGGAGACCCAATTAGCAGGAAGCTAGCCAGGATCCACGAACAGATGATAGAAAATCTTCCCCATAACTTGTAGAAGGAACCAATACGATCGAGCTGCGCCATAGACATGAAAGCCACAGCAGTCACGACAAGAGCGCTGTCCTGGTTGAATTGGTATGCTCAGCCGGCAGCAGCCATCGTGGATTGCCTCTTCCTTCCGTTCAGTACTTGTCCTTCCTTGCTAATGAATGGAGTGAAATACTGTTTGGAATGACAGGAAGAAAGCAAATGATGAACGGGAAACGTGGATGGGCACATCCGAACAGAGAAATAGGTACTCATTGAATGGATGGTAAGGAACCTAGAAACCACAAATCGCCAATCAGCATAGTTAGAAAACATACAAGATTGCACACCAGCCACACCAACTGAATTATAGACGTTGGAAGAGTCTTATTTAATGTTTAGACCACTGTGTTCCAAAGGGTGTCGATGATCGAACACGAGGTTTCCATCGAATTTATACAGGAAATAATACGAGAACGCTATAAAAAAAATGAAGACACTTTACTGTTGTGGATACACTGAGTGTTTGTATAAGAATACAATAGATGTTACAGAATGATCGTAATGATCGTGATTGAAACGTAAGAACTGAAATCTCTCTTGTTACAGAGTACGTGAGTTACCCCTTTATAGTTATTAAAAAGTTGACAGTTAATACTTCTAAAGGTGCCTCTAATTTTCACGTATGTTCTTCAGTAGAGTCTTGAACCGTCATGTCTTTTAGCCAATTGTCGGAAGTTAGCAGATGCACCAATAACTGCTTTCCCATTAGTCACATGGGAAACTGACATATCTTTCAACCAATTCGCTGGTTGGCAACTGTCTAAAACCGCATAGATGGTCGAACAATATCCACAGCTGGTCGTTTCATGGCTCCAACTGGTCGTCAACTAGTTGGGCCATAATAAAGGGTATTAAAGTTACTTTAAATACTAGTGGTAGTTTCATAACCATTATAGAGGTAACCTCTGACATGTTCGCCTATTTTGACAGAGTCTTTTACTTTAACCGAAAAGGTTGACCTTGTCAAGAATCCTCATTAAAGGTTGACCTTGTCAAGAAGAATAATTCTAAATTAAATCTCAAAGGCCCACTCATGCAAAGGAGTGAATGGTCCGCCAAAATCGGCGTCAGTGCTTGCGCAGACGCGGTTTCCTTTGCGTTTTATCTTTTGCTGTTTTGTGTGGCGTGAGTCCGGATCGTTACGCGACTAATCCGCTTTTGATTACGAGTTATGGAGAACGTGCGCGCCTTGATCACACGCCCCGATTCTTCCATAAATACCAATCGCCGCCCATACAAAGATACGAAAAATCAATCTAGGTTTTGCCTCTTCCATTGTATCGCGCCGCCCCACGTAGTCTACTCCGCCCCGCCCGCGGCGTGCACCGACGCTCGGAGAGCAGTCTCGGAACCGCCGCTTCAAGTTCGCACCGGAGAGGGCGAATAAGGTTTTTGGAAGCGCTGCGCGATCGCTGCCGTAGCTCGCTCGCCTTCCTCGCCGCTCGTTCGCAAATCGTCATCGACTTCAGATCATCCACATCAGGTTCGCAGTACAACATCGACAAACCGATCGTAACGTAATCATCTGCACGCAAAGAATGTTTTGTTTTAGATCTGCTCATGTTCGGGCCTGGTTGACATGTCTAGATCCATATGCCCGTGATGGTTCTCGTTATGTTGCGTATGTTGTCATGATTAATTTATGGATTAAATTAGACCTACATGTGCTTATATATTTAACAATCCAAAACCTTATTTTAGGTAATCGTGGTCTTACTATTGTTGGATTTGCCGACAGACCGAGGTCGGAGAAGTTCTCCTGTGCACTTTAAGAGATGGCGATCGGGTCACTCGTGGCTTACCGCTATGAATGTATTTCGGGTTAGTAATGGCAAGCTCGAAGGTATTCTTGATGTCGAAAAGCAAAAAGAATTCGAGACCGCCACTACTCTTTGTTGGATGCATTTTAGTGTTCTTGCTGATCGTTCATGCGAGGTGTATATGCACATGACAGACGCAAAGGAGTTATGGGATGCATCGAATTCCAAATACGGTGCTATCGATGCCAAGAATGACATGTATGTCATGGAGCAATTTCATGACTACAAGATGGTTAATAACCGCTCGTGGTAGATCAGCTCATGAGATACACCCATTGGCAAGGAACTCAACTCAAGTGTGCCTTACCCGACAAGTTTGTGGTCGATGTATTATTGCAAATTACCTTCTTCATGGAGGAATTTGAACAAAGACTCAAACACAAGAGACAAGAGCACTGTTGAGAGTCCGATTGATCTCTTGAAATTGAGGAGAAAGCTCTGAAAAGGACGCCGTGTCTAAGGGTGATGGAGGGCGCCTAGTGCCAATGTGGTATGTAAATCCTCAAGCAAGAACAAAGGAAATTTGTCAAAGTCCAACAGACAACCAACTTCAAGAAGAAGAAGAACAACAACAATCGTGGATGATAGAACTTGCTTTGTGTGTGTGAGCCTGGTCACATGGCCAAGAACCGCCACAACGCAGCGAAAGAAGGCACCTGCAGATGGACTTCTAAGTCCACAACGTGACCATGGCAAGACCGAGATGGGTGGGTATGGTAATTTACCTATCGTTCTTTCGCTTAGTCAATCTACCAATTGGTGGATTGATACAGAGCTAATGTACATGTGTGTGCCGATATTTCGTTGTTTTCTCTTATCAGTCGCCCGGATTCTCCGCCCTAATGGGGAATGGGTCACATGCTTCGCTCATGGTGTTGGCAAGGTAGATCTGAAGTTTACTTGGAAAGATCGTGGCACCAAGAACGCAGCATGTCCCTTCTATAGACAAGAATCTCGTTAGTGGCTCCCGTTTATGTAGAGACGGGCTTAAGTTGGTATTTGAGTCTAATAAAGTAGTCGTGTCTAAATATGGACATTTTATTGGTAAAGGCTATGAGTGCGGAGGCTTGTTCCGCTTTTCCTTTCGATTTCGCAATAAACCGCGGAACCATATTTGTGGCGGTGTGGATGATGAGGCTAACGTTTGGCACTCACGTTTATGTCATATTAATTTTGGTTTAATGTCTCGCTTCCGGTATGAATTTAATTCCAAACGCTTCCATCACCAAAGGTTCTAAATGCCATAGCTGTGTGCATCAAAGCAACCTCGTAAGCCTCACAAGGTCGCGAGGAGAGAAATTTGGCACCACTAGAACTCCCGCATTCAGATCTTTCGAGATGAATGGCATGTTAACGAAGGGTGGAAAACGATATTTCATGACATTGATTGATGATGCAACTAGGTTCGTTATGTGTATTTATTGAAAACGAAAGACGAGGCTTTAGACTATTTTAGAATCTATAAGGCGTGTTGAAAACCGCTTAAATGTAAAGATAAAAAGACTTAGGTCGATCGTGGTGGAGAGTATTTCTCAGACGAATTTGACTTATTTTGTGAGGAACATGGCATTATACATGAGAGGACGCCCTTATTCCCGAAGTCAAATGGGGTTGCCGAAAGGAAAAACCGCACTTTGATCGATTTCAGTGAATGCCATGTTAGACACGCGGGTTTACCTAAGGCATGGTGGGGAGGCTTTGCTAACGCCTAATCATGTATTGAATAGAGTTCCTAATGTAAATAAGGACAAAACACCATACGAGGTATGGATTGGGAGAAACCATCACTTTCTTATTTGCGTATATGGGGGTGCTTGGCGAAAGTCAATGTGCTAATAACTAAGAAACGCAAGCTTGGACCTAAGACGTGGATTGTGTCTTTCAGGATATGCTAATCATAGTATTGCCTATAGATTTTTATAGTTAAAACTGAGGTACTGACATGCATGTTGGTACAATTATGGAGTCTCGAGATGCAACGTTCTTTGAGAATATCTTTCCAATGAAGGATACACATAACACTACTAGCCAACCCTCTGAAATAATTCCTAGCTCAATCACACCACCGAACCTTTGAACATACACATGAACTTGTCAATGAGGAGGATGATGTGGAGCTCTAGAAGGAGCAAGAGACAAAGGATAACCAAATCCTTTGGTGATGATTTCACTGTACCTTGTGGACTACACTCCCAAGTCTATTTTAGAAGCATATGCATCTTCCGATGCAGATCATCGAAGGAGCTGTCCGTAGTGAAATGGATTCCATTATCACTAATGCAACCGGGAGCCGACAGATAGACCTTATGGTGCAAACCAGAGGATGCAAGTGGGTGTTCAAAAGAAGCTTAGGCCCGATGGTACTATTGAAAAGTACAAGGCTCGGCTTGTTGCCAAGGGCTACACTGGAAAGAAGGCGAAGATTTCTTTGACACTTACTCACCGTTGCTAGACCGACCACAATACGAGTACTACTTGCTTTGGCTGCCTCACATGGTCTTCTTGTTCATCAAATGGACGTTAAGACGCTTTTCTTAACTGAGAGTCGGATGAGGAAATTTACATGGAACAAACCGATGGATTTGTAGTAGAAGGTCAAGAAGGCAAGGTGTTAAAGCTCGTTGAAATCTTTGTATGGTCTAAAACAAGCTCCTAAGCGTTGGCATGAAAAGTTCGATAGAACAAAGGACATCCGCAGCTTCACGTCAATGAGGCGATAAATGTGTATACTATCGCTATGGTGGGGTGAGGGAGTTATTCTCTCGCTTGTATGTGGATGATATCCTGATTTTTGGGACAAACATCAATGTGATAAATGAAGTCAAATTATTCTTGTTTCAAAATTTTGATATGAAAGATCCGGGAGTGGTGATGTTATTCTAAACATTAAATTGGTTAGAGGTGAGGATGGGATTACACTTGTGCAATCTCATTATGTGGAAAAGGTCTTGAGCCGCTTTGGTTTTTCCGATAGCAAACCTTCTCCAACACCTTATGATCCTAGCGTGTTACTGTAAGAATAAGAAAATTGCTAGGAATCACCGAATACTCTCGATAATTGGCTCTCTTATGTACCTAGCTAGTGCAACAAGGCCGCACATCTCTTTTGCCGTGAGCAAGTTGAGCGGTTTACATCTAACCTGTGAGATGATCATGGAAGGCACTTGAGCGAGTGTTGCGCTATCCGAAAGGTACTCGAACTTTGGACTTCACTACACCGGGTACCGCTTCGGTCGGAGGGTTATAGTGATTCCAACCGGATCTCCGATGCCGATGAGATCAAAGCCACTAGTGGATATGTTTTCACGATTGGTGGTGGTGTTGTTTCATGGAGGTCTTGCAAATGTACCATTTTAACGAGGTCAACCATGGAAGCGTAACTTGCGCACTAGACACCGCTATTGTTGAGGCGTAATGGCTACGGATCTATTGATGGATCTACCTACGGAGAAAAGCCGCGCCTATCCTCATGAATCGTGATAATCAAACCGTTATCGCTAAAGTGAACAGTTCTAAGGATAATATGAAATCGCTCTAGGCATGTCAAGAGACGATTGAAGTCCTGTCAGAAATTGAGAAACTCCGAGTTATAACCTTGGATTACATCCAAACACTAGAAACTCCAGCATCCCTTCACAAAGGGACTATCACGAAATGTGATAGATAGTGCATCGAAGGAGATGGGTATGAGACCCATGTGAGTTATCTATGGTAGTAACCCAACCTATGTGATCGGAGATCCCGTGAATTAGATCTGGAAAAACAAGCCATCGCTTAATCGAGGAGAGTAATTTCAACCTCTCTATGTGAAGATGCAATACTTTCAAAACGCAAGGCAAAGTTGGTTAAGGCCTTAATGTGTTCCATTGGCTTTCGAAGCTAAGACGTTATCTCGCAGTAACGCTCTTGAAAGAACACACCTATATGAGCCCGATCGTTAGTCGCAGCCTATGAAGATTTTGGGAAAATCTCCTACTAAGCTCATGAAGAGACCAAGGAGTATGACTTATACGCTCCAACCGAGGGTAGCTTATCCGCGCCTAGTATCGCTTAAGTCTTTAAGTGAAGCTTGCTTGCACCAAACTTGCAATTCAAGGCTTAGTCCATTGTTCAAGTTGTGAGTAAGTGTAGCTTGAGTTCTAGATGGATGTTCAACCTTAATCTGCCTCCATCAAACACCGATATATAAACAAGACATTGGAATTGTAAATCTGTGGGACTTTGAGATCGGTGGGGATTGTTGAATTATGTGGGCCTAGCCCATACAAGAAGAATAATTCCTAAATTAAATCTCAAAGGCCCACTCATGCAAAGGAAGGTTGCATGTGAACTTTAGTACCATATTGCTAGTTCTAGGAGAGGAAGACCACCTTAAAAGGGATGGTGCACTCCTAGTCACTTGAGGCATGTGGGAGAGAACTAGAGGAACACACACGCGCTCGCCGCGCCTCGCCTCGCCGGCGGCAGGCCGGCCGGCCGGCGGCAGGCGAGCGAGGCGCGCGACGACACCGCGTGAATGGTCCGCCAAAATCGGCGCAGTGCTTTGCAGACGCGTTTCTTTGCGTTTTTATCTTTGCTTTGTGTGGCGGTGAGTCCGGATCGGTTCTGCGACTAATCCGCTTTGATTCTGAGTTATGGAGAACGGCAGCGTCTTGATCACACGCCCGATTCTTCCATAAATACCGAATCGCCGCCTCCATACAAAGATACGAAAAATCAATCTAGGTTTTGCCTCTTCCATTGTATCGCGCCGCCCCACGTAGTCTACTCCGCCCCGCCCGCGGCTGCACCGACGTTCGAGAGCAGTCTCCAACCGCCGCTCAAGTTCTCGCACGGAGAGGCGAATAAGGTTTTGGGAAGCGCTATCGCTTCTTTGCCGAGCTCGCTCGCCTTCCTCGTCGCTGTCATCCAATCCGCAGTGCCAACATCGACAAACCGATCGTAATGTAATCATTAAAGATAATGTTCTCCGCTTTAGCTTTCATGTTGTTGACATGTCTAGATATGCCCGTGATGGGTTATGTTGCGTGCATGTTGTCATGATTAATTTATGGATTAAATTAGACCTACATGTGCTTATATATTTAACAAAAGGAACTCCCAATGCTCCACCCTGTACCGTATCTATAGCTGTAAATATCATATTTTGGCTTACATGGAGGATAGAGGGAGAAGAGAGAGAGAAGAAGGTCGTTTCTCTGCATAGATATAGTCTGAAACTCGAACTCCAAGGTGAAGAAACAATGAGAAATGGTGTTGGAGCTTTGGTTGTATCTCCTCCATGCGTTTTCTCTGCAGGATCACCATGAGCCAGGACCTCCACAACGATGGTGGTGGCCGGTGGATGTTGGCAGCCCGATGGAGCAACCATGGGTATGGTGGTACGGAATTAATATGGTGGGTCCTACAAAATAGTGTAGATAGACACAATCATCCTCCCAATGCAAGTATTTGTTGTTTCTCGTATGTTGGATTGTGTGCCTAGCTATGTCTTACATAGGACACTACTTCCCTCTCTCTCTTCTTTAATTTCCCCTCCACCTCAGTGTCAATCCTAGTTGTGATGCTAGACATTGAACATAGTGTAGCATTGGGAGTGCTCTTACTAGATTGAAGGTTTTAGGATGACATGTGCTTATAGGGATTTGCTAAACAGCGTAGATTCTTCTATTTTTATCTCAATTAACGAGATAGTTATCAGGATTTTGCTTTTTATGGATTAGCGAGATAGTTTTTAGGATTTTGCTTTTTAAGGATTAGCGTGAGAATTTCCGACCCTTCGAGCAAAGGAGGTGTCTTTCATCCTAGTCTACCGTCAGGATGGACGTTAATTCTTCTGGTTTTGACACCTAAGCGAGAGCACCCAACATGTTTCAGTAACCATCAAAGTAGAACAAAAGAACTAGATAAAGTATTGATTTTATTAATTTCCATCTAGGAATGCAACAGACATATAGTAAAATGGCAAGCCATTAGAGGCGTACAAATACACTATTGTGTCAGACAGACGATTGGACTTGTTCAAGCATAAGTGCATAACTAATGAATTTTATAGGGCCTTCCCATGCATACACGCATACTTCATAGCAAATATGTGTTGTAACTATGGCTATGGATAGAGCTCCGTGATTGACAGAAACCCCAAAACAGGCCTCGTCTTGTAGTGACTAAATCCCGCATCCATGAATATCTTACGCCATTCGAGCTCATCGCGCTCCTTACCTGATGTTATCACCATCATCAATAGATCGAACAAGACTTGGGCTTCGAACATGGCTTTGGAAGGAGACCCAACAACTATATCAATGACTATAACTTTTCCCCTTTTCTCTAGAGAATGTATAGCCTTTTTGCATTGTGTTAAAATCTTCACGCAATCTTCATCGTTCCAGTCATGTAGCACATACTGTGATTAATAAACACTCAATTGGTTAAACACTAAAATTTTCCGCCAAGAGCACACAGGACATATATATCCTTGATATAAGGCAAGTTCTAAGTAATTAAAAGCTAATACCAGCTAAAGAAATTTTAATGTTGATGCATGGATTATACCTTGAGCAACACAGCATCAGTTAGTGGGATGAAATTCATCATGTCACCTGCAATATACTTAACCACACCATCAGCCGGGATGCTATCAACCACGTTGGGGAGGTCCAACACCGAGCACTTGACATGCGGGAAGGCCTTGGCGATGGCCCTCGCCGCGGTGCCGGTCCCGCCACCGACGTCAACCAGTGAGCTTATACCCTCGAACACCTCACCGCATCTGCTAACGACGAAGTCAATCGCAAGCTGGCTGTCGGACCCCATCCCGGCATTGAAGACCTCATTCATCTCCGCATCACGGCCCATGACGCCCCACAGGTCCGTGCAGTGCGCCATCTTGAACGGCATCTCCACCGCCGCCGCCCCGTCGTCGCCCTTGAACCAATCGGGCAGGTGCATAGCCGCTGAGACGTGGTACTTCGTGGTCTGGGAGAGCACGAACGGCGAAAGGCTCGCGAACTCGGTGACGCCGACATCATCCACGAGGAGGCGAGACACCGGCGTGAGACGGTAGACGCCTGCTCCTGACGTCTCGCTGGTTGCGCCGTCCCCTGCGGCGGGAGCATCAAGAGTGAAGATACCTGTCGCGGTGAGAAACCTCATGAGGCGGGGCAGGTAGGGCCTTTTGCTTTCGGGCACTGTAACTGCCGCGAGCAGGTCGGGAAGCGAGGCGGCGCCGCCTTGGCGGTGGATGGCGTTGGGGATCCCGAGCTTGATGGCGCACTCGAGCGCCATGGATTTGAGGTAGCTGAAGGTGAGGTTCCAAAGCTCGGCGTGCGCTTGGAGAAGCTCCGCGTTGAAGGAGGTCGCCATGGGCACGGGCTTGTTTTCATCCATGGGATTGCTAGCTAGGCAGGTGTGCGGTGCGAGATCTCAGTTTCCACTATGGCGAGGGTTTATAGGCTCGAATTCAATGGCGAAGCATGCAGCGTTCCACTATCTGTGTGCCACGTGGAGCGATCGTGTCACAGCCCCAACTAATTAAATGGAATTAATATGTTTTTCACTAACCTGCATCATCAAATTCAAATCATTTCATAATATATTGTACTTGGAAAATCTAATTTGAGGTAAACATACACATCAAAATTCGCATTCCAATTCAAACCAGTGATAAAAAGTTGTGATCATCACCTGAAAATAATTTATTTAAATACTACATTGATTATCATGAATTAATGTAATTTTTACCAAATTTTTGGGACTAGTTTGAACCTCATTAAAATTCAAACAACATTTATAGACACACAACATGTTTGAATTTAAATATCACCAACTATATTATGAACAGTAGGGTTTCATAATTTTTATGGGAACTACATCATCCCAGGAAACCCCACAAATTATCTGAGGATTTTATGAAATTTATTTCTATTTATAAACCCCGGTCAAAGTTGCTAGACAGACTTTAAATTCCAATCAAATTTGAAACCCTAAACCTTAGTACTATTCCTGCCCGAGTCCAATTTGGCATCGCTCAACCCAACCACCTAAACGCACCACCCGCGAGCCGTCCGATAGAAGCTCGACGCCCGGATCACTTACCGCTTCACCCCGCACTACTTACCTCTTTCAAATCCCAACCGCTCGATTCGGATCCGAGGGTCCCCAATGGGCCACGCTCCCATCTCGCGCGAACGAGAGCCGCGACCAGGCCCCGCTTGTCGGGCTTTCGTCTTCCTCCTATCACCTCCGACTCAGAGCTCCAACGCCACGCGCTCGAAGTTTCCTGCTTCGCCGTTGAGGCGATTCTCACCCCGTGGATCCACCGCCTCTTAGCCAATTCCCGAGCTCTTCACTTAACGCCGCCTGTTCGCCTTCGCTCGGGATAAAACCACCCCACGCCCGCTTTCTCCCCACTTCTCCTCGGCTGACAGAGGAGAGGAGGCCACTCGAGCTCTTTCCCGGTAAGCCCTCCGCATGATTCCTCTGCGCCCGCCTTCCTTGCCCTCTCCACTTTCGCTAATGCAAGCCGCTCGTTGCTTGTAGCGCTTGGACCACCATCGTGCCATCCGGGAGCTCCAGAGCGTGCCTCAAGGCCACCTTCGTGCAAATCTCGACTCCAGTGAGTTTTAGTCTCTCCTTAACGTGTCACTTTATGCCCTCAAGTATTAGCATCGCTTTCCTCACTTCTTGGCCTGATGATTCGCAGGAGCTCGCATTTGAAGCTTTTCCCATTTTCGCCAACATCTCTGCTCATCACAAACCGTTGATTTGGTGAGCTCTTGACCGATTCCTCTTGGTGTGACCATCTACTAGCTTCACTCAACCTTACACCACCTCCATATTTCGCTTTTGTGGCCCAGGAGCCCTCCTCGTGAGTCGCATCACCGCCGCCGCCATTATCGTGACCGCTTCTTCCCGAAGTTTCCGACCACTCCATCTCTCTCGTGAGCTTCAGTGACCACTCATAGCTTAAGCATGCGTTAATTAGCTCTAAATGAACTAGGTTGGCACATGCACGTTAGCCGTATGGTCACCTCGCCGCGGCGTTGCGCGCCGCCACCGCCGCCCCAACTCCGATTGAAGGTACCCTAGGATCGCACGGCTATTAGGTACCCGTTTTGGCTTTGACCGCGCCGGCGTGGACCACAAAGACGCGAGCCGCGCGTAAGCTCACGGAGCGCCGCTGCGTTGTCGGATTACCGACCAAAACAATAGCGCGATTAGTTTAAAACTAATTGTTGTTTAAATTGAGTAGTGGTCGCTTGAAACAACTAATCTCTCTTTGACATGTGGGCCCAAGGCTTTCAACACGTATTAAGGAAACTAAATAAACCGGAATCAATCGGACCGTAGGATGCGAGAGGGACGGTTTGGATTTGTGAGACATTCGACCGCCCTATTGCATTTTGACATGGACCGTTGGATCTTGATCCAACGCCCGCAACTATCGCTCTAGCACGCACACGCGCGCGCGCCTAGCAAAGGGGTCGACGAGCGGCCCATCGTCCAGTTGATCGCGCTAGCGCTGCACTCGTGAGAAGAGTAAAAATCACTTTAGTAAATTCGAAATCAGTTTATTTATACACCGAAATTAGTATTAACTTTAGAAATGCATAACTATTTCATCTTAACTCCAAATCACATGAAACCACTCGAAATTTACACTCTTAATGGACTTCCTATCAAAATTAGTTTCATACATGTCTCTGTAGCAGAGGGCTTTAATTGGAAATTTATTCATTAGAATCATTATATTTACAATAGGAAAATGGATCAAATCTTTAAAATGCATAAGTAATTATTGAAACTCCAAAACAAGTGAGACCACTTTTGATAATTTTCATTTTCAGTGAACTTGATTATTAAAATGGTCTCCACATTACCTCTATCACAGAAACTATTTTGGGAGAATATACTCCTTAACTCCATTATTTTTATACTATAAAAGGTCGATAACTTTGAAAATCAATAACTAAATCATAAAACTCCAAAAAGGACAAACTCAACTATTCTGAACTTGTATTAATATTACCTATTTACCTATGTAATCCTTTACCCCGCCATTGTTCTACAAAATTTCACTTCATAATTAAATTACATAATGATGGCTTATTGAAATCAATTTGCACCATTATAACTTTCACATGCTAAATCAAATGAAATAATTCTTTCACCAAAAATCCTTTAAAATCATGACCTAACTACTGTAGAAAAATCATGCATTTTTGAGCATTTTGGTTTTTGAGTTGTTTTCTGTGATTTATTTGATGTTATAATTATATAGATCCCGAGCATATTGACATCGACACTTACGCTATCGAGAGCGAGCAGCTACTATACCAGCAAGGCAAGCATCATTTGAACTTTCTTTTGCATCATATTTGATCCCGCTTTGGTTAAGATAGTGCAATGATAATTGCTTGCATGCTATTTTGATTATGTCAATATCTTTGTGATGTGTAGTTTAGTTATGTCCTATGCTTGAGGTTAATCTTGAATTATGCCAACCCCTATATGCTTAAGATAGGATGTGTGAATTGTGGATTATAGAATTGCTTAGCCATGCAAGTCTAGATACGGTAGTTCGATCGTCTGAATAACCCGCGGTTTTGGGATACACACAACTCTTACTTTATGTTTTTACTTCAGATCTTTGTAGTTGTTTTATGAATAAAACTTTGTCATTTTTAAATGAGATTTGGTCCGACAAGTGTTGGTTAGTGATGGTGCTTTGTGCACGAGCGTTGGGTAAGTGGAAGGACTTGTCCGACAATTGAGGACCGAACTTTGGGTACCCATCGCTCAAGCAACACTCGTCGCCACACGCGTGTATGGGTGCCGATGGTTAAGTAGGGGAGGGTTTTATTGTGTTAAGTCCTTGGTGGTGTAAGGGTATAGCGACCGTGAAATCGTGTTCTTTGAGGAGCCGATGTAATCCTTTATAGTGTGCAAGGGAGCACCAATTCTTTTGTTTTGATTGCATCAGATTTCCAATATAACTTGTGAGCCCCTAGCAAGTGCTATCGACGCTTGTACTAGGCAAGGAACCATCTCACAAGGGGACTTAGCCCAATAGGGCTTTCTTGCTGAAAATGATCAGATCTTGATTTACCCGCCGCATACCATAGGAAGTGTGCTATTTCGCAGGCCTCGGAGGCTTACGGGCTAATCAAGTCGTGGGTAAAGTAGTACACCCCGCAGGTATAATCTATTCGAATAGCCGTGTCCACTGCTATGGACGACCGCTTGAAATTTGTGGTCGCTATTGTTAGACTTTAATTAAAATTGTGGTTAAACTTGGGATTCGTCATGAACGGGTTGTTCATGTGTTTAGTATATCAAAGTGGGCTGCCACTTTGGTCTTTGTATGATTCAATTGTTTATTACTGAAATGCTTTACTACATGTTTTACTTCTACTTCAAATCTGATTTTAAATGGGCACATGAAAAAACTAGTATGTGTAGGATGTTAATTGTTGCGTCTTTTCGCAAAACTAAACCAATATGAGCCATCCTTTGAATGACCCTTATGCATAACTATTTTTATTTGTGTAAGACTTGCGAGTACACTTGTACTCAGCCAGATGTTTGCTGGCCTTTTCAGGTGAGGAAGGTTATGATTATGATGATCTCGCTAGTGTTGACTTGGGCGACACTAATGAGTAGCGTGCTACCATTTAACTCCCAGTCGGTTGCCGATGGGTGATGGGCATACCACTACTGGTCTTTTGCTTTATTTATTTGCTTCCGCTGCTACTTGGTACTTTACTTGAATTTGGCCGGTCGGCCGTTTGTAATAAGTCAGACCTTAACTATTATGCAAGATGTCTTTATCTCTTGTTGTATGCGTTGTATGGAGGTAATCAACGTTGGATGAGAGTATGAGTATATTGGTCGTTGATCTTGGGAGCCAATATATGTCATACTGTTGTTGATGAATTCTCATTTAACTCATCAAGGGTAGTGTCAATCGAGGAGAATCAACAATCATGTAGCGCCGCAAGGGAGCAGCGCGCATGATCGTTGAGGCTCCGTGATTCGCCAAGCCTCTCACTTGGATAGAGTTAAATTGAATTCATTTATCGAGACCAGAATTATGTCCCTAAGACCTTGTCTAATCTCGGCCTTATGGAGATAATTACCGGGTCCCCACAAATACTGGTATCGTGAGCCATACCGATCGTAGGTTAGAGGTAGCACCGGCGTTAGAGTTAGTAAGCCTCCGAGTCAAAATATTTTGAAATTATCAAATTACTTTTAAAGTTTAAGTTAAGAATATCTTTATTCCTTATCCATCTTAGTATCTTTTCTCTCCCGATCCTGCTTTTGGTTTATGAAACTAACTTACCTTGCCTTCTTGCCTTTAGATGAACCCCAGCACCTTGTCCGAGAAACTCAAGTCAAGGAGTGGATGGATACCAGCGTTGTCGCGAGACATGATGTGGAGGGCGAACTTCACATATCAGCCCACTTATTCCATCTACCCGCGATCGAGGACCGTGAATGGAGGAGTTTATGGCGTTGATAGATATCGCTGCTAGACAAGTCACGGAGCATACCTTACCGCTCTGCACGTGGTACTTCTGAGGCCATGGCGTTACAAGAAGTGGCTTTGTGGCCATGAGTCGCCTTCGCACGACCGACGGAGTTAGCCCATTTCCTTATGATCACTTTCCGATGCGCGCGACGCCGCCGTGGACGTGAACTCGCTTGTTAGGATTCGCTTTGGGAGGACCCCAAGTCGTGCAATTGGCGCAGATTAGTTCACGTAATGGACCGAATGCATCGCCGCATGATGCATGAGTTATGGGAGACGCGCCGCCGCCTCATTATAGCTCAGAGCATTTACACCATGCATGACATGAGGCTCATTCGTCCGATGTGCCAGATGGCGCTAATGAGGTTTCACCGCACGCCGCGCCACGACTATCGCCTCCCAAGTAGGAGGCCATATCATCGGCGAGGATCCCCTTACGCTCACCAACCCGGAGACCCGAAGACACAGGGTCCTCGGATACCACCGCCGATGACTTTCCTGTGAACTTTGACCGAATAATATCTAGGTCATAGGCGTGGAGCTCTATGTTTGAGCTTGTATCCTTAGGTTTATGTAATAGGTAGTAGAAGTCGAACTATTATGTTTCATTTGCAAAACTACTATTTCGCTTGTAATCTTGGCTCACGCGCGCCATGTACTGTGTTGTATCGATTCGGTTTTATGTCGATTTATGTTCGTGTTCCATTTGGTGTTACAATTTTCTTGCTTTTGATATTGATTGTGCATGTAAAGCCAAGTAATGGCTTTTGTCTTAATTTACTAACCATCATTGTCCAATACAGATGACAGACCAACTACGCGATCGAGCCCTACGCGCGCAGGCTCCCATCCCCATCTAGGGCACCACGCCTAGCACCTCCGAGCGATTTCTACGATCGTGACAACCATCCCAAAGAACCGTCGGGCATGGCGAGCCCTCTCAGCACCGCCCCAAAGCAGGTGGACCGCCCGAGGAGGTGCTCCTCCGCCGCCATCCATGGTCGAGTTTATGATGATGATTGAGCGCAACCGATGGACCGCACCCGATGCTTGAGGCGATCGTGGCGCAACACCGCCCAGCGCCTGCTCCGACAGAGGGGATGCCCGCACCGAAGCGCCCGGGTCTCGCTGAGTTCCAGCGACCAACCTCCGACATTTGCGGGCGGCAAGGACCCGATGGAGGCAGAGGACCGGCCGCACAACATTGAGAAGAAGTCAACATTGCGCAGTTGTACCGGGTTGAGAGAGTCTTGTTTGCCGCCTATCGCTTGGCGGCGGCGAGCGCATGGTGGGATAGTTATTCGCCATGCAGCTCACCGTCACGCCCCGACTTGGGACGAATCGTGGATGCGCTCGGAGGCCCATATACCGGAGGGAGTGTCGCTTATCAAGCAAAGCAGCAGCTCTTGCCTTGAGACAGGACGGCGACCGCCACCGAGTACCGCATGACTTCAACTACTTGGCAGTATGTTCGACGACGCCTCGACAGACGCCGTCGCCGAATGAGTTCTTCCATGGGCTATCGAGGAGTTGCGGCTTGTTTTGGCCGCACATGATTTCGTGGAGTTTTCAAGATCCGTCAACAAGGCGATCGTGGTGGAGCATGAGAGCTCGACAAAGGATGAGTCGAGGAAGAGGAGGAAGGCTTTTCGCAAAGCATGGCGAGTGGCGCTTCCTGTGCCACGCCAGACTACCTCAGCACCTCGTGCCCCAGCCTTCAAGACCATCGAGGTCTCCCGTGGCACCTCCACGACCTTCTCCACCGGCAGCTCAAGAAGACAATGGGGCCGAGACCACAGATCAAGGGGCATACAAGCCCGCGTCATTTGTTTCCATCAGGGCCGCAGGCCACTATGCTGCAGTTGCCTCGCCAAGCGGCGAGGATGCCCTGACGTACTCGCCTCCAGCGCCACCACCCAGCACCCGGCCGAGGCCACCGCCACCACCAGAGAGCAGCACCTACTCCACCCCAAAGATGCCCGTGGTCGCGCCAACCACGCCTCAACAGAGGAGGCGACCGACGACTGACGTCGTGCTAGGTACACTGCTTGTTAATTCATGTCCTGCATCGGTTCTATTCGATTCTGGAGCATCTCATTCATTTATTAGAAACGAGTATGCTGAAATTAACCAATTCAAGATACATACACTACACCCACCTTATCATATTCAGTCCCCAGGGTCGGTTTTCTACGCCGATCAAGTCTGTAGGGACGTAAAAATTGAAATACAAAATGTTAACTTTTCAGCAAACTTAATAGTGATAAGTTCAGTGGGCATCGATGTTATCCTAGGGATGGATTGGTTATCTAAGAATCAGGGGAAGATTGATTGTGCCCAGCGGTCTATTTCAGTGACTAGCGAGGACGGCATCCAGGTAGTCTTTGCACCTTTAGTGGGTAGTTCTCACCTATATGCTTTAGAGGCGAGTACCTCTCTCGCACTAGAGGAGGTACCAATAGTGAGTGAGTATCCTGATGTGTTCCCTCAAGAACTTCTGCATGCCCCGACCGAGAAGTAGAGTTTGTCATTGAGCTTGCACCCTGCATCGCGCCTATCTCAAAAGGTCGACGGATGCCGCCCAATGAGCTAGCTGAATTGAAAGAACAACTTAAGGAGTTGCAAGACAAAGGTTTCATCAGCCTAGCTCCTCGCCTTGGGGATGCCCGCTCTCTTTGTCAAGAAGAAAGACAAGAGTCTACGGATGTGTGTTGACTATCGTCCGCTGAATGAGGTCACCATCAAGAACAAGTATTCGCCTCCCGCGGATCGATGACCTATTTGACCAGCTTAGTGGAGCTCTGTGTTCTCCAAAATTGACTTGAGGTTAGGCTACCATCGATTAAAGTTAGAACCGAGGACATTCCAAGACCGCCTTTCTACTCGTTACGGCTCAGACGAGTACACGGTCATGTCCTTTGGTTTGACCAATGCCCCACTTATTTCATGAACCTCATGAATTCGGTGTTCATGGAGTACTTGGATCGGCTTTGTAGTGGTTTTCATCGATGATATCCTTATCTACTCTAAGTCCGATCTTGAGCACGAGCAACATTTGAGACTTATGTTAGAAAAGCTTCACATTATCACTGTGACGCCAAATTCAAAGAAATGCGAATTTTGGCTTCGAGAGGTTAGTTTCTTGGGTCATATCCTATCTAAAGGCGGTGTCATTGTTGATCCTAGTAAGGTACGAGATGTCTTTGAATGGAAGCAACCCAAGAGCGCCACCGACATTCGTAGTTTTCTTGGACTTATGGATACTACCGTAGGTTCATCAAGAATTTCTCAAAAATTGCAAAACCTATGACCCAACTTCTAAAGAAAGAAAAGAAATTTGAGTGGATGCAGAATGCTAACAAAGTTTCCAAACCTCGAAGAATGCCCGATGTAAGCTCCTGCATTTGTTCTCGCTGCAAATTCACAAGAGCTTTGATATCTCATCGTGATGCATCTCGCCACGGCTCTGCTGTGTGCTTATGCAAGACAAATGAGTGGTGGCCTACGATCGAGGCAATTGAGGCCCCATGAGGCCAATTATCCCACACACGACCTAGAGCTCGCAACAGTAGTTCATGCCTTGAAGATTTGGCGACATTACCTCATCAAGAATCGCTGAGAGATCTACACCACCATAAGAGCCTTAAATATATTTTCACCCAAGCCGACCTGAACTTGAGACAAAGAAGATGGCTTGAGTTGATTAAAGATTATGATATGAGACTCCATTATCATCCAGGAAGGCTAATGTAGTGGCCGACGATTGAGCGTAAAATCTCAATGCAACCGCTTGTTTGTAACTCCTTTTCTCGCAGCTTATGTGCCGCATTGCAAAGCCTACACGGAGATAGTTGAAGAAGGTTCGCTTGCAGCCCTCGCAGTGACTTGCACACTTGAGGACCAGATTAGGAAGCCTAAAACCGATGCGAAGTGGCTAAAATTTTAGAACTAATGAAACAAGGCAAGGCTAAATGTTTTAAGCAAGATGCACAAGGTACTCTATGGTTTGGAAACCGTATGGTGGTACTGCTTGATCACCACTTGAGAGAATTGATTCTCAAGGAGGCTCATAACTCAAAATTCTCTATCCACCCCGGAGTACAAAAATGTATCAAGATTTGAAAAAGAAACGTGGTGGAGCCGAATGAAGCAAAACGTTGCAAAGATGTGGCCGAAAGCGATCTATGTCAAAGAGTTAAGGTCGAGCACTTGAAGCCACCGGTACTCTAGATCCCCGCCCATTCCCAGCTGGAAATGGGAAGAAGTTGGCATGGATTTTATCACCGCCTTCCTAGAACTAAAGTGGATTTGATTCTATATGGGTAATTGTGGACCGCTTGACGAAAGTTGCTCACTTCATTCTGTCAAGACCATCTACCGTGGGGACAAGTTAGCGGAGCTTTACATTGCAAGAATTGTTTGTCTCCACGGTGTTCCAAAGGTGATAGTTTCGATAGAGGCCCTCAATTCACATCCTATTTCGGGAATGCTTACATAAAGCAATGGGGACCATCTATCTTTTAGCTCCGCTTACCACCCGCAAACAGATGGACAGATCGAGAGGGTAAACCAAGTTTTGGAAGATCTTCTCCGGCATGCATCGCCCTACAAATGATAGTTGGGAAAAATGTTTACCGCTTATGAGTTCTCCTACAACAACAAATTTTCCAATCGAGCATTCAAATGTCACCTTCAAGCATTGTATGGGAGAGCTTGTAGAACACCGTTGAACTGGTCCGGTCGGAGAGGCCATTTTATGGCCCGACCTTGGTGGAAGATGTCAAGAACAAGTTCGTGTCATTCGTGAACGACTTAGGCGCTCAATCACGCCGAAGTCTTATGCCGACCGCCGCCGCCGCGAGTTGAGTTTCAAGTGGACGATCATGTTTATCTTAAAGTCTCTCCTATGAAAGGAGTTCGTCGTTTCCAAATCAAAGGTAAATTAGCACCCGCTATATTGACCTTTCCGTATTCTAGCTAAGTTGGGATCGGTGGCATACCAATTGAGTTGCCACCATCACTCTCGAAGTGCATAACGCCTTCCATGTCTCCCAACTCAAGAAATGTCTTCGAGTTCCAACTAAGCAACCGAGTTGGATAAACTCGACTTGCAACCCGATCTATCTTATCGAGAGAGCCCGATTCGTATTCTTGAGGAAACCGAGCGTAAGACTAGGAATCGCAACATCAAGTTCGTCAAGGTTCAATGGAGCAACCACACGGAGAATGAAGCAACTTGGGAACGTGAAGAACGGATGCGAGCGGCATATCCGTAACTCTTCTCTACATGAAGTGCCTTCAGATCAAGAAAGGAAAGGTAAGACATATTAATGTAAATTATAACCTATCAACACTATCTTTGAAGGAAATCAAGACAACATAAATTATGACTTCTAATAAAAACTTTCTAATTCTTCTTCCACCCGCATCTCGGTCGAGATCTTTTGTAAGGGGGAGGTTTGTCACAGCCCCAACTAATTAAATGGAATTAATATGTTTTTCACTAACTCGCATCATCAAATTCAAATCATTTCATAATATATTGTACTTGGAAAATCTAATTTGAGGTAAACATACACATCAAAATTGGCATTCCAATTCAAACCAGTGATAAAAAGTTGTGATCATCACCTGAAAATAATTTATTTAAATACTACATTGATTATCATGAATTAATGTAATTTTTACCAAATTTTGGGACTAGTTTGAACCTCATTAAAATTCAAACAACATTTATAGACACACAACATGTTTGAATTTAAATATCACCAACTATATTATGAACAGTAGGGTTTCATAATTTTTATGGAACTACATCATCCCAGAACCCCACAAATTATTTGAGGATTTTATGAAATTTATTTCTATTTATAAACCCGGTCAAAGTTGCTAGACAGACTTTAAATTCCACCAAACTTGAAACCCTAAACCTTAGTACTATTCCTGCCCGAGTCCAATTTGGCATCGCTCAACCCAACCACCTAAACGCACCACCCGCGAGCCGTCCGATAGAAGCTCGACGCCCGCATCACTTACCGCTTCACCCCGCACTACTTACCTCTTTCAAATCCCAACCGCTCGATTCAGATCCGAGGTCCCCAGTGGGCCACGCTCCCATCTCGCGCTGAACGAGAGCCGCCGACCAGGCCCCGCTTGTCGGTTTCGTCTTCCTCCTATCACCTCCGACTCAGAGCTCCAACGCCACGCGCTCGAAGTTTCTGTTTGGCCGTTGAGGCGATTCTCACCCCGTGGATCCACCGCCTCTTAGCCAATTCCCGAGCTCTTCACTTAACGCCGCTCCTGCCGCTTCGCCGGATAAAACCACCCCACGCCCGCTTTCTCCCACTTCTCCTCGGCTGACAGAGGAGAGGAGGCCACCGAGCTCTTTCCCGGGTAAGCCCTCCGCATGATTCCTCTGCGTCCCGCCTTCCTTGCCCTCTCCACTTTCGCTAATGCAAGCTGCTCTCGTTGCTTGTAGCGCTTGGACCACCATCGTGCCATCCGGGAGCTCCAGAGCGTGCCCTGAAGGCCACCTTCGTGCAAATCTCGACTCCAGTGAGTTTTAGTCTCTCCTTAACGTGTCACTTTATGCCCTCAAGTATTAGCATCGTTTCCCCTCACTTCTTGGCCGGATGATTCGCAGGAGCTCGCATTTGAAGCTTTTCCCATTTTCGCCAACATCTCTGCTCATCGTCAAACTATTGATTTGGTGAGCTCTTGACCGATTCCTCTTGGTGTGACCATCTACTAGCTTCACTCAACCTTACACCACCTCCATATTTCAGTTTTGTGGCCCAGGGAGCCCCCTCCTCGTGAGCCGCATCACCGCCGCCGCCATTACTGGTGACCGCTTCTTCCCGAGTTTCTCCGACCACTCCATCTCTCTGGTGAGCTTCAGTGACCACTCTCATAGCTTAAGCATGCGTTAATTAGCTCTGAAATGAACTAGGTTGGCACATGCACGTTAGCCGTATGGTCACCTCCGCTCGCCGGCGTTGCGCCGCCGCTACCGGCCGTCCCAACTCCGATTGAAGGTACCCCTAGGATCGCACGGCTATTAGGTACCCGTTTTTGGCTTTGACCGGCGCCGGCGTGGACCACAGCACCGGCGAGCCGCCGTGCAAGCTCACGGAAGCGCCCGTTTTCGTTGTCGGATTACCGACCGAAAACAGTAGCGCGATTAGTTTAAAACTAATTGTTGTTTAAATTGAGTAGTGGTTGTTTGAAACAACTAATCTCTCTTTGACATGTGGGCCCAAGGCTTTCAACACGTATTAAGGAAACTAAATAAACTGGAATCAATCTGGACCGTAGGATGCGAGAGGGACGGTTTGGATTTGTGAGACATTCGGACCGTCCTATTGCATTTAATATGGACCGTTGGATCTTGATCCAACGCCCGCAACCATCGCTCTCTAGCACGCACACGCGCGCGCGCCTTAGCAATGGGTCACGACGAGCGGCCCATCGTCCCAAAGGATCGCGCTAGCGCTGCACTCGTGAGAAGAGTAAAATCACTTTAGTAAATTCGAAATCAGTTTATTTATACACTGAAATTAGTATTAACTTTAGAAATGCATAACTATTTCATCTTAACTCCAAATCACATGAAACCACTTCTGGAAATTTACACTCTTAATGGACTTCCTATCAAAATTAGTTTCATACATGTCTCTGTAGCAGAGGGCTTTAATTGGAAATTTATTCATTAGAATCATTATATTTACAATAGGAAAATGGATCAAATCTTTAAAAATGCATAAGTAATTATTGAAACTCCAAAACAAAGTGAGACCACTTTTGATAATTTTCATTTTCAGTGAACTTGATTATTAAAATGGTCTCCACATTACCTCTATCACAGAAACTATTTTGGGAGAATATACTCCTTGACTCCATTATTTTTATACTATAAAAGGATGATAACTTTGAAAATCAATAACTAAATCATAAAACTCCAAAAGGACAAACTCAACTATTCTGAACTTGTATTAATATTACCTATTTACCTATGTAATCCTTTACCCCGCCACTGTTCTACAAAATTTCACTTCATAATTAAATTACATAATGACGCTTATTGAAATCAATTTCGCACCATTATAACTTTCACATGCTAAATCAAAATGAAATAATTCTTTCACCAAAAATCCTTTAAAATCATGACCTAACTACTGTAGAAAAATCATGCATTTTTGAGCATTTTGGTTTTGAGTTGTTTTCTGTGATTTATTTGATGTTATAATTATATAGATCCCGAGCATATTGACATCGACACTTACGCTACTGAGAGCGAGCAACTACTATACCAGCAAGGCAAGCATCATTTGAACTTTCTTTTGCATCATATTTGATCCCGCTTTGGTTAAGATAGTGCAATGATAATTGCTTGCATGCTATTTTGATTATGTCAATATCTTTGTGATGTGTAGTTTAGTTATGTCCTATGCTTGAGGTTAATCTTGAATTATGCCAACCCCTATATGCTTAAGATAGGATGTGTGAATTGTGGATTATAGAATTGCTTAGCCATGCAAGTCTAGATACGGTGAGTTCGATCGTCGGAATAACCCTGCGGTTTTGGGATACACACAACTCTTACTTTATGTTTTTACTTCAGATCTTTGTAGTTGTTTTATGAATAAAACTTTGTCATTTTTAAATGAGATTTGGTCCGACAAGTGTTGGTTAGTGATGGTGCTTTGTGCACGAGCGTTGGGTAAGTGGAAGGACTTGTCCGACAATTGAGGACCGAACTTTGGGTACCCATCGCTCAAGCAACACTCGTGCCGCCACACGCGTGTATGGGTGCCGTATGGTTAAGTAGGGGAGGGTTTTATTGTGTTAAGTCCTTGGTGGTGTAAGGGCATAGCGACCGTGAAATCTGTGTTCTTTGAGGAGCCGATGTAATCCTTTATAGTGTGCAAGGAGCACTAATTCTTTTGTTTTGATTGCATCAGATTTCCAATATAACTTGTGAGCCCCTAGCAAGTGCTATCGACGCTTGTACTAGGCAAGGAACCATCTCACAAGGGGACTTAGCCCAATAGGGCTTTCTTGTTGAAATGATCAGATCTTGATTTACCCTACCGCATACCATAGGAAGTGTGCTATTTCGAGGCCTCTGGAGGCTTACTGCTAATCAAGTCGTGTGGGTAAGTAGTACACCGCAGGTATAATCTATTCGAATAGCCGTGTCCACTGCTATGGACGACCGCTTGAAATTTGTGGTCGCTATTGTTAGACTTTTAATTAAAATTGTGGTTAAACTTGGGATTCGCCATGAACGGGTTGTTCATGTGTTTAGTATATCAAAGTGGCTGCCACTTTGGTCTTTGTATGATTCAATTGTTTATTATCAAATGCTTTACTACATGTTTTACTTCTACTTCAAATCTGATTTTAAATGGGCACATGAAAAAAACTAGTATGTGTAGGATGTTAATTGTTGCGTCTTTTCGCAAAACTAAACCAATATGAGCCATCCTTTGAATGACCCTTATGCATAACTATTTTTATTTGTGTAAGACTTATGAGTACACTTGTACTCACCGGATGTTTGTCGGCCTTTTCAGTGAGGAAGGTTATGATTATGATGATCTCGCTAGTGTTGACTTGGCGACACTAATGAGTAGCGTGTTACCATTTAACTCCCAATCGGTTGTCGATGGGTGATGGGCATACCACCACCGGTTTTTGCTTTATTTATTTGCTTCACGCTACTTGGTACTTTACTTGAATTTGGCCATTTACCGCTTGTAATAAGTCAGACCTTAACTATTATGCAAGATGTCTTTTATCTCTTGTTGTATGCGTTGTATGGAGGTAATCAACGTTGGATGAGAGTATGAGTATATTGGTCGTTGATCTTGGGAGCCAATATATGTCATACTCGTTGTTGATGAATTCACATTTAACTCATCAAGGGTAGTGCTTCGAATCGAGGGAGAATCAACAATCATGTAGCGCCGCAAGGGAGCGTGCGCATGATCGTTGAGGCTCCAGATTCGCCAAGCCTCTCACTTGGATAGAGTTAAATTGGAATTCATTTACCGGAGACCCGTAATTATGTCCCTAAGACCTTGTCTAATCTCGGTCTTATGGAGATAATTACCGGGGTCCCCACAGATCGCGACAACGTCGGCGGAGCATGCAGTGATCCCCTACTTGGTGTGCCACGTGGCCGAGTCCTTGGGCCTATAGGCCGGTCTTTAAAGCACCAACTACGCATCAAGTCCTTGCCTGTGAATCACTCCATGCTAAATGGAGGCACGTCGACCTTTTTCTTTGTGCCGTCCGATCCCGCACGGATTCGCTTCGCGACCGTCAGATATTTTGGTTTTGCGTGCCTACAAGTCCTTCCTGTAGTTCAGCCCCTCCCCTACATCCCATCCCTCCCGGTTTCCTGCCCCGCCCCCGCCCCCGCCCCCATCTCCTCCTTCGTGTCTTCCTTGCTCTCGGCCGGTGGCCTGTCCCCATCCCACGCCGCCGACTCCAACCCCAACCCCCGCCCTCTCTTCGTCGCCTCCGCTCTCTCCGTACAAGCGCCGCCTATCTCCCTCCCCCTGCCCTGCGCTACTCCGGCGGCACATCCACTCACTCCCAGCCTTTTCCACCGCCGCTCCGCTCCCTCGCATGGCTTCTGCCAAAATCCCCAACCCCGACGCCGCTGACTCCAACCCCAACCCAGCCCTCCCGTCGTCGCCTCCGCTCCCGCCGCGCAAGCGTCGCCTATCCCCCTCCCCCTCCCCCGCGCTCTCCTCGTCCCGCTCCCACTCACGCTCCCCGAGCTCCGGCGCAGCCCGCGCTGCTCCGACGCCAACCCCAACCCCGCCCTCTCTTCATCGCCTCCGCTCTCTCGGTGCAAGCGCCGCCTATCCCCCTCCCCCTCCCCCGCGTGCTCCTCATATCGCTCCCGCTCCTGGAGCCGCAGCCCGCGCTACTCCAGCGGCACATCCACTCATCCCAGCTTTCTCCCTGGTGCCGCGAGCAGCTTCAAGCTCTTCTATAACGACGGTGCGGGCTCCGGCCTCAACCCCCTCCCGGAGAACGTGTCTGACTTCTTGATGGGCTCCGGCTTCGAGCAGCTCCTCGACCAGCTCGCCCAGATCGGGCCCAGTGGCTTCGGCGTCGTCCATCCGTGCGAGAATCCCCCGTCGTCCAAGGCCGCCGTGGAGCCCATGCCCACCACCATCATCGCGGCATGCCACGTCGGTGCCGATTCCCACAGCGCCGTCTGCAAGGATCCTTTTGAGCTAGGTACTGAGCCCAGGGAAATGCTGTGCAAGCATATCTATCACCAGGACTGCATGGATGCATTTTATCGGGAAACTTTGGGCTGGAGAGGGAGTTCGCGAGCGCCGCAGCCACTTCATCTGTGCGTTGGGCACTGTCTATTAGAGTACCTGTTCTTACTCCTAGGTATTGAATCTACAGCTTGGTGATCACACACACGAACACATGCACAAACCTTGCCAGCACAAATTAGTTTTCTTGAATGTTTATTTTCTAGTGTCTTTGACTCATGTATAATGGATTCCTGTATACAGATTGTGAATGCTGCATTGTATATATTGCATAGTATGGCATCTGCAGTTAGCGTTAGGATCGCGCGAATTAACGATATTTTGCTTCCATTTTGCTTTGTGATTTGATCATATCATAGTATTCAGAGCTATACAGTCTAATCTAAGTTGCCCTACCTAAGATAATTTTGTCGATACAGTTCAATATCATAGTGTTCATAGCTATACAATCTAATCTAATTTGAGCTATACAATCTAATCTAAGTTGCCCTACCTAAGATAATTTTGTCGACACAGTTCAATATCATAGTGTTCATAGTTATACAATCTAATCTAATTTGCATCCTCAAATACTTACTATACATTGTTCATTCTGTAAAAAAAATGTTAAATACCTTTGCGATTATGCTGTTAGGTTTCCTAAGAAAGGGAATTGGGGTTTCGAAAATTACAATATAATGCAAGGGCAGCAGCAAGTTGTACAACTAACTATTTTTACTACTGAGTTATACATTAATTGTGACCTATTCGAACCAGGAGAGTTTACAGAAAAAATGAGGTGGAAAAATTCTCCCACATATGACTTATGAGCCAATTTTCAATTATAACAGGAAACACAGATACCACTTGATCTTAGTGGAGTTAAGTCTCAACTCTCAAAGTCTCAAGTATGGTGCCATCCAGATACTTTAACTAAGTTGAACCTGGCATTTTTGTTATTTGTACTTTTCATTAACATACATTTATGTGAGAACTCATCTCTTAAAATTTTAAAAGTTGCTGATCAAGAGGATTTTCCTGTTGTGAATTGTGATTATGACTTTGCATGTGTTTGACCAATGATGATTTCTAGGTCCTTGCACCGAATATACCACCGGATCCCAATGAATCAATTTGTGAGGTTGTGAAGCATTTCTTCCTTGCGAATCATCCAGATCACTATGCAACACACCAGGTATTATTTAATTTTTTCATGACTAGCCATATTTTGATCTTTATATTGGTCTATAAATTTTATATATGCTCATTGTTCTCAGCGGACCATCTATCTGATTTGTATGCTTAGTGAAAGCATGCTCTACCTATATGTCATTCATTTCTTCCTTAATGTATGTGCATTTATTTTATTTTCTCCAATTCAGCTGGATTTCTATTTGATTCTTTATAAAGTATAATTAACCTGCCTAATTTAAAATACAAATGATGATTATATGCTTTGAATTTGGCTTTACGCTGTTGTCAGCCATGTTCTCATTAATTCATTACATATGTTGTTTCTTTAAAGGTTGTTTACAATGCAAATAAGCTCGCTAAGCTGGTCAGTTGAAGTATGAAAGGGATACATCTAAAAGGCCTACTACTAAGGTTGTTCTGCAAAAAAATAGTTCATGTTTAGCTGTCTACTTTTCTTACAGATGTATTAGACTTATACTACATTGCGACTTCATAGCCTCATAATTATCTCGCGTACTCTTCCTTTCCTCATTAATATTAACATCCGTACGTACAGCGTGATTGCCAACTCTTGCCTTTCTCCCCTGCGCCCTGGTCACTGGTCAGGCACGGGTTATGCAAATTCTGCCTTTAGGTTTCAGATCACCCTGCATTTCAACTGTACTGCATGACATTGGTATTGAGCTTTGTTTGTCATACCATACCCCTTTCAGAGATTAGGTTTTTTTCTGGGTTTTCTATGATTTGGGAGTGCATCTGGTTAAATGTTTTATAGGTGCTGCTTGACCTTAACAATGTTTGTACAAATACGCATGCGGTACTAACTAATTCTGTTATCTTTAGACGTACTCCCTAGGCACTACACCAACGTCCAGGCCAACGGGTGCTAACGCCATTTCAGTTGTCGTTGATTGTTCTTTTTATGTTTCAGGCCTTGTAATCAACCGGGAATTCTGATGATAGTCAAAATTAGATAGCCAAGAATTTCTTAGGTCAATGCAAATAAAAAAGGTTCCTTCTTAATTTGATCTATCTCCAGTTATCAAGTACTAAGTAAGAACACCATTACTTTGTTCGCAGGATGGCAATAACTGTGTACATGCATGATGAAGAAGCGGGTGGTTTAGTAACAATCGCTGAATATGGCCAACAGTATGGTAGAGAAGATCCAATCGAAGTTCTATATCATGGTTTGGGCCATTATGGTGCTCTAGAGATTCCAGCAAATAGGGGTCCAAAGACAAGACTAGAATTTTGGAGCTCAAGATTCAAATGGTAAGTTCAACGTAATATCTTTCTGATCTTTCCATGTAGATACGTTGTTGAAGTACTGATGGGTGAGACCATGAGACTATGAGAGTGAATTTGTTTCAATTGTTTATATGACCTCAGTGAACATTGCAAGCTTTTCAACTCTAACTATGTGCATATGCAAGATGGTTTTGTTGTAAACACTTTTTTTTGCCTTTCTACATAATTTTTTTTACCCTTTTCATGATTGATCTAGAAATTTAACATTTTACCACATGGCTGTTTACGCTCATAACCACCCCTCATTTTTAGATATACTTTTTTTGCGGGTTTTTTTAGGCATTTTTAGACACACTAGTGCATGTACGAAATATGTACTACAGTACAAGTGTTGAATCCTGAATTTCTGATTTAGGGACTTCTTATCTTGTTAGATGGACCAAAATTATTCCCTGAAAGTTGGGCTCATTACCAAACTTTTGCTTGCTGGCACTGTTGCAAAAGCATTTGATCAAGTGCATGGCTCGAATGGCTTTGTCTTCAGGCACAGCTCATAGAATCGAGATGATAAGAGATAGAAGACATTTCATTCTCTGTATGAAGCTGCCAAAATAACAAAAAAGTTAATGGAGTCCATTGTCCCCAGATGCTTATGAAACGTCCAACATGGCAACATTCTTAGAGTTAGAGGAGATGCCTGAATCCTGCTTGTTGGGTGTTCATGCACTCAATGTAGGTACCTGTTACTTGCTGTAATATCCCGAGTGCTAATGTTACGATCCTTACATCACAGAGGTAAACATCACCGGAGGATAGCCGGGTGGCATCAGCTGCTAGAGCAAACAAACAAGAATTTTAGCATATCGTTACTATGTGTGTTAGGCCCATAGATAAGCACTGTTGCTGCTGGAGTTGATGACCACAGATACAAAAAAAAAACATTTGGCACTAGGAAATGGAAGACTTATTCCTGAACTTGGAGTATCACATAAGTTCTTTTGGACCATATCTTTTAGCACAAACTGTGTTGACATATTGTCGGTACAACATGTGTATAGTGTATCCAATCGTGGGCTACAGAATTGTACAGAATGAAATAGAGTGAGCTATTCTAATAGGCCTAGCTCCAATTGTTCACTCCGTATAGGCACCAAATGTTTTTTGTACGGTATAGTAAAGAGAGGTAGAAACGACAAGCCAGTGCTGGCTAAACACGAAAATTTAGTCATGTACATTGTAGATAGGCTTTATACCACAATCTTTTTTTAAAAAATCCCATTGTGAAAATGCTTTGGTTCGAACAGACATTCTGAGTTTGTGTTGGATTGAAGAATGTTTCCTCTGTAAAACTATTATAGACTGACCTTTTACATTAGCCTAAGATGTCCACAGTGGTGAGCTTATTATATATGTCGGCAGTTGGACCACAATGACACGTGAGAAATGACCAGCAAAGACCAATTGCTATGTGTACGAATAGTGCCTTCAGCCTCTATATGATTTGCTGATTCTCCACGGTTATTTTTTTTTTTCATCTCTGCTCCTATCCAGCCCTTCGTTGTCAGCAATGCACGCTCTGTCTTCCCTCATGCGCCAAGCGGCGCGCGCAGGTTACTAGTCCTACCGGTTAAATGGAGGGAGTTTTCACGCCAGGGCAGCTACGCCACGTCGCCTCTTTTCCCTGTGCCGTCCGATCTCCGTTGCTTTCCTTGCCATCTGTCAGATCTTCCTTCAGTTTTGCTGGCCTAAGATTTTGTCGCATTCCGAGCTGTATGATGCTCTTGCTGCGTCCTTTCCCGCCGTTTGGTTCCTTATGGCCTCGCGCACCCACGAGTTATCGCCTCACGCTGCCTCTTCGCTCTGCTTGCCACGAAGCCTACATGTAGTCCTCTCTCTCGATTCTTCCTCCTCCTTTGCTGCTCACCCCCACACCTCCGCCTCCTTCCTCTTCCCCACGAGCTCTCCCTCCCCTCCCCTTCTCCGCCCCTGCTTCAATCGCCTCCCCCACTCTAAGAGCAGCGGGCTCCCCCCACCACTCCACTGCAACACGCGTGAAACCCTAGCCGCATCCGGAGGCCAGCAGTGATGTCGAACCCCTAATATGCATACGGCCGCGGTAGCACAGGCGACAACATGGCGATGGGGTACTCGTCCTACGAGATCGACCTCATTGCGGCTCACTATGCCAGCAACCCGCTCCCCTACCCCTCCGTCGTCGACGCCTTCGACGCGCAGGTAGGCACGAGGTGATCCGCCGAAGGTGAGAGTAGCCCGTGTCCTGTTCGGTTAATTGGTTGGATTCTCCTGTGTTTTCTAAAGCTTAGTTGGTGTTACAGTTTAGTCCTAGAGACTAGTTGGCGTACGGTGATTTTTTATCTTATTGTTGAGTTCTTTAGTGATTGATAATTCTTTATTATGCTACAAGAGGAAATTCGTTTTAAGGTGGAGATTGTTGAAATATATAATTCGAATTTCTAATATGGATAAATCCGGATTAGTTGTCATATTAGTGGATTAGTTTCTTACTTGGACTCCAAGTCTTTTTACCCCTTTATATACCTCTTATAAGCCGCACGGGGAAAGTAAACGGCTCATTGTAATTCTCCTGTGTTCTGTAAACACTCCTCATATAGTGATCATCGTCGATTGACGCCAATAATTTTTTTTATCCGCAATGGTTTTTCACGTAAAAATTTGTGTCTCTTTTGTCCCTATTTTTCCTAACAATGATAACAAATCAAAATATAGATGCTTGACAGGTTAGTAGTATCTTTTGGCACCATATCTTGGCGTGTGGTTTGTGAACTTGTCGCTGTCGACGATGTACACTGAAAACTAAAAAAACGTTGACAGTTCACCAACATTATCTCATATCACAGGTTATGAGGGAAATACCAAATACGAACAACTCATCACCGGGGCAAAAGAAGAGTCGGCGTTGTCGAAGATCAGCGCGGCCCAGCCTAACCCAACCGTGCACCGGTGCACGATAGAACAGGCGGCCTGTTAAGAGAGTGCGGGTGGCCCATCTGAGGCAGACACAGTAATTCCACGCCGGCCGAAGGGGAGGAACACGGGCCCGGTCCAGAGGGTCGGGACCCGACGCTGGTCGCGCCGATCTCCCTGCCCGCGAGCGATCCATCGACGCCTGCGGCTCTGCGGTGAGAATCATGCACGTTTGATCGCTTCCTTCCCGGCTCCATCTGCCCCCATTCACCACTCGTCCAAATTTGGCAAGTCGCTTGCGAGCCGAACAATGGAGGGCATAAAACGACTTCTCTTCCCTTCTCCCCTGCCCTCCGCTGGCTCGTCACCGCTCGCCGGCGTTGATTTCTGATCCGCACCGAGCGCGACAAGGAAGACAAGGCTGTTCGTTCAGTGATACATGATGGACGGGAACGCGGTGGAGGAGCTGATACGGCGGCTGCTGGACGGGAAGAAGAACAAGGGGACGGGGAAGAAGGTGCAGCTGAGCGAGGCGGAGATCCGGCACCTCTGCGTCACCGCCAAGGAGATCTTCCTCTCCCAGCCCAACCTCCTCGAGCTCGAGGCCCCCATCAACGTCTGCGGTGAGTCCCAGATTCCCAATCGTGCATGCTGATTCCTTCTTGGATTCGCGTGTGGGCGATTTAATTTTGGTTCCATATCTTCTTGAACGCGCGGTTGGTTCATGGTCGGGGAAAATTCAGGCGACATCCACGGGCAGTTCTCCGACCTGCTGCGGCTGTTCGAGTACGGTGGGCTGCCGCCGAGCTCCAACTACCTGTTCCTGGGCGACTACGTGGACCGCGGCAAGCAGAGCATCGAGACCATCTGCCTGCTGCTCGCCTACAAGATCAAGTACCCGGACAACTTCTTCCTCCTGCGAGGTAACCACGAGTGCGCCTCCATCAACCGCATCTACGGCTTCTACGACGAGTGCAAGCGCCGCTTCAGCGTCCGCCTCTGGAAGCTCTTCACGGACTGCTTCAACTGCCTCCCCGTCGCCGCCGTCATCGACGACAAGATCCTCTGCATGCACGGCGGCCTGTCCCCGGACCTCGATAGCCTCAACCGAATCAGGGAGATCCAGCGCCCCGTCGATGTCCCCGACCAGGGCCTCCTCTGCGACCTCCTCTGGTCCGACCCCGACCGCGACAGCTCCGGCTGGGGGGAGAACGACCGCGGCGTCTCCTTCACCTTCGGCGCCGACAAAGTCGCCGAGTTCTTGAACAAGCACGACCTCGACCTCATCTGCCGCGCTCACCAGGCAAGCCTCCATCCCTCGGAGCATGTCGGCATGCCGCTGCATGCATTGCTATTTGCTACTCCTAGTCATTGCAGAATCAACTTGACATTGACAGTTCTTGGCATGGCAATGAAAATGGAATAGGTTGTGGAGGATGGGTACGAGTTCTTCGCGGATCGGCAGCTGGTGACCATATTCTCCGCGCCGAATTACTGCGGGGAGTTCAACAACGCCGGCGCACTGATGAACGTCGACGCGAGCCTGCTCTGCTCCTTCCAGATCCTCAAACCGTACAGAGGCAAAGCGCAGATGGAGTGACAAGGAGAGGCCGCCGATCGAGGCAGAGATTTTGATTATTAGAGGATTGTTTAGAATCGTGGAAATTTCGTAGATTTGCCTGAACAGGTTTCTCCTCGCATTTTGTTGTTCGGAGGACAGTTGATCATCCGACCTCCCGTTCTTCTGAATCCTTTGCTTGTAACTGATTCAATACGTGTATATATAAGCATATAGTTTCCGAATTTCTTACATCTTACTCCTGTGTTCACGCAAGGAGCAAAATGTTATCTGAAAGTGCAGCAGCAGTCTATGGAGGAAATGCCAGAAACTTTTCTGAAGGAAACCAGAATATGTCTTATTCTCTTCTATAGTTAAAGAATGGGAAAAAAATATATGTCGTTGCAAAGTTCTCGGATCCTCGATCTGCCACTGCAAAGTAATGTCTCCTTTACATGTCATTACATTTTTTGAAACCTTGTCCCTGTTATGCCACTGCAGTCAACTCGTTAGATTTTTCCGTCAACTTTTTCCAAAATACATATGTTGTCTTCATCTTCTTCATCCTCCTGTGCCATGCCTGCACCATGCCCGCACCTCTCAATCTTGCGCTCACGCATCACCTCTACTCTCATCGAACTCCCTACTGCCTCGACCAAAACCGAGAGATTTGTGAAATCAATTCCTTTCCTCGGCCATTCTTTCACTTCTACTACCTCTACACTGCATCCTGAAGCCATCAACACTGCTGCCTCGGCACAGCTTCGTCCCCAGCGTAGGTAAGTCGCCGCCGCCACCGTGCCATACCCCAAACCAGCCATCTCAAGAAATTCATCGCAATCCTTGCCATTCTTCTAAAATAGATTGTAACATCCCAAAAATTCCCTTTTGGGTGAGTGTATTAAAATAAGTAAGGAACTAAAATTTTAAGCATGTTTTTTTGTGGAAAATTTATTCGAGCATGTTTTGAAAATTTTCATCAAAACAATTAATGCAATAATATGTAAACAACAGCTTAGAGCATTTTCGAGAAAATCACAGAATAGATAAAATCCTAAAAATTTTACACAAGAAAATATACTGTAACAGAAGCCTCCACAAAAAAAATCATAAATTTTGGAGCCCATTTACCATGTTTAGAAATTCCAAAAGCGATCAGCCAGTTTGAAAATTCGAAAACTTAATTTGAATTCCCGCCGGGCGAGTGGGCTGAATTTGCCCGACCCAACTTCTCTCGCGCAGCATTTCAGCCCATGCCAACCTTCCTCTCCCCCTCTCGCTGACATACTGGGCCCGCTCGTCAGGTGGTGCCTTCCACCTCGTGCCCATGCGGGCCAGCGCACCAGAGCACCTCGCCTGCTCCGCTGCTCGCCCACCGTTCGCGATCGACGCCCACAATTTTGTGCCCCAACTGCCCCTGTCGCCTCCGCCTACCCTCGCCCATGCTAGCTTCCCCATTTACGCGTTGTTATCCCACGCGGACGACGAGACCGAAGCTCAGTGTGAGAAACCGTTCACGACGCCATTTTCTTGTCACTTCTCTCGCGCTATTCTCGGCCGCATTTAAGCTTCTCACCGCGTCACAAGTTCCTAAGCTCTCCATTCTCGCTTCTCGCAAAGAATCAGAGCATCTCATGCTTTGCTTTGCCAGGAACGAGAGTGTTACTCTTGATGTCAGTGAGCATGCCTCTGCAACTCTACCGCTCTTGTGAGCTTCCTCGTCCATGATGTTTGCATCATTTTGATCCTCATGCATCACTCATCCCTCTCCTTTGCTCAATGTAGCTCCGGGAGTCTCATAGCTTGATCACGTTCTCCTTCATCCCCGACTCCGGCATGCACCCAATCTGAGCCACTGCATTCCTAGCACTCCAGAAGGTTTGAACATCTCTCGAGTGCATCATCATGTGTTCCGACACTCCTTCATCTAATTCCCTCACTCAACACAGGCAGAATCGCAAAGAATCTGAGCTCCATCGTCATCTTTCTCTCTCATGATCGTTGCCGCCATCTTCGTTCTTCTTCGAAGTCCGGTGAGTCTCGGTCCGAGTCCTTGCATCTACACCATCCCTAGGATGTCAGTGAACTAATACGACGCTCCTGTAGCACCTCCATTGTTGTGGTGATCTTTCCCCGTGAACCTCCTCTGCGCCGCCACTGTTCAACATCGCCAAGCCATTATGTCCATCCCCCGACGTCATCAGTAGCCTTGGTGAGCTTCTAGTAGTCCCCTAATGCTTCTACGCAAGTCAGATCAGTAGATTAGCTAGCGTAGCCTAGGAATCGTTGTAGCCAATCATGGTGCCGCCACGGGAGACAGTGTCGCCGCTGCTCCGGTGGCCATTGGTCCCCAAGCCACCGCCTACAGCATCATCGTTGTCCCCTAGAGCTAGTGCACGCCACAAATCGTCGTGTCTTAGCCTCTCGCGTGAAAATCATCTTGGACCTGAGGCACCCCGCCACTTCTCACCGGCGTAGCGCCGCGTCTGTCCATCTCTCCGGCCTCCACCACCATCCGGTGGGATCGCCGTCGAGAGGGAAACCCATTTTCCCATTCCCCTAGCCTTTCCACGCGTGCCTCACCACCGGCAAGCTCCTCCTCCTCTCAACCATGCGAAGCTCTCCTGTTCATTTCTCTCTCTCTCTCTGCTAGTGGGCCTAGGTGATTAGGAGATGATTAGCGCTAATTAATAGAGTTTAAAAGTATTGAGTCTATGGCAAGTGGGACCGGTAGAAAAGTTAACATAAATCTAATTCAAAATGTTTTTAGATTATGTGTCTGTTGTAGGGGGCGGCCCGCCCACCAGCCCCCACGACTGTAAGATCGAGGAGGCCAACTAAAGGGAGGGTGAATAGTCGATTCTAAATATCTCTAAGGCTAAAAATGGATTTCTAATGTGGAAGCGAAAGTCAATTCGATTTTGTACAATTAAAACTTAAAGATTCTAGTTTCCCTCAAGTGCACCAACACCCTAAGTTTAAGTAAGGTTTGCAATGCTAGTTTGACATGCAATCAATTTAATTCTATGAATGTAAATTGCATAAAGTAAATCATAAGAAAGCAAACCACAATGACACAAGGATATTTTACCGTGGTGTTCGGAGACTTGCCGGTCTCCCCTAATCCACGTTGAGGTAAGCACAAACGAATTTGATCAGCTTCACAAATTAAGTTGATACCTCCACGGTAAGCCCAAACGAATTGGACCGACTCACAACTTGAACCAACACCTCGATCCACTCGATGTTGCTCTTCCTCCACTCCAGAGATGGCAAGCACCAAACCACTCATAACACGTCGAGCCTTCTCACAAGCTTCTTGAAAAGATCACCAGACCACGACGCCTCCACGCCGTCTAGATGTCGACAAACACCAAGAGTAATAAACCAAGCCTCTTGCTTGACTCTCACCAAGTGCAATACATGCACAATTGGATGCTCAATCCCATTCTAGTTGCAACACATGCAACTAGAACCACTCCCTTTACTCACAATATGCAACGCATGCATAATTGAGAAGAGAAACTCACACTAGCTCAAGAGAGTGAGAAATGGGATACCAAAAGTTACCCCCAACCGGCCAAGGTGGGTATTTATAGCCCACACACAAAAACTAGCCGTTGGAGGAGAATCTGTCAAAAATCAAGGAAACCCAGTCAGTCCGCAGGTACAGGGCCAGTCAGTCTGGACTATAGTGCAACGGCTATAAAACTAGCAATTACAGGCAATTCCCGGTCAGTTCTTCCTCATAGGGTCCGGTCTAACCGAACTTCCAGTCAGTCCGGGGCGGACAGTCCGAACTTGAATTTCAGCACAGGTGACACTCGAAAAAATAGTTATAACTTTTGACTCCGATGTCGGAATTGAATGATATTAGACTCTATGGAAAGCTTATTCAAAGGGCTACACAACCCATTTGTTGAGTGATATCAAACACAATTGATCAAATCAAGAAGCGCAACTCCAAAGAGTCAACACATGGCCTAAGTCCAAGAAAAGAGCAACGAGCAATCTTAGACCATACCAAGGACTAAGGCATAAACTTCAACAATTTGCAAAACACATTTGTAAACTTTAGTATCATGCCACAAGGAGTAGGTGCATGGACTTTAACCATTCGCAAAACACATTTGTAAATTATAGTCTCATGCTATTGGAAAAAAAACTAATCGCGCTGGTCAGTCCGGGGTTCCGGTCTGACCGGTTACAACACTGCGGTTAGTCCGGCAAAGAGAAATCAGTAGTAAGTCGCAAATACAACCTTCTCTAGAAAAAGCTGACCGCATCAAAGACCCAGAGGTCTAGTCAGTCTAGCCCTCCAACTGCAGTCAATCCAGATAGCAGAATAGAGAAAGGTTGAAGCCAAAAGAGAGTCTCTAGAAAAAGCTGACCGCCCTACTCAGTCTAGGGGCCCGGTCAGTCCGGGATACCCACTGCGGTCAATCCGTCCAGCAGAAATGCGAAACATGAGCTCTCTGAAAAAAACCTGACCGCTTCAAAGGTCTAGACTTTTGGTCAGTCCAGCCCACCTACTATGGCCAGTCCGGTCCAAGATACAAAAGCTAATTTTGCCAATCACTTCAACTCAATTTTGCAAAATACATTTGCAAAAGATACGAGATGCAAACAAGGTATGAAAACATGAATCTTAACAAGTTGCAAAACACATTTGCTGACTTTTATAATCATGCCGCAAGGAATTTTGTGCATGGACTTAAACCATTTGCAAAACATATTTGCAAACTAAAGTCACATACTACAAGAATTATGCATGAGCTTCAATAATTTGCAAAACACATTCACAAATAAATAGCATCATGCCTAGAAGAGCTAGAGCAAGCGAGGATGAGCAAATAACACATGATGAGACTCAAGCTACTAGACAAGACCCCTCTTAATAGTATGGCAATATATACTAACAATCCAGTCTTCCAACCAAACACCAAGACCGGTAAAAGACTAGAAACACATCTTTAGCCTATGCTAGTCATACCTTTACCTTGAGCATCCATCTTGGAGTGATCACTTGATGACGAACATCTTCACTCCAAGTCCAGGTTCTTGACTTGATAATCATCAACACGTGATGATTTCCTTTACTCCAAGTTCTTGACTTGAATATCATCAACACATGATGATTTTCTTCTCTTCGGGGTCTTGTCTTGAATATCATCAACACATGATGGTTTTCTTTACTTCGAGATCTTGTCTTGATGCTAATCAACAAATGATGATTTTATTTACTTCGGGATCTTATCGATGCTCATTAACACATGATGACATCCTTCATCCCAAATCTTAACTTGATGATAATCAACTCACGATGCCACCCAATGTCTTCATCATTATGGGACTCAATCTATTTCACCAACTCATAGAAAATGTTACTCCACATGACGATTGTTATTAATTATCAAAATATTCTATTAACTGATAATAGTGGGTCTAGATTCTTCAATGACCCGGCGAATACCACAAGGCTCCTCGAGGGCCAGGGTCCAGAGAGGCCCCGAAGGAGGCCCAAAGGCCACCAAAGGGTCCCCGAAGGCCACCAGAGGGTCCTCAAGGGGGGCCTAAAGGCCACTAAGGAACTGCCAAGCACCACAAATCCAGAAGCAAGGAGACCCACAGGGCCACCTCAGGAGCACCAAAGGGTGCTCGGAACCCCCTCGGCCTGGAGGCACCCCACGAGGAGCGAAGGGAGGAAAGGGCGGATGGACCAAGTGCACCAACTGGACAAACCAAGACCAAGGAGGTCCACCGTGAGCCGAAGTCTACGCGTAGAGTAGGGAAAATCCCTTGCAACCCCTATAGGCATAGGGCTTCTATAGAGGTAGATTGGTAACTTCGGCTACCCCTGTCGGAAGGCTATAAATAGCCTCCTCCCCATGTAATAAAGATTAGACCCAATTTTTTGGGACAATTAATACACATCTACTTCTCCTGACAATCGATCCCCTCTTCGAGGATCCTTTAGTCCCTCACATATACACCGGGGGTCCCCTTTTCTACTGTCTAGCCTTTCTTGCTACGACAGTTGATATCGTCCGTGGGGATTCGACGGGAAAGTCACGAAGCACAGCTCTGGGACATCAGCATGGCCCCTCAGAAGGTCGCACCCAAGGTCTCGACTACTGAGGCAGCCACGGTGGCCGCGACACCAAGCACCCCAAGGGCCAAGTGAAGTAGGATCTCCGCGGCAGCGACAATGACCGCCGAAGCTACAGAGGAAGAAGCAAACAACTCCACACAAGAGGACATCATCGGAAGCGACACCCCGCCCACCAAAGCATCCCTCCCCAGGAGCCACCCGGCAGGCCCACCTCCGCTCGGGGCAGCAGGTGTAACTCGGGAGGCCTACGAAGCACTCCAGTGGGAGTTGGCGGACCTCCGCCGAGAGATGCTGACTCTCTGACAGCCGATAGAGGCAGCCCTCGCAACCCTGCCTTGGCTCATGGTCCTCGCACGAGATCCTAACTCCCCATTGAGCGTAGGACTAGAGATGGCCCGCTGGCCTCCATGCTTCAAAATGTGGGATTCCAAACCCTTCGAAGGGCACATGGACCCCTTAGAGTTCCTCCAGGTGTACGAAACCACCATCGAAGCGGCTAGGGGAGATGACACCACTAAAGCAAAAGGCATCACCCTCGCCCTCAGAGGTGTGGTGCTGACATGGTTCTTCACCATCCCTCCCCGGTCCATATATGTGTGTGAGCAGCTACGGGATCTCGTGCGCAACAACTTTCAGGGAAACTATGCCGAGCCAAAGGATGTAGGGCACTTGTTCGCAATAAAGCAAGCCCTGGGCGAGTCCCTCCGTAGCTTCTTAAAAAAATTCGTGGAGGTGAAGTGTCAAGTGAAGGGGGTCAATGAAACAACGGTCATAAACACGGCCACATACAGACTTCAGAGGGGGCTTCTGTTGGAAAGATTAGCTCGCAAGACTATCCACACCGTGGTGGAGCTTTTCAACAAAATGGAGGAATATGCCCGGGCCCAGGAAGACAGCACCCGAAGGGCGGAGGTCCTGGCGCCAGCTACCCCGGTACCTCCACCAAGCGGGTCGTACGAGAAGGAGGGACCTGCGACCACTGCCACGGGGATGGTCACCAAGCCACATGCCAACGACTACCACCAAAAGGGACAGAACATATACCACGTAGATGGCGGGCCGCTCCCCGAGGGGAAGCACGAGGAGGCCGAGGTCGCGGGCGTAACGGTGGGTGGCAACTGAACACCCGAGCCAGTGCCGGAGCCCCCCGCTATTTTTTGATCTCCACAGAGAGGGATCACACACCACCAGAGATTGTCGCACCATCGTGCCCATGCAGGACTACATGAAACGCGGTCAACAGGCGGCCGAGCACGAAGATCGACGTGGAACGGGCAACCAGCTACCTTCACCACCACCGAGGCCTCACATAGAGGGAGGCCACATGGAACAACGTCAAAGGATCGTAAACATGATCACAGGAGGATCCTTGCTCGGCATGACATCAAAGAGGCAATGACACGCGTACGCCCGACAAATCCACCACATCGCGACGTACCCTGCCTCCAACCCACCTCGCTACGCCGAGATACCAATCACCTTCGGTCCCGAGGATGCCAGGGGCCTGTACTTCCCTCATCAGGACCCTCTCATCAATTCTGCCAACATCACGGATTTCGAGGTCAAGCATGTCCTCGTAGATGGAGGAAGCTTCACGGACCAATTGTTCGCGGATGCCTTCGACAAGATGATGATCCTCAGGGATCGTCTATCACCCTGGGCATACCTCTGGTTGGCTTCGGGGGGAGGCCTGTTATGGCCCTGGGCCAAATTGACCTGGTTGTCACGTTTAGCAATGATTTCGCATCCTGGACCAAGGTCGTCATGTTCGATGTCATCCAGATGCCTTACCAATACAACGACATCCTCCACCGGGCCACACTGAATACCTTCGGTGCGATGGCACACCACAACTACCTATGCATGAAGATCCCCACGCCCAAGGGTATAATTATGGTGCAAGGGGACCAAGACCTGGCAAGGCAAACGGAGCTTCAGACAATCTCATCAGCCTGCCACGTCCACGCCGTCGAAGTGGACGCAAGCGCCCAGGCAGACATCCCTTCGGCAAAATGGGCATCGAAGAACAAACCAGACGGGCAGCTTCGAAGAGTCCCTCTGAGACAAGCCTCCCCGGAGAAGACGGTGGTCCTAGAGGCAGAGCTCCCAACAAAAGCACACGAAGCCATCCTCGCAGTACTCCACAGCAATGCGGATGTCTTCGCATGGGGGCCGGAGGACATCCCCAAGGTAGCACGGGGGACCATCGAGCACCGCCTGGCCATTAAGAGCGACGCATCCCCCAAGAAACAGAAATTGTGTTGCATGTCGGCGGAGTGGCTGGAAGCGGCCAAGCAAGAGATAGCCAAGCTGCTAAAGGTGAGAGTCATTCATGAAATCAAGCACTCCGAATGGTTAGCCAACCCCGTTCTGGTACAGAAAAGCACTGGCAAATGGCACATCCCTGAAGGACAACTTCCCTCTACCTCACATCGACCAGCTAGTGGATGCCACTTCGGGTTGCGAGTTGATGAGTTTCCTGGACGCCTACTCCGGGTATCATCAGATCTTTATGCCCAAGGAGGACGAACCAAAAACCGCCTTTATGGGATCCCCAACCAACACCATTATGGCCCACAGTGACCAACCACTATGCACACTATTCGAAGGGGCATCATCAACACCAACCAGTGACTTTATGGTGCACAATAGTCAACCACGGCGTGCGATATTCGAGGGGGCGCAATCAATACCAGCAAGCGGTGTGGCAACGCATGGCGCCCAATGCGCCGTCACACCTACGAGGCTGACCCATGCGCTGTGGGAGGACCTTAATAAATGCACACTTCACCAGGCCAAAGAGGACGGTGTGCCTAGACCCTCTGGGAAAAGGGCACGGTTTTCAGCCATGACGATGCTGGACCTCGATCGCGAGGGGCTTTTTGTAGGAGCGGCCCACCAGCCCCTACGACCCGACGAATACCACAAGGCCCCCCGAGGGCTAGGGCCCAGAGAGGCCCCGAAGGAGGCCCGAAGGCCACCAGAGGGTCCCCAAGGGGGGACCAAAGGCCATTGGAGGGTCCCCAAAAGACCCCCGAAGGCACCCTGGAGGCCATCGAGGAGCTACCAAACACCGTAAGTCTAGAAGCAAGGAGACCCGTAGGGCCGCCTTGGGGGAGTCGGATGGTGCTCGGAACCCCCTCGTCCCAGAGACACCCCACGAGGTGCGAAGGGAGGAAAGGGCGGATGGACCAAGTGCACCAGCTGGGCAAGCCAAGACCAAGGAGGTCCATCGTGAGCCGAAGGCTACATGTAGAGTAGGGAAAAGCCCCTGCAGCCCCTATATACATAGGGCTTCTATAGGGGTAGATTGGTAACTTCGGCTACCCCTGTCGGAAGGTTATAAATAGCCTCCTTCCCCATGTAATAAAGATCAGACCTGATTTTTAGGACAATTAATACACAGCTACTTCTCTTGACAATCGATCCCCTCTTCGAGGATCCTTCGGTCCCTCGCATAGACACCGGAGGTCCCCTTTTCTACTGTCTAGCCTTTCTTGCTACGACAGTGTCACTCACATGTGGGACCACTCACTATTCTCGGTTTTAAAACCCGAGAGACTGACATGTGGACCCCAGCTATCAATGGATTAAGTCAAATCAGGATTTAATCATTTAGTTAATTAATTAATGAGCCTATGACATGTGGGACCACCTTTGTTTTGAAAAAAAATCAAGAAAATAAAATGAGTCACTGACAAGTAGGCCCCACATGTAAGTTAATAAAATCCAAAAAATAGAAAAATGAGAAAAAGTCATTTTCAACTCAGAGGAAAATACGCTTTCTCTGTTAGAAAGCGTAAACCTCGGAGTAAAATTGCTATATTTGAGGATAACATTAGTTATATTTCTATTCAATGCATGATACTCCTTGAAATATTACTATCCTTACTTTTGTAGCCATTAAGGTATGGTTTAGGTAATAAATGATGTCGAATTGGGTCTTTCGAATGCAAGTATCGCATAAATGCTTAGCTAGGCTCCAGTCTTTGCAAAAATCAGAAAGTAGATGAAATATTGAATATGATTTGGGAGATTTTGAAATGATGGTCTAGAGGGGTTACCACTGTTAATTTTTTATAAAAATAAAAATAAAAAACATATATTACGATGCAGATGAGTTATAATATGAACTGGTGAATGTGAGAGGGTTTCTCGCATATAGATAGGGGGAGATCCTCGCTCGGGTCAATTAAGGACCGAACACCGGTGCCACCAATCTAAGCTTAAGTGTATAACCACATATGCAGGTATAGGACAGCCTTAGCTAATTAAGTCATTGAAAACTAGCCTTGCATGCTGGTAGGCCGTAGTGGTGTGAGCATGTTGGATTGCTCGAAGGGGCTCCCTTCACCGAGACGTTGAGACCAAAGCCTTCCAACACAACGGTTAATGCCTCACTTTGACAGGAGGTACCCAGGATTGAAGTGATGGTTGTCATTGCCGAGCTAGTGTAAGGTTAGGACTAGATAATGTAAAGGCTTCGATACGTGCTCTAGACTGCATACTATAATATTATGTGCGATGGTATCAACGGATGTCGGATAAACTAGTGAACTCGTATGATGTGGATAAAGTTGTACACCTCTGTAGAGTGTAAATCTATTTAAATAGCCGTGCTTGCAGTCATGAGCATGCTTAGTGCAATCACATCGGGTGTAGTCTCTTCTTTTGCAAAAACAGTCTTATCGGGAAATGTTAGGATGAATATTTTGATGTTGTTTAATCTAAGTCCATGTCTATGGCTAAAAATAAGATGTTGATCGCAATCAAGGAGGGTTGTGATTTGTTATTTATCAAGTTACTTACTTGTTGTTCCTTATTTATTTAACTATTTTTTAAACTTCCGTTGCAAAATACTATGTATTGATATTGCAAATAAAATTTGCTTAATACTAAAAATAACTTGTAGCTTAGAGCCTCATCTCTTGTTAGCCAAGCATGTATATAAATTTTGTGATACACTACAAGTATTGCTGAGTACGCAATGTACTCAATCTTGTTTAAATTGTTGTTCAGAGGATAAGGATGATCAAATGTTGAACGACACCTTCTTCGATCCTAGTACCGGGGGGTACAGGGATGGGTCTTTCTAGGGTTTACTCCTTATTGGTCCTGAGAGTTTGGATGGGTATGCTGCTGGACTTTTGGGTTGAATCTATTAAATCTCCGCTGATACTTCTGATACTTGAACTTTTATTTGACTGGTCGGCCCTTGTATTATAAATTATGTAATCGCTTAAGTTTATGTACTATATTTGTTTTATGTTGTATGTATTTGTGTATAGAAGTGTATGCTAATGTTGTGGATATGTGTACTAACCACTGATTATGGGACTAGTACGGTACATATATGAGGATTTTGGGTATTTAACGCTCGTGGTCCTACATAGATCGTTCGACCACCATCACCACGCTATATTGAACCCATTTCTCCCCCTTCTTCCACTGCAATTTCTCTCGAGCCACTCACTGCCATTAGCGTCATCGCCCGAGCTCGCCTCGCACGATGCTAGCCCAATACCACACTCCTACGCCCAAACAAAACACTTGGGAAGCTTCGCCTTGGTCCACTAATGCTCATGCCTACCTCTGTTCACCCGCGTCGCCATTGGAAGGCCACTATCGTCGGAGAAGAAAGGTCCCATGGTGCTACCACCGTGGCCAAGCCACCTCTGCGTTGCCCTCACCTCAATGTTCGTGTCACCATCACCATCTCAACCTCCTAAAGCTCATCGACCCATAGTCTGGCAATATTCTCCACCGCAATCCTCACCGCCGTCCTCGCATGTTCCCATGGCTATCGCCGATGTGGAGGCTGCACCGAGGTTCCGGAGCACGGCGATGAGGTTGCGGTGGATGGAGGAGAGGAGGAGGAGGTGGCGCACACTGTCGAGGTGGAGGTGGCGGGAGGATGCAGCGAGCACGGCGGCCATGGTTTCACAGCTCACGAGCTAAGGGAACTCATCGCATTGGAGAAGAAGGTAGAATAAGACAAGGCAGGGGCAAAACAGTATTTGCACAGCCACTTAATGACTTGACTAGTCAACAGTGGCAAATAAAAGCAGGTTTCGAAAATGCAATGGCATGTAATGGAGACATCACTTTGTAGTAGCATATAAAAAAATTCCCTTAAAGAATGGCTCGTCGTATCTTTTAAAAGGATTTGATGGAAAACGAGACCCCATATCCATCTTCTAGCAAATCAATGGAATGGTGAGTCTATGAAGTGTAATGAATCTTAAGCAGGCTTTATATTCTGTACAATTACTATCTTATCTACGAACTGATACTTTTTTCTGGTAATTCCTCTTTAAAATTGTACCTACCAGATTGAACTTTTGCACATTTCAGCCACATGAATTTTGATGATTTTGGTTCTAGAAAATGCTTGTTATACGAGGCATGTTTAGTAAGTTCATATACGAGTCTTGATGTGGAGAACTATTAATGACTGTTTAAGTACATCAACTTTGTTACTTATCAATCCATTAGACACTATCTACGTAAAGCATCAGAAGTTCACAGCCAATTTCAGAGCCTCAGTTTCATTTGCAGGAAGTATCTTATTGAGATCTTCCCAGATATAATCATTTCCCCAAACTTTCAGCAGGTGTTAGGTGTACTTTTGTTCACAGAAAACCAGCATTTAGGTACCTTCTTTTCAAGAACAAATCTTTCAGCACTTCAAACTTGAGCACTTGCAGGGTATGAGGATACATAGCAGCAATCAGACTGAAGATGCTCCTAATCAAGATCTTCAAAAAATAGACCAAAATCTTCAAAAAAATAATTAGAAGATGCTTCTGATCAAGCATTTTCAATGAGAATCCTTTCATTTTCTTTTTTGAATTCTTTTGGTCAGAATCAAGCAATTTCAATTAAAAATCCTCTCCTTTTCTTGTTGGAAAGATTTTTGTCAGCTTAGGGCCAACCTGCCAGCTAGTTGTTCGGTAAGTTCCTTTGTTAATTTGTCTGATGAAATGAAATCCATAGGACGATAACTAGAAATTAAGTGCTGATAGAAACCCATTGGATGATACTGGCCATGGCTCTTACGATGTTCACAAGATCAAGTGATGTCATCTAGGCCCCCCTCTCGGATTGAATATTCGACAGTTCGGTCAGTACTTCCATTTCACAATCAAACAGAGAAGGATGTTCATTCAACACAGACATGACTATATCAAAATTGCACCTTTTTCCCTTCACTATCTGACAGATCAATGCAAACCTTGTTACCTATGGTAGCAACACAAGACTATTTCAACCTTCAAAATTTGAAATCCTTCAAACTTGATCGTTCATTGATCAAGAAACCAGTGCATACTACTGTACTCTGCTTTACAAATTACAACTCTGGCTCTCTTTCGTCAATGAAATAGTGGCATCAGATTTAAACACAGTATAAATGTCACGCCCTGACCTGGATCGCAGGTTGTACTGGTGTTCCGCCGTGATTGCGATGAGAAGGGAGCCGAGCAAGACAGCAGGAAGATAGTAACAGAGAGAAGAAGACCGAAAAGAAGGAGCAGAAGATATCGAGCTATTTCTTGTATTCCCTCATAATAACAATGACATGTTTATATAGGGGATTCCCCGTACAGGAGAGAACTACTTATAGTAACTAATGTAAACTTCCTTTACTAGTCCTCATCCGGCACGTTCTCTAACTCTTATCCCCGAGTCGTCCTCTGAGTCTTCCTCTGGAACGTCTGGAATTGCCGAAGCCATTGCTGAATCCGTTGTAGCTTTCCTTCTTTGATATTTGACGCCATACATGACAATAAATCTGAGGAAGAAGATTCTCTTATGATGTTTAACAAAGGACGTGTGCTGTATGCTTAGTATTAAAACATGAACCGTTGCAAAAAGTCAAATGTCTCTTATCATCCAGATATATACTTGTCCATGCGCTACCTAAACCTGCATGCAACATGGATGACAACTTATCCTTCATTTTAGTAATGCAAATGAAATTCTAGATAACAAACGGGGCCATATCATAAGCATTATAATTCGACAGCATATACAGTTGTTTAATGGCTGCCCGTGCAGTCTAGAGATTTGCAAGTTTTGGTTTGATGGGCTGCTAACATCGCTCCATTTCACACTGAAAGCATAACTAAATCCCAGTAGATGATGAAGCAAAGCTCGCCATCCACGCCTTGGGCGCGCGCCCACTTGTCAAATTGTTCATAGATATATTTTTTTAGAAATAATTCATTAGGTATATATTCTGAAAATGTCATCAAATTTCCTTGTCGTATTGGAATCAATGTAGCTGATATAACAATTCAATAAAGGAATTTTTATGATCCTTGCACAAACGTTTTAACAATAGGGTAAGAGCTGCTTTAAGAGGGCGATCTAGTAGTATGATGCGTCAGAGAAAGAAATAACTAAACGCTGCCATGAGGGGCCCAAATGCCAGTTACAATGAACTATGGAGGATGGCACATAACTCTTGATGTGAATGGTACTTCGTAGGGGTGAAAACAGGCCAGATATTGCTCATCTCGTATCCTATCCTATTTTTTTCAAGATTTGGAGTCGGATACGGGAAACCGGATACGAATACGATTTTGGGTTATTCGGGATATGAACACGGGCTGGATACGTGATGGAATCGGGTCAGAAACGGATAAAAATAGGCTGATAGTACGCACATATAAAAATAGTATATGCACATATAAAAAGGAATATATGTTGAACCAAATCATCGTCGCTTCAACTATTTAACATGAGTACATACATAATTATCACACTATCACATGACATAATATTTGTCGCTTCAACTATTCAACATGAGTACATACACAAGCGTAGACGTTCAAGGCTTCAAGTTGGCATGTAGGATCTTTCTGTGAAGAAAACGGAACTCTAGAGGGCTAGAACAAAAGAAAACAACAATGGGAAGGAGTGTTTCATAATTACCAGAAATGCGGGTTACTAAAATGCACAAATACCAATACACATCTTAGGCCTTGCACAGTTGCACCCTCTGTTTCCGATCTACACGAGTACACAAGGTCAGCAAACTGAGCTCGTTTTCTTTTTTTTTTTTTTTTAAAAACTTTCTCCTCCTCTCATACCCCTCTGTTTCCAATCTACACAGCCACACATAAGGTCAGCAAACTAAGCTCATTTTTTTACCTTTCTCCTCCTCCCATACCCCTCTGTTTCCCAATCTCTGACACTAAGGGCCGGGCCTCGCCGGATGCCTCGCTCCTCCGCCTCCTCACCACGCCACTGCATTCCTATCGCCAACCACCTGCTCTCACCAAATCGCCCCGGCCCTAAACAACACCACCACCCCCGCGTGGTCCAAGTCCCATCGTTTCTGCGTCGCCTTCACCGTAGAGCAGATTTGGTGAGACAGTCGATGGCTGGGACTCCAACCAGCCAGCGGCTGCATAGACGGAGAGGCGACGAGGTAGGTGGCTGGTTTATGATTGTTGTTATGTAGACTAATGTTGTACTGTTGTGTGTGTCGTGTGCAACTAGGGTATTACTAGGAGTGATGCTTAGATGGGCTGGCGGCTGGCCGTTGCTGGATATCTGGGTATAAAATATGGGACGGTGTCTGAGAAAATACAGGAAATAATCCTATCCGGCGGATAACATCTACTCTCAATTCAGTTCCGGATCCAGATTTAACTATGCGGATTTGGCCCCGAATCTGGCCGGATAGTCAACTTGCATCCTGAATCCGGTCATGACCGCATCCGGCTCCGGGCGGGAAATATTTCGCCCATAGTACTTACACACATAAATTCCAGGATAACAACGCTGCTTAAGTCAAATCGCTGAAAGATCAAACATTTCTAGACGGCAGAGTCGGTAGACGAATGATTGGTGAAGTATTATGTCTGTGCCCTGAAAAGAATGAAACAGTGCGCGCTTGACTTTGCGCTGTGCAGGATGCGTCCAGCAATATTAATTGTTCTGTACATTATACTTGTCCTTGTATTCGTTCACACCGCATGACGAACGTGGGGACCCCAGGGTTATCTCCGTAAGACCGAGACTAATCAAGATCTTAGAGACACAACTCTAGATCTCCGGTAAATTGATTTCAACTTAACTCAGTCTAAATGAGAGATTTAACTAAAATTTAGAGCCCCGACGATCATGTACGCCGCTCCTCTGTGAGCACTACATGATTGTTGGTTCTCCAACCAGTCAAGCGCTACACTTAATGAGTTAAATAGAAAGCCATGAACAGCGAGCATGACCTATATTGGCTTCCAAGATCAGCGACCAATATATTCATACCCTTATTACAACGTTGATCACATCCATACAACTTTCATACATAAATAGAGCAAAAGTTTACAACACAGTTTCACGTATACAAATACATAAGTGGCCGACCGGCCAAATTAAACAAGTTTAATAGCGGAAGCGAATAAATAAACCAAAAGGCTAGCAGTGGTATGCCCACAACCCATCGGCAACCGACTGGGGATTAAATGATAGCACGCTACTCATCGGTGTCGACTAAATCGACACCGACAAGCTCGTCGGTCTCAGATCTTCCTCACTGTAAAGCCAAGAAACATCCGCCGAGTACAAAAAGGGTACTCGCAAGTCTTACACAATTAAAAATAGTTATGCATAAGGTTATCCAAAGAAAGGGCTCATATTGACTTAGTTTTGCGAAAGAGACGCAACAGTGTACACCCTACACATACTAGTTTTGCAAGTGCCATTTAAAAATCAGATTTGAAGTAGAAGTAAAGCATGTGAATAAATAATGAATTCCATAACAAATGAATCGTACCAAAAACAAAGTGGCGGTCCACTTTGATACAACAACAAGTATGAACATCCCATTCATGTCGATACCGAGTTATAACCACAATTTTAATTTCAAGTCTAACAATAAGCAGCCACAAGTTTCAAGCGGTCGTCCATAACCGTAGACACGGCTATTCGAATAGATCTATACCCTGCAGGGGTGTACTACTTTACCCACACGACTCGATTAGCCCGTAAGCCTCCGGATGCCTCCGAACAATGACACACTTCCTTTGGTATGCCGGCCGGGGAGAATCGAGATACGGTCGTTTTCAGCAAGAAAACCCTATTGAGCTAAGCCCCCCATGTGAGATGTTTCCGGTCTTAGTACAAGTAGCGTATAGCACTTGCTAAGGGGCTCACACGTTATATTGGAAATACCGACGCAACATAAAGGGTAATTGGTGCTCCCATGCACACTATAGAATATTACATCGGCTCCTAAGGACAAATGATCAAACACAAATGCCCCTACACCACCATGGGACTTAACACAATAAGACCTTCCCCTTACTTAACCGTACAGCACCCATATACCGCGTGTGATAGCACGAGTGTTGCTTGAAAAGCAGGTACCCAAAGTTCGGTCCTTAATTGTCCGACAAGTCAACCACATACCCAAATCTCGTGCACAAAGCACCATCACTAACCAACACTTGTCCGACAAAAACTTCTTTAAAATGACAAAAATCAACTCATAAATGTACACTAAGATCTGAAACAAAAGTATATAATGAGTGTGGTGTTTGTCCCATAATTGTCGGGTTATTCCCGACAATCAAACTACCGGTTCTAGACTTGCATGGCTAAGCAACGCGAGTAATATAATTTCACACACCCTATCATAACATTTCAGTACTGGAATAATTCATGGATAGCCACAATGACAAGATAATAGGATGTGTCTAACTACGCGTCACCAAAAATAGCGACATTATAAAATAGCATGCAAGCAATTATCATTGCATCTACCTTAACAAAACTGGGATCAAATATGATGCAAAAGAAAGTTCAAAGGATGCTTGCCTTGCTGGAAAAATAGTTGTTCACTCTCGGTGGCGTAGGAGTAAATATCAAAAGGCTCGGTATCTAGATAAATACAACACCGAATGAACACCGAGAAATACCACAAAAATTAAAATGCTAAAAAATGCATGATTTTTCTACAGTAGCTAAGTCATGATTTTAGAAGATTTTTGGTGAAAGAATTATTCCATTTTGATTTAGGGTGTGAAAGTTATAAAGGTTTGAAGTTCAGTTATCGGTATGTCCGTTTTGAGTAATTTAATTATGAGGTGAAAATTTGTAGAGTAGTGGTGAGTACATGGATTAAATGGATAAATAAACAATATTATTACAAGTTCAAAACAGTTGAGTTTGCTTCAATTGGAGTTTTCAAGAATTACTTATGAATTTTTAAAATTATCAGCCTTTTTCTATTGTACAAATAATTGTGCTAATAGCTCATTTTCCAAAATGATGCTCTCTGTTACAGAGACATGTTTGAAACCAATTTTAATATAATGTTAATTAAAAATAAAATTATCAGAAGCGATTTCACTTATTTTGGAGTTAAAATGAATTAGTTATGTATTTTCAAAGTTATACATGTTTTATAGTGCACAATTAATTCGTTTTCAGATTTTATAAAGTATTTACTCCTTTTCTTACCGAACGCTAGCCTAGCCGCATTCACTGACCAGCGGGCCCAGTGAATAGCGCAACTTTCTTTTAACTCGACTTTTAATTTGAGCGCTGACATGGGTCCCATTGCCGTGACACGGTCCACGGGACTTGGTCCACGTGCCCATGTGCACGGTGCACGGGGCTTAAGGCCTAGGGCCCACATGTCAGTCACCTTTCGCTTTGGTTTAACTCCGCGTTTCGTGTTTCGCCCACGTGTAAGTGAAACATCTCCGCAGCTAAGACATCATTTAACGGCTAAGCCAATCATTAGGTAATTAAAGCTCATCATTTGCCGTAACCTCCCAGCTACAGTACTGGTCGAGTACGACAACGCTCCCGAGCGGTTGCCCGGCGGTTCGCCGGCGAACCAGGTCACGGCGGCGCCAACCAAGGGCATAAACAGATGCACAATAGTATGGCGCTCCTAATGAGAGTGGTCTCGACGGCGAGCGGCTGTGCCGCGCGCTAGCCGAGTTGAGCGGCGACAAGCTTACGGCAAAACCGCAACAAGCAAAGTAAAGCTCCGCAGCAATCAACAAGCGAGTGCCCAGGTCCTAGGGGCTATCAGTGAGCTACCTGAGCAAGGAAGGGTGCTCGAGGAAGCTCGGCCATCGGAGTCGCTGCGTCGGTCGAGAAGGAAATGTTGACAATACGGCTTCGCGAGGAGAGGATCCCCTGAGCAAAACCGAGTGAAATGAACGATCAAGATGGCTTATAGATCACCTGAGGAAGCTAAAGAAACAAGGGATTGGACAAAGGTTTACCGAATCCAAGTGGGAGATGAAAAGTTGCTCCACGGCCAAGAATGATGCAAACTCGATTCAAGAAGGTCCTCGCTGCATTACCCAATTAAGTTTAGGGGTTTCACTCAGGGATCTAAAACACATAATATGACGCGCTAAGTCGAGGATAATACCTCTCGTAGACGAAGAGAACCAGAAGATGTCCTCGGGTGCGCGCTCCGGACGTGAGCTAGAGCTCGAGGACACACCAGAAACTACAAGCCGAAACAAGGGCTGGAATTAGAAAAAATGGATACGGGGATGAGCAGTGAGTAGAGAGGGAACACCCGGAGGAGACTTACCCCAGTAGAGAACACAAACCACCTCCTCTCCTCGGTCAACAGAGGAGAAGTGAGGAGAAGGAGGGTGCAAGGGTGTTAAGCCCGGCGATGACGGCACTAGAGGCGGCGCACGCTGGGAACGCCCGAGTGGCCAACGGCGGCGCGCGATTGACGGCGTCGAGTTGCCGCTCGGGCGCGTCGGAGACACCGCCGCGGCACGCGCGGTTCGAGGGTGCAGCGAGAGGTAGGAGACGAGTCGACATGCAAGGCCCACCGTGTCGCTGACTCAGTAGCGCGCGCGTAGTTAAGTGGTCGCGACGCCACCGGATCTCGTTGGACAGCTAGAATTAGAGAGAGGTGATTGCAAAAGGGGTGAAGGGGCACGCGACCGATCGTAGATTCTCGATCCGAGGGACGAGATTTTAAGTGTTGTTTTGAATTGTCTAAAGGTGGCGGAATCGGACCGTTGGGCTAGGATCGGATCACGCATGCGATGGTGCATTTAGGCGGTCGGGCCGAGTCGGCTCACGAGTCGGACTCGAGCCCGGGGAATAGTGACAGCCGGTTAGGGTTTCGGATTTTGACTGAAAATTAAAAATAGTTTCTCCATTCCCGGCCCACGGTCCCGCTGATAAATGGAGTACGTTGGCTGGTAGGTAAAATTTGCCCTCCACATCATCTCCCTTAGGAGCTCCGGGTATCCTCTCACACCTTCAGCTTGGGTCTCACGAACCAGGTATTGAGGGTTCATCTAAAGGAGGAGAAAGGCAAGGTAAGTTAGTTTTGCAAACCAAAAACCAGATAAGGTAAGAGATGATACTAGGATGGATAAGGAATAAAAGACATTCCTAACTTAACTTTCTGAAAGTAATTTGATAATTTCAAAATATTTTGACTCTAAAGGCTTTCTAACACTAACGCCAGTGCTATCTCTAACCTACAGTCAGTATGACTCTGATACCAACGCTGTGGGGACCCCGGAGTTATCTCCGTAAGACCGAGACTAATCAAGGTCTTAGAGACACAACTCTAGATCTCCGGTAAATGGATTTCAACTTAACTCAGTCTAAATGAGAGACTTAACTAAAATTTAGAGCCCCGACGATCATACGCGCCGCTCCTCTGCGAGCACTACATGATTGTTGGTTCTCCAACCAGTCAAGCGCTACACTTAGTGAGTTAAATAGAAAGCCATGAACAGCGAGCATGACCTATATTGGCTCCCAAGATCAGCGACCAATATATTCATACCCTTATTACAACGTTGATCACATCCATACAACTTTCATACATAAATAGAGCAAAAGTTTACAACACAGTTTCACGTATACAAATACATAAGTGGTCGATCGCCAAATTAAACAAGTTTAATAGCGGAAGCGAATAAATAAACCAAAAGGCTAGCAGTGGTATGCCCACAACCCATCGGCAACCGACTGGGGATTAAATGATAGCACGCTACTCATCGGTGTCGACTAAATCGACACCGATAAGCTCGTCGGTCTCAGTATCTTCCTCACCTGTAAAACCCAGCAAACATCTGGCTGAGTACAAAAAGGGTACTCGCAAGTCTTACACAATTAAAAATAGTTATGCATAAGGTTATCCAAAGAAAGGGCTCATATTGACTTAGTTTTGCGAAAGAGACGCAACAGTGTACACACTACACATACTAGTTTTGCAAGTGCCATTTAAAAATCAGATTTGAAGTAGAAGTAAAGCATGTGAATAAATAATGAATTCCATAACAAATGAATCGTACCAAAAACAAAGTGGCGGTCCACTTTGATACAACAACAAGTATGAACATCCCATTCATGTCGATACCGAAGTTATAACCACAATTTTAATTTCAAGTCTAACAATAAGCACCACAAGTTTCAAGCGGTCGTCCATAACCAGAGACACGGCTATTCGAATAGATCTATACCTGCAGGTGTACTACTTACCCACACGACTGATTAGCCCGTAAGCCTCCGGATGCCTCCAACAATGACACACTTCCTTTGGTATGCGGCCGGGAGAATCGAGATACGGTCGTTTCAAAGAAGAAAACCCTATTGAGCTAAGCCCCCATGTGAGATGTTTCCGGTCTTAGTACAAGTAGCGTATAGCACTTGCTAAGGGCTCACACGTTATATTGGAAATACCGACGCAACATAAAGGGTAATTGGTGCTCCCATGCACACTATAGAATATTACATCGGCCCTAAGGACAAATGATCAAACACAAATGCCCCTACACCACCATGGGACTTAACACAATAAGACCTTCCCTTACTTAACCGTCTGGCACCCATATACCGCGTGTGATAGCACGAGTGTTGCTTGAAAAGTGTACCCAAAGTTCGGTCCTTAATTGTCCAGACAAGTCAACCACATACCCAAATCTCGTGCACAAAGCACCATCACTAACCAACACTTGTCCAGACCAAAAACTTCTTTAAAATGACAAAAATCAACTCATAAACAGACACGAAGATCTAAAACAAAAGTATATAATGAGTGTGGTGTTTGTCCCATAATTGTCGGGTTATTCCCGACAATCAAACTACCGGTTCTAGACTTGCATGGCTAAGCAACGCGAGTAATATAATTTCACACACCCTATCATAACATTTCAGTACTGGAATAATTCATGGATAGCCACAATGACAAGATAATAGGATGTGTCTAACTACGCGTCACCAAAAATAGCGACATTATAAAATAGCATGCAAGCAATTATCATTGCATCTACCTTAACAAAACTGGGATCAAATATGATGCAAAAGAAAGTTCAAAGGATGCTTGCCTTGCTGGAAAAATAGTTGTTCACTCTCGGTGGCGTAGGAGTAAATATCAAAAGGCTCGGTATCTAGATAAATACAACACCGAATGAACACCGAGAAATACCACAAAAATTAAAATGCTAAAAAATGCATGATTTTTCTACAGTAGCTAAGTCATGATTTTAGAAGATTTTTGGTGAAAGAATTATTCCATTTTGATTTAGGGTGTGAAAGTTATAAAGGTTTGAAGTTCAGTTATCGGTATGTCCGTTTTGAGTAATTTAATTATGAGGTGAAAATTTGTAGAGTAGTGGTGAGTACATGGATTAAATGGATAAATAAACAATATTATTACAAGTTCAAAACAGTTGAGTTTGCTTCAATTGGAGTTTTCAAGAATTACTTATGAATTTTTAAAATTATCAGCCTTTTTCTATTGTACAAATAATTGTGCTAATAGCTCATTTTCCAAAATGATGCTCTCTGTTACAGAGACATGTTTGAAACCAATTTTAATATAATGTTAATTAAAAATAAAATTATCGGCGGTTTCACTTATTTTGAGTTAAAATGAATTAGTTATGTATTTTCAAAGTTATACATGTTTTACAAAGGCACAATTAATTCGTTTTCAGATTTTATAAAGTATTTACTCTTTTCTTACCGAACGCTAGTTTAGCCGCATTCACCGACCACGGCCCGGTGAATAGCGCAACTTTCTTTTTAACTCGACTTTTAATTTGAGCCGACATGGTCCATTGCGTCACGACACGTCCACGGACTTGGTCCACGTGCCCATGTGCACGGCACGGGCTTAAGGCCTAGGGCCCACATATCGATCACCTTTCGCTTTGGTTTAACTCGCGTTTCGTGCTCGGCCCACGGTAAGTGAAACATCTCAGCCTAAGACATCATTTAACGGCTAAGCCAATCATTAGGTAATTAAAGCTCGTCATTTGCCGTAACCTCCAGCTACATGATCGGTCTGAGTACGACAACGCCTCGCGCGGTTGTTGCGGCGGTTCGCCGCAACCAGTCATGGCGGCGCCAACCAAGGGCATAAACAACAGCACAATAGTATGGCGCCCTAATGAGAGTGGTCTCGACGGCGAGCCGCTTGTACTGGCGGCTAGCCGAGTTGAGCGGCGACAAGCTTACGGCAAAACCGCAACAAGCAAAGTAAAGCTCCGCAAAGAATCAACAAGCGAGTGCCCGTGTCCTAGGGACTATCGCGAGCTACCCGAGCAAGGAAGGGTGCTCGAGGAAGCTCGAAGGTCCTGAGCTGCGTCGGTCTGCCGAGAAGGAAATGTTGACAACACGGCCGCGAGGAGAGGATCCCCGAGCAAAACCGAGTGAAATGAACGATCAAGATGGCTTATAGATCACCCGAGAAGCTAAAGAAACAAGGGATTGGACAAAGGTTTACCGAATCCAAGTGGAGATGAAAAGTTGCTCCACGGCCAAGAATGATGCAAACTTCGATTCAGAAGGTCCGCCGCTGCATTACCCAATTAAGTTTAGGGTTTCACTCGGGGATCTAAAACACATAATATGACGCGCTAAGTCGAGGATAATACCTCTCGTAGACGAAGAGAACCGTAAGATGTCCTCAAGTGCGCGCTCGGACGTGAGCTAGAGCTCGAGGACACACTAGAAACTACAAGTCAAACAAGGGGTGGAATTAGAAAAATGGATACGGGATGAGCAAAGTGAGTAGAGAGGGAACACCGGAGGAGACTTACCCCAGAGAGAACACAAACCAGCCTCCTCTCCTCGGTCAACGAGGAGAAGTGAGGAAGGAGGGTGCAAGGGGTGTTAAGCCCGGGCGATGACGGCACTGGAGGCGGCGTTACGCGGGGAACGCTCCGGAGTGGCCAACGGTAGCGGCGGATTGACGGCGTCGAGTTGCCGTTCTGGGCGCGTCGGAGAGACACGGCCGCGTGGCACGCGTGTTCTGAGGGCTGCAGCGAGAGGTAGGAGACGAGTCTGACATGCAAGGCCCACCGTGTCAGTGACTCAGCGCACGGCGCGGGCGTAAGTTAAGTGGGTCAGCGCACGCCGCTGGATCTCGGTTGGACAGCTAGAATTAGAGAGAGGTGATTGCAAAAAGGGGTGAAGGGGTACGCGACCTGGACCGTAGATTCTCGATCCGAGGGACGAGATTTTAAGTGTTGTTTTGAATTGTCTAAAGGTGGCGGAATCTGGACCGTTGGGCTAGGATCGGACGGCTGCATGCGATGGTGCATTTAGGCGGTCGGGCTGAGTCGGCTCGCCAAGTCGGACTCGAGCCCGGGGAATAGTGACAGCCGGTTAGGGTTTCGGATTTTGACTGAAAATTAAAAATAGTTCCTCCACTTTGACCAAGGGCTTAAAAATAGAAATAAATTTCATAAAAATGTGAAATAAATCACATGGGTTCTTGGGTATGCCTAGTGTCCATAAAAATTATTAAACCCTACTGTTTATGATATATTTTGTAATATACAAATTCAAGCTTAGGGTAGGCCTTTTAATGGTGTTTGAATTTTCTTAGGGTTCAAACCAGTCCCAAAAATTTGGGAAAGATTATATTAATTCAATATAATTAATATAGTATTTGAATAAATTATTTCCAGAGGACTTTCAGTAGCATTTATTTCAGTTTTTAGTTTGGAGGTCAATTTGAAGTGTATGTTTCAATTGTATTTTGAGATTTTCCAAGTAAAATATTGAAATAAAAGTTTCAAAACATGATGCATGCTAATGAGATGCATAATAAACTTCTTTATTAATTTGGGGATGTGACAACGAATGACCTAATTTTTTTTTTGGGAGAGATACTTCATGTCAAGCAACAAAAAAGCAGGCATAACATCATGTCTTCCACATGTTTAAAGTAAACAAGGAATAATCTTGCAAATTGATGTTCTATTTTGAGATGATTAAGACGATGCAAGTCGCTGTTACCGGACGTGGATGACTGGGAATCACTAATTAGGGGAAGCATACGATGTCATTCTCGCAAATGCAATCTACGATTGACACCCATATTCAGAGGTGATGACACATTTTGTGCCCTTGTGCGTGGAGGTAACTAGTGCCAAGGTACAGAACAGAACATTGCTGAGGTCGCCAAGAGCATGCCTTATCACTCACTCCCTTAATTAACAGTGTTAATTAGGGCACTCTTTTATATATCTTCGACGTAATCATTGCTTAGTTCATGCATTGGAGGCCAGGTCTCTGCACACTTCGACGTGAGAGCGAGTCAGTTTCCATTCAGTGGACAGCTCCTTTGCAGTTTGCAGTACACACCGGCCCATTTTCAGTAGGACCCCATCTCTGAAGATTTCTGAACTCGGTCCCATACTGTCGAGTTCATGTAGCTGAGCTGAAGTTAAACTAGCAAGATTCGCAGGTCAAATTAATGGAGGTACTCAGGCACACCATCCTTTTGGTGCTGCTAGCTAGCCTTTTAACATAAACGGAACTAATCAACGACATCACACTATTCCCCACCTACTGAAACGATGAAAAAGGGCACTGAACAAAAAAAAAAAAAGAGCCATTTTGGCGTTTCGTTGCCTGATTTGCAGCCACACGAACCAAAATTACCAAGTTTTACAGCGACGCGAAGAAAAGGGGGCGGCTTTTTTTGCCCACTCCATGACCTGCTTTATTCTGGAGCTGATGAGTTGTCAGCTCACATGCCCTGCAAATATACTAAAAAATCCCTGGGATAAGATCAGTCCTCAACAATCAACAGCATCACTCGGTTAACCACTGCTGGAAATTAAACCCTAACTCCCAAAACAATTAACAACTGATAATCCCCTGCCAATTATATTAATCATATCATATATATCTTAGCCTAAGTTCTTCTGTGCACGAGTAGTGCTAGTGCTCGAGAAAGGAAGAGGAGAGGAGGATCACGTTACGTTGGCTCTGTCCCGTCCGGCTCGCTGGAGCCACCAGCGTAAGACAGCCCAGATGTACGTCGATCTCACTGTCATGGCAATAAACTATGGCGTTAACCTGTCTTGGACTGCCAAACCACATCAGTTCATCACCCCCCCCCCTTCTCGAACCCATGGCTGGCAATTGGCTAGCCAAATTTCCCACGTAATTGCGCGGTTAGATACTTCGTTGTATGTGTTTATATTGAAACATAGGAATGTACATGTTATACAATTCTAATGCTTATAATGAAAATATAGTTTTATTCCTTATACAGTTGTAGCAGCTCTCATAAATATATATGATTAATTAATCTACATCGTTACAATCTGAACCTAGCACAATCTTTCTCCTTTTTCACCCATTAACGTGATAACTTCTAACTCTTCGGAGCGAACGTCGTGACTTTTTTTCCTGTTTTAATAATAGAAATGGAAAATTATAAACCATATTGAGGGCTTATTTGGTTGGCGCCCTAGGCTCCATGCTTAACAAAAAGTAGTGCCTAAAGGTAGTCTGAAAATCAGATATTTTTTACCTGGCCAGGCACAGGCAAACCTGAGAATGTGGTATTTGGTTGGAGGCTTAGGCCTGAGGAAAACATAAAATTAAAAAATCACACTTTGAGAAGGAGAAAACGTAAAAACATAAAAGACGCTTTCATAAAAAAACCCTAAAACCAATCTCATCCCTAAACGGCTAAACCTTCCTTCCTTATCCTAAAACTTAAAAAAAGTAAAGAAAAAAACTACTCTTTGTGAATTGGAAAAAAAAACAGAGTTTATAGAACGTGTTTTAACTAGAGATATACTAATCACTAAAATCACGTTGCCATCGTGTCATATACGGAGCGAGGGGAAGGGTAAAAAGGAAAGATAAAAAAGAAAGATAAAAGAGAAGGGATTGATCCCAAATCACTCGACGGCATCTCTTCTGCCTGGAGCTCAGGCAATGAAAATCAGTCGCTTGGCTCGGGCTAATAGTGTACCAAGACTACTCAGACCAAACGAAGGATAGAGGAGCTCAAGACACCAACCAAACAAGATCTAGACTCATCTAGGCAAATTTGTCTCAGCGTGGCAACCAACACAGCCCTTGAAACTTCAAACCGAAATAGAAGTAGGAAAGGGACGAATATGTGTTTTGGGCTAGCAAAATGGAAATACGTGTGTACCAGTGCATCGAACGCTCCAACTTCTCTCTGTCCGAACACACCCTCAGTTCTCCTCCTCCTGCCACTGACATTCCGGGACGGCACTTCTGTACCCCCACGGTCAGAGATACGCAGCACGAAAAAATAACATTTATAAATTCCACCCAAGAGTGAAAAGTTTGGCTCTTGTCGTTGCAGTCTTGCTCCCCACTCCTCGCGAGCCCAAACAAAAAGAAGATGTTTACAGTACAAGGACGCACGCACTGTCATACGCGACAGGGCGCAACACAGAGCCGAGCTGGCTCGCATCGCCTCCCCGACTGCTACTAGTAGTAGTATATCACTCCCCCCGTCTCCCACCCCGTGCGCCACCGCGCAGACCCACGCGCGCGCGCGCTCGCCCACACGTGCGGCTCCCCAGATTCGCGCCGCCGCGGCTGAAACAAAGGCCAGCTCGGGAGCCAGCCAGGGGGGCTGGAGTGGGGGAGGAGACGAGGGAGTCAACCCCAGCCATGGAAGGATCGGCGGAGCTGGAGGCGGCGGAGCGTGTGGTGATGCGGTGGGACTCGTCCTCGGCCTCGGCGGGGGCGGCGGCGGACGAGGCGATGCTGTTCGGCGGCGCGGGGGATCGGGCCGAGGCGGAGCGGTTCCTCCGAGCGGTGGACGACCTCCGCCGCCTCGCGCCGCCGTCCACCGCCGCGGTCGGGAGCCCGCGCCGGCTGTCGTCCGGGTCCAGCGCCGTGCAGGTCGCGATGGCGCGGCTCGAGGACGAGTTCCGCCACGTGCTGTCGTCCCGCACCCTCGACCTCGAGATCGAGACTCTTGCCGACCTTGGCGGCTCCCTCTCCATCGCCAGCGACCGCTCGAACTCGGCCTCGTCCGCTGACCTCCCCGTCGTGGATGAGGACGTCTCCGTGTCCTCCTCCGTCGGCCGGCGGAGCAGCTACCGCTCGCTCCAGAGCATCCGCGAGATCGACCTCCTCCCCGACGACGCCGTCGCCGACCTCCGCGCCATCGCCTCCCGCATGGCTGCGGCCGGGTACGGCCGCGAGTGCGCCCAGGTGTACGCCTCCATCCGCAAGCCGGCCGTCGACGCCTCCCTGCGCCGTCTCGGAGTTGAGCGGCTCAGCATCGGCGACGTCCAGCGCCTCGAGTGGGAGGCCCTCGAGGCCAAGATCCGCCGATGGATCCGCGCCGCCCGCGCCGCCGTCCGCGGCGTCTTCGCAAGCGAGCGCCGCCTCTGCTTCCTCATCTTCCACGACCTTCCCATCTCCAACATCATCGTCGCCGCCGCCGAAGCCGCCACGCATGACACCCCCTTCGCCGAGGCCGTAAAGGGGGCCGCGCTGCAGCTGTTTGGCTTCGCCGAGGCCATCAGCATCGGCCGCCGGTCCCCCGAGAAGCTGTTCAAGATCGTCGACCTCCACGACGCGCTCTCCGACCTCCTCCCCGACGTCTCCGACATCTTCGCCGCCTCCAAGGCTGCCGAATCGATATACGTGCAGGCTGCCGAGATCCGGTCGCGACTCGCCGACGCCGTGCGCGGCATACTCTCGGAGTTCGAGAACGCCGTGCTCCGTGATCCGCCCAAGACTGCGGTGCCTGGCGGCACCATCCACCCGCTCACTCGGTACGTGATGAACTATGGCAGCCTCATTTCCGACTACCAGGCAACGCTCTCCGAGTTGATCGTGTCGCGCCCGTCGGCTAGTGCGCGGCTTGCAGCTGAGGGCAATGAGCTTGCGCCGTCCTTGGCCGAGCTCGAGCTCCCCGAGCTTGAGAACCAGTCGCCACTCGCCGCTCATATTGTCTGGATCATTGTTGTTCTTGAGCACAACCTCGAGGGCAAGGCGTCACTCTACAAGGATACAGCTCTCTCCCATTTGTTCTTGATGAACAATGTGCACTATATTGTACACAAGGTGAAGGACTCGCCAGACCTCTGGAGCATGATTGGTGACGATTACTTGAAGCGGCTTACAGGCAAGTTCACAATGGCGGCCACGAACTACCAGCGGACGGCATGGTTGAAGATATTGAATTGTTTGCGAGATGAGGGGCTCCATGTAAGTGGTGGCTTTTCATCAGGAATATCCAAGTCAGCTCTGCGGGAGCGGTTCAAGTCCTTCAATGCTGCGTTCGAAGAGGCACATAGGGTGCAGTCTGGGTGGTGTGTGCCGGACACGCAGCTAGGGGAGGAGCTAAGGATCTCAATAGCAGAGAAGCTACTGCCAGCATACCGGTCATTCCTTGGCAGGTTCCGACATCATATAGAGAATGGGAAGCATCCAGAGTTGTACATCAAGTACTCAGCTGAGGACCTTGAGATAGCCGTGTCTGATTTCTTTGAAGGGACTCCTCCTTCCCCACATAACAGGAGGAGATCGCATGGATAAAGTTGTTGTACATCATGCATTCAACTGATGTGTTGTTGGCTTGTTGCTATGTATTCTTTGATTCTTCGGGGGAAGCCAATGCTGGCAGTTGGAGCTCTGGCTTTCTTTTACTCTTCTGATACTTGAGGGTATAGTTGGTCGTGATCGATCTAAAAACAGAGATGCCAACATCTGAAATCATTTGCGATCTTGTTGAAGTTGCCAATCGCCTCCCTGGCTCTTCCTCTGTAAGCGAACTTGTTCATTTGCCAAACTACTATTATATAATTTTTGCAAGTAGCATGTCCATATAGTATTATTCTTTCAGTAATGTTGGATAGATGGGAAAGTAATCCATGGCATTTCATTCCATGCCTTGCATGTGCTTTTGTTGTCCTTTTTGTGTGATCCTGTGGTGCTATGGAGTTACAATTGCTTGGTAATTGGTATCAACATTTCTTCTTACCCCGGCTCCTAAGAAATACATTTCTTCTTACCCTGAGAACTTATACAAGCATACAAGTTGGTATTTACTAGGTAAATCTTTCCTTGTGAATAGAGCTGAACATCGTGATCTTAAAAAAAAATAAAAAGATTTTATTTCATTGACAAAGTACAGCGATTACACCAAAGTAATGCATTGTGAACACTTCTCATTTAGTGTAACCAAAGTAATGAAGCAGTATGGTGCTAACCTTTCTACAACGGCAATGGTTTGGTTTGCTATCAGATATGACTTTATGAGGATAATATGTACTTTTTCTTCTTATCTTGCAGCTTTATGGCTGTGACCTTTGCAGATTAACGTTTTGTACTAAACTGACTATAGGTTGTTGCGGTACTATTGATGAGTTTGACTCAAATTTCGCTTTCTTCAGCGTGCATGTCAGTTCAGGTACTTTTCCCCGCGAACCAGAGTTGCTCAAATGTTGATTGCTGTGGCAAGTGCACATGATGTCAGGCGAAAGCATATTCAGCTATAGATTTGCAACACAAGCGCTGGTAACTGCCTAACTGGTAAGGTGTTGAATCGATTGCTCCAGAGTCTCCGGTATGTGTGAATTGTTCTTGTTTATTCTTCGTTTTCTTCTCGTTATTGTCGACTGTGCGTCTACACGTTGGTCCTTTGGAATCAACTCAATCAAGCAACTGAAAATGGCTAACCACCGAATAATTTGCCGGTAACGGAGTATATGCTTTAGAGAGAATCTTAATTAGAGCTAAGCAAGCATGTGGTGTTTGTCCACTTTGTTCCGTTGTTGCTTGCTTATTTTGCACAGTGATTGTTTCTGCAAAACTTATCTACGATCTCCGTGTGAACGAACCAAAAATACGAGTGCCTTTTCCAACTGACTCGTGCAAACTATCTTCAAAAGCAGAATCAAGCAGCAAGATTTGCATGTAATTCGCCTTTTCATGGACGCTCTCTAGTCGGGGAAGTAGGGAACAGATGAAAGTTGAGGCTAAGATCAACTGAAAATTGCTATAGGCTTGTTTACAGTTTTTTTTTTCAATGAACTTCGCCTTATCGGTAAAATATTTTTTAAAACATTTTTTTACTGTCCATACACCATCCAACTAATTTTTCCAGATCTGTAGCTACTCCCTCCTCTCCAGCGCTCCAACCCAACGTCCTCGAAACAACTCCAAGAAAATCCATGGCCGCCGCCGCCTAGTTCCTTTATGGAACACTCAATTTAATACGAATCATCTATATTTTTTTATCCAATGGTTCAGACTAGTTAGATTTAGTTATACGACACCTAGCAGTATGAGTAGTAGAATCCTGTAAAGTAGAATTGTAATTGCTTATGTGGGGATCATATGGTATAAGAGTAATTTTTTCAATCATAGTTGGAAAAGTCCATACTACCTTCACGAAGAAATATAATATAAAGAAAAGTCTATTATATATTTAACAGATCAATGATCAGATTTAATTTATAATATCATTATATACTACTAATAGAATGTATCATAAAATTTCTCTTGTTAGAGCACGAATCTCTAGACGGATCACAAGGTTAGAAAATTGACTGATTTCACACACAAAAATTAGTCGAGTGATGTATAACAGTTCTTTTTTTTTTTGTCATTTGAAAGTTCCGGAAATCTCTTTGAAGTTTATTTTTAAAGTGTTATCATAAGTTTTCGAGCAACTTTCAGTGGAGCCTTCCTGTTTTGTATGACGTGCTATGCTTCTTTATTAGTTTCACTATACTTAAACACTTATTCTAAGATACCTCAATGCAAATTGCATGGAGTATTTTGTTTGTGAAATAGGATTTCATTTGGAAGTCGCAACAAATTTTATACGATATATTATACCGCACTACGCCACGCAACTGCGTGAGCTAATCGGCTAGTTTACAACAAATACATAGTGTGCGTTCGATAGAAGCCGTCCAATATTTTCCCCGTTGAACAGTTCTTTCATTCCGTTGCATATGCCGTCCGGCGTATAGCAGCCGGTTCAGCAACAGGCCCAAATCGAGTTGACCACTTGACCAGCCGAAGAAATCGTTATCCATCAACCACTCCCCAGCACCCACGTTCCAGCCGAATAAACAAACAAAACGAGTTAATCAATCAGAGACCGCTCCTGGAATTCAACGAGCCAAACTCGCCACGGAAACAAAGCCAAACGTCAAATCGCCAGACACCAAAAGCCCAAGAACCTCGCGGCCGGCAGGACAAGGAACTGACGGATCGATCAGATCTAGGAGAGGAGAAGGCGAGGGAGAGAGGCTGTAAGGAGAAGAGGGGATGGGCTCCGGCGAGATGACGGCGACGGAGGTGGCGGCGCTGCTGGATCTGAAACCGCACCCGGAGGGCGGCTACTACACCGAGACCTTCCGCGACGGCTCCATCTCCCTCACCACCTCCCAGCTCCCGCCGCAGTGTATTATATGCTATGCTCGATTTCTCAGTAGCGTTTAATTCTCCTTTTCCCTTTTCGTTTTTGTTTACTTTCTTGCCGAATCGGGACTGCTTATTTGGGTAGGGTGGTGTGCGACCGACTGAATTGAATCGAGGTTTCTTGTCTCTTCAACTTTGCATATGCAGGCCTTAGATTGTAGTGTAGTCCATGGCTGCTGTTTGACTAATTTGTGTGCTTCAATAGCATAAATGTTCTGGAAACTGGGCATTCCAGATAAATAAGAGCTTCATGTCCTAAATTTGCATATGATGTCACAACTGCACAAGTGAGCTCATAAGCCTCATGTTGTCTCTGTATCATGAAGTGCTCAAAACGAGGATGCTGGAACCTAGGGGTGATAATGATACGATATCCGTATGCTAGCTTATCTTTGATGTTTGATCTAGTAAGTACTGTAACTTTGTGTTACATGTATCTGGTACGAAATCCTATCATGTGTGAAAGATATCATTTGGTAGTTGTTACCTTTTGAATATTGCAGTATTATACTTCCTCTGCTTCTGCTAGAATCTGTAACTGAAATGTAACAAGACATCAGTAAGATGTTTGTACCAACCAAAGTAGAATGTTCTAGTAGGGGCTTTCCCTGCTCTTCTTCCCTAAAAAAAGCTAGAATGTTACCCATGCAAATGTTGAGAGGTTCTGCATTACTATTTTGAAAAGAGCCCATTGCATTTCGGTTTTATGCATACAGTGCTCTACAAAGGCCCATGAAGTGTCAATTCGACTTTTAGATTTGTACGTGCTTTGATTGCTACGCGAGAAACAGGATTATGCTTTCCTGGTTGAAAAATGTTAACCAGAGTGTCTTTCATTCAAACTGTGTTCTCTCCCTCCCTCATGAGTGTTAGTATGGGTGAATCCGGGCATGTGGTTGTGGAAAGGTCTCAGTAATTTCTCAACGTTTTGGTCCATCAGTAACTAATGGTTAACTAGGTTCTGGAAGTTTCTGAGTAATTTCTCAACTTTCTGGTCCATTGACAACTATGGTTAACTAGGTTCTGGAAACTTCTCTCAATTTGAATTTTTGACTGCATAATGCCATTCTTAGGTTGGTTTAGGCCTTTTTGTGCTAGATTACGTATTAAAACATGTTTTTTTTCACTTGTTATCTTTCACTTGGTTGTTTTTTTATACTTTGAAAGTTTGAATCAATTGGATGCTTGCAGCCTTGCACAGTTGCTTTATTATTAAGAGGTAAGTAGTCAAAACCTCACCACATCAGGAATATCAAGTCCACGTGCTGCCACATTAGTGCATAATAAGATACGCTTTTATGCCTTGCAGAAGCTTAAAAATGTTGTAGTTCGTTTCTGATGCTTTTGTTTCACATGGATTTCAGAACACTCTATGTGGAGAAAATTTAGAAGTTCTGCATGGAACTTGATTGAACTACATGATGAAAAGAACACCATGACCTTCTTAGACTGTTTCTTGCAATTGCTTCTTCATTAAACTCTTGGAGGATTGCTACTTCATTAAACACTCTACAATTGCTAATTACCCATTTTCTCTGTTTTCCGGTTTTACCGGTTTTTCTGGTTACCGGGCGGTAACCGGACCGGTAACCGGTCTCCAGAAAATTGAATTCAAATTTTGGTTTACGAATTTCATCCGGTTTTCCACTTTTATTTCCGGTTACCGGCCGGGAACCGTTACCGGGCTCAACAGTTCTTTGATCCTTGGTCTGTCTGTAACTAATTGTTAACTAAGGTCGGTAGTGAGTGGATCTGATAAAGAGAGGCAGAATACTTGCACAGCATATGACTCCTACAATCTACTGGGCATTGGCATCCATTTTAGTTTTTAGTATTGTGCCTGACATTAAGTGGATGATAAAACTGGTCTACGTTTGAATATACTATCGAGCTGAATAACATATTTCTGATACTGCAGACAAGGTTGATCGTGCTGTGAGCACTGCTATCTACTTCCTGCTTCCTGCAGGGAGTGTTTCACGCCTCCATCGTATTCCCTGCGCTGAAACCTGGCACTTCTACAAGGGAGAGCCTCTCACGGTTAGTAATAGTTCTTTGACCTTGTTGACCTATCTGCTTTATTTTCCGTGACTAATGAAATTGACATTCTGTATCTAATCCCGCTACACACTGTTTGCTTTAGGTGTTTGAGCTACACGATGATGGCCACATTGACCTCAATGTAATTGGTCCACACCTGGAGGCTGGCCAGCGCCCCCAGTATACCGTGCCACCAAATGTGTGGTTCGGTTCTTTCCCTACACTGGATGTTGAGTCATTCGCGTCTGATGGCAGTGTTCTGGTCGAGTCTCGGAAGAGGGATCCCGAGCAGCATTACTCCCTAGTTGGCTGCACTTGTGCCCCTGGCTTCCAGTACGAGGATTTTGAAATGGCGACTTTTGATGATGTGAAATCCATCGCTCCTAAGGCAGAGCCCTTCCTCAAGTATCTTATCCCTTCCACTGAGTAAGCATAACCGGAGTTGATGATACTGGATCTTAGCAGCCTATCTAGCATGATTGCCTGCCTGTATTGGATACCACTTTTAGTGTGATTCCACGAGGTCCGTGTTTTTAGTCGTGTGACTATTGAAAAGTACCCATGTGCTGGTGCTAGTTGTAACATATTCTGTACTAAAAACGGAATAAAATTCGATCTCAGTGTTGAAACGAAAGATGCTTGTGTAATCCTATGAAACCGAGTCGGATCGAATGAAATACATTGTGGATGACAGAATGGGTCATTGCTCGTCAAGTAATTTGAAGCACCTCTAAACTCTTGTTCGCAGTCAGATCATCTAGGCACTTGCACTGTTGGAAGTGTTTTAACACTGCAACGGTAAAACGGCTGAACTGATAAGCTTTTCTACAGTAAAGAGTGTATAGTGTATGTATGCTCTTCTACAAGGCAAAGATCCACTTCGCATGGATAAGAAAGATGAGCTAGCCTACAAAGTACTGCTCTCTCCGATCACAAAATTAAGTCGCAAACATAGAGTTAAACATTATAAACTTTGACTGTTAATATCTTTTTGACTTTTTCGATTGGATATATGAAAATGACATATGTAGATTTGTCTCAAAATATACTTTCATAATAATATAATCTTATTAAGTTTTACAAATATATTATAATAGAAATGAGTGGTTAAAATTGTATTATCAGAACTGTGTCTGTGTCCAAAACAACCTTCTTTTGCGACCAAAGAGAGTAGTACAAACTTCATTATGGTGTACAAGCACGGTAATGCAGTACATAGTACAGACTTCGGCCCAGGTGGACGGCCGAGCAACGAGAACTCACTGGACGGGCGGCTGCGCCGCGCCGGCACGCAGCCGACCAGGCGGCCGCGCGAGGACGACCATTACGCAACGAAAGCCACGGAATCCATGCGTTCTTTTTGCTTGAGGCGGACGCGCGATGCGTCGCGGTTGCGTGGGGCGGTCGTACCTGGTAGTACGGGCCACCAAACTCCTGCGCGGCTGCGCCGTCCGGCCGGCGGAGAGTTTGGCGGAGTGTAGTACGTTCGTCTGCAGTACACCTTGTACGTTTATGTACTTCTGCTTGGTGCATGTGCGAGTCACCATTCACCAACCTGCACGTTAAATTACTGCGTAACCCCTGCGGTGTACGACATGGATATGCTCATGCGTCGCTCTTATCTCGCTTGACTTTCTTCTCTTTGTTGTCACCCGAGGAGAGTTGCATGAGGAGAGTTGCATGTATCGAACGGGCCTACAAGAAAATGAGGAATTTATGTGGAGGAAAAAGAACAAGCACACCATTTCGAAACAACTAGCGTACGAAAATGACCTACGGCTGCGATCATCATTGATTGATGGTACAGTCGTAAAAACACCCAAAATCAGGGGTCTAAGCCCATCATTTCCACGTTAAATTCCGGCCACGTCGCCCGCCAGCCGCCAACGAGAGAGAGAGAGAGAGAGAGAGAGAGCAAGCTTTCTCCGGCCGGGCAAGATGATGCACATGACCTTCTACTGGGGCACGTCCGTCACGATCCTGTTCGACGGCTGGCGCACGTCCGCGTGGGCGGGGTACCTGATCTCCCTCCTCGCGCTCCTCCTCGCCGCCGCGCTCTACCAGTACCTCGAGGCACTCCGCGTACGCCTCAAGGTTCGCGCGGCCGGCTCCTCCAAGCCCTCCCCCGCGGCCGACGCGCGAGCTCTGCTATCTGCCGCCGGCGCGAGGGGTGGCGGTGGCCAGCGCTGGACGGTGGCGCCGCGTGCTGCCGCGGCTGCGCTGTTCGGCTTGAGCTCTGCGGTCGGGTACCTCCTGATGCTGTCCGTCATGTCGTTCAACGGCGGTGTGTTCGTGGCCGTCGTGGCGGGACTCGCGGCCGGGCACCTCGCGTTCCGCAGCGGCGCGGAGGAGGATGGCGTCGTGCTCGAGCTTGACAGCCCTTGCGCCTGCGCGTAGCGCTAGCGACGGTACATGGACATGGTACGGCTGTCCTGCCCTTATGATTTGGCTTCTAGCATCTTGTTGGTTTCATGCAGCTGTGTGCCTGTTTCTAAATTGTGTGACAACAATAAACAAATGCGTCTAAATTTCCTTGATATTTCGTGTGTTGGGAATGGTAAAAGATAATCTGTTTTATGTTTGTATCCGAGAAAACACAAATGTAACAAGTAAAATTCGCATTCGAAAAAAAACAAAAACAAATACTATCTTTTTTTTTTCTGAATACGAATACAGATATGATATACAAAATAACACCGAATACGAATACGATACTATCCGTATTCGCAATAATGTCAGCCAGCCAAGTGTGCCCAACCGGGCAGCACAGCAGCAGCCCAGTCACTAGCCAGCAAGCTCCCATTGGCCGTGGCCCATGCCATTCCTCCGGTCGTCCGCAAGGCCTGCTGGGCGTTTGTTAGCTGCTCCACCAGCCAGTTTGTTAGCTACTGCGAGTACCGTATTTTAACTAGTTCACTCCTATTGCAGCAAATTAAATCTGTGCGGATGCAGAGGTGAGTTTGTGTCTGGCCAGCTCTCTGAATACTAGCTGCTGAATGGATCATTCCTAGACTGTAGATGTGTCACGTGTAGTCAATACTCAATAGTCATGTTAGTGTTACATTAATTTGTTCTAGCAAGATTTATCACAAAAGTTATAGAATATTCGCATTCGACCGAATTGAGTATATATTTTATTTGAATTCGTATTCGTTACGACATTCGATTCATATTCGTATTTGTTTTAAAAAATAAATTCGTATTTGTATTCGTATTCAAGACTATTCGATTCGTATTCGATCCGTTTCCATCCCTTGCTGTGCGATGTGCTTCGTAGGAACAAAGCAATTTGGCTGTTTTGTGATCCGAATTCTATGGTTTCTAGGAGCGGCGACCGACTGCTTCTGGAGGATCAGTGCTATTTTTGGATATGTCTACTTTTCCAACTTGGAGTTACATTTTACCCTTAGACCGTATATATACCTTCCGCAGCCGTTTGGAATTGGGTGACGAATCATGCTGGCAACCCCTACTTGTAAATTTCCAAATAGAGTTTATCATCACCTTTGTGCGCCTATTTGTTTCATGATTTGAGTTTTCTACGTTAAATACGTGTCTCTCTCGTTCTTATTATTTCTTTGTTCTGCTACGTGTTTTCTAACAAATTCTAAGTTCTAATATGTAACTTTTCGGGCTAGCCTAGCAAGAAGATAATCCTACATAACTAGGTCTTATATACGTGAGGTTGAAACCTCTTCTGAATATGACATGTGGCATTAATTAACTTTTGTGATATTGACTTCCCTGTTAGCTCACCCACTGACTTCAAAATTGGTGTACACGTTATATTCTAAAAACAGTTCAACCTCACACGCATCACACTCAGTCCCTATAGGATTATTTTCTAGATAACCTATAATGGGCTCATACGGCGTGTATGGGTTAATTCTCAGTGAGCAATAAAGGAAAACATGAAGCAATTGCTTTGGACCGTTTCACTAAAAAAACAATTTTGCTATTTGTATGTTGCTTGGTTCTTTGTTAATAAATCGATTTCCCTAGCATTTGGACTAGCTTTGACATGTGTGTCTGATTCTGGTTTTGATTAAGTGATTCAAAAAAGTGACTTCTACTTAAGAAAACATAAATCAATATTTCACTAAAAAGGTGACTTTGATACCCTTCTTGTGCGTAGCAGCCCCATATCGTATCAGAGTTGTGAAATATCGTACGAGCGTACACGGTATCAAGAACGAAATAGATGAATCCTGTAGAGAGGACCAAATAACGATGACGAAATAACCACAATGAGAGATAAAGATTTGGCGAAGCCAACCATAAATTCCTTAATTACAATCTCAAAAGAGTACAAGAGATTGTCGCTCTCTCACAACTTTCTCGAACCTTTTAGAACCCTTGGATCCTTGCCTATATAATAATCTAGTGCTAAAGAATAACCTAGCATCTAATCCTCTCGTGCATCTCTTGTTTTAGATGAGTTGGTTTGTGGCTTATGTTCTCCATGACTATAACCACCCCTCATGGCTTTATATTGTGTCCCCTGGCTCTCCTCCAAAAGGAAGGTAGGAATCCTAATCCTAATCCTAATACGATTAGGATAGAAATCCTTATAGAACACATTTTCGTCCTAGTAGGTTAGGATATGAGTCATTCATATTCAACAATTTCCACCTTGACACCTATCTGTTGAAATCATTGTGCTCCTCCAATAACTCGCTCTGTTGTAACATCCCAATTTTCAGAGCTTAAAAAAAACCTTTTAAATAGTTAGTAGGGGAAAATTCACCATTTGGATTTTATTTGAATTTAATTTCAAAAGCTTAATATTGGACTTTGCAATCAAAAGCATTTAATGTGAATAATCCCAACATGAACAATAGCCAAAACTATTTTATTTGGGTTCTGTGTGCTCAGATATATTTTCTAGATTTTTCTAGAATTTTTCTGAGTTCATTTGCTATTTTCTATTGCTTATTTGAATTTCTGATATTTTCTAAATTAGAAAAGGTATTTAAAATCTCAGATATTTCCTTGGGCCTAAACCCATTCCTATTCCCTAACCCCGGCCCGCTTTCGCTTCTCGCGCCTGATCCAGCGCCATTGACCCCCTTGCACTGCTGTATGCTTCCAATCGACATGTGGGCCCCGCATGTCAGCCTCTCTGTTTCTCTCTCTCCGCGCGCTCAGCCCAGCCTCCACCGTTCGATCAAGATTCGACGGTCAGATGCGGCTGAGGTACCGGAGGGTCCGAACGCTCCTGTATTGTGGGCCGTTCGATCAGATCTGGACGGTCAGATCTTGAGTCCGCTTTCGCTTGCCGCCGTTTCACGCGCGCGCGCCGAGCCGCCGTCGGCGTGTGGGACCCACCTGGGTTATCGTTCATCGCCCCGACTCGGACTCTCCTCTTCCTTATCTCCTCGCCGCGACGTTTTCTTCCTCGCCGTCTCCGTCACGGACTCCTCCTGGCAGCCGTGTAAAAAGAGAGGACCCCCTTGGCTTCCGCACTCCAACCCGCGCAGCCGCCGCTCAAAACCCTAACCCTAGCCGCCGCAAAAGCTCGGAGAAGCAATGCGCGCCGCCGCAACTCCGACGAGCTTGTTCTCGCCGCCGGTGCGCCGCGCCTCTTCGTCGCACCCTCGGCATCGCACGCGAGCTCCTCTACCTCTCGGTGGCCTTGGTTTCGCCGGAAGATCGCGTAGCTCCGATCCCGTCGAGCCCGAATCTCTCCGCCGCTCTTCGCCGCCGCCGCGCATCGACGTTTACGTACCACCAGTGAGCACACCGCGTGATCCTCGTGTCATCCTCTACCTCCCGGTACCACCCACCGCCGGTGAAACGCCGCCGTTCGCCGGAACCTTTGGTTCCCGAGCCGCCGCCGCCGTCGGGTCCGACGTGGCCGCCCACGTCGGCGCCCAAGATCAGCCCGCGCTGCGTGTCATCCCGATGGCGCCGCGTCGGCGTCCTCGTCGGTGGCCGCGTGGCTTGGTCCACGGACCCCGAGTCCCGAGGCTCGGTGGACCTAGTCCACCGTGAGCCTAGCCTCTGACATGTGGGACCCACATGTCAGAGAATTCTTTTTATTTATCTTTTTTCCGAAATTCCTTCGCTGACGTCAGCTTGCGCATTAAATCTGATTTTCCTTTAGGAAAATAATTCGGTAAATTCATAAAATCTGATTTTCAGCATTTTATGTAATTTCAAACTTCCAAAGCTCATAACTTTTGCATCCTAACTCCGATTGAGCCCATTCAAATTTCTAAATTTGTCTAAATTCAAGATCTATTTATCTGAGATTTTTATTTAATTTTTGGAGTTTGTTTTGCCTCTGTTATTTATTTGTCTTGTTTGTTTTTATTTCGTTTGCGAGTAGACGTCGATTCGTCGGGAAATTTTGTGGAAGAAGGAGCACCCCAAGATCAAGACCAGTACATAGACCTTTTCCAAGGCAAGTCATACCTTTGATCATCTTGAACCCAGTTTTCAAATTACTTTGTGTTAAATTAATGCATTCTACTTTAATTATTTATTTAAATGCTTTGGGCATAGTTATTATCCAAATTGTTATCACACTTTGGCCTTGTATGTCATAATTCCTTGTCACCCTAGATTGGTTACTAGTTGGTATTATTATAGCACCAACGTGGGTTGGTTAGATGCAGTACAATTGTTAGCCATGCCACGAGTCATCATCACATGTAGGTTGCAAATGTTAATTATGACTAAGTGACTATGGAACCTCGTGTAAAAGCGTGTGCTATGTGTTATTACTTCGTGATGGCATGTGTTGCACTAAAACCAGCCGGGTGGTAAAGGATTTAGACCGAGGCAAGTGGTGGAGCGTGTGACATGGTAGTCTATGTGATGGGAATGATGGTCTTTGTGACTTAGTTAGAAAATGGAAGTCTTGCCTTGGTCAATTAAGGACTTAACTTTGTGCGCCATTGAATCGAGCCTTCTTGTCACGACCACATGCACGGTATGGGACGGGCCTAACTTAGTGAAGTTATGGATTCTCGGCATTGATGTTCAGTGGATAGGTTAGGTGTGTGACGAGGTGGAGGTGTGACTACTTGGTGGTTGCATTGCGGGACGATCGTCTTCCCTGTCCGGCGGTGTGTGTTATACCAATTCTATGTGAGCTGGTATAGCGGTTTGTAAGCACACTGGGAATGTCAATGTTGGAGATGAAGTTTCCGAACTGTTTTGTTACGATTGGTGCTTCCTACACTAGTTGTATCTTGTGGGTAAAGTGTACAACCTCTGCAGAGTGTTAAACAATCTATTCGAATAGTCGCATCTGCGGTCATGGACATGCTCAGGGATTTCACACGAGGGGTAGTTTTCATAAAATGTGGGAATGGGAGCTGTGTGACCTTAATCATATGGCTATGTGAAATAATCTGTTTAGCTGTGTGTGTCTTTGTGGAAACAACTGTTAAATTAATATTGTCTATTTGTTTTGAATTATGCTTTCAATCTATTATTGTATTCAATTGCAAATGTTGTTTTTATGCAAAAGAACCACATAAGCCTTTTCTTTGGAATAAGCTGCATCTATACATTGCATTCGTGGTATGATTTGCGAAATGCGGTTGTGTACTCACGCTTGTTGTAAAACTTGCGCCCAAACCTACTGAAGAGGAGGAGTCACGCCGCTGAGGAGGAGTTGTTGAAGGTCGATCGTTCGTTAAGGTCCGGATCGATCGGTTGCACGTGGTGAATTGGTGGGATCTACGCTGGAGTTATTTCGTTCGCTGCTTTGCTTTATTCATCGTTAGCCAGCGAGGCTTAATAAGTGTAAACTCGACCATAAGGTCAAAACCCTTATTTGTTATTCAAACTAATCGTTTACTTTATTTATCGCTTGTGTGGATCGATATTTACCTATGTTAACCTGTGTGCACTAGCGTGATCTGGACTAGTGCGGTATACAGAGGGTTCCCGAATCGTGATGCAGGTCCCGACAAAGGTGGTATCGAGCCGAGGTTGGTGTGAGGTCTTGACCTTAGTTAGATTGGTGCGTCTTTAGAGTGTCCAAATTTTTCTAAAGTAAAAATTAACTTGCAAGGTTAATTAATTGCTTAACTCTTCTCATGTCTCTCTCGCCTCAACTTTTGCTATAATCTCTTCTCTCCCATTGTTTTAAAGTTGCTCTTACCTGTTCAATCTGTCTTGTGGATGCCTGCGTCTTGAGCTATAGTGAGCGCCTTTGGAGGGTATGCCGCGAGCTTTGGAAGTTGCTCGGGTTCTTGGAGGTTTTGATCGTCCATTGTCGTCGGCAACAAGCGGGCGGTGAATGGACAAAACCGTGGAGTGATTTGTCGCTGACGATCACGCGGGAGGAGCGACAAGGCAAGCCAACCTTTGCGTCTCGGTGAGGAAGATCACTTGGTGGAAGGTATCCGAGTCGTCGCGCTTGGCCATGCTGCGTATCGCAACATCTCACGCCGGAGCTTGAGGACACCGTCTTCCGTTACCACCCAGCTGCGGCCGTAGACTTGCCGGCACGCTATCAGTCCACGAAGGAGAAACAACGCTTCTGATCGTGCACCTCGCACGGTTTGTGGCCGCCCGGAGGAAGCCTTGGAAGAACCATCACGAGTTGGATCATGTCTATGAAGCCTTGCGAGAGGCGAAGAGAAGGTCACCACTCTGCAAGAGATCCTCACGACCAAGTCCCGAAGAAGAGAAAACCCAGGAGGATTACGAAGAAGATCGGAGGAAGGCCAGTTGAGCCGAAGAAGATGCAGAGCCGAGGAGCAGTGGAGCGGTTACCCAGGAACGCTGTTCTGCTTTGCACGGTTCGAGGGCATCGAGGATCGGTTTGCTAAGATCTGGCTCACTTAGAGTCTGGCGTCGGGGCGTCGCGCGGTTGTGGAGGCTTTCTCAGTAGTTGGTCTTAGTTCCGGTTTTGAGCTTAGCTAGCTTCGGTTTAGTGAGTCGCCCTTTAGGCGGTAGTTTTGTGTGCTTAGGTCGTTGTTTCTTTTTGTGTGCAGTATGAGTGCAAAGGCCCTTAGGCATTTGTTGCGACCATGCTAAGACCCTAATTAATAAGGTATTTCATTGGAGTTTCTTGAGTGTGTTTTGTTGGGTTTAACACGCCTGCTTAGTTCTCAACTTATCTTGTGCTTGCTACCTTATCTAACCCATGGAGCTTAGCGGATGGTTCAAACTCGTCGAGCTGCACGCTAGTGGTTCGGTACTGACAGAAGCAATGAGCAACGACCCGAGGGCGGTTCGCCACAAGCACCCCAATTGACTTGCGAACTTTGGAGCTTTCATGGCGGACAGACTTGGTGATGAATACTATGATGACTCGGATGCAAGCTATGAACAACCGGGCCAACAACAATAACAACAATCAACGATATGGAGCCCATTTGCTCATGGTCACCATGGACCATCAAACTTGCGAGAATCTATGATGACTCGTCCACCAACCTTTTACGCACGCGTCTCCGGTGGAAGCGGATGATTGGCTCGAGTTATCGAAAGGAAGCTGCGATCACCCAATGCGGCGATCGTGAAAAGGTTACATCGCCACTCACGGATGGAAGGCACCGCTGGCGAATGGTGGGAGAACTTACGTGCCGCCCATGAGGCGCCACGGGATATCACACAGGAGGAATTTTACTGCGACATTCGCCCGTATCACGTACCGAGAGGCATTATCGATGCGAAGAAGGATGAGTTCCGCGCTCTCAAGCAGGAGCTATGTCGATGTCGACTACCTCAACAAGTTTTCTCGGCTAGCTCGCTATGCGGCGGAAGATGTAGCGGCGGACAAGGCTCGCGAGTCGCTTTTGAAGGACTAAACCTTTGGGTGCAAGTCGGTTGATCGCCCATACTTTTCACGATTTTCAAGAGCTGGTCAACAAAGCCTTTGTTCTAGAGGATAAGCGCAAGGAGGCGGAGGATAACGCAAGCGCCGGATGGCTCAACAAGGAAATCATCAATCACAAGAGGGCAAAAACGGTGCGGCCGCGGTACAATAGGTTTCCACCCGGACTTCGTTGAGCACTGCACCAACCGGCGCCCGTCGGTGCCAGAACTTCGCAACCACGCACTGTCAACCCCAATCCAGAGGCAACCGGCAGAGCGCGCAAGGTGCATTCGCTTTGTGCGGGGGGGGGGGGGGGGGGGGGGGGGGGGGGGGGGGGGGGGGGGGGGGGGGGGGGGGGGGGGGGGGGGGGGGGGGGGGGGGGGGGGGGGGGGGGGGGGGGGGGGGGGGGGGGGGGGGGGGGGGGGGGGGGGGGGGGGGGGGGGGGGGGGGGGGGGGGGGGGGGGGGGGGGGGGGGGGGGGGGGGGGGGGGGGGGGGGGGGGGGGGGGGGGGGGGGGGGGGGGGGGGGGGGGGGGGGGGGGGGGGGGGGGGGGGGGGGGGGGGGGGGGGGGGGGGGGGGGGGGGGGGGGGGGGGGGGGGGGGGGGGGGGGGGGGGGGGGGGGGGGGGGGGGGGGGGGGGGGGGGGGGGGGGGGGGGGGGGGGGGGGGGGGGGGCCCCCCCCCCCCCCCCCCCCCCCCCCCCCCCCCCCCCCCCCCCCCCCCCCCCCCCCCCCCCCCCCCCCCCCCCCCCCCCCCCCCCCCCCCCCCCCCCCCCCCCCCCCCCCCCCCCCCCCCCCCCCCCCCCCCCCCCCCCCCCCCCCCCCCCCCCCCCCCCCCCCCCCCCCCCCCCCCCCCCCCCCCCCCCCCCCCCCCCCCCCCCCCCCCCCCCCCCCCCCCCCCCCCCCCCCCCCCCCCCCCCCCCCCCCCCCCCCCCCCCCCCCCCCCCCCCCCCCCCCCCCCCCCCCCCCCCCCCCCCCCCCCCCCCCCCCCCCCCCCCCCCCCCCCCCCCCCCCCCCCCCCCCCCCCCCCCCCCCCCCCCCCCCCCCCCCCCCCCCCCCCCCCCCCCCCCCCCCCCCCCCCCCCCCCCCCCCCCCCCCCCCCCCCCCCCCCCCCCCCCCCCCCCCCCCCCCCCCCCCCCCCCCCCCCCCCCCCCCCCCCCCCCCCCCCCCCCCCCCCCCCCCCCCCCCCCCCCCCCCCCCCCCCCCCCCCCCCCCCCCCCCCCCCCCCCCCCCCCCCCCCCCCCCCCCCCCCCCCCCCCCCCCCCCCCCCCCCCCCCCCCCCCCCCCCCCCCCCCCCCCCCCCCCCCCCCCCCCCCCCCCCCCCCCCCCCCCCCCCCCCCCCCCCCCCCCCCCCCCCCCCCCCCCCCCCCCCCCCCCCCCCCCCCCCCCCCCCCCCCCCCCCCCCCCCCCCCCCCCCCCCCCCCCCCCCCCCCCCCCCCCCCCCCCCCCCCCCCCCCCCCCCCCCCCCCCCCCCCCCCCCCCCCCCCCCCCCCCCCCCCCCCCCCCCCCCCCCCCCCCCCCCCCCCCCCCCCCCCCCCCCCCCCCCCCCCCCCCCCCCCCCCCCCCCCCCCCCCCCCCCCCCCCCCCCCCCCCCCCCCCCCCCCCCCCCCCCCCCCCCCCCCCCCCCCCCCGTAATTCCCGCCCCCTCACCTCCAGAAAGTCGCCCCTCCAATGTATTGCTTAGGTCCTTTGGGGTCCTTCTTGAGCTAACCGCACCTTTCTTTGGTCCTCTGGGCTCGCCCACTACCTCCGCGCCTTCCTCTCCCCGGTTGTCGGCGAAATTCCTCGACCTCCCGACCTCCTCCGTCACCGGACATTTGCCAACGGTGTCGCAAGGAACAATCACTCGATGCGCTTCAACCTTGGAGCTACGCCGGCAGTCAAGACACCGGCCGCGAGCATCAATCAAGGATATATGTTGTATTAAATATTAAACATGAAATGGGGTTTAGAAATTACTCTAAAATTTTAAAGGCATAACGTTTACTCTGTTGCCAAACTGAGCAAACTAAACTTTAATGTGATCTTTGCCCACGAAATTAATGTTACACTAGTTTTACAACTTAGAAAAATCATAAAAATTCTTTGTAACTCCAAATGAAGTAAACTCAATTTTGCTAATCTTAGAATACCAGTATCTACCTACCATAAAATTTCAGGTTCTAGATCTTTCTAGAAATTTATGCCATAAATAGTAACAGATAAAATTTAGTTTTGAATTTTTTAAGATTGAAAATGTTTTATAACTTTTGCATCCTTAATCTAAATTAAATGATTCTTATTGCAAATTTGTCTAAAAACATGTCTATCTGTGTATAAATTTCATGGATTTTGGAGCACTTTTAGTTTTGAGTCTTTTCTGTTTGCCTTTATTGGGTTTTCGTTTTTTGATGGCGACCTTGTGTTGAGTTGGAGAGTGATCCTCCAGCAAACAAGCGACCACAAAAGGAAAGTAGTGTAACATCATTTGATCATATTGCTCCTATTACTTTTAAAGTCTAATACCTTGATTGCAAAACTAAGTATACATGCTTCTTGTGTCAAAGTTAATTTTTGTCGATTAGAGGTAGCTACGCCTGTTGCTTGCATACTTGCATTTTTTTCCTTTGTAGTCCCTCTACATTATTTTTATTTTTAAATACATATATACTTGACGGATCGTCGATTGGTGTTTTTAGGAAATAACGTTTGCATTATTGTCGGATCCGATCGCCCATCGACATCCCATATAGGGGTAACGAGCTGCCCACCTCACCTTTGTGAAGATCAACACTAAATGGAGCCGGGGCATAGCCCCATGGTTGTGCCTTGGGCCACCCACCACGACCCAACTTGTGATCTTATATTTACATAGAATTTTTTTTGTTTTGTTCAAAATTTCACATGAGAATTTGAGCTGGCCTCCCCCTCGGACAGTCAAGACACCAGCGCGGGCATCAATCAGGGCGTCACAAGTCGCCGGTCAAGCGGGAGCACCACGATCCGTGATCGAGCCGTGTCAACCGTCCTCACGGAAGCGTTCTCAAGGGTAACCCCGGATTCCCCAGTAGATGCATCTTTTGATTGTTGTAGCAATGTCGGTATTTCTGTCTCCTCAGGACAGATCGCGTTAGACAGACGTTTTGATGTAGTTAAGTGGGATTCAGTCTTGGGCTTCTCCGTGTCAACCACGTCACTCTGGAAGAGCCGAGGAATCACGGACGTCGTCTGGGTAAACGAGCTGAAAGTTATGTTAGTTTTAGTGCTCTGTCCAGAAAGGGTGACGTGAAATCGATGTTTTGTTAATTAATTTAAAAGTGATTTTAGATGGCCGAATCAGGAGGCTCACCAACTAGGTTTAGTTGGGAAATTTGATTACCTTTCAATGAAGTCCAAGAACACCTAATTTGGACCACTGTACGGAAAGATATGAATTTTAGAACTTGACTGTTCACAGAGGGCATTTCAGTACCTAAGAAAGGTGAGATCGCGTTGCAATCTTTACTTGATGTGTTCGCCTTATAATTCATGTTTTTCGGGAGGAGCACCACGATCGTGATCGTGATCGAGGCCGTGTCAACCACGTCACTGAAGGAGGCCGAGGAATCACCGGACGTCGTCACCGGACGTCGTCTTGGGCCGTTACTTTGGGCGTCACAAGTCGGCCGGTCAAGCGGGAGGAGCACCACGATCGTGATCGGAGGCCGTGTCAACCACGTCACTCGGAAGGAGCCGAGGAATCACCGGACGTCGTCTTTGGGTAAGTTCCGTTAACACGATACACCGCATCGGTTTGTTTGATTACGGAGCCGCGTTCGTTTGTTTTCGGAATGTTTGCAGCCAAAAATAAATTGGAAGTTATGCAACAAGCATACTCAGTAGTCGATGCTTTGGAGCGAGCTAAGTACTAGAGTGGGATGTTTAGGAGCTAAGTTACTCATAAATGGAGTTGAGTTTCTAGCCAACCTAATTGTCCTAGACACCCAAACCCTAGATGTCATTCTTGGCATGGATTGGTTATCAAGCACAAAGCAGTGCTAGATTGTGGCAGAAGTGCTGATCGAGGATGCCAAAGGAAACAAGGTAGAGTTTCTAGCCACCTCGGTTCGTGATGGACATTTGCTAGTAAGCAGTTTGAAGACCTTTTCCTTGGAAGAAGTACGATGAGTCGGTGAATATCGGATGTGTTCGGGAAGAATTACGGGAATGCCTGCGGATCGTGACATTGAGTTTGTCATCGACCTAGTGCCGGGGACAACACCAATTTCAAAGAGACCTTCTGGATGCCGGCGATAAATTGGTGGAGATGAAGAAGCGAGATAGAAGAACTTCTTGAGAAAGGTTTCGTGAGACCTAGTTAGTCGCCATGGGGAGCGCGGTGTTGTTTGTCAAGAAGAAGGATGGAAGTATGAGGATGTGTATTGATTACCGTTCTCTCAACGAAGTTACCATCAGAACAAGTACCACTACCCGGATAGATGATCATTTGATCGGATGAAAGGAGCGGATTATTCTCAAAGATCGACCTTGATCAGGTTACCTAAGCTAAAGATTTGTCCTAAGGATATCAGAAAACGCGTTCTCAACACGGTATGGACATTATGAGTTCTTAGTCATGTCCTTTGAGTGCGACTAATGCCCTGCATACTTCATGAACATGATGAATAAAGTATTCATGGAATATTTGGACAAGTTCGTAGTTGTGTTCATTGATGATATTACGGTGTACTCCAAGTCGGAGGAAGAACACAGAGCACTTAAGGATAGTATTGGAAAAACTCGAGAGCATCATTGTATGCCAAGTTCGATAAGTGTGATTTTGGAAAAGGAAGTGGATTTCTGGGTCATGTGATGACAGTAGAGAGTAGCGATTGACCGGTAAAGTTAAGCGATGCTACATTGGGAGCGACCCAAGGCCGTGACTCGATTCGCGGTTTCTTGGGAATAGCGAGTTATTACCACGTTTCATCGAAGGATTCTCATCGATTGCTAAGCCTCTTACACAATTGTTGAAGAAGGAGAAAAAGTTCACTTGGACTCGGCTGTGAGAAAGTTTTCAGAAGCGAAGAAGCGTTTGACTTGACCCAGTGCTGATTTTGCGAGATATTCGCAAGGATTTGATATCTATTGTGATGCTTCGCGTCAAGGATTAGGATGCGTCTTGATGCAAGAAGGAAGAGCGATGCGCCTATCGTCAAAGCGATTGAGACCCCACGAAGAATTACCCTACTCATGATTTGGAATTAATTGCGTAGTGCATGCTTTAAAGATTTAGCGTCATTACCTCATCGGTGTCAGTTGTGAAGTCTATACGGATCATAAGAGTCTAAAGTATATCTTCACCCGTCGATTTGAACATGAGGCAGAGAAGATGGTTGGAATTGATCAAGGATTATAATCTTGGAATCCATTACCATCCGGAAAAGCCAACGTAGTCATGAGACGCTCTAAGTCGTAAGAATTCTTGCAATGCTTTGGAAGCAAAGGAAAGTTGCGAACTTTATGAAGAATTTGAAGCTAAAGCTAGAAGTTGTGTCAGAAAGATTTGTAGCCAATTTGGAAATACAGTCTACCACTGGAGAAGCAAATTCGTGGAGCACAACAAAGGATCTGTGTTGTCGGACATCAAGGTCAAAATGACGGAGGAAATTCAAAGATTTCACCAAGGATGATCAAGACATACTACGGATTAATGGTCGTATCTGTGTACGAGATATCGATGGTCTCGAACAGATTAATCTAAAGGAAGCCCATGACTCAAAGTATTCGATACACCACAGAAGTACCAAGATGTACCGAGGATGTTAAGACTAAATTTGGTGGACAAATGCAAACGAGAAGTCGCGAGTTGGTTGCCTTGTCATGCGACACACTGAGAAAGTAAAGCGAGAACACGAGAGACGGCGAGTTTCTTGCAACCACGAAGATTCGAGAATGGAAGTGGGAAGAGATCGGAATGGATTTTATCACGGTTTACCCAAGACCCAATCGGGTTACGATTCGATCTGGTAATAGTTGATCGTTTGACCAAGGTCGCCCATTTCTGCGATCAAAACCACATACTCGGGAGATCGCCTTGCGGAGTTGTACATGGCCGAATTGTCGGTTTGCGGTGTGCCCAAGAAGATAGTGTCGGTCGAGGTCTCGGTTCACCTCGTTTTGGCGAGCTTGCATGAAGCCTTGGGTACTCATCTAAATTTCGATGCTGCGTATCACCCACAGACAGATGGGCGGTGAAAGAGTCAATCGAATATTGGAGGATATCTTTGAGAGCTTGTGCTCTAGCTAATGCTACCGATGGGATAAAAGTTTGCGTATGCGAATTTTCAGTACAACAATAGTTATCAAGCGATCGCAAATGTCACCATTTGAAGCTTTGTATGGCGTGCACAGTAGAACCCGTTGAATTGGTGAAACAGTGAGCGATCGGTTTGGTCGAGACATTATTCAAGCGAGAAGAGCAAGTGGCGAGGATAAGAGAAAGGTTGAAGGTAGCTCGGTCGAGGCGGAAGAGCTATCGCGATAATCGTCGTCGTGATCTCGATTTTGAACACGAGGATTTCGTTTATCTTGAGTGACCCGCTTCAGAGGTGTCAAAGGTTTCATGCCAAAGGAAGCTTGCCCTAGTTATGTTAGTCCGTTCAAGATTTTGGGCGCCGTGGAGAAGTTGCTTACGGTTGGAGCTACTGCGATCGTTAGCGGAGTACATGATGTCTTTCATGTCTCGCTGATTAAAAGTGCCTTCGTGTGCGGAAAAGCAAGCCCGTTGGAATCAATTGACTTGAAGGAGGATCTTACCTACAAGGAGCAGCGGTCAAGATTTTGGATGTCGCGAGCGCCTCACTGGAAGCAAGGCATTCGTTTTTGCAAGGTCAATGGAGCAACCACTCGAAGGAGAAGCAGCGTGGGAGCGTGAAGAAGAGGCGAAAGCGAGTTTCTAGCCTTTTCTCTAGCTAGCTTTGAATCTCGGGTCGAGATTCCTTTAAGGGAGGTTTGTAACATCCCAATTTTGAGCTTAAAAAACCTTTTAAATAGTTAGTAGGGGAAAATTCACCATTTGGATTTTATTTGAATTTAATTTCAAAAGCTTAATATTGGACTTTGTAATCAAAAGCATTTAATGTGAATAATCCCAACATGAACAATAGCCAAAACTATTTTATTTGGGTTCGTATGTGCTCGGATATATTTTCTAGATTTTTCTAGAATTTTTACGAGTTCATTTGCTATTTGCTATTGCTTATTTGAATTTGATATTTTCTAAATTAGAAAAGGTATTTAAAATCTCGATATTTCCTTGGGCCTAAACCCATTCCTATTCCCTAACTGACCGCTTTCCTTCGCTCATGGTGATCCAGCGCCCCATTGACCCCTGCGTGCGCTGCCGCCTCAAGCGACATGCGGGCCCGCATGTCGGCCTCTGTTTCTCTCTCTCGCGCGCTCAGCCCGGCCACCGTTCGATCAAGATTCGGCGGTCGAGATCCGAGAATGCGAGGGTCGGCAGCTCTGTATTGTGGGCGCGTTCGATCGGATCTGAGCGGTCGGATCTTGAGTCGTTCGCTTGCGCCGTGCTTCACACGCGCTTGCGCGCCGAAGCCGTCGGCCGGCGTGTGGGACCCACCAGGTTCTTGTTCATCATCCCGACTCGGACTCTCCTCTTTCCTTATCTCGCCGCCATGACGTTTTCTTCCTCGCCGTCTCGTCACGGACTCCTCTGGCGGCGTGTATAAAGAGACGGGACCCCTTGGCTTCCGCGCTCCAACCGCGCGGCGCCGCTCAAACCCTAACCTAGCCGCGCAAAGCTCGGGAAGCAATCGCGCCGCGCAACTCCGACGAGCTTGTTCTCGCCGCCGGTCTTGCCGCGCCTCTTCGTGCGCACCCTCGGCATCGCGCGAGCTCCTCTACCTCGGTGGCCTTGGTTTCGCCGGAAGATCGCGTAGCTCCGATCCGTCGAGCCCGAATCCTCTCGCCGCTCTTCGCTGCCGTCGGCGCCGCGAGCGTTCCGTGCACGGTGAGCACACCGTGATCTCGTGTCATCCTCTACCTCCGGTACCACCCACCCGCCGGTGAAAGCGCCGCCGTTATTTGGAACCTTTGGTTCCCGAGCCGCCGCCGTCCGGTCCGGCGTGGCCGTCCACGTCGGCGCCGGCAGACGCCCCGCGCTGCGTGTCATCCACGTGGCGCCGCCCTCGTCGGCGCGGCGTGGCTTGGTCCACGGACCCCGAGTCCCGAGGCTCGGTGGACCTAGTCCACCGTGAGCCTAGCCTCTGACATGTGGGACCCACATATCAGAGAATTCTTTTTATTTATCTTTTTTCGAAATTCCTTTGCTGACGTCAGCTTGCGCATTAAATCTGATTTTCCTTTAGGAAAATAATTCGGTAAATTCATAAAATCTGATTTTCAGCATTTTATGTAATTTCAAACTTCCAAAGCTCATAACTTTTGCATCCTAACTCCGATTGAGCCCATTCAAATTTCTAAATTTGTCTAAATTCAAGATCTATTTATCTGAGATTTTTATTTAATTTTTGGAGTTTGTTTTGCCTCTGTTATTTATTTGTCTTGTTTGTTTTTATTTAGTTTGCAGTGACGATCGATTCGTCGGAAATTTTGTGGAAGAAGGAGCACCCCAAGATCAAGACCAGTACATAGACCTTTTCCAAGGCAAGTCATACCTTTGATCATCTTGAACCCAGTTTTTAAATTACTTTGTGTTAAATTAATGCATTCTACTTTAATTATTTATTTAAATGCTTTGGGCATAGTTATTATCAAATTGTTATCACACTTTGGCCTTGTATGTCATAATTCCTTGTCACCTAGATTGGTTACTAGTTGGTATTATTATAGCACCAACGTGGGTTGGTTAGATCTTGAGTACAATTGCTTAGCCATGCCACGAGTCATCATCACATGTAGGTTGCAAATGTTAATTATGACTAAGTGACTATGGAACCTCGTGTAAAGCGTGTGCTATGTGTTATTACTTCGTGATGGCATGTGTTGCACTAAAACCAAGCTGGGTGGTAAAGGATTTAGGCGAGGCAAGTGGTGGAGCGTGTGACATGGTAGTCTATGTGATGGGAATGATGGTCTTTGTGACTTAGTTAGAAAATGGAAGTCTTGCCTTGGTCAATTAAGGACTTAACTTTGTGCGCCATTGAGGCGAGCCTTCTTTATGCGACCACATGCCCGGTATGGGACGGGTCTAACTTAGTAAGTTATGGATTCTCGGCATTGATGTTCGGTGGATAGGTTAGGTGTGTGTGGGGGTGGAGGTGTGACTACTTGGTGGTTGCATCGCGGGATGATTCGTCTTCCCTGTCCCGGTGTGTGTGTTATACCAATTCTGTGAGTGGTATAGCGTTTGTAAGCTTAATGCGGGAATGTCAATGTTGGAGATGAAGTTTCCGAACTGTTTTATTACGATTGGTGCTTGCTACACTAGTTGTATCTTGTGGGTAAAGTGTACAACCTCTGCGAGTGTTAAACAATCTATTCGAATAAGCTGCGTCAGTCATGGACATGCTTGGGGATTTCACGAGGGTAGTTTTCATAAAATGTGGAAATGGGAGCTGTGACCTTAATCATATGGCTATGTGAAATAATCATTTAGGTGTGTGTGTCTTTGTGGAAACAAGCATTAAATTAATATTGTCTATTTGTTTTGAATTATGCTTTCAATCTATTATTGTATTCAATTGCAAATGTTGCTTTTATGCAAAAGAACCACGAAGCCTTTTCTTTGGAATAAGCTGCATCTATACATTGCATTACGTGGTATGATTTGCGATCACGGTTGTGTACTCACGCTTGTTGTAAAACTTGCGCCCAAACCTCTGAGAGGAGGAGTCTACGCCGCTTCGAGGAGGAGTTGAAGGTGATCGTTCGTTAAAGTGCGGATCGATCGGTTGTGCGTGGTGAATTGGTGGGATCTCTGTTGGAGTTATTTCCGTTCATTCTTTGCTTTATTCATTATTAGCCTGCGCAGTGCTTAATAAGTGTAAACTTCGACCATAAGGTCAAAACCTTATTTGTTATTCAAACTAATCGTTTACTTTATTTATCACTTGTGTGGATCGATATTTACCTATGTTAACCCTGTGCACTAGCGTGATCTGGACTAGTGCGTTATACAGAGGGTTCCAAAATCGTAATTCTAGGTCCCGACATCCGTCCCGTTGTTCATGACTTTATAAGGTCCCCGTGCTCCTCCTTAGCTCCCTTTCCGCACCATTTGCAAACCTCTAGCTCTCTCTCTCTCTCTCTCTCTCTCTGTGTGAACATGTTCGCAAATCGCCGAGAGCACTTTCCGCCATTGTCGGCCGCAGAGCTCCTCGTCGCCGACGGTGCTCCAGTGGTCCCCTAGCTCCTCTCTTAGCGTCGCCTCATTCCTCTCATCCTCCTGGTCCTATTCCCTAACTCGATTGGGATTGCATTTGCAGGAAGCAACTGATTTGAGTTTCGAGCTTTCTTCCGCCGCGAATCTCCGCCTTCGTCCTCACCTCCGGTAAAGTCGCTCCCTCCTCCAATGTATTGCTTAGGGTCCTTCTGTGGGTCCTTCTTGAGCTAACCGCACCTTTCTTTGGTCCTCTGGCTGCTCAGACCACTACCTCCGCGTCGTCTTCCTCTACTCCGGCGGCGGTTGTCGTTGCCAGAATTCCTCCGACCTCCCTCAGACCTCCTCTGGGCCCAGGTGAGTTCGCAATTGTCCCTTAGAGCTCAAGCACCGGTTGGATTAGGTCGCGGCAAAGCTTTTCGTTGTTTTCGTTTTAGGCTCGTTCGGCTCGGCTCGCCCGCATTTTAGGCCAGCGTCGCCGTCGAGAGTGCCCTCATTGTGCGCGCAATAGTATCATGCACATTTTAGCACTTGTGGTTAGCGCCGCCGTCGCCGTGGTCGTCGGCGACGAGCCGGTGGACAAAGTGCGGCGTCGGGTACTGTTGTCGTAAATTTCGACAAGTGCTGGACCTCCCAGAGTTCATCTTAGCCGTCCATGATCTCTTGAGGGTAGCTCCTAACCGTAAGATCTTTCTGGGGGAAGCTTGGTTGCCTGGACCTCCTAGAAACCATCATGGCCGTTTAGGATCACCTCGAGCTAGATCTCAGCCGTAGAGTCTTTTTCTGCAAAAGCTTTAGTCCCAAGACCTCCCTGGTGCGATCTTAGCCGTTAATGGTCTCCCAAATCTTGGCCGTTAGATCTTCTTGTGTAAAGCCTTTAGCTGCCAGGACCTCCCCCTAGCCTAGATCCTAGCCGTTAAAGACCTCCTTGGGTTATTCATGACCGTTGGAGCACCTCTGTGTTCCCGCAAAAGACCACCCTGGTCGGTTTTGCGAAAACCCCCCTAAGACGACCCTCGGGGTCCTCTTTGCAAAAGACCATCCCCTGGTCCTTTGTGAAGAAAACCTCAAAACCTCCCTCCGCTTAGATCTAGACCATTAGGACCTCCCGGAGATCTTAGCCGTCCAGACCTCCCTCGGTAGACCTATATCCTTAGGACCTCCTTGTTAGATCTGGACCGCCGAATCTAGATCTGACGGTCTGGACCTCCCCTTGGCGTGTTAGAATCTTTCCACTGGGATGCTCGAGTGCATAGCGCTTCAGTGCTCGTGCGCCGTGCGGTTTCAAATCAACGGCCCACGACCTCCCTGCCTGACTTAGCTATTTGGAGCAGCTCGAGAGTTTGTATTTTCAAAACTATTAATTGTGTAAATTTCAAAAGTGCATAACTAATTCATTCTAACTCCTTTTAGGGTGATTCAAATTGCATTAGTTCTGTAGTGGAATGAACCTTAAATTGAGAATGAATTTAGGCTATGTTCTGTACTAGAAATTGGTATATGTTGTATTAAATATTAAACATGAAATGGGGTTTAGAAATTACTCTAAAATTTGTAAAGCGCATAACGTTTACTCTGTAATGCCAAACTGAGCAAACTAAACTGTTTTTAAATCCTCTAGTAATGTATTTTAGTGTAGAATAGGTCTTAATGTGATCTTTGCCACTGAAATTAATGTTACACTAGTTTTACAACTTAGAAAAATCATAAAAATTCTTTGTAACTCCAAATGAAGTAAACTCAATTTTGCTAATCTTAGAATACCAGTATCTACCTACCATAAAAATTTCAGGTTCTAGATCTTTCTAGAAATTTATGCCATAAATAGTAACAGATAACAATTTAGTTTTGAATTTTCTGGTAGATTGAAAATGTTTTGGCCATAACTTTTGCATCCTTAATCTAAATTAAATGATTCTTATTGCTAAATTTGTCTAAAAACATGATCTATCTGTTGTATAAATTTCATGGATTTTGGAGCACTTTTAGTTTTGAGTCTTCTTCGGTGTTCGTCGTCTTTATTGGGTTTTCTCGTTCTTTCGATAGGCGACAGCGATTGTGTTGAGTTGGAGAGTGATCCTCTGCAGCAAACAAGCGACCTACAACAAGGAAAGTAGTGTAACATCATTTGATCATATTGCTCCTATTACTTTTAAAGTCTAATACCTTGATTGCAAAAACTAAGTATACATGCTTCTTGTGTCAAAGTTAATTTTTGTCGATTAGAGGTAGCTACGCCTATTGCATTGTTGCCTCGAAATTGTTCATCCCTGCCACTGCCATAGGTTATTATCCTCACTTGTGAATTAGAGCCCGGTGAATGATTTAGGGTATTTTATTTGTCTTTACGATATGATGTTTAGCAATGCTTAGTTACCGGTAGAATTGGGCGGTTATCGACTCAGTCGATGACTTTAATCACACAAAAATTGTTATTACTTATGATCAACACCTTGTACTTTGTTTATTTGTGAAAACCCAAAACTGAAAATAAAATGTTTTAGACTTTGGCACAATGGTATGATGGTGTGATGGAATGGTGCCCGGGTCATCAAGGGCCGAGTTACTTGCGCCATTGATCCAAGCAATTTTGCGTGCTAACCACACTAGAGATATATGAGACCTTTCTTGACTTAGTATTTGGGGGGGGGGTTAATTAATGAGTCGCGTGGAAGGTTGTATATTTCTAATACAACATGGGTCACGTGATTGAGGGGAGCACCCACCGAGGCCGGTGTATCCTACTCTACGTATGGGTCCTTGTGATCCATATTTCGCCGGCAGATCACTAAGGGTTAACCCCCATGCGTGCAGCTCTTAATTAATGCAATCCATTGGAAATGTCTCGTAGGACTTAGCCGTGCTGGCATACCAAAGGAAGTGTACTGCTTAATCTAGTGGCAAAAAGGCGGTCTGAAGTGTGGGTACATTGGTACACCCCTGCAGGGTTAAATCTATTCAAATAGCCTCGTCCTAGGTTATGGACACGCTTGGTTATTTCCCGCAAGAACTAGACTACAACCTTTTTAAATTAAAAACTTGACATGGGTGGTACGAATGGGTAATTCGTGCTATTGTTGTGATGGCTATTGGATTAGTCATCTCCAGGTTGTCTTTTTGTTATTACTTATTGTTTCGTTGTTATTTATGCAAATAAAATTCAGATTGTCAAAATTGCATTCAACATATTATCTATTGCAAATAAAATATGCTTTATGCTGAAAATGAACCTTGAGCCTCCCCTTTGATTAAAGCCTGCATGTAGTAGTAACTAGGTTTGTTACCCGTAAGTCTTTCGAGTACATTTTTGTACTCATTTGTTTGCTTAATTGTTGCAGAGGAAGAGGTTGATCCCCAAGGGATCGACTTTTGTGAGTTGTGCTGCAGTTGGGACGACTAGCTTGGCGGTCTGGTCGGATTGCCTTGTGGGTGTAGGCAAACCGGTTGGCTTTTGTCTTAGCTATCTTATGGCATTTTGCTTCCGCTGTCTTTCTGACTCTTTTAGCTTGTTCTTGACCGGTTGGTCTCTCTTTTGTAAAGACTATTATGTATGTATTTTGCTTGTAAAGTTTAAGCTTCAGTTATATGTGTTGTATGTAATTGATGCAATGTTTTGTAAAAGGGTATGTATACTGCAATTCTGGGAAGTATACATTTTCCCGAGGCACGGTGTATTTTGTTTGTGATGATGGAGTCAATAGAAGACTAAGCATTACAAGCTAAATACACTGGGGTCTCACAGTACAAGAGACTGTCGCTCTCTCACAACCATCTCGAACCTATTAGGACTCTCGAATCCTTGTCCTATACAAAAATATAGTGCTCAAGAATTGCCTAGTCTCTAATCCTCTCGTGCACCTCTTACTTTAGATGAGTTGGTTTGTGGCTTGTGTTCTCCATGAGCACTCCTCGTGGCTTTATATAGTGCCCCTAGTTCTTCTTCAAAAGGAAGTATGAATCCTAATCCTAATACGATTAGGATATGAATCATTGTAGAACACATCTCCTAGTCGTAGTAGGTCAGAATATGAGTCACTCATACTCAACAATCACCTTTTTAGAAAAACATCCTATTTTTTTTCTCAAGTTTGCTAATTTTCAGTCGCGTGAAACTTTTTTATCTCTTAGTCACATAAAATTGCACAATACTAAGCCTCATGGGCGGACCGGACCCTCCATGGGTCAAGGGTGTTCAACTGAACACCCATTTTCTTTTGCAAATATTTGATATATAATAGGCGTATTAGATGTATATGTTATTAGTTAGGCTAAAATTATATATTTGTGTCTGAAAATGAATTCAGTCCATACTCCCCACACCTCGTGCGCAGCCCATGTAACACATTAGACCTATTTTCCTTCCTACTCCAACCTACCAAACCCTAACCTCTATTCTCTCTCTCATCCTGTGGCGAACGAGTCTGTGCGTCAAGTGGCGAACGAGCGGAGGTGCGGGCTACGAAGGCGAGCGACGGTCGGTGTACACGGCAAGCAAGCAGGAGCTCTATGGATCACTATTAGAGGAAGAAAATGAGTTTTAGCAATCTAACTCCTACAACCCAGAACAGAAAAAAGTGAGAAAACAACAATGACCAAGCACCAAGCACAAGTTTTATTTTTAAAAATAAGACAGGAGCTCTACCAATCACTATTAGAGGAAGAAAATAAGTTTTAGCGGTATAACTGCTACAACACAGAACAGAAAAAATAGAGAAAATAATAACAGCTAAACACCAAGCACAAGTCTTGGCCGCACCCCTACAAAAACAACATAACTCGGCAAAATATGAAGCTTGTAGCTAAAATAGCTCTATTCCTAGTTCCACCTCCTCAATTGTCATTGATATCTATAATTTACTGTTTAATTCATGCCATTATGATTGCCTTATATCATTCATTTCCTCATATGAAATCATTAATTTCTATATTTTTTGTATTTTATTATATATACGTGTATAGTCGTATCGGTGTTTTTTTGGGGAAATGATATTTCATAGTATCGGCGTATTGGTATCAGCATATCTGAACAACTTAGCTCAAGTCCGAACACCTATCATAAAAATCATGGGTCCGCCACTGCTAAGCCTAAAATTAAAGTGATAAGTAATATGCAATTGTATCATAACTGTATTGCAATATTTAGTTCTATTTATTTTTGTATTTGCAGGGTTCACATATATTTACTTTATTTTGTTGAAATTAGAAAAAAAAAAACATTGTATTTTGTAGGAGTTCACCAAACTTAAATTTTTTTTTTTGTAGGTTAGAATATTTTTTATTTTATTCTATGACCTAGGGGTGATGGGGTGGTTATATATAGGAAGTGAGGGAGTGGTGAGTGTGGTTAAATCTTTATCCAAGGGTTGATAACAGTTATTGAAATTTAGCAAAATTTTAGTCACTTGATGAATAGACAATCTTTTTTTCCCCTTTGAACAGGACGACACAAAGTCATTCAAATCATGGCGCTCAAAGAAAAAAGTCATTCAAATTAAGCGCGGTGTCGATCGCATGATCGGCGCGCGCGCGCGCGCGCACACACACATACTTATTTCTTTCAAGTTGAAACTAGCTAGAGCTGGTACTACACGACATTCGACAACATGAATACGGAACCACATCAACATATAACAATATGTTGCATGGCAACACATCATGCCTGCATCATATATATAGGTGAGCGGGAAGCCTGGGCTCGACGACGACCTCGAGCGGGTGCTTGCGCGTGGTCGACAGCCCAAACACCTCGTCCATGCTCAGCTCCTCCTTCGTCATTCCCTCCGGCAACCTCCACGCAAACCCATGCAGCAGGTTGGCCAAGCTCAGCTGTATCACCTTCAGCCCGAGGTTGTAGCCGGGGCACATCCGCCGGCCGGACCCGAACGGCAGCAGCTCGAAGTCCTGCCCTTTCACGTCCATCTTGCTCCCGACGAACCTCTCTGGCGTGAACTCCTCCGGCGCGTCCCACAGCTCCGGGTCTCGACCGATGGTCCACACGTTGATTAGCACGCGCGTGCCCTTGGGGATGTCGTAGCCGCCGACGACCGCGTCCTCGCGGGCGACGCGCGGGATGAGGAGAGGCACGATGGGGTGCATGCGCATCGTTTCCTTGACGATGGCCTCGAGGTAGGGGAGGTTGAGTATGTCATTCTCCGTGACCCAGCGGCCGAGGCCGACGACGCGGTCGAGCTCCTCGGTGGCCGCGGCGAAGATCGCGGGCTTCCTCAGGAGCTCCGAGATGGCCCACTCCACGGTGACGGACGAGCTCTCCGTGCCACCGGCGATGAGGTCCTGAGTGAACGCCTTGACGCCGACCCGGCCGAGCTGGACCTCTAGGGTGGGGTCGTCGGCGAGCTGCATGAGCACGTCCACCATGTCCCTCGCCACGAACCCCTCGCCCTCGCGCCGCCGCCGCTCGCTGTGCTCGTCGAGGACGTATTCCATGAACGCGTCGAACATCTTGCCGATCTTCTTCATCCGCCTCACGTACCCCTGCAGGTCCAGCCAAGACAGCCACGGGATCCAGTCCCCGACGTTGAGCACGCCGTTCAGCAGCAGCAGCTCGTCCAGCATCCACTTGAACTCGGCCAGCGACGACACCGGCCCCTCAGCCGCGTCCGCGCCCTCGCCAAAGAACCGCTTCCCCAGCACCATCCGCGTGATCACGTTCATGCTGAGAGTGGACAGGTGGTCCCTGTTGAGGTGCACGGCGCGCCCCGACGACCCGGACGCGGCGACGAAGAGGCCGCGCACGAGCGCGTGCACCTCGTCGGCGCGGATGTGCTCGAACGACGCGAGCCGGCGGGCGCTGAACAGCTCGGTGATGCACATCCGGCGCGCCTGGCGCCAGTACGCGCCGTAGGGAGACCACGTGATGTCGGCGTAGTTGTAGGTGGTGTGCTTGCCGGAGGCCGTCTTGGGGCGGTCGATGAAGATCACGTCGTGGGTCTTGAGGAAGAACTTGGCCATGTCGATCGACGAGCCGATGACGACGGGGAAGGAGCCGAAGCGGAGATGCATGATCGGGCCGTACTTCTTGGAGAGCTCGTGGATGGAGCGGTGCGGCAGCGCGCCGATGAGGTTGAAGTTGCCGATGACGGGCCACGGTTTCGGACCCGGCGGGAGCTTGTAGCCACGGCGGAATGTGACTATGAGTTTGAGGAGGAGGGAGGCGGCGAGCACCATGGAAAGGAAGGTGACCAATGGTGGTAGCTCCATTGGCGCTGTCCGGGGGTGAGGTAGAGGACGTGGTTCTAGTGATTGGCTTGGAGATGCCTAATTGCCTACCTGTGTACTTATAGGAGATTGGGATTGCCACTTCGTAACTATGCAACAAAGTAGTGATTTTGTAATCTTTCTATATTTGTTTTTGCATGCATGGTTGGTGTACATGACTTAAGTCTTAAACTTACGAAGTCAAGTCACTGCAGATAGCATTTTTTAGAGGAGTCAGTGGAGATAGCTACATGTTGGATACAACGTGCGACTGATTTTTTTCTTGAAAATCAGTCACTTTTGAGCCATCAGATGAAGATCTAATGCTCCAGATATCACCCCCACCCCTATATCACTAACCCAATCTCACTTCTCACCCCTCTCTCTCACCAATCACAGAGCACTAAAATTGAAAGATGTATAGTAGTTCTCTACAAACAATTATCATACTGATGTCATCAGTGTGTGTCAGTTTGCTTTTCCCTATGTGAAGTGCCAAGTAGTAAATCAGTAACGCTTAACTATACCTTTATTCCATTTGAGGACCTTTTGTCTGCTCCTTTCATTGTCCCTTGTGCTACTGCTATGAATCACTCTATAGTACCCAATTATTTTTTGCGGGCTTGTATGGTTTTCTATTGTCTTGTGGCCACCAAGTACATATTACGTTACGTGCCAATTGTCTCTTCGGGTGCATGTCATAGTCACCTTGGTGGTGACATGGCAACGACTAGCTCTAGCTAGTCCGTGCGTTTCATACTTGTTACTAATTGTCATGTCGTATACATGTTTGGTTATACGGGAATGGTTGCCTGAGAAATAAACTCCAACACCCTCGCAAAAAAAAAAAAAAAATGAAAGAAATAACCTCCAACAAGTCCCCAAAGAAATGCAGTACCTGTGGAAATTCAAAATTCCTCTGTCTGTATCAAGATCTTTTTTGTGGCTTCTGTATGTATCAATAAAATGCTTGACAGGCAGAATCTGAAAATGAAGGGATGGCAAAACAGTGGGCAATGTGACCACTGTAGATCACGATGAGTCTTACTGATCACCTGTTTGTTGATCAATGGGCAGCAATGCTAAGAAAAAAACTGTTCTGGTGTTTTCTTGTATCAGAGTTTTTTGATAGAGTTGGTTTAAAAAAACGAGTTTGTGAGAGAAAACTGAGTCGAGGGTTGGCGTGTGCTGAATTTCTATAAACAGTTAATGCAGTATGGGAGGTAAAGAAGAATTTTTTTTATTTCATCCTTTCTTTAATTTTATTTTAAAGCTAACCCATCGCGAACTTTATTTCCAATTCTGACCCTTTTGGTCACGCCACTACCCGTGGCGTGACAAAACAACACTGTCACGCCAGCCCATTTCTGGTCAAAGTCTTGTCACGACACTGGTGGTGGCATGACAGTGATTGTTTGGTCACGCCACCACCAGTGGCGTGACAAAAAATGCGATTTTGGGGATTTATTCTGTGGCGTGATAGTGTTGTTTTGTCACACCACGGGTGGTGGCGTGACCAAAGGGATCAGAATTAGAAATAAAGTTTGCGAGGGGTTAACTTTAAAATAAAATTAAAAAAGAATTAAATAATAAAAAAATTTCGGTAAAGAAACATTATCTATTATTTTCTTGTCAGAATATGGGCTAGCGTTGTTTACGAGTCAGTACCATCTGAGTTAGAGCCGACAATTATATTACGATTATGTGGTGCATCCGGTCATCCAGAAATTAATGAACACATGACGAGGAGGATTACAATCAGGAGAAATCCATGGTTTTTGTGAAGGAGACACTACTTGATCTCGAGCCCTCGAGCCACCGAAGTATGGTGTAACTACGACTCCTCCAAATAGTCATATCTCTTGGTCCTGGCCACCTATGATACCCCATACTTCACTTAACAGTTGATTTTGTACGCAATATGCTTCTCCATCGTCGTCGCCGCCAGGAAGCCACTCTTCCTCCTTCTCAACCACCACTGCTGCCTGAAAGTCACATCGCCTTTTGAAGGCGACCTCACGCCTCTTGCCCTCTCCTCCCCGGCTGGAGGCACGCCGCTGCCAGGAAGTCACTCTTCCTCCTCCCTCTCGGCCGCCATTGCTGCCTGGAAGTCACGCCGCCACCGCTTGAAGGTGACCTAGCCGCGACCGTTGCTGCAGAGGAGTTCTTCGGCCGTTGCTCCCTCCCTTCCCCCAGGTGAGTTTGTGTTGCTTGCATACTTGCATTTTTTTCCTTTTGTAGTCCCTCTACATTATTTTTATTTTTAAATACATATATACTTGACGTATCGTCGTATTGGTGTTTTTAGGAAATAACGTTTCGCATTATTGTCGTATCCGTATCGCCGTACCGACATCCCATATAGGGGTAACGTAGCTGCCCACCTCAGCCTTTTGTGAAGATCAACACTAAATGGAGCCAGGGGCATAGCCAGCCCATGGCTAGGCCTTGGGCCAGCCCAGCTACGACCCAACTTGTGATCTTATATTTACATAGAATTTTTTTGTTTTGTTCACAAATTTCACATGAGAATTTGAGCTGGGCCTCGGGCCACTGCCTCGAAGGCCCGAGGCCGAGCTCGCCACTGAACAGAGCAATTCGTTTATCCGATTATCGGGCGGGAGCTGGAAGCGTTGCTTGTAATGATTGCGGAGCATTTCTGGGTGCTTACTATATATGCTACCCTAGAGTAAGCGATCCACTTGTTATCGAGGCTCTCTCCCATGCCACGACGGTATTTAGGGCTATACGAAGGTTATTTTGGAAACCAATTGTCTCTTTGTAATACCCTAAAATAGGATTCGGGAGAAAACCTAAAGATTTAAAGGAAACGAGTAATTAGAAATCGATCCAGGAGAAGGACCTTCTGGAAAATAATTAAAAGGGTGGGAGAAGAAGGGGTTTAACGCAAAACTAAGGCAACCTGGGCCTGGGCTTCGGCCCATAAGGCCTTTTTGGTGGCCGGCCAAGGGGGGGAGGCACCCCTTTTCTCCCCCCAAACCCTAGCCGCCCCTACCCCCTCCCCCTCTCCCTTGCGCCCCTCCCCTCCCCTAGGCAGCCGCCCCTCCTCCTTGTGCGCCCCTCCCTGGTCAAGCACCTCCCTCCCTATGTCTCCCCGCTGTCCGGCAAGGCGCGACCTCCTCCCGCTAGTCGTCCAAGGAAGGAGACGCGAAGGATCGCGCGTGTGGTGGCCGGCCAAGGAAGGAGAAGGAGGAGGAGGAGAGGAAAGGGTGGTGGTTCTTGGGCGGCATCCTGGTCATCAGCGTTCGTCAAGGGTAACCCCGGATTCCCCCGAGTAGATGCATCTTTTGATTGTTGTAGCAATGTCGGTATTTCTGTCTCCTCAGGACAGATCGCGTTAGACAGACGTTTTGATGTAGTTAAGTGCGGATTCAGTCTTGGGCTTCTCCTAGAGAGTTGTAGAGGACGTCAATAGCTTTCGATGAAGTGCTAGATCATATTATTTGGACCCCTGTAGCAAAAGTTATGAATTTATTGGTGCGGCTGTTCTGCAACCCTGTCAGTTTCTGGACAGGTTTTAGTGATCTGACCTTTGCGATCAGTTAAAGGGAGAATTAGAGGATCTCAGTATAACGAAAGTTGTAGATAATTGTCGTAGCTTTCAGGAAGCACAAGAACGCGAAATTTGGGTAAACGAGCTGAAAGTTATGTTAGTTTTAGTGCTCTGTCCAGAAAGGGTGACGTGAAATCGATGTTTTGTTAATTAATTTAAAAGTGATTTTAGATGGCCGAATCAGGAGGCTCACCAACTAGGTTTAGTTGGGAAATTTGATTACCTTTCAATGAAGTCCAAGAACACCTAATTTGGACCACTGTACGGAAAGATATGAATTTTAGAACTTGACTGTTCACAGAGGGCATTTCAGTACCTAAGAAAGCGGGTCGAGATCGCGTTGCAATCTGTTACTTGATGTGTTCGCCATATAATTCATGTTTTTCGTTGCTGGGGTCTTAGTTTGTATTCTTAATGTATTAGGTGGGGATTGGTACCGAGGCAGCACCGTCTTCACGTCCTCCATTCGCACGCGTTAAGGCAAGTGCATTGTTTGTTACTTGGTTGTGATTGATTGGCCATGTTTGTATGTTTTCGATACATGATAGTGTAGCAAGATTGCTGGCATGATGATTGTTTCAAGTATGGTGGTTGCTCCAAGTATGACTATGCTTTACGATGGTATGATGTTGTCGTCTTTTGGTAAATTGATGATGAGTAAAAGATAAGCAAGTGCAATGTGGTTTGATTGATTGGCTATATTGTGTGTTATTTGATATATGGTTGCATAGCAAGATGGTATAATTGATGAATGTTTAAGTTTGGTTATTGCTCAAATGATGCTTATGCTTTACTATGGTTCAATGTGGTAGTCTTTTGGTAAGATTGATGATGAATGAGAGTTGAGCATTTGCATATTGAGAACATATTGAGGCTTGGTCACGCGGTGACCAAGTATGTTTCACTTGAGAACCCCGTCATGAATGTGACGGGCCGAGATCCTCACTCGTGGAGTGTGGGCTTGAGGTCCCGTTACTTTGCGGAGTAACGGGCAATTGGTCCTGTGCGTGCGCGCAAGAGAGCATGGGTATCTTGGCGTGATGCGCATACTGCGCATTACAGTGTAATGTACACAGAAAGTTAAAGATAAAAGTCCTTGAGCATTGCATTTGCATACACGATGTTCTAATGTTAATCTCCTTTACATGTGTGTTATTGCCATGGTTTCTTAATGTACTTGCTGAGTCTATGGACTCACTCTTGCTTTATTGTTGTTTAGGTACCAGACAGAATGACATGCATGGGGAAAGTAGGCGCTAGTCACACACATACCACATGAACTAAATAAGGATGAATGATCTTCAGAGAATGATTGATCTTTGAATATTATGATTTGTTTTATGCTATGGATTAAATGTAATAATGAGGAGTAGTGGAGTTTTATACCTCTCTAGTTATGATGGATTCTTAGCATGTTTCTGATTATCCTTTGATGTCTTGGAATGGAAGTTTAATTAATATTTGATTATCCTGTGTTGGAACCTTCATGTAAATAACTTTACAAGGGAGGTTCTGCCAAAATTTATTAGAATTGTCTTCCTTAGAGTTTTTTTTAGAGTTTGTTTAGTAGCATTCCAGGTTCATGACGGACTGGGGTGTTACAGTTGGTATCAGAGCGGGCAGTAGGTCCGTGGCGATTGGATTTACAACCTAGGCAACTTGAATTGCTGAAATTTTGTAATGGTTAATGAACTTATAAACCTGACACACTGGTGCACAGGAGGATGGGATGGGTCAAGCATTGCATTTACGCATCTGTTGAGTTGTATTAATGATTCCTGTTTTGAGATGATCGATATATCTATAGTATAATACTATGGTTATTATGGGTGGGGGTAACCCATGTTGAGAGGTGGAGGTAGTGGTTGTGGTCCTGGGCTATACCAGGTTACACCACCTGTTCGTGGTATAGGAATAGCGAAGTATCCACATGAGAGATCGTAGTACTGAGCGTTTGGTAGCGAGTAGACTTAAAAGAGTTGTTCTCTTCCCTGAATTTGAATTTGGTCAACTCTTATCCAGTTGAGATTGATGAGTTTCTCTTGGGTTATTCATTCTTGTCGTTGATAGGTTACTTTGAGAAAAGTTGATGTGTTTCCATTGGTTTACTTTGCCCCTTAAAGCATTTATTGTTTTCCCAATGTTGAGTTAATCTTATGTCACTGAATTTGGTTAATTGTAAAGATTGGCCTTTGTGTTGGAGTTCTGTTTGTCTTATTGGAAAACATGACCCATTTATTTCACTTGATGTTTTTGGTTAATAAAAGTTTCGTTTTGCATGTCCTTTAGTACAAGAAAGCTTTGAATCAATGTAACTCCCTTGGGTATTTAGTGTTGAAGTTGAATGGTTCTCTTTTATGAAAGAAAATATTAAATTCTTTAGCGATGTCTTCTTGTGGTTAAGATGGAGGTTATAAACAAAGAAATTGATGGGAATGATATGTGTTATCAGGTGAGGTCTGCAGAGTGTGTGCATGATCGATCATAACTAAGATCCTTCAAAGGAAAGCTCATAAATTTGAAAGTGTCTTGTAGTAGTTCTTGATGAGCCGTGGTTAAGAGTACAACTATACCTAATTGTAAACCGTAGAGTTAACAAGAAGTGTGGAACATTGATGAATTGAGTTGATCATTAAGAGTGATACATTTGGTAAACTTCTTTGGTAAATTGGATTAACGGATCGCAATGGATTAACCTAACCGTTTGGGATGGTTAAGTACAAAAGGAGTTAGATTATTGTGTTAGTGGATACTAATCTTGGAGTAACCCTTGGTGGATGTTTAGTGATTGTATGTAATTGTTAGGTGCAATTATTGACTATTAAAGTTTGGTGTTGAGCTTTACTAAGAGAAAAATTGATGGGATTTAATAGATGAACAATAATTACATGATGGTAGAACTATCGGATAATAGTATGTCATTGATGGAAGGGCTTTGGAATAACCTTTTAAATTGTGTAGTTAGTTCCTCTAAAATAAAGTGGTTGTTGTAGTGAGGGTGTAAGAATCAGTATGCACTCATTTGAGGATGAGATGATAAAGGGGTACGTAACATTTTGGTGAGCCTTGGTGGCTAATAAGGGAAGAGTTAAGGATAACGAATCTTGTTAAGAGTGAATTATTCTTGGTGTTGATAAGACTGTCCACAAGAGATTGTGACGCGTCGGAGTGGTGATGATTCTTCTAGAAGAAAAAAAATAAGTCGATTGCTTTTCGTAGTATCGGATAAATGAAATGTTTGGAGTTTGGCATTCTTGATCCTTTGGTTGTTCATGATTTATGTCGTAGATGATATTAGTTTGACCAATGAGGCGTATTGGAAGGTTCTATTTAGTTCTTAAGTGATTAATGTGATTTGGTTTTAAAGGTACTACCTGTTTGGGTTGACAAGTAATGATGTAATCAAAGAAAACTGCTTTAATTGTTGACGGAAAATGAGTACCATAAGCATTTGAGGTTGGGGTTGAGAATTGTAATTTGCAACCTTTACGTCGTTCTGACTTAAGAGTTTCTTGGGTTTCCTTAGCAATGTTTATTATGATTTATGGAGGTTTGAAAATTCCTTCTTGTGGGACATGTGCCCACAACTGTGGACTTGTGTTTTGTTTTTTTTGAGATCATTGCTATTTGATTGTTACTCTTGGTCTCGTGCTCATTTCGACGAGCAAAGTTTGCTTGTGTGTTGAACCTTGTATTTGTTTGTTTCTTCCTTTTTGAGAAAGGATTTAACCTACTTGTGTTGCCAAGTCTAATAGAGAGTATTATGGTGACTGGTTGGAGGTGGACAAGTATATGGTAGTGGTGAGATTTTGGGAACGAGTCTATGTGAAGAACAGTAGAAGGTGTATTGGTTTTGACCTATAACTTCTTTGAGAGAATTTTATGGAATGATTGTCATTGGGAAACAACTGATTAGTGTTTCGACTAGTGGAACCTAAGGCGAATTATGATCCAGTAACCTTTGTCGATGTTGGAATATTGGGATTAACGAAATTATGGACTCTTGATAAACTTATCAGAGTATCGCAATTGGATACTTAATATGATTGTGCAGAAGAGTTTTGATGGTGAAGGTTAATGAGAGTAGCGGTGTGGAGAAACCTAAGCGTTGTGCTAATTAATGGGATAGCAGGAATAGTTGAGTATTGTCAAGTGTGACTTGGTCTCAGTGAGTAACCCTATAGGAGTTAGATTATCTCTAAGGATAACTTGGTCAAGAATTTATATATTCATTTATTGACGTTAGTGATTGAGTATGTTTGAATCCTGATCAATCAGTTAGGGTATTGTGAGTGGGTATATTGTGGTCAAGTAGCTGCATTTGATTGGTATAGATTAGAGAAGGTCTAAGATTGGTAAGATGAATCGCCTTGGGCGATTATTTGATTAGTAAGGAATGTGGACATAATGACCTGAGATTATTGTTGGGTGTATGAAATTTTGGTCATCGGGTTTGAGGGTTACGTATCAAGTATACCGAACATTCATTGTAAGAGTCGTAGAGGTTGAATTGGGCTTTGTATATTTTTTTTATACTAGCATCTTGGTTCCCAGGATTAGGTTCCAAGAGTTATGGTGATCTCTGAAAGCAGTAAATGAGAGTGAATGTGGGAGTTTCAAGTTGTTTATCTTTAAAAGTATGAGGGATATGATGGTAGGTGAAACCTACAAGGAATTGCGTTGGGAATTGTTTTGTCAAAGTATTCATTTGGTAGAAAGGTTAGCTAGAGTGTGATATTGTGAATTGGAAGAGTCTCCCAGTATAAGTGTGGATCTTGTGTTCGGATGAACATAGCTTTGAGGTTGCCAATTTAAAAGAATTGGGTTAATGTGTCACGCGATGATTTGGGATCCTATGGTTTAAGAGAAAGTTAAATTCTTAAAAGAAAGACTGTGGAAAAAAAAAGTGATCTTGGATAGTGAGATATTCTCTTAGTTCTTGTTTGAACTATGTGCTTTTGACTGATGTCAATTACCAATTGAGTTGGTTCTTGTCAGTAAGTGTGAATCCTTTTAGTTAAGAAAAAGAAAGGGAATGGTTAATCCGGTTATTTGAGTGTTTCGCTTTTGTCTTTGGTGGCATTTATTTCTAAACTGTCTACTTGAAAAGTGGAGAAGTTTTCTTGTTAAACCCATTGATTTTGGTTTGGTCTCTTCTAAGGGAAAATGGTTTTGAGTTGATTGCTTTAAGACTCTTATGGTTTCAGTTGGGAACTGTTGTGCGTACCTGGTTAAAAGAGGTGCTCATTGTCAAAGTTAATAAATCGACTGATCCAAATATCAAGAGTTTGTGTGTTATGCACAAGTTTTGTGGTTTGGTACCAAAGGGAATGTTGCCCCAAGGTACCTTGGTTGTATCTGGAAGTTGTGGAGATTTGGGAGATAGCGTATCACTAGGACCATTTGGAGTCCTGGTGTGTAGCACGGAATGATTTGTTTGACCTTTTGTCGAGGGAGTATTGGAGAAATCTGGAGGGTAAAGTTTCCCTAGAATAGTTGACCCACGGGTAAGACCGTGCCTTCGAGGCGTGTCCGTGAGTGACTCTTGAAAGGTTTGGACAAGTAGTAAGGCGTAGCGTGTCAGACGTCAAGGTGTTTTGTCATCGCGATCAGAGAGAGGCCACTTGGGAATTTGAGTCTGCATGCGCGAGCAATATCCGGAGTTATTCACAGCAGTTCATGACAATGTTAATAAGTTTTAGTTGTGATCAACTCTTTGGCGTAACGTGATTAGAATTCGGGACGAATTCGGTTTAAGGAGGTAGAGTGTAATACCTAAAATAGGATTCGGAGAAAACCTAAAGATTTAAAGGAAACGAGTAATTAGAAATCGATCCAGAGAAGGACCTTCGGAAAATAATTAAAGGGTGGGAGAAGAAGGGTTTAACGCAAAACTAAGGCAACTGGGCTGGGCTTCGCCCATAAGGCCTTTTGGTGGCCGCCAAGGGGAGGCACCCCTTTCTCCCCAAACCCTAGCCGCCCTACCCCCTCCCCTCTCCTTGCGCCTCCCTCCCCTAGGCAGCCGCCTCCTCCTTGTGCGCCTCCTGGTCAAGCACCTCCTCCCTATGTCTCCCGCTGTCCGGCAGGCGCGACCTCCTCCCGCTAGTCGTCCAAGGAAGGAGACGCGAAGGATCGCGTGTGGTGGCCGGCCAAGGAAGGAGAAGGAGGAGGAGGAGAGGAAAGGGTGGTGGTTCTTGGGCGGCATCCTGGTCATCAGCGTTCGTCAAGGGTAACCCCGGATTCCCCCGAGTAGATGCATCTTTTGATTGTTGTAGCAATGTCGGTATTTCTGTCTCCTCAGGACAGATCGCGTTAGACAGACGTTTTGATGTAGTTAAGTGCGGATTCAGTCTTGGGCTTCTCCTAGAGAGTTGTAGAGGACGTCAATAGCTTTCGATGAAGTGCTAGATCATATTATTTGGACCCCTGTAGCAAAAGTTATGAATTTATTGGTGCGGCTGTTCTGCAACCCTGTCAGTTTCTGGACAGGTTTTAGTGATCTGACCTTTGCGATCAGTTAAAGGGAGAATTAGAGGATCTCAGTATAACGAAAGTTGTAGATAATTGTCGTAGCTTTCAGGGAAGCACAAGAACGCGAAATTTGGGTAAACGAGCTGAAAGTTATGTTAGTTTTAGTGCTCTGTCCAGAAAGGGTGACGTGAAATCGATGTTTTGTTAATTAATTTAAAAGTGATTTTAGATGGCCGAATCAGGGAGGCTCACCAACTAGGTTTAGTTGGGAAATTTGATTACCTTTCAATGAAGTCCAAGAACACCTAATTTGGACCACTGTACGGAAAGATATGAATTTTAGAACTTGACTGTTCACAGAGGGCATTTCAGTACCTAAGAAAGCGGGGTCGAGATCGCGTTGCAATCTGTTACTTGATGTGTTCGCTTATATAATTCATGTTTTTCGTTGCTGGGGTCTTAGTTTGTATTCTTAATGTATTAGGTGGGGGATTGGTACCGGAGGCAGCACCGTCTTCACGTCCTCCATTCGCACGCGGTTAAGGCAAGTGCATTGTTTGTTACTTGGTTGTGATTGATTGGCCATGTTTGTATGTTTTCGATACATGATAGTGTAGCAAGATTGCTGGCATGATGATTGTTTCAAGTATGGTGGTTGCTCCAAGTATGACTATGCTTTACGATGGTATGATGTTGTCGTCTTTTGGTAAATTGATGATGAGTAAAAGATAAGCAAGTGCAATGTGGTTTGATTGATTGGCTATATTGTGTGTTATTTGATATATGGTTGCATAGCAAGATGGTATAATTGATGAATGTTTAAGTTTGGTTATTGCTCAAATGATGCTTATGCTTTACTATGGTTCAATGTGGTAGTCTTTTGGTAAGATTGATGATGAATGAGAGTTGAGCATTTGCATATTGAGAACATATTGAGGCTTGGTCACGCGTGACCAAGTATGTTTCACTTTGAGAACCCCGTCATGAATGTGACGGGCCGAGATCCTCACTGCGTGGAGTGTGGGCTTGAGGTCCCCGTTACTTGCGGAGTAACGGGCAATTGGTCCTCGTGCGTGCGCGCAACGAGCATGGGCATCGGCGGCGATCGCATACTCTGCATTACAGTGTAATGTACACGAAAGTTAAAGATAAAAGTCCTTGAGCATTGCATTTGCATACACGATGTTCTAATGTTAATCTCCTTTACATGTGTGTTATTGCCATGGTTTCTTAATGTACTTGCTGAGTCTATGGACTCACTCTTGCTTTATTGTTGTTTAGGTACCGAGACAGAATGACATGCATGGGGAAAGTAGACGCTAGTCACACACATACCACATGAACTAAATAAGGATGAATGATCTTGAGAGAATGATTGATCTTTGAATATTATGATTTGTTTTATGCTATGGATTAAATGTAATAATGAGGAGTAGTGGAGTTTTATACCTCTCTAGTTATGATGGATTCTTAGCATGTTTCTGATTATCCTTTGATGTCTTGGAATGGAAGTTTAATTAATATTTGATTATCCTGTGTTGGAACCTTCATGTAAATAACTTTACAAGGGAGGTTCTGCCAAAATTTATTAGAATTGTCTTCCTTAGAGTTTTTTTTAGAGTTTGTTTAGTAGCATTCCAGGTTCATGACGGACTGGGGTGTTACACTCTTGGGATGCAGAAGAGGAACCAGTCCCTAGTAGCTTGCATCCTAGATGTAGTTTGAGAGTTAATTAGTGTGGATATCATGGGGATATGCTCATGATCTTAGAATGATGTTACAATTAACAATAGCATTGAGGGTTTGCGGAAACACTCGTTTTTGGCAAAGTTTAGGATTTTTGGTCTGACTGACTTTGTGATGAATGTTGATTTGATTGGCTAATTGATTTTGGGATAAGTCATATCCTTATTTGTCTTTGCATATGAGTTGCATATTGCATGATTTGAGCTAACGTGGGTCAAGTTGTGAAGAACTTGTTTCCGAAGACGAATTCTCTGTCTATTGCTGTGCAGGTGGCTTGCACGTCAACGACGGTCAACGGCGAGGAGGATCGGGACTAAGCTTGGAGAGCTGAGGTCTAGAACGATCATGGATGCCGGGTGAGGTCAAGTGACTCAAGTGTGGCGCAGAATGGACGAGGATGATCGAACGGGTAGTTTGATACAGCTGGTTGGATCAAGCGGCACAGGGGTAGGTGCAAGTGCCTTGGTGGTTCAGGTGGGATTCGGACGGGAGAGACTTGCCGACATGATGAGAGCCGTTGATCAACTTACTGTTGGAAATATGCCCTACAGGCAATCATAGAGATGATTATATTTCATTATGTTCATAATATTTGATAATATGTTATCTTGTTCCTTGAATGAATCATCAGTTATATAGATCAATGAGTATGTGACTTGTTGGTGAAACTCTTTATCTTATATGATGTCGTTCTAAAAGTATCCCTGGTCGAATGTCACTGGTCGGAACACCAGTGACTCTACGACCAGTACATGTATTGATTGATGACCATGTTTCACCGGTCATGGATATAGAGATATCGAATCAATAATGTGGATACATGTTAGAGAACATAGTGTTGGATAAGATCCACCTTGAGATACTATTGACATTGTTATGATTCTATGTGTCGTTAGTTGGTCTCAAGCAATGATGATGTATAATCCTTAGACCTGAGATCAGCATAGTTTCCTACATATGTAATAGCACTCTTAGGGGTTGCCAAACGCTACTCCGTAACTCGGTAGTTATAAAGGTAGCTTTTGGGTATGCTATGAAACATACGGAGGAATGTGACTGGTCGGATATATGATTTGCCCCTCCTAACATAACGGGAGAGATGTCTCTGGGCCCCTCGTTGTGGTTGAATAAAGAAAGTGCATGACCATACTACTAGTGCTCGAAGTGTCGACCACATGAAGTTATTCGACACTTGATCGAGAAAGTATTGAACAGTCCATGGATGACATATTATCTCACCTGGAGTTCAACCAGATGTCGTGAAGAAAAGGGAGAATACACAAGTAGGTCGTTCAATTGCCGAGGTCGTAGACTGGTCGAAGTCGTATGGAGATACGACCTAGTCGAAGACTACTTGAACATAATCACCAACTGGTCGTAAGGAGTTGCAAACTGGTCGTAGTTAGATACTAACTGGTCGTAAGGAGTTACGAACTAGTTGTAACTAATTATGAACCGGTCGTGACTAAGTACGAGCTGATCGTAACTGATAAGGACCTGGTCGTAGATCATATTGCATTAAGGTTCGTCCGATATATTCTGTGTGTGTTCGGAAATCGTTATGTGCTGCTAGGTACCGCTGACGACTCGTGACCGGGAAAGAGTTTCCGAGTCACAACTGATTACACACGAACCTATAGGGTCACATACTTAAAGGGCTAGAATTTGATTTGGATGGTGATCCGAATTCTTATAGGCCACGAGTTCCTAATGGGCCTTCTGTTCGGGATCCATTATGGATGCCTATATATAGAGGGGCGGTGGCATGGGGTGAGGTGATCGATCAATCTTTCTGAAAGAAATCCTGAAACCCTAATAGCCACGCTCTCCTCAACCACGCCGTCGGCGCTAGCACTCCTGCGCGTGGTGTCCCTGCCCCGTACGTGTGGATATCTTGGAGGTGTTGTTGCGAAGCATCAACACTAGGACGATCCGCGACTCACAACGTTCATCGGAGTAGGAGGAGAAGGCGCGCGGCAAGTACGACTACGACTGCTTCAACTCGCTACATCGACTCTACTTCCGCTACGAGTCGGCGTGTCTAGTGGTAATCTCGTGATCTATTACTAGCGGAGGTTCCTTGGTTGCACGGTAAAATTTTTGTTCGTGCTATCGTAGCCTTCCCGCAATCCATCAGTGGTATCAGAGCCATCCCGTTTAGTTATAGATTCGGATTAGATGCATACGGTGATGTGCGGGGGGTCATAGATGTGATCTATTTCTATTTCTGTTGGTCGTTCTATGTGATAGACCGTTCTTGGCGATGGTCGATATGATCGTCCATGCGCGGTGGTGGTAAGGTGATTGATGATCGTTATTCTGTGATCGTGTGTTCATGGTCGTATCACGACTTGCCTCTACCGGTCGGGTTTCCACCATCGGGGCAGACAGTGATCGTAAATCCATGGAGCACGCGAAGATCAATCTAGTTGATCGAATCAGAGTTGCGATCGGAAAGGGTTAATGTGATTAATCCAATGCGATTTACATGGACGGAGCAGTAGATTTACATGGACGGAGCAGTAGATTTGATCTACATGGACGGAACCGCCGAGCAGGACCTTGGAATATAGATAGGGTTCCCGCCCTTTTGGTGTGGGTTGCCACTCCTATGGATTAGGACCTTAACTTGGTTTAAGTATTGCTAATTCACGCCATACGTTAGATAGAATGCGATTCTATGCCTAACTTGTTTTTGCAGGATTTTATGAATAGTATGACCCGTAATGTATGAGATGCATGTATGTGTGTAATGTTCATGACCTGCATGTCATGCTTATTGCAGCCCAAGGCTGTCTATATTTGTATAACGGCCTGCGTGTCGACTTGTGATGTCTTTTCACCCTTTGTATTTTATCACTAGTGCTATTAGCAGTAATGGCTTAGTGGGAGTACTTAGAGGTTTTGGCTACCTAGAAATATGGCGCACAGGAAGCACAGTGATGGAGATCACCTTGTGGAAGGGTCATACTATATCACAACACAATATGATTGTCTGTGAATGCCTTTCTTTTGTTTATTTATTTCTATGCATGTTATTTAATTGCTTTGAATGCTCTTGACATGGTAGAAGTAAAATTCCCTCACTTAATATTGAGTTAAAATTGATGTCCTCCCAATTTGCTGCACCATCCAAAGTCTTGTATTTTAATGGTAGGTCTTGCCAAAGCAGAGTGCCATTAACTCTCCTTGACTAGATGGGTTTGTGTCAGACACTTACACGCTTAGCATTGGTCTAACTTGACAAGGTCATTAAGGTTATTCCCAGGTAGAAGACTTAGATTTTGAAGAGACCTTTGCTCCTGTAGCCAGATTAGAAGCTATTTGCTTTTTGCTAGCTTTTGCATCTTCTAAGGGTTTTAAACTTTTTCAAATGGATGTCAAAAGTGCTTTTCTTAATGTTTTCTTAAACTTTTGACTTTTAAAATTTCAAAAATTCAAATAAAGCAATGAAACTCTATCAAATTTTAGAAAATCCAATAAAATGATAACTTTATTTTATTTTATTTTGGTAACATTACTTTGGGATGTTATAAACTACCCCCTTAAAAGAATCTCATCCCCGAGATTCGGAGTGGCTAGAAAGAAAACTGGGAATACAAGGTTTTCAACTGGAGTTTTTGTCGTCCACATTCTGCTCATCATCTGACAGAACTTGAGCTGTGACATTGCACAAACGTCCTTGTCCGCACTCGCGCTTCTCGCTTGCTTGTATGATGTTGACTTGAGGTTGTTGGATTTGTCGCTCGCCGCTTCTTTGGATATTTACTAGCGAAATGCCCAACCTCATGGCAATTGAAGCACGTGATGCCTGCAACATATGAAGGGTCCTTTTGTGCCTGGTCACCATCAGATGTATTGTAGGGCTCCAAGTTAACTGGGTTTTCTGCTGTTGGCTGGAACTTGACTTGATACGATGAAGTTCCTCTAGTTCTAGGAAAATTTCCTGAGTTGAACTTCTGTGCAGCCATTCTTCTCTTGCGATTCTCCATCTCCCGGTGCTTGCCTTCTTGACGAATCGCCTTGTCGACTAGCTGCTGGAAGTCAGAATAGTCCTGGGAAATCAGCTGAATGGACAAATCATCATTGAGACCTTCTAGGAATCTTTCCGCTTGTCTTCATCCTTTGCACCATCTTTAGGTGCATATCATGCCAGTTGATTGAACTTGTGCAGGTACTCATTCACAGAGAGGTTGCCTTGGCGCAGCGAATGAAATTCCTTCTTCTTGAGGGTCATCATGCCTGCAGGAATATGTGCACGCCGGAAGGCTCGCACAAACTCAGCCCAGGTGATGGACTGATCCTCATCGTTAGCTAAGCTGTAGTTGTCCCACCATTCTGCAGCTGGCCCCATGAGCTGGTGCGAAGCAAACAACACCCTCTCACGATCAGTGCACTCGGCGATGTCCAACTTCTTACTAATCGCCCGGAGCCAATCATCTGCATCCATGGGTTCGGTACTGCTTGAAAAAGTTGGTGGTCGCATCCTCATAAATTCTGACATACTAGTCCTTTGGGATAGTGGAGTTGGAGTTGGAGCTTGGGAAGATGTAGCTTGTTGGGCTTGATTGTTGTTGATGGACTGAGAGAGCGGTTCGATTAGACGGTTTTGATTGGCCATCATTTGTTGCCACTCTGGTTCATTGATTTGGGCACTTCCATCGTTGTTGGTGTTGGCTCCAGTTCCTGAGTGACGAGTGTTCACCATCTGCTGGTTACTCCAGAGAGTTAGGGAAGGAAACAAAGGATAGGGAAGAGACAAATAAGAAAACTAAGTGTGAGAACCCGCATAATTAAGCTAAGCTAATCTAGCAGTAGTTTGTAGTTGGCGTTAATCTTTTCGTTAAGTTCTTGTCTCTGTAGTAGCTCAATCAGCATCATTCATTCATTTCTTGCATCTAGACAATAAATCATAAAGCATCATTAAAATCATCGTCATCGTCATGGTATTTATCATTATCATCATGCATCACCGCAACCATTTCATATCTTGTAGGAGTGCATAATAGAATTACATTTCATTGTTATAGCATTCATTTCAATCGAAACCCTCCTTGCCATTTCACCTATCCATCTTCGTAACCGATGTAGCACAGCCCAGTAGTTGAGCCATTCCCCTTGTACCATCTCTACACTCTTCCCTGTTCATCCAAGCCAGCACAACAAGCACAGCTGAACATTCTCCCTGCTCTATCTCTCAGCCCTCCCACTGTTCCCTCTGCCTTATCCCGAGCGGCACAGCAGGCCTTCTCCAGACTTCCATCGCCACCTCCACAGCAGCCGCATTTCTATGCCATCTCCAACCGAACCCCCCTCCTCTCCAGAAGCACCAAGAAGCCAGAAGCCAGGCGCCCAAGGAGGTTGGAACAGGTAAGCTAAGGCGACGCGGCGGCGTGACCTCTGAACATAGCGACCAGGAGGACTTCACCCAAGTCATCAAGAAGGCGACCCTTCCCCTCCACTGCTGGCAGCCACTACTTCATCATCCCAGATTTCAGCATCAACTCCCACCCCTCAAACCAACCAAATCCCCAAGCATCAGGTAACCCTTTCCCAAACACCCCCCTGCAACCACCTTGCTACTCATCTGAGCATCTCACCGCAGTTCCCAATATCTCAACCAGAGCAAGAGAGAGATCTGAGAAGAAAGAACCTCAGTAGATCTTGGTAGCTTCTCATCTTGTCCACCCTACCTCCTTCCTCCATTTAGCATCAACCAGCATAAGCAAGATTTTGTGCTAATTAATCTAAGGAAGGGAGTAGAGTGAGAAAGAGAGCCGGGTTGCAGCACATGGTGCTGTGTAGCAGCGCCGGCGGCCGTAGGCCGGGCCGGCCGAGTGGGCAGAGGCGATGCTGGCCTTCGGCCGCACCGAGGAAAGGAGGCGCAAGGGGTGGAGCAGGCCGGGTGACGCAGGTGGGGTGGAGACCGAATCGGAGCAGCGCAGCGCCGTGGAGGAAGCAGGAGGCCGGGTAGAGCCGAGCTAGGTGCTGGCAGTAGGAGTTGATGGAGCACGTGAGACCCAGAGCTGAGGAGGCGCCGGCCACAGGGCAGAGGCGGCGCAAGAAGGTAGCTGGACCAGAGCTGGCGGCGGAAGAGAGCAGCAGGGGGTGATGGCGCCAGGAAGATGGAGGGGGAAAGAAGGAGTAGCAGTCGGGGAGAAGAGCTGCGCCAGGGAGTGCGCCAGGGAGGAGTGTGGCTGGGAAGATGTAGTCGGCTGGGAGTAGAGGCGCCTGGGGTTTGTTGCGGCTGGAAGTGGGAAGATGAGAGAAGAAATAAGAAGAGAAGGGGAAGAAGCTCCAGGGAATTTCGACTGAAGGGGTGGGGGGTTGTCGGCTGTGAAGTGAGGAGAGAGAAGAGATTAGGTTAGAAAGAAAGGTTAGGGTTAGGATTAGGGTTAGATTAGAGTTTTAGCTTCGTGTTGGTAATTTTCAGAAGAATTAGCGAGGTAGATTATATTGTTTTATGCTAGTAGCCTGAGTAGGATAATTAATTTTGTTCGCGTTTAGCTAATCTCTGCAGAAGTAGAATTGTATCTGGAGTTTTTGTTGAATGGTTAGTGTGATCGCTAGTAGTAGTCTAGTCGGCACGTGTAGATGCCTTGTCAGGCATTGATCCTGTTGTTATTAGACCGTAAGTCAGCCGCAACGGGAGAGTGCTAACTGAGCGAGAACTCGGCAGATCTTGTTTAACTAAAACTTCTACTAACCTTTATACTACTAGTATTACCCAAAGCCAGCAGTCTATTTATTCTTCCTTGTGCGTACTATCGCTTTATTTCAGAGGACGATCCCACGCCGAGGGGAGTAGTTAATCCAGAGTTCTTCGTCGACGACCTCTTCTACAGTTCTTCAGGCAAGCGATCCTCTTGAACATGAATCTAGCTATTTTTAACTGTAAACTGTATTTACTATATCATATACAATATTGCATCAAAACTATTTCTCAAAACTCAAAACATTTAAATGAAGATGATGAGGAAAGAAAGGAATGATATGATGAGTAATGAATGAGATGAAGGATGATGTATTATTATGGCTGGTAAAGGGGGCCTGTGGCAAGGATGAGAGAGGGCAAGAGGTGGGACCCCTTTACATATGGTTATTATATAAGGACCAACAACACTCTTGCTCGGTCAGAAGCCGTATTTGAGTACCAACCATTCTCTCATTTCGATGAGCAGAAAATGCTACCAAATTACGTAATTATGCTCTCCACAACAGGTAAGTATATATGTGTGTGTGTGTTATGACAGAAGCAGGCGCTATAGCGCTAGGTGGAGTGTTGGGTGCAGAGAGGATGAACTGGCCCAACCAACCTTACCAGAACTCGGTGGGGACCAGGTCGTCACCGACGGAGGTAATGGTTGGAGAAATTAATCACGTAATCTGGAAAACGTTCTGTATTCTGAACTCGAAGTCGCATCAAAGGAAATGCGATGGACCTAGCTCAAGAAGAGCTCAGAATAGTTATGGGTAAAGTGGTACAAGCTGCTGTGATGCTATATCAAATCATGAATTCATGCCGGTCTCCTGGATTGGAGTCTACGGGAACCGCTAGGGGTCTTTCTTCTCTCCGAGTGACTAGTAGTCTTTTCAGAATAAAATTTTGCCACCTATTGTTTTAAAGAGTTATGTATTTTCAGAATCAGAGATGAGCTAGAAAATGAAGTAAAGAACCAGAGATGAGTCATAAGTGCATTTTTGCTATTAATGCTTGCTGAGTACATTAATTTGTACTCAACCTTGCTAGTATTCTCCTTTGTAGATCCTAGTCCGGCCGGGAGTCATCCCGAGTGGGACGAGGGAGTTGCAGATGCAGATGAGGCCACAGGAGACGAGGGCGTTAGCTACGAGGAGCAGGGCGAGGTGGAGCCCGTATCCGACGAGTGGGACTTTTAGGAGACCTGTACCTCGGGGCAGGCAAGAGATGAAGACTAGTCCTTTTGTAGCTGTTTAATTATCTGTAATAAGAACCATAGCCTTGCGTGGCTACTACTGTAATAAAGATGTGCAGTTACTAGCTTATTGTTCTGCTACGTGACTCTGGTAAGGATTACTATTTGTCGGAATGGTGTTCTGCCGTACAGACAAATAGTAATCCGTTTGCTTAAGTGTGATTATCCTCTGGGATAATGACACGGGGCGCCGCACTAAGGCGATAGAGTAAAATAACACTCCCAAACGAAAGAACCAACTTAAAAGCTTTTCAGACAAACTTCACACAACGTTGTAGAGTCCTTGTTGTGCTTGTTGAGAAAGGTGATGTTGTGCTTCACTTTGTAGAGTCCGAGCAGCAGGTTGCGGATATTTTCACTAAAGCGCTTGATTCTTCTCGCTTTGCTACTTTGCGGGGAGAGTTAGGGGTTATTAGTCCTCTTGGCCTGTTTTGAGGGGGAGTTTGCTCTTTTGTATTCATTGTATCATAATGCATTTTAAAATCAACAACTTGCTTGTAATATAAATTCTTGGAGCTTTGATTATTATCCTTGTATGACATGATTTCATACTTTATACCCTGCCATGTCTTGTGCTAGTTTGCTAGACTTCTTTTATGGCTTTTCATGTATAGCTTAGCTTTTGCCATGCTAGCTTTATTATCTGTGAGCAAATTGAATCAAAATATGACTTGTTGGATCGTGTGACTAGTTTAGCTATAGTGATCCTCTTGTGATTCACGCCATGTCATATAGGCTAAATTGAGTCTTGAACTTTCCTCGAGTTTTAAATTGTGCTATGATAGTTCTTAAGTCAAGCAAATGAAAAATGAGCTTTTCTGTGCGAAAAAACTGATCTCACCAATTCTTTCTCATGAGACGGCTTGCCATTGCACTAGGCATGAACTCAGGGGGAGTTTTGGATGACCTAGATCACTCTCTTAGGCTTTTTGCTTCGGATGGTCGCGGCAAGGCTTGAGATCTAGCACAATGCTAAGAAAACAAATTGTCATTTGGTTGAAGCTTAGGAGGCAGTTGTGGATGGCTCTTAGTCCAGGACTTGCTTTACTAAGATAAAACCTGAGGTTTTTCAGCAAAGTGCTTATTGTGATACATTCCAAATGCTTGAACTCTTTGATTCAAAATTAAACTCATAATGCTCAAAATTGACTCATTTTCTAGCTTCTGCGCTCCATTTTGCTTATAGACATGGCTTGACTCATTTTTGGATACCTTTAATTAAACTATGATTTTCAACACTTTGTCATGCTACAAACTCATTTAATCTCAGATTATTGCTATTTTGGCTTTAGCTTTGCTGTACATGTTTTGCCATGATCGAAAATAGCTTATTCACATAATATGGCTTGATGTAATACTTGTCCAGTCTTCTTGGATAATTCTCATGGCTCCTGTTGCTAAAAATGAAAAATAATAAAAATGCAGCCATTCCATTTCATTCATGCTCTATCTTCTTCCATGTATCTTGATGAATCCATTGTCAAAGGGGAAGAAAGATTGTTAAAAATATTGTTATAGAGCTTTTTGGAGTCTTAGGGAGAAAGTGAAATTTTCTTGAAAATTGGTGATCATGGTGAGTGGGAGCATGTCAATTACATTCTTTTGGTTTTATTGCATTTTCTGAATTTGAATTGCAATTCTTGAAGATTCACAATGATCGAAGGTCAAATAGAACAATTGTTCTTTCATATGGAGCTTAAGTGAGATTTTTGTCACTTCTTTGGAAATGGAAGCTTTCTTGTTTTTTTTTTTGCCTCATCTCACTTGCCTTTGTTATTCTGAAGCCAGCTTGGTCATTTTCATAGCTTTCTCTCGCTTATGGATCAAGTTGTGCCTTTGCGCGAAAACGTTGAGTATTTTCATTTTCAAACCTAAAAGTTACATTTTCTGGGAGATTACCAATGTGTTCATCAAGGGGGAGATTGTGGATATCATGGGGATATGCTCATGACTTAGGATGATGTTACAATTGGCAATAGCATTGAGGGTTTGTGGAAACACTCGTTTTCGGCAAATTTTAGGATTTTTGGTCTGACCGACTTTGTGCTGAATGTTGATTTGATTGGCGAATTGATTTTGGGATAAGTCATATCCTTATTTGTCTTTGCATATGAGTTGCATATTGCATGATTTGAGCTAACGTGCGTCAAGTTGTGAAGAACTTGTATCCGGAGACGATTTCTCTGTGTATTGCTGTGCAGGTGGCTTGCAGGTCAACGACGAGGAGGATCGGGACTAAGCTTGGAGAGTTGAGGTATAGAACGATCATGAATGTCGGGTGAGGTCAAGTGACTCAAGTGTGGCGCAGAATGGACGAGGATGATCAAACGGGCAGTTTGATGCAGCTGGTTGGATCAAGCGGCGCTGGGGTCGGTGCAAGTGTCTTTGTGGTTTCGATGGGATCAGGACGGGAGAGACTTGTCGATATGATGAGAGTCGTTGATCAACCTACACGTGGCGAAGCAGGCGATTGTTTCGACAGGATTGGACTCGGTCCATGCAGAAGGACCGAGAAGGGGTATTTTGGTAATTTCACCAAATACCGCCTTTGTGATCGCTTGGCTAAATCAAAGCGCGGGTCGGCGCTTGGAGAAGTGGTTTAGGTCAATCGAAGATGAAGACGACGTTTTAAAATACGTGCGTAAATATCCCGTTTGTGTTGGGCCTTAACGGGAGTCCATTAGAGAAACTCTTCTAGAAGCTAGGCCTCTAGTATAAATAGGAGGGGTGCTGTCACACAACCTCCAGGCACTTAATTTGTAAACCCTATTTTGGTTTTAGGGCTTAGAAAGGAAAAGAGAGGTTTAGGGTTCTAGAGAGATGAGTTGATGGTGTGCTCATGGATTGAGCTCTTGTTCTCATGATTGGAGAGGCTGTAAACTCTCTACAATCTCAAATCAATCCAAGGCTTGATTCCTCCAAGATGAGTCTATTTGCTTTTCTTCTCTCTATTTGGTGATTTTGAGTCTTTTTTATCCACGAGTTTTTGGTTGGTTTCTTGTCGTGATCTAACTTGCTGTGACATGTGGGAACCTATCTAGGGTCATCTTGACCATCAATCACCCATGAGCAAGTCTCTAGATCATATTTCGATTTTGACTCGATTTTGAAGCACCTTCGTTCAAACTGAAAAAGATAGGGACTTTGGCAAGGATCTTCATGATCGTCGCATGGAATAGGTTCTTGATATCTTTAGGAAGATGTGTTTCAAGTTTCGTGAGGTTTGGAGTTGCAGATCAAAAGTTACGTCAAATTTTTTATTCGTTTTCAGGCTGTTTACTATTCTTTCGTCTGTTTTTACTGTTCACTTCGAGCTCTGTAGCTCCGAGTACCGAGCACTGTAGTTCCGAGTACTGTTTATTCTCGAGGAGTAGCTACGAGTACTGTAGCATCGAGTACTATTCATTCGAGTTCTATTCATTTCGAGTGCTATCTACGAGTATTGTAGCACGACACTGTAGCTTCGAGTACTGTTCTTTCGAGCGCCATTCATTTCGAGTACTAGCTATGAGTACTGTAGCTTCGAGTACTATTCATTTGAGCACTGTTCATCTTCGAGCACAAGCTACGAGTACTGTTCACCGAGCACTATTCGTTCGAGTACTGTTCATCAGGCTGTCTTCTTGTGTTTGTGATCGTTTCTTTTGGGGGTTTGATTGGGATTCAGTTCAAGTCAAAAATTGAGTGTGTTCCTATTCACACCCCTCTAGTCGTCTATTCGGTCCTACAATTAGTTACTTATTAGCTTTCTATAAAACTGAGTTATCCTTTTTTTTAATAAAAAAAAGAGTTAATTAGTTATTGCATTTTCTGATTTCTCTTTTGTTTTTGTTAAGCGTGAGGTTAAAGCTGCGGCTCATTGTGTTGGGGTAAGTATGCTTGCCCACAGTTGGGTTCGCATGTGTGTGGTCTGTTTGAGCCTGTTTGTCTTGTTAATAGCCTCCATGCAATTTGTAATTGCCACTCCTTGCATGAATGAAAGCTCTAGGCTTCTCCCCATAAAAACAACCTCATTTTTAGGGTTTTTGTTTTTCTGCGGGCTGACTCCGGATGAACAACAGCTCATGGCCGTTGCATGCTGGATGGCAATTCTAGATAAGTGCTCATGTTTGATTCTGCGTCTCTCGATGTGATTATGATGCTCTGTTGTAAAAACATTTTTTTGTTGATTTCTCTTCTCTTTACCTGAATCGCTGCGCGTTAAACAATTTGCGATAAGACCAAATAGTTTCTAGAGATTGCAAAAAAAATTGGCCCCACGAGCCAGAAGCAGAGTTCATTACTGTTTGCGACTTCTACAGATCACAGGAATCCCCATCTCATTAATTGAATAAAAACAAAGGCTACAATCTACATATGTTTAGCCCAAAGTACGTAACTTTTTTAAAAAAAGGAAAGCACATAACTTTTGTTTTTGTTTTGTTTTTTGCGTGAAAAAAAAAACACATAACTTGTTAAGGTCCCGGAAACAGACAACGGCTCCTAAATTACTCTACAGTCTGCACGTACCATATGATTTCCATACACAAAGACGTACCTGTACACAGTCTTCGTTTTTAATTCTGCCAATCTGAAAGTAACATATACAGCAAATATACATACACAAAGACCGATTGGGAAGTCGTACAACTGCAGGTCCCTAGCTAATATATATAGTATATAATGCACGGGTCGTACTATGCGGTAAGCCTGTAGGTGAATGCACCGTAAGCAGGGGCCCAGTCCTACGTAGTGAACTCATACATAAAGACTCTTGCAAGTCTTGCAAGTTGCAAGCTCTAAAAAAACCACATGGACGCTAAGAGACATATTACTCGACCCAACTGCGAGTCATCCACACTGTCAGCTAGGGCCAGCTGTTTGGCTCGTAGGGAGCCAAACATGTCACACTTTGCCACGTTACCTGATAAATAAGTTTGATCAAGTTAGACGTATATTTGATTCGTATCTACACATATGACAAGATTACTTTTGTCATCTGGGTTTTATGTGTAATGACTCAAAAAAAAGTGATAAAATTCTTTTTTGCTACCCAAAGTGTGGCATCGATTTTCATAAACAAACTTTAGAGAGTTTGACAAAAAAAAAATTATAACAACTTACTTAGTGTATGAACCAACCGGCCCAGTGTTGTGCTGCTCCCAGGGAGTCACAATGAAATCCGACATGACAGAGGCAACTAAATTTAACAAACATCATAAATTAGAATGGATAAGAATCCACAGTTTTTTTTCAAAAAGATGCGGTCTCTTGAGCGACTGCAAAGAGCCTCCCCCTTCCCCTCATCATATTTCCAACCTACAAGAGACTTTAGATAACTTAAGAAGACATAACCTTAAGTTAAATCTGAAAAAATATGTGTTCGAAGTTTTCTCTGGAAAGCTTCTTGAATTCCTAGTTTCGGCTAGAGGAATTTAAGCAAATCTAGTAAAAATATCGGCCATCGATCAGATGCGCCCTCTGACCACAAAGAAAGAAGTCCAAAAATTAACCGTTTGTATGCAGCGCTAAGTTGTTTCATAACCTAGTTAGGAGAAAAATGATTACATTTCTTTAAGCTTCTTCAGAAACAGGAAAGTTTCAAGTAGACTAAAGAGGCAAACGTTAACTTTGAGGAGCTCAAGAAGGACCTTACGTTTTAGTAAAAAAAAAAAGGACCTTACGAATGCACCGATCTTAGTATCTCCAAGATCGGGAGAAATATTGCTGATTTACGTAGCTGCAACGTCACAAGCAGTCAGCAGTGTAGTGGTCGTAGAACGTGACAACTTCCAACGACCAGTATATTACGTAAACAAAGTCTTACATAGACCAAACAAAAGATACACACAGGTACAAAGGTTGCTCTATGGTCCCCTTATGGCTTTAAGAAAACTAAGGCATTACTTTCAGGCCCACAGGGTGGTCATACCAACCAGATATCCTCTTAGTCAAGTTTTCAGAAACAGGGAGTCATCGGGACGAACAGCAAAACAGGCAGTTGAGCTTGGGGTGTTCGACCTTCATTTCATCTCAAGAACAACAATCAAATCCCAGGATTTAGTAGAATTCGTAATCGAATGGACAAACCCTGAACCCACCCAAGAGCCCGAGTACGAACACCACGACGAGTGGACAATGTACTTTGACGGTTCTTTGATGCTCAAAGGCTCGGGGGCTGGAGTTGTGTTGATATCCCCTACAGGAGAACAAATTAAATACACCATTCAAATAAACCTACTACTAATAATGTGACATAATACGAAGATTTGTTGGCATGACTCCGAGCAGCCAGAGCGCTCGAGATTCGCAGATTACTAATGAAAGGCGATTCTCAACTAATAGTGAATCAAGTCAGGAAAGAGTATCAATACTCAAGTACTAAGATGTCATCTTATTTGGCGAAAGTATGAAAACTCGAAAAACACTTCTTCGGTTTTCAGATCCAACATATTCTTAGAAAATAAAACTTTCTGGCAGACTAGTTAGCACAGATGGCCTCCACAAGGTCACCCGTCTTGTTCAGAGTTTTCCTCGAGCAACTTGATTCACCCTCGGTGGTCGAGCCTTTTAAGGACTTAGATGCTCCTCTAGCGGTCGTGCAAATCGACCCCAGTAGCAATTGGATGACGTCGATCTACAATTATCTTCAGCATGACATTATTCCTGAAGATGATGTAGAGGCTGATCGTATAGCTCGAAAAGTCAAATCATACACTCTGATTGAAAGTACCCTTTATAAACGGGGATCTCACATAGTGTTGATAAGATGCATATCTCAAACGAATGGCATTAAATTGCTATCTCACATTTATGGAGGAGTCTGTGGAGTTCATCATTCCTACAGAACACTAGTCAGTAAAGCCTTTAGACGAGGATACTACTAGCCAACTGTTCTCTATGATGCAAAAGAGCTCGTGACGAAGTGCGTACAATGTCAATTTTATAGTCGACAAGTACATCAGCCGGCACAAGCTTTGCAAACAATACATCTTTCTTGGCCTTTTGCAACCTAGGGGTTGGATATTCTAAGACCTTTCCCAAGAGCACCCGAGGGCTTCGAATTCCTCTTCATCATGATTGACATGTTCACAAAATAGATAGAAGCTGAGCTAGTTATTAAAACAACAACTGAAGCCGCTAAGAGGTTTCTCACAAAAAAACGTGATCACACGATTCGGTATACCCAGTCATATAATCACATATAACGGTACCCAGTTCTCAAGCGAGAATTTTCAAGAATTGTGCGAGGAACTAGGTATCAAGATATATTTCGTTTCTATTGCTCATCAACATAGTAATGGAGCAGTCGAGCGAGCTAATGGTATAATAATGCAAGGAGTGAAACGTTGAGTGTTCGACCAGTTAACAAAACAGTCATGAGCTTGGGTTAAAGAACTTCCTTTTGTGTTATGGGTTGTTCGAACCACGACCAGTCATGCGACCAGTGAAACACCATTTTTGTGGTTTATAGCGCTGCTTCCTCCATAACTAAAAATTGGCTCAGATCGAACTTATGGTTTCAACAAAAATAATCATACTAAATGACGACTTGACGACATCGATTTCCTCGAAGAACGATGAAACCAAGCCCTGATACGATCAGCAGTCTACCAACAAGCCATAAGAAGGTACCACAATTGTGAGGTGCAACCTCGCAGCTTAGCAGTAGGTGACCTGGTTCTTAGAAAAATTCAGAACCAAGCAAATCGCAATAAACTTTCTCTCAAATGGGAAGATCCATACACTGTGGTTGAAGTCACCCGATCAGGTTCGGTACGATTGACTATGTCACATGGGCATGTTTGGAATAATTCTTGTAACATTGATCAATTACATAAGTTTTATGTATAGTAGTTATTTTCTTTTATTTTATTTCAATTCAATAAAGATGATTTTCCTTTCAAATGAGTGCTATTATTTATAAGTCTGTTATCTATTATCTGGTCACATACTATTGTTGTTTCAATTGGTCGAAAAAGATACTTTTTCTCTTCGATATCCTTCCAAAAGGTCTCTTTTACTTTTTGGCATTGGCTTAATTGTCACCAGCCATTCAGGTTCTAGTCATGACCATCTCAGCCATGGTTCTCATGCGTGACCATACACTGTTTTCTCAAAGAAAAAAAAATGAGTAAAGGAGCATAACATCTACAACTCCAAATAATTTTCTACATGCTTCAGAATTCAAAGACTAACTTTCTTCATTTCAACAATCTATTTCCACATATTTTGGCTACTGGTCGGGACGCAGAAAACCTTCTAGTCGAAATCTCTCCTCTCTGTATGTGGTCTCGCCCACTGGAAGGAGTTTCCTAGCGACAGCCTTTTTCTTACGATCCTCGTTGCCAGTCGGAACTTGTGTACAAACACGTTTGGCGAAGTGTCTATCATGTCTGTGATTCTTAGCAATCTTCACGACCAGGTTGGATACTAATTATAAATAATAACACTTATTGTCTTATTGTTTTATTTTACAAACATCATTGCATAAATTTATTATCATCATGATAAGTCTAATAAACACCTTCTGACTACTCTATGTACTATACAGTATTTCGATTATGGCAACGGATCTCAATCTAGTAGAAATCATACACTAGTTCTGACCAAATTGATTTCCTAATGCTTGACTAGATCATTTTATACCATAATCAGCACATACTTTGTACCATGGTCGTAGCTTTTTGCTCTGCTCTTGGTCTACTGCTTTTTTAGTAAGCTCTTCTACTAATACAAGCAGTCGGAGGCTAGGAGACATATGAGCACTTAGCAAAATTAAGAGGATAAAAAAAACAAACTTTGTTGATGATTAAAGGTAAGTTCTTTACATTCATAATTCTTAATATTACAACCATCTACTCCTTGGGACCACCAGACTAATCGCTACGTGACGGAGATCCGACCTCTATTTCCTCTGTGACCTTGTCTCCGAGAGGCTTTACTTCCTCGAGAAACTTGGTCGCTTCTTCACCCGAGCAATTGAAGTCCTCTTCAACAACTTGGAGATTGGTTCAGGGGTCGGAAGCCCTTAGCTTTACCAAAGCAAAGCTGACTCCGTTAGCAGCAGCTTGTTTCATGGTTTGTGCATGGTTCTCCGAGTAGTTTTCAGTAGGATCTTGAGATCTTCGAGTTGTTGGCCAAGGAAGTTTATCTTCTCTGCAGGATCTTTTAAGTTGGGTAGTTGTGTTCCCGATCCCATGTCGAAGAGCATCTTGTTAAGATCCTTGACTTTATCTTCAAGACTCCTCTCAAGTTCTGCTCCCTGGTCGCGCTCGAACTCAAGAGCTTTCTCTTCTCTTTTCAATGCTTGTGTTTGCTCTGCATGAGTAAACCAAAAGATAAATACATACAATTAGAAGAGATAGTACGATAGTCAAGTTTACGACCGGTTACCTTGATTCTTCTTCTCGAAGTCTCAATGACTTCCTTGTACCTGGTCGTCAAGTATTCGATTGATCGGTCCTTTGTTTGGCATTCTTCTTTGAGCTTAGTTATCAAGGCTTCTTTAGCCATAGCCTTTTCTTTAATTTTCTCTGAATCTATCAAATATAAGAAGGGGAGAATTAAATTAACAGAAGAGAAAAAAATAGGCAAAAAGAAAGTACTTACTTGCTAACTCAGAGTTTTTCTTCTCCAAGAGTTTTATTCGCTCAGTCAGTCCTCCGACCACTACGAAATTCTCCACCATATGCTATAGAAATAGCAAAGTCCTTTTAAGTTCTTCATAAACTTTAAGGGAAAAGGCTACGAAAGTGGTCGTAGATATTAACCAGAATCGTCTTGTCAGCATTTTCATAGTAAAAAGTCCCAGGACTTGTCAGGACTTATTCTCTGTAATTAGGAAGCTATTCTTCTCTCATACCTTTTTCCTTATACTGGTCGGATATTGGGAATGTCACCTAGTCAAAATCTTTCCTTTTCTGTATATGGTCCCGCCCACTGGAAGGAATATTCTAGTGTTGACCAAAACCCCATTCATATTACCAAGATAAGGAATTAAAAGATATGATCAAAATAAGACTTTATTTCATAAAATCCAAATGTTACAAAAAGATCCTAGTTACATTTCTTCTACGATCTTTCTTCTGACTAAATGGTCTTTGACCAGTTCTTCGAGGATGATCTTCAGAGTGGTCGAGGTCGATCTCCAATAGAAGAAAGTAGAAGATATGTAGTCTGGTAGGTGCTTGTTCTATATGTCTTCCTCCTGATATGAACTTAAGTCTTGATCAGAAGTTACACATAATAGACGGTGAAGTGCTTACCAGACCTTGTAAGCCATATTCACCTTGAAGACTTCAAATCCATAGACCAAATTGACTTTCCGACCACCTTGAAGTCACATCCCATGGATTTTGATCTTTCCATAGTGGTCAAAAAGTCAATTTGTCCCATGACGTTTGTTTTACTAAAAGAATACCAAGGGAATATGAGCTTTCAGGATAGAAATTTCATCTCTGTTTCTTTTTGAACAACCATGGCTCATCTACTCAAACTTGAAGAGGTTTAGGAATGAGAGCTTTCAAACAGAAGCGAAACTGAGAAAGTTGGGGATTTTGTGAATGGATTTTCTCAAGTTCTGCCTTCTAGTGGTTATTTATAACCCTCAATCAGCGGTAGAGTTAAAATGGATAAGGGTGGAAGCCAAACAGGGAGAAGACTTTTCGGTTCCCCAGATAGTTTCTCAACTTTAAATGAATATGGACTGCCTTATTTTATTACAACATTAAATGAGGGTCTGCCCGATACGGGTTTCGTCGGGGGAGGGTTCACACGATCTAATTCATTTAAAGTTCGGGGACTAGCTGACGAGTATTAAAACCTCTACACATAATTAAAGACTATATATCTTCATGGTCATAACCCCTAAGACTAACGATCCCCGTGGTCGTAAGGATTTCAGAGGTTACATTATGGGTACCTTGGTCGGAGAGGTCATGTACCAATTACCCAACTGTAATCGTAGAAATAATGAACTGGCACTTGGACTTGATTCCAAGTATATACGTTTTGTGTGATAAATGGAACATGTGCCTAATCACTCCAAACCACACGACGTTCATGGCTTTAAGTCACTAACAATAACCATCATGTGGTTATTGATAGTCCCTGATATCAACTGCCGAACGGTTGATACTTCACTAACTATCGCTTCGCTCTGATCAGTCATAACACTTCCAACAGGCGTCTCTTCAAGAAGTAACGGCCACCACTTCATCAATTACTTAAATGAAACTACGAACGGCAGAAAGGGGGGCAATCGCATTCGATTGTATTGAAGCATCATAATCAGCATTAGATTCATGTTTTAAGTCTAATTCAAGAGCATAGCAAGCAATACACCCTATGTATTTAGAGTTAGTCCATTGCCTTGTCAAGGATACCCCCTTGTAATAGCCAGTTCATATCAATAAAGAGTAGTCCTATTCTCTCCCAAGAAGTCTTTGCTATTTTCCTCTATTTTCATTTCGTAAGATCGGCGACTCGATCATCAACACTAGAAGATCATTAAAAAAAAGACCTAATGGAAGTAATCGATAGCTTCTCGGACCTTAGAACCCAAAGCTTGCACTAGCTCAACACAACAAATACAATGCTCATACCAAAAAAAGAGGGAGTGAAGGAGGTGGCCCACTACAAGCCAGTTAGCTTGATCCATGGAATTTCCAAAATCTCATCGAAAGTGCTATCCTTGAGACTAGTACCGCACATGAGTTCCCTAGTATCCCAAAGTCATAGTGCTTTCATTAAGAAAAGAAGCATTCACAACAATTACATGTACGTCTGCAACCTCGCCAGACTCTTCTGTAACAGCCCAATTTTCAAATTTCAGTAAAAATTAAATTTTGTTTATTGTTATGGAATTTTCTGGAATTTTTTAAAGCTTTTATAATTATTTTAAAGTCCAAAATGAATTTATTTACAAAATTAAAAGCCAACATAAAGTTGGAAATAATTTTATTAAGTCCAAAATAAGTATGGGAATTTATGTGAATTTTTTCATAAATTTTAAAATTATTTTGCTATTTTCTAAAGCTTATTCGAATTATCAGAATTAAAACAAATGAAAAATTAAAATAAAATTCAAAACCCAGCTTTGGGCCGAAACCCAAAGGCCTCGGCCCAAAACTCACCCACGCGCAGCCCACCGGCGGCCCGCACCGCTCTCACCCCTCTCTCTTCCTCCCCACCGTTGGATTCTAATCCAACGGCCCGTACCCCCATCTCTATTCGCCCTCCGATCGAACCTAAACGGCCAGATCTCGCCACGTCACCACACACGGCTTCGGCCGTTGGATCGAAATCCAACGGGCCGCATACCTTCTTCCTCCTTCCCCTTCTTCTCCGCGCGCCCGCCATTCTCGGCCGCCCGAGCTCCGATAAACCGTCACCCCCAACCTCCCGCGTCTCCCTCGCGACGTGCGCACGACTCGGCGCCTCCAACCGCCCTCGCCCCCACTTTCTTCCCCTTTCTTCACGCCCGGTTCGCCCACGCGCCGCAACCGCCGCCGACGTGCCGCAACCACCGCCCGCACACGATCTCCTCCCCCGGCCACCCTCGGACCCTATAAAACGGAGCACCGGGCGCCCATCTTCATTCCGATATCGAAGCCACCACTCACTCTCCCTCCCTCACCGCGAGCTCGTCGAAATTTCGGTTTTCGTTGCCGCCCAGGTTCAAGCTTCCGCCGCCGATTTCATCGCCGTCGTCGACGCCCTCGCCCCGCCGGCGCCACCATCGTCTTCGCCACATCACCGCGCACCCGGTGCTCGCCTACGTTTCGCCGGAGCTCCACCGGAACGCCGCGCCGCCGCAAGACCAAACCTCGCCGCCGCTTCTTCATTCGCCGCCGGCCACCTCGTCGCGCCCTTCCGTCGTAAGGTAGCGCACCGAGTTCCCCTTAGCATCCTCTCTCTTTTGGGACCTCTCGTCGCCGGTAAGACGTCACCGATCGCGAGTGAGCGGTAATCAATGCACATCCTCATACTTCCATCTTTCTTCTTGACAAACAACACGGGCGCTCCCTATGGCGGCGAACTAGGTCTCACGAAACCTTTCTCAAGAAGCTCTTCTATCTCGCTTCTTCATCTCTACCAATTCATGGTGGCATCCGATAAGGTCTCTTTGAAATTGGTCTTTGTCTGCGGCACTAGGTCGATGACAAACTCAATGTCCGATCCGGTGGCATTCACAGTAACTCCTCTGGAAACACATCGGTATTCGTGACTCTGGTACTTCTCCCAAGGAAAGGGTCCTCAAGCTGTTTACTAGCAAATGTCCATCACTTAACCGAGGTAGCTAGAAACTCTACCTTGTTTCCTTTGGCATCCTCATATTCGGCTCTTGGCCACAATCTAGCACGGCTTTGTGCTTGGATAACCAATCTATGCCAAGAATGACATCTAGGGTTTGGGTATCTAGGACAATTAGGTTGGCTAGAAACTCAACTCCGGCTATGAGTAACAGCTCCTAAACATCCCACTCTAGTACTTAGCTCTGCTCGGCATTGGACTAACAAAGTATGCTTAAGTTGCATAACTTCCAATTTATTTTGGTTGCAAACATTCGAGAAACAAATGAATGCGAAGCTCGAATCAAATAAAGCGATGCAGTGCGAGTTAACGAAACTTACCCGTCACGACGTCGGTGATTCTGGGCTCCTTCGAGTGATGTGGTTGACACGGCCTCGATCACGGTTGTGGTGCTCCTCGGCTTGACCGGCAACAGTGAAGCTCCTGGTTGATGCTCGTCTTGGCGTCTTGGATGGAGTAGCTCCAAGGTTGAAGCGTCTTGGAGTGATTGTCCCCCTTTGCGGACAACGGTTGGCAAAATATCTCGGGTGGCAGCGAGCGTATGAACATTTAGTGCGTTCTGCTGGTTGCTTCTGGATTGGGGTTGTGGTGGAGGGTTGCGGAAGTTACGGCGGTAGGCGAAGTCTTGAAGTTGGTGCAGTGCTCGATCGCTGGGTGGAAACACATTGAGTTGTCTTGCACATCCTTGCCCTCTCTTTGTGATTGCTGATTTCCTTGTTGAGCCATGGCGTTTACGGTTATCCTCGGTTCCTTGCGTTTGTCCTCTAGAACAAAGGCTTTGTTGACCAGCTCTTGGAAATCGAGGAAAAGTGTGGCGATCAAAGCGACTTGCGATCGATGTTTAGCCCCTCGTAAACGACTTTGCGAGCCTTGTCCGTAGCTACATCTTCCGCATTGCATAGCGAGCTAGTTGAGAAAACTTGTTGAGGTAGTCGGACGCGACATAGCTCCTTGCTTGAGCGCGCGGAACTCATCCTTCTTGGATCGATAATGCCTTACGGTACATGATACTCGTGAAAAATTGCGAAATTCCTCCCGGGTGATATCTGTGGCGTCTCATGGGCGCCGAAGTTCTCCACCATTCGCCGGTGTGCCCTCCATCCGGTGAGTGGCATACAAAACCTTTTCACGATCGCTTTGCGGAGCTTCGTCGCCGATTTCATCGCCGTCGTCGACACCCTCGCCCCGCCGGCGCCACCATCGTCTTCGCCACATCACCGCGTGCGGTGCTCGCCTACGTTCGCGGAGCTCCACCGAATTCGCCGCAAGCCCTCCCGCCGCTTCTTCGCGCGCCACCTCGTCGCGCCCTTCCGTCGTAAGGTAGCACACCGAGTTCCCCTTAGCATCCTCTCTCTTTTGGGACCTCTCGTCGCCGGTAAGACGTCACCGATCGTCGGTTCCTTGGAACCCGAGCGCTGCCCCCGTCCGGCGCCGACGTGGCATTGCCACCTAGGCGCCATCTCACCCCCCTGCTTGCATGGCGCACGCGTGGCATCCCAGTCATCGCCACGTGAGCACCCACGTGGGCGGTCCACCGCGCCGGTTTTCCCTTGGCTCGGTGGAACTCGTTCACCATGAGTCGTGTCTATGACACGTGGGGCCCATACGTCAGAATTTTGTTTTAATTCTTTTAAATTCCGAAATTCTGTCGCTGGCGTCAGCATTGCGTAATAAATAGATTTTTCAGTAGAAAAATAATTCGGGAAATTCAATTAAATTTCAGATTTAGGTTTAAACTTCAAAAATTCATAACTTTTGCATCTGAACTCCAAATTGGGTGATTCAAGTTGCAAAATTTATATAAAATCATAATCTAGCTAACTAAATCAAAATATTTCATTTTGGAGTTAATTTGAATCATGATTTTGAATTTATTTGAATTTGAATTTATCGTATTTTCGCGTTTAGACTTCGACGACTCCGGAGAGTTCGACCAATCTGAAGACCTAGAATTCCAAGACATCAACGAAGGAAAGTTACACCATTGACCATATTGCCCCCAGTATTTTAAGTTATTTTCAGGTTTTAAATTATTTAATGCATGCATATGTTTATATAAATATTTTAATCTCCTGTTTTATATATAGTTACTCCCATGTTTAATTGTATGGCCAATTTGAATATTGTACTTGACTACCTTGACACCATAGACAAATTATTATCAAAACTAGACATATGCTTAGCCAGGCTTAGTTACACTTAAATAATTTGGGAGGGTTTAACCAAATTTCTTACAAATTTGTTTCAAACTTGACTTCGTGGTATTGTTTTACCACATGGATTATAAAGAGAGTTTTATTCAAAATAAAATCAAAAATGGGTTTGGACTTGGGCGAAATGGTCGGAATGGTGGGTGCAGGTTTATGCACGGGATTGATTTGGTTAAGATTAAGTCCCATGGTTTGTAGGAATGACGCTCAAGTCAATTGAGGACCGGTCTTTGAGCCGTTTAATGCTATGCCTTACCGTACCACCACACGTCCTGTATGGGCAGAATTTGGCTAATTAATTTGTAATGTTTTAGTGTATTTATGTCATGTTGATATGTGGGTGTCGGTTAGACTTTTATTCCCACTTGGCGCAAGAGGGGGCTTCTGAAGGACGGTTAGTCCAAAGGGGCGAAACCTTAGTGGGCATGAGTATACTAGGACAGGACATTGTAAAGGCCTCATGGTAATTGCTCAGTCACACACCTACGGGAGCGTGTATTGGCCGACATAACGAGCATGTCACCTCGTGTGGGTAAAGTTGTACCAACTCTGCAGAGTAGAAACTATTCAAATAGTCGCGACTGCGGTCATGGACATGCTAGCAGGGCCACTTAAAGTTAGAATTGTTTTTGGTTTTTAAATGCTTTATTAAATGTTGAGGATGGTTAATCCTTATGAAAAGTTGCGCGGGAAGCCAAGTGTTAGGAGGGGATCCTTCACTTAATCATTGGAGGTTATCTATATTACAACATTGTCATTTTAAAATATGATTTTAGTCATAGTATAAAACTGCCTTAGAAATTACTATGTCCATTTAAACTGGAAATGATGTTTATGCAAAACAACCACTGCCATACTCACTTGTTACCTTATGCATACATTTTCCATTCAATATTGGGTGTAACTTGCGACCACGGAAGTTGTGCTCACTCTTGCTAAATAAATCTTATTCAGGAGAAGACTTCTTCCCCGACGGTGAGGATTCGGACGAGTAGGCCTTTGACCCAGACGATTGCCTGTGGCGCATCGTGTGGCTCACCTCCATTATTATGTTTCCGCTGTGTTTATCATTTGATACTTGATATTGTTGTTTAGACTCATTTGTATTAAACAATTATTTACTTAATGTCATTTATGATTTCGTGATATGATTGTGATATCCATTTTGTGAGACTGTGTACACTGGAAATCCTGGACCGGTGTATGAACACAGAGAATTCGGGATCCTTCGCTCCCGGGTTCGACATCTTCCACCGCTCAAGGACGCCGATGATCTTACTAAAGCTAGATATAGCTAAGGACCTTCGATTCTGGAAGGTGGGACTACCTTCTATGTCTCTAAAAAGAGGATTTCCCACCAGGTAGAGGGACTCGATCGCAGCCCTCCTGTCAACATCGGCTTCACGGGCCTTACTCGATGGAATCTCGGGTCGACCTATCAAACACAGTAGAGGATTAAGGCAATGGGACACCCTCTCCCCGCTCCTCTTCATTTTGGCTATTGACCCCCTCCAGTGGCTCTTGGACATAGCCACTCAACGAGGTGCCCTAAGCAAATTAAGAAGCCAAGCAACACAACTTATAACCTCCCTGTATGCGGATGATGCGGCAGTTTTCATTACACCAATAAAACAAGACCTTGACGCTCTAGCATTGATCTTCCGCAAGTTCGGCCAAGTCACGGACCTCATCACAAACATTCAAAAGAGCTATGTGGCCAGCATCAAATGTGACACCTTAGACCTGCAAAGCATATTACAAAATTTCCCAGTAATCCTCACCAGTTTCCCTATGAAGTATCTAGGGCTACCGCTTAGTCTCAACAGATTGCGACACACCGGTTTCCAATAGCTAGAAGATAAAGCCGTGGCGAAGCTAGCGGCATGGAAAGGGAAGCTACTCACCACGGTGGGTAGAACAATCTTGGCTAAATTGGCCCTCACTTCACAGGCGATTTATTTCCTAACATCCATCAAAGCCCCTAAAAGCGTCCGGAAAAAGCTTTAAAAAGGAGAAGAAACTTCCTCTGCTCAAGGTCAGAAAGGGCGTCGAGGGGGCAATGCAAGGTCAATTGGGACCGAGTTTGCCGACCAAAGGGCCTGGGAGGCTTGGGGTTCCTCGACCTGCAAAAATTTGATAGTGCGCTTAGGCTTCACTGGCTTTGGGCGAAGTAGACAGCTCCCGACAAACCTTAGGCCAGTATGGAAACCCCCTATGACCAATTGGACCACATGTTATTCAATGCGTGCACCCGCATCACCATAGGAAATGGTCATAAAGCTAATTTCTGGGATGAACCATGGTTGAATGCAGTGGCGGAACCAGGAATCAGAAAGACCCGGGGTGAAACTCACCAGCTCATGGCTAGCGCCGACGCCCGGCGGACAGGCAAAGCCGGGGAGGGCGGACCCCTCACGGCCGTGACCCAGCCACCAGTCCCACACCTTGTAGTGCGCGCAGTAGCCCCCGTACGCCGCAGCATCCGCCGAGTCACCGACCGTCGTAGCCCGCACACCGCAGTACCCGTCGAGTCGCCGACCGCCGCAGCCCACGTGCCACAGCCCCCGCACGCCGCAGCACCCACCGAGTTGCCGACCGCTGCAGCCCGCGAGCTGCAGCACCCACCGAAGTCACCGACCGCCGCGCCCCGCGCGCGGCACCACCCGCCGGTGCGGATTCGAATTAGGGATTTAGGGTTGTCTTGGAGCACAGGTAGTGGAGGCATGGAGTGGAATCTTTGGATGCTCATCTTTGGTGTGGGCATTTGGCTAATTGGCTTGGGCCTTGAGGCCTCGCTTGGTCGCTCGCCACACCCACCGCAGCGCTTGTGCAGCGTGGTTCGCTCATCACTTCATCAGCTGGGGGCGGTCATGGCGATGGTGGCTTGGTCAGGGGGCGCCGGTGGGCTGGCTGGGGGGAAGGGGTTTTTCCGCCCGGGAGACCCGAGGCAACCGCCCCGGTTTGCCCCTACAATAGTTCCACCACTGATTGAATGGAGACATCACTCCAACCATCTACGACGTCTCCAAAAGGAAAACAACTACAATGTACAGAGTAACCCTAGACAACAACTGGATAAAAGACTTACAGTTTCACGTCGACCCAACGGTACAACAACTCTGAGACTTTGTCTCCCTGTGGAGGCAAATTAGCGTGGTGTCCCTTGATCCTCAATCCGAGGACCGAATCCTTTGGAAGCTCACGACCAGTGGCGGAGCCAGGAATTTAACAATGGGGGTGCACACTTCAAGGATGAAAAAAAAATCTTGTACGACACATATGTAATTTCATAAGTCCAACACAATTACACAAAAGAGTTCGAAATTAGTTAATAATGCAATACAAATAGTTTAAATAAAATCTTACATGAATAAAAGAGTCCTAAATAGCTAATAGAAGTCACAATACCACACGAAGCGATCTCATTCCTTGGAAACACTTGATTATATCATCATCACTAACCTTCGAGAAGATATCTCGCTCTATAAAGGTGACTAAACAATCATTCAATACTTGATCGCTCATACTATTTCTCAACTTGTTCTTCACAAGATTCATCGCCGAAAATATTCTTTCAAGGCTCGTCGTTGCTACCGGTAGGAGTAATACCAATTGCATTCTTAAGTGACAAGGAAGTGGTATCAGCTACATGAATTACTCTAAGGAACCACTCACATACTTGTCCTTCTTTATCAACATAACGCAAGCAAAGAGCAAGTTGTTCTTTGTGGGATACATCACTAGACTCATCAGCTAGAATTAAATAGTGATCATCACCAATTTCTTCAATAATGTGTTTTGGTAGTTTGGATGGCACAACAATTAATTATGTCCATTTGTATCTCATGAGCAATCATCTTACAATTCCCAAGAGCATTGCTTAAGACAACCTTAACAACCTCCTTATTGTTGTTTGCAAACCATTCCAAAAGTTCAAGAAAATTCCCCTTATCGCTAGAATTTGTACTTTCATCATATCTACGGCATGCTAGTTCTTGACGTAAAATAAACCTCAAGCATCTAATTGAATAAGTCAACCTAGAAATGTAAAGTTGTTTATCCTCTTCAGTTTGTTTTCTAAGAGCTTGAGCAATTGATGTTGTAGGTTTAACAAAGAAGTTGTATTTCTCTTGAGCTCGATTATGGACACTTCTTATACTATCCACATGCTTGTCAACTGAGTCATACATATTTCAATTTCTAAATCCTCCTTTAACAAAACTATCGCCTCCCACAATTTTCTCCTTGAGCAAATAACAGACAAACCAAAATACAACATCCTTCTCGACACTATATTCAATCTAATTATACTTATCAAACCAACTAACATTGAAGCAGAGTCTTTTACCTGATATTTCAATCCAAATGCCAATTGCTCATACGTATACCTAGTTTAACAAAATTTGCACATTTTTTGAGGGTATACCTAGTTCAAAAAATTTTGCACTTTTTTTTTAGGTATACCTAGTTTTAAAAAAATTGCACTTTTTTTTTGGGGGTGGCGCCGCCCATGCTCACGACTGACGACACTTACATGCAAGGACGGTTTACAAGGCTCAATTTTTGGGTTCAACTGACACCAAGGTAAACCATATGATTTGGAAAGTCTGGACACCCTCGAAATGCAAACACTTTGCATGGTTAAGATAGGATCTAGACCTCTGATCGGCTGCAGCGTCGGGGCTAGCCGAACAGCGGGCCATGTGCCCTATGCCTCCATCACCCAGAAACTGGGATTCATATATTCATCACATGCAGATACTCCATGCAAATCTAGAACTTGATATCCATTTGGCTAAGTATTCCCGGACTTCAACCGTCTCAATGGCCACACCCAACATCAATCCTCGGGTGGTGGGAAAGAATTGCAACCTGCAGGGAATACAAAGGAAGGCCATCGCAAGTTTGTTAATGCTAGTCATTTGGGATATTTGGAAAGAGCCAGGGGCGAATCCAAGATGAAAATTGAGGGAGAGCTCTATTGTCGTGGCTATAGCACAAGATAAATATACCAAATGTACATCTATCTGTCTTTTCCCATTGAAATACCAAATTCATACATAAATAGAAAAAAAAACAAATTGAAAATATATAATACAATAAATTCAGTTCCTCGCTAATGGATAATGTGCATCAATTCATCAATCTTGCATCAACATCAATTTGCAACAACTTACTATTTGCAAGTTTCTAGTTACTAATTGCATGTTTGCAACCCTTCTGTGTTCCCAGTTTCATAGAAGAAAGTTTTCTACATATGAAACAACTATTCCCTGTTTTTATATTGAATGATGGAAGCAGACAATCCTATGGCATCAAGTTAATTTTATCAGATAATTTCTTGAAGAAACATAGTGAATCAATTATCAATGTACTTGAAGAACATCAATTCAATACTGGAGAAATTCTCACACTTTCTTATCATGAAAGGAAACAAGAACCGGTGACAATAACAGATCATGATTCATGAAAGCAAGCAAAGCTAGAGAAGAGTCGAAGAGGAGTGGTGGTGCCGAGCGGTGATGAGCGATGGCGAGGGCACGATGCCACGGCACCGCGGCCGTCGCGGACTTCTTGCCTAGGCCTCAACCCCCAGGGTGAGCCCAAGCGGCTTGCCATCTGTCGACCTCCACTTGACCACCTCGATGGGATGGGCCGGACGCCGCCACGGCGCCACCCACTGCATAGCCGCCGCCGCCCGCGCGCCGACGCCCGGCGCCATCGGCGACCCTCCACGCCACGCCACCTCCCCTCGTTGCGCGCCGCCTGTGGCCCGACCCACGCGCGGCCCCGCCCCATGACCTTGCCCACACTGCGGCGTGCGGACCCCAGCGGCTAAGGCGCGGCGATCCTCGCGCCGGCCACTTCCTCCCTAGTCGCCGCCGGCCGCCGGCTCGGATTCAGGGATCGCCCACCACCGCCGCCAGCCGCATCTAGGGCTTCGGACGCCACCCCTCCTTGTGGCCTCTCGGGGTGTTCACTCCCCACCCGGCCACCACACACCCTTTCTTTAATTGGGTTAGCTCCAACAACACAACACAATCCCACAGCCAACGGCCCACAAACGGTCCACGCCACGCGTCTTCAAGCTCCGGCCTTCGTCCAGCCTCCAGCGCCGCCGAGAGACTCGCCTTTTTTGCGCCCATGCGCTGCCTCCAACTTCGCCGGTGCTAGGGGTTAGTAGGGGTCCGGTGGAGGGAGGGGGTGCTCGAGCACCTACTAGCACCCACGGTGGATTCGCCGCTGGAAAGAGCAAAACGAGCGACTTTTCAACCACAAAAGTTCCACGCCGCTGTTGCTCCTCCAAAAGATTAAAGACGTGGTAAGAGCATGGTGTCTGGTCGGTGCGGCGCGCTCAGCGTCCATTATACCAGGAGAGTAGGACTCACCTCTTTTCTCTTTCGTTTCCTGTATATAATCTGTGCATCTGAACTCTTCTTCTTGCTTTATCAATATAGCAGGCACCCTGCCTACTCGGTTTTTTTTTTTTTTAAAAAAAAGAACTTGTCAGAAGACTCAGAACATTACATGGCCTATTTCAGGCCCATCCAACCTGTAAACCGGAAACCTAAACTAAACTTCAGAGTCGACCATAAATCCATTGGGCTGGGCTTCAACTGACTATAACCCAGTCGGACAATCAGAACTTCAGAAGCCACCCACCAACCTACCCACCTGGCCTCGCCTCACGGAGAAATTGCCGGATCAGACAGCGCACGCTCTGATCAGCTGCAACCTGCGCCGCGCACGTTCACGTCGTACGTGCATGGCATCCGAGGAAGAGCACCGAAACCACGGCGCCCAACACGACGTCCGTCACTCGGCAGGCAAGACCGTGTGATAAGTGAGCCTGCCACGCCCTCTGCGGTGGCAGCGTTCGCGGCCCACAGGCCACAGCTGCCGCGGCGGAGCCCATCACGTGGCACTGCTGCTGCTGCTGCTGCTTTCCACAACTGTGCCGCTTCAGGTCAGGGGCCAGGCACAGGCAGGTTGCCCAATGCCCCGATCCTTGCCGCCGCTGCAGATCGAAAGCTAGCAAAGGCGGTGTGGTATGGCTCAACGGGGTCACGATTCAAACAGCCCTTAAAATATCGGGCCGTTTTGGAGTAATAGCTCAGGAAGTTTTCGTAGGCATGCAACTGCCGGTTAAGAGGTCGTTAGGTTTGTTTTCATCAAACTAAATTTTGGTAATGTAAAAAAAAAATTAGTTATCATTAGGTTTGCTACTAACATTCAGTAATATCAACAAAAAATTGATAATACCAACAAAATCTAATATCAAACATGGGCAATCCGAGAGTTAGAAAACGGCTCACCAAAATTTAGAAACGCTAGAATTTGCTTTGGCCGCAATCCAAATAATATTTATTTTGCCAAAATTTGGTTCTACCTAAGTTTTGGTATAACAAATTTTGGATTGGTTCATTTAGGCAATGAACCAAACATCCCCTAAGTAAACAATGTTGTTGCTTGCTTATTGAGCTTGGGAATTGAAGTGCTTCGTTCATACGGGTGTAGGAGTAGACTATACATGGAATGGATAGTAGTAGCGGTGCACTGGTGCTACCGAAAAGAAAGGACTTTTTTTTTTTTTGAGAAATGCTTAGGAGGAACTAGCCATTTTTTTTCTCTTAAGAAGACTTTTTTTTTTCTTTCTTTTTTTTTGTTCGGGAATCTCTCCTCCGGAACCAACCGGGCACCAGTGCCGAGTCTCGAACTCGAACTCTGGTGAGTTGGGCAGCCCCTGTGCCACAAACCAAGTGAGCTACACTCACTTCCCTAAAGGACTTCTTTTTCGAGGGCTGGAAAGGCAGCACTTTGAAAAAACCGTGGCTAGCTTTCGCTTTTCCTTCGGTTCAGTAATGTTACTGCGGCTTGAGAAGAGGAGGGAACTTTTTTTATTTAATCCTTTTTTTAATTTAATTTTAAAGTTAACCTCTCGCAAACTTTATTTCCAATTCTGACCCTTTTGGTCACGCCACCACCCGTGGCGTGACAAAACAACACTGTCACGCCACAGGATAAGTCTCCAAAATCGCACTTTTTGTCACGCCACTGGTGGTGGCGTGACTAAACTTCTTGCCACGCCGCCACGGTGGCGTGACAAGACTTTGATCGAGAAATGGTGGCGTGGCGGTGTTATTTTGTCACGCCACGGGTGGTGGCGTGACCAAAGGGGTCAGAATTGAAAATAAAGTTTGCGAGGGGTTAACTTTAAAATTAAATTTAAAAAAAGATTAAATAAAAAAAAATTCAAGAGGAGGGCAAGTTGGATGGTGTTCAGGGGCGGAGCCACCGCTATAGCGAGCTCGGTCGTGGATCGATCATTGATCCATCTCCGTCGACCCACTTTCCCCTGTAGCTGACGAGCCCGGCCGGAGCCACGCGCCTGTGATTCTGTGAAGCGATAATGACACAACTGAACATTGTCTCGTACTACTGCCAGCCACGACATGCACATCCATCTCCAGCACAAAGCAGAGCCCGAACCCAACCCAACCCAAGCAAAGCAAACGTGCGTGCTCAGCGCAACCCCGTTGGCCGGCGTGCGCGCCGCACCACGGCACGTACTGTTAGGGGCAGTGGCTAAGCCTGAACGAAAATAGAGTGTGAGCTCAAAGGGCTAATCTAAATTGAGATGAGCATATCAAGTATAGTCTCGTGCAATTCAAATACATACATGAATAAAGGAGAAACAAAGCAAATATATCCTCTTTATTTGATCTCTAAATTTATTGGCATAATCTTCTATTAGGATTCGACTTGCCAGATCGGCCATAATTTTATTAGAATTAAATTCTAGTCAATGCCTTTTTGTTGAGTTGTGCTCTCATCAGTTGGGGGTATTACTTGAATTGCTTGTGAAATACTCCATTCAATCATAAAAACATGTCGTTTTGGAATACATGCAGTCAAACTTACGAAAATTTGGTTATTGATATCTTTTAAAATATTTAGATTGGATACATGATAATCATACATGTAGATTTGTCTCGAAATTATTTTCATAACATTATAATTTTATTGGGTTTTATAAATATATCACAATATAAATTAGTGGTCAAAGTGATGTTTTGGGGACCATGTCAATGTCCAACACAAATAGTTACGCAAAGATCATTTCTCCATTATTGCATATCTGCTAACAAATTGTACATTTCATTACTTCATCGAAAACTATCAACTAAACAATTACCGAATACCAATTTCGTTGATCATCACTGTACGAAATCAACCAGGATCAAGAGTCATTGAGTAAAGAAAAAGAATATATATACACACACACCAAATTGAGTCCTTAACCGGTTTTGAGTAGACTTATTCACGGGCAACTCGGCCCAAGCCCTACCCTATCCGGGCCCGGGTTTGGGACTGGAATTCTGGCCCGAAAAATATTATAAAAAATGGATTTTTTTAAAAAAAAATCTATAAATGAATTAAATATTACCTTTTATTTCGAAAAGATTAAAATAATATATTTAAATCAAAAAATGAATTTTCGGGACAGGCTCGAACCTACCCATTTGAGACTGAGCTTTTTAAGCCCAACCCGACCCGCGTTTGAACAGGTCTAGTTTTGAGTGCCTTCTGCCCTGTTGCCCGTCGGCACTTTCCCCAAATCGCCAAAGTCGTAGCCGCCCCTACCTGATGCATACTGCTCGCTGCCCCGTCACCCTAGTGCAAGTGTGCGGCATGCCACCCCCCCTCGGCGCTCTGTGGCTCGCCCCTCCTCCGTGGCGCTGTCCGGCCCTTGCCGCCCCGCTCGCTGTCGGCCGCCTAGGCTCTACCGCTAGCTAGGGTTTTCTTCTCCTTTTATTAGGCTTAGGTGTGCTCCTCCTCCCTCTCGAATCTTGATGGCCCGATCGTCCATTCCTCCTCCTCCTTCCTAATTAGTTGATTGCATTTGGTGGGGTGGGCCCTAGTTGCGTGTTGGACCTTGTGGTTGTGGTCTGAGGTGTGGGGACCTAGCCGGGTCACGGGTGCGCACCCGCACCTCCTCGACTCCTCGCATTGGCACCACCGCTCCACCCCCCCCCCCAACACCACCTTCTCCGCTCAGTCGTGCGCCTACGCCCCCTCCCTAGCCGCCTCAGTGGCGCCTCCCCTCCTCGTCGAGTTGCGCCACTGCCAGCCGGTCGCCTACCCGACGCCTAGGGTTTCTTCCTCAGGCTCAGCCCATCCCTCGGTTGTGTCTCCTCACTCCTCAATCTTGTATTGTGGTCGCTCTCCTCGATCGATTGGAACGAGGAACGTGTGGTAGGGTGGATGTGAGACAGTGAGGCCGTAGTTGGGCCTTGTGGGTGTCGGCAAAGGTCAACAAATCCTTTCCTGACCATGCAGCTAGCCTTTTTTATTCCTCCTCCTTGTTTTGCACAACTCGACCGTGGCCACTGAGGTTGGGGGTGGGGGGGTACTGTTGGACGCGAATAGTGCTGGATACGAATACAGGTAGTATCAGAATACGAAGTAAATACATATCGAATTTGATACGATAACAGATATTTCATCGGATAAACAACGAAAGCAAATATCATAGATAACACATGTAACATTGGTCTACCAATCGTCTAAAATGCAATCATAGTGTAGTCGCTTGACAAGTAGCAAAACAAAGTTTAAGAAGTGCATTGGGCGATACATAAATACATGTCCTAAACATTACATAAATAAACAAACATCACTAATTAAAATATAGAACCAGTATGCTGTCAAGAATAGATAATAGGATAAATAAAAGGCATCACGGTCTCTTGTCATTGATATAGTGCAATCTGATTTCTCCCCAAATCAACACATGATTTTTTTGAAATAATCTTTTTATTCGAAATTACGAAAATAATACCACTTATTTTTTTACATAAATAACCTCGTGTCGCCGTACGGTTGGGCGACTTCAACCAGAGTGCGACATATGTGATAATCGTCGAACGGCATGGCGATTTGGTATTGTCGCTCGGTGGCTCGGCGATTTCATCCTTGTCGCCCAACCACCGAGCGACTTTGATAGTCGCTCAACCACTAGGCGATTTTTAGGTTCTAACTGTACTTTTCAGCAGATCTGATTGGAATAATTGTGTTATAATATGTATCACATTTCGCATGTATTACATTTAGCAAATCTTGTGGTATATTGGTCCTTTTTTAGGAAAGAAAATTGTAGTGTTAAGGTTGATTGGTTGGTTTGTTATTTTCATAAAATATCAAGGATACGAAATTTGTCAGACTAGCAATAACATTTTATGATCATCGTATATCATTGTAGTGCGCTAATTTTCTAAAGAATTTTATGAGGACGATTGAGATAGTATTGAGTTGTCAGTACGAAGGTAAGTGGTATTGCGATGTGCCAGAAAATTCATACATGGGGGAGAACTTTGGAGAAATAACGCAACGATAACAACATGACAGTTGATCTAACAAGGGGGGTTACATAGCACGCAAACTAATGAAGCAAGGATGGTACACGCATGCCTTTAGGGAAATAGAAATACATGGGACATGTGGACAAAGAGGGTCGAACTACTGCGTTGAACGTGACCATTTGCCCTTGCGGCCTAGCTCGGCGTTGTACTCATCGCCTTGTGCCTTAGCTCTTGTTGCGATGGTCCTCTTACACTCCTTCTCGGCCTCCCGTCGTCTGGCATGCTCGCGCTCTTGCTCCTCGCGTAGCCTGTCCCGCCTCTCCTTCTCATCCTTCTCAGCTTGTAGCTCTACGAGACGCCTTTCACGGTCCTCGTAGTCCTCCCTGGCCCAGCCCTTTCATGTCAGAAGCATCCACATGTCGTATGGGTGGATCTTATCGTCGATCCACTGGCTGAAGTCGCATAGGTACGACAGAAACTGCGGTGGGAAGAGAGACGTGGATACAACATAATGGGAAGAAAAATAGTAGTGTGCACTGAAATACGATTTCATTACCGGCTGCCTATAGCTCTCTGTGTCAAACCTGCGGTCGGGGTAACGTGTCAAGATAGATGACGGCCTCGTCCTATAGCACGCATCGCACATGCCGCGGTACGTTGCGGCAAGTACGACTGATCCCTAGCTGATCTGCAGCTCCTCGCCGTCGGTGATGGCCCTCGCGTAGCCCACGAGGTGGGCATCGACGGAATCACCGTGGCTGCTGGTAAACATGACCCAGCCGAACAGCCACAGCAGGTACACCTCGAGGTGCCGCGACACCTGCTCGGCGGTCGACTGCGGTACCATCTGCTCGACCTACATACAAACGAATAATTAGTACACGTATGTCATACGGTTAGGATAGTGCATCTCTAAACATGTAAAATGTGTATCATACGTACCCGAAACTGTGAAAGCAACCGCAGGGGCGGGCCATGCCGCTGTCGCACCGAGAATTCGACATACGGTGGCGCGACATTCGCCCCAAGAACACCCTAAAACCTACCCAGCAGGGCGTCACGCCAGTTCACAGGTGCGTCCGGCGGGAATGCCGCTGCTCTGACGATAGGCAGGCCGAACAACATCGCGACATCGTGCAGAGTAGGGGCCATCTCCCCGAATGGGAGGTGGAAGGTGTGCGTCTTGGACCGTCACCGGTCCACTAGGGCTGCCAGAAGCGATCGGTCGAACGGGAACCGTCGTGATCGCTCAGGACCAGCCTAGACCTCCCCGTCATCCTCGGCAGGAGCGCCATCCTCTTCGGTGGCCTCCACCATCCGCGCAAGAGGTAGAAGGCCGGCACGACTCATCCTGCAAAGCACAAAGAAGTAAGTACATAGCGGACATATCACACAAAACAAGTGGCACAGCTCACGGACAAACATCTCTACCCAGCGTGTGTCTAGTCTCCAAGCCCGTCGGGGTGTCCGCGTATGAACCACCCCCAAGTCAGTCGCGTCGTCCCTGCGACCAAGAGGCGGGACACGACGGCTTGCGCGGTGCTGCGCATCGACCAACCGGTCCAACAGGCCGAAATGCCAGTCCGAACCACCAGGGTCGTGAGCCATACCTGCGAATTTAGAAATTAAAACCATTAATATTACTAGGCGTCTAAATTATATTCCAATGGCAAATAAAACATGAACACTATGCTGAAACACAGTGCTAATACGTATACAATTTCATGAAACCTTAGTGGTAAACACGTACTTTTCCCTACAAAAGGCTATATTACGTTAACACCTGTATCGGTTGTTATGCATTGCAAAATATTAAAAATATCGTCATTACCATGCATATTTGTAATGGGTGAAGCTTTATGGAAAAGATTTCAAAATTTCACATATTTCAAAATCCTACGGGTTCGAACCATATATATGTGTTTTTTGTCTTAGTATTTCATAATGAGTGACGACGTTAACACCTGCACTCGGCTGTTATGCATTGCAAAATATTAAAAACATCGTTGTTACCATGCATATTTGTAATGGGTGAAGCTATATGGAAAATTTTTCAAAATTTCACATATTTCAGAATCCTACGGGTTTGGTACCATGTATCTATGCTTTTTGTCTTACTATTTTATAATTCCTTGATCCAACCAAAATTATAAAGTAATTTCTACCATTTTTCTATTGTGCAAATAAATACATATATTTAACATTCCATAAAGCATGGGTTATCGACATGTTTTTATAATACAAAAATAACACGTTATCATTCATCATGCCGAACGAAATTAGCACAGCACGCGGAATAGCACAACTAAATTTATTTTCACCAACTAATTTTTTTTTCTCTATACAAACTACTGAACTAATTGTATTAATCATGCTATCCCTAAATATGTGCTAACAATATATTACTACACATGATATTGCTTGCTAACCTACAATTGTTACTAATTAATCATGCTATCTCTAAATATTTGCTAATAATATATCACAACATATGACGTTGATTGCTAACCTACCATGGTTTAAAAAATATACTTGTACAAAACAATACTACAAACTCACTGGTGTGGTCGTCGATGCAAAGCGAACTCTTTTCTCCTCTTCTTCTTCTTCCTCCCCTCCTCTTTTCTCCTCTCCTTCTGCTCTCTTTCTTTTCTTTGCTCTGGTGGCGGCTCGCTCAACCGAATGGCGACGGTTTGGCAGCGCGGCGGTTTTAAAGCCACCTGAAGTCGCCATACGGTTGGGCGACTTGGGCCCAGTGAAATATAGTCGCCAAGCCGTATGGCGACTAGGATCATGTCGCTAAGCCGTATGGCGACAATGCCTCAGACGGTGAAATCGCCGTTTCGTTGACCGATTCGCACATGTGTCGCACTCTAGTTGGGCGACTATACTAAGTTATCCAACCGTATGGCGACACGAGGCTATTTATGTAAAAAAAAATGGTATTATTTTTATAATTTTAAATAAAAAAAGATTATTTCGGAAAAAAATTCATCAACACATAGGATCAATAGGACTATAGCACTGTGCCATCATAACCCAGTGGCAGAAGCCGCACGGGAAATGAATCCCTATCTTTCCCGAATCATTTCTCTTCCGCATCTCTCTCTTCCTCCCATGGCAGCAGGGGCACCGCATCGATTCCACCACCTCCGGCCATCCTCTTTGCCACCGACGGGTCCTATACCGCCTCCTCTCCATCCCCTCTCCCACATCCCACACTAAATCATGTCGTCGCCACTTAAATCGAAGCCGTCGTCAAACCCTAGCCGCCGCAGCAGGGACTCCATTCGGCGGCGGCTGCGGCCGTGGATCCGTTGGCCATGGGCACCGAGCGGCAGCCTCCGAGCTCGTTCCCCGGCGAGTCGGCGGCGACATCCCCGGCGAGTCGGCGGCTTTGGCGTTCCCGGGCCAGGCAACGGTGCGCCGCGGCTCGAGGCGAACGACGGTGTCGATCGCGCTGACAGGTGTGCCTTTACTCGGATATTACCAAAAAAAACTCGGACATTTCCTCCCTCCCGAATTCAACTCCGAATCTGACAAGACTATCCGATACCGAATCCGACAAAACCTGCCGGGTACCGACATTCTTACTCGAATACGTACAGGACAGCCCGCGCCCATCACCGTGCACGGCGCGCGCTCCGCTATTAAACCCCCCACGGCTAGACCCCTCCCCCATGCGCGTTGCCATTCGCCGAGCTGCCCACGCATTATTGCCCAGCCGGACCGCGCGCAGGCCACCGGTCGTGCGTACGCACGTACGCGTCGCGACCCGCGCGCGGAGGGTGGCCCCGGGCGCGCTGCAGCCGAGCTCACCGTAGTAGCGGCCGTGCGCTGCGCGCGCCACGATAGCTGCTGCGCCTCGTGCTGACGCTCCCCGCCTGCCCCCACCTGTACCCTCCGCGCCCGCCTTCGCCTCGAGCCGGTTTATGAGCACCGTCAGTCGCCGCTCGCTAGCTTCCCAGCTCATCTATCCCCTGGCCCGCCCTAGCCGGCTAGCCCATAGCCTAGACTCTGGTAGCAGCTAGCGAGCTCCCTTGCCGCCGCTAGCTGTACGCTGCCTTGTAGGCCAGCTTGTGTAGTGGATAAGTTTCGCTTGAGAGTGCGATATGGGGGAGGCGCCGAGGCCCAAATCGCCGCCGAGGTACCCGGACCTGTGCGGCCGGCGGCGGCTGCAGCTGGACGTGCAGATCCTCAACCGGGAGGTCGGGTTCCTCGAGGTGAGCTCGTATCACTTCTTGTGATGCCAATGTAGTACTGCTGTCGAATCTTGATTCTTTTAAAGAAAAAGTGTGCATTTTTTGTTCTTTCTATGCGGGAAAGAGGCAGTAGTAGCATGTAGGGAGGAAATCTCAGGAAAAGTTGATGTGGAGAGTTCATTGGTTTGGGGTTTCGGAACGGGGGAGTTCGTTGCGAGGCCCGAGGCGCGACAGGCTCCTCTGTTCGGATGTGCCATGTTGTACGTACCCTTTGTCCACGGTTGCCTTGGTTTCTTTTTCCTTGTAGAGAAATGCCATTTTCCTTCTACTAGATGTTGCTTTGCTCTTGCTCTTGTTCTTTTTTTCTTTTTTTGAGAGGAAGATGTTGCTTTTTCTTAATCAGACACGAAGCATTTTGATTTGATTTTTGAGCATTACAGTGTAGGGGATTGCAAGTGCAGTCTATTTCCAAATTCTGTTCTTGTTCTCTGCATCTTGTTGAAATTCTGGGGTGTTTGCTAGTGAAAAATAAAACTTTCAGATTTCTGCTGTTCATGAGTCGTGACATCACCTGGCACTGGCAATCAATAGGTAGATGCTGCTGCTGCGCATTGCTTGTGTTCTTTACTGCTTCCATTCATGGCACATGGAGTAGGACTGTATGAGCCATGTGTCTCGGCCTGACCGGGACTCGCCTTTTGCAGCAAGAGCTACAGGGACTTGAACGGATCCAGCCGGTCTCGAGGTGTTGCAAAGAGTATGCTCTGTTTCCCTTTCTGCTTTCCTCATTAGCCTCCCATCTGGAATCTTATCCTTGTTTGGCTCAGATGGGCAAGTGGCAAGTAGGCTTGTCCTTGTTCATTCTAGTTCCAGGCTCAATGCCATTTAAAAACAGCAGTTCACATTACTTTGTGATATTTGATTCCAGAATTATTAATCTTCTTGTTTCTTGATTTTGAGATGTACAATTTTGGTGGTAAATACCTAGATTTTGGTCTGATTTGTAGTACTTCAGTACTTGGTCTGATTAAGAATCAGGCTTTCAATTCTTTCTTTTGAGGGAAACATTACAGCAAGAATTTGGTCTGATTTGTAGTAATTGTGCACTTGTGCTTCCTCCATTCCATATGCTGTACAGAATAAGCTCGAATAAAAAGAATGCAAATTGATATTTTTACTCTTTAGGTGAACAAAAGAAAATAACCTAAAAAAAGAGACTTCCTGACAGATATTTCTTACAAGAAAACAGCCCCCACATGAATTGCAACATTTACTATACTTTGATTTCCTCGAATGTCTGTTCTTAATAATTAGTAATAGCTTCTGGCTGGTGGTCCAATAGTCAACATTTGGACTGTTCAAGCATGGCCTACATTTTTATTTGCTTCTTTTGGGATTTTACTATGTTTATCATTTGATACCGATGTTGCTCACAAAGTTTCCTCTGGGCCTAGTCTTTTTTTATATTATTTTGAAAGAAATCTTTTCAAAAAATCTTTGACGCTGATGTTGCTCACAAAGTTGCTAATGCTCTTATATTATATATAATATTTGGCAGTGTCAACGAATTTGTCGGTGCAAAGACAGACCCACTTGTACCAATGTATGATCTCTGGACTTATGTCTCGCATATTAATTTAGTCTAAAATGTTGCTGATCAATCTTTCTCCCGGGCCTTCTACTTTCCAGAAACAAAAGGAAGCACAGATCTTGCAGTTTCTTTCGGTGGATCAGGTTTCTTACTCTTCCCTTGTGCATGCTTTTGGATTGATGGACAAGAATATAAAAGTTTGTTAAATGCTTGTTATAATTTGCACAAACTTTAAAATTAAATTTTGCTTTAAAGTGATATGGAGAATAAGTAAAATAGGTCATCAACTGTGGTAATAAAGTATAACAGTGAGTCAGTGAGCCAGTTTGTTTCTATATTTTTGCTGAAGCAGCTAAGTAAACAGTCAACACCATCTTACCACCATTTGAATGTGATAGTTAATATGCATCATGAAGAACTCATGTGTATATCCTGTGGCTTTTTACAAGGTTTTCTCCATTCTTTGGAAAACTGACAAAAGAACTCACATACTTCTTATTTAATCTACGGTTCTGTTGTTGTCGAACACTCGAACTGAATTTCATCTTAATAACCGATTTTTATCAAATGTTCATCCAGTTGGTAGAAACTCACAGTTACCACACCGAAAAAGTACTGTCAGATATGTCACACTTTAATACTACATGATCTGACAGTTGCTTCCCTCTTTTGATGGGAAAAGTGAGGTTACCTGACATCTGTTATATGGACCTGATAGTGGCATACTGGGCTAGTGGCATGAAAGCATTTTTACAGTCTTTAGGGGAGTCTACGCTGTTCTAAGTACTGCTACACTATTTACATGACAAATACCACCTTTTTGTTTCAGCATGTCTTGCAAAATGACTTGCGCTATTGCAATATTCAGCTTTCGAGGTAAAATAACCTACTTTTTTGTAGATCAAAATTGTGCACCTGCTTTCCATGCTTGTGCTGCTGGTGTCGGTGCTTGCCAAGCCCGAAGAGACCAAGCTGCTTCAGTTGTTCTTGCTGCTCCTGCTGCGACACGTCGTGCTGTATACCGAGCTGCAGCTGCCTAAAGACCACTTCGTGCTGCAAATCCCACTGCAGCTGCTGCAGCCCCGGTTGCTGCACCTGCAGCCTTCCCAGCTGCGACTGCGACTGCAAGCCACATTGCGGCACAGGTTGCGGCCATTGCCGACCGCATTGCAGCAGCTGCTGTTCCAGCGACAGCTGCTGCTGCAGCACTGAGCAATGCTGCGGCAACTGCGCCGACTGCTCGTGCTCTTGCCCTTTGTGCTGCAGCTGCTCCGGCTGCTCCACCAAGTGCTCCTGCGCGCGGTGTTTCAGCTGCCTCGACGTCTTTAAGCGGTGCCTGAGCTGCCGGTCGTCGTGCTGCGAGGGGCAGCCCTCCTGCTGCAAGTGCCAGTCGTTGTGCTGCGAGGGGGAGCCCTCCTGCTGCGGCAGGGGAGCGTGCTGCTGCTGCAGGTCATGCTTCAGCGCGCCGGCGCCGGCGCCGGCGTGCCCCGAGTGCTCATGCGGGTGCGTGTGCTCCTGCCCCAAGTGCAGAGATGGATGCCGGTGCCCGTCGTGCGGTAATCCGTGCTACGCCGGTAGATGCTTATGCTAAACTAGATCATTAATTAATTACTATTGTTGTTACTCTTCTTTTTGTGCTTATTAAGTTACTAGGCTTTTCATTTGAGTAAAAGTTTGCTAGTATATGGTAGCCACTGTAAAGAATTAACCTTGGCGCCAAACGTTAAGATGAAATTAAAGCGTCAGTTGTAGATATTATTAACTGTGAGGTTTTAAGTCTATTAGGACTTAAATCTCTGGTAAAATTCTCTCATCCGCTAGGGAAAAAAGTGACATGCACCGTGCAAAGCCTACATTCGTTTGAACTTTGGCCTGCAACATATTTGTGAACAGGGTAGAACCAGAAATTTGGGACACCCGGGACAAATTTGTAGTATTTGTAGTGCAAACTTAGGTATTACCATCTACGGCTCTAAAATAAGTCTGTATTGATTTTATTTTCTTATGAAGTTCCTACAAGAAATGAAAATTTACTAAGATTTTACTCTAAAAGACTAGACAGAGGAGTTGAGCCTTCAAGAGTTCAAGAGATTTTAGTCTAAAAGACTAGGCAAACCTGGTTGCTGTGCTGGCTCAGTGGCGTGCCTCACCTCTCGCCGCTCCTTGGTGCCTCGCTGTCCGCACAGCGCCACGTTGAGCTCCCGCCGTCCCTCGCGTCGCCCGGGAGACCCGAGGCGGCTACCCCAGATAGTTCCGCCACTGCTTGTGAATGCTTAGATTGTCCATACAAAATTATAATAGTATAGGTGTCTAAAAAATATATTCATGATATTATACTATCTCAGGTCTTGTTGATATACTTTGTTACAATAGAAATTGATGATCAAAATTACATTAGCTAAATATTACAGTGACCAAGGTTCTGTTGAAAATGAGGGTAATATTTTAATTCCAAATTTTATTAAAAGACAAATATTGCAAAAGACTAATGATGCATAAACAAAGATCGACAACAGACAACTCATTGTACTTCGCAATATATGAAAAGCAGGATGTAAACAAGTCAATCAATCACACGATAGACTTACGGATGGGTGCGATGTAGAACAAGAAGCGGCGCGAGACTTGATGCGATCGCGGCGTAGATGTCGCGGATCGCGGCAAGCGGTCGCGCAGATCTGTTGCCGAAACCTTATTGCCGCCCGTGCGGTCTTCCACAGCGACAGCGGCTCGGAGATACCGCTTCCCTTCTTCACGGTGCACGCCGAGAAGAAGAGTCGGCGAGGTTCGGCGGCGCGATGCAACAACACGCATTAGAAGGAAGAAGGAATGGATGCTATTGTTACGCTAGCTATGCTTTGGGCGTCTCGGACATATATAGATGTAGGCGTAATCGCAGATTAAACGACCATTTACCCACCGTAAGCGACACACTTAACGACCATTTACCCACGGTAACTATCACACTTAACGACCATTTACCCACCGTAGCGTCTGTCATCATTATCCAATAAAGCCTCAAATTCAAACATTTGAATCTCATTTAAGAGAGAGAGAGAGAGATGCATGGCTTAGCAAAAATAAGGTGGACTTGGTGCGCCAGAGTGGCGCGCCACGTCCGCGACGCGATCGTGGCGTCGCAAGTCACAAGTCACGCGATTTTTCACGCGAAAATACGCGAACGCGCGCGAGCGCGTGCGTGTGTGTGTTTAGCCAGAGCCCTCCTCATGCCACCCTCATCCATATGTCACATGTTTTAAGGAGTGGTAAAAACTCCACCTTATATGTTGGTCACCTCCACCTTGCCTTAGCAATATGGTACTAACCCATAAATGCTTTGGAATTATAGAAAATGTGCCTCACTCATATGGGCCAATTTCTAACAATCCCCCACCAATTCCAAAGCAAGAAGCAAAAAAGGATATCAAAGATATTGTCTTTGAAATCTTGTTAATATACAGTCTTTTAGTGTAAGTCCGTATGGGTTGAACTTGCATCTAGAATGACAAGATTCATCTTCTCACGGTGATGAATGGGCCATGCCTTGAATTCACACTTTTAGTGATTAGATTTCACTTGAAATCTCAAGCGATACTAAGGTTTGTCAAAGAACCGCGCCTAAGCGGAGCATTATTTGGTCATGCTCCTTATCGCTCATGAGCTTTTTAGAGAATGCCTATTCTCGTGAACTGCGACCTCACAGTTGGGCTCAAGTAGGTATATTCTTTCTAGGTATCCTGTGAGCTAATACCTTTTCCTCATTTGGACAACGAGAATATATTAAGGCTTAATGCCAACCTTCCATCTGATCGAGTAATTTGTCTATTAGGACATGGATTCAATGAATATATACTCTCTTGTTACAACATCAACTTGTTTTTCCCATTGCCTAAGTCACGGGATCTCCGATCAAAAGGTATGGGTTCTTTGTTGAGTTGTAACTCCAATGGACCTCATTCCCATGTCCATAGACGCAACGGAAATCGTCTTTCGTGCTAGCCCCTTTGTGAAAGTGCGCGATTTTCTCGGTGCATATATAATTCACAGTAATTACTCAGGAGTTCCTCAATTTTACGCGATTTAAGCCTACACGCTTCACATAAGCTCTCGGAGGACTTCATGTTATCCTTAGTACTTGTAACCTTAATCAACATAGTTTGATTATGACCTACATTAGGATTCTAGTGTGGTATTGGTTTCTCAATCCAATTTGGTAAGTCCAACATAAGCTCTCTAAGTCATTTGTGCCTCAATAGCGCAACACTCTCTCAAGTGCCTTGTGTCTAATTTGCTCACAAAGAAATGATATGTGCTACAAGTTATCTTAATTGCTTCCATAGTTGACCTCGTCACAATATAGTCGGCATTTTTACATAATGGGATTGGCTCAAAGTGATCCCATCCTCGTTCTTGATTAATTTAATATTCGAATAACATCGCCTCTCCTAAGTCTTTCATATCAAAGCATCGAGATAAAAAGATTTGACCTCGTCAATTCTGGCGATGTTTGTTCCAAATATAAGTATGTCATCTACATATAGGCACAAGATCACTCCTTGACCCCCACCATAACGATAGTATACACATTTATCAGCTTCATTCACAACAAAGTCAGCAGGTGTTAAAGTTTTATCAAATTTCTCGTGCCATTGTTTAGGTGCTTGCTTTAGACCATATAAGGATTTCAATAATCTACATACCTTATTTTCCTATCCAGAAATTACAAAACCATCAGGTTGATCCATATAGATTTCTTCCTCCAACTCTCCATTAAGAAAAGTTGTCTTTACATCCATTTGATGGATATGTAGACCATAAGAAGATGCTAATGCAAGGAGCACTCTGATGGTGGTTAGTCTGGCGACAGGAGAATAGGTATCAAAGAAATCTTCTCCCTCTTTCTGGGTGTAACCCTTGGCCACAATTCTTGCCTTGTACTTCTCAATAGTACCATCAGGCCTTAGTTTCTTTTTAAAGATCCACTTACATCCTCTGAGTTTGCACCGATAGGACGATCGGTGATCTCCCAAGTCCCATTAGCCATGATAGAGTCCATCTCGCACGCTTGCTTCTTTCCAATACTCAGCATCAGAAGATGCATAAGCCTCTGAAAGGGTCTTTGGCACATCATCCACGAGGTATACAATAAAGTCATCACCAAAGATTTTCTCAACCCTTTGTCTCTTGCTCCTACGAAGAGCTTCTGTGACTAGATTGTTATCCTCCTCAGGGATATCACATATTGGTTCAGAGATGGTGGGAAGTTCAGAAGTTTGATTATTCTCACTTTCAATATTTTCAATTTGAACATTCTCGGTTTGTGAAGTCTTGCTCTTTGTTCTCATAGGAAAATAATCCTCAAAGAATGAAGCATCTCTAGACTCTATTATTGTGTTAGCAATGATCTCAGAATTTCGATTTAACTACTAAAAATCTATAGGTCGTGCTATTATGAGCATATCCTAGAAAAATACAATCGATTGTTTTAGGTCCAAGCTTTCTCTTTTTCGCAATGGTATATTGACCTTGGCCAAACACCCCAAGTTCGAGAAAATTGACATTGAGTTTTCTCCTTCCATCCCTCATATGGAGTAATATCACTCTTTTAGTGATTACTCTGTTTAGGACGAAAGTTGCTGTCAATATAGCTTCCCCCCACCATGTCTTAGGCATACCAGCACTCTCTAACATGGCATTAACCAAGTCCGTTAGTGTGCGGTTTTTCCTCTCAACTACCCCATTTGATTGGGGTGAATATGGTGGTGTAAATTCATGGACTATTCCATGCTCAGAACAGAATTGAGAAAATTCATGAGATATGTACTCTCCTCCACGATCAGACCTTAGTCTTTTTATTTTCTTCTCTTGTTGGTTCTCAACCTCGGCATTATAAGTCTTAAAGTAGTTTAAAGCTTCATCCTTAGTTTTTAGCAAATACACATAGCAGTAGCGTGTTGCATCATCAATAAAAGTTAAAAAATATCTTTTGCCTCTTTTTGTCAACAATCCATTCATTTCACACAAATCTGAATGAACAAGATCTAATGGTGCCAAGTTTTTTTCGTCCTCTAATCCCTTAAAGGGTTTGCGAGGCTGCTTTGCTTGCACACATGAGTGGCACTTTGATCATTTGACAATTTCACATTTTGGAATTAAATATAATCTGGACATTCTAGCAATACTATCAAAACCAATATGACAGAAACGAGAATGCCAAATATTTGCCTCACATTTATTTAAACCAGTTGCAACATTCAGATTATAACAAGACTCTAAAGTACTTAGGCGGAACAAGCCTCTGCTCTCATAGCTTTTACCAATAAAATTCCCGAACTTAGACATTACAATTTTATTTGACTCAAAGACTAGCTTATAACCGTCCCTACATAGAACAGAACCACTAACGAGGTCCTTGTTTATTGTAGGAGCATGCTGCACGTTCTTTAAGTAGACAATCTTCCCTGAAGTAAGCTTCAGTTCTACCGTGCTAACACCAAGAACAGAAGCATGCGACCCGTTTCCCATTAGGACGGAGGAAGCCCCTGCTGCCTGGTAAGAAGAAAACAAGAAAATATCAGAACATACGTGAACATTAGCACCAGTATCAACCCACAAATCAGTGGATTAACATGCTGAAAAAACAACAGGAGAATTACTATACCCTCCTGAAGTCGAGGCCTCGCCTATGATCACGTTAATGACCTTCTTCTTTGGTTGTTCACCATCTACGCTTTGCGGAAATGATAGTCTTTCGCCATATGACCGTTTTCCCACACACAAAGCGGTGATGTTCTTCATATCCTTTTCTCGAGTTTTCTTCTTAAAGCTAGTTGTCTTGTTCGTTTTGTTGGATTTGTACTTCTTTCCAATAGTCTTTTTCTCTATGAAATTTGCATTGTTCTGACCAGAAGTACTGGGTGCATCTTTTGCTCTTGCCTTTTCTTCCACATCGAGGCAGCAATGAGATCTTCAAAGAAATCTCTTCCTCTTGTGTTTCAAGCTAGTGGCAAAATCCGCCAAGAAAGCAGGAAGTTTGGCGACAATGCCCATGACCACAAACTTAGGAGGCAACACACGGCCCGGATCGCAATCTCACCAACCAATAGTTGGAGATCATGAGCTTGTCCAACTAAGGACTTAGCCTCATCCATGGTAAAGTCGAAGAATTGCTCACACATGTAGAGCCAACGACCTGCCTCTACCTCTACATATTTGTGCTCTAGTGCATCCTACAACTCTGTGGTGGACTTATAGTCCATGTACACATCATAGAGCTGATGTGCGGAATAGTCGAAAGCGCCAAGAAGCGATGTTGTTCGCATTATCGAAGCGCATATCTTGGTCAATCAGTAGCGGATCTCGTGGGTGGATTACCCACCACACCCCAAAGACATGAGCGAACTTGGCTCTGATGCGCCATCTACGGAAATTCGACGAGAAAACCTCTCGGGTTTCATAGCATCGAAGCTCGACCATAGTTGTGTTGCAACAAAGTTTACGATAAGGTTTACGGAATGTTGAAAATGGGGCAATATTTTAATTCCAGATTTTATTAAAAGACAAATATTGCATAAGACTAAATGACGACAACAGACAACTCATTGTACTTACGCAATATATGAAAAAGCAGGATGTAAACAAGTCAATCAATCGCACGATAGACTTACGGATGGGTCGATGAAGAGCAGAGGCGGCGCGAGACTTGATGCGAGCGCGAAGCGTAGATGTCGCGGTGCGGCAAGCGGTCGCGTTGATGCGCTGCCGAAACCTTATTGCGCCCGTGCGGTCTTCACGGCAGCAACGGCACGGAGATACCGCTTCCCTTTTTCACGGTGCACGCGGAGAAGAAGAGTCGGCGAGGGTCAGACGGCGCAGTACAACATCACAGATTAGAAGGAAGTCTCCAGACATATATAGATGCGGTAGTGGCGGCAGATTAAACAACCATTTACCCCAGTAGCGACAAACTTAACCAGCCATTTACCCACTGGTAACTGTCACACTCATGCCACCCTCATCCATGTGTGTGTGTTTAGCGAGCCCTCCTCATGTCACCCTCATCCATGTGTCACATGTTTTAAGGAGTGACAAGAACTCCACCTTATATATTGGACACCTCCATCTTGCCTTAGCAACATGGTATTAACCCATAAATGCTTTGGAATTATAGAAAATAGGCCTCACTCATATGGGCCAATTTCTAACAGGTTCCACTGTCACCTGAAATCTAACTTTGGTGCAGAGAACCTGCATCCATTGGTTCCTCTAACCGGACTGCGAAGAGTCTACTATCAGGGTCAACGATCCAAGACCCAATCAACACACCATTTAACGAATCGCGTTTATGCTTGCTTTATACAAGTTCCATTTCGTACAGCATAAACATCTAAACACAACACCCGGTATTGACCAAGTAAATGCAACCGTGTAGTTTTAGTTTAGTTTCAAATGGAATAATAATAATAATAATAATAATAATAATAATAATAATAATAATAATACAGTACATCCACTTCGAAACCATGCATATTTTACGACGAAAAACAGCGCTTGGAGTTTGTGCGAGAGCTCGCACGGCGCGCGCCAATGTTCGCTGTCCGCCGCGGCGACGACGAGTATCGACCGCGTCGAAGTCCACTCATCGATCTACCATACGCGGTGCTAGCCTGTGTTAGCAAACGACAAGTCTGCAAGAACTGATATATTAAAGAGCTCAACAAGGGGACCGGTTCCAGTGTGTGCGCATCACTGAAACAAATCGAGCAAGTGCAATGGACGACGTGCCGTTCTTCGTCTCCTTCTCCCTCATACTCTTCCTCTCCAGGTACGTCCCCTTCGCGCTCCCTCCGAACGCGCGCGACGTCCTCGCCGACAACGCGGCCGAATCGGCCCGCGCCGCGAGGTGCGCCGTCTCGGTGGCCGTTGCCGGGCTCGTGTTGCTGGTGTCCCCGCAGTGCGCCGCCGAGAAGTGCTGCCCACACGTCAGGATGGAGGGGAGGGCCATGTGGCTCAACTCCGTCGCGCTGTTCCTCGGCATGGTCCTCGGGGGCGTCACGGTGGTGCTGCCCCCGTTCGCCGTGTCGCCGGTTGTCCAAGTAGCCGTTGATCACCTGACCAGGTTCACGGAAACCATTGCGATCACTGCGTTCGCGCACGACATCAGTATTTTTCTCAAGGTTGTAAAGATGACACAATGAGACGGACAAATATTGAAACGTGTACTGGGCTGCTGGGCACTCCTGGTTAGCGTCTCTGTTTTTCAGTTGTAGTAGACGTACCCGGTGAAATAACGAAGGGATGGTATAGTCTAAGGGTCTGTTTTATAGGGTTTCGCTCCTTATTTTTTAGCTTCCAACTCTTGATTATTAGAGGATCCACTTCTTTAAGGATCAGTAGCTAGCTGACGGAAGTGTTGATTAGAGGTTAGCTCTCAAAACTCTAAAAGTGAGAATTTAAGACAAAAGATTATGCTACCCCTGTTTTTAACACCTAAGTATATTTGTATCACACTTCTACTTGTACACAAATTTTAGAAATTTCATTATGAATTTCCCGGGACTAATTCAATTTGAATGTGATGCCCTATTAAGATACATCAGTTATGCAGGTAACATGTGTCATTTATGTTCATGCATCTTGTTATGACCTTCAGTTATGCAGGTAACATGTATCATTTTTGTCCATTTTTGTAGTTGTTTCCTACTTTCATTTGACTGATGTCCTGCTACTGGCTGGTACTATACATTATGCTCATATCATAGTCTTTGCATTCTTTTTTAAAATTTTTTATTCTCATGGATTCATTTGATGGAAATAATTAAAATAGTAGAGGATCCATTCTTAAGAATATCACTAAAAATGCTTACTTTATTAGAAATGTTCTACAAAGGATCAGGCTAACTGAAGGATTTACACCAAATCATTCTAAGCTTGGTAAATAGAGAACTGCGTGCAATCTCAACACTCAAATTCAAACAACATGGAGTCATGCCAGTTCACCACTGCTAAGATCCCCTCCACAAGACTACGTCTCTTCCCACTCCAGACTTCAATGCAGCTGCACAAGTGTTTTCATGCCAACTTTCTCCCAACCTTCTCCAAATCCGATACCCTTGCAGTGATCTTCCTGCTCTCGAAGTCGAGGTTGAAGGCGAGGTATATCCCTCCTACTCCATCCAGGACATCCAAGTAAGCATCATCAGTTCAGGCACTACCATCTCATGTTCCATACGACAGAAGAAAATCCATTTTTGCTAGTAGGACATCCAAGCAAGCAACACCAATTCAGGCACTACCATGACACGCTTCCGAAGGCGTGTGACGAAGTGATTATCACAAGGCTGTTACAATGCTCCATCCCAAAGAAGATATGCCCGCTAAGGTTTCACCTCCATTGGGCCACCAGCCTGTCGGAAGTCTCCCTCTTGCGTCAAGTGGGAATTTCTGTCTACCCGATAACCGCACATCCAAATGGCACAACTAACAGAGGGGTGTTGCAAATTATTAAACCAGACCTGTCCCATACCAGACTTGTGGTAGTACGAAAGGGCTTTACAAGCAGCAGCTCGCGAACTGATCCTTAACTGACTTATGCGACTTTCGATAAACCTTGGTCTTGATTATAGAAATGAATCGCGATCGTACATAAACTTGTACCAATCTAACATCCATTTCGTCCAAGTCTAAACCAGTTTTTATTTTATTTTACTTTTCAAATCATTTTGCAAAATTTCCATGGCATACCAATGCCATAGACTCATTTTGAAACAATAGTTGAATATTTGGCTAAAATTCCCAAATTGAACATTTTTTTGTCTATGCATGACAAAGCGTATAATTTTCCCAAAGATTCCTAATTCATGTTATTGCATCAACTAAGTTTTCATCTAAGGTGACAAGTATGTTTGCTTCAATGTTAAGATTGGTTGTACAATGGAATTGGGAATAACTATAATTTTCAAACAAGAATTCAAATTAAATTGGATATAAATAAGTATGTAGTAATAATTTAAAATAGAATTTAAATAATTTAAAATACTGGGATTCAAATAAGATCAATAGATGTAACTTGCATTGCTCAAATTGTCGTTGATCGGACTCGTCGAAGAATTATAGCTCTCCGGAGTCGTCGAAGTCTATACGTGAAAATAAACCAAATTCAAATGAACTCCAAATTATATTATTTTGGTTTATTTACCTAGATTAAATTTTATATGAATTTAGAAATTTGAATAATTGGAATCAGAGCTCGTATGAAGGAGAACGGGTCCTTGAAAGTTTGAATTCTAAAGAAATTACCCTAAATTCAATTTCTCAGATTTAATGAATTATTTTCCTAAAGAAAAATCTAAATACTGTGCGAGCATGAAGTCAGCAACTAATTTTCATTTTCGGATGAAATATTTTTCTATGGGAAAAACTCTACAGTCGTTGACAATTGGGCCCATAGTCCGTAGACTGGGTCCACGAAGGTGCACTGGTCCACTATGGACTAGGCTCTTGAAATAGTGTGCTTGTCCACGCAAGTATGCACGCAAGCGCACACGTGAACGCTAACTGGGCAAAGAAGCTAACATGGTGCACACGTGGCTACAAGTGGCGCCACATCACTCTAGCGAGTGGCGGCGCACGGGATCAAATGGTCGCCGGTGTTAGGAGCTAGAGCGAGGTCCGGTGAGGGTAGCAAATGAAAGAGGGCATCGCGGAAAACCTAGTGTGCATAGTTGCGGTGAAGGGGCATGACAGAGTTGCTGGCGTCGAGGGAGATGGCGGCGGCGAGATGCGGTTGGTGACGGCGATGGAGCTCCGGCAGTTTTCTGGCAACAGGTGTGGGCGCATGAGGTATAACATGGGGCGAGACGACGAAGTTGATGGTGAAGAAGATGGCAGTGGGGCAATTGGCAGAGGAAAGGCGCGTAGCCGGTGAGCTTCAATTAGCGATTCCAGCGGCGAGAGGCGATGGAAGGTGCGATGAGTTGCGGGGATGGGATGAGGAGGTGAAGGCGATGCTGTGTCTCCCTTTTATAGGGTGAAGGGGTAGCCGAGGCGGCGGGGCGTGCGTGGTGGTTTCAAGCCAGTACGGCGGCGGTGCAATTGCGATTTAAGATGGTTTAAGGGGGAAGAAAACAGATGAAATGAGTGCGGGAAAGAACGTGGCTTTGAATGCCATCGAATGCACGCGAATAACGGGTGATAACAGTTGGCTTTGATGAGCACACGAAGAACGGGCGATAACAACCGGCTTTGATGAGCTAGAGCTTGCAATTTAAGATGGTTTATGTAAGACCCCGAGATTAACATCCCAGATCTTCTGTGTATAACTGAACTAGTCCCATGATCAGTGGCTAGCTCACACAGTAAACAAATGTGATAACACAACCATAAAAGCTAAAATTTATTAAATAACAACAGAGTTGATTACAAGATAGCCTTACAGGGTAACATTAAATAAACACAGCGGAAGACGATGAAGAGGTAGTAGGGTCCAGCAATCTGCCACAGGCAATCGACTGGGGTAGCGGCCTAGTCGCCATGATCCACACCTGAAGCGAAGTTCTTCTCCTCTGAAATTTTGTGTGCATAAAGCAAGAATGAGCACAACTTCCGTGCTCGCAAGTTACACCCGTCAAATAACATAATGACATGCATAAATGGATGTAACAAAGGATGGCTTATAGGGTTATTTGTGCAAAAACAACATTTGATATTAAATACCATACTAAGTTCAAAAGCTCAAGTTTTATAAACCCAAAATTGATATTGAAATGATAAAGATAGTGTAGGCACCAACATAAACACGGGCACCAACCCGGGGCTTCAACCCATAGCTTTTCTCATGGACACCCATCCATGTCAAACTGTTTTACAAAAATATTTTGAAATCGAAGTCTAACTTTGAGTGGCTTTGCCAGCATGTCCATGACCGTAGACACGGCTATTCGAATAGTTTTACACTCTGCAGAGGTTGTACAACTTTACCCACAAGACATGAATTCTCTAGTTGTTTGGCATCTGTCAATACCACCGCTCACTACCTTAGGTAAGCAGTCTAGAGTACGTGTCATGGCTTTTACAACGCGCCATTCCACCATAGTCCTCCCTCGCTAAGGTTTCACCCCCTTTGGACTACCCGTCCGCAGAGTTCAGGTCCCCTCTTGCGCCAGGTGGGAGTAACAAAAGTCATGAAAGACTACCCACCTCATCAATAGGAACGACCATGATGGAGCTTTGCAAATTATTCAGCCAGGTCCTGCCCATACAAGACATGTGGTAGTACGATGTGGCTTAGTAAGATGCGGATCGAAGACCGGTCCTTAACTGACATGGGCGACAACCAACAGAACCCTGGGCCTCAATCTACCCAGTTGAGCTCGTGCATAAACCTGCACCCACCAGACAACCATTTCGCCCAAGTCCAAACCATCATTTTATTTTATTTTTCAAGTATTTGTAAAACTCCCATGACACACCAATGCCAAGGGTACAATTTAAACAACATTTGACTTTCGGCTGAAATCCCCCAAATGAAAACATATGTGATCTATAAGCCTGGCTAAGCATAATATTTTCCAAAATGATCCCAGTTCATACTATCGTATCAACCAGGTTTAGACTAGGGTGACAACATGTTTGATTCAATTATCAAAATTGGTCATACAAAGGATTTTAGGCATAACTATATATTTTAAATAGGAATTTAAATTACTGAATATAAATAAGTATGCAATAATTAGTTAAAACAGAATTCAAATAATTTTAAATAATGGGTGCAAATATGATCAAGAATGTAACTTACCTCGCTTGAGGTGAACAGATCAACTGATACTGAGGTGCTGCTGTTTTTCTTAACAGTTCACCTAGTACTCACAAGTACTTTCTCCAGGTAGTCTATCTGTACAATCATGATGATCATACAGTCAAAATCAATCCTCTTATGTGCTCTTCAACGGCATCGAGATCTGACTTTCCGAAGTCGTCGAAATCTATACGCGAAGTAAGCTAAATTCAAACTAAATTCAAATAAGATTCAAATAAACTCCAAAGTGAATAATTTTGGTTTAGTTGGCTAGATCTTGAATTTATATAAATTTAGAAATTTGAATGGGCTCAATCGGAATTCGGTTGCAAAAGATATGAGCTTTTGAAGTTTGAAATTACATGAAATGATAGATTTAGGGTTTAAAGGAATTTGTGGTCAAATGAACTCAAAATTAAATAATTTTGGTTTAGTTAGCTAGATAATGATTTTATGCAAATTTTGCAATTTGAATCACCCAATTTGGAGTTGGGATTCAAAAGATATGAATTTTCTAAGTTTTAAATCTATTTAAACTTAAATTCTGAATTTATTAGATTTTCCTGATTTATTTTTTTGAAGGAAAAACCATTTATTGCGCAAGGCTGACGTCAGCGAGGAAATTTTTGGAATTTAAAAATGATAAAGAAATCACTGACATGTGGGACCCACATGTTAGTGACTCGGCTTATATGGACCAAGTCCACGGGGAAGATGAATCAGGGCTTGGGCTGAGGTGGCAGGTCCCGCACATGTGGCGCTGACCCGGCCGTTACAGGGATGTCACGAGGGCAAACGTGCCGAGGTGGCACACGGGTGGCGCCTACGTGGCAGCGCCACGTTGACCTGGCCGGCGGCTCGGCGGCGAGCTTGCGGCGAAGGCGGCATGGTAGCGGCCGGCGAGGGTACCAAAGGTAGAGTGAAGCATGGGGTTACTATGCGCGATTTTGTCTGGCGTGGCGATAGCGCGGCGAGAGATATCGGCGGTGCGGTTGGCGATGTGGTGGGCTGGCGTTCGGTGGCGCTCGGCGAGTCGGTGGCGCGCCGCAGCGTGGCGAGGCTCTGGCGATGCCGTTGGTGGTGGCGGCGACGGTGGCGGCGCTAGAGGCGGCGGAGCGCTTTCGGCCGGCGGCGACTAAAACTCCGACTTCGTCGAGACGGGCGTGAGAGAGGAGGGGTGTGTGAGGGGGAAAGATTGAGTGAGAGGAGAGCTCCCCGGTGCTCCCTTTTATAGGGGCCGGGGGTCACCGGTGCGGCGTGGAGGCGTGGAGATCGTGGTGGCGGCGGTTGCGGCGAGAGGCCGTTCCGGTGAGTTCGTGTGCGAGAAAAGGGGGTCAAGAGGGGGAGTGGGGGCGGCGTGAGTCGTGGGAGTGAGGGCGCGTGGCCGTGTGATGGGAGGGGGCGGAAAAGGCGGCGTTGACGAAGCTCGGCGCAGCCGGAAATGGCGGAGGCGTGCGGCTGCGCGGGAGGAAGAAGAAGGGTGGGGAAGAAGAGAGGATGCGGGGCCCACGCGTCGGTCAGAGAAGAGGCGAGGGATGTGGCTGGCGGGTGGGACCAGGTGCGGAGGGAGAGAGAGAAAGCAGGCGGGCCAAACGGGCCGGGCACGCGAGGGAATGGGCCGAGCGGGGAGAATTCGGCCCATTTGATTTTCCCGGAATTTAAATGATTTTGTTAATTAAATAATCCAAGGAATTCAATTATGCTTTAGAAAATAGCAAAATAAATCCAAAAATTATGAGAAAATTCACAGAAATTCCCAGAGTTATTTTGGACTTAATAAAATTATTTTCAACTTTATGTTGGCTTTTAATTTTGCAAATAAATTTGTTTTGACTTTAAAATATTTAGGAAAAAGGTTTTAAAAACTCAGAAAATCTTAGAAATTAAGTAAATTTTTATTTTTCAGATTAAATCAAACAAAACTTCAAGAACTTCAAATAACTTTTAAATTTTGACTTTCAAAATTTCAAAGATTCAATTAAAGCAATAGAACTCTTTCCAATTTTTCAGAAATTCCAATAAAACATTAACTTTATTTTATTTTATTTTGGTAACATTACTTTGGAATGTTACAAACTACCCCCCTTAAAAGGAATCTCGACCCCGAGATTCGGAGAGGCTAGAAAGAATGTTGGGAAATGCTAGGTCTTCAACTGGAATTGTCGTCGTTCACATCCTGCTCATCATCCGACAGAATTTGAGTTGTGACATTGTACAAACGCCCTTTTCCTGAATTTTGTGGCTTCTTGTTTGCTTGCATGATGTTGACTGCGGAGCCAGCTGGATTTGCTGCCTGCTGCTTCTTTGGACATTTACTAGCGAAATGCCCAACCTCATGGCATTTGAAGCATGTGATGCCTGCAACATAGGATGAGTCCTTCATGCTGATCACCACGGATGTGTGGGGGAACTCCAAGTTGACTGGGTTGTCTGCTGTTGGCTGGGATTTGACTTGATATGATGAAGTCCCTCTAGCTCTAGAAAAACTTCCAGAGTTGAACTTCTGTGCAGCCATTCTTCTCTTGCGATTCTCCATCTCGTTGTGCTTGCCCTCTTGACGAATCACCTTGTCGACTAGCTGCTGAAAGTCAGTATAATCCTGGGAAAGCAGCTGTACGGATAAATCGTCATTGAGTCCTTCTAGGAATCTTTCCTGTTTGTCTTCATCCTTTGCAACATCGTTAGGTGCATATCGTGCCAGCTGATTGAACTTGTGCAGGTACTCATTCACAGAGAGGTTGCCTTGGCGTAACGAATGAAACTCCTTCTTCTTGAGGGTCATCATGCCGGAAGGGATATGTGCATGGCGGAAAGCTTGCACAAATTCATTCCAGGTGATGGCTTGAGCGTCAGCATGCGATATACTGAAATTGTCCAACCATTCGGATGCTGGACCCATGAGCTGGTGCGAAGCAAACAACGCCCTCTCACGATCAGTGCACTGGGCGATGTCCAACTTCTTACTAATCACCCGGAGCCAATCATCTGCATCCATGGGCTCAGTACTGCTTGAAAAAGTTGGTGGACGCATCCTCATAAATTCTGACATACTGGTTCTTTGGGGTGGTGGAGTTGGAGTTAGGGCTTGGGAAGCTGTAGCTTGTCGGGCTTGATTGTTGTTGATGGACTGGGAGAGTAGTTCGATCAAACGGTTTTGATTGGCCATCAACTGCTGCCACTCTGGTTCATTGATTGGGGCACTTCCATTGTTGTTGGCGTTTGCTCCACTTCCTGGGTGACAAGGGTTCACCATCTGCTGTTTACTCCAGAGAGTTAGGGAAGGAGACAAAGGATAGGGGAGAGACAAATAAGAAGAACTAAGGGGATAGAGCAAAATAACACTCCCAACCGAAAGAACCAACTGAAAAACTTTTCAGAACAACTTTACACAACGTTCTATCGATTGAACTCTTAATTTGGTGGAACGACTCAATGCACAGAATGAGTCTTGGCAAATTTATATTATATGGCTGGGCTGACATCGTATCTTCTGCTCATGGTCTCTGACAACGATGTTTCTTTGCCAACTTCATGTCTTCTGGTCTCGTAACGGGAGAAAACGTGTTGACCATCTACAGAAATTTTATAAGGGGAAGGGGATTCATTTAATATTACAAAATTTTGAGGGGAGAATTAGGTAAGAAGGCTAAAGATAGATAGATGACCCAGATGAGGGGAGAACAATTTATTTTTCTTGTTAGGTAAAATAAGTTTTGAAGTTTTTCAACTAGCGGCTATTCTAGCTAGGTCACGACCTACAGTCGACATGGCTCTGATACCACTATGTAAGACCCCGAGATTAACATCCCAGATCTTCTGTGCATAACTGAACTAGTCCCATGATCAGTGGCTAGCTCACACAGTAAACAAATGTGATAACACAACCATAAAAGCTAAAATTTATTAAATAACAACAGAGTTGATTACAAGATAGCCTTACAGGGCAACATTAAATAAACACAGCGGAAGACGATGAAGAGGTAGTAGGGTGCGGCCTAGTCGTCATGATCCACACCTGAAGCGAAGTTCTTCTCCTCTGAAATTTTGTGTGCATAAAGCAAGAATGAGCACAACTTCCGTGCTCGCAAGTTACACCCGTGAAATAACATAATAACATGCATAAATGGATGTAACAAAGGATGGCTTATAGGGTTATTTGTGCAAAAACAACATTTGACATTAAATACCATACTAAGTTCAAAAGCTCAAGTTTTATAAATCCAAAATTGATATTGAATTGATAAAGATAGTGTAGGCACCAACCTAACACCAACATAAACACGGGCACCAACCCGGGGCTTCAACCCATAGCTTTTCTCATGGACACCCATCCATGTCAAACTGTTTTAGAAAAACATTTTAAAATCGAAGTCTAACTTTGAGTGGCTTTGCCAGCATGTCCATGACCGTGGACACGGCTATTCGAATAGTTTTATACTCTGCAGAGGTTGTACAACTTTACCCACAAGACATGAATTCTCTAGTTATTTGGCATCCATCGATACCACCGCTCACTACCTTCGGTAAACAGTCTAGAGTACGTGTCAAGGCTTTTACAACGCGCCATTCCACTATAGTCTTCCCTCGCTAAGGTTTCACCTCCTTTGGACTACCGTCCATGAGTTCGAGTCCCTCTTGCGCCAGGTGGGACTAACAAAAGTCATGAAAGACTACCCACCTCATCAATAGGAACGACCATGATGGAGCTTTGCAAATTATTCAGCCAGGTCCTGCCCATACAAGACATGTGGTAGTACGATGTGGCTTAGCAAGATGCGGCTCGAAGACCGGTCCTTAACTGACATGGGCGACAACCAACAGAACCCTAGGCCTCAATCTACCCAGTTGAGCCCGTGCATAAACCTGCACCCACCAGACAACCATTTCGCCCAAGTCCAAACCATCATTTTATTTTATTTTTCAAGTATTTGTAAAACTCCCATGACACACCAATGCCAAGGGTACAATTTAAACAACATTTAACTTTTGGCTGAAATCCCCCAAATGAAAACATATGTGATCTATAAGCCTGACTAAGCACAATATTTTCCAAAATGATCCCAGTTCATACTATCGTATCAACTAGGTTTAGACTAGGGTGACAACATGTTTGATTTAATTATCAAAATTGGTCATACAAAGGATTTTAGGCATAACTATATATTTAAAACAGGAATTTAAATTACTGAATATAAATAAGCATACAATAATTAGTTAAAATAGAATTCAAATAATTTTAAATAATGGGTGCAAATATGATCAAGAATGTAACTTGCCTCGCTTGAGGTGAACAGATCAAGCGTCTTGAGGTGATGTTGTTTTCTTAACAGTCACCTAGTACTCACAAGTACTTTCTCTAGGTAGTCTATGTGTACAATCACGATGATCATACAGTCAAAATCAATCCTCTTATGTGCTCTTCAATGGCATCGAAATCTGACTTTCCGAAGTCGTCGAAATCTATACGCGAAAATAAGCCAAATTCAAACTAAATTCAAATAAGATTCAAATAAACTCTAAAGTGAATAATTTTGGTTTAGTTGGCTAGATCTTGAATTTATATAAATTTAGAAATTTGAATGGGCTCAATCGGAGTTTGGATGCAAAAGATATGAGCTTTTGAAGTTTGAAATTACATGAAATGATAGATTTAGGGTTTAAAGGAATTTGTGGTCAAATGAAATCAAAATTAAATAATTTTGGTTTATTTAGCTAGATAATGATTTTATGCAAATTTTGCAATTTGAATCACCCAATTTGGAGCTGGGATTCAAAAGATATGAATTTTCTAAGTTTTAAATCTATTTAAACTTAAATTCTGAATTTATTAGATTTTCCTGATTTATTTTTCTGAAGGAAAAACCATTTATTGCACAAGGCTGACGTCAGCGAGGAAATTTTCGGAATTTAAAAATGATAAAGAAATCACTGACATGTGGGACCCACATGTCAGTGACTCGGCTTACGTGGACCAAGTCCACGGGGAAGATGAATCAGGGCTTGGGCTGAGGTGGCAGGTCCCGCACATGTGGCGCTGACCCGGCCGTTACAGGGATGTCACGAGGGCAAACGTGCCGAGGTGGCACACGGGTGGCGCCTACGTGGCAGCGCCCCGTTGACACGAGGCCGGCGGGGCTCGACGACGAGCTTGCCGGGGAAGGGCGACATGGTAGCAGCTGGCAAGGGTACCAAAAAGTAGAGTGAAGCATGGGGGTTACTATGCGCACGATTTTGTAACCTGAGGCGGTGGCAATAGCCGGCGGCGAGGAGATATGCGGCGGTGCGGTTCGGCGATGTGGCGCGGCGTTCGTGGTGCTCGGCGAAGTCGGTGGCGCGCACGGCGTAGGCGAGGCTACGGCGATGCCGTTGGTGGCGGCGGCGAGGCGAGAGCGGCGACGGTGGCGGCGCTAGAGGCGGCGGAGCGCTTTCGGCCGGCGGCGACTAAAACTCCGACTCCGTCGAGACGGGCGTGAGAGAGGAGGGGTGAGTGCGGGGGAAAGATTGAGTGAGAGGAGAGCTCCCCGGTGCTCCCTTTTATACGGGCCGGGAGTCACCGGTGCGGCGTGGAGATCGTGGTGGCGGCGGTTGCGGCAAGAGGCCGTTCCGGTGAGTTCGTGCGCGAGAAAAGGGGGTCAAGAGGGGGAGTAGGGGCGGCGTGAGTCGCGGGAGTGAGGGCGCGTGGCCGTGTGATGGGAGGGGGCGGAAAAGGCGGCGTTGACGAAGCTCGTCGCAGCCGGAAATGGCGGAGGCGTGTGGCTGTGCGGGAGGAAGAAGAAGGGTGGGGAAGAAGAGAGGATGCGGGGCCCACGCGTCGGTCAGAGAAGAGGCGAGGGATGTGGCTGGCGGGTGGGACCGGGTGCGGAGGGGGAGAGAGAGATAGAGAGTGGGCGGGCCAAACGGGCCGGGCGCGCAAGGGAATGGGCCGAACGGGGAGAATTCAGCCCATTTGATTTTCCCGGAATTTAAATGATTTTGTTAATTAAATAATCCAAGTAATTCAATTATGCTTTAGAAAATAGCAAAATAAATCCAAAAATTATGAGAAAATTCACAGAAATTCCCAGAGTTATTTTGGACTTAATAAAATTATTTCCAACTTTATGTTGGCTTTTAATTTTGCAAATAAATTTTTTTTGACTTTAAAATATTTAGGAAAAAGCTTTTAAAAACTCAGAAAATCTTAGAAATTAAGTAAATTTTTATTTTTCAGATTAAATCAAACAAAACTTCAAGAACTTCAAATAACTTTTAAATTTTGACTTTCAAAATTTCAAAGATTCAATTAAAGCAATATAACTCTTTCCAATTTTTCAGAAATTCCAATAAAACATTAACTTTATTTTATTTTATTTTGGTAACATTACTTTGGAATGTTACAGTTTAATGGGGAAGAAAACAGACAAAATGAGTGTGGGGAAGAACGTGGCTTTGAATACCATTGAATGCATGTGAAGAACGGGTGATAATAGCCAGCTTTAATGAGCTAGGGCTTGCGCTAATGGCGGTGGCGCGAGGAGGAAGAAGGTGAGGTGGGGGATGATGGTGGGCCCTACCTGACAGAGAGAGGGAGAGAGGGCAAGGCGGGGTGGGCTGGCACGATTGGTTGGGCTACAAAAATGGGCCAAATGCGCGGGAAAGGAAATGGCCAAAGGAAGATTAGGACCGAAAGCCAAAATCCGGATTTTTAATGATTTTTGAATTCCAGAAATAGAGAGAAATCAAATAGGCTTTTAGAAAAATAGTAAATATAGTTCAAAAATTTTGAAAAATTCACAGAAATTTACTAAATCAATTTGAACTTAAATAAAATATTTCCAACTCAAAATTGGTATTTAGGTTTGCAAATAATTCATTTTGGCTTTAAAATAAATAGGAAAAACTTTTAAAAATCCAATAAAATCAATAAAATTAATTAAAATTTTCTTTTTAATAGAAATAAAATTTTGGGATGTTACATGCTGCACCACCAGCAGAACCCTGAGTAACACATCTGAACATCACCAACACACTAGCAAATTGACTAATGTGACCAGTAGAACTCGGAGTAGCACATCTGCACATCACCAATGCACCCCAAATTAATAAATGTGACCGGCAGAACCCTAAGTAGCACATCTGCACATCTGCAATGCACCCCCCAAATTGATTAACGTTATCATACGCTTAAAGACTGTAACATAAGCATCGATGAATTGTTTATGCTTGGCTATGTAGATTCGTACTTACCTTTTTTTGAGAGATAAAGATTCGTACTAAGCCTGGAGGCGTGGGAGTCCTTGTGGAAGAGGGAGAGGACGTCCGTGCCGACGGGGTCGTCGTAGCTGCAGGTGTTGCACGCATGCACGTACGCACACAAAATGCAAACACATTGGTAAGGATCTGATTCAGCTAGGTAGAATTGGTGGAGATGTGAAGACGAGAAGAAGGTGTGGGGAGAGAGAGGGAGGCAGACCATGGGGATGAGGACGCGGTGGTGGCAGAGGCACAGTAGTTCTAGCAGAGGTGGAGCACGATGGACGGGGAGTGGCCGGCACCCACCTCGGCGACGGCCCTGCGCCTCAGCCCTGTCTTCGTCCACCACCCACGCTCACGACGGCGCAAAGCGTGTTAACTTCGGTTGCTATCAGCGAAAGGATTCTGAGGGTTTATATGCGATCGAGGAGAGGGGTGCTCCTTTGATCTTGCAGAGGAGGGGAGGTCGGCACTAAAGGGCCGCCGGCGTGGCGGGAGGAGGCACTAAAGGGGAGGCCGGCGAGGAGGGAGGCGACGCAGACGGAGGAGGCGGAGGCGGGGGAGACCGGTGTGGAGGGGGAGGCAGAGGCAGGGGAAGTCAGTGGAGAGAAGGGGAGGCTGGCGCAGAGGGGAATACCAACGCGAAGGGGGAGGCAGAGGTGGCGGAAGCCGGTGTGGAGGAGGGAGGCCCACACGGAGGTGGGAGGAGGCGGGGGAGGCATGGAGAGAGGGGATGGTGCGGGTGGGGAGGGGGGGGGGGAATGAGGGGGAACGGGTTTACATGTAGTGGCAAAAGGTGGGTAAATATACCTTAATTTGAGGGACATTTTCATAACCGGTGTGTTGATTCTTGTGGGGAACAGGTTTACATGTAGTGGCAAAAGTGCCATGCACCGTGCAAAGCCTACATTCGTTTGAATTTTGGCCCGCAACATATTTATGAACAGGGTAGAACCAGAAATTTGGGACACCCGGGACAAATTTGTAGTGCAAACTTAGGTATCACCATCTACGGCTCTAAAATAAGTCTGTATTGATTTTATTTTCTTATGAAGTTCCTACAATAAATGAAAATTTACTAATATTTTACTCTAAGAGACTAGGACAGAGGAGTTGAGGCTTCAAGAATTCAAGAGATTTTACTCTAAAAGACTAGGCAAACCTGGTTGCTGTGCTGGCTCGGTGGCGTACCTCAGCTCTTGCCGCTCCTTGGTGCCTCGCTGTCCGCACAGTGCCACGCTGAGCTCCCGCCGTCCCGCGCGTCGCCCGGGAGGCCCGAGGCGGCTGCCCCAAATAGTTCCGCCACTGCTTGTGAATGCTTAGATTGTCCATACAAAATTATAATAGTATGGGTGTCTAAAAATATATTCATGATATTATACTATCTCAGGTCTTGTTGATATACTCTGTTACAATAGAAATTGATGATCAAAATTGCATTCGCGAAATATTACGGTGACCAAGGTTCCACTGTCACCTGAAATCTAACTTTGGTGCAGAGAACCTGCATCCATTGGTTCCTCTAACCGGACTGCGAAGAGTCTACTATCAGGGTCAACGATCCAAGACCCAATCAACACACCATTTAACGAATCGCGTTTATGCTTGCTTTATACAAGTTCCATTTCGTACAGCATAAACATCTAAACACAACACCCGGTATTGACCAAGTAAATGCAACCGTGTAGTTTTAGTTTAGTTTCAAATGGAATAATAATAATAATAATACAATACATCCACTTCGAAACCATGCATATTTTACGACGAAAAACAGCGCTTGGAGTATGTGCGAGAGCTCGCACGGCGCGCGCCAATGTTCGCTGTCCGCCGCGGCGACGACGAGTAACGGCCGCGGCGACGACGAGTATCGACCGCGTCGAAGTCCACTCATCGATCTACCATACCGTCATACGCGGTGCTAGCCTGTGTTAGCAAACGACAAGTCTGCAAGAACTGATATATTAAAGAGCTCAACAAGGGGACCGGTTCCAGTGTGTGCGCATCACTGAAACAAATCGAGCAAGTGCAATGGACGACGTGCCGTTCTTCGTCTCCTTCTCCCTCATACTCCTCTCCAGGTACGTCCCCTTCGCGCTCCCTCCGAACGCGCGCGACGTCCTCGCTGACAACGCGGCCGAGCCCACCCGCGCCGCGAGGTGCGCCGTCTCGGTGGCCGTTGCCGGGCTCGTGCTGCTGGTGTCCCAGCAGTGCGCCGCCGAGAAGTACTGCCCAGACGTCAGGATGGAGGGGAGGGTCATGTGGCTCAACTCCGCCGCGCTGTTCCTCGGCATGGTCCTCGGGGCGTCACGGTGGTGCTGCCCCCGTTCGCCGTGTCGCCGGTTGTCCAAGTAGCCGTTGATCACCTGACCAGGTTCACGGAAACCATTGCGATCACTGCGTTCGCGCACGACATCAGTATTTTTCTCAAGGTTATAAAGATGACACAATGAGACGGACAAATAGTGAAACGTGTACTGGGCAAACAGCAAATGCGCAGTGCGTGTGTGAACAATAATAACACCTATGACAATAGTTTTCTTTGCTAGGGATTAGATTGATTTGATTAGTTTGAAAACTTATCTTCAGTTAGTTTGTTTCTATAATTTAGAAATTCTTTCTTAAAGTCAAATCAAGTTATCTCTATAAAAGAGATAATATTGTATCTTCTTTAAGCAAACAATCAGCAATGAAGAATTATTTCTCAAGTCCCTAAGTCTAGCTGTGGTCTCTCCCCAGGCTGGCTATTTTAGATCCATCTCTCCCCCAACCGGTACCCTCTTCATCTAGCGCTGTTCTACCTCAAGTCTTCGCCATCTGATCTCCCTCCGACGGATGTTTACTCCATTATGGATTAAGGTTCATGACAATTTGGTATCAGAGCCAACGATCTTTCATGGCTACGGTACCGCCATGAATTCCGAAGAACAGATAGCTGTCGTTGAACAGCATGTGGCTGTTTTGATGGCAGACATATTCGATGTGAAGGTGCAGCTGATCGGCCTAAAGGACACCACCGATCAGATCCCAACCGTGGTGTCTACTATGATTGAGCTCAAGAACGCGATCTCATCCTGACGGATCGCATCAGCGCAATGGAGAAGGAGATATGCCTTGCGGGCGACGGGCTGCTCTCGGCGCCGTTTGGAGCCTCCAGCGTGCCCAACCAGCGCACAGAGGGGAGCAATCCCCCCATTTCCACAAGCTGGAATTTCCGACGTATGATGGCAAGGAAGATTGTGAGGACCCGGAATATTTAACTAGTAACACTTGACCTCCAAATAGTTCTAGCGTCACTAATTAAACATTCTAAGCCTCGATGGACATATGCTTCCCAGAAATGCAGCATATGCACATCATCACAAAATTACACATCATTTCTATACACATACAACACTAAGTTCAACAACGATATACATAAAGTAAAGTTATTACAAAAGAGCCGACCGGCCCAATAGAACAATATACAAGAATGACAGCGGAAACAAAAGGTGCCATAAGATGGCTAGAACAAAAGTCGACCGGTTAGCCAACATAACCCACAAGGCAACCGACCGGGCCGCCAAACTAGTCGCCCCGCAAGCTACCACAACAAAGCTCACAAAAGTGAGGCCCCTCGAGCTCACCTTCTTCCTCTGCAACAAATACATTTAAGCAAGATAACTAAGTACACAAAGGTACTCGCAAGACTGACGTGTGGAATAGCAGACCTGTTCATAACTACATGCAAGCTTATTTAGGTGGAGGTTGTATGTCTCATTTTGCATAAAGTCAACTTTATTTGCAATAATGTAATACATTTAAAAGCAAGTTTGCAAATCTGTTTTGTTGTCAAAATAACAGCGAAATAAAGATACATACCAGTAACCACCTGGAAGTGACTATCCCAATAGTCACCACAACATAGCACGAATCCCCGGTTCGTACCACCCATCAAGTTTTAATTAAAGGTTGTAGTCTAGTTCTCACGGGCGTATCCGAGCGTGTCCATAACCTAGGACAAGGCTATTCGAATAGTTTTAACCTGCAGGGGTGTACCAATGTACCCACACTTGGATCGCCTTTAAGCCACAAAGCACACTTAGAAGGTATCTTTGTACGGCTAAGCCCTCTGAGACTTTTTCCAATATTGTGCATCAACCACGAGCGCTCGTATGGGTAGAAACACCATACGCTTACATTGCAAGCGAAAGACAACAAATTCCATCACGGGTGAAGTCTTTCGGACACTACAATGCTCCCAACACCATCCCTCCTGCGACCTCCTACGACCCGAAGCCAATACACGCCAAAGTACTAAGTCAAGAGAGGTCTCATACCCTCTAGTGTGGTTAGCACGCAAAATGCTCGACTGTGGCGCAAGTAACTCGGTCCTTAATGACCCGGGCACCATTCCAGTCACACCCAGAAGCACACCAATCATACCATTGTGCCCAAGTCTAAATCCTTTTATTTTTAGGTTTAGTTTTCATAAATAGACGTGGCACAAGGTGGAAATCATAATCATAATAAGTTTTATGTGATCAAGGTTATCGACATGTCGATAACCGCCCATTTCTACCGGAAGCTAAGCATGGCTAAGCAATTGATTCGCAACTACTAAGTGACAAGAGCTCATCCACGAACTCTAAATCACAGCAATAACCTAGGCTCAATGGTAGTAGAGAATAATCATTTGCCTAAGGAAATGCATCTACTAGGTCAACTAACGACAATAGTTTAACACAAACTAGCAATGCATATATAGAATTTGTAATCAACATAAATACTTAAAATACTGGGATTAACATGATCAAAGCGCTTGCGTTCTTGGTCCGCTCTTCTTTGCAGAGGAGGATTCTCGTGTTCAATAAACTCTTGGAACCTACGAAAATACGATAAAACCAATAAGAACGAAGAACACCAACAAAACTCAACAGCAAAAGACATCCAAATCCCATGAAATTTACAAAGCAGTTAGAGGTTGATTTTAGACAATTTTTAGAAACAAGAATCACTTCATTTGGACTTAGCATGAAAAAGTTATAGCTAAACTAAGTTCTCTCAGCCTATAAATTAACTAAATTAATTATTGGTACTGTTCATGACGAAAATTTCTGGAATGATCTAAGCTCTGAAATTTTTATGGTGGGTAGATCAGGTCATCCAAAGAACAGCAAAGCTGAGATTACTAAATTTGAAGTTATAATGAATTACTTATGATTTTTCTAAGTTGTAAACCTAGCACTTTATATTTTCCAGAAATATAAACATGTTCAAAACCTATTTCAGATTAAAGTATACTAATAGAGGAATTTAACAAAATTGAGTTTGCACATTTTGGAGTTATACAGAAAAAGATATGCATTTTACAAGTTTAATTCTATTTTTGGGATAATCAAAATTGGTAGAAAACAAGCTGTTTGAGTTACACAATTTTCTGTGACAGAAACATGCCCAATTACATTTTTATATTAAACTACAGAGGCATAAGAATTTATTACAGTTGGAAACATCTAAAAAGGATTTAAAATGAATTAGTTATGAATTTCTAAAGTGTTGATAAAATTTCGGTGATAAATAAATACTTACGAAATGAAATCAACTTAAGCGGAAATAAGCGCGTGGGCGCTCGTGGGCGTTGATGCGAAATCAACGAGCGCGCGCGACGAAAAGCAGCGCGCGCGATCCTAAAAGAGCCCACCGTTGGATCAAGATCCATCGGCTCACGAGGATGGATGCAGCGGACAAAGGCGGTTGCCACGGCCAACCACGACCGCAGATCTAAAGATGAGCGGCTCGAGCACACCACTAATCGGAAGGTGCGATTGCACACACGATCGGGACCGCGAGATCAAGCGATGGAGCGGTCTAGAATGATTTAGGCAACCGGATGGTCGACGCATACAAGATGTGGGCCACGGATCGCCAAAGCGGATGGCGACCTACGATCTAAGTTCAAATCGATGTACTGACGTGTGGGGCCGCATGTCAGTGACCTAAAAAGGTAATTTCGGACACATTTATTGCTAACAAAGATTAGCAATAAATAAACCCAAAATCAGCCCCAAAGACTTCTGGTTTACTGATTTAGGCTTGCGGGCCCACATGTCAGTGAGACATTAGGCCAGATTAAGTCACCATTAATACTAAGCAATGATTGGGTATTAACTGTGTCCTAAAAATTTGACGACAACGGGAGCTATGGCCGGCAAAAACTCGAGCGCAACCCACGGCTTGTCGTCGGCGACTCCGGTCGCGGCGGCGCCCACAAAACACCAAAATGGACTCGCAATAGCGATGCGAACCTAATGGCGATGACCTCGCCGGCGGTGGGGGTCTAGAACGCCGGCGAGCCGGAAAACAAAGAAGGAGGCCCTTTTCGGCAAAACAAGAAAATAGCAAAAAGCTCCGCTGCGGTCCAGGAAAGCGAGTGCCACACTCCTAGGGACTAATAAGAAGCTACCTCAGCCAAGATGAGCTTCAAAAGATGGCCGGAGAAGCTTGAGCACGATGGAGACCACCGGAGCCGAGGGAGATGAAGAAGAAAATGGCAACCTGAGCAAAATGATCACCAATGGGTGATCAAAATAGCTACAATAAGGTTCCCATAAGCTCTACAAGTAAGTAATTGCAAAAAGAACCACTTACCGGAGCTGGAGAAGAAAGGGGGTGAAATCTGCTGAAAATCTCCAAACTTAAATTTGATCCACTCCTGAGAATGCAACCCAAAATTAAGTTAGGGGAAATATAAAGGAAGTTGAGGAGCTCAAAAGGGTACAAGAAAGATTGAAGGTGAACCACTGGACACCAAGATCGCCATTGGAGCTCTCGGGTCAACAATGGTGGATTGAAGGTTTGAGATGGTTTTGAGCTCAAATACAGAGAGGAGCTAGGTGTGGTGTAAAGGAACACCAGGAGGACCTAGAGGGGCAATATAGGGAAGGGATTAGGGTTTGAGCAAGAACCCGAGTCCATGGTGGGCTCGGTTCATGCTACGACCATGGACCAGAAATGATGGGAGCAAGTGAGACTCGGGATGGAGGAGCCGAAGCACAGGGTGCATTAAATGCCCACGAGTGATGTTGACGAGGCACGCTCGAGTGACACAACAAGCGCCCTCCTCTCTCTTTCTTCCCGCCATGGACGCGCGCTGCGGTGAGAGACAGAGGAGGAAGAAGAACGAGAAAGAGAACGGTGACCGTCGGATGGAAAATGGGCGGTCACGATTAAATGAGTCCGCCGGACGATCCGATTGCCCTCGGGAATGCGGGCGGTTGGATCGAATCCAACGGTCCCAATTGAATAGTGCAACCGCGCGGTCCGAATGCTCACGCGAACAAGGGCGGCGATTTAAATCAACGGTGATATCAATCGCGCTAGGAAGGAACCAGTGCGATTAGTTGGTTCGGTCAAGTCCACCGCTCGAGCCGAGTCGACCCACACCCAAGGAACAGTGAATCCGGGCTTTAAGGTTTTAATTTAAGTGAGACTTTTGGGGATTTAAAGAGGTAGCAAAACTACTCCAAAAATTCTGAAATTTTTACAGAGCTTCTTGACTTAGAATCTTGCCCTTGTGTAAAATTTTCAGAGGTTTTTATTCATTGCATTTTTCTCCAAAAATTCTACAAGTCTTGGTTCAAGGTTTGATGCCTCTAAAATATTCAAACAATTTCTAAAAATTGTGAAATTTTTGGAGGGTCACATACCATCCCAAGAACTTAGGAAAAATATTTCCAGGAGATGATCAAAATGGTTGACAAGATTGTTTTTGAAGGATCAAGATTTTGAGTCAAAAGACTTGTGACTTTGTATTTCCATAACTTCTTGTACAATACTTGTTCAGTACAAACAGGAAACACATGATGTAAGAAAAAGTTTTAATTTCTACTCATTTTCTTACATTTGAAACAGAAGCCCAAAATTGGGATGTTACAAAGATCCCATGGGGTGGTTGCAGCACTGTGATAAATTTTTCGAGGATAGAAAACGCCGGGGGCGAAGAAGGTATGGCTTGCCTCGTATCACCTTGTCGGTATTGCTCAACAATGGTACTTTCAGTTGGAGCGAGACGAAAGCAAGCCCAACTAGAAGAATTTCAAGGAGTACGTCAACCTTCGCCTCGGCCCATCCATTCGGCACAATCCCCTGAGGGAGCTCAAGCAGCTCTCACAGACCAGTTTTGTAGAAGAGTACCAGCAACACTTCCTCACGATACTGTGTTGTGCAGAGTGCCTTCAACCACTCCAACATGTGTAGCTCTTCACCCTCAGGATTGATGGATCCCATGCGGACGGACGTCAAGCTCCAAAATCCGACAAGCCTCCAAATGGCGATGGCTCTCGCCCGGGCCTACGAGAGGCACGCTCAGGTTGCCGCCCAGCTACCACCGCGGGCAGCTGCCCGACAGTCGGTACCACTACGGCAGCAACCATCCACCACCAGGGGAGCCCGGGTAGGCGTGGCAGCAGCATTGGCCGTCGAGCAAGCGCCCGGCGGCTTTGCGGCTCCAGCAGCGAGAGGGCAACTTCGCCCTACGCGCTTGGCGTGTGGCAGGAGGTGTCCAGGAATTGGGCCTTCACCGATGTTACTTAACACCTGCCAGGATGGCATCTCGCAGGGAAGCTGGCTTGTGCTTTAATTGTGAGGAGAAGTTCACGCCAAATCATCGGTGCAAGCGCTTGTTCGTGCTCTTGGCCCCAAGCAATGAAGACGGTGACGATCTACCACCGGAGAACAAGAAGGAGCCCAGCATATCCTTATACGCATTGACCGGCATCCAACCGTGCGTGGCCCAAACCATGCACCTAGCAGTTGAAGTGGCAGCCAGGTGCTGTTGGCTCTCATCGACTTGGGGTCGTCGCACAACTTCATAAACCATGAGATGGCTATGCACCTTGGCCTTCACACGCAGGTGCGCACAGGGCTACGGGTCATCATTGCTAATGGGGAGTGGGTGCCTAGCACCGGCATCTGCCATGCCTTGTCGATCAAGGTGGCAGCCGAGGACTTCCAAGTGGACTACTACACGATTCTACTAGATGGGTTCGATGTCATTCAAGCACTAATGAACGATCTTTAACGCCCATTCCTTCGACGCTTTGTGCTTGTTTTTTATGACATTTTGATTTACAACTCCTCATGGTCTGAACACCTTCACCATGTACGGGCAGTGTTCCGCGTGCTACGAAAGAACATGTTTTTTCTCAAGAAGTCGAAGTGTCTATTTGGCAAGACATCCGTGCCATACTTAGGCCATGTCATCTCCACCGACGGTGTCGCCATGAAACCTCAGAAGGTGCAGCTGTCCTGGAGTGGCCACAATCACAGACCGTCTGGGCCCTTCGCGGCTTCCTCGGCTTAGCGGGCTACTACACAAATTCATCAAGGGGTTCGGCACGGTGGCCGCACCCCTCACGTAGCTACTCAAGAAGGAGGCGTTCGCTTGGTCGCCAGCTGCAGTGGCGGCATTCAAGACCCTATAGACAGCCTTGGTGGAAGCGCCTATCCTCTAGCTACCTGACTTCACCATCGACTTCATCATGGAGTGTGACACGTCCGGCTCAGGCTTTGGAGCCGTCCTGCACCAGGGAGTGGGTGCCATCGCCTTCTTCAGCCGCATGATGGCGCCACACCATGCAAAATTTGTGGCTTATGAGCATGAACAGATTGGCTTGGTGCAAGCTATTCTCCATTGGCGCCCATACCTGTGGGGGCGCCTATTCGTGGTACGTACTGACCATTACAGTCTCAAGTTTTTACTTGACCAGCGACTCTCCATGATCCCTCAGCACCATTGGGTCAGTAAGCTCCTCGGCTACGACTTTTGGGGGGAATTCAAGCCCGACCGCCTCAACGTAGTCGCCGCCCTGTCGAGGAGGGACGCCGAGGCCGGCCGATCTGACGGTCAGCTTTTGGCCATCTCGGGACCCCTGTTTGGCCTCTTCGAGGCCATTCATAAGTAGATGAACAAGGATACCGAGCTCGGCCGCCTTCGTACTCAGGTGCTAGCCGACACTCTCGACTTGCCATGGAGCTTCATCGACAGCCTGGTCCAGTGCCAAGGCTGGATATTCTTGTTGACCTCCTCACCGGTGTTGGCATCGACCCTCGAGGCAGCGCACTCCAATTTCCACGAAGGTATCTAGAAAACGCTCCATCACTTCCGGTGGACTTCCACACACCCAACATCTGGTCGGTGGTGTTGGACTTTGTTCATGCTTGTGCAACTTGCCAACGCAACAAGTCCGAGCATCTTCATTCGGCTGGCCTGCTCCAGCCGCTACTCATCCCTTCACGCATTTGGGATGATATCTTCATGGATTTTATTGAGGAGCTGCCACGTGTGAATGGGAAATCGGTCATCCTCACAATTGTGGACCAGTTCTCCAAATACGCCCACTTCATTTTGGCACATCCATATATGGCGAGCTCGGTTGCAATGGTCTTCTTTGAATCAGTGGTTCGGCTGTATGGGTTCCCTTGCTCTATTGTGAGCGACAGGGATCCTATTTTCACAAGCAATTTTTGGACGGACCACTTCAACCTCGCCGGCGTACAACTCCATCTCAGCTCAACTTTTCACCGGCAGTCTGACTAGAAAACAGAGGTGGTCAACAAGATTGTGACCATGTACCTTTGTTGTTTTTCTGGAGACCGGCCACGGCAATGGCTGCGCTGGCTGCCATGGGCGAAGTATTGCTATATTACTTCATTCCAGTCATCACTCCGTCACACACCCTTCAAGGTGGTCTACAGTCGGGAGCCACCAACCATGTGACAGTACAAAGAGAACAACGCTCGGGTGTCTGCAATTGATAGCATGCTGCGCGACCACGACAATTTCCTGGCCGAGGTGAAGGAACGACTCCTGTAGGCACAACAACACTACAAATCCCACTACGACCAGCATCATCGCGAGTTGTCCTTCGAGCCTGGGTAGTGGGTTTGGCTGTGTCTTCATCACCGTCTGGCCCTCTCTCTCGCTGTCCAAGCCCACAAGAAGTTGATGTCGTGATTTTATGGCCCATACAAGGTGCTGGCCAGGGTCGACACGGTGGCTTACCGCTTGGAGCGCCGTCTCGTGCTCGTATTCATGATGTATTCCACATCAACATGCTCAAAACATTCCACGGCGTGCTGCCTGCTCCTCCTCCTACATTACATGTTACCCTGTTGTCTCAGCACCTGGTGCATGCCCATCTAACCCACAGTAACTGGGAGGTCTTGGTCCAATGGGAGGCCTTGCCCGAAGCTGACGCATTGTGGGAGCCATTGGACGACTTCAAACGTTGCTACCCCTCCTTTCAGCTCGAGGACGAGCTGTTTGCTGAGGGAGGGAGAGATGTCATGGTCGGCATCACGTATCAGAGGCGTCAATCACACCAACCAGATATGGCACATTAGTTACTTTCCATTTAAGATAAGATTTCTTAGTTATTTTGTTAGGCTAATTATCTCCAAGTTTGGTATGATTAGATGCTATTGTTATGTGGGGTTCTCCATATATAAGGGCTTCTATACATATGGAAAGGATAAGAAAGTATTAGCTCTAATTGCCTCCTTTCCCTGTCTCAGCCTTCCTTCATGCTCATCCTTCCTTCCAGGCTCATGCTCTTCCCCTTGCTACGCTAGCTCCACAACAGCACCAGGTCCACGAGGCCCGGGGCCGAAGCCCTTTGTTACCCACAATTATCCTATACAGTCACTAGACCGTGACATGTTCCATATGACATTCCTTAGCCCACTGTATTCTCACATTATTTTTCCCCTTTTCACATGAAAACTCAAGCATTTGGTGAATCAACACACCATTCAACTCAACCATAGAGACCAAAAAATTAGCATCCAAAGCAAACTCCGAACAAACAGCAGCAGCACAACCACAATGACCAAAAAATTGCCCATTGGTTTTTGCCATTGCAATTCAAGCTATGCACAATATCCAGGCCAGATCTGGGCAACAAAATGGAGTGACAAAGCCATGCATTAAAGACATATGATAACATTAAAAAATAATAATTATAACATAATTAAGGAGCATCTAGAAGCTTATTTTCTTATGCACACATAGACTATAATTGAATCTTCAGAAAGGCAACAGACAAGTGGGACGTACCACATTGAGATTGTGCGAGCTACACTTGAAGAGTATTGAGATATCATTGATCGGACGGTCAACAAACGCTTGTTCTACATCAAGAGAAGAGATGGCGTCTAAATTCGATTATCGCACACAACGGGAAACAAAACACCTGAAACTCTCACTTCGTAGAAGTGGATCAAACATGGCAACTATTGATCACCACAGACCAAGGAAAAAGGACAGGTACATGTAGTAGATGTCCCTCTTGGAGCAGTGCTTGTTCTGCTGTAGGAGCTGCTGTGTCCAACTCGGGAGTAGAAGGATCTCGGATTCTCTGTGCTTTCTCCATTAGTCCAGGAACAACTAATGTACACAGTTCAACAATAATGATAGCAACTCCATATCACACATTTTATTCATATTATCGGAGTTTTATTACAAAAGGGCGCAAGGCCTAAAGAAAAGTATAGCGAAAACATAAAGTAGTAGTAGGCCACACGATACACCACAGACAATCGTCTGGGGCACAGCTTAGTTGTCCAAGTCCTCACCAGGAGCATAGTACTCCTCATCTGATCAACAATTTTATTAAGCAAGGTGAGTACAAAACGTACTTCGCAAGTTATACCCAATAATAGATTATAATGCATACAAGAATTTATTAAGGGAAGGCCTATAAGGTTGAATTTGTATAAAGCAACATTTTATTTTTAAATATTTGTATTAAGTTCCAAAGCAGTTATTCTATAACTAAAATTTATTTTTTAAAAATTTTCAAGTTTTATAGTAGGATAACCTCCATACAAAATCTGGTGAAGGATACCCCCCTATCATATGGCTAACCACCCAATTTTCCAAGGATTAACCATCCTAAAACATCTATGCTAAAATTATTTTAAAAACAAAACCAAGTCTAATCCACAAAAAGCTTTGTTCAGCATGTCCATGACTATGGACACAGCTATTCGAATAGTTTTACACTCTGTAGAAGTTGTGCAACTTTACTCACAAGAGATAATCAACTTAAACTATCGGCCATGACACGCTTCTGAAGGTGTGCGACGAAGTGATTATCACAAGGCTGTTACAATGCTCCATCCCAAAGCAGTTATGCCCGCTAAGGTTTCACCTCTATTGGGCCACCAACCCGCCGAAAGTCTCCCTCTTGCGCCAAATGGGAATTTTTGTCTACCCAACACCCGCACATCTAAATGGCACAACTAACAGAGGGTGTTGCAAATTATTAAGCCAGGTCTGTCCATACCAGACTTGTGGTGGTACGAAAGGGCTTTACATGTTGCAGCTCGCGGACCGGTCCTTAACTGACTTGGGCCACTTTCGATAAACCCTGGTCTCGATCATAGAAATGAATCGCGACCGTACATAAACTTGCACCAACCTAACATCCATTTCGCCCAAGTCTAAATCATTTATTTTATTTTATTTTGCTTTTCAAATCATTTTGCAAAATTTCCATGGCATATCAATGGCATAGGCTCATTTTTAAACAATAGTTGAATATTTGGCTAAAATTTTCCCAAATTGAACATTTTTTTGTCTATGCATGACAAAGCGTATAATTTTCCGAAAGATTCCTAATTCATATTATTGCATCAACTAGGTTTTCATCTAAGGTGACAAGTATGTTTGTTTCAATGTCAAGATTGCTTGTACAATGGAATTGGGAATAACTATAATTTTCCAACAAGAATTCAAATTAAACTGGATATAAATAAGCATGCAATAATAATTTAAAATAGAATTTAAATAATTTAAAATAATAAAATTCAAATATGATCAACAGATGTAACTTGCATTGCTCAAACTGTTGTTGATCGGACTCATCTAAGAATTCTAGCTCTCCGGAGTCGTCGAAGTCTATACGTAAAAATAAGACAAATTCAAATAAAATTCAAATGAACTCCAAATTATATTATTTTGGTTTATTTACCTAGATTAAAATTTTATATGAATTTAGAAATTTGAATAATTGGAATTGGAGCTCGTATGAACGAGAACGAATCCTCAGAAGTTTGAATTCTAAAGAAATTACCCTAATTTTGATTTCTCAGATTTAATAAATTATTTTTCTAAAGCAAAATCTAAATATTGTGCAAGCATGAAGTCAGCGACTGATTTTCATTGTTGAAATATTTTTCTACTGGAAAAACTCTACAGTCGTTGACAATTGGGCCCAAGGTCCATAGGCTAGGTCCACAAAGATGCACTGGTCCACTGTGGACCAAGCACATGAAATAGTGCACTTGCCCACGCTAGTATGCACGAAAGTGCACACGTGAACACTGACTAGGCAAAGAAGCTGACGTGGCGCACACATGGCTACCAGGTGGCGCCATGTGGCAGCCACGTCACTCCAGCAAGTGGCGGAGCACAGGATCAAATGATCGTCGGTGTTAGGAGCTACAACGAGGTCTGGCGAGGGTAACAAATGAAAGAGGGCATCGCGGTGAACCTGGTGAGCATAGTTGTGGCGGAGGGGCGTGACAGAGTTGCCAGCGTTGAGGGAGATGGCGGCAGCAAGATGCGATCGGTGATGGCGATGGAGCATCAAAGGTATTCCGGCAATGGGAGCAGGCGCATGAGGTCACGAGGTATAACGTGGGACAACAAAGCCGGCGGTGAAGAAGATGGTGTTGGCACAATCGGCAGAGGAAAGGCTCGCAGCCAGTGAGCTTCAGCTAGCGATTCCGGCAGCAAGAGGTGATGGGAGGTTCGGTGAGTTGCGGGGATGGGATGAGGAGGTGAAGGCGATGATGTGTCTCCCTTTTATAGGGCGAAGGGGTGGCCGAGGCAGCGGGGACGTGTGTGGCGGTTTCAAGCCAGTGCGGCGGCGGTGCAATTACGATTTAAGATGGTTTAAGGGGGGAGAAAACAGATGAAATGAGTGCAGGGAAGAATATGGCTTTGAATGCCATCGAATGCGAGCGAAGAACGGGCGATAACAACCAGCTTTGATGAGCTAGGGCTTGTGCTAATGATGGTGGCGCGGGGAGGAAGAAGGTGAGGTCAGGGATGACAGGTGGGCCCCACCTGATAGAGAGAGGGACAGAGGGCAAGGCACGGTGGGCTGGCGTGATTGGTTGGGCCTAAAAAATGGGCCAAACACACGGGAAAGGAAATGGGCTGGAGAGAGATTAGGCCCAAAAGCCAAAATCCGAATTTTTGATGGTTTTCGAATTCCAGAAATAAAGAGAAATCAAATAGGCTTTTAGAAAAATAGTAAATAGAGTTCAAAATTTTGGAAAATTCACAAAAATTCCCTAAATCAATTTGAACTTAAATAAAATATTTCCAACTCAAAATTGGTATTTAGATTTGCAAATAATTTATTTTAGCTTCAAAATAAACAGGGAAAACCTTTTAAAAATCCAAAAAATTCAAGAAAGTTAATTTAAATTTTCTTTTTAACATAAAGAAAATTTTGGTATATTACATGCTACACCACCAGCAAAACCCCGAGTAGCACATCTGAACATCACCAATGCACTAGCAAATTGATTAATGTGATTAGTAGGACCCTGAGTAGCACATCTGCACATCACTAATGCACCCCCAAATTAATTCATGTGACCAGCAGAACCCTGAGTAGCACATCTGCACATCAGTAATGCACCCCCAAATTGATTAACTTTATCATACGCTTACAGGCTGAAACATAAGCATCAACGAATTTTTTATGCTTGGCTATGCAGATTCGTACTGAGCCTTTTTATAGAGAGAAATATTTGTACTGAGCCTGGAGGCATGGGAGTCCTTGCAGAAGAGGGAGAGGACATCCGTGCCGACGGGGCCATCGTAGCTGCAGGCGTTGCGCGCACGCACACACATGCAAATGCCAACACACTAGTAAGGATCTGATACAGCTAGGTAGAATTGGTGGAGATGTGAAAACGAGAAGAAGGTGTGGGGAGAGAGAGGGAAGTTGTAACAGACAAAAATACATAAAGGCAAAAATAAGATATTTTTAAAACTTTTGTACAAGTCTATTGTCGTTTTGTTTGTTTGCCTCTTTGAGATTTGCTTAAGGACATTTCACATCTCTTTTGCCCCACGATTTTATCTACTACCCTATCATCCTGCCCTACCCAAGTCTTTCTAGTTTTCTTTCCTCCTTCTCGTTTCCTCCTCTAGGCTACTAGCTGATCAGCCCAAAGCTTGGTCCGGCTCACCCGCCCTCATGCTTCCCTTCCCTGTTCCTCCGACCGGCACTGGGCTCATTCCTTAGCAGCCAGACCTCCCTGACCGTGCCCCTCTAAAACGTGCACTACATGCACCAAGTAAGGGCTCCGGTGTGCCATGTTCTGATCAGACATTAATAGCATGTCATTCCGCTACCCTGTGCTGCCCAACCCGTCTACAGCCTCACCCACTCCTCTTCGTTAATAGTGCCAAGGGACATGTACATATTCTGCTCCAAGTCCCATAATGCCTCCCTTGCCATGCCAGTCTAGCCTACTTCCCTCCTCCAAGAAAGCTTGAGCTCCACTTTTTCTTCCCCTCGGCCAGGATACTCCAAGACACCCTTGAAGGACCATCTATCCGCTTCCAAGGTGCAATCTTGAAGACCGATGATCACCTCCTTCCTTAGGCTATTACCGATGCACGGAGCTCTCTCCTAATCGAAGCCCTCATTGCTAGCTTAGCTCCGGCTAGCTCATCTCTCCAGCTCTGTTCAGGTAAGTTCCTAGTGGCCAGATGTTTCCCTTGGTTCGAACTACCCTGTCCTCTCTTTAGTAATTCTTTGGTTCTTTCTACCACTACTTTCTCCAGGACCTCCCTTAGTCATAACGCTCACACGATCTCCCTCGGTTGTAACACTCCTGCGAACTCCTCTTTTGTAAAGACCACCCTCGTTGGCCACGACCCCCCAGTCTACAAAGACCACCCATCTAGCCACGTCCTCCCCTCTTTTGGACCATTCGATCAGACGGGACGGCCCGATTGAGATATGAGGTTCGAACGGTCCGAATGTTCACCTCATTTTGGACCATCCGATCAAAATTAGGCGGCCCGATTGTGATGAGAGGCTCGAACGGTCCGAACATTCATCTCATTTTAGACCGCCCAATCAAAGTCGGACTGCTCCGCTTCGCCGCACCTTACCTCTTTGACCCCAGGATCTCCCCCTCAAGATCACCCCCTTGGTCTCGTTGCAAAAACCACCGTCTTGGTCTTCTTGCAAAGGCCACCCACTTGATCTAAACCTCCCATTATACAAAGACCACCCTCTTGATCGCAACACTCCCACGACCTCTCCAGGCCATAGCGCCTCCATGACCTCCCCAAGTCTTTACCCTCGCAAGAACTCCCCCAGGTCCTTTTGTCTTTTTGTAAGGACCACCCTTTTGGTCTTTTAGCGAAACCCACCCTCGTAGTTGAGACCACCCATCTGGGTCGGGACCTCCCATCTTACCAAGACCACCCTCTTGATCATGACCTTCCATTTTGCAAAGACCACCCTCTCAGTCGTAACACCATCACGACCTCCTCCTAGCGCCTTACACGATCTCCCCTGGGTACAGTGATTCCAGGACCTCCCCAGGTCAACAGTACCTTCACGACCTCCCCTGGCCATGGTGTACCCACGACCTCCCGTGGCTACAGTGATTCTAGGACCTCCCTAAGTCAACAGTATCTTCACGTCCTCCCCTGACTACAGTGATTCTAGGACCTCCCCAGGTCAACAGTACCTTTACGAACTCCCCTGGTCATAGTGTACCCATGACCTCCCCAAGCTATAGTGATTCAAGGACCTCCCTAGGTAAACAGTATCTTCACGACCTCCCCTGGTCATAGTGTACCCACGACCTCCCCTGGCTACAGTGATTCCAGGACCACCCCAGGTCGACAGCTCAACGACCTCCCCTGGTCACAGTGTTTCCCACGACCTCCCCTGGTTGCAATGCTTTCACGACCTCCCCCCGGGGTCAACAATACCTCCATGACCTCCTCAAGTCACAACACTTTCGCGACCTTCCAGTGGTATCTCTCTACACCTGCAGATCCTACGACCACTAAGTCTCCTACTATGCTGATCTGATACTCCTAATCTACAACCTTGCTTTGTTTGGAGTTTATTGCATTTTTGCAAACAACTTGAGATTGAATATATACTTATTGTCCTCTAGTTGTTTTTGCAATTATAGAAGCCGAGGCGACTGAAGAGCCGTTCGTGGATCAGGATCACGAGCAGCAATACTCTGAACAAGGCGAGTCAACACTTTGACCATATTGCACCTACCTTTTGCAAAGTATATTGCTTTAAACTATGAAACTGCATTGCTATGTTTTATCAAACTAAATTGATCTAGCTCATAGTTAATGCCTTAATTGTAATTGTGTATAAACTTCTAACCCTTGAACTTGGATACTATCCTTTGTCACCCTAGACTTAATGGAATACATACTAGTTGATAAGTCCTTACCTAAGAGTCATGCTTAGCTTTGCTTAGATACAGTGTCATGCGGGCATGAAATTGCCCGACCACAATCATTAAAAACTTTGGAAAATGATTTGGGATAGTAAGGCTGGGAGCCTGGCTGGTATGTTGAGCAAAAGGATATTTCAAAAACAAATGAAACCTGAAAATTGTTTTTGACTTAGGCGGCTGGAAAGAGTGGCTCATGCTGCGGGCACGGGTGAGGGGTGGTATGAGGACGTACCGCCCGAGTCACTTAAGGACCGAATCTGGTGATGACCTCTCATGTAAAAACAGTGCAACCACAAGTCTATAATGGGTACGACCTAGCCAACTAATTCATTCACCTCGGTGTGGCCTCGCCATCGGGGGAATGTGGCGTGGGTAAAGGGGAAAGAAGCCACAGGAAAACCACACGACGCAAGAGAGGGCCTCTTGGAAGTGCATGGCACCGGGCGGTGGAAACCTTAGCGGATGGAGTTGAGTCGAGGTTGAGCATTGTAAAGGCCTTGTGTGGTGATCTCCCCTTGATTCACATGTTTAAGGATACATGTGTATATATCAAGGCGATTATCTCATGTGGGTAAAGTGTGCAAACTCTACAGAGTAAGAAAACTATCTAGATAGCCGTGCTCATGGTCAATAGCGGTGCTGAGAACTTGCTGGATATATCTTTCGTTTTTATAAGATCACTTGTGATGGAAAGAAAGAATGGGGTGGGACCCTAGGGATTTGAGAAGGACTGGTCGGGGACTAGTGGTAATTACGGGATAGCCCGAGCATTGAGTGGATGGAGCCACTCAATGGTATAGGAGGTTGAACCTCCACGAGTACTTTACAAATGAAAACTCATTTACAAAACCCGCTTGTTAAAAATGCCAAGTCTTAGGCTGTTCTATTAAATTTAGTTCAAACTCGGCTTTGTGCAAATAAAATAATTCTAAACCTCCTTTGGCTAGCCTTACATCTATAAAAAAATTTGCATTGTGTGTTGGCTCGCGAGTACGGTTGTGTACTCAGGCTTTGCCATTATACTCTTTTCAGACCCAAATGATCAAGATCCCTACCAATACTTCACAGAGGACGAACCGGATGATGGTGGAAATAATGAAGCTTAAGCCGGGACCTCCAGTCACTTGCCTGTGGGTAGAGTGAAAGGATCCACCACATTTTGTTTTGCATCTGCACTTGTTCCCCAACCCTTACTCTGGGCTTTTGTAAAAACTCTCGCCCATGTGGCACTTTTGTAAAACAGTTGGCCGCACGGTCGGATGATTATGTAATATATTATGGGCTTGCGCTGTTTATGACAAGGGCTTCGCACGATGAACAAGGCTCGTGATTAGTTGGCTTACAACCGCTAAACATGCGCCTAATGACAACCCTTAGATGCTCTAGAACCGCTGCTAGGCGATTTAGGACAACCCTTAGCTGGACTGGGGACCTCTACCGAGGGACCACAGGACCTCCTCAGGATTTCTTACGACCACCAGGACCTCCCCATGGACCTCCTCAGGAACATCTCCAGGATCTCCTCTAGGACCTCCCCTTGGGTTCCTCCAAGACTTCCCTTGAGTCTTCCCAGGAACCCCCCCTTTTGGTTGCATCTGAGCTGTTCAGAACCTCCCTAATATCATCTGAACTGTTCAGGACCTCCCCTGTCTTCATTTGAACCAATTGGGTCCTCCCTGCAGGACCTCCCTTGGCCCCTCAGGACCTCCTCCAATCACATAGGACCTCTCCAAGACCTCCCCAGATTGCCATTTTAGACCGAATGTGGTCGTAGCTATGAACCCAAGTCATGCGTCTGCTTAGAGCTTCCCTAATTATGTACATACCTAAGCGATGTGAGTATGTGTGTCTGCTACTGATCCAGGGAATGACACCGTATACACAGCGGATCTGTAACATCCCAAAGTTATGTTACCAAAATAAAATAAAATAAATTTATTGTTTATTGGATTTTCCTGAAAATTTGAAAGAGTTTGATTGCTTTATTTGAATTTCTGAAGTTGTGAAAGTCAAAAATTTAAAATTTATTTGAGGTTCTTGAAGTTTCTTTTGGCTTGATCTGGAAAATAAAAATTTAATTAATTTCTAGATTTTTTGGAATTTTTAAAAGCTTTTTCCTAAATATTGTAAAGCCAAAACAACTTATTTGCAAAATTAATAGCCAATTGTGAGTTGGAAATATTTTTATTAAGTCCAAAATACATAAGAGAATTTCTGTGAATTTTCTCATAATTTTTGGAATTTATTTGCTATTTTCTAAAGCCCAAAAGAATTACTAAGATTATTTAAATTAGGAAATCAATTAAAAGGGAGTCGGGCACACGCACTAACTCCCCCGTGTTCCGCCGCGCCCATTCCGGCCATTTCCCCCCTCGTTCTCGCGTGTAATCGCCGGGATCTCCCTTTCACCGCCGCGACGCCCACGCCCCGATCGCCTCGCTCCGGTCCTCTCCGCCCCTATAAAAGGGAGCCCGGCGTGCCCCTTGTTCACGTCATTCCATCCACGCCACTCACCTCACCCCTATCCTTCTGAGCTCGCCGGATTTTGGAGTTAAAGCCTCGCCGCACGAGCTTCTTCTTTTATCTTCTCCGGCACCGTCGAGGGCCCTCATCGACATCGACCTCATCATTAGCATCGCGGAACCATCGCCTACACGGTGCTTGCGCTGCCTTCGTCGGAGCACGACCGGAGTCGCCGCGCCACCGTCGACCAATTTCTGCCGCCGCCTTTTCCTTCGCCGCCGGTGAACCACTCGCACCCTTGCGCCACCAAGGTGAGCACTAGAATCTCCATCGCCTCCTCTCTCGCATGGTACCACTTGCATTCGCCGCCGTGCCTCCAGTCGCCGGCAACCATCGGGGACCGAGCACCACCACCCGTCGGCGTCCACGTCTGCGCCACCTCGCCCTCCACCTCAGCCCTGAGCCCGCGTGGCTGCCTATGTGGATAAGCCACATCACCTCATTCACACCACACCCTCACACCCCGCACTATTTCGTGGACCGAGCCCACCGTGGGCATTTGACCAACCATGGACTGGGTCCACTAACTCTCGGACCTCTGTCAATGACCCATTTTCTTTTCCTGTTGGAAAATAATTCGGCCGGGGAAAGAAATTCCCTCGCTGACGTCACCCATGCGCAGTAATTAGGATTTCCTTTAGAAAAATAAAAAAAAATCAATAAAATCTGATTTTAGGATTTTATTTAGGTTTAGAACTTCCCGGGGTTCGTTCTCCCTCATACGAACTCCGATTTCGTCGATTCAAATTCTTAAATTCTTATAAAATCAAGATCTAGCCATCTAAGCCAAAATTATTTAATTTTGGGTTCATTTGATCAATAATTCCTTTAAACACTAATTTGTTATTTCATGTAATTTCAAACTTCTAAAATTCATAGCCTTTGCATCCAAACTCCGATTTGGGTGGTTCAAGTTGCAAAATCCATATAAAATTATTATCTAGCTAAATAAACCAAAATATTTCTATTTGGAGTTATTTTGATCTATCTTTTTGAATTTGTTTGAATTTGAGTTGAATTTATCGTATTTTCACGATTAGATCTCGACGACTTCGGAGAATCAGATTTCGACGCCGATTGAAGAACAACATAAGAGGAATGATTTTGACTATATGATCATCGTGATCGTACACTTGGACTACCTGAAGATAGTACTTGTGAGTAATAGGTGACCTGTTAAGAAAAACAACGTCACCTCAACACCAGACGTTCTGTTAAGGTGATCTGTTAAGAAAAACAACGACACCTCATCAAGCAAGGCAAGTTATACCCTTGATCATATCGATCCTATTATTTTAAATTATTTATATTCTGTTGTAAATTATTATTGTATACTTATTTATATCAGTATCTTAAATTCCTGTTTTAAATATATAGTTATGCCTAAAATCCTTTGTATGGCCAATTTTGAGAATTGAAGCAAACATATTGTCACCATAGATCAAACCTAGTTGATACGATAGTATGAACTAGAGCATTTTGAGAAAAATCATGCTTAGCCATGCTTTTAGACCAAACATGTTATTTTGGGGATTTCAGCCAGAAATCAATTGTTGTTTAGATGGTATCCACGGCATCGGTATGCTATGGAAGTTTATGACTTTGAAATAAATGAAAATGGTTTGGACTTGGGCATCATGGATGTTCGGTGGGTGCAAGTTTATGCACGGGCTCAATCGGGTATGGTTGAGGCCCATGGGTTTTGTTGGAAAGTTGCCCAAGTCAGTTAAGGACCGGTCTTCGAGCGCATGATGCTACGCCTTACCGTACTACCACGTGTCCTGTGTGGGCGGGACTTGGCTAAATAATTTGGGATGTCTTAGTGTCATTGGTGGTATGTTGTTGGTATGGGTGTTGGTCAGACAGTAGATCCATCTGGCGCAGGAGGGGGCTTCCGGAGGATGGCCAGTCCAATGGTAGCGAAACTTTAGCGGGCATAAATACATTAAGACAGAACATTGTAAAGGCCTCGACACGTGCTCTAGACCGCTTACCAAAGGTAGTGAGCGGTGGCATAGATATATGCCGGATAAACTAGAGAAGTCTTGTCATGTGGGTAAAGTTGTACAACCTCTGCAGAGTGTAAAACTATTCGAATAGCCGTGTCCGCGGTTATGGACATGCTAGCAGAACTACTCAAAGTTAGACTTTGGTTTTGTTTGAAAAATACTACTTCAAAACTGGTTTATCCAGATGGGAATTGGGCAGGAAGCCATGTGATAGGAGTGTATCCTTCACCATTCATGTGTGAATGTTATCTGACTATAAAATTGAGAATTTTATAAGTTTTAATTATAAAATAACTGCTTTGGAACTTAGTACCAGTATTTAAAAAAAATACTGCTTTATGCAAATAAACCAATAAGCCTTTCTATTGTTACATCCATATATGCATGTCATTCTGTTACTTGACAGGTGTAACTTGCGAGCACGGAAGTTGTGCTCATACTTGCTTTATGCAAATAAAATTTCAAAGGAGAAGGACTTTGCTACAAGTGTGGATCTCGACGACTAGGCCGCTACCCGATCGATCGTGCATGTGGCGCATTTGGACTCTACTACTTTTCGTCTTCCACTGTGTTCTTTATTGTTGGCTGTATGCCTCTTTGTAATAAACTCTGTTGATTATTAATAAAGTTGTGATATGAACTTTGTTACCATATTTGTTTACTGTGTGAACTAGCTACTGATCATGGGACTAGTTCAGAAATGCACAGAGGATCTGGGATATTAATCCCGTGTTCTGACAAATTGGTATCAGAGCCATATCGACTGTAAGTCGTGACCTAGTTAGAATGGCCGTTAGTTGAAAACTTCAAAACTTATTTTATAGCAAGAAAAACAAATTGTTCTCTCCTTATCCTGGTCATCTATATATAGCTTCTTCATAGCAATTCTTTCTTATCTAATCTTTTCTTTACCATCTTATAATGTTAAATGGATCCTCTTCTCCTTGATAATTCCTATAGATGGTCAACATATTATTAACCCTTACGATCAAGACCAGAAGACACGAAGTTATCAAGAGAGCATCATCTTGTAAGAACCATCGAAGACCGTATACCGAAGATCGTTCTGTCAGCCAAGCCATATAGCTTAAGTTGCCAAGACTCATTCTGTGCATTGAGTCGCTTCACTAATTAAAAAGTCTCGATCGATAGAACATCGTGTTAAGTTTCTTTGAAAGCTTTTTCAGTTGGTTCTTTCGTTTGAGAGTCTTGTTTCACTCTATCCCCTTAGTTCCTCATATTTGTCTCTTCCCTATCCTTTGTCCTCCTTTCCTGATCCTCTGGAATAACCGGCAGATGAAGAACACCCGTCGTTCTGGAAATGATACCAACACCAACAAGGATGTCCCTGCTGAAGACAACCAAAAACTGATATCAGAAACCCTTCGAAATCTGAACTAGTCTATCATCACCCAGACTCAACTAATGCAACAGTGGATGCAACAAATGAGCAACAACAATGTTTTCTCAAACACTGCCCCTACAACACAAGAACAACGTTACTGCACCAAGTGTGCCAAGAGAAAGATGGTGATCAAGGGCAACATGATGCAAGAAACCTCAAGGCCCGTGTGATTCAACCCCAACCCAACCAAGCACCAATGACGACCGTATTCAAGACTCCAGGATCGGCACCACATCCACCAATGCAGACGTTTCGCAACATCAATGATGGTCAATTTCAGCAGAACAAGACATCAAGGGCAGGAATACAATGCTTTGTTTGTCAGGATATGGGACATTATGCCAATCAATGCCCAAAAGGACGTTTAGCACTCACCCCTGACAGCATTCCAGAAGCCATTCTGATCGCAACAATAACACCAGCAGCAGGAAGAAAAGCCAACGCGAGAATCATGTCACAAGTACAAGAGTACTGAAATTTGGGCTTACCAATGCCACAAGATGAAGCAGTGAAGCATCAAGCTAGCCCTAGCACCTCCAAGTTATCTCCTCAAGGCCAACCTCAGAAGAAGTTTCCTCCTATTGCAAGTGTCACTTGTTTTCACTGCCAAGAGAAAGGACATTATGCCCACAAATATCCAAAGAAGCAGCAGGCAGCAACTCCGAAGCTCCAAAGGGAAATCATTCAAGCAAACAAGAAGCCACAAAATTCTGGACGAGGACGTCTGTACAATGTCACAACTCAGGTTCTGTCAGATGATGAGTAGGATGCAGACGACAACAACTCCAGTTGAAAACCTTTTATCCCAGTTTTCTTTCTAGCCACTCCGAATCTCGGGGACGAGATTCCTTTTAAGGGGGGTAGTTTGTAACATCCCAAAGTTATGTTACCAAAATAAAATAAATTTATTGTTTATTGGATTTTCCTGAAAATTTGAATGAGTTTGATTGCTTTATTTGAATTTCTGAAGTTGTGAAAGTCAAAAATTTAAAATTTATTTGAGGTTCTTGAAGTTTCTTTTGGCTTGATATGGAAAATAAAAATTTAATTAATTTCTAGATTTTTCTGGAATTTTTAAAAGCTTTTTCCTAAATATTGTAAAGCCAAAACAACTTATTTGCAAAATTAATAGCCAATTGTGAGTTGGAAATATTTTTATTAAGTCCAAAATACATAAGAGAATTTTGTGAATTTTCTCATAATTTTTTGAATTTATTTGCTATTTTCTAAAGCCCAAAAGAATTACTAAGATTATTTAAATTAGGAAATCAATTAAAATCAGAAAGTGTCTTTGGGCTCAAACTCTCCCCGGCCCATCTCTCCTTCACCGTGCGCCAGCCCATCTCGGCCCGCTCCACCCCGGCCTCCCCCCTCACTCACCCCAACCGTTGGATCAGCATCCAACGGCATCCACGCCTCCACGCCGCCCTGCCTCCTCGCACCGTTGGACGCAAATCCAACGGCCCGCGATCCTTCTTCCCCACTGTCTTCTTCCTCGCAGCTGCGCCGCACCCGCCGCCATTATCGCGCCCCAGAGCTCGCTCAATCCCGCGATTCCCTCCCCTCATCACGCGCGGGCACACGCACTAACTCCCCCGTGTTCCGTCGCGCCCATTCCAGCCATTTTCCCCCTAGTTCTCGCGCGTAATCGCCAGGATCTCCCTTTCACCGCCACGACGCACACGCCCCTTTCTCCTCGCTCCGGTCCTCTCCGCCCCTATAAAAGGGAGCCCGGCGTGCCCCTTGTTCACCTCATTCCATCCACGCCACTCACCTCACCCCTATCCTTCCGAGCTCGCCGGATTTTGGAGTTAAAGCCTCGCCGCCCGAGCTTCTTCTTTTATCTTCTCCGGCACCGTCGAGGGGCCCTCGTCGACATCGACCCCATCATTAGCATCACGGAACCATCGCCTACACGGTGCTTGTGTCGCCTTCGTCGGAGCACGACCGGAGTCGCCGCGCCACCGTCGACCAATTTCTACCGCCGCCTTTTCCTTCGCCGCCGGCGAACCACTCGCACCCTTGCGCCACCAAGGTGAGCACTAGACTCCCCATCGCCTCCTCTCTCGCATGGTACCACTCGCATTCGCCGCCGTGCCTCCAGTCGCCGGCAACCATCGGGGACCGAGCACCACCACCCGCCGGCGTCCACGTCTGCGCCACCTCGCCCACCACCTCAGCCCTGAGCCCGCGTGGTTGCCTACGTGGCTAAGCCACGTCACCTCGTTCACAGCACACCCTCACACCCCGCACTGTTTCGTGGACCGAGCCCACCGTGGGCATTTGACCAACCATGGACTGGGTCCATTGACTCTCGGGCCCTCCTGTCAATGACCCATTTTCTTTTCCCGTTGGAAAATAATTCGGTCGGGAAAAGAAATTCCCTCGCTGACGTCACCCATGCGCAGTAATTAGGATTTCCTTTAGAAAATAAATCAAGAAAATCAAGAAAATCTGATTTTAGGATTTTATTTAGGTTTAGAACTTCCCGGGGTTCGTTCTCCCTCATACGAACTCCGATTTCGTCGATTCAAATTCCCAAATTCTTATAAAATCAAGATCTAGCCATCCAAGCAAAAATTATTTAATTTTGGGTTCATTTGATCAATAATTCCTTTAAACCCTAATTTGTTATTTCATGTAATTTCAAACTTCTAAAATTCATATCCTTTGCATCCAAACTCCGATTTGGGTGGTTCAAGTTGCAAAATCCATATAAAATTATTATCTAGCTAACTAAACCAAAATATTTCTATTTGGAGTTATTTTGATTTGTATTTTTGAATTTGTTTGAATTGGAGTTGAATTTGTCGTATTTTCACGATTAGATCTCGACGACTTCGGAGAATCAGATTTCGACGCCGATTGAAGAACAACATAAGAGGAATGATTTTGACTATATGATCATCGTGATCGTACACTTGGACTACCTGAAGATAGTACTTGTGAGTACTAGGTGACCTGTTAAGAAAAACAATGTCACCTCAACATCAGACGTTCTGTTAAGGTGATCTGTTAAGAAAAACAACAACACCTCATCAAGCAAGGCAAGTTATACCCTTGATCATATTGATCCTATTATTTTAAATTATTTATATTCTGTTGTAAATTATTAATGTATGCTTATTTATATCAGTATCTTAAATTCCTGTTTTAAATATATAGTTATGCCTAAAATCCTTTGTATGGCCAATTTTGAGAATTGAAGCAAACATATTGTCACCATAGATCAAACCTAGTTGATACGATAGTATGAACTAGAGCATTTTGAGAAAAATCATGCTTAGCCATGCTTTTAGACCAAACATGTTATTTTGGGGATTTCAGCCAGAAATCAATTGTTGTTTAGATGGTATCCACGGCATCGGTATGCTATGGAAGTTTATCACTTTGAAATAAATAAAAACGGTTTGGACTTGGGCATAATGGATGTTCGGTGGGTGCAAGTTTATGCACGGGCTCAATCGAGTATGGTTGAGGCCCATGGGTTTTGTTGGAAAGTTGCCTAAGTCAGTTAAGGACCGGTCTTCGGGCGCATGATGCTACGCCTTACCGTACTACCACGTGTCCTGTGTGGGCGGGACTTGGCTAAATAATTTGTGATGTCTTAGTGTCATTAGTGCTATGTTGTTGGTATGGGTGTTGGTCAGACAGTAGACCCATCTCGCGCAGGAGGGGCTTAGGAGGATGGCCAGCCCAATGGTAGCGAAACCTTAGCGGGCATAAATACATTAAGACAGAACATTGTAAAGGCCTCGACACGTGCTCTAGACCGCTTACTAAAGGTAGTGAGCGGTGGCATAGATATATGCCGGATAAACTAGAGAAGTCTTGTCATGTGGGTAAAGCTGTACAACCTCTGCAGAGTGTAAAACTATTCGAATAGCCGTGTCCGCGGTTATGGACATGCTAGCAGAACTACTCAAAGTTAGACTTTGGTTTTGTTTGAAAAATACTACTTCAAAACCGGTTTATCCAGATGGGAATTGGGCAGGAAGCCATGTGATAGGAGTGTATCCTTCACCATTCATATGTGAATGTTATCTGACTATAAAATTGAGAATTTTATAAGTTTTAATTATAAAATAACTGCTTTGGAACTTAGTACCAGTATTTAAAAAAAATACTGCTTTATGCAAATAAACCAATAAGCCTTTCTATTGTTACATCCATATATGCATGTCATTCTGTTACTTGACGGGTGTAACTTGCGAGCACGGAAGTTGTGCTCATACTTGCTTTATGCAAATAAAATTTCAAAGGAGAAGGACTTTGCTACAAGTGTGGATCTCGACGACTAGGCCGCTACCCCAGTCGACTGTCTGTGGCAGATTGCTGGACTCTACTACTTTTCGTCTTCCACTGTGTTCTTTATTGTTGGCTGTATGCCTCTTTGTAATAAACTCTGTTGATTATTAATAAAGTTGTGATATGAACTTTGTTACCATATTTGTTTACTGTGTGAACTAGCTACTGATCATGGGACTAGTTCAGAAATGCACAGAGAATCTGGGATATTAATCCCGGGTTCTGACAGGATCCCAAGCTCCGAAAATTAGGGTCCAACAGACTTGGTATCAGAGCCCACGACTGCAATGTAACGGCCTTAGCTAACTAGTCGATAGCAACTTAGGACCATGCGCAAAAGAACAGTTTAGGAGCCCTACAAAGAGTATATATGTATTTTAATCTTAGCTTTTGACCGCCCCTTTTTTCTCGATTCTGGCTGAATCATTTTGTGGTCCAAAGGTATCTTTCTGGCCTTTATTTGTTTGGCTCTGAGCATGCTGATTTATGTTATGAGTATTGGATAGACCTATGAGTGTCATATTGCATTACTGCGTACTGCTCTCTAACGAGTTCTCGCTAAACAGATGCCTTAGAAGAGGGCAGCCGCGGGTCGTGGTCGCGGCACAACACCAACACCAGCACCAGCGCCAGCGCCAGTACCAGCACCAACGCCAGCTCCAGAGCCAGCTCCAGTACCCCACCACCCCCATTTGAGCATCCTACACTGGCCCAGGTGATGGCGCAACAAACTCAGTTGCTGCAAGCATTAGCTGCTAGTCAACAAGCCGGAACTGCCAACCATGGGTCCAAGCTTGCTGAATTCATGCGCACTAAGCCCTCTGTCTTCTCTAGTGCAAACGAGCCACTGGAAACCAAAGACTGGCTTCGCACGATGGAGAAGAAGCTGACTCTGGCTCGCTGCCGAGAAGAGGACAAAGTGGTGTATGCAACCCACCAGTTGTCAGGACCAACCGCTGACTGGTGGGATAACTATATGGCTGCTAGAGTCGAAGAAAAACATGTGACTGATAATGAAGGAGTGGCAGCAAATGTGGGATGGGTTGAGTTCCATGAAGCTTTCTGGAGCAACTTCATCCCTGCCAGTGTTATGCGCATGAAGATAAACGAGTGGCCTTGAAGCAGGGCAACACTTCGGTCACTGAGTATCTCACCAAGTTCAATCAACTGGCTCGCTACGTATCGAGTGATATCACAGAGGAGGAAGAGAAGATAGATCGCTTCAGAGATGGGCTACGCGATGGTCTGAGAGTGCAATTGATAGTCCATGATTTCCAAGACTTCCAACAATTGATCAACAAGGCATTGCTCCTAGAAAATAAACGCAAGATATTCGAGGCCACTCGCAAACAGAAGATGGGCACTCCCCGAGGGCCATCATTCAGTGCTCAACCGTCTTTTGGTGCACCTTCTGGCAGTGGCTCCTGGCCTACCTCTCTACCTAGGTCCTCAGCTCCAGCAAGTCGGCCTGGTGGTGCCTCCTATACCACCCCAGCCCGACCAAGCCAAGCCCAACCGTCCGACACTTTGCCTACTAGCCAATTGTGCTTCAATTGCAATGAGCCGGGGCACTTTGCCCGCAACTGCCCACACAAAGCCCTCACCCCTGTCAAGTTCAATGTGGGGAGTACCCCGGCACAAGTGCCGCACACCCCCGGGACAACAACGAGAGGAAGATCTGTGACTGCCACAGCACCCAGAACCACTCCATCACAAGCTCAAGGCCGAGTGAACCACATCACCATCGAGGAAGCACAGGAGGCATAGGATGTACAAATGGGTATGTTCTCAGTTAACTCCTTGCCAGCATGTGTTCTTTTTTACTCTGGAGCATCACATTCCTTCATCTCTCGTAAGTTTGTGGATCGTTGGAAAATGCCCACTTTTAAGCTCAAGAAACCTCTAGAGCTTAGCTCACCTAGGGGACTATTATGGGCCAAATTAGTAAGCTCTGGGGTGGAGATTCGGTTTGAGGAGATAGCATTTCCCGCAGACTTAATGTTGCTAGAAACCCAAACCCTATACATCATCTTTGGGATGGATTGGCTAGCCAAGTATCAAGGGGTAATAGATTGCACCAATAGGACAGTGAGACTTACCAAAGGACCGAGCATGGTGGTCACAGTTAAAATGGACATACCCTTCCAATGGAAAAGGGCAGTATGTTATGCCATGGGTGTCCCTCTCGAAGGAATGCCAATAGTGCAGGAGTATCTCGATGTCTTTCTAGAGGAATTGTCAGGTGGACCACTTGATCGTGATATAGAGTTCATCATAGAGCTAATTCTTGGAACAACACCCATATCCAAGAGACCCTATAGGATGCCGGCGAATGAACTCGAGGAGCTGAAGAAACAAATTCGAGAATCACAAGGGAAAGGATTTGTTAGACCAAGCTCATCTCCATGGGGAGCACCAGTGCTATTCGTGAAGAAGAAGGATGACAGCATGAGGATGTGTGTAGACTATCGGTCCCTGAACAAAGTTACTATCAAAAATAAGTACCCATTGCACAGAATTGATGACTTGTTCGATCAGCTCAAAGGGGCCACAAAGTTCTCCAAGATAGACCTGCGTTCCAGGTATCACCAATTGAAGATTAGATCCGAAGACATCCCCAAAACAGCTTTCTCTACCCGGTATGGCCTCTATGAGTTCATTGTTATGCCATGTGGACTGACCAATGCTCTTGCCTATTTTATGAACCTAATGAATGGCCTCTATGAGTTCATTGTTATGCCATGTGGACTGACCAATGCTCTTGCCTATTTTATGAACCTAATGAACAAGGTGTTCATGGAGTACTTGGACCGATTTGTAGTGGCCTTCATTGACGACATTTTGGTCTACTCCAAGGATGCCGAGGAGCATGCATAACACTTGAGGTTAGTACTAGATGTACTCAGGTAGCACCAGTTGTATGCCAAATTCAGTAAGTGCGAGTTTTGGCTATCTGATGTTAGCATCCTGGGTCATGTATTTTCTGCCGATGGAGTAACTATGGACTCGACCAAGGTAGAAGCCATCCTTGATTGGCAACCACCCACCTCGGTGACTGAAGTACAGAGTTTTCTTGGATTAGTGGGGTACTACCGCCGATTCATTGAGGGATTCTCCAAACTTGCCCGACCTCTCACCCAGCTGCTAAAGAAAGGAAGGAAATTTGAGTGGACTACGGGGTGCGAGAAGAGTTTCCAAGCACTAAAAGCCCATTTGACCTCTGCCTCGGTCCTGGTCCTCCCTGATATTCATAGGGATTTTGAGATATATTGTGATGCCTCTCGCCAAGGGCTGGGTGGTGTGTTAATGTGTAACAGCCCCAGTTTTAATGACAGTAATAAGATGCTTTATGAACAGCAATGAAATACTGTTCATAACATCACTGTTCCTTTTAGAATTTGGATGTGTTGTTACAATCTAAAACCTTCATTTTTAGTCAAAATCCAAAACTTGTTGAAACTTCAAAAGAAAATACCAGTCAATGTTGGTATTAAGAACAGGAAGTATTTCTATTGGAAACTAGATAAATTATTTTAGCCAAAAATGATTTTTGGTAGAATTTTTGGAAATTATTTTGACTTTGAGAAAGATATTTGTCTTTAAATAAACCTACTCGGTTTAAGTGAATTAAGTATGTATTTTAAAAGGTGAAACAGTGGTTTTCAAAATTTATTTGGGGAATATATCATCCCAGTAGCCTCTCTGCAAAATCTCATATTTCTACAAATTTATGTGCTATTTTAAAAGCCAGTCAAACTTTTAAACATTTGAATTAGGGCTGGTCAACTCTCCCGGTCTAAACCTAACCCCTGGTACTGTAGTGACTCGAGCCCAATGAGGTTGGGTCCAACCCGGTGCAATTGGTCCGCTCGGTCACGTTCGGGTGCGAGCCCAACACTACACGTGACGTGAGCCGTCGATCTCCAAGCGAACGGGCGAGATTTGCGAAGCCGCGTAGGCTATCCATGTGCGCGAAGCAATTTCCACCGTTGGATCTTCATCCAACAGCAATCCGTTTTAATTCAAAACTCTAACGCATATCCAATCCTCAGCCGTTAGATCTTAATGAATGGGCCGGATTCATTGGGCCGTTCAGGTCATCCCGTAGAGCCATTCCATCCTGACTGTAGGATCTAAATCGTGCGGCTCGCACTTATTGGACTGTACCATATTTTTATGGTAAAGGCCAAAATAAGCGTGGCTGTTGGATTTTCAATAAGCGGGCCAGATCTAGTGGGCCGTTCGGGTCACCCGAACGCCACATTGAATCTGAGCCCTTGGATCTAAATCGGGCGATCCAGGGTGGTTGTGACTTTCGGGTCACCCGAAAGCCTATTCAATCTCCACCGTGGGATTTTGATCTGATGGACCACGATTGAAAGGCCGTTCGGGCCATCCCATTGAACCATGCAATCGTGGCCGTTAGATCTGAATCGTGCGGTGCGCCATTTTCGGGCAATGCCATTTTTAAATGGTAAAAGCCGAAATGAGCGCGAGCCATTGGATCCTCAATCAACGGACCAGATCTTGTGGGCTATTCGGGTTGCCCGAACGCACCACTCAACCTCCACCTTCGGATCCTGATCGGACGGACCGCATCCATTGGGCCGTTCGGGTCACCCGGACTCCCCTTCAATCTCCGCCGTTGATCTTAGATCCAACCGCGCCATCTTTTTGACTTTGAATTCCAAAGGCACGCTTTTACTTCATCCGTTCGATTTTGATCGTGCGGTATTTCTTTGAATCACGTGCGCCTTGGGTCCGCATTGTGTGTGACCGTTGATCTTCCATCCCATGCTTCTCCTTGGACATGAACTTTTAAAGCCACCTGGACATCCAAATCAATCTTGGCTGTTCAAATTAAATCCTACGGCGCCAAGATTAATGTGTTTGAAACTTTTGGCGCACGTTCCTTTTGAAGCGACCGTTGGATCTCAATCGTATGGTCCACAAGATCTGTGTCGTTTGGATCTTTCGATCTTTTTTATCAATCTAAGCTGTTCATTTCTGATCGGACGGCCCATATGAAAAGTGACGTTCATATCATCCTAACGTCCATCTTAATCGCAACCGTCCACTTTTAATCGAACGGCTGGTTCTCTTTTGAGCCGGCGATGTCGTATTTTGCTGCGGCTGACAGCGGGACTCGCACGTTAGTGAGGTTTCTCTCCTCCTCTTGCCTGTGCTTCACCGCCGACTTCGTTACCGGAGAGGGGGTGTCGCGCCGTGATTTTGGCAAGTCCTCCTTTGACACCTGGCACCATGTTGCCACCGCATCAACTCTAGCGCCTTCTCGTTTGCTCGACGAGATCATACTCTATAAAAACCCTAGTTTGAGCCTATCCACCATTGTTGACCGAAATGCTCCATTCATCCTCTTTCCTTTCCAGTGAAGCTTCTCATGCTCTTACCCTTGGTGCATCTACACTTATGCTTAATTCACCTTGTAATGTGAATTTGGGCATCTTTTTGTAGGATTAACCCGTGAGTTGCTCTCTGGCTCGAGTTTGTCGGAGCATCGTCGTGGAGGTGTTCTTGCTCCGGTGAGTTCTTTCGGATTTCATCCATGTCAACTCATGCCTTATGCTTAAGTAGAGCATAAGCTTTCCATTAATTCCATTCTTGGTCAAACAGGTGAAGTGGTTGGATCTTTTCCTGTTTTCGGTCAAAATCCACTTCTCCAACTCCGACGGGTAGATATGGATCTTGTTCTTTCCTCCTTTGAGCATCCTAAGGACATCAATAACCTACCTAGATCACTCACACATTAATTAAGTGCTCAGTTTAACCTAGCACCAAAAAATGTTCTTTTTATAACTTTTCGGTCTTTCATATCGTTTTCAAGATTTTAAGTTCTTCTGTTCAACCTCCAGATCTAGGTAGCATCCTACTGAACCCTAGTAGCATAAGCAACAATCCTTTTCCTTGATGATGCCTCGAATTAGCTTTTGAGCAAAATCCCATTTCTCTGCTATTTTGTCGGGCAGAACCGACAAGAACTTTGGGTTGGTCATTTTCTGTTGATCTTGCTAATTAAGGTCAGTAAGGGTTCTAACTAGGCTACTAGGCTTACCAAAGGACCAGTTGTATCCTAAGCCAAGATTTCTACTTAAGAATGTTTTCTAATTTGGTATCTAAGCAATCGGCTGGACCTCTACTGTCACTGTCGGTTGAACCGACAAAAGCAATAACTTTGTTCCTCCCAGTTGATCTTTGAAGGTTAGTGTTAGCAAGAGTTGGTCTAGTGTATTGTCTACTCTGTAGATCAGCTTTAACTCTAATTTGAAATCTTTGTTTTGTGAATCTCCAAATCCACCGAAATCTGCAAGTTGTGCCTGTGCTGTTTTTGTTGTTGGTCCAACTGACAAAAGGCAGCATATTCTTCCTTTCTTAATTCTTGTCACTTAGTGATTAAATGATAAGTTAGGTCCCTGTATTAGTTAGGAATACTCTCAGCTTAAGCAAAGAATTTTATTTGTGCATGTATAGCTCAAACCACCATTCTTTTGTAATCTGTCCCATTTTTAGTTTTCCAAAATCTGAAACTATAGATCCAGATTAAACCTCAATTTTGATAATTAGTATTAACTGATATTAAGTGATAAGTTAAACTTTTAGTTTTACTTATTTAGCTATAACCTAAACAGAAATGTTATTTGTTCATAATATAAATAAGTAGCAAGCTTTGCTTTTGAAATCTGTCTATTTTCATTGTTTCCCAAATTCTGAAACTGTAGCTCTAAACTGAACCTTAACTCTTGACCATTAGTGTCTACAAGAATAAATATGGATTATTATCCTTATATAAGTTAGATGTAGCTTAAGCATGTTGTTAGGTATGCATTAAGAAATTGATCATGCATTCTCTTTTTATATTTTGTTCTCTGCCGATTCTTGCTGTTCATTGGATTTTTGTATTTTAGATTCTGGTTCTTCTGAAGTGGTTAAATCTGTTATTGAGCAACAAGAACCTGAACAAGAGGTGTATTATTACCAAGGCAAGCATCCTCTTTGCACCATGTTGATCCCAATTTTTGAACTGTAGATTTACCAACCACAGTGATACTGTTGCATGCTATTTTCTTAAAAATTATTGATTATCTGTCCATAGATAGTTATAACCTGACACTTGTGGTTTACCTTAAATCAGATCATACACTCAAAACCTAAGGTATTGTTTCATATTGAAATACTTAGTTTCAAACTTTGCTTAGCCATGCAGTCCATAGAACGTTAGTGTTTGGCAAGCTTACCTTGTCAAACATGAGAACAACAAATGGATTTCAGTTATTTTAACTCTTTGTTCAGTCTATTTAAATCAGAAATGAATTTTAAATTTTATTTGACATACTGAACTTAAGATCTGGACAAGTGGTTGCTAGTGATGGTGCCTTCGTGCATGAGATTGGGAAATGTGGTGGTCTTGTCTGGATCAATTAAGGACTGAACTCTGACTATTCCATTCAAGCCCCAACGTACTTCCACACGCGGTGTATGGGCGCTGTTTGGTTAAGTAAGGGATTGGTGTTATTGAGTTGGGATGCAGGATGATAAGGATATATGTGTTGATTGCATATGACATATGTGCTTGCTTATCAGTAACATATGCCATATGTGTTTGGTTTCATACCATGTCATAGCATATGTTCTTAAGGGCGAGGACTTTGGAAGGTATCCAGGTTCATAAGGCTCCGATTTCAATACTATATGCGCGAGGGAGCACAACTTTTATTTCTTTTATTGAATCGGATGTTCCGGCGTAACATGTGTGCCCTGTTGGTTAGTAGGTGGTCTAGCCTACATTAACAAGATCAGTCGCACATAGGTAGCCCAACTCAATAATGTCAACTTGTTGAAAAATACCAAATCTTAGTTTCCCCGGTCGGCATACCAAAGGAAGTGTGTCATCATTCGGAGGCATCCGAAGGCAACGGGCTGACTAATTCATGTGAGTAAAGATGTACACCCCTGCAGGGTTAAAACTATTCGAATAGCCGTGTCCGCGGTCATGAACGACACTTGAGTTGATGTCACCTGTATAGAATTTTGATTTAAACTACTGTTTGGGTTCTGGTTCAGCATGAAGGGGATTCATGCAATATCTTTGTTGTGGTGGAAAGCCACTTTATTATTGTTATGGTTTATAATTATATGTTATATTACTTACTGTTTTTAGTTCAAATCAGTTTATAAAATCGCTTTGTTAAAATCTAGTATGTGTAGGTTAAGATGTATTGCTTTATGCAAAATTGAACCATTATGACTTTCCTGTTGTCAACCTTATGCATGTACCAATTCTAATCCTTTGAATAGGCTCTATTAAACACTTTCTTTTAGTAGTTTGTGTAAGTCTTGCGAGTACCTTCTGTACTCAGGTGCTTTCACCACTTGTTGCAGGTGCAAATGGTTATTTATATGAGATGCTCGTTAGCGCCAATCAGGGCGACGCTAACGAATGAAGCTATTTCTAGTCTCCACGCAATAGCCTGCGGGTGATGGGGCCATTGGTGGTTTTGCTGTTTAGTTTTGCTTCCACTGTTAAACTTTTGTTGTGACCAAGTCACTTATATTGTAGAATGAAACCGAATTGTATCAACCTATGTTTAATTATGTAAATGTATGCCTTGTATGTGTGATGCAATGTTGTTTAAGGATATATGTGCAATGGTCACTGATCCTAGGAACCATTGTAAGATATATATCCGGGAACCTGAATATTGAATTTATACCTTATTAAATTTATGCTTCTAGTGTGATTTTTAATTAAGGACCGAACTGTTCTTAATTATTAATTGTGCTTTTAGTGTAATTTTTAATTCGGCTTAAATTCCAATAATTCCGGGGTCCTTACATAATGCAAGACAAGAAGGTCATAGCTTATGCATCTCGACAGCTCCGTCCACATGAAGAGAATTATCCTACTCATGACCTGAAGCTGGCATCAGTGGTACATGCATTGAAGATTTGGCGCCACTACCTCATAGAGAACCATTGCAACATATACACAGATCATAAAAGCCTCAAATACATTTTTACCCAACCAGACCTTAACCTAAGGCAACGAAGATGGCTAGAACTCATCAAAGACTATGATCTGGACCTCCACTATCACCCGGGCAAAGCCAATGTGGTGGCGGATGCACTAAGCAGAAAGCCTTATTGCAACCACCTTATGACTTATGAACGACAGCTTCCCCTAATTAAAGAACTTGAGAAGCTCAACCTGGAAATAGTGCCACGAGGGAGTCTCTCTGCCCTAGAGATCCATCCAAACTTGGAAGAAAGAATTAAATCGGCACAAGTTGGGAACACAAGCACAGAAAGGCTCCAGCAGCTTATAAATCAAGGGAAGGCTTCCAAAACCACACGCCGCAAGAGGGGGCCTCCTGGAAGTGCATGGCACCGGGCGGTGAAAACCTTAGCGGGTGGAGTTGCGTCGAGGTTGAGCATTATAAAGGCCTTGTGGTGATCTCCCCTTGATTTACATGTCTAAGGAAACATGTGTATATATCAAGGCGATTATCTCTTGTGGGTAAAGTGTGTGAACTCTATAGAGTAAGAAAACTATCTAGATAGTCGTGCTCACGGTCAAGAGCGGTGCTGAAAACTTGCTGGATATAGCTTTCGTTTTTATAAAATCACATGTGATGGAAAGAAAGAATGGGGTGGGACCCCAGGGATTGAGAAGCCCTGGTTGGGGACTAGTGGTAATTACAGGATAGCCCTAGCATTGAGTGGATGGAGCCACTCAATGGTATAGGAGGTTGGACCTCCACGAGTACTTTACAAATGAAAACTCATTTACAAAACCCGATTGTTAAAAATGCTAAGTCTTACGCTGTTCTATTAAATTTAGTTCAAACTCGGCTTTGTGCAAATAAAAGAACTCTAAACCTCCCTTGGCTAGCCTTACATCTATAAAAAAAATTGCATTGTGTGTTGGCTCGCGAGTACGGTTGTGTACTCAGGCTCTGCCATTATACTCTTTTCAGACCCAAATGATCAAGACCCCTACCAATACTTCACAGAGGACGAACCGGATGATGGTGGAAATAATGAAGCTTAGGCCGGGACCGAAAGCAGTCGGCGTGGCGCGGAATCTGGCCAGGCCCACAATATTCCGCGTCGCGCCGCTGGTTCCCACGCACGTCCGTTTTTCGTGCCTGGCACCGTCGTTCTGCGCTTTGGGAGCGTGGAAAGTTCCACGTATGAGCCTCCAGTCCTTCCGTGCTTGGCAGGGGTCGGATTTACAATTTTTATGCCAAAATGGCTATTTTTACAATTAAGGTGGTAGCACATGATGAAATTAGAAAAAATTCAGGCCGACGTTGCTTGCATTGTGGCTTCAATGTCACCAACCAACCACCAGCGGCGCCATTCTCACCAATGCCACCCTTGCACTAACGATGCCCAGATCTAAACCTCTGCTTCTATCCTCTTCTAAACCTCTGCTTCTATCCTCTCATTCCCCACATCTTCCTCTTCTTCGTGACGGCTTAGTTGGTAACTATGTGGATTGTGCAAGGTGGTGCACGGACAGGGGAAGAGTGAGGACTGAGGAGGCATGGTGGCGGTACTAGTGTAAGGGTGGCACAAATGGCAGTAGCAAGATGACCTAGTTGAAACCAAGGGCAGAAACTTTGTCATTCATTTCAAGAAGAAAGGATACAAACATCAGTCTAGAAGCGGAGGGAGAAACATCATAGAAGACACCAAAACAAATATAGATGCATATCGCCATTTGAATGGCGATAGGCTCCTGTTGCCATTTCAATTGGCGATAGGAACCCTATCGCCAATTGGAACAGTGCGGAAAGGTTCCTCTCGCCAATTGAAATGGCGACGGGATAGTTCAACTGGCAACAGGACTCTATCGCTAGTTCAATTGGCGACAGGGTCCTATATTTTTTAAAAAAATTTATGTCTAGAGAGTTCTGCCTAAAGATTATGTGTATTTCATAAAGTGTTTTGGTAATTCCTTGAAGTGTCCACGTAGATCAAAATCCGAAATTCGAGAAGAAAACAAAATATGAAGTAGGGGACACGAGTTTAGCAGCACAATAAATGTAAACTCGACCATAAGGTCAAAACCATTATTTGCTATTCAAATTAATCGTTTATGTTATTATTTGACTTGTGTGAATCGATATTCATCTATATTGATACTGTGTGCACTAGTATGATCCTAGACTAATGCAAAATACACAGAGGGTCCAGAATTACATTTTTGGGCCCGGACACATGATGACCTATGAACTGTGCTAGGGTACTCCTAGCACGATGCCACGAGGACCCGCCCGCCATGTCCAAGTGAGGAGCCATGGGGCGTGACGCATCGTGGCTTACCCCCCATCCACGCACAGGTGGGTCCACCACCTCCCTCGACCTACGGCAGGACGCTAGCTCAATGCCTCGTCTCATCTTCTCGATGAATTGGTCCATAACCTCTCTGATCTCTTGCGTCGTCATGCTGAAGCACTCCCCGAGTGTCATACGACGCATGGATGCCACCAACGCTTGCATCTCCCAATGTGGATTGACCTGCACACATAATTAACAAGTTACGAACTGAAAACTTACGAAGCAAATAATATGTACGGACCGTTCAATATGTACCACGTGATGGAATGCAGAGTCCGGTTGGGTGGGGTACATGTCAGACATCACGACCTCGTGTCGTGGTGGGTCATCCATGACACTGACATAGCGAACCCTCATCCTACTAGAGTACCACTCGATGTACTCATCGTATATTCCGGAGTCGTAGGGACCATCCTCCTGGACAACATCCTCCAAGGCACAGATCCATCCCTCAATCCAAGGGAACATCTTGTCCGTCCAGAAAGTCATAATAGGGACTCCCTTTCTAGTGCACCTATGGAAGGCAAAATGATTGTTTTGTATGTATGTAAGGCAAATGGTACGACAAAAATAAAAAGTGAACTTATCCATAGATTTTCGGCGCAACCCGCTGGCCCTAGTGGGCTGGGACCTCCTGTCGCAGAACGAACTAGCGTATCACCTGGTGCACGTGGTACTCCTCCATGAAGACATCATGAACCAAGCACCTCCGCGTGTACCAGTACACGTGGTCTCACGTACAAAGGCTCGATAGGCCTCAGGGTGTGCATGCGTACACCCTGTCGGAAGTGTACGGTGTCCAGATGACGCGGTTGTCCGTCAACTGATCAAACATCGCATAGGGCTGGATGTCGTCCACCTCCTAGTCTGTCAACTGGCGTGCGTACCGGATGTAGTGCTTGTCGACATTGTCGCCGTGGGACCCTAGGAACATCACCCACCCGAACATCCACAACAAGTAGACCTCGAAGTGCCTCCTCACCGCGTGCTTGGGTGCATCCTCTACCAAGCGCTCTGGCTACAAGAAGACATATACACATCAGCAAGTTGCACAAACCAATTGAAGTGAAGGACAAAATTTACAAAAACTTAGGTAGAACTGGGAGATCCACTGCAGCGTCGGCCCGTGGGTGCTACTGAACACCCTGCAGCCGCTGTTGTGCGGCAGCACCACCTGGAACCTCACGAGAAACTTCGTGCGCCACGAGATCGGGATGTCATGCGTCGCCAGGGGGATGCTCGTGCAGGGAAACCCAGTCAGGAAAGTCACGTCCTAAAGCGTTGGTGCCACCTCCCCGCACGGGAGGTGAAACGTGTGAGTTTCCAGCCTCCATCGGTCAACCAGCGCTGTCAGGAGGCACTGGTCATATGAAAAGCATGTTGACATATGACCACCGCCCGTGCGGTCCTAGTCGTCCTCCCACGTCGCCTCGACCCTCCTCGCTAGTGGAAGGAGGTCTGCCTCCTTCAAACTGTGTCAAAAAGATTAAGAACAAATGTTAGTCCACCCAAAGTAGTTAGGCTGCAATTGAGTACACAAAGGTCGCAACTGCACGTACCTTGGAACCCAACGTTGGTCCACCCTCCATGCCCTCATGGGCATGCGCAGCTGCAGCACACCAAGCTCAATCGCCGCCTTGCCCTCTTGGAGGAGGATGGTACCGAGGCGGCTACGATGATATGCCTCAATGACCTGATCAAGCAACTCGTACGGCCACTGCGCAGCGTGTCTTGGGTCCACCATACCTAAAACTTCAATGCATATATTGTAAAAACTACAAAACATATACAAAAATTAATAAGAAGTGGCATACCTAATTAATTCAATTTAAATAAGTAACTTGCTACGTTCATTGTTTAAAAAGTGTCTATAGCATTTACGAAATATTTACCGTGTAAAAATGAAAAAAAATAAGTTCACGATATTTTAATTCACATCTACATACCCTATGTACCATCTCTGGATTTCTTAGAGAATGTTTTGAGATGTCTTGCTATTTTTCTAGTTTAAAAAGTTCTTCCGATATTAATAGAATATTTAATGTGCACAAATGAAAAATAAAATTAAGTTAGGATTATTTTGATTAAGTTTTACATACCCTATTTAGCTACTCTGTAATTTTTATAGATTTTTAAAGGTATGGTGCTACTTTCCTTGTTTGGAAAGTATCTCCAACATTTACAAATATTTACCGTGTACAAATGAAAACAAAAAATAAGTTTGTAATATTTTAATTCAGCTCTACATACCCTATGTACCTACTCTAGATTTCTTAGAGAATTTTTAGAGGCGTCTTGCTATTTTTCTAGTTCAAAAATTATTTTTGGCATTAACAGAATATTTATCGTGCACAAATGGAAACTAAAATTAAGTTGGGATAAACATACCATATTTAGCTACTCTGCAACTTTTACAGTTTCTTAATAGGTATCTCGTTATTTTTAGAGGTGACCTCCTATTTTATTGGTTTAAAAAGTATTTTCGGTATTAACAAAATTATCTTATGACGTACCGTACACAGCTAAAATGACACACTACATCAAACAGTATTATATCTAAAATTATCTAATATATTGAATTCTATATCATTATTTTTATTTGCTAACCTATAAGATTTCGAATTTATGTACAAAGTTGTAAAAATATTTACCTGCAAAATAGGCGACCAGATCCGCTGCTCCGCTACGAACCGACAGGAAGGCTAGATCTCTTCTACCCTCTCCTCCGCTCTCTTCTCTTTTTTCCAGAGTTAAAATGACCACCCCATTTTAGAGGGTTTATATAGCCACTGCCTGAATTGGCGACAGGAACCCATAGTTTTCTGTCGTCAGTTCAACTAGCGACAGACAGTTTGTCGCTAGTTCAACTGGCGATAGATAGTTGGATCAGCGATAGAAGTAAATAGGTGTCTGAAATGACGATAGGCTCCAGTAACTATTCTAATTGACAACAGTCACCTATATTTGTTAAAAAAAAATCGACTATTTATTTTTGTAATTATTTTTAAAATTAATATTATTAAAAAAATCCCACAAAACCACCGTGAAGCCGAGAAACACAAAAACTACCGAAGACAAATGGCGAGACTCCGGTCACTATTTCAATTGACCACAGTTACCTATATTTGTAAAAAAAAATAACTATTTAATTTTATAATTATCTTTTAAATTAATATTATTAAATAAACTCCCACAAAACGGCCGTGAAACCGGGAAACACAGAAGCTACCGAAGACAGACACCTCGATTACTACCCAGGCAAAAGAAAACAATCTAACCAGGCCGAAGTGACGCTAGCGCAATACCAGTGAGACAATGGCCTTCTACACTGATATTCACAACCAGAGCGCATGACCTGAGGCACCATGTAGCGGCGAGACGACAGCTTTCTTCACTATGATCGATGGCGTTGCTAGCTCAACCTGGTGTTTGTTGGATCTGGTGCCGACTAGAGTGGTTGGATGGCAGCTGCATGAGCTGGCGCTTGAGGGTCGCCTCCAAATCGAGTGCCATGGTGGAGAGGAGATGGATGCTGGCGCCACTGGGAAACGGACGGCGGCACTCAGAGAGAGAGAGGGGGAGAGAGAAAACAGAAAGCCAAGAGAGAGAACGTGGGAGAAAGAATAGAGCCTGGTCAGTGGGATTGGTAAGGAGTAAATGCAGCAGTTCTACTGTGTATGGGTATTTGGAGTGATTCTCACAGTCTGATCGAAAATCAAATGTAATGTTAATACTATTTATACGGTGGAACTCTGTAGTGATCTAGACCTGTGATCCGTATCATGTTGGGATCACCACTAGCCCATTCAACATTCGCTTCAATAGCCCGTTCAACAGAAAATGGAACCACGTCAGTGATTTCCACTAGGGGAGACGGTTGAGGTGATGGCAGGGGGAGTTTTTAACTTATTGCATACCTCGAGGAGTCGTATGTAAAAAAAAAAGTACTGAGTAAGTCACCGTCTTTTGTGTTAGACCATGTGGCTAGGTCTAGAATAATTTAGTTGATAAATAATTGACAATGTTACTTATTGATGTCATTTGAGGTGTGTGGTGTGTGTGGACTTATGTCGATCAAGTTAAGAAGAACTTGTGCCGAAAAAAGATGGTATTTTGGTCTTTGCATGTGCCGACTAGAGATGGTTGGATGGCAGCTGCATGAGCTGGCGCTTGAGGGTCGCCTCCAAATCGAGTGCTACGGGGGAGAGGAAATGGATGCTGGCGCCACTGGGAAACGGACGGCGGCACTCAGTAAGAGAGGGGGAGAGAGAAAACAGAAAGCCAAGAGAGAGAATGTGGAAGAAAGAATAGAGCCTGGTCAGTGGGATTAGTAAGGAGTAAAGCTCTACTGTATATGAATATTAGAAGTGATTTTTACAGTCTGATTGAAAATCAAAAGTAATACCAATACTGTTTATATATTAGACCTCTGTAGTGATCCAGACCCGTGGTCCGTATCATGTTGGGATCACCACTAGCCCATTCAACATTCGCTTCACTAGCCCATTCAACAAAAAAATGGAACCACGTCACGTCAGTGATTTCCACTAGGGGAGACGATTGAGGTGATGGCAGGGGCAGTTTTTAACTTATTGCATACCTCTGAGGAGTCGTAAGTAAAAAAAAAGTACTGAGTCAAGTCATCGTCTTTTCAATTCACTTTCGTATCTTATTTTTGTTTACTTTGTCTTTGCGAAGTTAAGTTGATTTGTAAATACCTTTATATTGTATGTTCTCACTATTTTCTCATATTTTTAATTATTTTTGACATTTGCTTCAATAATTTTAGTACTTATTTAAGTGGTTTTAGTACTTGTTTTAATTATTTGAGTTATTTTGCTATATGTACTACACGATTTCAGCATTAAAACATTAGCAATGAAATAGTGTATTACGACTACTGAAATCATCCAAATTATTGAAATAAGTATTAACATCATTGAAATAAGTATTAACACCACTGAAACAAGTGTCAAAGATAATGAAAACCTCGAGAAATAGTGTTCTCGATGGTTTAGTATCGATCTTGTGAATGAATGCTAGTGCTCTCCTACAGCGAAATTCTCCTAGAGTGAAATCACACAGAAAAGGACACCATAATTTTATATAGGTTCAAGCCTTCTCCTGAGAGAATAATAACCCTACTTATGTGTTGCTGTATTGATTGTATTTACAATAGAGAGGAAGTCACTAAAAGTAAGGTTTGATGACTTCTGTCTCTTGTTGTCTTTTCCGAATGTGATGATTTTTGTCTCTGTCCACCGGTTTTACTCCTTATATAGCGTATGAAGGGGTGACAGTTGTCTGTGCTAGGAAACGCCTTAACGTTTGATGCAATATGCACATTCAATGGCGGTTATTGTTATAAACATATTCCCTCACATCGCCTTGCAATTATATCAGAGACAAATGTTTAATATGTTCAGTTATCTCAAGGAATAACGACACATATTAACTATTGTGTATATTAAACACAACGTACAAATATTCCTAGTCGATTGGGCCCATATGTCTGTAGGCTTTATCGACTATAGGGTGATCGTAGTAAAGCTTACGACTATGAGATGGTCGTAGTAGGACTTACGATCAATATGTGGTCATAGAAGAACCTACGACCATGAAGTGGTAATAGGATGACTTACGACCATATAGTGTGGTCGTAGAGTATCTTACGACCACTAAGGGTTTCTAATATCCCTCGTTGTTGATACTGAGGGGTACCCTTGAAGGTTGTATAAAGATATTATCATCTATAATAAATATTACAGGTAAATAATTCAATTAATTGAGGATTATTAGATCCTAGTGAAGTGTTAACATCGACCTTGAGGTATTTGCATGTTAACTTAAACTATAGGGGCGAAGTAAATGAAAATTACATACGGAAGGCAAATTGAAAAAGTAGGTGACTTATGGGGTTGTTTATGGATTTATTCAAAAAGAAGCGCACGGATGAAATCAAACTTTGAGCCAGGGATAACAAAGTTTTTTTTCAATTTCCCCTTTGATAATCTTGAGCTCTAACTACCAATCGTGGAGGTTATTTTTAGCTCTCTTATACACCCCCTATTAATTTAGCGGTAGGCAGCAGAATTACAGATATGGACTGGATGAGGATGAAAGCGTGGTTTCAGGACCGAATTAGGAGTGAGTAGCGACAAGACGGACATAGCGCGTCTCGAGCTATACAACTTGTCCGAGACCATGCTACAGAGCAGAGGGAGCGCCGCCGAGCCGAGAAGCACGCGGTGCTCCCTGGAATGGAAGAGTAGAGGCAAAAGAACCGGGAAACCGTGTGTCCGGTGCGATGCGACACCGGTACGCGCCGAGTCACAAAAGCGACCCGGCTGTGTCTATGCGAGTCCGGGGGCAGTGAGATAGGCCTCGATCGAATGGCATGCGAAACCAAAGGCGCGTGGCTTGGGATGTCGCCCACAGCGCGTGGAGCGCCCGCTCAAGCCGGCACGTCCCAACGCGTACGACAAGTAGAGCCAGAGGGAGAGGCGCGGTCAGATGGGAGACGTCGTCGCGCGGCCGAGAGCCAAGCGACGCTGCCGAACGCGGCCAGACGGGTCCGTGTACGCGCGAGACGGCCGACCTTTTCCGGGCGGGCCACGCCCGGAAGTGTAGTCGCAAGGCGGGGGCAAAACTCTCTGCAAACAGAACTGAGTTTCATATATCCGACCTACAGCGTTTCCAGGTTAACTAGAAAGATCTAGATATCTATTTATCTAGCGAGACCGAGTTATAACGGTTTATATTTTAAAAAAAAGTCTATGTGAAGTATAACCCGTATTAACTGAAATCGGGAATAAAGAATAAATAAAAATTAGTGATTTAAATATGAAGAATGCGCTTGAAAGCTCTGACCAAGACCGGTCGACTTTTGGGAGTTCTCTTTCGGGAGGCAAAGTTTCTGGTGTTGTCTCAGTTTTTAGATTTCAAAATCTTGTATGGTCCTCAATCCTGTAATAGGGCAGCCGATTCTCTGGCAAAGTTTGGTGTAAACTTGGAACTGGGCTCGGTGATGTTATGGTCGGACTCGGTTCCAGTTTGTGTACTCTCTCAAGTGGCTAGCGAATAGCGATTGTGCAGCCCTAGTTAATGAAAACGCTCTGATTTCTCTCCAAAAAAATAGTACTTTCAAAGTGACATCCATAGATTTCATCGAGAAAAAAATGGCATCCATCGATAACTAAAATTCGGAACAATAACTAAATGAAATGAACAAATTAAAAGAAAGAGTTTATGTACAATCCAAATTAACTAAAATTCAGAATAAATTTTTTATATAAAAATAGCAATTTATATACCTATCTATACTAATTACAACTATGAGAAAATTCTCATATTAATCGGTAAAAGAAGAAAAATATCCAGCCTAGGATGGACCCATGTTATAACGGCTGAAGTCCTTATAAAAAGGATCATGCCAACAAATTTGGAAATTTAGTATCCAGAGCTCTCCCCACAAAAAAAATGACGACAAAAAAAGTCTTCGCGTGTTCTCTTGTGAGATTTTTATTTATTTTCCTTTTGATTCAATCCAATCTCTACATTCCCTCCGACACCAATCATCCCAGCCAAGATCCGAACAATCATATCCATTTTCTCCCAATCCCAGGATTCCCAGCACTAATCCATCTCCTCCCCAAGGTCACCCTATGAATCCCTTCAACTTCCAACCACGCTGCAATCCCATCCGATGCAGCTCTAAAACCTCTCTTTTTAGTCCCGATCAAGCCCACTATGGTTGATGCGTCAGAGGCTCAGAGCTGGTGCGCTGCTGCGAAGGACGGGCTCTACCACTCACACAGGTTAGGCAATTCTAGCTGCTATCAGAGTCCCCCGGATGCCTCATCGCCCACTGCCCGGTGGATGGATTCAGGCAGTGTTTTGGCGAGAGATGAACAGTATTCTACAGTGAAAACGGAGGAAAAAAAATATAGCAACAGTGTGGCATGCGTTGCAATGAAAACACTGTAGTGATTGATCTAGACGTTTAATTTTTTATCAGACGGTGGAGATCGCTCATAATGCCACTGCACTGTAGATCATCTGCATTGACTACTTCAATGTAGAGGATCCATTTCCATGCCTTGCACCATCGCTTCTCTATCACTGTAGATCATCTATATTGACTACTTCAATGCAGAGGATCCTTTCCTGCCCGGCACCCTCGCTTCTCTATCGGTCTCCACCCCTTCCGCGACCTTGGACGCTGAGTAGCAATGTAGGAGCTCTCGGCCATCCATTGCTCGATTTCCTTGCAACCAAGCCTTCGAGCTAAATTCAATGTAAATATGGTGTATTACTACTGCTTCCTCTATCTATAGAGTGGTTGACAGATTTACGCTCGGCGCCCCTTCAAACAGTTTGTCGGACACACTGTGTGAACAGTGTTTCGGCGAGAAGATTGATGAACCACGGAGGTCCTGATTTGGCCCGACCTTTCGATGAGAAGATAAGTTCGGTAGTAGTCACTCAACTCTCACGATCCTGGCTACGAACTCACAAGGCCCGAAACCACACAATCGCTGAACTGCACGACAAGTCGTTATCAACCGTGCACGAATACCCGGTTGACCTGACCACGAAGGTCGATTCCTGCATACACCGAAGAAGCACGCAAGAACAAGATAAAGCAATCTGAAATTGCAAATAGGAATTGAAATATTTGAATTGAGTTGGGATTCTGAATAAGGATCTTAATTGGGTGGTCTAGTCGACACACGCAAAAGATACAAGTTGCAACAAAGGTAAACTAAACATAAACAAAATCCGCGCAACCAAAGGGGATGGCGGCCACTATATGAAGGAGGGAGGGGCGGCGGCCGTGGGTACTGTTCATGCGTGAACAGTTGTAACGTCCCAAAATTTGGCTTTTCAAAAATCTTTTGAGTAGTTTAGGTCCCTGGAAAATTTCACCAATTTTATTTGAATTAATAAAGCTTAATTGGAATTTTCCTAAATTAAAAACATTTAATTTGACTAATATAAACATTAATTAAATAAAATTTGTGTTATTTGGCTTCCTTGTCCTTCAAGGAATTTTTGGGTATTTTCTGAGATTTTTCCGGATTTGTTTGCTATTTATTTGATCTCTTTGATTTTTGGGATTTTTTTTTAATTCCGAAAATCCAGATTTTCTCTCTCCTGCCGATGCTGCAGTAATGCGCGAGGTACTGTTCATCGTCGTGTTCCTCCCGAATAGCCAGCAATCCAGTACGCATACGAGACGAACTCAAAAATTCAAATTTCCATATCTTTCTCTACGGTGCATATAAATGCGAGCCGTTTGCGCCACGCGTCGTGTTGATCCCTCTTCCAATCCCCGAATTGGTTTCTCCAAACCGATCTAATTTCGTCGCAATCTCCAAAAACCGAGCTCCAACCAAAGGTTTTCTCCGGCGAACTACGGCCATCATCCGACGCCCTCGCCAATCGTCTGCGGCGTTGGCTTCGTGATCGTCGCGTTCTACGCCATGGTTCCTTCCTCTTCGCTCAAGATCACCGAGCACCGCCGGCCATGTCAAGCCCTAAAGCCAAACGTGTTCATCGCGTTCCTCGCTTCCTCGGTGAGTTTCTCCAAAATCCGACGCGCCATCTTGTGCCCTCGTCAATACCTATCTTTCCCCTCTTGTAGTTTCAAGTTTCATCCACCGTGCGTCAAGAATCGGACGTTCTCTCACCTTGTGTTCGCCGTCCTTCTCCGCCAATTACTCGCAACCGTTGATCCCCGCCTTCAACTCCACCACCATTGAGTTCGCGTCGCGCGTTTCTACGCCGTGCTCACCTCCCTTTTGCGAGCATCGCCGGAAGTGTTACGCACCGCGAGGCCGCCGTCGTCGGCGTTCTTCGCGTCTCTGGCGCCGCATGGAGCAAAATCTCGACGCCCGACAGCGCCATCATCTCCGGCTCGTCGTTTCTTTCCGTTTGCCCTTCGCCATCGTTGGTTCGTCTCCGCTTGTCGTCACCACCTTGCGCAAGATTCAGCTTAACTTATGTTTACCGCTCATGCCCAAGTTCATACGTAAGTCGCCGGGTTCGCCTGCTCCATCTCCTATGTTGTTGTTTGGCCGCCAAGCCTTCTCATATTTCTTCTCTAATCTTTATCATGCCAAAACCTATGCTACCAGGTGCCAAAACCAACCGGCCAGCAGCTCCCTGTTCTCTCTGGCAATTGATTTTCTTCTCTGTTATCTTTTCCTCTAAACTTTGCCATGCAAGAAAAGAAATAATATATCTATCTCTCTCTTACATGTAGACCCCACCTGTCATCCACCCACATTAAAAACCCTAGATAATTTATCTCACTTACATGCGGGTCCCGTATGTCAGTCAAACCTTGTTCATGAGCTTGGTCCACCGTGGACTAGCATCTCTCCGTGGACCTGGTCCATAGACCAGTGGCCCACATGTCAACCCCTAATCCTATTTTCAGAAATTAATTTAATTCTTGAAAAGTCGGTTATCTTATTGGTCCCACATGTCACTCTCTCTACCTTATTTCGGAATTATTTTAATTCTAGAAATCCATAAACACCAATCGGTCCCACCTATCATACACTCATTCTTTATCTAATATTTTCGGAATAAAATATTCGAGAATATTCCAGAGAGTTTTTTCATCATTTCATGTGAATTCCAATCTTCCAAAAGCCATATCTTCTTCATCCGAATTCGATTGAACCCATTCAAGTTTCTAAATTCATCTAAATTCAATATCTACCTTCCAGTACCATTCAATTTCAATTTGGAGTTTATTTGATTTGTCTTTTGAATTTAGTTTGTTTTTGCTTTCTTTCGTTAGGCAGAAGTCCCTAATCGTCCGAAGGAGCGGAAGATCAAGCAAGTAGAAGATTGAAGATAAAATAAGATCATCATTGCTATAGCAAGGCAAGTCATACCTTTGATCATCTTGAACCCAATTTTCAAATTACTTTGTGTTAAATTAATGCATTCTACTTTAATTATTTATTTAAATGCTTTGGGCATAGTTATTATCCAAATTGTTATCACACTTTGGCCTTGTATGTCATAATCTTTTGTCACCCTAGATTGGTTCATATTTAGTTGGTGCTATGGTATTACCAACGTGGGTTGGTTAGTACGAGTAGATTGCTTAGCCATGCAACGAGTCATCATCATCACCTGAGTTGCAATTATAAATTTGACTAAGTGACTATGGAACTTTGTGTAAAACTGTGTGCTATGTGTTATTACTTCGTGATGGCATGTGTTGCACTAAAACCAACTAGTTGGTAAAGGATTTGGACTGAGGCAAGTGGTGGAGACTGTGTGACATGGTGGACTATGTGATGGGAATGATAATCTTTGTGGCTTAGTTAGAACATGGAAGTCTTGCCTTGGTCAATTAAGGACTTAACTTTGTGTGCCATTAAACTGGGCCTTACAAGATGCGACCACATGCCCGTATGGGACGGGCCTAACTTAGTGTTATGGATTCTCGGTATTGATGTTCGGGTGGTAGGTTAGGCTTTGTGATAGGTGGAGGTGTGACTACTTGGTGGTTGCATCGCGGGAGGATTCGTCGTCCCGTCCAACGGTGTGTGTTATGCATGGGCTTTGTGATATGTATAACGGTTTGTAAGCACATCGAGTGTCAATGTTTGAGATGAAGTTTCAACTGTTTTGTTATGATCGGTCATGCCACACCTGGTTATATCGTGTGGGTAAAGTGTACAACCTCTGCAGAGTGTTAAACAATCTATTCGAATAGCGCGTCCATGTCATGGACATGTTCGGGGATTTCACACGAGGGGTAGATTTTCATAAAACCTTTGGGAAGGGACAGCTGTGTGATTTAAGTCATTTGGCTGTGTGAAAGAATTTGATTAGGCTATGTGTCTTTGTGAAAACAAATGTTAAATTAATATTGTCTATTTGTTTTGAATTATGCTTTCAATCTATTACTTGTATTCAATTGCAAATATTGCATTTCTGCAAAATAACCACATAAGCCATTTCCTTTGGAATAAGCCTGCATCTATAAATTGCATTCTGTGGTATGATTTGCGAGTACGGTTGTGTACTCACGCTTGTTGTAAAACTTGCGCCCAAACCTACAGAAATGGAGGAATCGTCGGTCAACAAGGTCTACTTCAAGGATCGAGAAGAACTAGGTCGCGCACCCCAGCCGATTGCCTGTGGGCATATGGATGGGCTTCACTGAAGTTATTCTGCTTCGTTCCGCTGCAGCTTCATTGAGCTATTCGCCTTCTGAGGCATTAATTGTAAGCTTTGACCTTAAGGTCTTTACTCTGATATTTATTGTTATTTGCCTATTTATTAGTCATCCTTGTATATGGAAATGATATTTCATCGATGTTGCCACTGTGTGCACTAGCGTGATCCTGGACTAGTGCAGTATACACAGAGGGTCCCATTGTAATTTTGGGTCCCACGGAGGTATATCGAGCCATATCGACTGTAGGTCGTGACCTTAGTTAGAATGGCCGTTTGTAAGAAAAACTTCAAAACTTATTTTACAAATGGAAAATCTTAATGATGTGCTATTCTCATCTTGTCTAGATTCTATACTCTTCCATTCTATTCTTTCTCATCTATATTCGTCCTCATCATTTTGAGTATTAAATTGGACTCTCTCCTCTCATAACTTTTATAGTCATCGTTATCCATGTCAAATGTCTTGGTGGATGCCCAAGAGCTGTTTTGAGCAACTGTTTGAAGACCATGCAACCAACAACAACGTATCGACATCTCCCCAAGTGTTCAAGACAAGTGCGTCACAAGAATTCAAGACTAAGAAGAAGTTGTACGTCGCCCCCATCTTTCTCCAAGCTTCGCCTCCAAGGATCGCAAGCAATCAACGTTTGATGAAGACCGTGCTCAGATCGAGTTTTCTTCAGACCAACCATATAGGATAAATCAGTGTAGGTTCCTCCCGTGTGTTGAACCAAGTCGCCCTGTTAAGTTAGAGTTTAATCGACTAGACGATTAGATCTTTGTTTCCCTTCTTCGGTGTAGTTTGGCTGTGAGTTTTATGCTTCTTAATAGCTTTCCGGCTATTTGTGTGTTCCTTGGTGTTCTTTGGGTTAAACCTCGCCTCCTTAGTAGATTGTCTTCCCTTACCTTATGCTTTTCCTCTCATCTATGAGCCCCGGTCGCCAACAGATGAAGAACCCTGAAGCCACCACAAGAATCTTGAGACGATTTGTACCGGCTCGGTGTTGTCAACCCTGGTGACGTTGTCGCATCGGAGTAGCAGATCCAGTTATGGAACAATTCTTGATAGCTCAGACTCAACTCATGAATGCGATGATGCAGAACATGAACAACAGGATGACCCAGCAGGATCAGACCACCGCTACCTTAGTCAATTTGATGAATCAGAATAATCAAGCATGTCGTCGTATCGTCGCCAGCGTTAGTACCAAAGCAGATGATAACCAGCTACTATCTCCAGTGCCAGTAGTGACACATCAGAACCCAAGTCAGTTTCCTACCACCCAGAATCAGATCATGCAAGTGACGATGCAACCATCGGACAATAGTAATGTTTGCAATGATGCGCAACTCGTTGCCATCCCAACGATGCGCCCTCAGTTCAAGTTTGCAAAGTTCTTAAGGACTAAGCCGCCTATCTTTGAAGGTTCAACCGCACTCAAGGATGCAGAATCTTGGATTCGCACCATAGAAGAAAAGCTAATCGTTGTGCAATGCAATGATAATGAGAAAGTTTTCTATGTCGCTCATCATTTAGGAGGAGTTGTATTAGATTGGTGGGAAAAATTTCGTGCCGCCCATCAGACGAGCACACCATCACTTGGGCAGAGTTCACCACTGCTTTGTGCCAACAGCATGCGATATCAAGCATAAGTGATCAAGAGAAACCTGCTATTTCGATATCCTACGCAAAATCTAACCGTTGTCAGTTGAAATGCTGCCAACCAGATAAGTCAGAAGATTATGCATGTACCCACTGTGGAGAAATAGGTCATAGTGCTGATGAGCACAATATCAATTGTTCCAATTGCGAAGGAAACCATTCCGTTGGAAAATGTCCTATGAGTAAGATCACATGTTTCTTGTGTGAAAGCTATGATCATTGTCCGAGCCAGTGCCCTATGTATTCCGTGTTGACTTCTGCAATGCAACATCAGCGAGAAAAGTTTCGAGCTACTGTCAGAACATTAGCAAAAGAAGGCAAACCATTATCAGTACAAGATATGTCAGCTAAAGAATCACAAAGGCAGGATGTTGACCTTGGCAACCCACCGCAAAAGAGAAGCGAGCCAGTATCATCAAGAGTGTGTTTTCAATGTGGTGAGCAAGGTCACTATGCCAAGAGGTGCCCTGCAAAGCGTCTAACTTAAACCTTCAAGAAGGTTAGTCGTTCCGGTGCAATATCACCAGGCAAGCCACAATGTCCGCAACGTATGTTACGCTTGTCGCAAGGAAGGTCACTACATCGATCGGTGTCCTCGTGGAACCACCACTCACTCCGGATGCAAGAATGCCTAAGATACATCACCCGCATCATAACTCCTGCAGCGGTGGTAATGCAACAAGATCCGTGTGTCCAACGAAGCAGTCAAAGAAGAGGCGTTTGAATGACGATGTTACTAAGAAAGTCTAGATTGGTGATACCAGATCATGCAGTGTCATGCCTCTGTTAGTAGCAGTAAAATCAGAGAATCATTGTAACATTTCCTTTGTTAGAAAGCAAAAAGGTGGACACCTTTGCATGCGAGTTACGGAGAAAAGAAATTGTGGGTATTAAATCATTGGATACCTTTCCAAGAGTCTGTCTTTGCAAGTTGAGTAATCAAACGTTAAGTCATGTTGATTGAAGGTTGTAGAGCCGTAACTATGGAATGTGATGTTGAATTCCAACTCATCATTTTGCATAGCAGTGAGACAACAGTAAATGATTGGAGAATCCAATCATTGGATAATGTCCGTATCCGCAAGAGAATATGCAATTGTCATTGCAAGTGACCTGTGCATGATGCAACCGTATTCAAAGTCAAGTTCGTCTCTGACTTGGTGCCTAGGATTAGCCAATTCTAGAAGGAATTACATCAGAGATGAATTATGACAAAAGTTGTAAACGAGTATGCAAAAATGATAGAGTAGATCAGATGATTTTCTCAGATAAAGGCAGTGTCAAATCAAACCCATCAGCTTAGCAAGTGTCAGTTGAATACCAGTGAAATAGTCATTTCGAGACCGTGTTAGTTGAAGATGAGTGAGACAGTCGTTTGAAGTTAGCCAAGACCCCTCACCGGTTGTAAGAAGAGAAGTTCACCCAGACTGTTAAAAGTGAACCGAGTTCGTGAGAATTTCAGGAGAGATTAATCGCAACTCCGATGTCCGCATTGCCGGATACCGTAAAGAACCTTGATAGTTTTATCACGAACCTCCAAGAATTTGTGTGTTAAGAAGTTTACAAAGATCGCCTAACAACTAAAGTTTCAAGCGTTGAATTATCCTAGTTGTAATTCAAGTTGCTCTTGTGGAGCAACAAAGATAGTTATTGGATTAAGAACTATGAAGTTGAAATCCATTCCCTCGGGCCAGACCAGTACAGTGGCAGATGCTTTGAATCAAAAGAGCTATCGCAAGAATCTGTTGATCAGTCAGCGTAAGTACCTATGAAATTCGGAAGTTGGATCTTGAGTCAGTTGCAAGGATATCTGTTGAACCCCAGAGTTCGAACCGATGCTAGAAATCAGTGAGGTGACAGTAACGTTAAGAGATCAGTCCTCATGTGAAGCAAAGGAAAGCGTGAGAACCCGCTGAAGGCGAGCGAAAATGATCCATGGAGCAATGAACATATCTGCATATCTAATCAGAAGAAATTCAAGTAGTTGATGCTCAAATCAATATTTGACTACAAGCATTCTATTTTCTTTGAAAGTACGAGGGCGTACAAAGATCTCAAAGTTGAATTGTGATGATCCAAAATAAGGCGAAATATCGCCAAATGGGTTACCCTTTGGTATGTCAGAAAGTTAGCCAACATGTCAGAGGCTAGTCAGAGTACTTCTATCCCTGAGAACTCGGATATAGGATCTCCGTGACCCAATCGGGATATAATTTCTTGAAGGGTGATTGTTGATCATTTGATGTAAATTTGTTGCTTCATTCTTGTCAATATCACCTAGTTTGAGACCGCCAACAGAGTGGTATATGACGGAGGTTGTATACGACGAGATGGTATTCACAAGATGGGTGCGATGTTAGATCTACGAGATGGTCAATTTACACGACGTGTCGAGAAGTTAGTATCGCACCAAGGATCCCGTGTTATCTTGTGTTAGCGACGTGTGTGTTTGAAGCCTTGGATGGTCATTGCGATTCAAAGATGGTGTATCGCCTAATCAATGAGCATTGATTGAAAAGATTAATGAGTTGAGCCTTAACTCAGAGTACTAAGTCGAGCAAGTAAGTGTTATGTGTAGAGTTTCTCTACAACCCAAATGTAAGCCAGTCGCAGTTGTCACCCTCAGAACTTCGCAATGGTTGATCGCGTAAGTCATCGCTCAGCTAGGAGTAGATCAAATTACAAAGTATGTGGATGTTGCATTAATCATGAAGCAGAAGACCAAGGGTCCTTAATCCTAAATAGAATTTAAGTAGCAGTGTTCAAAAAGGAAAGCTACACAGACTATACAGATTTTCACCTTCGCAGCCATGTCTATCTTCAGAATACCTGTTGAAGTTCTGTGCTAAAGAATTGTATGACAGAGTTGACAGATATGTGTCAGTTAGTTCAGATTCCGAAGCGCGGAAGAAGAGATAGTTTGTGTAACAGCCCAAGTTTATAAACAGTAATAAAATGCTTTATGAACAGTAATGAGGTGCTGTTCATAGCATTACTGCTCATTTCTACAATTTAGGCAAGATGTTACAAAATAAAACCTTCCTTTTAGCCAAAATCCTAAAGAACCATTTAAAGTCTTAAAGGAATACAAGATAAAACTTGTATTATGACTAGGAAGTATTTTTATTAAAGCCTAGGTAAATTATCTTGGCTAAAAATATTTTTGTTGCATTTTTAGAAATTATTTTGCCTTAAAGAAAAATTTATTGTCTTTAAATGATTATTTGCGGGCTAAAATAAATATTTATGTATTTTACAAAGTGATAATGTGGTATATAAAATTTATCTGGGAAATATGTTATCCCAGTAGCTTCCGAAGAAAATTTCATGAATTTACAAATTTATTTGCTATTTTTAAAATCCCAGTCAAACCTTTGCATATTTGAATAAGGTTTGGTCAACTAAACTAGTTTGAATCCAAACCTAAGTACTGTAGCGACTCGGACCACGTGTCTAGGTCCAACCCAATCGACTTGGTTCGGCTCTGTCACGCTCGGGCGCGAGCCCGAACTCCCCGCGTGATATGAACCGTTGATCTTCAATCGAGCCGTGAGGCTATAACGCCCGCGAGCGTCCACGTGTGCATTTTAATCTCCGCCGTTGGATCTTGATCTAACGGCGAGATCGATGTGTGTCGGACAACTCGATCCCTTTTCAATCTCCACCGCTCATTTCCAATCCAACAGCGCATCCCTTTTTGTTTTAAACTTAAAGCCGCGCTTTTATCTGAGCCGTTAGATTCAAATCCTACGGCTTTTCCTTTTACCGCGTGTTATTAAGCCCGCGCTCCTGCGGGCCGTTGGATCTTCATCGTGGTCCAGTTGGTGTATGCATTGGACGACTCGGATCCCTCATGATCTCAAACGTCCATTCTTGATCTACCCGCCGCCTTTTCTTTTGAAATTAAAAGCGCGACTATCTTGGGCCTTTAGATCTAGATCCTACGGTGCGCCTTTTTTACCGTGGGCCTTTAAAGCCCAAAATCGGTGGATCGTTGGATTTTAATCGTAAGGTCCATATGAGTGTATGCAATCGGACCATCCGGTTCAATTTTCCATCCCGATCAGAAATCAAATCCAACGGTGTTGTGCCATCGCATCTAAAAGGGTGACGTGTATTCTTTTAGCCGATCGTTGATTCCAATCCAACGCCCGATTTGAAAGTGGATCTCGAGATTCCTTTGAGCACCGCTTTAATCTCGACGGCCGATCTAAATCGCACGGTCCATATTAATCGGTACCGATTCAAATCATTTAATCTCTCTATTTATCACAGCCGCCCATTTCCAATCGGACGGCTGATATTCTTTTGAGCTTTTGTGAGGCGCGCGCGGTTGAGAATGACAAAGGGGCCCACATGTCATATTTTGCCTCTCTTCTTCCTTATCTCTGCGCGCAGCCATTTTTGTGAGCAGGGGAGAGGATTTATCCAAAGATTATGCACTAATTTTTGGATGTTTAGCTAAATGGACACCTCATCAACTCTAGATCTTTCTCTCTTTCCCTGTAGCTCAACATCTATATATAAACCCTAGCTTTTGCTGTTGCCATTGTTGACCGAAGAAGCTCCTCCTTTTTCCTTGCTGTCCAGTGGAGTTTCTTGCTCTTGTTCTTTGCTTATCCACCTTAAGCACTGGTTTTACCTTACAATAAAGATTTGACATACTTTGTAGGTTGAACCGTCTATCTCTCTGTTGATCAACATCGAGATTTCGAAACTTGGGTGTCTTTCTTCTCTGTAAGATAAAACCCTAGTTTTCGATATCTTGAGCATTTTAAGGATCTTAGAAGTCATTGTGAATCATTCTTTCGAGCATCGTAGTTTCAACTTGCTCTAAACTAAAAGTTGATATTATAACTTTTCAGTTTTCCATGTCATTTTTCAAGAATTAGGGTTCTTCCTGTCAACTTATCATCTTATTTAGATTTTGACTAAACCCTAGCAGCATGACAAGTTGATCTTTCAATTCTTGTCATCATCTATTTTACTTCATAAGCAAAGATCTACCTCTGTTCCTTTTTGTCGGCTCAACCGACAATGCAAATTTCTTTTAGCTTTTGGTAATCTAATCGAATAGGGTTAGCTTAAGGTTAGCTTGGGATATTAATTACCCTAAAAGATCATGCTAAGTTTCATTTATGAAATTTTGCATGTTCTATATTACTTATTCCAAAAATTGCAACCGTCCTGCTTTTGACTCTTCTAAAATCAAATCGAACTTTGCACTAAAACCTAGTTTGTCTTTTTGAAAACATGAGGTTATAAAATGGGTTATTATCATTATTATGGGTAGCTATGGCTTAAGCATACTGTAATCATGCATTTCCAAATTGATCATGCCTTTTCCTTCATTTTGAGCTTATTGTCGATTTGGCATTTATTGGATTTATTTGCTTTCTATAGAATCGGTTCATTTGAAGTTTTGAATCTACCTCGAGTAATGCATCAACTCAGCAATGTATACTACTACCAAGGCAAGCTTCTCTCTGCACCATATTGATCCAAAATTTTATACAATAGTTTTTCCAAATTGAGATATATGTGCATGCTATTTTTTCAAAGTACCAAAATGGATTGTATTAGTTAGTTATGACCTGAGTGACATTGTGGAATACTTTAATTGTAATCATACACTTAACCTTAGTATAGTATTGTATATCATAACCTATATTTTCAATTTTGGCTTAGACATGCAGTCTAGAGATTTTAGAGTTTGACAAGCATATCTTGTCAAACATGGGAATCACAACTGAACTCTTGTTATTTTAAACTCTTTGTCCAGTTTCTTTAAATCAAATTTGTATTTGAAATTCAAATTGATCTCGACAAGAGGAAGCTAGTGATGGTGCTTTGTGCACGAGATTGGGTTTTGTGGTGGACTTGTCCGGTTAATTAAGGACCGAACTCGACTATTCGGTTCAAGTCCCCACGCATTTCCACATGCGATGTATGGGCGCTGCTTGGTTAAGTAAAATGTTAAGACTATTGAGTTGGAAACAGAGAGTAAGGATATGTGTATTGACCTTGTATGGCATAGATGCTTTAGTCCGAGGACGCATTTTATGCCATGTGAGCTTGTATGTCAATGTCGATGTTCTTAGGAGGTGAGGGCGTATATGTGCCTCGTCGCATATACGATACCTTAATGGTGCCGATAGCATTCTACTATGGGTAGGGAACCCATTCGCATTAAATTGTTTGGATCGGCAGACATCGACGCAACATGTGTGCCCGGTTAAGCGGATGCTATCGATCGTTGTTTAAGCGGGATCACCACACATGGGGTCCAACTCAATAGTGTTAGCTTGTTGAAAATACCAAATCTTAGTTTCCCGGTCGGCATATCAAAGGAAGTATGTCATCATTCGGAGGCATCCAAGGCAACGGCTAAGCTAAGTCATGTGGGTAAGATGTACACCCGCAGGTATAAACTGTTCGAATAGCCGTGTCCACGGTCATGGACGATAACTTGAATTGATGTCACCAGATAGAAGCTTTGATTTAAAAATCTGTTTTGGGTTTATTTTCGGTTTGCATGAGGAATCATGCATATCATCGTTACATTTAATGTCTTTACTTATCGTTCTACTTTACCTTTGATTTATTAAATGGCTTTGTCAAAATTTAGTCTTTGTAGGTTAAGATGTATCGCTTTATGCAAATTTGAACCATTAAACCTTCTTGTTGAAACCGTATGCATATATAAATTCTACTCCTTTGTGTAGGTTCTAACCAACACTTTCTTTTATTAGTTTGTGTAAGACTTGCTGAGTACCTTCCGTACTCAAGGTGCTATCGCCTATTGTTGCAGGTGAGGACGGTTTTCTTTATGAAGTACCCGTTAGCGCCGATCAGGGTGACGCTAACGAGTAAAGCTACTTCTTTCCTCCACGCAATTGCCTGCGGGTGGATGAGGCCATTGGTGGATTTTAATATTTTGTTTTGCTTCATTGTTAGACTTTTGGAGTGACCAAGTCACTTAATATTGTAGTACTAAACCGAATGATGTAAACTTATGTTTAATTATGCAAATGTATGACTTGTATGTGTATGATGCAATGTTGTTCAAGGATATATATGCAATGGTCGTTGATCCGGGAACCATTGTGAGATATATATATCAGGATCTGATTATTGGATCGGTTGTTTGTTAAATTTATACTCCTAGCATGATCTTTAATAAAGGCGATCTGTTCCTTCATTAACAATTGTGCTACAAGATGAATTTAATTAAGTACATTTCAATAACTGGGAGCCCACGCTTGCCAACCTGAGTTGTCAGTCAGCAGCAAGGTTTCCTCCACTCCAGAAGTGCCTTCAAGCACCGATCAAGCAGCCCTGTTAGAAGCAATCGAGTTTCAAGATGCCTTCACCAACAACGGTTTGTCAAGTTTTGATGAAGCGAGAAGTTTAGCAAGAAGCAAGGCGTTGTTCGTAAGTGGTCGAAGAGCGATCTCACAAAGTCAAAGCGATTTGAAAGCAAGAAGTGAACCCAAAGGCTGAGTTCCTGATCCTATTCTATAGCCAGCCTAAATCTCGGGACGAGATTCCTTTAATGGGAGGTTTGTAACGTCCCAAAATTTGGCTTTTCAAAAATCTTTTGAGTAGTTTAGGTCCTGAAAATTTCACCAATTTTATTTGAATTAATAAAGCTTAATTGGAATTTTCCTAAATTAAAAATATTTAATTTGACTAATATAAACATTAATTAAATAAAAATTTGTGTTATTTGGCTTCCTTGTCCTTCAAGGAATTTTTGGGTATTTTCTGAGATTTTTCCGGATTTGTTTGCTATTTATTTGATCTCTTTGATTTTTGGGATTTCTTTTAATTCCGAAAATCCAGATTTTCTCTCTCCTGCCGATGCTGCAGTAATGCGCGAGGTACTGTTCATCATCGTGTTCCTCCCGAACAGCCAGCAGTCCAGTACGCATACGAGACGAACTCAAAAATTCAAATTTCCATATCTTTCTCTACGGTGCATATAAATGCGAGCCGTTTGCGCTCATGCGTCCGTGTTGATCCCCTCTTCCAATCCCCTGAATTGGTTTCCTCCAAACCGATCTAATTTCGTCGCAATCTCTAAAAAACCGAGCTCCAACCAAAGGTTTTCTCCGCGAACTACGGCTTCATCCGACGCCCCGGCCAACTGTCTGCGGCGTTGGCCGCATCGTCGCGTTCTACGCCATGGTTCCTTCCTCTTCGCTCAAGATCACCGAGCACCGCCGCCATGTCAAGCCCTAAAGCCGAAACGTGTTCATCGCGCTCCTCGCTTCTCGGTGAGTTTCTCCAAAATCCGACCGCCATCTTGTGCCCCTCGTCAATACCTATCTTTCCCCTCTTGTAGCTTCAAGTTTCATCCACCGTGCGTCAAGAATCGGACGTTCTCTCACCTTGTGTTCGCCGCCCTTCTCCGGCCAATTACTCGCAACCGCTGATCCCCGCCTTCAACTCCACCACCATTGAGTTCGCGTCGCGCGTTCTACGCCGTGCTCACCTCCCTTTTGCGAGCATCGCCGGAAGTGTTACGCACTGCGTGAGGCCGCCGTCGTCGGCGTTCTTCGCGTCTCTGGCGTCGCATGGAGCAAAATCTCGACGTCCGACGCGCCATCATCTCCGCTCGTCGTTTCCTTTCCGCTTTGCCCTTCGCCATCGTTGGTTCGCTCCGCTTGTCGTCACCACCTTGCGCAAGATTCACTTAACTTATGTTTACCGCTCATGCCAAGTTCATACGTAAGTCTTTGGTTCGCCTGCTCCATCTCCTATGTTGTTGTTTGGCCGCCAAGCCTTCTCAGTACTTTCTTCTCTAATCTTTATCATGCCAAAAACCTATGCTACAGTGCCAAAACCAACCAAACCACAGACTCCTGTTCTCTCGGCAATTGATTTTCTTCTCTGTTATCTTTTCCTCTAAACTTTGCCATGCAAGAAAAGAAATAATATATCTATCTCTCTCTTACATGTAGACCCCACTGTCATCCACCCACATTAAAAACCCTAGATAATTTATCTCACTTACATGCGGGTCCCGTATGTCACCAAACCTTGGTCAAACCTTGTTCATGAGCTTGGTCCACCGTGGACTAGCATCTCTCCGTGGACTGGTCCATAGACCAAAGGCCCACATGTCAACCCCTAATCCTATTTTCGAAATTAATTTAATTCTTGAAAAGTCAGTTATCTTATTGGTCCCACATGTCACTCTCTCTACCTTATTTCGGAATTATTTTAATTCTAGAAATCCATAAACACCAATGTCCCACCTATCATACACTCATTCTTTATCTAATATTTTCGGAATAAAATATTCGAGAATATTCCGTAGAGTTTTTCATCATTTCATGTGAATTCCAATCTTCCAAAAGCCATATCTTCTTCATCCGAATTCCGATTGAACTCATTCAAGTTTCTAAATTCATCTAAATTCAATATCTACCTTCCAGTACCATTCAATTTCAATTTGGAGTTTATTTGATTTGTCTTTTTGAATTTAGTTTGTTTTGCGCTTTCTTTCTCGTTAGACGCCGAAGTCCCGGAATCGTCCGAAGGAGCGGAAGATCAAGCAAGTAGAAGATTGAAGATAAAATAAGATCATCATTGCTATAGCAAGGCAAGTCATACCTTTGATCATCTTGAACCCAATTTTCAAATTACTTTGTGTTAAATTAATGCATTCTACTTTAATTATTTATTTAAATGCTTTGGGCATAGTTATTATCCAAATTGTTATCACACTTTGGCCTTGTATGTCATAATCTTTTGTCACCCTAGATTGGTTCATATTTAGTTGGTGCTATGGTATTACCAACGTGGGTTGGTTAGTACGAGTAGATTGCTTAGCCATACAATGAGTCATCATCATCACCTGAGTTGCAATTATAAATTTGACTAAGCGACTATGGAACTTTGTGTAAAACTGTGTGCTATGTGTTATTACTTCGTGATGGCATGTGTTGCACTAAAACCAACTGGATGGTAAAGGATTTGGACTGAGGCAAGTGGTGGAGACTGTGTGATATGGTGGACTATGTGATGGGAATGATAATCTTTGTGGCTTAGTTAGAACATGGAAGTCTTGCCTTGGTCAATTAAGGACTTAACTTTGTGTGCCATTGAACTGGGCCTTACAGTACGACCACATGCCTGGTATGGGACGGCCTAACTTAGTAAGTTATGGATTCTCGGCATTGATGTTCTGTGGTAGGTTAGGCTTTGTGATAGGTGGAGGTGTGACTACTTGGTGGTTGCATCGCGGGAGGATTCGTCGTCCCCGTCCAACGGTGTGTGTTATGCATGGGCTTTGTGATATGTATAACGGTTTGTAAGCACATCGAGTGTCAATGTTTGAGATGAAGTTTCGAACTGCTTTGTTATGATCGGTGCGCCACACCGTTATATCGTGTGGGTAAAGTGTACAACCTCCGCAGAGTGTTAAACAATCTATTCGAATAGCGCGTCATGATCATGGACATGCTCGGTGATTTCACACGAGGGGTAGATTTTCATAAAACCTTTGGGAAGGGACATTTGTGTGATTTAAGTCATTTGGTGTGTGAAAGAATTTGATTAGGCTATGTGTCTTTGTGAAAACAAATGTTAAATTAATATTGTCTATTTGTTTTGAATTATGCTTTCAATCTATTACTTGTATTCAATTGCAAATATTGCATTTCGCAAAATAACCACGAAGCCATTTCCTTTGGAATAAGCTGCATCTATAAATTGCATTCGTGGTATGATTTATGAGTACGGTTGTGTACTCACGCTTGTTGTAAAACTTGCGCCCAAACCTACGTAAATGGAGGAATCGTCGGTCAACAAGGTCTACTTCAAGGATCGAGAAGAACTAGGTCGCGACCTCACCATTGCCTGTGGGCATATGGATGGGCTTCACCGAAGTTATTCTCGCTTCGTTCGCCGCACTTCATTGAGCTATTCGCCTCCGAGGCATTAATTGTAAGCTTTGACCTTAAGGTCTTTACTCTGATATTTATTGTTATTTGCCTATTTATTAGTCATCCTTGTATATGGAAATGATATTTCATCGATGTTGCCACTGTGTGCACTAGCGTGATCCTGGACTAGTGCAGTATACACAGAGGGTCCAGAATTGTAATTTTGGGTCCCGACAACAGTGTCACGTGAACAGTACCAATAACCCTAGGTTAACGCCCACATGGGCCATATTGGTCAAATCAACCCATACATTACATAGCCTGTGGGCCAATAATTGGTGACGCAATACCAAGTCATGTAGACATAGCACGGCTCGTATGCGTAGACGTAGCGCGGTCCAACCGGCGAATATGGCAATGCATTAGCCGAAAGTCCGATCGGCGAAGATGGGGTTGCAGTAGAGGATGAAGTGCAGCGGGTCAAAGTAGTGGTTGCATCCTTAGGGTTGATGTCCTCATCAGATATGAACAGTATCCTGCAGCGAAAACGGAGCAAAAAAATTTAGCAACAGTGTGGCATGCATTGCAACAAAACACTATAGTGATTGATCTAGATGTTTGATTTTCGATCGGACAGTGGAGATCGCTCATAATGCCATTGCACTGTAGATCCTCTGCATTAACTACTTCAATACAGAGGATCCCTTCCGCAACCCTGCACCATCGCTTCCCTATCACTGTAGATCATTTACATTAACTACTTCAATGCAGAGAATCCATTTCCCTGCCCAGCACCCTCGCTTCTCTATCGGTTTTCACCCCTTCCGCAACCTTGGACGCTGAGTAGCAATGTAGGAGCTCTCGGCCATCCATCGATTGATTTCCTTGCAACCAAGCCTTCGAGCTGAATTCAATGTAAATATGGTGTATTACTACTGCTTCCTCTGCCTATAGAGTGGTCGACTGATTTATGCTCGGCGCCCCTTCAAATAGTTTGTTGGACCTAGGAGGTAACTAGAAAGGGGTTGAATATAAAAATCTTTTTTATCCGAGAGCAGTAGGGGAGGCCCCAACGGTATAAAAATATAATAAATGAAGGTTATGTACAAGAAAGAGAAAGAATTTATAGGTCCACACCGAGGACCAACAATTAACCCAAAGAATCTAGTCAAATAAAAAAAACAAATTCATGTCATTGTCTTTCACTCTATGCACATGTAGAGCTCCTTCTTGTTTGAAAATATGTTTTGCACTCATGGTTGCACTAGTTGAAAGATTAATCCATTTCTTTGTTTCCAAATGTGCCAAGTTGCTACAATAAAGATCTCAATGAAGTATCCATGCGAAAAGCCCCTTCGTCCTAGGAGGATCATCTGATGTAACAATAAAGTTTCTGCTTTATTGTTTTGAGTAGATGTCGGGTTTAAACATTAATTATCACAAAAGTGAGGTTTATGTGTTGGGGGTGGATCAGGAGGAGGCTAACAAAGTGGCAAACATTTTTTATTACAAATTAGCTCAGCTTCCTATGACTTATCTGGGCATTATGGTAGGAGACAGACACATTGGGGTGAAAGCTACTGAAAATGTGATTACCAAGTTGAACAAGAGACTTGACAATTAGAGAAACAAGCTTCTCTCCTCTAGGGATAGATTGGTGTTGGCTAATAGCAGTTTAAGCAGTCTGTCTATGTACACTATGGGTTTCTACAGATTAATGAGGAGGTGTATAAGAAAATGGATACTATTAGAGCGAGATTTTTCTGGAGAGGTGCTAGTGATAAGTTCAAGTATTATATGATGAGTTGGGGGGCTGTTTGTAGACCCAAGGATTTTGGAGGTTTAGGTGTTATTAACAAAAGGTTGATAAATGATTGTCTTTTAGCTAAATAGATCTGGAAAATTCATTATTAACACAAGGTTGATAAATGACTGTCTTTTAGCTAAATGGATCTAAAAAATTCATTTTGCTAATAATGAACTTTGGTTTAGAATCATTAAAACTAAATACTTTCCTATGGGTGTTTTTAGAGCTGCTAAAGGGCTTAATAGCTCACAGTTTTGGAAAATTATTCAGAAGGTTAATATCTTGCTTTATAAAGGTGCAGCTTTTCAAATGGGGGAAGGTGGTAATGTGTCTTTTTTTGGGAGATGTTTGGTTGGGTGAATGCCCTTTGAAGATCAAGTATGATAAGCTTTTTTCTATCTGTCAGGCTCCTGAACTGAGTGTAAATAAAATTTTGGTGGAATAGGTGTGGAATATTAATTTTAAGAGAAGTTTTGGCATTGAGTAAACTTTACAGTGGGAGGATCTAAAAACCTATCTTCAGGATGTGGTGCTTAATAATGGTAGGGGCAAAATGATTTGGTGTTTTGAGAATTCTAGTATTTTTACTGTAAAGTCTTTATACAGATATTTGGCTTTTAGGGGTGTGATCTGTATGAAGTTACAAAAGTTATGGAAAAGTAATCTACCTTTAAAAGTTAAAGTTTTTCTTTGGTTATGTTATCATGATAGAGTTCAGACTCTTGATAATCTTAAAAAGGAGGGGGGATGGAAAGGGGATAATAATTGTGTGCTTTGTGGTTCTGAATAAACCCTTAATCATGTCCTGTTTTCTTGTTTTCTAGCTAATTTCTTCTAGCTTTGCATGAAAGAGATGTTAAGTTGGGAAAGGATACCAAATTCTTTAGATGATTTCCAAATGAACTGGTTAGAGAATAAGGGAGCTAATGATTACAATCTTGTTCTGTTTAGTTTTGTAGCTTTGGTTTAAAATCTTTGAAAATGTACGAACAGGATGGCTTTTGACAAGTATTTCCCTAAGCAACCAATAGAAGTGATCTTCAATTTTCTATCTTGTTTGCAGCACTGGAGTGTCATCCTAAAAAACGGTGATAGAGACCAGATGAATTGCTTTCTGATGATGGCTGAAAACTAGTCAAAGGTCTTTTGTAATTGAAGCTAGCTTGCTTTCAAGTTTGTAACTGGATAGTTTCGGTGGTGTTTGGGTTTAGTATCTACTAGTGGTTTGTCTTTGCTTGCTGGTGTTCCTAGCAGTTTAATTTTCTGTTGTTCTGTAAAAGACATTGTTATTTGGCTTTCTATCAAAAGCTAGGATTATCTCCCTTTTCAAAAAAAAAAAAAGTGGGTAAATGATAAGCCTTGAAAAGCATCGGCAAAAAAAAAGGAAAAGAGAAAAAGTTTGCACATGGTCGACCAAACGGGTAATGGTAACCAAGGGAGTTGGGAAATACAAGTGTGGCACCCTAAATGTAACAACTTACCACCCAGCCCATCTCCGTAATGACTTGGCACCAACATGATGCCTATGATTGTACATTAAGAGTTTCAAACGAAATACAAAACATTCGACCCAAATTGGAACATAAAGTACTATAAGCTGAAGTCACACAGCAAAAGAACATTAGTTGTTGTAAACTTAAATTCAGTTACAGCAAACCAAACAGGATGTGCTGTAGCCTTTTTCTCAACACTTTGATGCACCACTCAAAACTGAGGTTCTATAAGCATTGACACATACTTTCAACCGCAATGAGCAGTCTTGGATGTAGTTATCACCAATTCACATATTGTGGCCTTCTTCTCATCGACCGTTGTTGGCAGCCGAGAATTAAAGACCCAAACGAGAAATAAAAAGACCATCGGATGAACTTTCTACAAAATGTGTACAAAATACCACCCGTAGTAGCACTGAACAAAGCATGCGCCCCTAGATCAGCCCATCTATCAGTTGCTACTGTTGTATGCAAACTATCCATACACATAGTAGCACTAAACAAAAATCGTATTGTGTTGCATCTAAGTAGCAGCCGCAATAATTTGTGCATAAAAGTAAAGAATGAAAAAGAAAGAAAAAAGTAACAAATGGGCAGAAACCTCAAACATCCAATATTTGTCACACAAGGAACTAATTTCAGAAAGTGAGAAACGGTCCACACCTAGGACTCTGGATGGATGGTGTTGCACATGAACTCGAGGAGGCGGGCCATGGTGCCCTTGCGGAGGTGAGTGTCCCTGACCAGGTGACTCAGGTGAGATGCTAGCATGGCATCCTGTGAGTGGACGCCATCGGAGAGCACCAAGTAGTACATCTCAAATTTTTTAGGCTCCGATCTCATCAACGAGACATCAACAACCTGCATCACAGGCTGCTGCAACGCCGCCGCTGTCCCCTGTGTCAGGTGCCCTTCAAGCCTTGCCCAGCAGAATAGGCTCCAGTGTTTAGTTCGGCAGAACTGGCCACTGATTCAGTATTCAATTCCCCAAGATTGTTGTAGGACCGGAAAGGCGACTAGAGGGGGGTGAATAGGAGCTTAACCAAATTTTTCTTTTTAAATATTAGATTCAACACAAATTTCACTCCTATAGCTATGAGAGCTATGAAGATCAATAGAAAACCGCATGGAAGACTTATGTTGAATTTCCTTCAAACCCCGAAGAAACAATCGAAACACAATTTTTCACTTGATGAAGCAGTGTTGATGAACAGAGCGGTCGACCGCTACTGAGCGGTCGATCAGATGCGGACGGTCGACCGCCACTGAGAGCGGTCGACCGGTGAATAGTAAAATCAGCACGTAACGCGAATTTCAGCACTATTTCAAAACCGAAAATCGATCTAACTTTTGATCTACACGGCCAAACTTGACCAAATTTGGAACACAACTTCCCAATGATATCCGGAACCTATTCCAAGTGACGATCGAAAAGATCTACTTCAAAGTTTTGATCTTTTCTGTTTTACCGAAGGAAGGTTCAAAACCGAGCAAAACGAAAAACACGATCTAAAACTTGCTCGTGGGAGATTGATGATCTTGATGATCCTAGATGTATTCCCACACATCACAGCAAGATAGAAGTGGGCAAGAGATCAATCAAAACCAAAAGATCAAAGATTGACTCAAAATCATAAAATGAGAAGGAAAACACAAAGAGACACATCTTTGGATAATCATCCATGGATTGAATCATGATGTTGTTGGTTACTGACCACTCCTCAAGGAGGACAAGAGCTCAATCCATGAGCACACAATCAACTCATCTCCCTAGAACCCTAAGCCTCTCTCTTTCTCTCTAAGTCCCTAAACCAAACTAGGGTTTGCAAATGAAGTGCTTGAAGTGGCTTGTCCAAAGACACCCCTATTTATAGAGAGGCCTTGGCTTCTAGAAGAGTTTCTCTAATGGGCTCCCGTTAAGGCCCAACATGAACGGGACACTTACGCACGCTTTTAAAGCGCTGAAACCATTATCTCTGACCTAAACCACTTCATCTTGCGACGTCCCGCGCCGTGGTTTAGCCAATCGTCACAAAGCGGTATTTGGTGAAATTACCAAAATACCCTTCTCGATCCTTCTTCATGGACCGAGTCCAATTGTCGGCGCTCACTTGCTCGCCACGTAGGTTGATCAACGGCTCTCATCATGCCGGCAAGTCTCTCCCGCCCGTATTCCTCCGAACCACCAAGGCACTTGCACCGACCGCGCCGCTTGATCAACCCGTCGCACCGAACTACCCGTTCGGTCATCCTCGCCCATTCTGCGCCACGCTTGAGCCAATTGACCTCACCCGCATCCATGATCGTTCGACCTCGCTCTCCAAGCTTAGTCCCGATCCTCGCCGTTGACCGTCATTGACCTTCAAAACCCCGCACAAAGAATAGACAGAGAAATCGTCTCCGGAACAAGTTCTTCACAACTTGACCCACGTTAGTGAAAACATGCAATATGCAACACATATGCAATTCAAATATGGATATGATCTATCCCAACAATCAATTCTACAATTAAAACAATGAACAAAGACAAACCGGTCGATCGCCATTCAATGGCGGTCGACCGCCTAACGGCCCGATCGCTCCGGTTTGGCCGATCACTCAACTCGACAAACCTTTGAACTTTTGCCGAAAACACGAAATAGCAATCCAAAATGTCATTGCCAATTGTAACATCATCTTAATATCGTGCACATATCCTCATGATATCCACAATCTCCCCTTGATGAACACATTGGCAATCTTCCAGAAAATGTAAGTTTTAAGTTTGAAAATAAAAATACTCGTCTTTTGCGCAAAGGCACAACTTGGTCCATAAGCAAGAGAAAGCCATAGAAATGACCAAGCTGGCTTCAGAATAGTTAAGGCAAGTGAGATAAGGCAGAAGACAACACAAAAGCTTCAATTTCAGAGAATCGCCAAAAATCTCACTTAAGGTCCATATGAAAGAACAATTGTTCTATTTGACCTTCGATCATGGTGAGTATTCACGAATTGCAATTCAGATTCGTAAGAGACAATAAAACCAAATGAATGCAAATGAGATGCTCCCACTCATAATGATCACCAATTGTCATGAAAGAACACTTTTTCCCTAAGACTCCAAACACTCTAAAACAAAGATTTTTACCAATCTTTCTCCCCTTTGACAATGTATTCAAGAAGAAACATGGAAGAAGATAGAGCATGAATGAAATGGAATGGCTGCAAATTTTTTGTTTTTGTTTTGATTTTTAGCAACAGGAGCCATGCGAATTATCCAAGAAGACTAGACAAGTATTACACCAAGCCATATTATGTGAAGTAGCAATGTTCCATCAGGGCAAAACATATATAACAAGCTAAAGCCAACAGAGCAATAATCTGTGTGGAAATAAAAGCTTAGCATATAAAGATATTGAATATCATAGTTAAACTAAAGGTATCCAAAAAGGAGTCAAGCCATGTCTATACGCAAAATGGAACCCATAAATTAGACAAAGAGTCAATTTTGAGCATTTTATGAATCAATTTGTTCAAGCAAGTGGAATTTTATCACATTATAGCACTTTGCTGAAAGACTTCAGGTTTTATCTTAGTAAAGCAAGTCCTGGACTAGGAGCCATCCACAACGGCCTCCTAAGCTTCAACCAAAAGAAATTTTGTTTTCTTAGCAATGTGCTAGATCTCAAGCCTTGCGACCATCCCAAGCAAGAAAGCTTAATAGAGTGATCTAGGTCATCCAAAACTCCCCCTGAGTTCAAGCCTAGTACAATGGCAAGCCGTCTCATGAGAAAGAGTTGGTGAGATCAGTTTTTTCGCACAGAAAAACTTATAATTTTTTCATTTGCTTGACTTAAGGACTTCCAAAGCTCATTTTAAAACTCATATCAGATTCAAGACTCAATTAAGCGTATATGACATGTCGTGAATCATAAGAGGATCACTAAAGCAGAACTAGTCACAAGATTCAAAAAGTTATGTTTTGATTCAAATTGCTCACAGATAATAAAACTATCATGGCAAAAACTAAGCTACATATGAAAAGCCATAATAGAAGTCTTAGCACATTAACACAAGACATGGCAAGGTATAAAGTATGAAATCAAGTCATACAAGGATAATAATCAAAGCTCCATGAAGTTATATTACAATGCAAGTTGTAGAATTGAAAATGCATTATGATACAATGAATGCAAAGGAGCAAAACTCCCTCAAAACAGGCCAAGAGGACTAATAACCCCTAACTCTCCCCGCAACGTAGCAAAACGAGAAGAATCAAGAGCTTTAGTGAAAATATCAGCAACCTGCTGCTCAGACTCAACAAAATGAAGCACAACATCACCTTTCTCAACATGGTCTCTAAGAAAATGATATCGAATATCAATGTGCTTGGTCCTAGAGTGTTGCACTGGGTTTTTGGCAATGTTGATGGCACTAGTGTTGTCACGTAAAAGAGGAACACTCTCCAAAAATAATCCATAGTCCCAAAGTAGACAAAATCCAGAGAACTCGAGAACAACCGCTGTCGCAATGACGTATTCGGCCTCGGCGATGGGACGTGCAATGTAAGACCTGTTTCGAGAAGACCAAGAAATAAGAGATGTGCCCAAGAAATGACAAGTGCCAGAAGTACTCTTCCTATCCACTCTACACCCCGCAAAATCAGCATCAGAAAACGCCCGAATAGAGAGAGCAGAATCAGAAGAAAACCAGAGTCCAAAATCAAGAGTGTCTTGAAGGTACACGAATATGCCGCCTTCGCTTGACGATGAGAAGCACGAGGAAGCTCAAATCGAGCGCACGGACACACAATGAATTGTATGTCAGGCCGACACGTGAGGTAGAGGAGGGAGCCGATCATGCTGCGGTACTCCTTCTGATCCACGGGCTCTCCATCCTCATCAGGGTCCAGACGGTGGTTGTGGCAATGGGAGTAGACATTGGTCTACTGCTTCCCATGTCGAAACGCCGAAGAAGGTCTTTTGTATACTTACTTTGATGAACGAAAGTGCCTTCTTTCAGTTGCTTGACTTGAAGACCAAGGAAGAAGGTCAATTCTCCCATCATGCTCATCTCGAACTCCCTGCTCATAGAATCTGAAAATCTGGACACCAAAGCATGAGACGAACCACCGAATATGATATCATCCACATAAATCTGAACCAATAAAAAATCACTGCCATGCCTGAGAGTGAACAAGGTTTTATCAACCAAACCCATTTTAAATTCATTATCAAGTAGGAAACTCTTAAGCCTATCATACCAAGCTCTAGGGGCTTGCTTCAATCCATACAAGGCTTTGGAGAGTTTAAAAACACGGTTTGGGAACTTATGATTTTCAAAGCCAGGAGGTTGCTTGACATAAACTTCTTCTTCTATGAAACCATTAAGAAATGCACTTTTGACATCCATTTGAAAAAGCTTAAAGCCCTTAGAAGAAGCAAAAGCTAGCAGTATGCGAATGGCTTCTAATCTAGCGACAGAGCAAATGTCTCTTCAAAGTCTAAACCTCTACAGGAATAACCTTGAGCTACAAGCCCTGGCCTTGTTGCGAACTACCAACCCATCCTCACTTTGCTTATTTTTAAAAATCCATTTTGTTCCAATTACATGAATATCGGTGGAGGTTCAACTAAGGTCCGACTTTGTTTCTTTCAAAATTTTCAAGTTCTTCATGCATGGCATTGACCCAAGAGGAATCGATAACGCATGGGTGACATCTCGGGGTTCAAAAGACGCGACAAAAGCGAATGTGCATGAGAATCGGGAGAAATAAACACGAGCGAGTGACTCGCTCATTGAAATCCCCAATCATCCGCTCAGCGGATGTCGTCGCGAATATGAAGAGGAGCTCACAGTGCGTATGGCCTCTACCTCATGGGTGTGGAGGTAGGAGCAGAGCCACTCAGTCGTCGGTGAAGATAGGAGGAGGTCGCTCACCGGCCGGAGTAGTGGTAGCGAGCTCTCCAACCATCTCGGAAGAGACTTGAGGATGGATTGGGTCCTCATCCTCGAGTCATCGTCGACGAAGATGCTTTCTCGAATATCGTAAACTGTGTACTGCAAAGATCGGGTCTAGTACCAGACTAGCCTCATCAAAAGTGACTTGAAAGTCTCAACAATTTTGTTAGTATCCAAATTAAATACACGATAGCCACGAGAATGAGCAGATATCCAAGGAATATGCCATCGAACATCTAGATTCAAATTTATCCAAATTGCCATGTTTAAGAATGAAGCACTTGCAACCAAAAATCTTGAAATGAGAGACTTTAGGCCTATGACCAAATCTAAGCTCATAAGAAGTCTTGCCAATCACAGATCTCAAGAAAACCCTATTAGACACATAACAAGCAGAGAGATCGCCTCACCCAAAAACTCCTAGGTGTGGAATGCTCATCTAGCAAGGTTCTAGCCATCTCTACAAGGGTCCTGTTCTTCCTCTCTACAACGCCATTCTGTGAGGAACTCTAGGAGAAGAGAACGATGCTCAATTCCCTATCGGCAGCAAAGTGGCAAAAGAAGAGTTCTTGAATTGTCCCATTGTCACTCCTAATGACTCTTAAAGCTCCGGGAAGATCAACACTAGTCTAAGGATCAATTCTCTAAAAATCCAAAACCTCGTCCTTAGAAACCAGAAAATAAACCCATGAATACCGGAGAAGTCATCCACAATCACAAGCACATACCATTTTCCACCAACAGATGAACCCTAGAAGGACCAACGGTGTCTAAGTGCAAAAGTCGACTGGACCATCAGTCATTACTAAAGTAAGAGGTGGATGAGAAGCGAAACCATCTTACCATGTCTACAGGAGCGCACACTAGGTCTCTAAATGACCTTGACCTAGGCAACCTCTAATCAAATCCTTGCTATCGACTCTAGTCAAGTGGTCAAAACCTATGTGACCAAGTCTACGATGCCATAAGACTAGATCATGAGAATCGAAGCTACAAGACATCTAGAACTGAGCGGATGAGACATCGAAATCGGCACTAAAAATCCTCTCAAACCTAGTGATCCCAAAACATTCTCACCAAGAGTCCGAACTCTACACTCACCACTCTTAAACCTTACCTCGGCACCTCATCAAGCGGTGAGAAACAGATAGCAGATTATACCTTAGCTTACTTACCAAAGCGACGTTCTTAAGCATGAACTTGTTGTTGACGCGCATCTTGTGCCCTTGGTCGTCACGGTCCGTAGCAAGATCCCCAAATGTGATCAACTCATTGCGGATGCACGTGTGAGGGAGGAGAACCATCTAGAATCTCCGGTCATGTGTCGAGAACATCCGAGTCAACAAGCCATATGTCCTCCTTCCTCGCACGACGGACCTACAGGCATAAGCGAGAACATCATCGTGCTCTCGATCGGGTTAGTAATAAAAGACTTAGGAATCAAGATCGAGTCACACGATGCCGAGGAACAACAAGAGAAGCGGCAGATGAAACGATTAAGAGTAAAATCATCAGAATGCACATGAGAAACACCTAGACCTCTCCGAATCGACCTACCAAAAGGTCGGTACTCCCCTGTCTAGATGCTACCCGTGGTCTCTCCTCATGATATCTCAAACCAGTAAACGCCTAGAACCTCCAAAGGAGTCAAAGAAGTCATCTACCAACCTAGGCCTATGTCTAGCATGAAAGACAGTGCTGGCTCTAGAGACTACAGAGGTGAAGGAACTCCTCTAATGGACCTCAAAGCACTCATCCTCCCTTCCTCTCAATCTTAGCTCTACTGAGCGTAACTCAACAATGTGGCCATCCTTCTTGCAGAAGGTGCAATGGTACTTGACCTTTTGAGGGTCGACCTATTGAAGTAGAAACACTGTCTTGCTAGAAGAAGTTTGGGCAAACCCGCAGATCTAAAAACAATCTTAGATGGTTCGGGGTTCTACCTCAAACAAGCCACTCTCAACGACTCTCGTGATCTTAGGTGGGTGGTTCTGGAATGCTCTATTGAATTAAAACCTAAGCCACTATTCTTCACACTCACCTTAGATGTATCAAGAATCATGTTGAGGTTCTTCTTCCCACCAAGAAATCTCTCAAGAGTATCTTTTAGGTAATCATTTTCTTTGGCTATGTCCTTACATGACGAACAATTACTAGACTTGATTGCCTCATCATACTCATCCTTGAGAATAGCTATCTCAACTTTTAATGCCTCACAAGACACACAATATGAATTCCTAATCCTATTCAACTGTTCCTTAAATTTATCTCTAAATGCCTCTTGTATCTTATCTACATTCATTTCAATTTCAAGACACAAGATACGGCAAGAAGAGTCAATATCTTTCTTGGATGCAATCATGAACATGGATTTTTCAATATTAGCTTTCTCCTTTAAAGCCTTGTTTAGAGCATCATTCTCAATTGTGAGTTTAGGGCAATTTTCACATGATGCGATCTAGAATGAAGAACCATTTCAGTCATCTCTTTCATTTTGACCTTATTATCCTCACAATGAGAGCAAGTATGACTAGGATCAAATTCTGCAATTCTTTTGTAGCGCTTTTCAATTTTGATTCAAGCAACGCATACGTTTAAACAAGGTGAAGGAATAGCATCTACAGAGTCACATCTAGAGCAATAGCATTCATACAAGAAGGACTAGACTTGAGAGATTCAATTTCATCAAGAGCATCTTTTAATTGATTTGTAACAGAGGAATGAGTAGTTTGTAGATTGGTCGATCAAACATCAAGCTAAGACAAGAATCACAATCATTTGTAGGATTAATAGATTTGAGCCTAACAATTTCTAGGTTCAAGTCTTCAATTATGGTATCCTGTTTCTTTATCTTTTAGCTTGCTTCTTGCTTTTGTTCAAGAACAACCAAAGCACGTTTCATTTCATTTAGTGATGGACATACCTCGTCGGGATCGCTGAAGAGTTCGTCGTCGTTGGAGGAGTCGACGTCGTGGCTGTCCCGGGCCATGAAGCACATGCCGGTGAAATCATGAGTCTTCTTCTTGCCATGGGAATCATCGTCGTCGTCCTCCGTCCCCGAGTCCACATCGCTCATATCAACACTCTCGAGAGCGGCAAGGACCCGGCTGACGAACTTGCGATAGTTGGGCTTCTTAGCTTTTGCATCCTTAGCTTGTGGATGTCTCCGAAAATCCTTCTCCTCTTTGCCCTTCAGCTTGGGGCACTTGGAGCGAATGTGATTTGGCTCACCACACTCAAAACAAGTGATAGGTCCACCTCTCCTCCTATTTCTTACTTTGTTGAATGCTCTCGAGAATCGGTGGATAGGAGGGCTAAGTCATCCTCGTATCTTCTCTAGTTGCTCATCGCTCAAAGAATGCCAAGCGGACAAAGAAAGACCAGATGAGCTAAAATCAAAAGAATCAGAAGAACTACCCTTAGAAGGGTCGACCACTAACGCCATCGACTCTGTCTTGGGGAGACGCGAGATAAAGTCAATCTCATGCATCTTCAACCTCGAGTAGAGCTTGTCCATGGTAAGCTCACTCATGACAGTGTTGTCATTGATGGAAGTGATTTTCATCCCCAAACTCACATCAAGAGCACCCAAAAGTCGGCGTGCATTCTCGGATTCAGTGAAGACAAGATCCACAGTACGAAGATTATGCAGAATCTTGGAGAACCTTCCCCACAACTCATCTAAAGACTCACCAGGCTTTTGCTCGATCTTTGAGTATTCTTTCTTGAGTTGGTTCTGTCTCACTTCCTTGATCGCAGTAGAACCCTCGTGGTAATCACAAAGAGTCCTCCAGATCTCATGAGCAGACCTCAAATGAGCAACACGCTCAAACTCAGATCGACTAAGCCCTTGAATCAGAAAGTTTTGAGCCTTGCTATTAGCCTCAACATCTGGAGTGATCACATCGTCATCGGCTGGCACAACATATGGATTTTTGACCTTAAGCCAAATAGCGTGCCCTTGAGCCTCGATGTAGAATTGCATACGAGTCTTCCAATAAGAAAAATCAGATCCATCAAAGATATGTGGTTTGTTTGCATACTTGTCAGTCGCCATGGCTCCAAAGACCGGTTAAGATCTATAAGAAGAGCTAACCGTGCTCGATACCAATTGTAGGACCGGAAAGGCGACTAGAGGGGGTGAATAGGAGCTTAACCAAATTTTCTTTTTAAATATTAGATTCAACACAAATTTCACTCCTATAGCTATGAGAGCTATGAAGATCAATAGAAAACCGCATGGAAGACTTATGTTGAATTTCCTTCAAACCCCGAAGAAACAATCGAAACACAATTTTTGACTTGATGAGCAGTGTTGATGATAGAGCGGTCGACCGGCCACGAGGCGGTCGGGGCAGATGCAGACGATCGGGCCGATCGCTCTGGGAGCGGTCGGGCCGGTGAATAGTAAAATCGCACGTAACGCGAATTTCAAGCACTATTTCAAAACCGAAAATCGATCTAACTTTTGATCTACGGCCAAACTTGACCAAATTTGGAACACAACTTCCCAATGATATCCGGAACCTATTCCAAGTGACGATCGAAAGATCTACTTCAAAGTTTTGATCTTTTTCTGTTTTACCAAGGAAGGTTCAAAACCGAGCAAAACGAAAAACACGATCTAAAACTTGCTCGTGGGAGATTGATGATCTTGATGATCCTAGATGTATTCCCACACATCACAGCAAGATAGAAGTGGGCAAGAGATCAACCAAAACCAAAAGATCAAAGATTGACTCAAAATCATAAAATGAGAAGGAAAAACACAAAGAGACACATCTTTGGATAATCATCCATGGATTGAATCATGATGTTGCTGGTTACTGACCACTCCTCAAGGAGGACAAGAGCTCAATCCATGAGCACACAATCAACTCATCTTCCTAGAACCCTAAGCCTCTCTCTTTCTCTCTAAGTCCCTAAACCAAACTAGGGTTTGCAAATGAAGTGCTTGAAGTGGCTTGTCCAAAGACACCCCTATTTATAGAGAGGCCTTGGCTTCTAGAAGAGTTTCTCTAATGGGCTCCGTTAAGGCCCAACATGAACGGGACACTTACGCACGCTTTTTAAAGCGCTGAAACCATTATCTCTTGACCTAAACCACTTCATCTTGCGACGTCCCGCGCCGTGGTTTAGCCAACCGTCACAAAGCCGGTATTTGGTGAAATTACCAAAATACCCCTTCTCGATCCTTCTTCATGGACCGAGTCCATTCTGTCGAAGCCGCTTGCTCCGCCACGTGTAGGTTGATCAACGGCTCTCATCATGTCGGCAAGTCTCTCCCGTCCAGATTCCTCCGGAACCACCAAGGCACTTGCACCGACCCCCGCGCCGCTTGATCAACCCGTCGCACCGAACTACCCGTTCGGTCATCCTCGTCCATTCTGCGCCACGCTTGAGCCAATTGACCTCACCCGGCATCCATGATCGTTCTGGACCTCAGCTCTCCAAGCTTAGTCCCGATCCTCTCGCCGTTGACCGTCATTGACCTTCAAAACCCCGCACAAAGAATAGACAGAGAAATCGTCTCCGGAACAAGTTCTTCACAACTTGACCCACGTTAGTGAAAACATGCAATATGCAACACATATGCAATTCAAATATGGATATGATCTATCCCAACAATCAATTCTACAATTAAAACAATGAACAGCACAAAACCGGTCAGACCGCCATTCAATGGCGGCCCGACCGCTCGCCGGCCCGATCGCTCGATGCGGTCGACCGCACTCAACTCGACAACCTTTGAACTTTTGCCGAAAACACGAGAAATAGCAATCCAAAAATGTCATTGCCAATTGTAACATCATCTTAATATCGTGCACATATCCTCATGATATCCACAATTGTTTTTAAATTCATAGGGTTTTTCCAAGTGGCCAAACTCATATGGTTTGGGGCTCCCAATCAGCACGCTGTTGGTTTGTAGTACATCAAGTTGAAAAACAATGATGACCCTGAATTTAGAAGGCAGCATACAACAGGAAAAACAATAAAGCGCTGTAAATTCATTTAATAGATCGTACTCCATAATAGCACCAACAAATCTAACCCATATGGCTCTTTGGTTAATATAAATGTGATTTCTTAGCTCTACACAACACATTTTCAAGGAATAAATTCAGTTTGCACAAGGTTTACCTGATGATCAGCAAGAACCAGAGGACTTGGGGAAAATACAAATGTGCCTGCAAACGTTACCACCCATCCCATCTCTAAAACCACTTTCTACCAATATGACACTTATAACAGCACAAGCAGGACCAGAAAGCCAATAACAGAGCAATCAACCCCAAAATGAGCACTTTTAAGTTGAAGTTTAAGTGATACAGATAATAAATTCAGTTACAACAACCGAAGCACGGATGACAGCAACACACATCATGACTTATTTTGCTAGTTTCATATACCCAAACAAAAGTAAATCCGAGATCCATGTGGAGGACACACAGACAAAAAGGCAATTTTTTACCACTGTATCAGGAAATTGCGGTGGATGAACACTAATCTTCCCAAGAACAAAAACCCCAGCACCTGACTAAGCGTGCATCAACAAGAACACAAGAAATCGCGACACCGTCTCTGTTCACAGCTAGTATCTGACACCACAATTAGCGCATACATTGAAAGTGGAGCTCGCAAGACATGGTGTAAACTGTCCAACAGCCTAATATTCCATGCTAAACCACAGAATCAGTAGCGCATTTTCACAAACGTTGCACAGAACCAGTGGCGCATTTACAATTTGGTGTTTTTTGAGGCATTTGTAGCGATTAAGGTTTGACAAGTGACATATAAACATTTTCCCCAAAAATCAAAATGAACTGTGTACACATCAGTGATCAGTCAACTAATTGTTTGTCAAAAATCAATCGAATTCTGTAACTGATGGATCTCTCCCTCCTTCCCCAGTTCCCCTCTTCCTTCAAAAAAAACTAACCCACCCAAAACCCACCGCGGTGCAGACCCCTCCCAGAATAATCAAAATGGACTGTTAACCTTAGACATAATTAAGCCACGCAACAATTAGTTAGCACAAAAGGTTAACAAAATATAAACATCCCCAAAAAATTGGGTGAGACATAACCGTTCGCGGAAGAATCTACATCGAATAATTTCTACACAACCAAACGATTCGAGCTGATGGGAAGCGATCCGCACCTCAGACTCTCGATGGTTTTGCACACGAACTTGAGGAGACGGTGTTATTTCGCTTTCTATAAAAGCAGGGCTTAATGCCTTCTTGAGCACATGCAAATAAAGCACATTATGAAACAGACCAAAGGTTCAAAAATCTTACCCGTCTGCAACACCACGTTGTACCCATGGTCGGACCATCCATGTCGACGGCCGCGGCGTACATGGCGATGGTATAGGTTCTGAGGTCGAGCTGTGGTCGTCCGATCTATAAATGCTCGAAGGACTACAACTGAAAAAGGAGCGAGCATCTGGAGAGGACGGAACTATGCCATACCTGGTGGTATGCGTTGCATAGGGTGTGGTACGTCACGCACAGTACCGTGGGGCCCTAGGCGTATGGCTGGGTCTCCTCCACCTCTATCTCTGCCAACTCTCGTGCATAGCGAATCATGTGCTTGTCGAAGCTATCGCCATGGGACCCGCGGAATATGACCTACCCAAATAACCACAAGTAGGGCTTGAAGTGCCTCCTCATTGTGTAGTGAGGTGCGTCCTGTGCCATATACTATGGCTGCAAGAAGACATGGACTTATTACTAAGTTGAACGAAACAATTGAAGCGGAAACACAAGAGTTATAAATACTTAAATAGAATAGGTAGAGCCAATTTAGTGTTGGCCTGAGTGTACTACTGAACTCCTTGTACTCGAAGTCAGGAGGCAGCACCCCATGGAACCTTGCGAGGATGTCTATGCACCACGTTGGCACGACGTTGTACGTCGCCAGAGGGAAGCCCACACACGGCAAACTGGTCAGGAAGCCCACGTCCTAAAGCATAGGTGCCATCTCCCTGCATAGAAGGTGGAACGTGTGCGTCTCTAACCTCTAATGATCAACCAGCGTCGTCAGGAGGCACTGGTCGTACGAAAACCGCCTCGACGTACGACCACCACCCTCAATGTCCTAATCGTCCCCCCACGTCGCCTTCACCATCCTTGCTAGCGGAAGCAGGCTTGCCACTCTCAACCTGCGTTGAAAGGATTAACAACATACGTGAGTCTACCCCCACAAGTCGTACTGAAATTGAGTACACGGATGTCACAATTACACGTGCCTAAGAACCCAACATAGGTCAATCCTCCATGCCCTCATGGGCTTGTGCAGCCGTAACATGCCAAGCTCGATGGGTGCTTCACCAAGCTATGGGGAACGGTACTAAGGCGGCTACAGTTGGCCCGAGCGTACTACTGAACTCCCTGTACCCGACGTCGGGAGGTAGCACCCCCTGGAACCTCGAGAGGATGTCTATGCACCACGTTGCGCGCGACGTTGTACGTCGCCAAAGGGAAGCCCGCGTACAGCAAACCGGTCAGGAAGCCCACGTCCTGAAGCATAGGTGCCATCTTTCTGCACGGAAGGTGGAGCGTGTGCGTCTCCAGCCTCTAACGATCAACCAACGTCATTAAGAGGCACTGGTCGTACGAAAACCGCCTCGACGTACGAACACCACCCTCAGTGTCCTAATCGTCTCCCCCCCCCACATCACCTCCACCATCCTTGCTAGCGAAAGCAGGCTTGCCACTCTCAACCTACGTCGAAAGGATTAACAACATACGTGAGTCTACCCCCATAAGTTGTACTGAAATTGAGTACACGGATATCACAATTACACGTACCTAAGAACCCAACGCAGGTCAACCCTCCATGCCCTCATGGGCGTGTGCAACCATAACGTGCCAAGCTCGATGGATGCTTCACCAAGCTAGGGGGAACGATACTAAGGTGGCTACGGTGACCCGTGTCAACGACTGGGTCAAGCAACTCGTAGAGCCACTACGCAACGTCTCCTACGGCTGCACCACCACCACCACAACAACAACAAAGCCTTTAGTTCCTAAGAAGTTGGGTTAGGCTAGGAATGAAACATCCTCAAAGTCAAAGAAACGAGAGCCCTGTAAATAAAATAAAATAAAATAATAATGATAAAAACCTACAAAGCTAAAACTCTAAGCTATACATCCTACCATATAAGCTGAGAGCCTAAAACACTGCCCCTAAACCTTCTTATGGTTCCGGTCCGTGGATCTCTAACTTCCATGTGCTCCTATCCAAAGCTAATTCTTTAGCTACATTCCAATCCTTCAAATCTGTTTTAACTGTTTCCTCCCACGTTAGTCTTGGTCGACTTCTGCCTCTTCTTACGTTTTCAGTACGTCTTAAAATTTCATTACGTATCGGTGCCTCAGAACAACTCCGTTAGAGATGTCCAAACCATCTCAAGCGATGTTTGACAAGATTCTCTTTAATTGGTGCTACCTCTACCCTATCACATATATCCTCATTGCATATTCGATCTTGCCTTGTGTGGCCACATATCCACTGCAGTATCCTTATCTCGCTATACTCATCTTCTGTATATGTTGTCTTTTAGTCGCCGGGTATTCTGCTCCATATAGCATCGCAAGTCTGATCGCCGTCTTATAGAACTTACCCTTTAACTTTTGAGGGACTTTTTTGTCACACAGGACACCCGATGCTTGGCGTCATTTCACCCATTCCGCTCTAATCCTGTGGCTCACGTCTTCATTAATCTCTTCGTCTCACTATAGCATTGATCCTTAATATTGAAACGTGTCCTTCCTAGGTACCACTTGTTCGTCCAGCCTAACATCTCCATCATCTGCCCCAGCCTCGGCACCGTAGCGTCTCCTACAACTGCTATACCTGAAAATTCAATGCTTGCGTTATTAATAATACGAAACATAAGCAAAAAGTAATAAGGAACGACATATCTAATTAATTCAATTATTGCACAAAAAATTATATACGGTTAGCGACATATTCGGAACTGATCTATACACAACTAAAATTATGTGCTATACGACACTACACCACATAGCTTTACATTCTAATTAATTCAATTATTGCACCATAAAAATTATACACGATAAGAGACATATCCAGAACCGATTGACACACAACTAAAATTATGTGCTACACGATACTACACCACATAGCAATATATTCCATGTAGAACTATCTAATTAATTCAATTATTACACCAAAAAAATTCTGCACAATTAGCGACATATCGGAACTGATCTACACACAACTAAAGTTATGTGCTACACGACACGACACGACACGACACCACATAACAATACATTCCATGTAGAACAATCTAATTCATTCAATTATTGCACCACAAAAAAATTCTACATGGTTAACGACATATCCAATACTAAATTGCAAGATAGAACATTACATAACAATACATAAACAACTTTCTAAACCATTTACGTACTGTACCATAAAATAAATAATATATATATGATAAACTAAACTATACACATCTAAAATGACGTACTACAACAAACTACACAACATATCAATACATATACAATTATCTAATCCATTCAATTCTATGTCGCTAGTTTTGAATTTTGATACAAAGTTGCAAGAACGTTTACCTGTAAGGTGGGTGACCGGATCTACTTCTCCCTCTTCTCCTCCTCCACTACAAACCAGCAGCGCTTCGCTAGGTCACTCCTCCCCTCTCCTCCCTATTCCCTCCCTCTTTCTTTTTCTCCGAAAAAGTGACTTTCGGTGATTTTTTGGGGTTTTATAGGATTTCTCATGTCGCCATTTGAAATGACGATAGGATGGTGCAAGTTCTGTCACCATTGCAAATGGTGATTGGAGGCCAATTGCCATTTGAAACGATGACATGAGAGTGATCCGGCGATAGGGCAGTAAATACCTATTAAGTGGGCGACATTAGCCTATTTTTGTAAAAAAAAAATTGACTATTTATTTTTATAATTCTTTATTAAAATAATATTATTTAAAAATCATTGCATTAACATTCCCCTTCTTTCGCCAGGCAAACGTTTCCCCTTCTTACCGTACCCGCGAGAGCAAAACAAAGTTCTGAAGGTGAAACAGTATCAAGCAATCGATCATTCTCCCTTGCTATCTTTGTACTTTGATCAACCTCTATGAAAAACCCAAATTAACAGGGTTTCTCATCGCACTATTAGCACTTACACCAACCATCACTATCAAGAACAAAAAAACGAAAGAACAAATCTCGTAACCAAACAATGTGGTTTTGTGTGGCTTGTGCCACACCCCTCTACGATCTAGCTTAATTATTTACAAATCTTTCCCTTTGCTTCTTTCTGATTCTCCTATCTGGCCCTCCTGACCATCAATCCTACGCCCCTCTCTCCTTGATGTAGCTCGGTGTCCTCCGGTGTCGCTGCAGAGCGGTGGTGTACGGCCCGACGGCGCCATCCCTTTGTAGTACGATGTCGGCGTGGATCGCCGAGTTGGGGTACTTCTGCCGGTGCCGGTCCTGGTGGCTCTGGTGCTTCTCCTCCACCGTTGTCTCAATCCTCATGTCAACCTTCGTCTCGCCATCGACCAGCTTGCCTTTGCTCTCATTGTCCTTGCTGTCTTCCACTATGACAGTGAACACGAACGGGCCCAACTGGAGGTAGTCGTCCATGTCCAGTATGGGCTCCAGGGTCTTGACCACCTCTCTCATGGTGGGCCTGGACTTTGGGTTCTGGCTCAGGCACTTGTACGCCACCAGCGCGGCCTCTTGGGCCCCCTGGCTCGAAAACTGGCACTCCAGGGCCGGGTCCATGACCCGGTACAGCCTGTCAGGCTTCTTGAGATAGGGTCTGGCCCAGTCCACCAAACTTTGCTCCCTCGGACGTCGAGCCCGGTCGACAGACCGTCGACCAGACAACAGCTCTAGAAGCACAACTCCAAAGCTGTACACATCACTTTTAGCGGTCAGATGTCCCGTCATGATGTACTCCGGTGCAGCGTACCCGTGGGTCCCCATGACACGTGTCGTAACATGGGTTGCGTCGCCCTGCGGCCCATCCTTGGCGAGCCCAAAGTCTGACAGCTTGGTGTTGTAGTCCTGAAATCAAGTATCAGATTGGGTTAGGCAAAAGATCACAGGTGACAATTACAGTGAGATATATGCGAATGACTTGCAAGACGACGTTTCTCTCAGTATCAGGTTATCAGGCTAGTGCTATGATGCGAATGACTTGCAAGACGACGTTTCTCTCAGTATCAGGTTATCAGGCTAGTGCTATGATATACTGAGATAATGATGCAGTACGGACGGACAGGTACAAATTTTTCGATTAGGCATTTAGCCATCTAGGTAGACCGCACGAGCTGGGTTTCCTGAGAGTTGGGCATCCTGGAACCTTCCAAGTTGAAATCATGTCAGAACTGGCTTTGTAACGAACCCAGCCAACGATTTTGAAACACCCGGCAGACTTTGACATTCATCGTTCTCCTATCGACTATTAGTGGTCAAAGCTCGGAAAAGTAGTTTTTTATCCAATTTTCAGAATTGGAAAACAAGAAATTCAGAATGTATTTTTGCGCTGGCTGAATGGTTTTCAACCACTCGGCTGGTGTTGTCATCTTCCTTTCTGCGTCAGAAATGACAATTTTTTCCCCTACCATCTGAAACTACCGCTACACTTCAGTGAAAGCGACGAAAAGAAGGAATGGAATTAAGCACGGGTTGGTCGGGTCGCTCACCGAGTCGAGCAAGATGTTGGACGCCTTGAAGTCGCGGTAGATCACCGGCGTGTCGGCGTCGTGGAGGAAGGCGAGGCCCCTCGCCGCGCCGACGGCGATCTTTATCCTCGTTATCCATGGCAGGGAGCCATCGAGACCTGCACGTAATTGACAGGATGGTTCAGGTCAGCTTCCCCAAGTCTTTGCAAGATTTTTCCAAGCACAAAAACTTCGATGATTGGGCTAACTATTGTGTTTAACATAACCACTAAAGTGAACACCAAATTACACAGTACTAATTAACGATTGAGACGGGCGAAAATGAACAGTAATAGTTTTGTGCTCACTTTTGAACAGGTGCTTCTCCAGGCTCCCATTGCTCATGTACTCGTACACCAGCATCCGGTGCTCGTCCTCGTAGCAGTACCCGATCAGTTTCACGAGATTCTTGTGCCTCAGTTGCCCAAGGAAGAACACCTCGGCCTGCAGATTTGAAGATCACAAACTTTAATTAGCACACTGCTCGATCGAGATCACGATGTTTCAGTTCAGGAATCCATGCGACAATGGCGGAATGCGCTCTTACCAGCCACTCCCTGTGGCCCTGCGTGCCGCTGTCGAGGTCCAGGTACTTGATGGCCACCGCCTGCGCGTCCAGGCCCGGCCGGAGCCCGGCGTCGACGCGGCCCTTGTACACCGGCCCGAACCCGCCGCAGCCGAGGTAGTTGGCGCGGGAGAAGCCGCCGGTGACGGCCCTCAGCTCGGCGTAGGTGAAGGCGTGCAGGTTGGACCCGGACAGTGTCACCGACAGGTCCTCCGGCGTGAGCGTGCCCGTCGAGCTCAGGCTCGACAGGGACACCCTCGACGCCGACGACAGCAGCCTCCGATCTCCTCTCCTCCGCCTCAGCGTCGACGACGACGCCCCGTCTTCGTCTCCGGCCACCATACCGCCGCCGCCCACACAGCAGAGCAGAGACCTCCACGACTGTACCGCAGCCATCACCACCAGCTCCAAGAGCGATCGCGCAACGCAAGAATGCAAGAACCAAGAACCAAACAACAATTGCTTCAAGGACAAACAACAATTGCTTCAAGGACAAATGAACCAAACAACAATTGCTTCAAGGACAAATGCGCTTGCTTGATTGCTTGGTTGAGGCTAAGAATTGTGTTGTGACTCGAGAGGAGATGGAGAGAGTAGAGGAAACATCTGCGGCGGACGGGGTATATAATGGCGGGCTGGTGCCGGTCATCACTCCAACCGGGCGTCCTAACGGAACGGTGCCTTGACCCTGTTGTGGGGCACAAAACCACGGCGATACGATGTGCGCGAGGGCTGCAAAAAAACGGTGTCAAAACTGAATAAAAAGCAGTCTCAAAAGGAGGGAGTGGTTGGGCACTCGAACTTGGTATTCAGACCTCCCTCCTCTCTTGGCTTTTGGACCTGACAAATGATGTTCTAAAAAAACCCTGACGAATGGTAAAATCTGCGGCCGCTCGCGCCTCGCCTCTTACCGCTGGTTTTGGGACTGATTCCACCCGAGAGCCTTACACTCAGTTCAATATAAATTATTATTATTTTATCTAATAATTCAAATTAGTTATGATTTAACTATACTACAACTGACCGTATGTGTAGTAAAATCCTGATATGTGTAAAGTTAAAATCCTGATATGTGTAAAGTTATAAAAGAAATGTATGGCACAAGAGTGATTTTGGCTGCAAAGATATACAGTAGAGGCCTCTCTTACTGTTCCTCATAAAAAAAATGGTAGCAAGGACGTGGGAGATTAGGTTTAGGAGAAATATCGTTAATATCCTTAGAAAAATAATTAGATTTACAATGAAAAGTCTAAAATATCAGATATGATTTATGAGTTGGAAGATTCGGTGCGTACATCACATTTTCCTCTGCTTTACGTGACGCTGACAAGAGTATGCAAGTATGTAACAAGGTGGAGATTTATATTGGGGGAAAACTGAGGTTGCTTATAAAGAAATCACGTATGTTCCATGTTGGTATTAACTGTGATTATAGCAAATTAAGGAATGACAAGTGCTCAGATCATGTGAAAAAATTATAGAAGTATTTTGTCAGGTTACTTCTTGTAGGTGTTTCTCGGTTAGGGAATGGTCAAAGTGCTAAAACCAAGGTTATTTTTGGCAGGATAGGTGATAGAAGCTAGATGTAAATGCGGCGATGCCATGAGTGAGCTCTATCTAGTTGCTACCTGAAGCCGGTAGAGCAGCAGCAAAAGGAATCTGATTCCTGCAAATCTTCCCACAGCAAAGCAATACAACGTTCTGGTGTGCTTCATATTCTACTTTGTTTGCATGATCCTTCCATCCTTCCATGAAAGGGCGCACATGTGAGAGAAAAATAATGTTCTGCGAGGCAGACAGACAGGCTGCACGCTCTGATCAAGTTCTGAACCACCCCACAGCCACAACCTTCGCTGGAATTTACAGGTCAAGGAGATGGGAACATCTTGTCTCGTGCTGCAGAGGCACTCAAATTATGATGGTTTAGGAGGCCTCACACGTTCGCCAATTAAGAGTGTTCTGGGGGCTTTGATTACTCTAGTCCAGTTCGTGCCATCCTGTTCTTGCGATAGCTTCTGCTGCGAGGGAAAATACCAAGAAAAGAATGCGAAGCAGCAGGGAGCAGAGCTTGTTCTTTGGGGACAAGAAGCAGCAGTGGTGAATGAAACATTCCGACGTGCAGTTCATTCTCTTTCTGTTTGTCTCGCTAGGCATGCATGACCAATCCATCAGTGTTGAAAGTTCTACTGTGATGAACAGTTCAGCTCTTTTACTTTTTTTTCCCTGAGCAGTATATACCGCATCAAATTTTCTTCTTTTTTTGACGTGGTTTTCAAAAAAGAAAACTTTTCTTTTCTGACGGAAGCAATACCGTAGTATCACGTGTGATTTTTTTTAGACATGTATCACATGTGAATTGAAAACCTAAGATGCCTCCCGGTACTTTTCAGTGGCAACCAATGCGATAACCATAGATTTTTCCTTGCTGTTTTGAAAGAGAAAATCTGTAATACCGTAATACTCCGTAGTCACTGCAAGTGGGCCCCCGAATCCCATCTCGTGCGTTCGCGCCAGCTGTCAGTGTTGGCAGGCACCGGAATTGTCCGTCATCAACTGATCGATCTACATACGCAGATATACTCCTCCGTTCTTTTTTATTTGACACAGTTGATTTTTCACGGTCTTCGAGATATAATTTTGACAATAATTTTTTATAACTTTTATATTAAAATGTACTAATAAAATTATAATATTATGAAAGTATTTTCAACAATAATTCTAATGATATAATTTTTATATAGCCAATCTAGATAGTTTTAAATTTATTAGCGGTTAAACTTTAAAAAAATGATCGTAAAAAATCAACCGTGTCAAGTAAAAAAGAACGGAAGGAGTACTCATCTTCTTCACGTGGAAAAAAACCGTTCAAAAGGAGTAAATAAAGCAGCTACAAGAGTGGAATTCAAAATGCTCCGAGGCGACCAGCAGCTAGGGCTGGAAAAAAAGCTCGTTAGTGAGGCTCGTTGGCTCGATTCAAAATTGCTTCAATTAGACTTGTTATTTCATTGAACATTAAATGAGTCAATTTTAAATAAAATTGGATTTCACTCAGGCTCGGCTCGGCTCGTTAGCTCGGTTCTAAAAATACTTTCAAACTATAAATAAAATGATATTAAATCAATCTGTGGTAATTTCGAGAAAAGCTCGGTAAAACGACTAATGGGCTCGATTTCCACCCCTACCGGCAGCCGTCCGGCCGTCCGGCGGGGCGTATCCTGCGCCCTGCACGCACGATTCGCTGTCACCTGCGACGATGGATTGATGCGTGGGGGCGGCCGGGCAGGCAGACCGCGCGTGGGCAGATTCATTGGAACATCGATCGGTTTGGGACTCGAGAGCGCGCGCCGTTCCGATCCCGACGCCCGAGCGGCGCACGCTGGTCGCTCGATGGATCGCGGAAAAACGTACCGAAACGGGGACAGGCGGCCGTGCCCGTGGTGACCGCGACCGTTTTCCCTCTAGGCAAGGCCCTCGCGGTCGTTGGGTAGGAGATGACCGAGAGCCCGAGTCCCCCAGATGTGCACGGTTAATGGCGTCAAGGATCCAAAAGCGAGGGGGAAATTCTGGGGCGGCCGTGTGGCCGTGGCTGTATGATTGGGGTGGCGCCCAGCCAGTTGACTGCTGCGGCGGAGGCGTGGAGCTTATGATATCTGCGTCGGGCTTTTTCGGAAGGAAGGTGCACATCACACAGTAACACACGTGGATCATGCATGCTTACTGCTTACCGTGCATTTGTCCATTAATTTGTGATGACCGAGAAGGTTTACCGCCAACAACTACTAGCTCCAGGTGCCAGCCGTGCCAACGACTCCGAGTTTTCGACTCATTTAGTATGTTTTTAAAATAAAATAGCAAAAATAGTATCACACTAATAAAATAGTAAAAATAACACTCTTACCGTGCAAAAAACGTCGTGATGGCACATCACGACCTCCTAGCCGGCGGCAGACGATTTGCTGCGCACCCAAACAGCTGCATGTCACTTGCTGCTAACCCAGTTTGCGGCAGGTCGCCTAGGTTAGTGCGTAGGCGACATACTGCAGACTGGGTTAGCGGCAGGTGGCCTATTGCGGTGCGGCAGGCCCTCTGTTGCGACGTTCCGCACAACAGATGTGTCATTATTGCCATTACGTTATTTAGAAGCTATTTTAGCTATTTTGTTTCAAAACAAGGCTAAATAAGCCGAGTCACGCATCGTGTTTTGACCTTAGTGGTTTTTTTTTTTTTGTTATTTGACCGAAGTGCGCGTGATTGTTTCTTGAAGTCAATTTGCACGCGGTGTTTTTTTTTTCACCTTACGGCTTCACATCTTTTTAACTTTTGGCCGTTGGTGTAAAAGCGATGGGGCCTAGTATTTGGCAATAATAACGGTGGAGCTTAGATTTCTCGTTTGTTAGAGCATGTACAATGGGCTTATGTCAGCCGTCTATAGCATCTGCCACATAGGATTTTTGTTGACATGGATGAAAGAGAATGAAGAGAGAGAATATTGGGGCCTGTAGCACCAAAACCAAGAAAACATTAAAGATTGTGTGTTGTCTACAATCCTATATATCATCACAACCCATTGTATGAGTTTGTCTTTAGTCTTTGTCTATAGGTGACATGGATAGTTACTATTTCTCGTCATATCATTGTACATGCCCTTACGCTACCCGTCGCCATCGCTACAATTCGGCAGAGGATGTTTTGTTGCTTGCAATTTGGATGATCGACTTTTGGAATTGGTGTGGATGTCAGTTTGAAGATACGCGTGTTTTGAGTGAAGTTATTATCATTGTGCGGTCTCAAATTCATGTTTTCCATCTAAATGTTTCTGTAGGCCCTACCCAGTGTGATACTTAGGTTGCTCCCAATGGGCAGTATTTTAGTGCAGTTTCTTAGTGTATGAGGAGTGCTAGGATACTATCTTCCCAATGCATGGTTTCTTATGGTGTAGTATCTTAGTTCCGTTTAATTAATTAGATGTAGAATTTCAAAAAGATGGTGTGTACAATATGGAAATGAGTTAATTTTCTTGTCTATGACTTCGAGCTAGAGCAGTCTTTTATTTAAATACTGCAACAATCTCTCACCTCATTTATTCTACTGCCATCTCAGCACTTTGCCTATATGGTACTCTTAAGATACTGGCGAGTGGAGCACTGGGAGCAGCCTTATGCCGACAATGGTAAACTGGTCATCTTTAACAAGTGGAGGAAGAATTTTTTTGAATAATCTTTTTTTATTCAAAATTACAAAATTATACCTGCATTTTTTTTTTTGCGAAAATAGCCTCCTATCGCCGAATCGTTGGGCGACTGGCTTCAATCGCCCAACGGCCAAGCGACGTTAATGCGGTCGCCCAACCGTTGAGCGATACGTGCTATCGCCCAATGGTTAGGCGACAACAGCCTCCAGTCGCCAAACCGTTAGGCAACTGGATGGCTTATATAAAGCACGCACAACTTGGCTGAGCGATAAGAAGGACGCGGCGAGCGACATGAGAGAAGAAAGAAAGAAAGAGAGGAGAGGAGAGGGAAAAGAGAGGAAGAAGAGAGGAGGAGAGGGATCGGGCCGTTTCGAACTAGTTCCTTGAGGCTTCAATTTATTTCCATTCTAAAAAGACGTATATGTATCGTAGGAGTATTTTGGTTTGTTGCATCGTGCATGATGTTGTTCCTGATGCACGTAACCAAACCTTATGCGCCGTGTAATTCCCAGCTTCATTATAAAGTCTATTTTAATTCGCAACATCAAATCTCCTCGTCTTTTCGCATTCAATTCTTCTGTGTTATTTTCAGCTTTATTATAAAGGCATTAAGCAACATGTATCACTTATGGGGCAAGGCCTGACAATATTGTGCAGTTGTTTATGAAGGATACGTACGCTGAAGTGTTAAAAGTTATCAATCCACAAAAGATTTTCAATCCATATATTTATTTACGCTCAGTTAAAAGGATGATCTTATATATAGTTCATAGATAGGTTCTCTACTTTTAAGTTATTTACGTTCGACAGGGATTAACTTTCAAATATTTTTAAAAAGAATTGAATAATAAAAAACCAGGTCCTAGACTCCTGTCATCGAACCATTGGGTGACAGAATGCTGTCACCGACCGTTGGGCGACAGGATCCTTGTCGCCCAATGGTACAGTTACTATATTGGTGCCGCTTGGCTGTTGGGTGACTGGAGCCAGTCGCATAACGGTTCGGCGACAGGAGGCTACTTTCGCAAAAAAGAAAATCGTAGGAATAATTTTGTAATTTCTAATAAAAATAGATTATTAAAAAAAAATCAGTGGAGGAATATGTATGAATTTGGATCCACTGGAGAGAGGTACATTATATGAACAGTATTTTTGTGAGTGAACAGTGCTCAACCGTTGTATTATAGCAAAATAATGCAGCAACAACGGGAAAAGTAATGTAGCGAAACCGCTATAGCAAAAATACCGTAACACAATGATATTTTATCAAAAGATGGGAATAGTTTTTAATACTTATACACTATAGATTCCCGTATTGACTGTAGAGATCCCAGTCCCATGGGCATAATAAAGCCAGGTAATGCCTAAGTTCTGAAAAATTGAAAAATATCCGGACTGTATACCACTAGTATGTTCTCCGAGCTTTTCATCTCTTTTGAGTGTTGTCCCATCCTGATACAGTATATAGGACAGTCATTGTAGCTAGTCTCAAGATTGTACTGTTCAGTTTTACGGTAGAGGATAGCCGGTTTACAGTAGAGGATAGCCGGATTGCTCAAGAAATCATTACGTTATGGAGGCATCAGTACTTAGTTTGCTTAAGAAATCATTGCGACTGTGGAGGCATCTGCACTTAGTACTACTAGCACTTGCAATCACAATAACTGTTTGCCCCGACAAATATCTAACGCTATGATCCATGGGCCATGGCGCGTGTGTCTATCCTCCTTTTTAAGTCACCTAGGAAGAGGCGGCCAGTGGTACACGTCAATGCCCTGGTGGAAATTCCAACCTGTCCGGTCATCCCCGCACTGTACACGACGTTGCCAGCTCGGAAACCAAACTTCATTTGGGCTTCATGGCCGTGCGTGGAGATTCGTGCATTGACTAAGGAATGAGAAGGCATAATACGATAGAAGATTGGCTTTAGGAACGTTTCTTCATCTTGATTGGCTTTAGGAACGTTTCTTCATCTTTCTTTTTTGTTTGAATTCATAAGGGTAGTTGGATCGATGAACAATTCTGCTACATGGTTACAGATAAACTATGTGGAGACATAGACCTAGCTAATCCATGATGTCATACAATGCAAAAGCAAACATGGATTCACCATTGGTCTAGGCATGCTGTGGACTTCATGATTTGCCAATTCTCACACATTTGCTTGTTGAACTTCGAAGAATAAATTAGTTATGGCAATCAGAACTCGTGTTTGAAGAGCTAGCTCAAACATTTCACAGAGAGCGGAAATTCGCCCTGTTTTGTTTGATACTGAGGAACTTAGGCTTTGTTTTATTCTTGGCATAGAGGAACTTAGCAGGAGATTATTTTAGAAGCCCAGCTTTGTTTTGCTCGTAAGGATGCTAATTACATAGCCCACTTGCGTGTGAAAAAACGTTATAAGGTGTCATACTGCTAGGCTAGGAGAAGAGCACAAGAGACGCTAGGAGTTCTCCACATGATGCTTATATCAGTCGTGTGTCACACAAGCTTGGCCTAATGGTAACTCAGCCAATTTAGTGAGAGCTGCTTAGAGAACAAAACGTGCAAGATCTCACAGAGTTGCCCTTTTGGAGAAGAAATTTGTACAGCATTTGATGGTGACACCGAAATTAAATCTAGGACGCTTGTGGCAGAGAGAAATTCCCCATTTGAAGCAGTATAAGTAGTGCATACAGTGATAATTATTCTGTCATTTGAGACTTTGAGCACTTTCATAATCACCTTAGAGATTTATCATTGTATTATTGCTTTGCAAAATCCAGGACTAGGATGCTTGTGGCAGAGAAGTGTTCCCATTTGCCCATTCGGGGCACGTCTTTTAGTATACACACAGTGATACTTATACTGTCATTGAGTATTTTTCATAATCAAGATTTATCATTGTATTATGGGCTAAAGTCCACTCATATATAATGCTTAAATACAAGAACAGAGACAAATAGGACATATTCGCATCATGCTTTCATAACATTCCTGTCACTCTTACCTTATCAATCAAACAAACGAGAATATGGAGCTGAGGCAATCCAAGTCCAAATTATTTTATTTTTATTCCTAGGTTTTAGGTCTTTGAACTTTCAACGGTGATACGTACTAGATACCTCTAAATTAGGTCGTCGATGACATGTTAATCAATCTACCAATATCATCCAGAAGCTATTTGAGTGATCAATGATCAGTCATGCTCAGGATTTATCGGTCTATGAAAAGTATCCTGGGAGACCATGCAATACGCAATTACGCAATATTTTGCAAATTACCCATTATTTACTAGATGTGTTAGATATATATAGTGATAATTAGACCAAATACTTCATATTGTGATTTTTCTTAATTATTTTGTAATTTGTCTAAATTATTGAGATGTTGTCTCTGATACGAACAATTTGTACTGCGATTTTTGCTATTGTGGACCTTTACTTTTACCATTAAACATATTTTGCTAATTCCGCACACCTATCATGAAAATCCTGCGTTCGTCACCGGGACGAAGACACAAATCTGAAATCAATATGACAAGTAAGACAATGTGAAACTCCAGACCCAGCTATAAAAAAAAATTTGAAAGAAAAAAAGAAGTTTTTTCAAACTCAGTTATGGACAATTCTCATTGATTTTGGCTGTTTCTTTTTTTACATTCGGCCACACGAACAATTCATTGAGCTAAATTGGACCTCTGGAAAACCAAAGGAATGACGTATCTGTTTCAGTGTTTTTGTAATCTGGATAGGACAGTTTGGTCACCAACTTCATGCCCTAAAAAAATATGGCTACCTAGACCAATTAGTACGAAACAAAAGTGCACATCTTCAATTAAAAGTTTAAATCTACAACCTTGCCGAAATAGTCAGACCAAATTGCCAAAGAAAAATAGCGTTTTATTTTAGTTTCATCATATCTTGCTCGCTTTGCATGTGCCGCGGTTTGTTTGGAGCATAAGTGGCCGTGGTTTTATGTGAGACGTGCGCTGTTGAGAGGTGAGCAGGTGACACCACGCTGGTGTCATACTAATACCAGACTTGTTTGTTTGGATGCAGGTAACACCTGTCTCTTGCTTACTTATTTTGTAATCCGGTTTGAAGTTGGAGGCGGAAATGAACTAGGTAGGCGAATTACGTGTAATTTATAGCTGCTGGTCTTGACAATTTGCTAGCTTCAGATAACATCTCAATAGAAGATTTTTTTTTTCTTTTTTCTTTTTGAAAAATCAACGCGAGAGCCAGAGCCATACAAGTATATGTCATGAATACACATGTGTAGATAGGTGCCTGTAAATGGGTTTGCAAATCTCTCGTGATGTTATACTGATAGAAAATTTGCCCTCCACAAGACCACAACACAACGCATCTGCACTTGAAGATGAAAAGTGCAATCAAATCCCGTAAATTCAGATGAGTTTCAAGGCGAACAACTACAACACCTAACTCACCCGTGGTCGAGTTCTCAGGCAGTCTACTGTAGATAGTACTGTAGCTGAGGTATTGTAGATGGTATTGTAACTGTATATTGTTGCTGATTTCACCAATTGAAGTCGAAGAAGATAAACACTTCTTTAATATATATATATATATAGATAGTACTGTAGCTGAGGTATTGTAGATGGTATTGTAACTGTATATTGTTGCTGATTTCACCAATTGAAGTCGAAGAAGATAAACACATCTTTAATATATATATAAAAAAACAGCGGCCGGCCAATTCAATCATTTTGGCCAACATGGCAGCGCACGGGCAGCTAACTGCTCGTGGACAGCATCGCTACGAACGGTTTGGTCGCAGATTCGCGGCAGTTGCACGCACGGAAAATTGGAAGTAATAGCAAACTGCTCCGCTGCATGGCGCTGCTGGATTTGGAACAAACGTGCATGCAGTTTCCCGGTCAGATGGAACGACCAGTACGCGTGGTGCGCGAGAATAATCAGTTCAGGGGTAACAATTGTCAGACAAAACCAGATGGGTTTGTCTCCTCTGCTGTTAGTAGAATTGAATAATCTACTTGGATGTGAGCTGTTGTGCTTATACTAGTATGATCTAATGATGTCTTGACGGCAATTATTATTGTAGTACAAATTCAACAAGACAAGCTGAAGGAAGCTGATCTAATCAGTAAACAAGGACAACAGAACAGTAGGGAACAAGCAGCCCAGCTGAGAAGTGCAAGACTTACGGTGGTGAACCTAAACGACGACTAGAGGAGATAAATAGCAGCTCTTGTAGGGCTTAAAACTTAGGCTAAACATGATCTTAATACATGAACCCTAGTCTCATTCTTGAACACCTACAAAACTTAGAGCGGAAGCTTGAGTGTCACATACCCGAACCAGATGACGCCATTAGAGAGTGGATCTGTTGGTGTAGCGGCCGGGAGGTGAAAAGGCGTCGGTGGACGTAGTGGTGGTCGATGCAGAGTCGTCGGTCGCCGTAGAGGTGGTCGTGGACGAGGCCGGCGGCGTTCGGTCTTCGTTCACCTTAGCGCCCTTAGTAGATCGGGTTTGTGCGGGGTTTAGTAGCCGAAGAACAACCGTAGTTCATAGCCTGCCGAGCCCCTCCTTTTCATATGGCGTTAGGTGACCGGGACCCGAACCAAACTGACGTTGGATAGCGTCTCTGATCAAAACGCGAAGTGGGGTGTCATCCCGGAAACTTCGGAGTTCGTTAGCGAGATCAATCCCAACATTCTCCCTTTGATCGTAAGGCTAACATCATAAGCCCATTCTCAATAAAATGGCATACCAAGATAATGCGTCGACGGCCAATGAAGTGTCATACAACCTCAGTACCTATAGTATACTATCTTATCTTGAAATGGATATTCATTATACTTAATGGGAGCTGGTTTGCTTTAAGGTCCTTTTATCCAGAATCAGAGGCTTTCCAATAAACCCATGCCGCAACATGATCACGAAAGATATTGGGTGGTAAGCCTTTAGTAAGCGGATCGCAAGCATTGACTTAGTACTAATATGCTTGATGCTAATGGTTTGATCTGAATTCTATCTTTCACAACATGATACTTAATGTCAATGTGTTTGGCAGCACCACTTGACTTGTTGTTACTTGTATAAAAGATGCGGGTTCGTTATCGCGATATAAGGTGAGTGGTTTCAAATCTGTCTACCACTCTAAGTCTCGGATAAAATTCTTAAGCCATACAACTGCCGGTGGCCTCATAACATGCCACAAACTCAGCTTGCATCGTTGAAGATGCCGTAGGGTTTGTTTGGAGCTTTCCACGAGATAGCTCACGGCGAGTGTGAAGATATAACTGGCGTGGATTTCTTAGTATCAACACATCCCGCAAAATCGAATCGAGTAACCAACAACTTCAAGGTTATCGAATTCTTATATGTGAGCATGAAGTGCTTAGTAGCTTGCATATAGCGCAAGACTTTCTTAACGACCTTCCGTGGTCGGTCTGGATTTGTGATATCGCCAAGCGGTTACAAAAGCTAAATCGAGGTGCGTGCATACTTGAGCATACATAATGCTTCCGCAATTGAAGCATAAGGAACCGACTTCATCGATCGGTTTCATATTGGTTCCTTGGACATTGAAATGTCCCAAACTTATCGCCCTTAACAATAGGAGCGAGTGAGCGAGCACTTATGCATATTGTATTTCTTGATACTCGTCAGCGTATGCTTTACGAGATAAATCTAATATTCCTTTGGACCTATCTCGGTGAATCTCAATGCCAAGAACGTAGAGGCATCACCAAGATCCTTCATATCAAAGTTAGATGAAAGAAATCTCTTGGTCTCAAACAGCATATCCTTATCACTGTTGGCCAATAAGATATCATCCACATAAAGCACTAAGATGGTGAATTTACTCCCCTTGAACTTAACATATATGCAATTATCAACTTCATTTTCCTTAAAACCAAAATTCCTTATTATCTTATCGAATTTGAGGTACCACTGCCTCGACGCTTGTTTCAAGCCATAAATTGATTTCTTAAGTCGACATCCCATATGCTCCTTGCCTTCCACGACAAAACCTTCGGTTGAGCCATGTAAACATTTTCTTGCAAGTCGCCATTAAGAAATGCCGTTTAACATCCATCGATGCACTCTAAATCATAATGAGCTACAAGTGCCATAACTATTCTGAATGAATCTTTAGTTGAGACAGGAGAAAAGATGTCATTATAGTCAATCCCCTCTCTTTGTGAGAAGCCTTTTGCTACAAGCCTTGCTTTGAACCTTTCGATATTTTCCTTAGAGTCATGCTTGGTTTTGTAGACCCATTTACAGCCTACTGTTCTCTCTTTGTGAGAAGCCTTTTGCTACAAGCCTTGCTTTGAACCTTTCGATATTTCCCTTAGAGTCATGTTTGGTTTTGTAGACCCATTTGACCCTCTGTTTTGACTCAGTCAGAATTTCTCCTAGGTCCCACACATCATTAGTGCTCATAGACTTTAGTTCATCCTTCATGGCATCAAGCCACTTAGGAGAATGTTCACTCATCATGGCCTCCTTATAAGAGGTGGGATCATCTACCTTCCCTATATCATTAATATCCTCATTCATATATACAACATAATCATTTGGGATGGCGGATCTTCTCTCCATTGTGATCTTCTAATAGGTTCATTAGCTATTACAGGATGCTGAGGCTCATCATTAGGTGCAACATTAGGAATTTCGAGACCTCAACGATGGGTGCAACAACAGTATTTTCTACTGGAGGTGCAACCATCTGAGGCATAGGAATAAAGGTCTCTAGGATAAGCGGTGAAGGAACGTAAACCCGCTTCTCCTCAAGATCTATTTTCCTGGGCTCCAGCTCCTCATTATTCTCTAAGAACACAGCGTGCCTTGTTTCTACAAACTTAGTTGTCCTATCAGGACAGTAAAAACGATACCCTTTGGATATTTCAGGATATCCAATAAAATGACAACTTATTGTTTTAGGATCTAATTTCCCAATATGTGGATTAAATATCTTAGCTTCAGCACGACAACCCCACACTCGTAAATATTTCATACTCGGTTTCCTCCCAGTCCATAATTCATAAGGTGTCTTAGGTACTGATTTACTGGGAACCCGATTAAGAATATGTGCATTGTCTTTAGTGCTTCCATCCACAAACTAATTGGTAAACTAGAGTGACTAAGCATGCTCAGTACCATATCCGTAAGTGTGCGGTTGCGTCTCTCGGCTACTCCATTCTCACTGAGGTTCACCGGCATAGAATCTTGGGCAACAATACCATTTTCTTGAAGAAACTTAGCGAAAGGGCGATAATTTGTCCATAAGAGGCATGTCTTCCATAATATTCTCCCCACGGTCCGATCTTACCACTTTAATTCTTAAGTTGTGCTGATTTTCAACTTCACCTTAAATATCTTAAATTTGTCAAGTGACTCAGATCGGTCTTTAATGGAAAGATATAACCATAACGGAGAAATCATCGTGAATGTTATAAAAGAATCAAAACCATCCACCGATGTCACGGAAAAGGACCACAAATATCGGTATGAATTAATTCTAAAAGTCTGTCTTTCATGAGTAGCTCCCTTCTTTATTTGTTTCACATATTTTCCTTTAATGCAATCAATGCGATTGGTGCAGTCGAGAAATCTAATGGGTGGAGAATCTCTTCCTTAATGAGACACTCCATTCTCCCCTTGAAATGTGGCCTAAGCAGCGATTGCCACAATTTGAAGAAGTCTCATATTCTTTTACCCTTAGCATCACACACATTCAAGGATACAGGAGATTCATTAAGGAAAGCATATAGAGTTTGTCTCGTCTAAAAGCAAGACCAATATCATTAGAATCAAGCGTAATAATACATTTATTATCACCAAAAGTACACTTAAAACCTTCATCGTCCAACAAAGCGAAATCAAATTCCTCCTAATAGAAGGAACATAAACTACATTATTGAGACGAAGTGAGAAGCCGTTGTCTAAGACCAATGTAATTGATCCTATTGATTCCACTTGGCTTCCTTTCCATCCGCGACTCTAAGGCTTCGCTCCCCCTTTCTTAGGGTTCTCGCGGTATGGAATCCCTGTAAAGAATTAGTAACGTGCACAGTTGCACCTGAGTCAATCCACCAGGAATTAATGGAAAAATTAGCATAAAGTGTTTCATCAACAAAAGTTATTATATCATTACCCTTCTTTGCGAGCCACTTTAGGAATCCGACACAGTCCTTCTGAAAGTGCTCGATTGCTTATGAAATGACATTCACCCCTTTAGGTGCTCGGCAGAGAGCCATATTAGGCTTAGGTGCAGTGTGCACTTTAGGCCCCGACTTATCAGCATTGGGGGAGAACGCCAACTTCTTCTTAGACTTGAAGTCCCCTTGGAACTTCCTTTTATTGGAGCTACCAACTTGAAGTGCAAGATCCCTCTTTTCCGTCCTAATTCTTTCCTCCTCTTGAACACACATAACGATTAAATCGCTCATGTTCCACTTTTCTTTCTGAGTATTATAATTGATCTTAAAAGCTGTATACTCAGAAGGGAGAGAGGTCATAATGAAATGGACTAGGAAACCATCAGAAATCTCCATGTCCATCCCCTTAAGTTTTCCACCATATCAGTCATCATCATTATGTGTTCTCTAATCTGCAGGAACCATCATACTTAGTTGTCAAGAGCCTCGAATCGATCTTGGCATAAACTTTTGTGGAGCCCTTAAATTTTTCTTCAAGCGATGCCGGATACTCAGTAGCTTTTTGAGAATCGGGATTGCTCTCGATCCCAAGCTGAAATGGAGGTCTTCATTATCATAAGTGATAGACGGTTGGACCGCTCCCATTTCTCAGCATTAGTTTCATAAACTTTCTTTTTGTCATCATAATTTTCTTCACCCTCGGAGGGAATGGGAGCTAACACCTTAAAGCATAATCGAGATCTAATACCCCAAGGACAACATGGATCCTCTCCTTCCGGGAGGAAAATTACTCCGTAAGTGTTCAATGTTGTCGATGGTGGCAGCGACATTTGATGCATTTATTGCTGAACACCAAAATACATGGCATAAATTAGAATTAACATAAGAATATGTTGTATGCAATTAATCCTACGTTGGTCTGATTAATAACACAAAAAAAACTATAGTTCTAATTCACATCACCGTTGGGCAGATAATGAAAAAGAACTAACTAATTAATATGGCTACATATAATTATAATCAACGTTGGTCAGAATATAATCATATGCATATACATAATGCCAAAAACATAAAATGTAAAAGTCTCTAATTAAAATATCTCGTTGGTTTAATTTTAATAAGAGATTAAGCATAATATTGGGCAATAATACATTATTCATGATATACCATAATTTTGGGCATCAAAACAATAATTAAATTAGTGCACAAAAGTGATTTAGACATAAGAAAATGCACTGAAATTAAACAAAAAAAATAGAAAAGACACTATTCAGCCCAAAACTCACGGTAGGCCCAAAACGCACGCGTGCTTCCGGACACGTCTTGCGACCCAGCGCGCGCGACGCGGCCCGCCGCGCCTCAGCGCACGGGAGGCACGAGCGCCGTCCGATCTAATCGGACGGCCGAAAATCGTTCGGCCCAACGCCTTCCCCGGCCCGCAAAACCGTGACCGCTGGATCTCATCGGACGGACGACAAGCGTCGCGGGCGAGATAAAACTCCCGAAAACCCTAACCCTAGCGTCATTCGCTCCTTCCTCTCCCCCGAAAAGCGGAGCAGCGGCGGCATCGCGCGTGCGGGAGCACGGAGCGACGGCTTGACGCCCGCGATGCCGCGACGCGCGCACGGCGGCGGCGCGGGGAGAGCATCGGCAGCGGCGGCGTCTGGCGGCGCGGGTTGCAGCCCTCGGCCGTGGCGTGCGTGCGGCGAGTTGCGCGCGCCATGCCGTCGAGTGGAGCCGCGATGGCACCGTAGCGAGAAGACCCGGCGATCTCCGATCTCAAAGGTAAGTTCACGCATCAATTCTTAGGGTTTCTATTTGGGATTTAAGGGTTCGGTGGGACGGATTTGGGGATTTCGTTAGGATTTTGTAGTGATTTCTTGAGTCCCTCCTTCTAAATGCTTGATTGAACCATAAAGCGATAGATCAGAGCCTCCAATCCTTATATCTAAAGCTTTAATCACTAGATCCGGTCATGAGAGCATCAAATCGGGCTAGTACAAGTTCGGTTTGAGGCTAATTAGGGTTCAAGGAGTCTAGGATGTGCTCTGATACCAAATGTAGGGCTTAAAACTTAGGCTAAACATGATCTTAATACATGAACCCTAGTCTCATTCTTGAACACCTACAAAACTTAGAGCGGAAGCTTGAGTGTCACATACCCGAACGGATAGCGCCATTAGAGAGTGGATCTGTTGGTGTAGCGGCCGGGAGGTGAAAAGGCGTCGGTGGGCGTAGTGGTGGTCGATCTGAGTCGTCGATCGCCGTAGAGGTGGTCGTGGGCGGAGGCGGCGTTCGGTCTTCGTTCACCTTAGCGCCTTAGTAGATCGGGTTTGTGCGGGGTTTAGTAGCGAGAAGAACAACCGTAGTTCATAGCTGCCGAGCCCTCCTTTTCATATGGCGCTAGGTGACCGGACCGAACAAGCGGCGTTGGATAGCGTCTCCGATCAAAAGCGAAGTGGGGTGTCATCCGGGAAACTCGAAGTTCGTTAGCGAGATCAATCCCAACAGCTCTGTCTATTTTTTATTTTGATCTGATTCAATTTAATTCTCTCTTCATTAGTTATGAAAGCTATAAAGATTAACAAACATGCGCAACATATATCTTGTATTGAATCTAATCAAAACTCTGAAGCACAATAACTAAAAACACAAAAACGCAAACTAAGACGAGTCGGGTGGGTGCACCGGTGAACAGTAGAGGCAGCAACAGGTGAACAGCAAAAACAGCATGTGAACAGTAGCAGCAGTATCAGATGAATAGTACAAACATCATGTGAACAGCAAATCAGCACGAAGCTAAAAACCAAATCGGCTCAACTTTTCATCCGGTGATCCAAATCCCCTCAAATTACAACCATAGTTCATCAAAAAGGTCGGAAATCTATTCTAATCGACGATCGGGAAGATCAAAGCCAAGGTTCCACAAATTTCATAGATGAGGGAAGAAAGGCACCAGAACCTTGAAAAATCAAACTTTGAAACTAGAATTTGCTCGTGGGTAAGAGATGATCAAGATGATTCTAGATACATTCCCATATGTCACAATAAGCAAGATTCCAGCAAAAAACCAAAGGAACACCAAACACCCAAAAAAACACCAAAGAGAGAGAAAGAACAAGAAGCGACTCATCTTGAATAATCTTACTTGGATTGATTTGAGATTGAAGTTGGTTTACAACCACTCCACTATGGAGGATAAAAGCTCAACACTTGAGCACGTAATCAATCCATCTCTCACAAACCCTAGCCGAAACTACTCTAAAATCCCCTAAAACACAAATTAGGATTTCTCTCTTGAAAGGGCTTGGGAACTCCACATCTGGTCATTCCCTTATATAGCAGAGGCTAGGCTATGAGAGGAAACCCTAATGAGCACCCGTTAAACCCACACACAAATGGGTCTACACTCACACACACTTCTCAAAGCAGATGACGAATCGGGCTTCCTAAATCCGTTTCTTCGTGATCTTTATCTTAATTTGACTTAAATCGTCTCTCCTTGCACCGTCTTGTACCACATTTTAGCCAAAAGTCATCAAAGCAACATTTTGGTGAAGTTACCAAAATACCCCTTCTCAATCCTTCTCCAAAGACCGAGTCCAATCTTCATGAAGCAATCCTATGTTTCGTCATGTGTAGGTTGATCAACGGCTCTCTTTATGTCGGCAAGTCTCTCTCATCTAGCTCCTACCGAAACCACCATGGCACTTGCACCGACCCCTACGCCGCTTGATGCAACCCGTCGCATCCTTGTCCATTTTGTGCCATGTTTGAGTTCACTAACTTCACCCCGTATTCTTGATCATTTTGGACCTCAGCTCTCCAAGCCTAGTCCTGATCATCCTCGTCATTGACCTTCAAGCCTCCTGCACAACAATAGACCAAGAAATCAATTCTGGGAACAATTTCTTCGCAACTTGACCCACGTTAGTCAAAATATGCATCATACAACACATATACACTGAAAACAAACTCTCAATACTATTACCAATTTTATCATCATCCTAAGATCATGAGCATATCTCCATGATATCCACACAGAGATAGTGAAGAGGCGAACATGATGGGGAAAGCTCAGGAGCGGCAAAAAGCTAGAAGCTTGGAACAAGTTCCAGGTATTGCTGCCAATGTTGTTCCTACAATCCTTAATACCTTAGATGACACTTTGTTTTAGCTAATCAACTAGATGTATTGCTAGGTCCAAATATTGTTGAGCAAAAAAAAAGTTGATTTGATTAGGTCTTTGGAACAAGCTAGAGCTATTATATATATAGCAAATGTTTCAGCTCAAAGGATTCCTGAAAGGAGTAAGGAATCAGCTCAAGTGATTCTTGAGTCTAAAGTGCTCTGGGAAATTTTGGCAGATGAGGAGGATTGCCCCTCTGACATGGAAGAAGATTGTATGAATTAGGTTTACAGGGTAGGAAGAAAAAAAGGATGTTCACCTGATTTTTTCAATGTAAAGACTAAAAAAGGGCAGATTCTCAAAAAGAAATACAATGATAAGAAAGATAAAACATGAAGAAAGGTTGGCAGGGGCTAGGATCCCCTGAGAAAAAAAGATTTCTGAGAGAAATTATTCTAGAGCAAAAGCTATATTTCATTGGTTTGCAAGAAACCATGAAACAAAACTGTACTGGTAATTTTTTTCAGACATATTTGTGCTAGTGAGGAGTTTCATTGGTATTGGGCTCCTACCAAAGGTAGATCTGGGGGTATTCTGGTTGGTGTAAGAGCTGACAATTATGACGTGTTAGAACATTATGAAGGGAATTTTTGTGTGAAAATCTTGCTTAGGAACAAGGACTTTGGTTTTACATGGTATCTTGTGGTAGTTTATAGGGCTGCTCAGGCTGAGCATAAAGAAAGATTCCTTGCTGAATTGTCTCAGTTGTGCCAGCATAGTCTGTAACCCATGGTTGTGGGAGGAGATTTTAATATCATTAGAAATGTGTCACTGTTTTAGAACCGATCTTACGTAAAGATTATTTGATCTGGGGGTCTCCACAATTGATCACACAGAGAGAGCGACACATGGATTTTTATACAGGCTCAGACTTTCTCCGGAGAGAATAACAATCCTACTACTGTGTGTATTGTATTGAGTATAGTGGTTACAATCAGTAGAAAGACTATGGATTGTACTCCTCTTGATTGTGTGTATCTATCAGTCCTTCCGACTTGCCTTTATCCTCTAACTGTAGTCTTTATATAGTGTGTGAAGAGGTATCTGTTTCTTCAGATCAAGAGGCGCCTCATCATTTCATATAATGGGCGTATTAATGGTAGTAATCACTGGAGTAGTAACCCCTTCACGTCGCATGGTAGTTACTTGTCAGAGATAGTGGCGCATTACATGCAGTTATTCCAGATAATAATAGAGTACATTGACTGCTTAGATTCCCTAATCAATTGAGCACACTTGTCTACAGGCTCCTATTGATTATGGGGTCATCGCAGCTGACCTAGTCGTAGAAGAGCTTACGACCATGAGATAGTCGTAGAAGAACTTACGACTAGGTACTGGTTGTAGAAGATCTTACAACCAGAAGATGATCGTAGAAGAACTTACGATCAAATAATAGTCGTAGAAGTACTTACGACTATAGGAGTGGTCGTAGAAAGACTTACGACCACCTGGTTGGCTTCTCCCTTATGCACATTAAGGGGTATACTCAAGAACCATATGACGACATATTTACCCATAATATTAATTACAGATAAATAATAAAATAAGGATTATTAGATCCTCGTCAAAATGCTTCAAAGAAAAATAAAAACCAAGGATCTTCTAGGTGGTCTTTTCTTTTTAATGCTATTATTGAATCTTTGGGTTTAAAGGAATTGGCTCTTGGTGGTAGAAAATTCACATGGAGTAATAATCAAGAGGTTCCTATTTTTTAGAAATTGGACAAGATTCTAGTTAGTGTGGACTGGGAACTTCAATTCCCTTTGGCTACTGTGAGAGACCTACCTAGAACCCTGTCTGATCATGCCCATCTTCTCTTAGAAACTTGTCACTAATTATTATTTACGTAAAAATGCACTAATTATTTCGCTTGTTTTAAGTTTAAGTTGTGTTGGCTAGTGAGAGAAGATAATTTCGATGTTGTTTTAGCAAGTTGGTCAAAACCTGTGATTGGTTCTACTAGTATAGATATCTGGCAGAACAAAATTCGTAGGTTGAGACAAGATCTTAAAGGGTGGAACATTAATGTGCTGGGTTTTTACAAGAAAGTCAAGCAAGAGTTATTAAGTGTTATTGATAATCTGGATAAGAAATGCGAACAGTTTGGGCTAAATATAGAAGATAGATTTTTAAAACAAACATGTAAGGCTCAACTGCATACTTTGCTTAGAGAAGAAGAACTTAAGTGGTATCATAGATCTAAAGAAAAAGATTTGCTTGAAGGAGACAATAACACTAAATATTTTCAATTAAAAGCAAGTGGTAGGAACTAGGAAGAGAAACAAAAAAAAATTAGCTTGAACCAAGAGGAGGGATTGATTGAAGGTGATCAAAACCTCGAATCTTATATAACTGATTTCTACAAAAAAGCTCTTTGTGAAACCTGAGGAAAACAAAATGTCAATGAATTGCTCTGATTTTGATACTATTAGTGTGTACGATAGGGAAAAATTAACTAGACCTTTTGAGCTAGAGGAAACTAAGAATGTGTTTTTTTTCCATGGAACACAATAAGGCTCCTGGATTTGATGACTTTCTTGCTGAATTTTATCAAGCATTTTGGGACATAATTAAGTATGATCTCAAAGCAATGCTTGATTATTTTCATAAGGGGGTCCTGCACATTGAGAGGATTAATTATGGGAATATAACTCTTCTACCTAAGAGCATTGATGCTGATAAGATCCAGAAATATAGACCGGTTTGCTTGCTTAACACAAGTTACAATTTTTTTTACCAAATTGATGACCTTAAGACTTACTGATGTTGCTCAGCAAGTTATCTCCGCAGAACAAACTGCCTTCATGAAAAATAGATATATCATGGAAGGTGTTGTGGTTCTACATGAAACTTTAAATGAAATGCATAGGAAAAAAATTGTCTTGTGTGATGATCAAAATAGATTTTGAAAAAGCATATGACAAAGTACATTGGCCTTTTTTTTTTTATATCAAATGCTTCAAGCTAAAGGTTTTGGGGATATGTGGTGTGATTGGGTTACGAAAATTGCTTCAAGCTAAAGGTTTTGGGGATATGTGGTGTGATTGGGTTACGAAAATTGTTAGAGGGGGTATGGTCAGTATAAAGGTTAATTGTAACATCCCAAAAATCCCAAATTTTGGGAAAGAATGTTGAAAATAATAAAGGGAAAAATTTTAGCATGTTTATGTATGGAAAAATAATTTGTGTATGTTTTTGAACTTATGCATAAAAGAAGTATTGAAATATATGAAATCAGCAACTCGAAATAATTTTTGGGAATAATGTAGAACACATAAAATTATAGAAAATTCACATAAACTGTGTTTGGAGCCTATCCAAAAAAATTCATAAATTTTGGGGGCAAATTTGATAGGTTTAAAATTTTGGTAAAGTCTCAGCCTTTTCTAGAAATTTCAAACTCTATTTGAATTTCACGCTCGCCCATTGGGCCGAATTTGAGCCAGTCCATTTCCTTGTGCTTGCCCCAGCCCATGCCAGCGTGCACCTCTCCCCTCTCGCTGACATGCCAGGCCCGCGTGTCAGCAGCCTTCTTCCACCTCGCGCTAGCGCCCTTGTGCCAGCGTGTTCGCCTGCTTGACCCCCAGTTCGCGACCGCCACCCACCGTTTTGCACTCCAACTACTCCTGTTGCCTCTGCCTATGCCGTACGTCACAGCACCCATGCTAGCGACTCCCTTGTCACCGCCTAATCCCAAACGGGCAGAGACACCTGAGGAGGGCACGAGTTTCTCACCGCAGCCGCATTTTCTAGTCGCCATTCTTGCGCTCTACTTAGTGCTACTTGAGCATCCAATTGCGTCATGAGTTCCTCAGCTCACCATTCTCGCTTCCCGCACAGAATCAGAGCATCTTGTGCTTTGCTTCGCCAAGAACGAGAGCATTGTTCTCGACACTGGTGAGAAAGCCTCACACCGCCATTTCCTCTAGTGAGCTTCCTTGCCCTCACCACCCGCGTCACCATGCGCCCCTTACCTCGCTGATACTCCTTTGCTTGATGTAGCCCTGGGAACCCTGTAGCGTCATTACGCCGTCACCTTCTTTGTATTTGGTGCACACCCCATTTCGAACCTCCGCGTTCCCGACACTCTGGTGAGTTTGAACCTCACATAACTGCGTTATATCACGTTCCATACTCTACTAATGCTTCTTCCTTGCTTAATATGGACCCAAGCTCATGGAATCACCAGAATTGAGCTCTTCACCAAATTCGGCCAGCGCCGACTCTTGTGTTGTTCGCCGTCACTTCGGTGAGTCCCCATTCAATTCCTCGCTTCTACACCATTCTTAGGACTCTAGTGAGCTAATGCTACACTTCTTGTAACATCTCCATCGCCACAAAGCGCCAGCACCGTGAGCCACCTATGCACCACCATTGTTCAATGTTGACATGCTTCTCAGGCCATCCTTCGACGCTGTCAACCATCTTTGTGAGCTTCTAGTAGTCCCCTAGTGCTTCCATGCACGTTAGATCGGTAGATTAGCTAGCATAGCATAGAGTTCACCATGGTCGCCAATGGTGCTACCGCGGGAAATGGTATCGCCGCCGCTCCGGTGACCATTGGTCACAGAGCCACCGCCTTTAGCATCGTAGTCGCCTCCTAGAGCTAGTGTGCACCATCTCTCATCGCCGATTTGCTCCGGGCACGAAAACCATTTCGGACCCGAGGAGCTCCACCGCTTATCGCTAGCGTAGCGCCGTCTTTGTCCATCTCTCTGGCCTTCACCACCACTCGGTGGGATCACCGTCGAGAGGGGAACCCATTTTGCTTATCCCCGAGTCAAGTCGCTGCACCGTTCATCGCCAGCGAGCTCACCATGGTGCTCGGCCACGCGCAGCACTGTTCCCTTCTCTTCTCTCTCGCTGACAGTGGGTCCCACTTGGGTTGAGTATTAGCTTAACACTAATGACAGCGGTCAAGTGAAACTAATCAATGACATATGGGACCGGCTAAAAACTTAATCAAAAATCTAATTTAAAACACGTTTAGTATATAAGTCACTAACACGTGGGACCACACACTATTCTCGATTTTAAAACACGTTTTAAAAACCCAAGAGACTGACATGTGGACCTCAGTTGTCAGTTAATTAAAATAAAAATTAGGTTTAATCATTAGTTAATAAATAACGATTCTATGACATGTAGAACCATCTTTGTTTTCATAAATAAAATCAATAAAATAAAAATATGAGTCACTAACAGGTAGGCCCCATATGTAAGTAAATAAAATTTAGAAAAATGAGAAAAAGCCGCTTTCAGTTAAGAGGAAAATACGCTTTCTCTGTTAGAAAATGTAAACATCAGAAGAACTAAGAGAAAAATACACTTTCTCTGTTAGAAAGTGTAAGCATAAGAGAATACGCTTTCAACGTCACTCTTTTCTTATTTTTTGAAATTTTCAAACCGAAGCAAATTAAAACGTTTATAACTTTTGCATACGAACTCCAAATTGAATGAATATGTCTGAATATAGAAAAATATTTGGATTTTGTTGCTGTTGGAATTATTTTTCTATAATCAATTTGCTATCAGCTCTTTTTGAATAGACGTCGATTCTTCGAACGAAATTTATGATGATCCTCCATCCTCATACTTCGAGATTCCAGAGCAAGGCAAGCACCCCCTTTGAACATGTTGATCCTATTATTGTAATTATTGTACTTCTTTTTGTAAAATCTATTATGGATGCGTGTATGTTTGCTTAAAATTGCTATATGTGGAGATAATGGTAGTTATATTTCTATTCAATGAATGATCCTCCTTGAAATATGGGTATCCTTACTGTTGTAGCAGGCTCCAACCTCGACTACCCAAATCCAGTTTCAAGTTTTAAATGATGTCGTGACAAATCATTGCCCACATGTCAATGTATCTAAGCAGAGCTAAGTATGACACTTAGATACAGAATTAGTAACTAGTATGTATACCATTAGTTCTAGGGTGACAAAGGATAGTGTCCAAGTTCAATGATGGAAATGTTACACGCAATTATCATTCAGGTATTAGCTATGAGCTAAGTCAACATATTTGTATGAATCATAACAATGCAATTTTATAATTTAAAACAATATAATTGCATTTCAAAAGTAAGTTCAACATGATCAAAGTGTTGACTCACCTTGCCCAATATTCTAATAATCGTCTTGCTCAACATTTTGATAATCTTGGTCTTATTCTTGCTCTTGCTCGAACTGTTGCTCTGTCATGGCTTCAGATTCTAGCTACGCGGAATATGATCAAACCCAAGAACGTCTGAAAACATTCAAATGAAATACAATAAATCCAAAGACAATCAAACAAACAAAAATACATCAAATGAAAGTAAACAAATCTAGGTGTGTTTGAAGAAGAAAACACTTCAAACAAAACTGAACATATCTAACGGCATCTTGAAAGAAGGGAGTACTCCAGATGAAACCAAACATACTCATCTAGAGATGATGAAGAAAATACTTCAGACAATGTACATCCAAGGGAAGTTGATGAAGAAAATACTTCACACGAAGTATATCCAAAGGAAGTTGATGAAAAAAATACTTAAGATGGAATAAAGTACATTCATGGATATTTGGAATGGAGGAATTACTTCATACTAAAGTAGATAAACCCAAACTCTATTCATTTGGTCTAGTGGTGGGGTTTTGAGTTGATAGTTAGACTTATGGTTAGATAATCGTTTGATCCAGAGTGAGGGCAAGAGGGATCGGGCTCTTAGGAAGTCCGTTGGTGCAAGGAGTTAGGACTCCAACGGGTGGAGAGAATATTCATAGGAATATTTGTAACATTCCAATTTTCAAAGCTTTTTGAAAATTTTAAAAAATAAAAATAACCATTTGGTTTTGTTGAATTTCTAAAGCTTAACTTGAAAATTTGGAAGTTAAAAGCAATTTAATATGAATTAATCAAACTTCAACTAATTCAAAATTTGATTTGTCTTGAGTTTATTGGAGTTCTCTGGTATTTGGAAATCCCTTTCCCTCTCCGTTTCTTTTTTTCCATCAGCCTGTTCCTCCTCCTCTTGTCGCCGGCCATTCCACCTCTTTGTTTTCCCTCGGTTTAGACCAACCTCTCTATTGTCATTCGGTTTCGACCATCCTTCGGTTTCGACCACCCCTTCAGTTTTGACCACCCTCTCAGTCACGACCACCCTCTCAGTTTTGGCCAACCTCCTGGTTTCAACCACCCCGTCGGTTTCGACCAGCCCTGCCTGTTAGCCCCTGCTCACCTTCTCTTTCCTCCCTCTTTTTCCTCAGCGATGTGGGCATTAAATGTCGTCGTCTCTGCAGCGACAGCGATGTGCGCATTAAATACTGTCGTCTCTGCAGCGATAGCGACGTGCGCATTAAAATACTGTCATCTCCGCAGCCACATGCGCATTAAATGCTGTTATCTCCGTCCCGCTGCGTTTTTCTCACCTTTTCATACCGCTTCATCTTATCGCTTGGTCTTCCTCCTCCCTCTATAAATACAGCGTCAGGGAGTCTTTGCCCTCCTGTTTTCCTCTTAACTTTCCAACTCTTCCTCTTTCTCTCGCCCGTTTCGCCGTGCTTCGAGTTTCACTGCTATCAGCTGGAGCTAGCGCCATCGCTTCTAGCTCTACCATCAAGGTTCTCCTGCCGACGGCCGAACCACCTTCCTCCTCGTCGAACCGTGTGCCACCTTCGCCTATTTAGGTGAGCACCACGTGCCCCCAACTCTCCCTCCCTCACTCTTGTTGTTGTGGTTTGCCTAAAGCACCGCGCTCCGAGTTTAAGCCCCGCATCAATTCTTGTCCCGGAGCTCTTTGAAGCAATCTTCTCTCTCTATTTTAGTTTTGTTTCGCAGGAGCCGCCACGTTTCCTCTTCCCCGTCAGTCCCGGCTGACCCCTTCGCCGACGTCCTCTACTCGATTGCCTATGGGCATGTCGAATGGCCTCTACGAGTTGGTTCTGTTCTGCTGCAAGTTTACTCTGGTCGTAGATCTGATCGTGGACCTCGTCGTGACCTTAGCCCTATGTGGCAAACTTTGTAAAACCTTGACCATAAGGTCCTTTTGCTGTTATGTATTATTAATTTGTCAGCTTCATTAGCCGTTCTGTTGTATGGATATGATTTCATCAATGTTGCAATTGTGCAAGCTAGTTACTGATCTGGGACTAGTTCAGAATGCACAGAGGGTCCCGGGGCTGTATACTCGGGGTTTTGACAGTATTCCTCATCGGTTACCTAGATGGGAGAGATCACCCAGTTAAATCGAACTCTCAGATCCATCTTCGGGTCACGAATTGTCCTACTACTAGGAATGGATAATGATGGATGATAGCTAGAGTCCATGCGATGTCGATTGGTGGTTGGACTACCATCATTCGCCTGGGGACATATCACCGCTATCCATACATGGCACCTAGTTGTTCTAATGATTCCTTTAGTTATTAATTCCTATTTATCGAGGAAGTTCCATTATAGTCAGGTGAGACCTATGCATAGATTTGGGGGTTCACATAGGGTAAACATAAGTCTCACCGACACATAGAGCCTAATTTACTTAATGATTTCTTTTATTATTTTATATTTATCAAGGAAATTCCATCGGTCTTAGCTGGAACTCTCGCGTATTGGCTAGACACTAGTCTTACACCCCCAGTGGCGTCCACGGTTGTGGGTTTCATTTTTGAGATGATCTATACTTAGTCTTATTACCTACATGGCTTGGCATATGCTAAAGTAAACCTATCATACTAGATTGATCCTTAGCTACAGAACTGGCTAATGACTACTTCTAGTTAAGTAGATAACTATCTTACAAGGTCTATGGCTCTCTCCTACTAGCCTTCGCTTAGCGATCGACCCTATTGTCTTGATTCCTATCACTAGCACGTAGCTAGACCATAAATAACGCTAACCTTCATTAGGGTTTATCACCATTAAACTTTACTTGGCATTTTATTCTAAATGTTGAGGTCACACTTAGTTGCTTAATCAACTACTAGCATGGTTCATATGTCAATTGACATACATGCATATACATGTACTTTTATTTCCCTACTTATTCTATGTCCTAAGTATATGTGAGCTTATGTCATTATGATTACCAATCACTTCCCAGGTCATTGTTGTTTTTGACACAAGTGCAAAACCTAGTTAAGCGTGAGGCATACTTGTCATAACACGTTTCCATTGATTGTGCTAGTTGAATGAGCTACACCTCAACTTAGTTATTGTTAATGACCTAGGGTTAATAGCCACCTAGACGTTCATTATTGATAATATGACTACTTCCTATCAATCCCCTCATCACTAGACTTATTCCTCGATTAACCAGTTGGTCATCTTATTATTATTATTATTATTATTATTATTATTATTATTATTATTACAATGGCATAGGGCCGATGGTCATTTGATCATGGGTGTAGGTATATACCTAAACAGGACTACACCATCTTAGGCTCTAATTACCTGAATTGATTACTTTGGTTTTATACTCTAGCTAGTTTACTTACTATGCAACCTCGGATCGCCTAAATTACTTTCATTCAACTACTAGTTAGCTATATTTACTTACTTGGTGTTGCCATGACTAAATGGATTATTAGTCATCTAATTGCCTATCTTTGTTGCAACTACTAGTTAACTCACTTTGGATTGTAGTGATTGAATGAGTTATTAACAATCCCTAATTAAATGTCTTTATGTGATACTAGTTCACTGGCTATTTCCAATTAACCTTTAACCACTCACTCGTTAATTCCCAGTTAACTCGATGCCATTTCTAATTACAGATGTAATCTACTGTTGTCTCAACTACTATTCACTTAAACACTAACCCTACTAAACCAATCACTATTGAACTAGCCTATAACTTGCTAACTCACTACTAACCTAATCTAATGGGCCCACTGCCATACACACATACATACACAAGAGAGATAGAGGGGGGCACCTGTCACTGCCAGAGAGAGAGAGAGAGAGAGAGACGGAGAGCAAAGGGCATAACAAAGGAGGTGCAAAGGTCCTCGGGGCGGCTTTGGTTGCCAGTGAGTGAGAGGACGGCGGCAACCACGGATGGCGAAAACAAAAACGGTCGGGTGAGGCAACCTCGGGGGTAGTGGTGGCGCGGCTCGAGCGGCGCTGGGGTGGGCTGGCGGTGATGCATGGCGGCTGGGCATGGGGGAGGAAACGGGGCGGGGGCATCAGAGGGAGAAAAATGGGAAGGGAGCGTGCGCACGAGCTCCGGGGAGGTGGAAGGGGTTCACCAAAATGGACAGATGGGGCCGAGGGCGGTTGAGTCAGCCTGGCGACGGGAGCCCGGTGGCGGTGCGGTGGTTTCATGCGGCGGTGGCACTACGGAGAAGGAGAGTGAAACAGGGTGATGGGGGAAGGAAGAGGGGGGGGGGTCCTTGGATGCTCTGGGCGGAGGGAATCGGGTTGTGATTCACCGGTAGAGAAGGGGCAACGCGGGCAGTGGTTTGTGGCCGAACATAGGGAAGAAGATGGAATGATGAGCTCCCTTGCACCGATCCTGAAATTGATTGAGGGATTTTGAGGGAGGTTCTTGGGAACACATTTGGACGTGAGTAGATTTTGGAATGGCTCACCGTGTTGGATGGAACAGCGAGGAAAGGCGGTGGTCGACGGGCACAGAACGACGCGTGGGTTCGAGCTGTCCTCGAGGAGGGAGCAGGGGCGTGGGGGATGGAAGAGAGGAGGGAAGGGAGGCTGGCGGTGCTAGAGCGCACGACGATGGCGACCGGAGCTCACCGAGGCGGTGGTGCATCTTCGAGGTGCGGCGGCTGAACGAAGGTGCTCTGCTATCTTTGCTTGTGCAAGGGGAAGAGGAGACGCAGGGGAGGAAGAAGATAGGGGACAGTGAGCTTGGTTGTGGCTCTAATAGAGGGGGAGAACGAGGGGATGGTGCAGCGTGGTGATGCCAGTGCACGGCATGGGAGCTGGGACGGCGAGGATGTGGCCACAGTGTGGTTGTAGTGGAGGCGATGTGATGGGGGCTGGTGGGAGCAGCTGACTAGCGATGGAATGGTGACAGTAGCGGCGTGAGGACGATGCAGACACAACGATGGTGACAGGAGCAGATGATCGTGATCGTGGCTTGGTGCCGCGGGCGCATGCACTGGGTCGGGGCACCTTGGCCGGGCGCGCACGCGCTACTGGTGTAGAGAAGAGTGGAGGTGCGAGCGGCTGTGCCGGGATGCAGGCCGAACGAAGGAGGGGAGTTGGGTCGAGGGAATGTGGGCCGAATGGGCTGGCCCTGGAAAAGAAAGAAAAAGGAGAAAGAAAGGAGGACACGGGCTGGGCTGATGGTTTGGCCCAGTCCGGATTTCTGAGTCTTAAATTTTATGGCCCTTTTTCTCGTAGGGTCAAATTCAATTTCAATTTTTTCTTTGGAATTTCAAATAACATCCCAGAAATTTGCAAACCAACGAATTGCAATAAAAAGTTTTTAAAACCCACATTTTTAAACAGTTTAACTAAAAGTCAATTTTGGGGTGTTACATTTATGAAATTGCTTACTTGTTGTTCTTTATCTATTTAATCGCTCTTTAAACTTCTGTTGCAAAATGCTATTTATTAGTATTGCAAATAAAATTTGCTTAATGCTGAAAATAACCTGTAGCATAGAGTCTCCTCCCTTGTTAGCCATGCATATATATAAATTTTGCGATACACTACAAGTCTTGCTGAGTACTTAATGTACTCAATCTTACTTAAATTATTGTTCAGATGATGAGGATTACCATATGCCGGACAACGCCTTCTTCGGTCTCGGTTTCTGGGGGTACAGGGACGGATCTTTCTAGGGTTTACTCCTTGTCGATTGCCTAAGAGTTTGGATGGGCATGCCGTTGGACTTTTGCTTTTAATCTACTAAAATTCCGTTGCTACTTCTGATACTTGAACTTTTATTTGGCCGATTAGCTCTTGTATTGCAAACTATGTAATCGTCTAAGTTTAAGTACCATATTTGTTTCATGTTGTATGTATTGTGTATGGATGTGTATGGTAATTTTGTGTATGTGTGTACTAACCACTGATCATGGGACTAGTATAGTACAAATATGAGGATTTCGGGTTTTTAACGTCCGGGATCCGGCATTAATGATGTGATGGGCCCTTATTTTAAGACACAAAGGTGCGAGGCAAGGGGATCCATTATCTCCTCTGCTTTTCAATATAGTGGCGGATGGGCTTACCATCCTGATAAAAAGAGCCAAGGAAAAGGGCTTGATAAAGGGGGTTGTTCCTCATTTAGTTGACAATGGAGTGTCGATTCTGGATGACACAATATTGCTAATTGAAGATGACCTAGAGTCAGCTAGGAATCTCAAATTCATCCTCTGTGTTTTTGAACAGCTCTCTGGTTTAAAAATTAACTTTCATAAAAGTGAACTTTATTGCTTGGGTGCTGACAAGGACAAGGAAGATGCGTATGGAGAAATTTTCACTTGTGCTTTTGGGGAAATTCCTTTTAGATACTTAGGCATTCCTATTGATGTTAAAAGACTGACTAATGCTCAATGGAAACCTATAGAAGATAAAACTGAGAAAAAACTTGCAGGTTGGCAAGGGAAACTTCTTTCCATTGGGGGTAGGCCGAAGGATCAGGGGGTCTTGGTGTTTTAGATTTAAACATGATGAACATGTGTCTTTTGGGTAAATGGCTTTGGAAGTTGGGAAATAAAAATGGTTTATGCAAAATCTTCTCATGAGGAAGTATTTACATAATCAAACCTTGTCTCGGGTGGAGAGTAAAAGTGGCGACTCACACTTTTGGCAAGGTTTGATGGAAGCCAAGAAATACTTCTATCCTTTTTGTACTAAACAAGTGGGGAATGGAGAGAGAGATTTTGGGAAGACTCCTGGCTGGACAACAAACCTTTGATGCACTAGTTTCCAAGACTTTTCAACCTTACTTTTAGCAAAAACGTGACAGTGGCTAAAGTCTTTGCTGAAGGTTTTGGAAGTATAAGGTTTAGGAGGTTGTTGTGGGGAGAAACAGTGAACATGTGGACATAGCTGCAACAGAAATGTGGGGAGGTTCATCTAACTGACCAAAAGGACAAGTTGTTGTGGATGTCAGGTAATATGAAGTTTACAGTGCATTCCTTTTTTAATGCACTGAAAACTCAAGAGGTCACATTTCCACACAATTTTCTTTGGAAAGTTAAGATACCTCTTAAGCTGAAAGTTTTCCTTTGGTTGACATTGAAAAATAGCATTCTCACCAAAGATAATTTGGCGAGAAGAGGTTGGCATGGCTCTTAAAGTTCTCAATTCTGTGGCGTGATTGAATGGGTGGATCACTTGTTCTTTCGGTGTCCCTTGGCAAATTTCATTTGAAAAGCTGTTGCCTGTGCTTTTAATTTTCAATTGACGCCGAGGAGTGTTGAGAGTCCCTGTTTGGAACCCGGATCACTAGCTTTTCCGAATCTAATCGCCCGATGGTACTTGTTGGTGTTGCGGTAATTCTATGGTCGATCTGGAAAGGTAGAAACCATGCTTGTTTCCAGAACATCTTCCCAACTGATCCTAGTTTTATGGTGTTTAATGTTTGTTATTGGCTTGATTTGTGGACAATTCTTCAGAAAGGGGTAGGTCGAGAGTCACTCCAGCAAGGGAGCAAGGTGCTACGCAAAGTAGGCTTAGAGGTGTTCAACAGAGCTAGAGGATGGAGCATGGGGATGAGATGACTTGAAGGCGCACATGGGCAGATTTGTTAGCAGAAAAGAATTAGAGGATGGAGTATGGGCGTTGGACGACTGGAAGGCGAGCCGGGATAATAGAGGTCTGGAGGTCACCTGTGCTGTTGCTGGCTGGTCAGGATGGCAGTGCTTGCGTTCTGTGTCTTTTGTTGCCAGCACGGTTTAGATGGTTAGGGGTAGAGTTCTGGCTTTTCTACTTGTTCTCTGTCTTAAAGCGTTGTGGCGAAGGAATTTGTGTAAGACTATGCTTCTTATTTGGTCGGCTTGAGATGTCTGATCTTGTAATGTCGTCAGATGTTCATGTGTTAGGGTCTGTCTTTTTTTTAGTTTTTTTGTTTAAATCTGAACCTGCTGGATTGTATATCTGCTATCAGTTTCAATATAGGAAGCTGCAGGAGCTGTTGTTTCTTCGGATTATATATATATATATATCATTAGAACAGAACATAATGGCTTTTCCAATAATGCGATACGAAAGGATTCGGAGAGGAGGTGACATAGGGAATGTTCTCTCTGAAACAGCAGCAGCCCTGGTCCTGGCCTGCCTGTTTTTGTTTGTGCAAGCAGCACATATAAAATTATTGCCTTGTTAGAGTTCATCTGTTTATTGCTTATAAATAACAAATTGATGTACAGGGTTAGTACAGTTTCGTTGTTTCGATCTGTCAAAAAAGTTTGGTTCTTTTGAGTTGCGCTCCAAGAACTTCAGATTTGGTACCGAGTTGGCTTAAATACTAGAAGTACAAGTTGGTACCGGTGCAACGATCCAAACAGGTCATGCGATAACTGTCCACATTCCCTTTTTTTTCATAGAAAGAGGGTGTACATGGAGGATGCACAGTGTTATATGGTTTGAGCAAGTTTCTGGCCTTATTTCGGCCGTGGCTGCCAGCGATTTAGCTGTGCACAGGTTAATGGAATCAGTGGATGCACAACACACACACACCCCATTCAGACCCGTATGTATACATACGTGCGTCCACGAACACGTTAGGAATTTTACGTAGACTCTAAGACCTCACGAAGTGCGGATATACAATTTTTCACTGGACATTGTTTTTGTCGGTAGAACGGTGACAACAATTTTATATCCAAATATAGTCTGCTATTACAACTAGTATCAAATAGCCACCAGCTGCTTATCTAAATGGAACGAACCAATGATCCAATGGACTTGTAGGATTGTTTAGTTTACTTCCACTTTCTACTGTTGTAGTCCGCACTGGTATTACTGTGCATTAGTCTTGAATCACCGCATGTTCCAAATGGTTAATCAGAATTTTTAGATATATCAAAAAGGTTAATCAGAGTTGCTACTGCTGTGGCGATGTAGATGAGCTTGTGGATTGGTTGGGCCCAACATATGTACCGGTACTCTTAGCCCAGCCCGCCCAATATTTGGGTTGAGAACTTGGGCTGGTCCTGCTAAGATAGATACCGAAGAATTCATTGGGACGGTGCTCTTACGGCCTATGGCCGTGGCAGCACCCACCGACTCCCCCCCAAACGACTCGCCGGCGACGTGGGCGTGGATTCACCCGAATGTCTGTTCCTTCTGCAAGATTTGCCGTCGTCCTCTCCTCGCTCTGTTCCCAAAAAAACATTCCTTTTTTTTTTTCTCTTAAAGTAAATAAAAGTAAGGAATTAGCAGCAGACCAAGGGCCTGATGAGAGAACAGCGGTAAGCCACCCTCCGGGTTGTAGCCTCTCCGGTAATTACTGCTACTGTTCTACTGTGACACATCCATCTCTCGGTCTCTCTCCTACCGTGCCTGCCTCTCCGGCTGAGGAGAAGAAACAAGAAGAGGGAGGGAGGGAGGGGGAGAGAGAGAGAGGATTCCATTGCGCGCTGTGAGGTGGGGCAATCGTTTCCCCGTGTCCAATCTCTCGATCCCGCGAGGAGCCCCCGGCGTGAGGTACGGAGTCTTGCCCAGGTTGATGCCCGTGGTGTCTTTCGTGCGGTTGATTTTTTACGCGGTTCCAAGAAACGCGAGGTTTTCCCTGTTGCTTGGCCTTGTTTCCTAGCTTTAATCTGCGTGTAGTTACAAGAACCGCGAAATGGGAATTGAGGAGGATGCGGAGGCGTGGGATCAGATGTTATTGTAGACTGATTCTCTCTCTCTCTCTTTTTCTAGATTTGGTCTGTTTGCAGTGCATCCGTTTCTGACTGATTGTAGGTCTTGCAGACAGTGTTTGCTGCATCGATTCGAGCGATTCGAGTGCCGGCTAGTGTGATCTTGACCTATGATTCGTTTTCCTGTGATTACCGTGTTTGCTTCTAGGAGCAGGTTTAGTTCGCATCAAATGAATCTCTCCCAGGAAGAATAACATCAAATGAGTTTGGGGGGTGAAGGTGACTATTTCATTTTCAGTCTATGCACTTTGCATTGCCCCAGGTTAAGATGATTTGTAGTGGTTAATTAGTTGATGGTTGTGTGAGCCGACCCTGCCCTTGTTGCTTGTTTTGTGTTCATTCTTGGGGACGTTTCGTTGCAAGTTTTACTTGGATGCTTTGATCTGCGGCTATGCGCACATAAAGTGGGTTTTCTTGATAGATTGGACCAAATTTGTTTCTTTGTTCCGGAAGAAGTTTGCATCCAAAGATGTATCACGTAGTATGTGCTTGCAGTCGAAATTTTGGGTATCAACACAAGTCGGCTCGGCTGGGTAGGTAAGAACACTTGAACCTGCCCAGATCCGCCCCTGATTGGCTGATTGCTGATTCCTACAAGGCTACAATCCATGTTCAGATGTGAGATGTCCTATGTATTTGATGCATTGTTGTTCACTTTGTTCCATCATCAAGCATGTAAACATTGCTATACACTACCTGCATGAATGGAAAATAGTAGTCCATGAATAAGAATTTGAAGATTCTTGTTAGCAGAGTAAATAAGGAAATATCAATTTCTTAGACAAAAGCTTTAATTAATTTGGACATTAGTTCTAAACCCATGTTTATTAGGTTAAATGTAAACAAAAATCATATTGCTGCATCAATTGCTTGTGCATATGGAAAAGATAGCATGCCACACAACATGATTCTTCAGTTTTTACTGATCCATGTAGGTCTTAAACTGCAACAGACCAACCCTTGAAATGGTGTACCATAAACTGCAACAAACCAATCCCTGAAATGGTGTACCAAACTCAAGAGTTTGCTCCAATTAAACAGTGCACCAATAGACAAAAACAAAGGTCAATAAATAAATGGAGCAAATTTCCTAGGCTGGTTTCTCTACAGTTACCAGACATGTGCTGTATTTTATTAGCTCAATAATGCATGTGTAGTGTGTTTCTTTATTGTTGAATATTCAATTGATGCCACCATGCAGATGGTTAAGATGTCATGTTGTGACTAAAATCCAAGGAGCTGGTCTTAGATAAGTTGAAATAGTTAGCCTGTCTGATGATCGAGTTACACACAAATATACCTCTCTTCTTCGAACACATTTAAATATAGGTGAGCCTAGTTTAGCCATAAAATCCCCTTCTTGACCACCGATTGCAAGGAGTTCGTCATTAGCAACAACACAAGCCATGTTTTTCTTATTATATTTTATGTTGAAGTATTTTTGCTGAAGTTTCATATCAATGAAGCATTTGTGGCTTATTTTTTTGTTATGTCCTGGTGTGGGTAGAAATTAGCGTTAGTTTTAAGATGTTAGCTTATTAAAATTTGGCTGGGCCGTGGTCAAATCATAGATCCGCCACTGAACACAAGTATCGAACCTTGTAGCTTCATAGATTGTAACTAAATTAGACTGCCCTTGCAAAGCACCTGGAGTGGTGCATGGTTATTAAGGCGTCGCCTAGCAGTAAGGCGCCGCCAGAGGCCAAGGCGTCGCCCCCGCCTTGCTGTCGCCCATCACCGTGCGGCGTTGGAGAGCCAGATCCGGCGGGAGACAGAGCAGAGGAGGCCCCGTGTGCCGGATCTAGGCGGGAGAGACCTCGGAACAGCTCGAGCGATGCCACGAGCTGAGGATCTGGGCGGGAGAGAGCTCAAGGCAACGTCGGGGAGACGGAGTCGGGCAGATAGAGGGAGTAGGGGAGGCCGCGCGCGTCGGGGGAGCATGGGAGGCCTCCCCCTCCCTCCCGGTCTCCCCTCGGAGGGGAGAGCTCTCGGCGAGGATCTATGCCGCGGGGTAGGGAAGGGGAAGAGGATGGGAGAGGACGAGGGTAGGGAAGAGAGGAGAAGAGGAGAGGAGGCAGGGTTGAGGTGGCGGCAGGAAAGAGAGGAGAAGAGGTGAGGAGACAGGGTTGATGGTTGAGAAGTCCTCACGGGCATAGCTTGGGCCTGATGGGCTGCTGGACTGGGTCAGGTTAGTCTTTTTCTTTTTTGCCTTCTCTTCTCCTTTTCTTCTACTCTTCGTCCACACTGCTCGGTTGCTCCGGATCTTCCTCCGCTCGTAGCGCCTTAGGGTGTGTAAGGCGTCGCCTCGCCTCGCGCTTTAGCGCTTAAAAGGTGTGAGGGGGGTGGGTTGCCTCGCCTCGCCTTACCGCCTTAATAACCATGGAGTGGTGAGCATAAGCCTACGGTGTGCAGGTTCATCCAGTTGATTAAGAAAGTCACACGTTATAGCGTTTCCCCATCAAATCTTTTGAACAGACTCAGAAAATGATTTTGTACTTGGCAGGTGCGAGGAAGAGTTGAGCCCTTTTTATTATATTATTGGTTGATAAATTAGTAAATTGTTAAAACGAAGAGTAAAATAACTGTCCGCTTTACTGCTCAACCTTCATTTTTACAAAACTTACGAGTTAAAATTCCTTTTGCAAAATATTGCATACCACTAGGTATAATAGCACTTGTCTAATTTAGCCTCTTTTTTGATATGAAAACAGGTTTCTACAATCATCAATTGTCTTATTTTTACATGGATGGTTCCTAAGCACATACTGATTTTGAAGAGAAGAAAAAAATTGTTCCAAAACATCAATAAAGGGATGAGATTGGGGAGTATAAATGGACTGCAGTGCAAGCAGCTTAAACTTGTTATCCTTGCTTTTTCATGATGTTTCTTCTCTGGAAATGGGAGAAAGGCACATACTACAATACTGAAATCCTCCGACCAGATTCATTGGTTTTGACTCATCCAGGTCATTTTAAGCATACATAAATATTTTCTCTTATTGTTTTATATCACACCTATCTTTATTCTCATTTTGTTTCAAGCTTCTCTAGCTAACTCAAAGTTTGTAGATCAGCGTACATCCTCAAAAGAAGACTTCCCAAGTACAGATTCATTGCAGCAGTCAGTAGTTAATGTAGAAAAGCAAGTTACTGGTGCACCACCAGGACTGTCCATAGTAGATGATTATGTTGATGTCGCAGATGAAAAGGAAGCATCACCTTCTGAGAAGAAAGGTGATTACTCATTTTCTGTGACTGCAGGTGGAACCATAAATTCATTTCTTCTGTGACCATGCTAGAATATGCTTGTATTCTCCAATGTCAGATTCCTCCATTTTGTTATCTACAGAAGATTGTTTTTTGGCCAGTCTCCTTATAATAGTTTAGTGCATGGGTTATCCGGCCCTAATACTTCTATCTGATGTTTGCTTTATCTATCTTACAGAATGTAACTACAGGAATGGAAAGTGGGTTTCTGACAACCTCAGACCACTATACTCTGGTTTTGGCTGTAAACAATGGCTTTCTGAGAGTTGGGCCTGCAGATTAACCCAGCGCACGGATTTTGCTTATGAAAAATTTAGATGGCAGCCTGAAGCTTGTGAGATGCCAGAGTTTGAGGCCTCTCAGTTCTTGAGGAGGTACATGGCCATAGCCTGTTCAAGCTGAATTTGGAGATGACATATACTGCACTCTTTGGCCTGATGTTATCTTTGAGTCATTTAGGTAAATACTAATTTGGTCATATTCCAGAATGCAGGATAAAACCATTGCTTATGTGGGTGATTCTTTAGGGAGGCAGATGTTCCAATCAATGATGTGTATGGTCACTGGTGGAAAAGAGCGACCAGATGTGGAAGATGTTGGTGCAGAGTATGGTTTTGTCTTAGCACCAGGTGCAAAAAGACCAGATGGTTGGGCTTACCGATTCCCGAGCACTAATACGACCATTTTATACCATTGGTCATCGACACTGTGTGATTTGGAACCTCTGAATCCATCAGATCCAGCCACCAGTTATGCTATGCACCTTGACCGTCCACCTTCTTTTGTGAAGAATAACCTTCGCAGGTTCCATGTTCTGGTTCTTAACACTGGACACCACTGGAACCGAGGGAAGCTAAGGGCAAATAAGTGGGAGATGTATCTTGGTGGAGCACCCAACAACAACAGGAATATTGCTCTCATCTGGAAGGCCAAAAATTTCACCATCCACAGTGTCGTAAAGTGGTTGGATGCCCAACTTCATCACCACCCCCAGCTGAAGGTGTTCTATAGATCAATATCGCCTCGGCATTTTTTCAATGGGGATTGGAACACAGGTGGCCACTGCGACAATACAAGCCCTTTGGCCAAGGGAAGTGGCATTTTCCAGAATCATTCTGATGACGCTGATGCTGAGGGTGCGGTGAAGGGAACAAAGATCAAGCTATTGGATATCACTGCTCTATCGCGTCTGAGGGACGAAGGGCATATATCACGGTATAGTATTAAAGCCTCGCAAGGGGTTCAAGATTGCCTGCACTGGTGTCTTCCTGGTGTACCAGATACGTGGAATGAGATCCTTGCAGCCCAGTTATAGTCTAGTTGAATGAGAAAAGAGCTAATGGCCGATCAACTTAGTCCAAGCTCTCATATACGGTGATTATTAGTCTTTACTGCAGAGCTTTTGTGCTGCTGAAGGAGAACACCAAGCGGCAGTGGATTCTTTTGGAAGCTGGCTTTCTTGTGGTTGTGGGCTTCTTTTTGTAACGGAACACTTTGTATTCCTGGTAATTCTCTTAGCAAATGCATTCCTGATCTACGTGGTGTTTTACCTATATTTCTTTGATCTGTTGGACTTCAACCCCTGCATTATATTGTACTATAATCCCATGCTTTGTTTCACTAGTAGTATAGTATAAATGTTCTGATTAATCTAACATGAGAATGCTACTAAATCCATCCATTGTGTTCTCACCTCTTGAGATTTAGTACCTGTGACTGATTTCTGGTTAACCGACGTTTAGGATGTTAAGCGGTAGCAATGGTGCAAGCAAAATTTTAGTGCGTAATTGATTTTCTCAAATTATTTTATAATGAGAAAATTGCACCTTAAACTTGCACTAAAGTTTCAGTTAGGCCCCTAATCTTACAAATTAGTTTGGCTGGTCCTTAAACTTGTACAAGTGTCTTACTTAGGTCATTTCTCAATTTTCTCGTTTATAATCAAACGCTTTCTTTACCTTGATGTGCGGGTGAAGATGCCCAGATCAGCAAGAAAGTCTTTCACATGCCAAGGACTCAAGGAGTACAAGCGCAAAGCAGATTCTGTTAAACTCTGAGGGTCCATTTGATTATTTTACCGTAATAACGAATCTAGCTTGTCAGTTCGATGCACCGACCATGTTGCCCCAAAGGCTTATCAGTCAAGCCATCAGATAACGGCACGGCACATATTTTACCCGTATTTTCAGCACACACACATGTTCAGCGAATGCAGCGATGCATGCTGCTAGAGCGCTTTGCGTGTCAACACCTCCGCCATGAATGAAAGAATTCAATTGTGCAAGTACGATATATTTTGGGAGAATTACTGATTTAAGAAGCAGCAACGAGAAGAGCACACAGGACTCGTCCCTGCTAGCCTAGTTGACGTGCTCTCGTTGCATCATGCGCGATGTACATTTGCATGTGATCTTGGGAAGCAGAATTGCTGCTGTCCATGCGAGGTCCATCGTATAGTAGTTTAATTCTAGAACGATATAACAGATAAATAAAGACTACGGTACAATACGACCATTTTTTACTTGGATCCTCTGCATCACTGCAAGACACAGTAACAGAAAATCACCATAGAAAAGTACTGTACTGATTGATCTAAATTTTTGATTTTCGATCGACGGTAGAAATCACTTCTAATACTACTGTATATAGATCCTCTGCATTAATTTATTGTAGTAGCTAATGCAGAGGATCTTTTCCCAGCTTCTTTCTAGAATGGCATGGGAAAAAAAATCGATGTGCTCATCAATAGCTGACGTGTCGGGTACAGCGAATCAACGATAACATTGGACTTGGCTAATTAACCAGCTAGACAGTAGGCACTTGTCATAGATCATATGGTAAGAGCATTTTTAGTGTATTGTACCGATGTCAATTTAAAATCTTATCGTGTAAGTATTTTAGAAACTGAGTTTGTTTTTTTAATATATTGAACCGATTCATACTAATAACTAGGACCTCCATTACATTAAATAATAATATCATATCTTAACCGCACTCTCTCCTATGTTGTTATTTAATACTCATATGAGTTGCTTAATATTTTGAATCGACTCTTAAATAAAGTCCGGTTTCATGTATTCCGGTTTTATATATTTTTTTATTAGAATTGATCCCTCCAATATACTAAATCAATTCAATATATCCTCTCTCCTTATTTGAACCGACTAAAATATATTAAATCAATTCAATATATTCTCTCTCCTTATTTGAACCGGCTAAAATATAATATTAAAGATGGTCTGGTGCTACTTGCGCACGGCTGTCTGATACCATCAAAAGCATCTGACGCTAGCTTCCTTGGCACACTAGGCGTAATAGTTTTAGATATTTTTAAAAGCATCAGTCAACTAAAAACAGCAAAAACCGATTATCATATACCACTCGAATGAGACATAATTGAGTTTTTTTTCCGATTAGAAGTGCTTCTAGCCTTCTATGCTTTTCTAGCTTACAAACTTACGATCTATGCTCTTTCAAAATTAAATTGCACAAATATTGAAATAACACCGTTCATGTGAAGTAGTAGGTAATCAGGCCCTCAATGCGACTTAAAGATGTATAGCTTTCAATTCAAGGAGAGTGTATATTTAAACTAGCGCCTCTCGTAGCTGCTTACAAACCAACCAATCAAACACGGGAGCCATCGTATACATACAGCCGTATTGTACGTACGTACATACCGATACTTATGGCCCTGTACAACGTACGGGCTAGCTAGCTTTTTGCCCTTTTGACTGCGGTGCTAGCCCTTGGGGCAAGCCAAACCAAGCTGTGCTAGCACAAACATTTTTAGCACCGGTGCTAGTTAAAAAAAAAGTTATTAGGCTATTTTTTTCTTCGAAACACCATCTACAACATATAGACGCCCCTACACACGCATACACTCACACACACGATGCCTACGGAAGACTGGACGAGCGGAGCTTGAAGAAATGACGAAGTCACCACCGGTGTCTCGCTTGCGACAGATACATCGCCTCTCACTGAAAGAAAATCCTCCTAAATGAGACACACAGGCTAAACCTGAGGTTTGAACCCTGATAGGCTGGGGGTACAACCACCTCCACTAGCCACCCAAGCAATACTTGATTATCTACTGGGCTATTTGTAAGTGAAACAAAAGATGAAGAGAGAGATTGTTGTGAAAGAAAAATATATAATATTTTATTTAGTTATGCGTCTTGTCCTACAGAGAAGAAAGTGCTACACGCTGAAACTCAATATATATATATATATATATATATAGACGGTGGTTCTGGCACCGTCACTGAATTGTACATGGCCTAACGACCAAGTTACGTGTGACACCGCCGATGTGAGCATGGCCGCCATGGCACGCAACGTGGCACCCGGCGCGCGGCCGCTTCCAGAACGCGCGAGACGCGTACGTGCCACGCCGCGGCGCGTGCGTATCCGGTGCGAGCTCGCGGTGGTGGGAGAGGCCTGACTCCTGAGCCAGCCACGTTTCCTAACCGATTTGGCCTCTCTTCACTTGCGCCCATCCCATCCTTGTCTTGTATTTCCTGTACTGTAGTGTCCATGCATGTCTCTTTTCCTTTCTCGAAGGAAATATTAGTGTCTTGCTTCTGCGTTATTCAGCGACGGATCTAGGAATAAGAGATGAGGAGAGTCTAACAAACTATGCAGTAAAATTGTCTTCTATAAAATTATATAGATTACAAGAAATATAACAACAAAATTTGAATCGTAGAGAGAATCTTGGCCTTGGTAGTCCTCTCTCCCTCCGCCTCTGGTGTTATTTGGCACTCAAGTTTGTGTATGGAGATAATAAGGCGTATGTCCAGGATTGACGAAGAAGCACAGCTCGTTCTATCTTGTTAATCTCGTGCTTCACACGTGTTAAGTGCCCGTCCCCGTGTGAGGTACGATGAAGCTTATCGAACACATCTCTAATCACGTTCGATATCTTACACGATTACTAGTACGAACCTCGTTAGATCCAGTGGCGGAACTACGTACCATCAGGGGCAAGCTGGGTGACTGTCTCGGATCTTCCGGGCGGACCCCCCTCCAGCTGCCGCCTCCGGGCAAGGCTAAGCCGCCTCCGGGCAAGGCTAAAGCCGCCATGGCGCCATGAGGGTGCAGGTGCACAGCCGCTGTGCCGTAATTCCTGCACGACCGCGCTGCGTTGGCTGTGGGTCGAGACGCGCCGAGTGCAAGCCGTAGCCGGGCCAGCTGCAACCCAAGCCAAATACGGTAACTCTAAATCCCTAATTCCCTAACTATTCCCTTTCCCTATTCCTCCAGGCTCCAGTTCCAACAGCGGGTGCGGCGGCGCGACGTGGCCGTGAGGGGGCTACGGCGTGACCGCAAGCTGCCTGCGGCCTTGCGCTGTTGCCATTTGGGGAAGCCGGGAATGATCGAGGCCGACGGTGCTCCTCGCTCCTCCCTCTAGGCTCTGCCGTTCTGGCCACTTGGGGGGAAGGAATCAAGGACTAAAGGGCTAGGAAGAGTAAAGAATTTGTTTTAGCCTTTTGGCATATTTTATTAATTCTTTATTTTACTCAATTACTTTTGAATTGTGCTCGTTGATGTTGTATAGCGATGATTGATGAAATTTGTATTTGGTATTTGTCATTGATTTTCAAACGGCGTGGGGATGGGCGACGGAGAGGCGTGACCACGGTCCGCGAGGGAGGCCAGAGGCTGCGACGGGTGAAGGCGCGACGACAAAGGTGCCAAGTGCTGAGCCGGTGAGCCCATAAACAACCTATCAGCGAGGTTTGCCCCCTCAAATCTCAAACTTTCTTTTGGTTAGATCTCGTATCAGCCTTTCGCCATCTCAGTGTTAATCCCAAGCTGACGAGTCTCGTCGGCCTGCTTGTGCGATACGAGTACAGGTTAGCATGTCACGCTGGGAAGGAGCAGATCTTATCCAAGTCCGTGAAAAGAGCTGGAAACGGATGAGGTAAAATAAGCTAAATCCCTGCGAGATTCTTTGTCCAAAAATGGGCAGTTCCGACATTTCACGCTGCCTATTGTTAGCGAGGACTAGGAGCACCCCAGATTCTTCTCCTCGCGTCCCCGAAATCCACCCCTCACGGACCACGCAACAGAAGCGAAGCGGCCCACAAGAAACACGCGCATGAGGGAGAGCCCCCGCTTCCCTTGTGCTCCCTTCTCGCCCTTATAATCCCGCGAATTCACCGGCTTAATCTCGCCAAGATCGAGCTTCGGCTTCGAATTCGTGCTCCGCAGCTTCGATTTCCTCCGCGGCAGCTCGAATCGGCGCGCTCTCCCCGTTCGGTTCTTGTCCTGGGGGATTCCAGCTCGTCGACCTGGTAGCGACAAGATCGAATTTTGGATCGAAGTTTGTGCTTTGCTGGGTTGGTTGGCGCAATTCGGTTGTTGTTTTTGCTCGGGATTTCCGATTTGAGCCGGTTGGTTGGGGGGTTGAGAGGTTGGGAAGTTCCCCGCGACCATGTCCGTGCCGGCGATAGCCGTCTACACCAGCCCGCCGGGCGCCGTCTACACGTCGTCGGAGCTTGAGGCGAGCTCCCGCGGCTCGGCGCCGTGCGCGACGGCGGCCTCCCCGTCGCCGGCCAGCTCGCACCGCCACTCCGCCGTCGCCGGCGGCCTCTCCTGCCTCTTCTCCTCCCCGACCGCCGCCCCGCGCGCCACGGCTCACGACGAGCTCGGCGCGCTGTGGCACGACAGATCCGACGAGCCGACCGTTGCCGGCGGTGGTGGGGGCTACTCCTACCCACAGCCGTCCTGGCCGTTCAAGTGGCGGGACCACCTCCACCCCAGCCCCGTGTCGCTGTTCCACAGCCCGGCCTCCTCGCCGGCCTCCAGGAGCCCGTCAGTTTCTTGGCTCGTCGGCCGCGAGCGCGAACGGCTCTTCTCCAGCTTCGTGCGCAACGCGCTTGGCTCCTGTATCGACTACGCGCCGGTCACTACCCCACCGCTGGGCGTCACCGCTGCCGCCAGCGTCGACGCCGGCGAGCTAGCCTTCGAGCTCGACGAGAGCCTCTTGCAGGTAGAGCCGTCCTGTGAACCTTACGCTTGCGACCTTCTTGCCGGCGCCCAGACTCGCCACCGCATCTTCCACGATGAGCTCGTCGTCAAGGCCTTCTTCGAGGCCGAGAGGGCGCACCGTGGCCAGGTGAAATCCCAATTCCCTAGAACTCGCAGAAAATTCCAATATTTATTTTTCGATTTATTTGCAAGGTCTCCTGTGTGTGTGGTTAAATCTTGTGGGGTTTGTGCTTTGTTTCTGCCATCAGACGCGGGCGAGTGGTGATCCGTACCTGCAGCATTGCGTGGAGACCGCCGTGCTTCTGGCCAAGATAGGTGCAAACGCGACAGTCGTCTCCGCCGGGCTTCTGCACGACACAATTGATGATTCGTTCATGGACTACGATCATATCTTCCGGATGTTTGGCGCCGGCGTGGCCGATCTAGTTGAAGGGGTATGTGTTTTGTTTACTCGATCTTGACCATTATTTTAGATGGATTGGAATAATTTAGGACTTTTACCATGGTAGTTTAGTGATGGTTTTGGCTGGATCCACGGCTAATTATTTGAATTATCTATGTTATCGTTGTTGTCTATTAAAAGTCAATGGGCCATGTGCTCGTTTTGCTTAAGCTTCCAGTCGTATGGATAGATTTACTACTAAGTAAACAAAGTGCTTAGTTGGGTGGAGTGCTGAAGTCTAATGTTATGTATGACCTTCTAGGCTTCTATGCTTCTACATCATGCTACTAATTTGTTCTTTCAATTGTAGCAATCAATCTGTGACGGAGTTTATCATTTTTCCAAGTCAAAGTAGCCCATTGTTTAGGCTTTGCTTCTGTTGAAATTACTTCTTCCAACACCACTACTTAGGAAATATTTTATGAACTCACCTTCATGAATAGATGCAAGAAATGCTGCCTATTCATGTATTTGATCATGTCCTCTATGTCTGTGACATGCTTTAGTTTTTAGTTCTAACATTTTTGGGCAAACGGAAAACAGTAGCAGGAGTTCTGGACTAACTGCTTCCTGCTCAACTGTTCAACAAAAAAATTACTATCAAAAAGAAAAGAAATCTATTCGACAGAAATTTGATTCCGGTATGTCCTATATGTCTTTGTCATGTCTTAGTTTTTAGTCCTAACATTTTTGGGCACATGGAAAACAGTAGCAGGAGTGCAGGACTAACTGCTTTCTGCTGAACTGTTCAACAAAAAAATTACTATAAAAAAGAAGAAAACTATTCGATAGAAATTTGATTCCGGTGCTGCACATGCTAGCCTTGTTACATATGCTGCATAGTTTTCTTTCTTTTTGTTTAGGAATACATCTTCTGCATCATCGTTTGACTTGTTTTGATTACATCTGGTCCAAAGACTATTTTGCTATTGCAAGTTCATGAGTATGATTGATTTGTTCAGGTCTCGAAGTTAAGCCACTTGAGCAAACTTGCTCGGGACAACAATACTGCAAGCAGGACTGTTGAAGCAGATCGCCTGCATACGATGTTTCTTGCAATGGCTGATGCACGAGCCGTTCTGATAAAGCTAGCAGATCGTCTGCACAACATGAAGACAATAGAAGCTTTACCTTTGGTCAAACAACAAAGATTTGCTAAAGAAACTATGGAAATATTTGTTCCATTGGCTAATCGGTTAGGAATTGCTAGCTGGAAAGACCAGCTGGAAAATATTTGCTTCAAGCATTTGAATCCAGAGGAGCACAAGGAGCTTTCCTCCAAACTTGTGATATCTTTTGACGAAGCACTTCTTACATCTACTCTAGATAAACTAGACAAAGGTCTCAGAGATGAAGGTATTTCATATCACAGCCTTTCTGGGAGGCACAAGAGCCTGTACAGTATCTACTCCAAGATGATAAAGTATACTAAAGTTCTTTTCTTTTTCAGTGAAAAGATGAATAATTCGATGAGAATTCACAGTACCTACTCTAATTATGCTTGTGATATCTCCAGAAAGAACTTAACGATGGATGACGTTCATGACATCCATGGTCTACGGCTTGTGGTTGAGACAGAGGAAGGTTGTTATCGAGCTCTTGACATCGTCCATAAACTGTGGCCTCGAGTTGCTGGAAGATTTAAGGACTATATAGTGCATCCAAAATTGAATGGGTATGCAGAATAAAAATTTGATCATTTTTTGAAAATCTTTACTAGATTCACTGCTAATTTACTAGTTACAGGTATCGATCATTGCACACTATCATCATGTGTGAGGGCGTCCACCCATTTGAAGTCCAGATCCGTACAAAAGAAATGCATCTACAAGCAGAGTATGGATTTGCTGCGCACTGGAGATACAAAGAAGGTGGCTGCAGGCACTCATTTGTACTCCAAATGGTGGAATGGGCAAGATGGGTGCTCACATGGCAATGCGAAGCGATGAGCAAAGAGCGGCCCTCAGCTTTAAGCAGTTCTGATGCCATCAGGCCACCATGTCCTTTTCCCATGCATTCAGACGACTGCCCTTATTCTTACACCCGCCAGTGCAACCATGATGGTCCCATATTTGTTATCATGCTTGAACATGATAAGGTAGGTCTCCCCTTTTGATTGCTTTCCAACTTGATGAAAATGGTATTGTTCTGGAATGATACAACTGTGATTGTTTCAGTTCTGACAAAACTGTATTTGTTACTTAGATGTCTGTCCAAGAGCTTCCAGCGAACTCAACTGTAGCCAATCTAATGGAGCGAGTCGGGGCCAATAGTCCAAGATGGAGCCCTCACAGCTTCCCATTGAAAGAGGAACTGCGACCAAGGGTTAACCACAAGCCCATAAGCGATCCGAACCGGAAGCTGTGCATGGGTGACGTGGTGGAGCTGACCCCTGCTCTCCCACACAAGTCGCTAACCGAGTACCGGGAAGAGATCCAGCGCATGTACGAGCGAGGTGGGTTCGCACTCGCCACCACCCGTGGCGGCCTGAGAAGCTGACAGTGTCGTGATGCCATGTTAACCTGTTGTTGTATAATGTCCTCGACCGCCATTTGGTTCCTTGTAAATACGAACTAATTCTTGCAGCAGAGAAAACCCAATGAACACCCCCGGCTGAATTATCAAAGGTGTGGAGTCAGGTGTTCTGATCCAAGACGCTGCCGTGTATAACGCGTTACATGTTGATCAGATTCTTTTCAGATCCTCCGAGGTTTAGGAGAGTATATTCAATAATATGTACTGTCATTCTGTCAGTTACATCTTTGTGTTGCAATGACACTGGTTCTGAACTTACATCGTTACATGGTAAAGGATAGCACCGTACCAGTGACACCAGTTTGGCTGGTGCATATCTGCTTATAAACCATGCATGTACTATGTGGACCAGGATGCTTTCACATAGAATGTTCTGGCTACAGGCAGATTCTTGTGAGTTTCTTGGGTGCAGTTCCTGTTGAACAAAATAGTGTGTTAAGTTTCTTGGGTGCAGTTCCTGTTGAACAAAATAGTGTGTTAAGTTTCTTGGGTGCAGTTCCTGTTGAACAAAATAGTGTGTTAAGTTTCTTGGGTGCAGTTCCTGTTGAACAAAATAGTGTGCAGCGGTTGGTTGATGAACCTTGGATTGTCAGCTCTTGGGGTGACAGCTCTCCAGGCAAGGTTGTGGGTTAGGAACCAAACCGGTATCTCACACGACGAAACCAAGGAAAACTCTGGGCTTTCTGCTGGAATCCTTGAAGGAGCCATCCAGGCAGGCAGCCGCTACGTGCCGACCGACGAGTTGAAAGTTTCAGGTCGCAGCCTTGAATTTCTCGCCTACGGCTTGCCATGCTCGCGTTGCTGGGGGAGGGAGTGGCGGCGAGCTGGACTGGGTCGAGCCGAGCGGCACGTGAGTCTGCCCGTCGGATCGCCCGGCACACGCGTTGTCCGCTCGACACGGGTAGCCTGGGTTGGCCAATGATCATCTGGACGATCGTTAGAATGTGGCCCATATGGCCATATTGCCGGGAAGGCGAGATAGGGCGGGCCAATTCTGGGTTTTGCCATCCGCTCTTGGGCCGTATGGCTGATACAATCATAGGATGTCCTAAGCATCTATTGGCTATTTCATCTTTGTCCATTTTGATTTGCTTACCCATAACTAATATGTAGCTTTATATGGGCCCTAGTGATGGAACTTATCAATTTAATCATCATCTGATTAGTTTTTGCACTATGGGTGATCTATATTTTAGCTCTCTAATATCCACATGTTTCCCTGGACAGGCGTAGCATCTCCAAATTCTACAACGGTAAATCCAAATCTTTCACGTGCCTCAAAGAAGCTATTAGATCTTCTGGCTCTGCAAGGGACATCACCAAGGCAGAGAATGCATACTCTACAAAACGGAAGAATCTCCTTGCGTACAACATCATGTATGGAAATTCACACGACACAGCAGCAGAAGTCTATGAAACTGGTCCTCCGAAGAGGCCTGCTAGTTTGAGCAGAAACTCTTTGGTGACCATGGCTAGTAGCAGTTCCAGGAGCAGCAGCAGTATCAGCATTGAAGAAAACGAGCTGCCTGAGCAGCCCCATTCTCATCTGTCATCTGCTATTTGCGATAATTCTACACCTTCAAAGATTACAGCACCACAACCTGGATCCTGCGAACCTAAAACATCATCTGTGCCTATGAGGTCATTCTCGATGATGGATTTGCATCGTCTGCATAGGTCAAGCTCCTCGGTTCGTCTCAAAGATCATAAAAAGACGAATTAGTTAAGCATTCAGAGGATGATTTCATTTTTCGTTTTCCTGTTTTGCTTGGGGTTGCTAGTATCATTCTCTATAAGGTTGGCATCAAGATTTTTGGATAATGAAGAGGGAGCTTCATGGTGTTTGTGTATGTGTCTGCAAAATGGTTGGGTTACTGTGTTGTAAATTAGCATAGTACACTAATATCGATGGCCTAAATTGGTCTCTACTCACGTAATCATCTTTGTCGACGATCGTGTCGCCGATTTTACGAGATAAATAAAGGAAAGTAGTGAAGAGTTTTTGGGAGAGAATGTGGCCGCTCTTTATTGATATGAACTGGCTATTACAGAGGATACCTGCGACCAGACGGTGGACTAATCCTAATTACAATGAACATAATGTTTGCTATGCTAATGCTTCAGATGAAATCCAATCGTCTATTGATCTTCTGAATTGGGATTGCCTTCTGCCGTATGCATCCTTCTTTAAGTAGTTGACGAAGTGATGGCGATTACTCCTGGAGAAGACGTCTGTTCTGCGGTTAAGTGTCTGTGAGACACTCAACCGTATGATGGTTGTTTGTCAGTGTCTTAGGATCACGTATCGTTGCATGGCATGGAATATACACATGTGTTCCATTCATCACACGATAAGGAATATACCTGGAGTTAGATCCGGATATCAGTTCATAACTTCTACAAGAAGCTATCTGGTCAGAGACTAGGTGCAGGACCTTGTCCGACCAGGGTACTATGAGGACCCCGATTTATTTGACTTGTAATGCTTAGCCTTCCATTGACCCTAGCATCACCAAACAAATAAACCTAGCCTCGAGATGTGTATGCCTCCCAGAAATGCAGCATACACACCCCATTACAAAATCATGCATCAATTTCATACATCACATAACATTAATCCTAACCGAAGACTAACATAATAGAGTTATTACACAGGAAGGCCGACCGGCCAAACAACATCAAAGTAACGTTAACAGCGGAAGCAAAAGTGCCATAAGATGGCTATAAACAAAATCCAACCAGGTTAGCCATAACCCACAAGGCAACCGGCCAGGGCCGCCAAGCTAGTCGTCCATATGACAATTCTCACAAAGGTCGATCCTTGGGATCAACTTCTTCCTCTGCAACAAATAAGCAAAGCAAATGAGTACAAAAATATACTCGCAAGACTGACGTGTGGAATAACAGACCTATCAATATGCTACATGCAAGCTTATTTCAGTGGAGGTTGTATGTCTCATTTTGCACCAAGCCAACTTTATTTGCAATAATGTAGTACATTTCAAAAGCAAGTTTGCAATCAGTTTTTATTGAATGAAATAACACGAGATACAATAAGTACAAGAGTAACCACCTATTGGTGACTAACCCAATAGCCACCACACATAGCACGAATCCCAGATTCGTACCACCCATCAAGTTTTAATTAAAATGTTGTAGTCTAACTCTTGAAAAGCTTACCCAAGCGTGTCCATAACCTAGGACGAGGCTATTCGAATAGTTTTAACCCTGCAGGGGTGTACCAATGTACCCACACTTCAGACCGCCTTTTTGCCAAGCTATTAAGCACACTTCCTTTGGTATGCCGGCACGGCTAAGTCCTACGAGACGTTTCCAATGGAATGCGTTAATTAAGAGCCGCACGTATGGGGTTAACCCTTAGTGACCAGGTGTGAAATGGGCCACTAGGACCACACGTTGTGGTGAGTCAAGCAAAGCCGGAGTCATTAGCCATTTAGGGTAACGCTAGCCGCACATTTGCAAGACCCGGCCGGGTGGAGGACCTAGAAAGGAACCACCCGGTCACGCCTCTGTGATCCTTTTCTCTATAAACTCTGACCATGACTCATTAATTAATGCCTCCCAAAGTACTAATTCAAGAGAGGTCCCATACCCTCTAGTGTGGTTAGCACGCACAAAATGCTGGATAACAGTACTCACAAGAAGTTCGGTCCTTAATTGACTTGGGCACCATTCGGTCACACCCAAAAGCACACCAACATACCATTGTGCCCAAGTCTAAATCATTTTGTTTCAGTTTTGGTTTTCACAAGTAAACATGGCACAAGGCTGAAATCATAAGTAATAATAAGTTTTATGTGATCAAGGTTATCGACAAGTCGATAACCGCCATTTCTAGGAAGCTAAGCATGGCTAAGCTATAATTCGCAACTACTAAGTGACAAGAGTTCATCCAATGAACTCTCAATCACAAGAATAACCTAGGCTCATGGTAGTAAGGATAATCATTTGTCTAAGAAAATGCATCTACTAGGCCAACTATCGACAATAGTTTAACACAAACTAGCAATGCATACATAGAATTTGTAAACAACATAAATACTTAAAAATCTGGGATTAACATGATCAAACTGCTTGCCTTGTTGTAGATCACTTTCTTGCTGCAGAGGATTCACTCACGTAATCAATAATCCCTTCGAACCTAACGCTAAAAGGCGATAACCAAATAAGAACAAGAAACACCAAACCAAACTCAACGGCAAAGTTCTCCGGAACCCATGAAATTTATCAAGAGCAAGATCATGATTTTAGATAATTTTAGGAACAAGAGTCAAGTCATTTGGATTAGGTATGAAAAGTTATGACTAAACTAAGTTCTCTCGACCTATTAATTCAATTAAATTAATTCTTGGTACTGTTCATGGCGAAATTTTCTAGAATGATCTAAGGTCTGAAATTTTTATGGTAGGTAGCTAAGGTCATCCTAAGAACAGCAAAGTTGAGTTTACTTCATTTGGAGTTATAAAGAATTAGTTATGATTTTTCTAAGTTCTAAAACTAGCATATATCATTTTTCAGGAACATGCATAAAGACAAGGCCTAGTTCACATTAAAGCATGCCTACAGACAAATTTTACCAAGTTGAGTTTGCTCAGTTTGGATTCTGAGAGAAAAGTTATGTATTTTACAAATTTGAGATAATTTCTAAACACTCATTTCATATTAAACAAGTTCATGCAGTTAAAGTCATTTCCTGCTACATAACAGTGCCTAAATTCATTCTCAGATTAAAGTTCATTCTATAACCGAGCTAAAGCAATTGGAATCATTCAAAAAGGAGCTAAAATGACAAAGTTATGCACTTTTGAAATTTGAAAAATTAAAGGACTTAGAAAGTTTGAGCTCGGGAGGTCCAAGCGAAGGAAAAAGAGAGGTCGTGGGCGTCGATCCTTCATCGCACGACCACGCAGACCTCAGCACAACGCACGAAGACCTCTTCCCGCTGCAGGGAGTGCAGGCCGTTGGATTCGATCCAACGACCACGACGAGTGCAAGCCCAGCGCCGCAAGGAGGTCTGGCGCCTAGCGGAGTCGTGGCCGTCGGTCGGGATCTGGCGGTCCCGAGCACTAGGGGAGGTCTAAGGTCAACGATTGAGCAGGCGAGATCTTACTGGCTCAGATCTCCCTTAGGAGGTCTGAGCGGTTGAGATCTACCAGGAGGTCTGGGCGGCTAAGATCTAGCGAGGAGGTCCTTAAGGGTCAAGATCTCACGGGGAGGTCACGAAGCGGTTGGGATTTGCCGAGGAGGTCATGGATGGCCAAGATCTACTCGGGGAGGTCCTAGCGACATGGTTTCAACAGGAGGAGATGCGGGCGGTTTAGATCGAGCCTAGGGAGGTCTGAGCGGTCCGGATCGATGCGGAGGAGGTCCAGAAGGCTAGGGTTTTCCAAAGGAGATCTAACGTTGAGATCTAAGCGGGGAGGTCATGAATGGCTGAGATAGAGCCTAAGAGGTGCAGGCGGGGTTTTCTCTGAAAAAGACCAGGTGGCTTTTCACCAAGAGGACCCCGAGGGTGGTCTAGGGTGGTCTTTGCAAAATGACCAAGGGAGGTCTTTTGCAAAGAGGACCTTGGTGGAGGTCCAGAGGTGGTTTGGCAAAATGACCAAGGAGGTCTTTGCATGCACGGAAAGGTCTAAATGGCTAGGATTAAACGGGGTGGTCCTAGGCGGTTAGGATCGACTCTAGGAGGTCTGGCACTAAGAATTTACAGGAACACCCCTACTGATGCAGATTTGACTTGGAGGTGATCTAACTGGTGAGATTATACTGGGGAGGTCACGAGGAGGAGGTTCCAGTGGAAGTGCGGGAGGTGGTCCTACGGCTAAGATTTACCACAGAGAGGTCTTGAAGGTGACTTTTACACAAAGAACATGACCGCGGGGTGGTCACTTTGCACGGAGGTGATCCTAACGGTGAAGATTAACCCGAGGAGGTTCTCGATGGCTAGGATCTAACACGAGGAGGTCCCGGCAGCTAGGTTTTAAGCGACAAGACCCTACGGTCAAGATTGAATATGCGAGGACTTTATGGCTAAGACCTAACCTAGGAGGTCCCGGGCGTTGCGAGGCGGGCTTTACCGCACGACAAAATAAGCCCGCGATCTACAGAGCGACACGAGCAACAATCCCGACGGGCATTAAAGGCTAAACATCGAGCTACGGGGATGGTCCGGTATGGCACGACAAAAGCTCGAGTTCGAGTTTGAGTTCACCGCCGCGTAGTAGTCCACGCCGGCGAGAACCAACGGCTACGGATGCGCTCTAAATAGCGAAGAGAACCTAAAGGTGCCAAACACTAGGGCTAAAACACCTCCTAGGCGGCTAGCAGGATGACGCCGGAGGTACAAAGCGACAAAAGAAAACTAACGAGGTCTAAACAGGCGAAGCTCAAACACTTGGGTACTAACACGAGGATGGTGAAATCAAGGAACCGTCGGAGGAGCTCCAGCGATCAAAACTTAGGAGATGAGGAAGAAAGCGGTCCGGCCTCAAAGACAAGTTCCCACTTTGACAATCACGAGAGGCCAACAAGGTAAGTTAGGAAATACCCAAGGTGCCCAAATGGACAAGTTGGCATGCCAAGAAACGCAAATGAACCACTGGAGCTCGGATGGCTTCAAGGAGCTTCAAAGCTCAACAATGGAGGTCTCGGAGTTTTTGAGAAATGAACCCAAGTGACTACAATGAGGCTGGATGAGGAGAGGAGTCTAAAAGATAGAGTGAGAGCTCGGGGTTTCAATAAAGCGAGAGAGCAAAGAGTGGAGCAAGGTGGAGCTCCATGGTGCACTCGAGTCAAAGGTCCTGCCATGGAAGTACATGAAATGACAGGCGGTGGAAAGAGGACTTTGGAAAAAGGTGTGACATGCATTAAAAGTTTGCAGAGCTAGCCGTTGACAAGAGCAAGAAATGACAAGGCTTTGCTCAAAACTGCGCTAGTTCTGACACACACGCATGCGTGGGAAAAACAAGGATGACCGTCCGGGGTCCCACCGATCGGTGAGAGGCCCAAAAGCGGTCAAGGAGCAAAGCGTTCGGGTGGACTAGAGCTCGGGTTAAGAGGTCTTGGATGTTGGATTTGAATCGAAGGGCGGACTAAAAGAAGTGATCGGAGGTCTTAGCGCACCGGGAGGTGCGAGCCACAGATCTAAGGATGGTCGGCCCACGATCACCAAGGTGCAACAAAGGTGTTCGGGGAGGTCTAGAGGATGAGCTAGGGTGGTCTTTGCAAAAGTGCCAACGTGGTTTGAGGAGGTCTTCGGGAGGTCTTGCGGGAGATCTGGAGGAGGTCTTTTGGAGGACTTTCGGGAGGTCTCAAGGGTTTCAGAGGAGTTCTTGGAGGATGCCGGGAGGGTTGTCTTTGCAAAGCGGACATAGGGTGGTCGTGCGGCGGGAGGTCCGAGAGTTCCAAGATCGCGCGGCGGCGAGATCCAGTAGTGAGGTTGATTACATGCAGGAGTGCTCGGGTGGCTCTAACTTGGTTGGGCTCCACCGAGCAAGGTGTCGATCTCGAGTCCAACAGAACATTGACTAGGGTTTAATTTTTGAGTGAAACTTTAAGGAGTGTTTGAGATAGCAAACTAACTCCAAAATTTTATGGAATTTCTGTAGCTTGCTAATCTGAGATGGACCTTGTACAAAATTTCTAGAGGTTGTTATCTTTGAGCATTTTTCCCGAAATTTCCCAAGGTCTTTGAGCTAGGGTTTTGACCAAGGGTCAAAGTGGTTTGTGACCTCTTAAAATGTTCAAACAATTTCTAAAAATTGTGAAATTTTTGAGAGGGTCACATACCATCCCAAGAACTTAGGAAAAATATTTCCGGAGATGATCAAAAGGTTTGACAAGAATGTTTTTGGAAGACAAGGTTTTGATCAGTATTGGTGACTTGTAATCCCATAATTCTTTTGCAAGAATTCTTTAGAACATACAAGGATTGCAAGATGTAAGAAAAGTTTTAATTTCTACTCATTTTCTTACATTTGAAACGCAAGCCAAAACTTGGGATGTTACAGGTACCCATTATGTAACCTCTGCAATCCTTACGACCAGGGAGGTTGTTAGCCTTAGGGGTTACAACCATGAAGATGTATGATCTTTTATTATGTATTAAAGTAATACATAGATGTTTTAATCCTCGTCAGCTAGCCTCCGAACTTTAAAGGAATATGTCGTGTGAACACTTTCTTCCGACGAAGTCGTATCGGGTAGACCCTCATTAAATGCTGTGACATTTAAGGTGGCCCATATCCATTTAAAGTTGAGAACTTGCCTTGGGAACCAGAGAGTTTTTCTGTCCGTTGGACTTTTGGGTAACTCCCGATTGCGGTTAAAAGATCTGAAGCTATAAAATCCCTTTTGCACCGAGCCCTAGGTTCTTATGCGGTGATAGGAGCAACTGAAGTAGATGGAAGGTGGAGGCGGTTAATAATGTAAAGACCCTGACGATCCCTACGGCGCCGGCCAGTCCCAAGTATCGTCCCTGTCTGTCGGTCCTGGAAAAAACAAATGTGAGAGTCAAAATCAACCCTACAGTCGAGATCGGTGAGCTGACCCACCGAGAGAAACTTCATGGTAACTTGAGGAACATGAGAAACAAGCGAAACGAAAAGTCAGTGGACAAAAGAGTGCCCTGACTGCTGGCAGACAGAGGAGTACCATCGGCTATCTAAACTAAGATAGAAAAAATAGGAGGTCCTACTGAAGTGAGAGATGTGGAGTTCGGTGTCATGTGAAAAGAGACACCAGAATCCATAACCCAAGAAGTACCTAGAGGCGTCTGAGCTAGAGTGGCAGAACCTGCTGAGCTGTGAAAGAGCTGCTAAAGTAGAGCTTGACAGAACTGCTGAATAGAGTCATCTCATTGAGAAGGTCCTGACGTACTGGTCTATCCTCCCGTCAAGGAAGGCCCTCCCGCCCCCTTGGATCGTCCAGCCCCACGCGCCTTGTTCTGCTTTTTTCGCACCGCACAACGCTGGTAGTCGTGCCCGAAGTTCTTGCAATAATTGCATTGAACCCCAGTTAGTGCAAAAATAGGAGTAGAAACATACACATGAGGAGGGACTGTAGTCGAAGCAGAAATCGTCGGTGTAGTCAAAGAAGAAGGGGTAGAAAGCACGGTCAGAACAAACTGTGCTGCTAACCCGCGACGAAGCTCCTCAGCACGAAGCGTCAAAAGAGCCTCGGTGATTGTCGGTCATAGTGAGCGGCTCAGTAGTTGAGCCCTGACAGGTTCAAACTCTGGACAAAGACGGCAGACGAAGTCATAAAGGCGAAGGCGATCACGATCCGCCTTCTGCACTTGATGACACTCCTGGCAGAGCGGAGAAACCAGCTCGTCCAGTTGGCGCCAGAGACTGGCCAAGGCTTCGAAGAAGTCGTCGACGGAGAAGTCCTCCTGGCGAAGCGTCTTCAACTCACACTGAAGCGAAAATAACTAAGCATCACTGCTCTGGTGGTATCGCTCGCGCATGTACTCCCAAATCTGACGAGTGGCACGCAGGCCAACAATGTTTGGCTGGATGGAGTCGTCGACGTTGACCACCAGGATGGCTCGAACACAGGCCTCATCAGCACACCAGCGCTCAAAAGTGTCTATGGCATACTGAAAGGCCTCATCAGTAGCACCATTAGCAGCAGCGGCCTCTGCCTCCTTGGCGCTCTCATCTTCTATAGGAGATGCAGAAGTAGGCGGTCTGGGAGGAGGCTGAACTGGTAATGGCGGACAAGGTTGGGCACCAGTAACATGTTCCTAGAGGCGGAGATCATCTAGCGTGATCTCCATGAGTGAAGACCACAACTTGTAGTTCGTCCCATTAAACTTTGTTCCCGAGAATAGGATCACAGCAGATGGAACAGAAACCATCGGTAGATGGCGGCACTGGACGACGCAGCGACCAAGGCAACAAAGTCTAACAGGTGGCGCTGGACGACGTGGCGTTAGATCGACGTTTCTGTTTTCTTTTATTTTTTTTTTGAGTTTGGGCCGGCCGGCTTAAAATAGCCTGGCCTGCTCACGAAGCAGTCAGGCTGACTAAAACAGCCTGGCTAGCACACGATCAGGGGAACTACGGTTCCCCGAGTCCTTGGTGGCAGCGGCACTCCGGTGTCGGGCGGCTGGCGATGGGCGGCGAAGAAGCGGCGAGCTCGAGCACACGGGCGACGGTGGCGTCGTGGGGAGCGCGACGGGGACAAGGCGACCACCGACGGCGTCGGTCGAGCTCCCGGTCGACAGAGCTCCTCACGTCGAGCTCTGGACAGGGATGGGGGACGAGGCGACGTGGCGACGGCTTGTCGACGTGGCGACGGGTTGGCGATGCAGCGATGACAGGCGCAGTAGGCCGCGGCGGCATCGGCGAGGGCAACCACTGCGGTGGTTGCGGTGGCGACGCCGACGGTGTCGGCAGCAGAAGGATGGCAGCGAAAGGAGGGAGCTAGGTTAGTTCCCTACCTCTGATACCATGTTATGAATATTATGTGTATATATTCAAGAGGCTTAATGGGCAATATATATAGAGAGTACAAGGGGGTTGCCATATATAGATAAGGAAATACAAAAGAGTCATATTCTAACAGACTACACTAGAAATATGTAATTTGTTCCATTTGATCCTTTACTAGTTAAGTGCCCGTGTGTTGCAACAGAACCCCAAAAGAGTGTGATACATATTGGTTTCGGTAGACGGGATCCTAAACCACGTAATAAATATCATTTTTCCTTCACACACATATAAACATCAACATCCTCCATGTGATTACCGATGCCTCTTGATGTTCGTTATAAATTCACATATCGCCAGATAATTAGCCGGATAATTAGAACAGAAAAGGGAACCAAAATCAGGGCAAATTTCGAGCAATTCCCTCGCTTTCTTCTTACCTTGGGGGCGTTGATCTTGACCTCTGTCCTCAACTCCTTGATCCTCCACGCAAACGTTGCGGGCAGGAACAGGAATATTCAATATCAAAGCTATATTGTGTTGTACTTTATAAGTAACCCCAGAGCAACTCAAATAAATTACCTGCAGGCCTCTGTCAATCACTATTCGAAGTAACCCCAGAGCTTTATGACAACGCTTAAGCTTTATCTCGGCTGCCTTTTGGGCGTCAACAATTTCATCTATTTCAACAACCACTTTAAGGTTCTTATATTTGTCTTCTGATAACCATTGAACTTCAGGGGCAACACCACAACAACATCATATCTGAGAAAAAATTTACATAAACAGAAAGATATGACCTCAAAATTACATTACAGTAAATTTAGTTGAACACATTTATTGATGACAACTAAAACCAAATTTATGAACAAGTGTAAAAACTGAATTAAGTTGGATATCTAGACAGTAGTAACTGTCTACCTAAACACATGCTCTAGAGAGGAGGAATTTCTCATACTTAGTAAGAAGGCGTACAAAATCTTCTAATGCCCTGTTCTCTACCTAAAACACACAAAAAAAAAGAAGACATTACCTGGACAGATGGAATAGTAAATTCATCATACCATATAGTATCTTTTGAGTGGGATAAAGTCGTGATTCAACAAGATATTAGACCATTAAAGAGAGAGAGAGAGTGTGATATATGTAGTACAAAAAATTTCACAGCAAAATTTTAGTCCAAATTATTAGATAGTGATGATGTCTCAGAGTTCACAGGAATATAGCATATCACTATTTCATCATATTCAACTTTAATATCACTCGGATGAATAGTGATGCAACAAAAATACAGGTTACCAGATGTACATTTTGCTTGTCATGAATGGTTCGAAATAAAGAATTCATCGTGATAAACATCAGGGTAATTCTATCTAAATAGTACCGAGGACAATGCTTGAGGTTGTGTATGTCTTAAGATAGCTTCAATTGTCGCATCCTGTACACAGGGGCGAATCCACCGTGGGTGCTAGTGGGTGCTCGAGCACCCCCTCCGCCCACCACCGCACCCCTAGTACCCACTAAGCATCGGCGAGAGCGAGCTTGGTGCTCTGGCGCAGTGTAGACAGCAATGCTTTGGTGCGGCGAGTTGGCAAATGGCGAGTCGGAGGTTGAAGAAATTGGCGAGGTTGAAAAAGTGGCGGGCCAGCCGTGTGGCGATGTGGGCTGTTCTTGGAGTTGGATTCATGGAGGCATCACATGTGGCTTAAAGCCCGATTGGCTCGCCCAAATTCAATCAGCAATCGAGGCGATAATAGATAAGCTCACTTCTCACTCTCGGCCAGGCGCCTAGTCGCCCGATCCGATTCGAGAGACGGCGAGACGGAGAGACGGAGAGACTCACCGAAGGGAGGCGGCGGCGGCTGGCGTGGGCGGGGAGGCCGAGGCGGCGGCTTCGGTGACCCGCGCGGAGGGGGATCTGATCGGCGTCTCGGGCTCGGTGACCCGGCGGCGGAGAGGCGGTCGGTGTCTCGGGCTCGGCAACCGGTGCGGAGAGACGGTCGGCGACTCCGTGGCCTAGCGCGGAGGCTGGAGGTAGGCGGTCCGCCGTCTGCGGTCGGCGTGTCGGGCTCTCTCGGCGACTTCGAGCCTCGGTGCCCAGCGGAGGTGGAGGCGCGGGGCTAGCTAGCGGGCGGCCGGTAGCTAGCCTCGAACTGAAGAGCGCGGACGCGGTGTAGCGCGCGGCCGCGTGGGGCGCGGTGGTCGCTTCACTGCTCTGGCGGTTGGCGGCGTCACGGCGGTCGGGCCTCGGGGACTCGAACTCAAGACTCGATGAGTGAAGTGAGGCATAGAAGCGACGGTGAGGGTGAGGTAGTGGCAAATGTTTGTTTCTCTCCCAAATTCCCATTTTGCTTGTCCGTTGCAAATATAGGTAGACAGACTACTCGAAGTGTTGAAGATTGATGAATTTATGATTGATACAAATATTTAATTGGTAGTTGTTGTTTAATTTGTGATTGATGAGTTGATACAAATTGTTGTTTAATTGATTAGTGAACATATGACATATCAGTTAGCGATTAGCTAATTTGTTTAATTAGTGGTTGACTAGTTGTTGTTTAATTTTTTAGATTTAATGGCAATATTTTCTATCGCCTCATTGAGCTCACATTGATCCTTTCGGTGACTTTGGTATGCTTATGTTGTACTATAGTCTCAACAGTAGAGCTCCCCCTCTATTTTCATCCTGGATTCGCCACTGCCTGTACATGTTGCAGTCCTACGTAGTTTATAAGAATGTTCTCTGGAACTATCTTCCCGGGCTGAAATCCAGGAACCTGATAAGAAGCAATAGCAGGGACCTTAGTATAAACTGTAGAATATAGAGCAGCACACAGTAAGGGACACCATCCTTCTTTGACGAAACTGTTGGGATTGAATCTCTCAACTCCCATCTCTCTTCTTCTCTCTCTTGTACACACACGCAAGATATCACATGAAGGAAGAAGATACACACTTGTGGGCTACATTTTCCTCTATTTTCTCATATTCAAAACTGGTTACAATGCTTTTTATAGCTATAATATGACATGTAACCTCCCCACTAACACATTCAAGTAGCCCACTAGCTCCACTACATGCACTAGATAATGACACACTAATCCACTAATGCAAAACACTAATGCAAAATAATCAAGATTATATGTAACAGAAACCTTGTAGAGATATCTTATTTCCCACTTTGGGATTCTCTGGTTTTTGAGTGGTCTAGTTATGACAAACTGATTATGAAATTTTGTGCCAATGGATGCAAGCTGAAAATGCTAGATGACTTGAGAATGTTGAACACTTGCAACAAACCCACAAACAGAAAGGGTTGTTAGTGCTAAGCAGTGCGGCAAGCACGTTGCACATAATGGGTTGCCATTGCTAGCTTCTACATGATTACAAAACATATACTCGTTAAACTTTAGAAGACTAATCTCTGGTTGAGCCTTCTAGCTTTGCAAATTAATCAACTTTGTCCATGGGTATGAATGTGTTTCGTTTGGTATATTTAGGAGTTCGCACAGAAATAGTACCTTGAAACGCTTTGCGTACTCTTGGAGAGTGGATTGGTAGAATTCCTGACATATCGAGGGCGGCACCTCCACGCTGAACTTAACCTGCGAAGCACCACAACCACGACCATGAGAATCAAGCATGAATTCATCGATACCACTCCTACCACTACTCATTGCACCAAACTGAGACAAGCAAAGCCCGACTGAAGAACCAGTACAGCTCTCCAATTCACATATGTAATTAGAGAGGTGGGGCTAACATTGGAACCGGGTTGCAGCGTCTCAGTGACACAGACAGAGTTGCCACCCCCCGCAGCGGCCTTGCGGAGCTCTACGGTGGCCGAGGCAATGGGAACTCTCCTCCTCTGGACTCGCGAGGTGGAGGCGGACGTGGAGAGGGAGGTGAATTGACGGGCGAAGGAGGAGGAGGAGGAGGAGGGGAGCGAGGAATAATTAGCCCATGAGGCATGCGGGGAGGAGAAGCGGTTGTGGGTGTGGTGGGAACGGGCAGTGGAGGGATTCCCTGAACACTGGTGCATTGTTACCTCCGCCGTGCTTGCTTCCCCTTACGCTCCCACCGCCGTCACCTACACCAGCAAGCGGAGGCGCGGGCGCCGTGGCTGCCGCGTCGAGGTCCATGTGCCACAATCGGATCCTCCCATCCTTGTTCCCCGTCCAAAGCAGCCGGTTTGCCATGTGCACGATGACGCAGAGCGTGGGCGGCACTGGTACGCCCTCGCGGAATAGGGTGCTCTCCTCGTTGCCATGGCGCACGCTTGCGCCCCACCCGACGAACACCTCTTCGAGCGCCCAGACCCTGATCCCGGACTCGACCCCGGCCCAGAGCTACTAGCGCTGTGGCTCGGCGACGAGCGTGCGGAGGAAGGTGCCCACCTGCATTTCGCAGAGTGGGTGTGGCCGCACCTCGAGAGGGGGTGGGCGGGCCGGGTGCTTGGCCGCGCGGAGCAGTACGCAGAAGATACCCTTGCCTCCGCCAGCCTCGACAAACTAAGGGAGGGTGCCGTGGCCGCCACCGTACTCGGACATGGTGCGCTTGAGCGTAATGGACCCATCGCTGGCGACGCCCACGGAGCGATAGGAGGTGGCGGCGGAGGAGTAGGAGGCGCTGGGGTGGTGCTGGTGCTGGTATGGTGGGAGCGGTGGGTGGTATCTGGCGAGCACACCCGCGGAGGGGTCGTGGTGGGTGTAGGAGAGGGAGTGTGAGGCTGGGAGGTTGTGCTCATTGTCGAGGCTGTGGTTGAGGAGCGCGACGAGGCACACCGATGCGGCGTCCCGCGACAGCGGCTGGCTGTAGGAGATCCCCCTCCGCTGTGGCGACGGAGCCCGCGCCACTGCCGCGGCCACCTCTCTCAGCGCCTCGTCGTCCAGCTGCCTTAGGCGGAAGGGGATGGGAAGTGGGGGTTGAAGCGACGGTTACTCGCAGAAAGAGGGGGACCACCACCAATTGTAATATTTAAATAGTAGAGACTATATTATTTATTTATTTTTTGTTGGAATGTATCATTTAAGTTTGCATCTTTATACACACGTGAGTGCGCTTTCAGTATAAATTTTGTAATGTCGTGGATTTATTCTTAGCATCCGTCTTTCTAGATGTGTGCTAAGGAGGCGCATGTGTAGGTGTGCACGCATGGTGATGTTTGTGTGCATATGCGTCTTCCTTGTAATCGCAAAAAAAAATTTACACTCCATCGTCGAAATCCTGATGCCGCCACTAATGCATGGTACTAGATCTGTCCTTGTAGTCCGGAACAACCCCCGGCAACCCCAAGTCCAACGTTGAACCTCCGGCTCCCGGCTACCATGCTGCGCCAAACAAGAAGAAGAAGCAGTCAAGCAGACTGCGGGTGCCTCGGTCGCTGCGGCGCAGGGCCAAACGTCGTCGCCTCCATCGCTAGAAGCACCGCCATATTCAGCCACTTGGGCACGGCAGCCCGCACCGCGCAGCTTCTGGAGCACCTCCTTGGCGCCGCGGAGTTCGACGCGGCCACGGGGCTCGCGGCGGGAGAAGGCGGAGGCCACCCTGGAGAAGGGCGATGCGGCCGAAGCAGAAGCCCTCTTGCCCGGAGGTCTGTGCAAGGACGCCATTCCGACAAGTGTGCATGGACAGCTTGGTGTTTCCGTTCTCTTCAAAATGCCATGAACAAAGCTGCTGTTCTCTGTATGGTGTTCTAATTGTGACTTGTATGTACTGTAGACTATTGGGCTCATGTGATGTGATATTTGGTTGCAATTGGGCAGGTCTAAGGCGAGAGTGGCAATTGGGGATATCGCCGGTGCGCTTGCGGATGCTGAGGAAGCAATAAGAATAACTCCCAAATTTCCTTTGGTATCACTTCACCTGTGAATTGAAATCCTTTTTCTGTTCATATTACTAAATGGCTAAATGCTTAGGTATGCCATAAGCCCGTAAGCTTGATTACTACAGATCACTGGAGTCTACTATGTTATGTTGTTTTGCTTATGAATTGGATGGTTCAATTTGGCCATTATTTGTCACAAACATGTGCAAATGCATCTGAACTTTATCTCAGAGGATTGTGCAAATGCATCTGAACTTTATCTCAGAGGATGCCAGGAGGGTTTGCTATAACTGTAGAGTGAATTGACAAAACAAAATTGTATGCTTGACCCTGACTTACAAAATCAACAGTAGTGATTGCAAAATTTGGGCTACATGATAGTGCGATGCTTAATTTTCCCAATACAAGGGGCACAAGTGACATCAGATGACAGGTAAAAGCAACTACATTATATGCAACTACAGAATTCGCTGCCCTTTTTTATGGTTGTTTGTTGGACTGTGAACAGTTGTAGTTTGGTCCTTAACTTTCTTAATAAAAATGCAGGTTCCCTCCTGTTTTTAGACCATATTTACATATTTTGGGATGCACTTTCCATTAGCGATGTACTTTCATTGTATTTCTTTTTTTTTTTTTTGCTTTTATTCATGTACGAATTTGATTGCATAATAATACAAAACTATGTTTGTTACCAATTAGTTTAGTCATTCGAGACTTTAAGCCCACCCTCATTTTCATTCTAGATTCACCACTGGTCAGTAGTGTGCTTACAGTAGATGACTGGGATGCGGAGATCAGGCTCGATGATAACACGGAAGTCGAAACCATAGTTTTTTTAGAAACACCCAGTACAACACATAGACGCCCACACACACGCACACCACCATACACACGCATTCACACACACAACGCCACGGAAGACTGGACGAGCGGAGCTTGACGAAGAAATGACGAAGTCACCACCGACACCTCGCTTGCGACGGGCACATCACCTCTCACTGAAAGAAAATCCTCCTAAATGAGACACGCAGAGCCAAACTTGGGGTTTGAACCCTGGTGGGCTAGGAGTACAACCACCTCCACTAATCACCAAAGCAAGACTTGGTTCTCAAGTCGAAACCGTAGGTTACTACCTTGTCAAAGTCAACGAGGACGACGCCAACATCTTTCAGACTGTCACCGGTAAGAAGCCTTAGCGCCGAGATTGGGCTTCCACATGTAGAAACTGCAGAGGCAAGAGATGTGAGAGTTTTTTCTAGTTAAGAATTATGTTTGATTTTTGTGTGTGGAGAAAACAGAGATCTTATTAGGCAAACATAATTGAGCAAAATGGAACAACAGCGTGGTAGAAGGTACAGTAGCATCGAAATTAATTTCATGTACAAAATAACATCAAGATTTAAAAAGCTTAATTTGGCACGAAAGGCGAGCGGCCCAATTTGATTTGAATCTTGATTAAACAAAAAAAGAAAAATTCCCTTGGAAAGTATAGAGAACATTGGTTTAAAACATGACCTAATTTTATACTGCAAATTAAGGAAAACGTGAAGAATCGCCATAGAAAGAACATAAAAACATCATATATAGTCAAATCCTTTAGGGACCACCCAAGAGTCACCGGTGGTGGGAGCATAGGAGTGTGCACTGCTTGACCCATGTTTGTCTCGGGACCTAAATATGTAAATCTGAACTCTCTATATATAATGTACTAGTCTAGGATCAAGTTAGTGCACACAGTGTCAACATAGATGAATATCATTCCACATAAGATGAATATAAGAATAAACGACTAATTTGATTAAATAAACACTAGTTGTGACCTTATGGTCGAGTTTACAAATATTGAGCCACTCAGCTGACACTAAATAAAGAAACGACAGCGGAACGAAAGCAATTCCAGTGGAAACCCATCGACTTGCCATAGGCAACCGACTAGGATCAAAACCTAGTGATCACCATCCTCGTATAGCTCCTCCTCAAAGGCAGGCGACGATTCCTCCACTTCAGTTGAATGATTGCAGCAAGAATGCGTACTCCGAGTACTCAACAAGTTGTACCACATAATGTAATTATAGATGATGGCTTATTCCAAAGAAAATGACTTCTGTGTCTATTTTGCAATAAAACAACATTTGCAAGTGAATACCAATAATATATTGAAAGTGTAATTCAAAATAAATAAACAATAATAATTTAACTAGTATTTTCACAAAGCTTCCATAACCTAATCATTTCCTTTCACACAACTGCATAAGTGTCCCCACACAGCTGTCCCTTCCCAATTGTTTTTATAAAAATCTACCTCTCGTGTGAAATCCCCGAGAATGTCTATAACCGCGGACACGACTATGTGAATAGATTAACTAACACTTTGCAGAGGTAGTACAATTTACCCATACGATATAACCAGTATAGCTAGCACCAATCATAACAAAACTTTTCCAAAACTTCACCTTAACTATTGACCCTCCCGATGTGTTTTGCCATCGTACCAACCCTACCACAACGCTTTGGTACGACGCTGTAGGATTAAGGAAAACCGATTAGAGGGGGGTGAATAGAAGGTTTTTAAAACTTTCTAACTAATTAACAATTTTAATCTTGATTGTCTTAACAAGGCTTCATAGCATACATATAAAGAAGGAATCACTAAGCAATTTAAGATAATTATGAGCTTATGTTAAAACTAGATACAATTCTAGCTATATAATTTTACACAAGTAAATTGCTAGAAATATAAATGCAAAAATAGTAGAGACAAAGAATAAACCACAAAGGAGACAATGATCTTTTTCCCGTGGTATCGAAGACTTGCCGGTCTTCACTAATTCACGTTGAGAAAAGTCCAAATGAATTGGACCGGCTCCACGAATTAAGCCTTAACCCTCAATCACTAGAGTTGCTCTTTCTCCTTTCCGGAGGTGGTGAGCATAACACCACTTCACAATCCGTTGCCGGGACTCTTCATAATCTTCTTTGAAGAGCTCTCCGCGCAAACTTCCTCCAAAGCCATCTAGGTGCTGGCAAGCACCAAGAGTAATAAACAAAGTGTTTGCTTGAGGAAATTCAAGTGTCAACAAGATTAACTAATGATGCAATGCACTTAAATGCTCTCAACTACCTCAAAATGGGAATTCAAAGCAAATGAGTAGTAGAGAGTGCTAAGAGCTAAAATGTATTCAATGAGAGTGAATATGCTCAAAAGTTATTGGCTTAGTGCTGGTGGGGGTGTATTTATAGCCCTCACTAACAAAACTAGCCGTTTGAATCAAGCTCCTGAAAAAAATCAAGATTTGTGGTAATACCGCCATTGAAAACCGGTACTATTCCTCGACGCGATCAACGGTTGGAATAGTAGTATTTAATGCTCTGAACTAGTCGTTATGGAAAAGTTGTGGTACTACTGCCAACTGTAAATCGGTATTACCGTACCGCGGTAATACCGCCCGGCTAGATCGGTATTACCGATTTTCAGATGATCAAATTCTCAAGAAAAACACCTCTGCAAATAATGTACCACCATGTAAAAACCGATACTACCAACTTGCGGTAGTATTGCTCAAGGAATGTGGTCATACCGATTTTCAAGGAAGATCAAAACTTTCAAAAACATACTCTCTGTAAAATACATACCGCCATGAGGATTTCAGTACTACTAACTTGAGGTAATACCGCTCATCATATGCGGTCATACCGATTTTGGAATTCAAGAAAACTCCTAAAAATATTTTCTCTGGAAAATACATACCACCAACTAGATTTCGGTACTACCGACTTGCGGTAATACCCCTCATCACTTGCGGTCATACCGATTTTGGGATTTCAAGAAAAACTTCCAAAAACAAGCCTTCTGGAAAATACATACCGCCAACTAGATTTTGGTACTACCAACTTGCGGTAATACTGCTCATCACTTGCGGTCATACCGATTTTGGGAACAATTTTTCGGAAGCAAAAGCTAATAACCATGATCCCTCTTTATAGTACGACATCTAGCCTATAAACCCGGTCTTTTCTCCAAACACTGAGACCAACAAAAACTATAAAAGGATCCTTAGGCTACATGATACCTTTATCTTGAGCCATATCGATCTTTAACGCTTTTATATTGCCATTTCTATGTCATCATTCATCCTTTGGGACTAATTCTTAAAAAATATTTTAGCACACATGTTAGTCCCTTAATACATTATTGATATTAATTACCAAAACCAATATTGGGGGCCTAGATACTTTCAATCTCCCCCTTTTTGGCAATTGATAACAACCCAATCAAACATGAAAGATTTGAAAGATTTTGAATATACACCAAGTTGTATATTCTTGTTTTGACTTTTGAATGAAGTGATTAATTCTTAAATTGAGTTCAAGGAGATGAAGAATTAATTGCATTCAAAGTCATTCAACTTAAATAAACAAAAGTCCCCCTAAAGATGTACATATAGATTCAAGAAGTGATCATTATGCACATTTGGATTGTTTGAAATTTTGATAGTGTTTTCTTTATTTATTGAAAGTAAGGAACATGAATCATTGATTATTCAAGCAAATGATACTACTCATGATCAACGATGCTTGAATACATAAACTTGATAACCACATATAATAAGCATCATTTCACATAGCATAGTAAAAGAGTCATGATGCATAAAGTTTAAACTAAGTTATTACAAGCACACATGTTCCAAGTACTTTAAACAACTAAAGTTTTTACATAACACAACCAAGTCCAAACAAGGTATTATCATAAAATTATAGTAGCAGATAGTAGTAGCAATAGCAACCCCTGATCTTGATCTTCTCCTTAATATTTCAATCTTCACCCAATTCTCCCCCTTTGGCATCAAGAATCAAAAGGAATCACTCAAAAGGAGGGTTGATGCTTGGTTTGAACTTTGTATGTGCTGTGTTACTTTTAATATAGAACCCAAATTTATCTTTAATTAGCTTCATGATGTAGGGAGCATATAAGATATTTTCCTCGGTATCACCCTTTTGGAAGTCGATCTCTGTCAGAATGAAATCAACAATGTCAAACTTGGTTTCTTTTAGAATATGCCGATAATGTTCTAAGCCCTTTGGTTTACATCATCATCTTTGCTTGCTCTTGGGTAGAAAGTCTTTCTCAGAATCTTATTGATAATATTTGGTAAAGGTAGAAGGGCAATAGCTTTTCCAAACACTAAGGGTTGAGATTTAGCATAAAGCTCATTTAGATCATCCAATCCCCAAGGTTCTTCTTCATGTACCTTCATATCCACTAAACCTTGTCGAAGGGGAGGGATACGCCAAGATTCACGACACTCTTCTTTAGAGGCACTCAGTTGCAGAGAAGCAGTCATCCAGGTGAGTGAATCATTTTCTGGAGAGATATGGACTGTAGCATAAAACTGCTTGATATAGAAAGTATCATAGTCACACTTCAATGTTACGAGACCTTCTAGATTAACTCTGAACAAGGTGTACCAAAGTCCTGCTGAAGTAGGGATTCTGAACCAGATGATCCCATGTTACAAACTGGTGCTGTGCAAAGCTCTTACTTCCATAAATGTAATTGAACACATCTTCTTGAAACTTTGTGTGGAAGTGAGGACCAGCTACATTCCTTGGTAAGAGGAGTTGATTTGCATATCTCATTGTAGTATAAGTTTCTCCCTTGATCTTCCTTTGATCAGTCACAAAGAAGGGTGCTTCGCTTGGCACAAAATCTTCATCACTGGTGTCATTGTCTGTTGGTTCTTCTTCAAAGTCATCTTCAGATAGATACACAATCTTTTCTTTTCCTTTTGAAGATGATGGTCCAGAGTTCCGAGGCATGATTGCTAATGTAAAACAAAAGAATTAGAACTCGATACAATAGGATTTAGTAAGATGAGTATGAAGGAATCAATTGTTGTTCTGCAAAGCGGTAGTACCGCAACTGAACACCGATATTACCGACAAATGGTAGTACTGCGGTTCATGGGCGGTATTACCGCAATGACAAAACTTCTTTAGGGCTTTGATCGATTTTGCATTAAACAAGTATTTGACATGAATGAAATCATAGAATAGACTTTACATATCACCAAATACTACTTCTAAGCATTTTGCCCAAAAAAATGATTGAAACATACACATTTCGTTCAAACCCTAGAAATGGAGTATATGATAAAAGGATGAGAAAGAAGATGAGATTAGAGCAAATACCTCGGGGATTGGAGGGGATATGACTGCAAGAATCAATCCCAATAAAAAACTTCAAAAAAAATCCACAGATCCGAAGGATTTGAGAGTGGTTTTTGTGGAGAAGAAAGAAGAAGAGAGAGATGCGGCTTGGCAGATTTTAAGAAAAGGAGGCGGTTATACCGCACAAGAGAGAGGACCAACGATAAGGATTCGGTTGAAACTACTTTTGGAATTGCCACCAGGATGCGGTAATATTACTGTTGATGTGCGGTATTACCAGGCTACGGTAGTATCAGCGGTAAACTGCGGTATTATCGTTTTGCCTGATAAAACTCAAATTGAATAGCAAATGATCCTTAATTCAAACACTCAAATAAATATTCTTTGAATCAATATGTATGAGATAGATAATAGAAACTTCAATGAACATAGTTTTTACACAGATAGAAATTTTAAGAAACATTTTGAAATTATTTTCATAGATACTTCAAGAAAACCAAATGAAAGCAATTTTCATGAGGCATGAGTTTCAAGCAACATTAGAATGGTCTATAACATTTAACTCATTCCTCAACTTGCAAAAGTGGCTTTCATCTAATGGCTTGGTGAGATATCAGCTAATTGATTTTCGGTCCTTATGTGGCTAATTTTGATATCTCTTTTGCCCACATGATCTCTCAAGAAATGATGACAGATATATATATGTTTGGTTCTTGATTGTTGGACCGGGTTATTCGTTTGCGGCAACCTGGCTAGAGCCCATGGCCCAAGAGGGGCCCAAGGGGGTGGCCGCCATAGCCTAAGGGGCGCCACTCCCTTCCCAAACCCTAGCCGACCCCTCCCTTCCCCTTTCCTCCCCACTCCCAACGCCGCCACCCCCTCTCCACCTCTCCACCTCCTCCACCCTCCCTTGCGCACCTCTCCACCTCCCCACCACCTCCATTGTTGCTGGCCAAGGAGGAGAAGGAGCTCCATTGCACCGGCCAAGGAGGAAGAAGAAGGAGAAAAGAAGAGAAGGAGGAAGAAGGAGAGGAGAAGAGAAGGAAGAGAGGAGAAGGAGGATCGCCTTCGGGCTGATCTTCGTCGCTCACACGTCGTCAAGGGTAACGAGATGTTCTTGTAGGTAATTAGTCTTGGAAGAGTTTTTGGGTTAATCTTTGGTTAGATGGCATTCGCCTGTCAGATCGCAGCTTTGGCCCAATGGCTTGCGAGGTAAATTTCATGTGGTTAGAGGATGAATCTGGGTTTTGGTCTCCTAGAGATAGGTTATGGTCTTAGCTTTCAGTGGCGCCAAGTTCACCCAAATCCGATTAGCGGTTAGTGAGTTATGATTTTTCTAAGATTGCTGTTCCGCTGCTCTGTCAAGCAATTAGGCGCTTTGTAGAAAATCGATTAAAAGTGATGGTTAAAGTGGAAATCTGAGAACCCCAGTATAACGAAAGTTGTAGATAATCCTTCCAGCTTTCAGGAAAACTAAATACCATGGAATTCGGACGAACGAGAAAGTTATGATAATTTCATTATTGCTGTCCAGAGACCGACGCGAGAATGGATACTCTGTTGTTTAGTTTGGTAGGGCTAGTAAAGGGCCGAATCAGAGAACTTCACCAACTAGGTTTAGAAGGGAATTCAATAACCTTTTCAGATTGTCCAAGATCACTCCATTTGGATTTCTGTACATTTAGTTATGATTTTTCGAAGGGGCTGTTCTCGACAAGAAATCGACACCAAGATTAGAGTTGGGGATTGCGTTTTGTGGACGATGTACTCATTTTGTGTTTATGGTTTTGTTATTAGACCTTTATGGTAGCCTTAGCTTGTCTCAATTGTATGTCCAGTGTGGGTTTGACTCGAGCGTACCTTATTCCCGACATCCACCTTCGCACGGTTGAGGCAAGTGCATTGTTGATTGATTGTCTGGCTATATTGTGTGTTATTTGATATATGGTTGCATAGCAAGATGGCATATTTTGATGAATGTTTAAGTATGGTTATTGCTCAAATGATGCTTATGCTTACTATGGTTCAATGTTGTTGTCTTTTGGTAAAATTGATATTGAATGGGAGATGAGCATTTGCATATTGAGAGCATGTTGAGGCTTGGTCATGCGGTGACCAAGTATGTTTCCCTTTGAGAACCCCGTCATGAATGTGACGGGCCCGAGATCCCCTCACTCGTGGAGTGTGGGCTTGAGGTCCCCGTTACTTGCGGAGTAACGGGCAATTGGTCCTGTGCGTGCGCAACAAGATGTGCATGGGCATGCGGCATGCGATACTGTGACACGTGTAATGCACACAGAAAGTTAAAGATAAAGGTTCCTTGAGCATTGCATTTGCATGTGAGATGTTTGATGTTGATCTCCTTTATATGTATGGTGATGTTATAGTTTCTTTATGTACTTGCTGAGTCTGTGGACTCACTCTTGCTTTTATTGTTGTTTTAGGTACCCGAGCCAAGAATGACATGCATGGGGGAAAGTAGACTGCTAGTCACACACATACCACATGAACTAAATAAAGTTGAATGATCTTCAGAACGGATTTGATTTTAGATGATTATATTTTGTCTTATGCAATGGATTGATGTAATAATGATGAGTAGTGGATCTTCATATCTCTCTAGTTTTGTTGGATTCTTAGCATGTCATTGTTTATCCTTTGTTGTTTTGGGATGAAAGTTTTAATTATTATTTGAATAAACTGTGTGTTGGAACCTCCGTGTAATTAACTTTACAAGTGAGGTTTTGCCGAAATTTATTAGGATTGTCTAGTTTAGAGTTACTAGAGTTTGTTTAGTAGCATTCCAGGCTCATGTCGGGCTGGGATGTTACAGTTGGTATCAGAGTGGGCTGTAGGTCCGTGGTATATGAAAAGTTAAATTTGACACACTATGCACAGTAGGTGGGAATGGGTTAATGCATTGCATTACACGCTATTGAGTTTTTGATTTCTCTTGTGTGATAGCTACTAGTTAGACTACTCTTGTGGTCCTAGTTGTGGTAAGTGCTTATTGTTTGATTGTTTTTTGTGATGTTTAGATATGGCAAGGGGTGGAGGCCGAGGTCGTGGTCGTGGCGGCGGAGCCGGCGAGGCCGAGCATCGCCCCGCCGTGGTTCGAGATTCCGTAGTTGGAGAAGCTAGCCCGCGGAATCGTGAGGTTGCTTGATGCAGACAGAGAACCAGCCCAACCACCGCGCTGTTGTCGCCCGTGGTGGCCCGCAGCGGCACCGCGGTGTATGCCATGGGATTACACCGTTGGAACGCATTGAGGCTCGACACCTTCGACAGGTCAGCACGCGGCTGACGCAGCTAATTGGTGCGACACATGGAGAGGCACTTGAGCTCGGGATGACTTCGAAATGAGGACTCGGTTCGTGGCTTTCCAATTGAAGGGCAGCGGATATCTGGTGGGAAGGAGTCCGATGGCGTGGGCGACTCATGGACCGCCATTTGGGAACATTTTGTTGAGCATTTCAGAAGAGGTTTTATCCACTTCATATGTGGAGCGAATGGAAGTCTCTTTGCAGTAACTTCAAGCAGGTAAGATGACAAAGTGATGAATATGAAGCGGTTTTAACAACTGGTTCGCTTTTGTTCAGTGTGGCCACAAATGATGAAGAAAAAGCCAAGAGGTTTCGCAGGGGTTCGTGCAAGAGTTCCGGCAGTATTGGGAGCATTGAGTTGCGGGATTTCAGTTCTCCGTCGAACAAGCTGTGGGCATGGAACCGAGATGCGCTTGGTGAGGGACCGCCAGAGCGGAAGGCGTTGTGGTTTCGGGTGCAGTGGCGGCGAAAAGGGGTTTGGCGGTGGGGTGGGACCTTCCAGAGGCCCACTTCCAAGAGGTTCAAAGGGCCGCAGAAATCATTCAAGACCAAGTTCACAGGGCACAGCTTTCTTCCACCTCGCGGCGCCGGCAATGCACCTAGGTTACGCCCCACCCTGCAAAAGGCATGAAGTGCTTCAAGTGCGGCAATGAGCATAGAGCTTCAGAGTGCGGTTGGTTGGTCTTGCCACCATTGTGGTCGGGAGGGCCATAAGGCATTGGTTTGTCGGCGAATCCCGCCAGATCATCAAGTGGGAACTGTTCGGTGTCGGTGCAAGACAAGCAGCCTTCTTCTCTAGGGTCGGTTCGGATGTTAGCGGCTACTCCTACTCCTACTCCTACTCCTACTTGGGCACCGCCACTTACCTTACCCCTGCACTGGAGGAGCCCCACCACTGGTACTTTTGGCGCCTCTCCCGTGGCCCCATTTCCGAGAATGGCGCCTCAAGACCTCCAGCAGGTTCCGCACCACCGTGCGAGGTGTTGGAGCCCCTACCGCCCCCCAGTAGCCTCACGCTATGCCGACGGCAGAGTCGGTGAGTCGTCCCGATGTGGTGACAGTGCGCTCTTGGTGGATTCAGAGAGGCACTTGTTCTATTTGATTCTGGGCTACCTTTTCTTTTGTATCACTAGATTTTGTTAGTAAGGCGATTTGAGTTTGCACCAATAGCTCGATCGATTCTAGTTAATTCTCCGGGGAATTCTCTCTAGCTCTACAGCTTGTCCCGGTTGTGTGATTTGTTAGATGGAGAAGAATTCATTGCTAACTGATGGTTATGAAGATGGAGCCGTTTGATGTTATCTTGGGGATGGGTGGTTGCATAATTACCGTGGTGTCATTTCTTGTTTTGGAAGACAATAACCCCGCAAGTCTCGTCAGGCGTGAGATAGTATTCCAATGTAGCGCTCCATCTCACTCACTTTTTGTGATGGCTAGCCTTTTTCCGGTGGCCGTTCGCGAAGAATGGGTTTCTTTTGTCTCTAGTGGAGAAGCGAGTTCGCTCAGAGTGACAGAAGATATTTGATCGCTCGGGAGTTCTCGGATGTTTTTCCAAAGAGCTACCAGGATGCCACCACCTCGTCCCGTAGAGTTCGAATTGATTTGGTACTGTGCGCCGACTGCCTCTATGACCCCTTATCGGTTGGCGTCCGCTCGGGAGGAACTAAAGAAGCGTTGGATGATTTAAAAGCGAAGAATCTTATTCGTCCCAGTGTGTCTCCATGGGGAGCCCCTGTTCTTTTTACCAAGAAGAAGGATGGTAGTTGGGGCATGTGTATTGATTATCGTGCTCTTAACCAGCTAACCATCAAGAATAAATATCCTCTGCCTCGCATAGAAGATTTATTTGATCAGTTGAGAGGGGCCAAGGTGTTCTCAAAGATTGACCTTCAATCAGTTATAATCAAATCCTGCTCGAGAGGAGGATATTGAGAAGACAACATTCTCCACAAGGTATGGGCATTTTGAATTTAAAGTTATGTCTTTTGGACTAACGAACGCCCCTGCTGCTTTCATGGAGACTATGAACAGGATGTTGCATGAGTACCTGGACGATTTTGTGGTTGTCTTTATTGATGATATTTTGATATATTCAAAGACCAAGTGAACATGGGCGACACACGAGGCTTGTGTTGAGACGCTAAGGGAGCATAAGTTTTATTCCAAACTGAAAAAGTGCGAGTTTTGGATGTCTGCAGTGGGGTTTCTGGGGCATGTCATCAATGATAAGGGAATCACAGTTGATCCAAGTAAGATTTCTAAAGTGGTAGAATGGAAGACGCCAACCAATGTCAAAGAAGTGAGAAGCTTTCTTGGCATGGCAGGATACTATCGGCGTTTTGTGCAGGATTTCTCCATTATTGCTAAACCTTTATCCAGACTCACACAGAAGGATGTGAAGTTTAGGTGGGACGATGATTGTGAGCATAGCTTCCAAACCCTTAAGGAAAAGTTGGTGACCGCTGTCCTTACACTTCCCGAGCCCGAAGCGATTTACGTGTACTCGATGCGCCTCAGATTGGGTTGGGTTGTGTCCTTATGCGAGAAGGGAAGGTGATAGCTTATGCGTCGAGGCACCAAGAAGCATGAATGCATTACCCAACTCATGATTTAGAGTTGGCACCGTAGTGTTTGCCCAAGCTTTGGAGACACTATCGTATGGTGAGGGTTGTGATGTTTATCTGCACCACAAGAGTCTTAAGTATATTTTCACGTAAAGATTTGAATTTAAGGCGCGCAGTGGTCGGAACCGATTAAAGATTATGACCTATCTATTGGCACCATCCCGGCAAGGCAAACGTAGTGGTCGATGCTCTCGAGTCGCAAGGCGACGCCGCAACATTGGATTATCTCATTGCCGACTTTGACCGTATGGGTATATCATTTTGCTATGCGGGATCGCACGTGTTGAAACACAATGATCTTGGAGTCGGCCATTCGAGAAAGTGGAAGCACAACAGATGATCAGTTTTTGCAGAGGGTCGAAGCGTTTGGACATGGGTAAAGTCGGGATTTCGGTTTGAATGGGTGCGAGTGTTGCGATTTAAAGCCGCCTTTGTGTGCCACGAAGAGGAAGTCAAAGGTGAAATTCGAGGAAGGCTCATCGACTCAGACACGGTACATCCGGCGAGACAAAGATGTATCGCGACTTGAAGCGCACCTTTGGTGGAAAAGGATGAAGGTAGACATTGCCAACTATGTAGCCTCTGTGGGGTTTGTTAGTAAGTGAAGGCAGAGCACAAGCGCCTGCGCAGATTATTGCAGCCATTAGAGGTCCCCAATGGCCTTGGGATGATATCTCTATGGACTTTGTTGTTGCGTTGCCTCGTTCACCGCGAGGTAAGGATGCGGTTTGGGTTATAGTGGATCGATTCAACAAATCGCACATTTTATTCCCATCCGCACGACCAATTCGGCTAGTGACGGCTCCTATCTATGTACGGAAATTGTAAGATTGCATGGAGTACCAAAGACCATCATTTACAGCGCAGGACGCCAAGTTCGTATCCAAGTTTCGGGAGAGTTTGCAGAGTGCAATGGGCACACAACTCCGTCTAAGTACGCTTTCCATCCTCAAGCAGATGGGCGATCAGAGCGCACTATTCAGACCTTGGAGGACATGTTGCGGTCTTGTGTCCTGTCCTGGAAGGGTAGCTGGGAGGATCAATTGCCTTTAGCAGAGTTTGCGTACAACAACAGCTATCATTCAAGCATAAAAGCCGCTCCGTTCGAGGTTTTGTATGGGCGTAAGTGCAGGTCACCACTTTCTTGGAAACCGTGGGTGAGAAGGCGATTTTGGGTCGGATTGGGTACAAAAGATCAGAGAACGAGTGGCTCGTGAGACAGAACCTATTAGCACTGAGCGAGCGAGTAAAAGTTATGCAGACGTGAGGAGAAGAGACTTGGAATTTGAAGTGGGGGATCAGGTGCTCTTGAAAGTGTCCCCCACTAAAGGTGTGGTGAGGTTCGGTACCAGAGGGAAGCTTAGCCCAAGGTACATAGGACCATTCACGATCTTGGCTCGAATCGGGAAGCTGGCTTATCGTTTAGACCTGCCAGAGTCTATGCGTGGAGTGCACAATGTTTTTCATGTGTCCATGTTGAGGAAGTACTTGAGGGACCCGGAACATCTCATTGCATTAGAACCCCTAACAATTGAGCAGGACCTGTCCTTTGAGTCCAAACCAGTGCGAATTCTGGAAAGATCAGAAAAAGAGTTGAGGAACAAAACCCTGAAGTATGTTAAGGTGCTTTGGTCGCAGCAGACTGAAAGGGAGGCCACTTGGGAACTGAGTTCAGCATGCGCGAGCTTTATCCAGACTTGTTCACCTCAGGTGTGTTCTTTTGTTGCTTAGTTTCCAGTTTCGGTTTTAACTCGTGAAGTGAGCATTTAGATTCGGGGTCGAATCCTGTTAAGGGGGGTAGAATGTAATATCCAGATGGGTGATGCACTAGAAGTCAGAAATGGAGAATCGGTTCGGGAGAATATTTAACGGAATGTCGGGAGGGACCAATTGGAAAGATTTCAGTGCTGCAGTGATAGAGGGGGGAAAGAGCAATTTTGCGGCAACCTGGGCTAGAGCCCATGGCCCAAGAGGGGCCCAAGGGGGTGGCCGGCCATAGCCTAAGGGGGGGGCGCCACTCCCCCTTCCCAAACCCTAGCCGACCCCCTCCGCTTCCCCCCTTTCCTCCCCCACTCCCCAACCGGCCGCCACCCCCCTCTCCACCTCTCCACCTCCCCTCCACCCTCCCTTGCGCACCTCTCCACCTCCCCACCACCTAAATTGTTGCTGGCCAAGGAGGAGAAGGAGCTCCATTGCAGCCGGCCAAGGAGGAAGAAGAAGGAGAAAAGAAGAGAAGGAGGAAGAAGGAGAGGGAGAAGAGAAGGAAGAGAGGAGAAGGAGGATCGTCTTCGGGGCTGATCTTCGTCGTTCAACACGTCGTCAAGGGTAACGAGATGTTCTTGTAGGGTAATTAGTCTTGGAAGAGTTTTTGGGTTAATCTTTGGTTAGATGGCATTCGGCCTGCTGTATCGCAGTTTCGTCCAGCGGCTTGCGAGGTAAATTTCATGTGGTTAGAGGATGAATCTGGGGTTTTGGTCTCCTAGAGAGTGGTAGGTTATGGTCTTAGCTTTCAGTGGCCTCCAAGTTCACCCAAATCCGATTAGCGGTTAGTGAGTTATGCTTTTTCTAAGATTGCTGTTCCGCTGCTCTGTCAGCAATTAGGCAGTTTGTAGAAAACCGATTAAAAGTGATGGTTAAAGTGGAAATCTGAGAACCCCAGTATAACGAAAGTTGTAGATAATCCTTACAGCTTTCAAGAAAACTAAAGATCATGGAATTCGGACGAACGTAGAGAAAGTTATGATAATTTCATTATTGCTGTCCAGAGACCCGACGCGAGAATGGATACTCTGTTGTTTAGTTTGGTAGGGCTAGTAAAGGGCCGAATCAGAGAACCTCACCAACTAGGTTTAGAAGGGGAATTCAATAACCTTTTCAGATTGTCCAAGATCACTCCATTTGGATTTCTGTACATTTAGTTATGATTTTTCGAAGGGGGCTGTTCTCTGGACAAGAAATCTGACAGCCAGCATTAGAGTTGGGGATTGCGTTTTGTGGACGATGTACTCATTTTGTGTTTATGGTTTTGTTATTAGACCTTTATGGTAGCCTTAGCTTGTCTCAATTGTATGTCCAGGTGTGGGTTTGACTCTGGGAGCAGTACCTTATTCCCGACATCCACCTTCGCACGGTTGAGGCAAGTGCATTGTTGATTGATTGTCTGGCTATATTGTGTGTTATTTGATATATGGTTGCATAGCAAGATGGCATATTTTGATGAATGTTTAAGTATGGTTATTGCTCAAATGATGCTTATGCTTACTATGGTTCAATGTTGTTGTCTTTTGGTAAAATTGATATTGAATGGGAGATGAGCATTTGCATATTGAGAGCATGTTGAGGCTTGGTCATGCGGTGACCAAGTATGTTTCCCTTTGAGAACCCCGTCATGAATGTGACGGGCCCGAGATCCCCTCACTCGTGGAGTGTGGGCTTGAGGTCCCGTTACTGCGAGTAACTGCAATTGGTCCTGTGCGTGTGCGCGCGCAAGACAGCATGGGTATCGCGGCGGTCGCATACTCGCGTGCCGGTGTAATGCACACAGAAAGTTAAAGATAAAGGTTCCTTGAGCATTGCATTTGCATGTGAGATATTTGATGTTGATCTCCTTTATATGTATGGTGATGTTATAGTTTCTTTATGTACTTGCTGAGTCTGTGGACTCACTCTTGCTTTTATTGTTGTTTTAGGTACCCGAGCCAAGAATGACATGCATAGGGGAAAGTAGACTGCTAGTCACACACATACCACATGAACTAAATAAAGTTGAATGATCTTCAGAACGGATTTGATTTTAGATTATTATATTTTGTCTTATGCAATGGATTGATGTAATAATGATGAGTAGTGGATCTTCATATCTCTCTAGTTTTGTTGGATTCTTAGCATGTCATTGTTTATCCTTTGTTGTCTTGGGATGAAAGTTTTAATTATTATTTGAATAAACTGTGTGTTGGAACCTCCGTGTAATTAACTTTACAAGGGAGGTTCTACCGAAATTTATTAGGATTGTCTAGTTTAGAGTTACTAGAGTTTGTTTAGTAGCATTCCAGGCTCATGTCGGGCTGGGGTGTTACAATTTGCCATCATCATGGCACTATCATTATCACATAAAAGAGGCATATTTTTAAATTTTATTCCATAATCCTTCAAAGTTTGCCTCATCGATAGCAATTGAGCACAATAACTACCCGCGGAAATATATTCAGCTTCGGCGGTGGATACGGCTATGAAATTTTATTTCTTGGATGACCATGACACTAAAGATCTTCCTAAGAATTGATAACTACTCGAGGTGCTTTTTCTATCCATTTTGCAACCCGCATAATCGGAATCCAAATATCCAATTAAATCAAATTTTACATATTTGGGATACCATAAACCAATGCTAGAGGAATGCTTTAAATATCTAATAATTCTTTTCATGGCCACCAAATGGCACTCTTTTGGTGATACTTGAAATCATGCACACATGCAAACACTAAACATGATATCGGGCTTAGATGTGGTAAGATAAAGCAAACTACCAATCATAGATCTATAATGTTTTAAATCTACCGGTTTACCTCCCTTATTAAGGTCGAGATGATCGTTGGTTTCCATGGAAGTCTTGATGGGTTTCACATCTTCCATACTAAATCTCTTGATCAAGTCCTTCGCATACTTTGTTTGGCTTACGAATGTCCTATCTTTGAGTTGCTTGATTTGAAGTCCACAGAAATAGCTAAGTTCTCCGATCATGAATATTTCAAATTTTCTAGACATCATATCACCAAACTCTTTGCAAAAATCTTGATTAGTAGACCTAAAAATAATATCATCAACATAAATTTGGCATACAAAGAAATCATCATCTCAATTTTTGTAAACAAAGTTGAATTAATTTTGCCAATTTTGAATTATTTTAACATTAAAAAATCTTTAAAGCGTTCATACCATGCTCTAGGAGCTTGTTTAAGACCATAGAGCACCTTGGAGAGTTTATAAACATGATTAAGATTTTTAGGATCTTCAAAACCGGGTGGTTGCTCAACAAAAACAAGTTCGGATATTTTTCATTTAGAAAAGCACTTTTAACATCTATTTGAAATAATTTAATATCAAAGTATTATGCAAAAGCAAGTAATATCCTTATTGACTCAAGTCTAGCTACGGGAGCGAAAGTTTCACTGAAATCTAAACCTTCGACTTGAGAAAATATTTGAACGATCAATCTTACTTTGTTTCTCACAACCATTCCACTTTCATCTTGCTTATTTTTAAAGACCCATTTTGTACCAATAATACTGTGTTCATTGGGTTTATCCACCAATGTTCAAACATCGTTCTCGGTGAAGTTATTGAGTTCTTCATGTATAGCATTCACCCAATCCGGATCATCGAGTGCTTGATCTACATATTTTGGCCGAAGAGAAGAGACAAAAGAGTCATGTTTACAAAAAGAAGCAACACAAGATAGAGTTTGAACACCCTTACTCACATCACTCAATATTTGATATAAAGAAGGAATCACTAAGCAATTTAAGACAATTATGAGCTTATGTCAAAACTAGATACAATTTTAGCTATACAATTTTACACAAGTAAATTGCTAGAAATATAAATGCAGAAATAGTAGAGACAAATAATAAACCACAAAGGAGACAATGATATTTTTCCGTGGTATCGAAGACTTGCCGGTCTTCACTCATCCATTTTGAGGAAAGTTCAAACGAATTGGACCGGCTACACGAATTAAGCCTTAACCCTCGATCACTAGAGTTGCTCTTTCTCCTCTCCGGAGGTGGTAAGCACAACACCACTTCACAATCCGTTGCCGGGACTCTTCACAATCTTCTTTGAAGAGCTCTCTGCACAAACTTTCTCCAAAGCCGTCTAGGTGCCGGCAAACACCAAGAGTAATAAACCAAGTGTTTGCTTGAGGAAATTCAAGTGCCAACAAGATCAACTAATGATGCAATACACTTGAATGCTCTCAACTACCCCAAAATAAGAATTCAAAGCAAATGAGTAGTAGAGAGTGTCTAAGAGCTCAAATGTATTCAATGAGAGTGAATATGCTCAAAAGTTATTGGCTTGGTGCTGGTGGGGTGTATTTATAGTCCTCACCAACAAAACTAGCCGTTTGAATCAAGCTCCTAAAAAATCAGGATTTGTGGTAATACCGTTGTTGAAAATCGGTACTACCTCTCGACGCAATCAACGGTCGGAATAGTAGCATTTAATGCTCTGAACTAGCCGTTATGGAAAAAGTTGCGGTACTACCGCAAACTGTAAATCAGTATTACCGTACCGCGGTAATATCGCCCGGCTAGATCGATACTACCGATTTCTAGAGGATAAAATTATTAAGAAAAACACCTTCTCTGGAAATAACATACCGTCACGTAAAAACCGGTGCTACCAGGTTGCGGTAGTACCGCTCAAGGAATGCGGTCATACCGATTTTCAATGGAGATCAAAACTTCCAAAAACATACTCTTTGTAAAATACATACCGCTCTGTAGATTTTGATACTACCGACTTACAGTAATGCCACTCATCAAATGCGGTCATACCGATTTTGGAATTAAAAAAAACTCCCAAAAACATATTCTCTGGAAAATACATACTGCCAACTAGATTTCGTTACTACCGACTTGCGGTAATACCACTCATCACTTGTGGTCGTACCGATTTTGGGAGCTGTTTTCCAGAAGCAAAAACAAATGCAGTGCATGGCTTCTAATTGATCAAGATGGCACATAAATAGATTTTCAAGCTACTAACCATGATCCCTCTTTATAGTACGGCATCTAGCATATAAACTCGGTCTTTTCTCCAAACGCCGAGACCGGCAAAAACTACAAAAGGATCCTTAGGCTACATGATACCTTTGTCTTGAGCCAAGTCGATCTTTAATGCTTTTGCATTGCCATTTCCATGTCATCATCCATCCTTTGGGACTAATCCTTAAAAAATATTTTAGCACACATGTTAGTCCCTTAATACATTGTTGACATTAAGTACCAAAACAAATATTGGGGGCCTAGATACTTTCAGACGCACACCGTTGGACCTGAAGACGGCGAACTGCTCATAATAGTGACCCTGCCACAGCGGTACACACCTCCACCTGGCACACAGTCTGTCCTACAAGCCTGAGTAGTCAATGCCAAGATTCCATAACTTACTAAGTTAAGCCCATCCCATCAGACATGTGGTTGTGTAGTTGTGGCTCAGTTCAATGGCGCACAAATTTAAGGCCTTAATTGACCAAGGCAAGACTACCAATTTTTAACTACATTACTAATATTTTATATTTTTCAGTCTACAGTTCCACCATATCACACAGTTCCATTTAGTCACCCCAGTCTAAATATTTTCCCCACCCTATTAGTTAAGTGCAACACATGCCCTCAACGAGTAACAGCATACTGCACATAGTTTTACACAAGTTCCATAATCACTTAGTCAAGTTTATATTTGCAACTCAAATGATATTGATGATTTGTTGTATGGCTAAGTAGACTATTCGTATCTAACCAACCCACGTTGGTGCTTTGATAATACCAACTAATAATTAACTAAGTTAGAGTGTCAAAATATCATGGTAATACAATAAGCAAAGTGGAAATAATCAAATTGGTGTATAGCTAATCCTAAAACATTTAAATAAATACTTAAAGTAAAATGCAATAATTTGAATCAAGTTAATTTTGAAAAACTGGGTACAACATGGTCAAAGGTACAACTTGCCTTGGAATAAGTCTTGGTATTAGTTTTGAGCTTGATCAACTTCTTCTCCCTCGAAAGCTCTCAAAGTATTAACATCTACTCGCAAACGAAAGCGAAAAGCAAATAAATACAAAACAAAGCAATAAATAAACTCCAAAAATAAAATAAAAAAGTCAGAAAGGTAGAGCTTGAATTTAGATGAATTTAGAAACTTGAATGGTTCAATCAGAGTTTGTATGAGGAAGAACAGGCTCTCAAAATATTAAACACTAAAGAAATTAACTAAATTTGAATTTCTAGATTCATGAATTATTTTACTGAAGATAAATCCTTTTATAACGTTAGCATGACATCAACACTGAATTTCTTTTTCGGCCAATTTATTTTGCTATGGGAAAACCTTTTATTTGACTGACATGTGGGCCTGAGGTCTATAGACCTGATCCACATAAAGTCAAAGGTGCATTGTGGACTTGGTTCACGGAATAGTGTAGATCCACGCATGTGCTGTCGCAATGTGCCACGTGGGTGCTGACATGGGCAGACAGGATGAGTTAGCGCTGACATGGTTGACCCATGGTCGCCACATGGGCAGCTAAGTCAGCTTTGATGGCGGCGGTGTACTAGCGTTTTGGCCGCCGGTGCTCCTATAGGAGCTATAACGAGGTCCGGCAAGGGCAGCAATAGAAAGAGGAAGGTGCGGTGAACCTGATGCACTAGGTTGCGGTGGAAGGGCACGCGGGGTTGGCTGGCGGCAAGGGAAACAACAGCGCGAGATCGGGTTGACGCGACAATGATGTTCTGGCGGTCCTCCGGTGACATCGAGGGAAGCGTTGTGTAGAACACGATACAGTGATGCTGATTGTGCTGACGATGACGGCAGGGCGTTGACGGCGACGGCGGAATCGGTGAAGAGAAGGCTTGTGGCCGGCAAGCTTTGAGATTGAAATTCAGCGGTGCTGGGGCTTTAGGGATGGTGTGGCTCTCGGAAACGAGTTGGGGATGAGAAGGCAATGCCGTGGGTGCCTTTTATAGGGGGAGGGCGACCTCGAGATGGCATACGGTGAAGGAGTTCGTTTCAGAAACACGGCAAAAATGGAGTCCGGTGGCGAGAAGGAAGGGGATAAGAACTTGATTCTGTTGTAGAAGAGATAAGGGTAAGAACGACGACAACAGCGTGAGATAATCGGGTTGTTTCGCCTGATTTCGGAAAAAGCTCAGATGGGCAACAATGGCGGAGGCGCTCTGGCGAGAGGAGGAAGAAAGAGAGGAAGGAGGAGGGCGCTGGTCAGTGGGCCCCACTCGGCAGGGAGATAGAAGAGTGGATGAGCGGGATGGGCTGAGCGTGCGGTTGGGCTACGAAGGTGGGCCATGCGCGGGAAGGAAAGGCTAGAACAGGTTGGGTCGGGAAGATTGGGCCCAAGGAAAATCTAAGATTTTAAATAAGTTTTGCATTTTAGTTCTACCCATAAATCCAAATGGCAAATTAAAATAGTAAAAGAACTCGAAAAAAATTCCAGAAAAATATTTCTAAGTACAAAGAACTCGAATAAAATAGTTTTAGAATTAATTGATGTTCAGATTAATCACATTAAATTATTTTGACATTTGAAAGTCCATTTAAGCTTGATTAAATCAAATAAAATTTGGTGAATTTTTCTGAGGGGCTAAACTACTCAAGAGGTTTTGAAACTCAGACAATTGAGATGTTACAGTTTGATCCCTCGATTGTAATGTCCCGCTTAATCATCAGTAATTAGGAACTATGAAATTGGAGTTTATTAGTCAAATTCAGATTTTTTGGGAGAAGATTTGGCCGCCAACCCATATTCAAGTGGGGGGAAGCCAGCCATAGACCATAGTGGCCCAAGGCCCATAAGTGGGCCGGCTGCCCACTAGAAGGCAAGGAGGGGGACCTAGCCACCAAACCCTAGATGTTGTTACTATAGCACTGTAGTTACTGTAGCACCCCCTTCCCTTGCTACCAGTGCTGCTACCAAGAGGAGGAGAGGAGAAAGGAAGGAAGGAGGAAGAGAGGAGAAGGAAAGAGAGGAAGATTTTGCGGGAAAAATCATGGTTTGGCTTCGTGTCTCCGTGGGTAACAATCTGGAACCTTTAGAAGTGCCCTGGGATAATCACTTTCCATTTTGTAGATCGTTTTGTCATTGGGAAAGGTAGATGAACTTTCTGTCTAGATTCATCAAGATTATGGCGGAGCGTTGTGAGGGTGATTTGGGGTAGTTAGCCTCAGAATTAGAGTTTGGTCTAATTAGATAAAATGTAGATTATCGCGTTATCTTTTTAGAAAGGTCTAGATAATTAAAATCATAGTATCGAGCGAAAAGATATGACCTCGGAAGGCTGCAGTCTAGATTCTAGACGTAGATGGTAGACTTCGTGTAGTTGGGTCGATTTCGTATATAAAATGGTAAAATTAAATATTTGTGTAAACTTGAATATTGTAGGAAATCTTATGTAGTTTTTAGAACTCATATTATTCATATATGTTCAAGTTGTAGAATTAAATATATAAAATTGTGAAACAGACTGTTCTGTCAAAATCTGGAACCGTCTTCAGGTAAAGAAATAGGGTAAAAAATTGTAAAATTAGAGTTTCATCATAACTAGAAAAATGCAGGTTGTTTCGTGAGGGTTCCAGAAAATTTTAGTTGGTTGAATTTGGAGTTCGGATGAATAAGTTAGAGCCATTTTACTACTGAGACAGTGGGTGGTGCGTCTAGTAGATTTGGGTTAATTTGGTCGGTTTGGCGTAAACATGCGCGATCAATTGGTGTGATGGGTTTGTGCTATGATGATGTGATTTTGATGATGTTTTTGAGTGTGTATTATTACTTTCTTGTTCAAGGACTGGGGCCTCATATGTCGTGCCACAATTTCGTCACCCGACTTCTAAAGGCTAAGAGGCAAGTATATGGTAGAGTGGTGAACAACGGGTTGTTTACCATTGTCATTGATATTACTTATCATGCTATTTATTATGCTTTTGTTAAGTTTATTCTTATACATGACATTGATGACATTGGGTGAATGAGATTATGATATTGAGTTAATGAGAATGAGATATTGAGTTAATGGGATGAATTATGTTGATGAATAATTAGAGATGTTGCATCATTTACATTCAACACGACAGGAGTTGCACGAGCCAGGTCGGTGAGAAAGTCATGTAACTATTCCAGTAAGATCGGTGAGAAAGATATATCACTAGTATGGAGAGCTCTAGATAAAATCCTACTTCGGTGGAGACTTCACGGGAGTGAAGGATAGAGTAATTCATCGACGAGTGAACACTCCGCTATACCGGTATCAGCTGATGAGATGCGCATGAGTATGAGCATGAGCATAATGGTGCATACACATATGAGTAAATTATCTATGTTTGTCATATAATTATGCTTGTGTTATTGTGACCCGTGGACGGGTTTTATCATTAATATGCTTGCTGTAATTATTGGTTAATTGATGTTGAAATTGATAGTGTAGTTTAGTAGCATTCCGGGCTCAGTGTTAGGCCGGGATGTTACATGGATAGTCAGTGATGGAAAAGTAAAAAAACACCTTATTTAAAAATAAATCAAATCTTCACTTAGTTTGTTGCATCTTAGAGTGGAGATTAAACATTGAGAAGCAAGACCATAGATGGCAATAAATTTAAGAGGATTTGATGAAGAACATAACTAGATCTTCATATCAAACTTAATCACAAACATATATATAAACTGCAAAAATTTCATGCTCAAAGACTTGCTAAATCAAACACTTCAAAAAACAAATGTACCTTTCATACATCTTGGAAAGAACACGAGAAGCAAGCTCACGGATCTAACCATACAAACATATAATCCGCAAACCTAATGCTCAAAGAATTGCTAAATCAAGAACTAACAAAAGCAAATGTACCTTCGTTATGCTCAAATAATTGCTAAATCAAAAACTAACAAAAGCAAATGTACCTTCGTTTTAACATGAAATTATGAATATTACTCCTTGCTCAAAAGTTGAAGCCCTTGTGAAGTTGCACTGTGATCCATTATGTTTGTTTTTGAGCATGCATGATGCATGGTTAACTTGGTATCGCTGTGGTACATACACATGTTTTCAACTGTATTGTCAATAAAAATTGCAGCCTTGTTTTGTGAACTTTTTTTAATTAATCCTTTGGTGGTGTGTGGACGGAGATAAAGGATGAAATGCCGAAGGGCGGCGTCTCTGAGCAAGGTGCGCCATGTTCTAGCGGATGCTCCTCCGTATTATCTAGCTAATCGTTTTACTGCCAATGGTTATGTGATGGTACCTTCAGTGTACATCGTTATGACTACAAGTTCTACTCATCCTACTAATTACTGGTGCCCTTGTATACCTAGGATTTATAACTAGCAACTTGGCTTGTGCTTTTGCTTACCAGCAAAGTGTGCACTGGGGTGCAGGCTCTAGGCCCATTACGCACTGAAGCCTAAAGCATCATATCAAACCTGGGTCAGGCATTGCAAGTGCTAGAGCTCTCACCACTAGGAACTCATCCTGTGGTCCCCTTTGCACTCTTATATAAATTAAGCAGGATGTTATAAACTAATTGAAATCACTTAGAGTTATGTATTGAAAGATTGACCAAATCTAATTTTCCCATCATTGAATTTGCCATATTAGCAAGGCTTCAAGTACTAGGAGGGTTGTAAGAGAGCGACATTCGCTTGTACAATTTTGAGATTGTGCCTAAAGAATTTGCGGTCGGTTTCGCCAAATCTTTCTCTCTCATCGTGATTATTTTGTCATCGTTATTTGGTTCTCTCTACGAGATTCATCTACTTTGTTATTGTACAGTGCACGCTAGTACCGTATCTCACAACTATGATCGGATCTAGGGCTGCTGCACATAAGAAGGCATATGAGAGTATAACCACTATTATTGGAATTGGGCAATGGTGGGGATGACCATGTCAAAGATTGTGCTTGCAAATGTAGTAGACCATGTTGCAAGTACAAATTAATTAAGGGTATCACAATCGAACACTTTGGGAGGAGGTGCAAGAGGAAAAGGTTTGGTAGCAAATATGGGATGGACACAGTTGGGTTTTATAAGAGAAGTGTTGAATCTTTTTATGTAAGGGTATCTAGTACGTACCCACTTAAAAGTACTCATTTTATCGAAATATTTCTATTCGTCATCATATATGTCGCATTAATTTCTTCGTGGTTACAATTTCACATAGATAATATCTATAAATAACTCAAAGAGTGTGTCTGTGTGTGGGACACACAAGA